>OY998178.1:70275365-71617125 GCA_963921935.1 Galeruca laticollis | reverse complement strand
CAACGCATTGCGATGGTCCTGCAAGTTCTCAAGCATCTTGTTTTCTATGTCAACGTGTATTAAATAAATCTTAATTGTAGATTATTCTTATTATTTAAAACACCTTCCAACCCTCGACTTGCATCAGTCATCATGTCGCAGTTGTTGAGAGTGAATAGCACAAATCATGTATTTACCTTCCAACCGCCTACCCCTATTGTACTCCATCCGGATAAAGATTATGAAATAGCGTTACGTTCCTTTCACTCATACCACAGCATACCAAATATTGATAATTGCAAGTTTTACTACTATGACGACAATAACAAGCTGCAAAGTTTTGATTTTCCCACAGGATGCTACGAAATTGCTGACATTGAATCGTTTATACTGGACAAGTTAGGCGGCAGCAATTCAGTGAGACCAGAATCATTATTTGCACTAAAACCTAATAATAATACGTTACAATGTATGATTTTCAGTAAATATAGAATTTCGTTTGAACAACCCAACAGTCTGGGTAACATATTAGGATTTTCTGCAAAAATACTCGAACCGAAACGATGGCACTCTTCAGATCTACCTGTCAAAATTATAAAAGTATCTAGCATACGTTTCGAATGTAACATTACCACTGGAGCCTTCGACGCAAACAGACCTGCTCATACTATTTACGAATTGGTCATAAAAGTAGATCCTGGGTACGCCATTGACGAAACTCCACATAATCTACTTTATTTACCCGTTATACCACAACGTGAAATAACCAACGTTACTGTGTTGGCTGTAGACCAAGACGGACGACCTATAAATTTTCGTGGTGAAAAGAGTACCTTGGTGTTGGAGCTTAGAGCGAGGAGCAACAGATGGGATTGATAATTAATCATAAAAGACGTTCCAACGCACATTCAAAGTCATTAGTTACGCGGCAACCTTCAAAGCAGCAGCTTACATTTGCCAACAAATTGTTCTTGCAGTCTTTAGGCTTTTTGTTGAAAGAGAAACAACAACAACAACAATGACGACTATGTATGGAAAACGTTCTCGTATGAACGATATGCCACCAATGTTTGATATTTACCGTAAGCCGCAATTTGACGAGTCAATCCGCAAAGCTGAATATAGAACATATGCACCGTTCATCAAATCATTCAGTTGCAGTGATATTGTAGAATTTAGCATCAATCAAGTTGATTCGTTTTTTGCCATGAACGAAACTTTGTTGTGCATTAAAGGGACACTCGATGTACAAGGAGCCGGTGACGTAAAACTGGCTAATAATGTTGGTGCTTTCCTTTTCGATTCGTGTACATACAGTGAAAGTGCAAGAGAAATGGAAACGGTTCGAGATCCTGGAATCGTGAGCGCGGTACGTGCCATGACTTGCTACAATCAAGAAGATTCTAATCATATGGCTATAGCAGGCTGGAATTATCCCAAAGACCCTCTCCTAAATACCACAGACAAATCATTCAACCTACAAATTCCTCTCAAACATATTTTCAACATTTTCAATGACTATCCTATGATTACGTGTGGACGACAAACAATACGTTTAGTTCGAGCTCGAAACGATAATGACTGTGTTTATATTACGGAAAAAACCGTTGCTGGTGTGACTTCCAATACAACCGTCAACATTACAATTACCGACATTGAATTAAAAATCAAGCATATCTATCCTAATGATGATATTAAGTTGGAACTTATGAAGACCATTCAAAAATATCGGCCTATAGTTATTCCGTTTAGAAAGTGGGAGATACACGAACTGCCGGCAATTACCAGAAATGCTAAACGTGAAGTTTGGGCTGTTAAAACTACAACCTCAGTCGAACGACCTCGTTATGTTATTGTTTTCTTTCAAACTAACAAACGTGACAACAGCAAAGCTGATCCCACTCTGCTCGATAATGCAGACATTCAAAGTATACGTTTATCGTTAAATGGCGAATATTTTCCCAATGAAAGAATGCAGTTGAACTTTAGTAGAAACGACTACAATGAAGCCTATTTCAACTATACCGAATTTTATCTCAGCTATATGAATTCGACACAGAAGCGGCCTCTCCTGGATTATTCCTCTTTTAAGAAACGCGCCTTGTTTGTTATCGATTGCTCGAAACAAGAAGAAAGCATGAAGGCATCTACTGTCGATGTAAAACTTGACATTGAAGCAAACATTGGTTTTCCCGAAAACACCAAAGCATATTGTATCATAATTCACGACTGCGTAATGGAGTACTTCCCTCTCACCGAAATAGTCAAGACTCTAAATTGAAGTGTGTGTTGCTGCTGCAAGTCAGTATTCAAACAGTCATCATCATGAGAATAGCGATCGTAGACATTCAGGGATTCGTTATAGATGGTCTGTTTGTTGCTAAAGAACTTACAATCGAAATTGGATTTAAACAGAGTCATTACATATTTTTACCACCCCAATCAATTCCTACGTTGAGCAACAAAGATAAGAAGACTGTGTCATACTTGGAGAAGAATGTACATGGTATTCGGTACTCTTCGGGTGACATTGAGTACTCCAAATTGGATGATATATTGGAAAATAAGCTTTGTATGCTGCAGATTTCATATACGTACGCGGACAACAAAAAGCAGAATTTCTAATGAAGAAATGCCATATATTCAATGTTTTTCCACATATTATTGATGTTTGCAAGTTTGACGGTACATCATGTGCTACTGGAAACTTTGAACGTGATCCAAATCCTTGTCACGTCACTGGACTGTACTCTTGCACACAAAGAAACGTAGAACGTCTCCGCCGCTGGTTTTTCAATAGTGTATTACCTTTGTAAATATTATATAATAATAATAATAATAAATTGATTTTTGAAATGAATGACATTTTTTATTAAAACACCTTGTATTTGCTTAATATCTATTTATCGATTATAAATTACATTACACTTCCTGTTTAAGTTTAACAATTTTTAATAAAATTTTAAAATAACAAATATTGATGTTAATGTTATACATGTCATTTTTCATGTTGTAGAGAATACTGCTGGTGGAGGGTTGTGTATTGGTCGTATTGAACACTTGTTGGCTTTATTCGGTTCAATGGATATGTTGTCGTTTGAGGTGTCTGACGTCTAAAGATGTGATCTAAGGCACTTGCAATCTCCTGTTGTTGTCCTCCGTTTTTCAATTCTTCAGGTATCCAATTTATCGTAAGCTTATCCCATACTCTTTGACTTGAGTCAGCTAGACATAGGTTTTCAATTTGCTTTATAACCTTTTTTTTTATCTTCATAAAAAGTAACGTCCTTATTCAATCCATTTATTTTTATTATATATTCTTCAATTCGATGTCTGTATTCTGCGAGAGACATCCTGCAACTAAGTATCGAGTACTCCAAATTGAATGATATAAAATATGAAAAATCATCATGATATTGATTTGAATGTTGGTTATACACATTTACATAAGTTCAAAAATATTCCACCACACCTGTATATGAAGTCGATGAAAATCCACCATTAGCAGCCTTGACACTAAAATGCTTTTATCATAAGATCAATCCATGTATTTGTGCTTTAACAAATGTTTTTACCTTAAATAAACATTTCATAGTGAATGATAAGTAAAAGAATAGATTAAATTTTTAACGATAGATATATTTGTAGTGAAATTAGGAAAACAGTTATTATATATAGTTCTTAATTGTGTGTTACTCAAATGACTCTGTAAGTCTTTGTTTTCTTTGGTGCAGAATCAGGACTAAAGATATGTGTTCTTTTGTAATTGATAAACATTTTCAATAGATCTATATTAGTGCAATATATTCTTTTTAAATATTTTTTTAAATAATGAACATAACTTGCAGGACTTTTAATATTTTGAGCACTACATTGTAATTTATATGTGTTGGTGAGTACCTTTCTTAATTTCGGTGTTAATGCTGTAAATTCTGTAGTATCAGTGCTAACAATAAATTTCGAATAATCAGTTTCATATTTTGTTAATTGTTTCTTGTTAAATAATGTTGTAGAGAAGAATAAGACATGTAAATGATATCCTTTGTTCTCGGAATGTTCCATAATACCTAACACATTATATTCATCATTAACTCTGGATACTTTCCAAAAAAGTTTATCAAAAATAGCTATTGCAAAATTCTTATAATCTGAAGTGCTGATTCTTTCAATTAAAAATACTAAACTACACATTCTTTGTGATGTCCAATTTTCAGATAATTCTATGGCCTCTCTATCAGGTACTAGAAACTCATTAATTGTATCAATACTATATCTAGAATAACAATCTCTATAAACTAAATCATGTAAAGCATAAGAAAACGTAGGTGTATATTCTAATTTTCTATCATAAAATAAAATTTTGGATTCATTAAGGTTATGATAAACTTCTGTATATAGAACTGACCATGTACGAATAACTTCCCAATCGTCATTGGAGTTCTTCGAAGATGTGCCAGTGACATTTGAGGCTGCAGTCGTTGTCATACTGAAATTACCAATGACTTACTTTTGGTAGTTGTGCGTTGAATCTGTGGAAGATATAATATAAAATTAGTTAATTTATTATCTGTAATTACCTATACATGTATTGTAGGTTTATTGAACCATTTTATTTCTTTGTTAGGTTCAAAATTATTCATCTAATATCTTCTGAACGATGGGTAAAGTTTAAATAAAGCACTTGGATTATCTTTATATTATTGCTCTTGCATATCATATTTTTTAATGTCTTGGTTACTATAGCATAATGTTAAGATTTTAGCATACTTACTTGTTAACAATAACTTCAGATTCAAATTCGTCACCTTTAATGTGATTACTTGAATTAGGAACAAACTGTATCTTATTGAATATATATACACACATGTTTAATTTTTTACATGCTAATTAACGTAACAAGTGTATACATAATTTCCTCTATTACGTCAGACTCACGCTTTGACTGCCTCTGGCTGGTTTTTTATGACAGAAAAGTTAGCGTCGAACAACTTGGAACGAGCATTTTTATACCTTCGGGACTGGTTTTTAAATAGTGTATTTATTACCTTTGTAAACATTATATATTAATAATAATCGATTGATTTTTTATGAAATGAATGATATTTTTATCAAAATACATTGTATGTGCTCAATCAACTATTATACAATTTCCTCATCTACGAACGTCATAACAATATTATCATAATTTCCGATGGCAGTGTGGTTTAACTTTCACTGCGAGTTTGATGAGTTCATTGAACTCTTGGATCGAATTGTTGTAGGGGTCTTCTTTTTAATAATCTTTTTAACTTCTTTTTTATGTCTCTTCTCTATACAATTGAATATTTATTTTGTGTAACGCTCTTATGAGACTTTTTTGTTAGAATCGTAAATTTATGATTGAATTCATTTATATTACAATTATTAGAATGGTCTCCGTGGTGTAACAAATAAGGTACATGACCATGATGTAGTAGGTAGACGGATAGATTCCCCGTCGTGAGAATTTTTTTTTCTATTGTGTAGGGGTTTTCTTTTTAATAATCTTTTTAACTTCTTTTTTGTGTCTCTTCTATACAATTGAATATTTATTGTGTGTAACGCTCTTATGAGCCTTTTTGTTTGAATCGTAAATTTTTGATCAAAATTCATTTATATTACAATTATTAGAATGGTCTAAGTTACTTTAAGCCCCCCCGGTAGCGCGCCGCCTTATCATCCTAACGGATCTTTCTCGACTACGTCACATTTTACAGCAAGAAGCGTACGGTGCGCTCACATTGCAGCAATACCTTCCTTCGCTAATAATATGCATGAGAGCTTATGGCGGCATGTGTTGAATGCCTTGCTATAGACGCGAAGGTTGTGCGATCGAATCTCACTGAAGTTTTTTTTCAGATTTTTAAAACAGGACTAAAAATGGCGGCCTAAAATTAAAAACGCGCGCGCCGCCGCTCTCAGCGCCACCAAGCGGAGATTTTTGAAGTAGTGAGCCAGAATCCCCATAGCTCTATCTACTGGCATCATTAACATAAGTTTTTTCCAAATTATTCATGAAAATTTCAGCAAGTGAAGGGCTCAAATTAGAACCCATAGCTAAGCCTGTAGTCTGTTGGTAAAATTTGTTATTCAATTGAAAAAAGTTTTGTTGTAAAGCTAATTGGAGCATGTTCACCACATCAGATATGACATTCGGGTACAAATTATTGGAAATCAATAGGGTTTCAACTAAATTTATACATTCTGAAGGGGGTATACTGGGAAAAAGATTACAAACACCCAATGAGAGCAAAAAAGAATAAGATTTAGGAAGCTTAATGTTAGAAATTTTATTACATAGGTCCAATGGATTTTTTATAGAGAAATTATTATTGAAATTAGTTAAGTATTCATTTAAATTGTTATTTTTTTTAAATTTTAACAACACACGACCAAAATTTATCTATTTTTTGTTAACACAGAAATTTACTCATTTGGAGTTTAACTGTTTAGATAGAGATGTGAGGGATATGATTGAGGACGCTGGTGTGGATAATTTCTTTAGATTGTCGAAAAAGTTGGATTGGTTGAAGAATAAAAAGCATAGTTCGGTTGATCGAGATAGAATTTATATAAGTTTTTCTTCATTTAAGTTTCATCCTAGAATCTTGAACCTTAGTCATTCTGATTTTAATAACAAACAACTTAACATACTCAATATGAGGATGAAATATAATTTTTCTACTTTAAATACTAAACACAATTTGAAATCACTGGTAACTTCGATTTGGTTAATAAGGAAGCTATAAGAGCTGATATTTCTTCTTTAATTCAAAGAACATTGAATAAGAACAATCGCTTACACCATGATCCTACTGTTTTTCCTGGCCCTGGGCATAATAATTTCACTTTTACAGAACTCAAAAACCTCAAACAAAAGATCACTACAAAGGATCTGGTAGTAACGAGAGCGGATAAAGGTAATTGTGTTGTGATATTGGATAGGAGCTCTTACATTGAAAAGGTACAATCTTTTATTGACTCTGATAGCTCTTTCTCTCCCCTATGCACTGATCCTACAGTGGAATTTCATAATGAGCTCAAGAATAAACTTAAAACATACACCGATACCCTAGATTTATTTAATACTAAACATTACCAATTAACACAAATGGCACCAATCACGCCCTTGCTCTATGGATTGCCGAAGATTCATAAAGAAAATATACCGATTAGGCCAGTTGTTTCCTTCTTGAATTCACCAACTTCTGAACTCTCTTGTTTCCTTAACAATTTACTTAAAGACTTAACTAATTTCAATAATAATTTCTCTATAAAAAAAGTTCATTGGACCTATCTAATAAAATTTCTAACATTGAGCTTTCTAAATCTTATTCTTTTTACTCTCATTGGATGTTTGTAATCTTTTTCTCAGTATACCCCCTTCAGAATGTATAAATTTAGTTGAAACCCTATTGATTTCCAATAATTTGTGCCCGAATGTCATATTTGATGTGGTGAACATGCTCCAATTAGCTTTACAACAAAACTTTTTTCAATTTAATAACAAATTTTACCAACAGACTACAGGCTTGGCTATGGGTTCTAATTTGAGCCCTTCACTTGCTGAAATTTTCATGAATGATTTGGAAAAAACTTATGTTGATGATCCCTTTCTTAAGAAATATATAGTCTTTTACTATCGCTATGTCGATGATTGTATAGTTCTTTTTAACGGTACCCAACTAGAGGCTTTCTCTTTCTTGGATTTTATCAACACCCTTCATCGTAGAATTAAATTTACGATGGAGTTTGAGTTTGAGAATAGCATTCCCTTCTTGGACCTGTTGATCACTAGGGATGTCGAAATTAAAATACCATAGTCTGTTAGAAATCGTAAGAGGCGATCGGCTTGTTACAGAGCATGAGTGCATTGTTGCCAGAATTTTAATCTGTAGGGAGTGAGGATAAATCTTTGTCTGGAAGTGCCATTAGAGGTGCTCCTATGAAAAAATGGCCTGGTGTTAATGGCAGCAGGTCAGTAGGGTCAGTCGAAAGGGGATGTAAGGGTCGAGAATTGAGTATGGCTTCTATCTGAGTCAATATGGTGCTGAATTGTTCGAAAGTAAAAGTGGAGGTAGCAAGTAATTTTATCAGATGAGTTTTAACGCTTTTGACTCCGGCTTTCCAGAGACCACCTCAATGTGGGGATCTGGGAGGAATGAAGTTCCATTCTATTGATGATATAAGTAAGTGGTCATATATGGGAGAAAAATTCTTAGTCAGGAAGTGAGATACTTCACCAAGATAATGATTAGCACCAACAAAATTCGTGCCATTGTCGCTGTAAATTACAGATGGAAGTCCTCGTCTAGAAGTGAGACGTTTCAATGAAACGATAAAGGAATCTGTGGACAGATCAGAGACTAACTCAAGATGAATTGCTTTTGTCGAGAAGCATATGAATAGGGCTATGTAGATTTGGATACCGGGTCTCGCTTCAGATGAGATGATTGTATTGAGAATGGTCCTGCGAAGTCGACTCCAGTGGTCTGGAAGGGACGGGAAGGTGTTACACGACGTGTAGGTAGATCAGACATGATTTGCTGTGCTGTTATGGCCTTGAACCTGGCACATTAGACATTTGTTGATGATGCGCTTGATTTCACGCAGACCATCAATGGGCCAGAATTTTAGACGGATATTGGCGAGGACATTTTGAGGACCACTGTGTCCTAAACGTATGTGTTCTTTTTGTAAGACCAGGGTAGTAGAATGACAATGAGCAGGCAGTAGAATTGGGTGTTTTACTTTTTCGCTAACCTATCTAATATGCGAGAAAAGTATTGGTTTTCCCACAAAAAAGTTGGAAATTTGAAAACTTTTTTCGAGTTATTTCTACGTTATCCATCAACAATAACACGAAAAAACGGTTTTTAGAACATCCTGTGTGTATGTCGTCGTCGTCGTCGTTGTCGTCGGCCACTTTTCCTTGCAAGTCTTGTTAGCACAATACAGCCTCCGGAGTGCAATAAGTAACCAATTTTATGATGGAATATTGTTAAGGACATTTCACAGATGAACCCTATTGATTTTCAGCTCACCAGAGCCAGTACAACGGGTGCTATGGTACTTGAAGTGCGACATTTTGTCGTTTTTCGAGGAATTTCAGTTTGTTAGCACGATACAGCCCCCGGAGTTCAACAAGTCACCAATTTCATGATTGAATATTATTCAGGGGATCTCACTGATGAACCCTATTTTCAGCTCACCATAGCCAATACAACCGGTGGTATAGTACTTCAAGTACGATATTTTTGTCATTTTTGGAGAAGTTTCAGTTTTTTAGCACGATACAGCCTCCAGAGAGTATACGATTGATCAACTTTATGAATAAGTATTGTTGAAGGTGTCTCACAGATGTACCCTATTGATTTTCAGTTGACTAGAGCGAGTACAGCGGGTCCTATAAAACTAGATATACTAAATTTTTGGTTATTTTTGAAGAAATTTCGGTTTGTTAGCACGATACATCCCCCGAAGTGTATACAAGTAACAATTTTATGATAGAATATTGTTCAGGGCCACAGATGCGGAAAAGTTAGTTTTAATCTTTAAAACCGTTTATTTGTTCGTAGAAAACGAGGGAATGGGAGAGTCTCCCTCCGACTCTAATAAGATTGTTCTTGTCTATAAAAAGGTTTAATGATATAAGACGTTTATCTGAGGGTATGTAATGTGCGATGAAGGTTTGGGTAGCTGTTTGTTTGCACCTGGCGTACAAGGAAAAGTAAAGCAGTATCTAGATTTTGTCTAGAGAAGGTTTTTTGTGTAGGAGCAGGATGACGGATGATTTCTATCGATTTGTATATGAATGGCATTGCTCTGACTAGTTTGGTTAAAGATGATGAACGAGTTATTAAGACTATGAAGGGGTTTGATGGTTTCGCTGTCGTGACGAGTGACTTTTTATTTGCTTCAGGGGGGTCCGGTAGACAGGAAAAGGTATCGTAGCAAGACGTGTCGTCGGAGGATTTCCATGGAAAAGGAGGTGTAACGTAAAATCAAACCCCGTGCACCTATGCACTTATCCCACTTACGTTAGCGACCTATTGAAGATAGATCGAACTTGTGGCTCCAAAATCAAATTAATACTAATTCACCAAGTTACCAGCAGATCGGATGGCCTATCTATGCCACAAGGTATTTTACCCGCTATACTTCAGTCGAAGAAGGGAGGTTCGTACGCTAGTAACGAACAATCAAAATAAAGCTATATAACCCAAGGCGCCAGGTAAACCGTACCCGAGTAAATACCTCAGTTTAATTCCCTAACCGTAGTTCACCCCCAATTAGGAAAGGATTACCTAAAATCAAACTCGTAACTCAACTCACAAGAGAAATGGTTTATTGAGGTGGTGGTTTGGCTTTAATACAGTTATGTAATTAGTCAGAAAATTTTGGGGAGTAGTTATTCCCCCAGTGGACACTCAAGGTCCATCAACACTAACTATAAAAAAAAGATCTATATGAAATCCCTTACGAACTGTGGACATTTACAAAGTCCCTTATAGTTCAATATATACGATGATACAATTATTTAGAATCCTATATACCCCTACCCCAAAATTGATATAACAATGCTCAGAAGGATTTGAAACAGAGATCAGTTCTGAGCTAAGTTGGTTCTGAAACTTGTAAAAAGAAAATTACAATAATACACTGTGAAAACGGTGAGAACCTGAAGGGTTACCCATACCGTGGCTTATCTACGCATATCAAATTGTAAACTTACCAAAAGCAAAAACAATATAAATTAACATAAACGTTCCGTGTGAGCTCAGACGCAACTCACCTACTCTGCCTAGAGTAATAAATGATCAAGAAAAATTACAAGCCACTTGTATGTTCACAAATGGTGAATTATATATACATACAATATTATATATACACTATAAAAAAATTATAGAAAAATTTAAATAATTAAAACTTGCGCGTCTTCAGCCGCTGGTGATAAATCCTGGCGATCCACAAGTTGTTCCTGGGGTAGCAGTCACTAAGGTGAGGCTGCAAGCATCGCAGGAACGCCGTGGGACTACGAACCAACACCAAGTGACTCCGGAACTAATCCAATACGGAAATCCGAATAACCAAAAATCCGACAATACCCCAGAATCTATGAATAAAAACCAAACCCTGTTTGGCTAAGACAGAGTTCTCCTGTGTGCTGCTAATAAGTAGTTAAAAGCCGTTACATGAAGTTAACCACATGGCGATGTAGGTGACTGGGTTTGCATAATCCATCTGCATCTCACAGATGAGGTCTGGACGAAATACCATCTCCATAAACTTCTCTAATCCACACTACTCCACCCAAACCAAACTACCCCCTTAAATTCATGTTCCCCTGCGGGATGAATGTGTAATCTTCATACCAATTTTTTTGGGGCTCCCAGTAAACACCTCAATCACGACACCACGCTGATCAGAAAAAGAAAAGAAACACGACAGGTTTCATTGACAACCCACCTTTCCGTTCAAGACACTCTCCCTCGAGCTGTTTGGAGCACATATGTTCTATGATCTCGGAGTGAATTACTGTACTTGCACATCGCATAATAAAAACCCCCCGTATAAAACAATAATTGGCTAGTCAACAATAAGCCCCATATTCACTAATATACCACATCCCACGACTATATTTACAAAATAAAACATCACCCTTTATACCCTGACGTACATCCACAGTACACCGGTAGGCAATCTTCCGTACGAACCACAGATTTCTTAACGTTTGTAAAAGAAGAATGAACGAGGCTATGACATATGGCAAGTCAGCTGTTTGATTCGAATAGTGAAATGTTTTTGTATACATTTCAATGGTACATAATATAATACGTTCACTCTTTTTAAGTGTATATTCAGATTACTGTAACTATTCTATTGAGTGTAATTATTTACTTTAAACTATTAACCCAGATGGTGCTAAACAAATTGACGGCCAGGCTATTGAATAACTGAATTAATGGTATAACTAGAAATTGTTGACATACGAAGCTAGTCTGACTTGATTAAGGTAGGAATGTTTATTTATTATGACCAAAACTGCATGCGACTGATGTATACTAACGAGAAAAACCGTAACAAATCCCCCCCCTCTTCTTGAAGAAGTTTACCCACGGGAAATTTCACAACTATCGTTCTGTCAATGGCCAGATGATCTATGAATTACTTCGGTTTCATAGCCTTGTGTTCAATGTGGAATTTAAAACCTCAAACTTTAAGACTTTGATTGTCCTGAGACACAACCTACCCATATCTGAGTCCTGATTGGACTCTCCCAAACGAAGTCCCCAACCCACAGAGATTCATCACCGTAAAATGATGTGTATCCCAAACCAACGCAACGTTCCTTCTACACTTTTAAGGAAGCCACACTCCCTACTTAACACATTAGCCTAGATATCCCCTCGTATCCCAAAGAACTAATACTATGGCAATTCCTTTTTTTTCCCTTTTTTTAATTAAATCACTTATGACACCGTTCAGCTTGAGACAGCGATCCCAAATTAGAGAGCCTTTCATCAAGTTTCTTATTATGATGTACCACGGAAACATTCCAAGACACCGTAGTATGATGTGACAAGAGTTTCCTTCCTTCTAGCAAATAAGCGATAGAGACTCATCCGAGTCTGGACATGGTTTCAAATCCTTAACTTGCCAGATACCCTCCGACACTCCATTATCATCTCTCAATTCATCCACGCTGAAATCCTCTTCTTGATATAAAATGGACCTACATACTTCGGTGCTAATTTCTTAGAAAAATACTTAGTGGCATGAGACAGAACATAATTCTTGCGCCAAACCAATTGGTTGGGAAGATACTCGATGTGTCGTCAACGTAGATTATACCTATCACAACTCTTTTCTGCCGCCAACTCCAAATGTTCCTTAATATCCGAAAACATCTGTCTAAAATGTACATTGCGACTTAACATCCCATTCTGTGTACCATCTTCAACACCCACTAAATCCTTCTCTTCATAATCCTTCCCCGATAACAACATATTACGCCCAAAATTAATAAAATAAGGAGTTAAATTAGTACCTTCATGAGTGCTGGTCCGGAGTGCACTACCAATTTCTGATAATCTTTCATCCCAGGACCTGTGATTGTCCGACACATACATGGAAATCATATTTTTAATAACCCTATTAACCCGTTCCGTCGGGTTTGCCCTTGGATTATAAAGTGCGCTAAACTTAACGTTGACATTATATTTATTAACTAGGTTGTTAAAATCCCTACTACGATATTGTACACCATTATCACAAATTATGGTGCGAGGTACCCCAAATACCAAAAATATTTCTTGTTCTAACTTACGACAAATTGCCACGCTTGTAGCTTTCTTAAGGGGCCACATTAACGTGAACTTACTCGAATAATCAGTGACTACCAAAATGTAACAATTTCCCTGTTTTGATCTAGGGAGGGGTCCCATGAGGTCCGTACAGATCATTTCCCATGGACGCCCTACTTTAGGATGGGAGACAATCTTATCAACCAGCACAGTCTGTGGTACCTTGTGTTCGGCGCAGGTTCGGCAGCGTCAAACGACTTTAGCAATATCGCTCCTCATCTTAGGCCAATAGAACTTCTCGGCTACTCTACAGAATGTTTTGAAGACACCAGGGTGACCTGCAGTGGCTGGTTCATGAGCCTTTAAGATTGTAGCCTTTCGCTCGGCTTTGGGGACAACGAACTTCCAGGAGTCAGACGGAGGAGACAATTCTGGATACAATGGAACCACGTACTTCCACAGACGACCATTTGCCAACCGCCAATTACTGAGCTTCTTAGGATCTTTACTCACCCTATCTACCATCAGCTGATACCACTTGTCATCATCTACCTTTCACGTACTAGCTACATTTTCATCAGAAATAAGATCTATTGCAACTTTATTGACATCATCAACTATAGGAACTGCCCTAGATAACATATCAGGTACGACATTGAATTTACCCTTACGATGGACCACCTTAAAATCGTACTGTTGAAAACGAACTGACCAACGACATAATCGACCACTCAAATCCTTCAAATTCTGAAGCCACAATAAACTATAGTGATCAGTCACGACTGTAAACTGTACTCCTTCAATATAGGGCCTTAACTTCTCGACGGCCCACAAAACTGCCCAACACTCTCGTTCCGTAGTGGAATAATTGCGTTCTTGGCGCGTCAATGACCCACTTAAATATGCTATCACACTTTCTTCATCAGGATGAGGTTGGGTAAGTACTGCACCAATTCCGTAACCTGAAGCATCGGTCTGTACAACAAAAAGTAGTGAATAATCGGGACAACTGAGCACAGGTGCTGCTACTAACTTTTCCTTGATAACCCTAAACGCCTCTGCACATTCTACAGTCCATTGAAACTTGGAACCCTTACGAAGTAAACTCGTTATGGGAGCGATAATAGAAGAAAAATCTGGAATGAAACGTCTGTACCACGCAAATGTTCCTACTAAACGCCGAACTTCTGTAACACCTTTAGGTGTTGGTAACTCAAGCATAGCTCTTACCTTGTCAACATCGACATGGATACCATTACGGTCGACTACAAAACCCAAGTACTTCATCTCCGGTCTACAAAATTGACATTTCTCTGTATTGATTGTAATATTCGCTTCCCGAAGACGACGGGACACTTCCTCCAAAATCTGCAAATGTTGTTCGAAGGTCTGACTAACAATGACCACGTCATCAAGATATACAAAGACATGAGGTTCGAGGTCATGACCCAAAACATTGTCTATCAAGCGCTGCCACGTAGCGGGAGCGTTATGAAGACCAAAAGGAGGTCGACGAAATTGAAATAACCCACGATTGGGTACTGTGAAGGCCGTATATTGTTTCGACTCGTCAGCTATTGGCACCTGCCAATAAGCACTTTTAACATCTAAGCTAGACAAATACTTAGCATCTCTCAGCTTATCTAACGTATCTGGAACTAATGGTAGAGGATAGCTATCTCTCACCGTTACTGAATTTAATTTTCTAAAATCCACACAAAATCTAAACTTGCCATCTTTCTTCTTCACGAGTAAAATCGGTGATGCCCAGTGACTATTACTAGGCTCAACAATACCCTGCCTCAACATATCGTAAAGTTCTTTATCAATCTGCTTCTGGACCACAGGATTCACTCGATAGTAGCGCTGTTTGATTGGTGCACTATTGGTAATGATGACATGTTCTGCCTTATTAGCACACCCCAAGGTTTCTTCCATTGAAGTCCTATTCCTATCTACAACTGCTTGTAGCCTAGATTATTCTGAAGGCGACAACTGGGACTGACCATTAACATGAACCACGGAATTCACAACCACTGGCTCGTTGGAAAATTTCCATTCGTTATGTCGCAGATCTGGTATAATATCCATCAATTTCCAAAAATCTATCCCTAGTATCAACAAATGAGGAATCTCCGGCACTACTATAGCTTCAATCACCCGAAATCGATCCTTGAGAGTAATCGGCAACACAACAACTCCAACAATACTACACCGGTTCCCTTTCCCAACTATACAGGACGACTGACGACTTAAATCTATTTTTAAACCTAACTCATGAATGAGGGATACACCCTTACTGCCTATCAGAGTACGAGATGCTCCAGAATCAAGCAGTCCTAATAATGATTTACCTAAAATATTTACAGTGATATATGGTCTTTCATCTCCCGACGCATGTTCAATAACATAATCCAACAAAACCTTCACTCTATCGACCGAGAAGGAATGGTCGACATGCTTATCTCGATCACTTAGGCATGCCGCTCGTCGTTTCCCTAACTTCTACTACATCTTGGGCACGATTTAATGGTCACACCTTCCAACTTACACTTGAAACAAAATTTCTTAGGACAACCCCCCGCATAATGGCCTGGTTGCTTACAATGATAACAATTGACCTGCTTCACATCGTTCTTTGGAAATGCTGCTGAGGAGGTACTAGCTATAGCAAGATTTTCTACTCCATCTGCTACTTGAATATACGCCAAATCCGGTTCTAAAACTTGCAACTTACGCGAAGGAGGAACGAAATTCTCGACTGCTTCCTTCCTGGCCTCAAGCTTCCTGCCTAACTTCCGTAAATGCGACACCGAGGTGACGTCCACCAATGCTAACTGACTCTGGTAAAATGGCGCAATATTTCTGAGCAATAATTTAAGTTCAACCTCTTCAGAGACAGTACAAGTTAACCTCTTAAAATACCCAATCATTACAGCTAAATAAAGTCCAATAGATTCATCTGGGCCTTTTGTCCGCGTACGGATCTCCTCAAAAAGTTTCTCGTTATAAGATCGAGACAGGTACTCCTCTCGCAGTAAAACGACCAGTTCATCCCATGATGACACTTCACCCCTATATGCAAGATAAAATTGATACGCCCTACCAGTAAACAAATCTATACCCGATTCCAACAAAGTTTCCTTACTAACATGGCGAGCAATACGCAATTCTTCTACGCGTTCTTAAAATGCACTTAAAGATAAACCTTTTTTGTCACCCGAAAATTTACAATCCCATTTATTTGTCAATATTGGTGGAACGTAGGTAGAGTTTCGAGGTGCAACAGTGTGTTCATCACGACTTGGACTCAATTATGTGCTTGATGACCTCCTGTGGGGGTCAATGTTCGCGTTAAAGCTAGTTTGTTGAAGTAAACTAAGTTGTGGTGGCACATTCTCCGGCGCTTTGTAATCCGCTGCCTTCTGATGTAGATCATCCAACAATGTCAAAGATCTCGACAGCAGTATCGGACGCTCTTCCTTATCTTCCGAAATATGATCCATCCTGTAAAGAATATGATGCAACTTCATCTCATATTTCTTAAAGCTTCCACTTGAAATTGTATCCCTAAAATCGGCAACCAATGGTGTGAGTTCATCCAGCTTCGCTTGTACAGCTTCTATGTCCTCTTCAGGTTTATAAAGATAAGCAGGATGTGTAAAACTTTCACCAGTCTTCTCTAGTCGTCGAGCCATGGCTAAACTCTTTCTCATTTCATCGACAGTACCTGTGGCTACACCTCTTACCCTTACCTCATAAGTCAATTCATCTTGACTAAGTCTATATACATTCATATTATGAGAAGCCATCTTGCGATAACCTCACAATTAAAATCAATGTCCCAAGCTGTCAATGTCTAGGTGTCTCAATTTCAAAATGTCTACTAGCGCACGTCCCGTGAGTAAATTCTAAATAGGTCACGAAATACAATATATACACTTATGGCGTTGTCTATAATCAACCTTACCTGCCAGTTACTTACTAAAATCAAAATTAAATCGAAGTTTTATTATAACTACGATATGATACGCAATAAGTTCTGAATAACTCAGTCTACCAAACAAATCTCAGAACATATACTGGTCAAATCCAACTAGCTGAGCTTAAGATTCAAGTTTGAAAAAAGAAATGAATTTTACATGAAAAAAAACGCAAAACTTACTCAAACCACCAGGAAAAATTGCTATGCAGTGAAATGCAAGGCAAAGTCGTGCCCCACGTTGGGCGCCACCTATGTAACGTAAAATCAAACCCCGTGCACCTATGCCCTTATCCCACTTACGTTAGCGACCTATTGAAGATAGATCGAACTTGTGGCTCCAAAATCGAATTAATACTAATTCACCAAGTTACCAGCAGATCGGATGGCCGATCTATGCCACAAGGTATTTTACCCGCTAGACTTCAGTCGAAGAAGGGAGGTTCGTACGCTGGTAACGAACAATCAAAATAAAGCTATATAACCCAAGGCGCCAGGTAAACCGTACCCGAGTAAATACCTCAGTTTAATTCCCTAACCGTAGTTTACCCCCAATTAGGAAAGGAATACCTAAAATCAAACTCGTAACTCAACTCACAAGAGAAATGGTTTATTGAGGTGGTGGTTTGGCTTGAATACAGTTATGTAATTAGTCAGAAAATTTTGGGGAGTAGTTATTCCCACAGTGGACACTTAAGGTCCATCAACCCTTACTATAAAAAAAGATCAATATGAAATCCCTTACGAACTGTGGACGTTTACAAAGTCCCTTATAGTTCAATATATACGATGATACAATTATTTAAAATCCTATATACCCCTACCCCAAAATTGATATAACAATGCTCAGAAGGATTTGAAACAGAAACCAGTTCTGAGTTAAGTTGGTTCTGAAACTTGTAAAAAAAATTACAATAATACACTGTGAAAACGGTGAGAACCTGAAGGGTTACCCATACCGTGGCTTATCTACGCATATCAAATTGTAAACTTGCCAAAAGCAAAAACAATATAAATTAACAAAAACGTTCCGTGTGAGCTCAGACGCTACTTACCTACTCTGCCTAGAGTAATAAATGATCAAGAAAAATTACAAGCCACTTGTATGTTCACAAATGGTGAATTATATATACATACCATGTTATATATACACTATAAAAAAAATTATAGAAAAATTTAAATATTCAAAACTTGCGCGTCTTCAGCCGCTGGTGATAAATCCTGGCGATCCACAAGTTGTTCCTGGGGTAGCAATCACTAAGGTGAGGCTGCAAGCATCACAGGAACGCCGTGGGACTACGAACCAACACCAATCGACTCCGGAACTAATCCAATACGGAAATCCGAATAACCAAAAATCCGACAATACCCCAGAATCTATGAATAAAAACCAAACCCTGTTTGGCTAAGACAGGGTTCTCCTGTGTGCTGCTAATAAGTAGTTAAATGCCGTTACATGAAGTTAACCACATGGCGATGTAGGTGACTGGGTTTGCATAATCCATCTGCATCTCACAGATGAGGTCTGGACGAAATACCATCTCCACAAACTTCTCTAATCCACACTACTCCACCCAAACCAAACTACCCCCTCAAATTCATGTTCCCCTGCGGGATGAATGTGGAATCTTCATAACAATTTTTTTGGGGCTCCCAGTAAACACCTCAATCACGACACCACGCTGATCAGAAAAAGGAAAGAAACACGACAGGTTTCATTGACAACCCACCTTTCCGTTTGAGACACTCTCCCTCGAGCTGTTTGGAGCACATACGTTCTATGATCTCGGAGTGAATTACTCTACTTGCACATCGCATAATAAAAACCCCCCGTATAAAACAATAATTGCCTAATCAACAATAAGCTCCATATTCACTAATATACCACATCCCACGACTATATTTACAAAATAAAACATCACCCATTATGCCCTGACGTACATCCACAGTACACCGGTAGGCAATCTTCCGTACGAATCACAGATCTCTTAACGTTTGTAAAAGAAGAATGAACGAGGCTATGACAATTGGCAAGTCAGCTGTTTGATTCGAATAGTGAAATGTTTTTGTATACATTTCAATGGTACATAATATAACAAGTTCACTCTTTTTAAGTGTATATTCAGATTACTGTAACTATTCTACTGAGTGTAATTATTTACTTCAAACTATTAACCCAGATGGTGCTAAACAAATTGACGGCCAGGCTATTGAATAACTGAATGGTATAACTAGAAATTGTTGACATACGAAGCTAGTCTGACTTGATATTAAGGTAGGAATGTTTATTTATTATGACCAAAACTGCATGATTGTTGTCTTTTCATGCGACTGATGTATACTAACAAGAAAAACCGTAACAGAGGTCCACAGAACCACTTGGTAATGGGAAATTCTAAGGGCTGGCCCCTTGATAGGATGTCCGCAGGATTGAGGTGACATCGAATATGTCTCCACGTAGCGGAATGTGTTGCTTGTTGAATTTGAGTGACTCTGTTGCAGACAAAAATTGTCTATCTAGTGGGTATGCTTTTTATCCAGGACAGGGCTATTTGTGAATCGGACCATAAAATGAAAGATGAGATTTTTAGTTGTTGATCAAGGATGTTGCGGAGTCGTGCGTAAAGTTTTGATACAAGGGCCATGGCGCATAATTCTAATTTGGGAACTCTAATTGGTTTGTTGAGAGTGGCGACACGGGATTTGGAAATGATAAGTTGTGAGGATGCGGAAGAATCCGTGTAAATTGTTCTCAGATAGAAACAGCCTCCATAAGCCAATGAACTGGCATCACAGAAACCGTGGAGTTCTATGTGTGATATTTGTTTGTTTTCAAATATATGCCTAGGGATGTGTAACGATGATAACTGGGTCACGCTTTCTACAAACTCATGCCATTTCTCTATGAGTGCCAAGTCGTTGATGGGATCGTCCCATGCTATCTTGAGTAACCAAAGATGTTGCATGATTAATTTTCCTTGATTGATCACAGGGTTGACCAGGCCTAAAGGGTCGAAGAATTGGGATGTAATGGATAACATCAGTCTTTTAGTTAGTTTTTGATCGAAATTGGCAGGGGATGATATCTGCATGACGTCAGTTTTTGGGTTCTAGGTGATTCCTAAGACCTTACTAGGGTTATCGTCTAAATTGAGATTCTTCTCAGAAGGGCTCTGTTCGTTAAATGTTTGGTAGTTAATTTAAAGGAGTTGGAACATACTTCATGAATTTCAAACCTGATTGGGAGAGAGTACTTTTGAGATTTTGTTGAATGAGGTCATCGACTGAATTTGCTCCTGTCAATATATCGTCTACATATGTTTGTGACAATAGTGCCAATTGGACTTCAGGATGTTGTGGATTTCGTAAAGCTATTTCTTTCAATGCACGACATGCTAGAAAGGGTGCACTGGTTTGTTCGAATGACACTGTGTTAAGTTGGATGCAAATGAAAGGGTCCGATGGAGAGTTTCTCCATAATGCATTTTGTAAGAATCGGAAGCGTTCATTCAACTCTATTTGACGATACATTTTAGAAATATCAGTTGTAAGGGCATATTTAACATTTCTGAATCTTATTAGGATGTCGAGTAGTTCTGGTTGAACTCTGGGTCCTTTCAGTGAGATGTCATTGAGTGATATCTGGGAAGATGTTTTGGCTGAATAATCAAAAACTATCCTGACTTTGGTTGTTGAACTGCTTTCTTTAAAAACACAAAGGTAGCGGTGTTCGCAATGTAAGAGGGACAACTTCTCCATGTAGTAAATTGATATATTCAAACAAGATATTTTTACATTGTTCTTTATGTTGGGGTTTTTTTGAAAGTCGAGTTTCTAGCAACAGAAATCTGCGTTTGGCGACAAGAAAGGAATCTCCCAAATGTTTGTGGGCCGACTCATGTATAAGGGACAAGTCTACTTTAAAACGTCCGTTGGGAAGGGTCTGTGAAGATGAGGTGAATATGGTTTCAGCTTTCATGCCTTCCTCAGACAATTGATCGGGTATAGTGATCTCTTCTTGGTTCCAGAATTTTTCTAATAAAGTGTCGACAGTGGGTAGCGGTTCATTTACAATGGAATGAAAGGAATGGGTCATGGCGACTATTACCCACTCAAGATAGGTGTATATAAGGGTAGGTAGGTTTTTGCCTAATTTGCGATTGCCGGGTTTTAGTAATGTGTAATAAATGTCGGCTCCCAGGAGAACGTCTATTTGGGAGGGGATACCAAAAGAGTGGTCTGCTAATGAAGATAAGAGATGAGTTGGTATTGCTAAGGACTGTATATCGATCATGACTTGAGGAAGTGACCGTGTTATTTGCTTAACAACAGCACAAGTGGATTCAAACGAGAATTATTTATTAGTGGTCGGGTAAAATGTTAGGTTAAACATTGAGTCAATATTCTGGTTGTTGTTACAGATGCCAGATACACACAGGGGTTGTTTAAATGTTTTTCCATTCAGCTGATTAACTAAATGGGAGCAAATGAACGAATTTTGACTTCCTGGGTCAAGGAGGGCTCTAGCTGTAATTGCGGGGCCTGATTGAGGGTAAATAAGAATGTTAGCTGTGGCGAGAAGCACATGGCTCCCATTTAAATTGAGCATTGTCAAATTAGGGAGGGGTTGAGTGTTATTCTCTTCTGATGGAACAACATGACTATTCCTGGAGGTTGAAGGAACATCATTAATTGTTTCAGTTGTATATTCTGGATGAGAGTAGATACGTTGTCCTGAAGATGTAGGATGTGAAAGGTTATTATTTCTGTTGAAAGTTCTTGTATCCGACTTTTGTATGGATGGGTTGTCTGAATGAAGCGTGGTATGATGTCGTTTTTGACAGATTGAACAGGTTTTTACCGAAATGCAATTGGATATTGAGTGTTTATAGCCTAGGCACCTAAAGCACATTTTGTTGTCTCTAATGTATCTACTTTGATCACGGATAGAAAGCCATCCGAATTGGGAACATCCATAAATATTATGGACTGTTTCCTTGCAAAATGAGCATGTTGAAGATGGATAATTGGAATTAGGGGATGCGCTAGACGAAGGTTAATTGCGTTGACCATTGTTATGATGTGTGTTTTGTTCGGAATGCGAATGTTGGTTTGCAAATAATGCTACTCTGTTGGTTGGTGTGGTCACATTAGAAGACTGGTTACGATGATGGGATGTATCAGGTCTAGGATCTTGAGTTAACAGGTTTTATAAGACCGTACTTTTTTCCTCCAAAACGTCAAAATGTATCACTAGCAATTTAATTTTGATCAGTCTGTTCTTCTTCAAGAGATCTTTTTGTATTATAATCTAATTTTGTTTTTAATATGTGAACGATTAGTGCATTAAATACTCTTCCTTATTGATATTTAGATTTAACAATGACTTTACGATTGATCTAGCTTCGGATGTGAATGTTCTTAACTGTTGAGCAGTATATTTTGAGATGTTATTACAGGCTGTCAAACGGTTAAAATGGGCAGTAACAATCTGCCGTGTATTATTGTATTTAGAATTCAGTAAATCCAACGCTACATCAAAGTTGGTTTCATTTACTGGTAATTGAGAAATTAAATTGAACGGTTCACCTTTCGAGTATGATTTCAAATAGTAGAATTTTTCAGTTTTGGATGTAAGCCGGGTGTTATTCACTATTAGTGCGTTAAAAAGATCTATAAAGGCAGTGTATTTAGTGCTATCTCCTGAAGAAATCGGTATTTCTATGGAAGGTAATCTAATGTGAGTTTCACTCTGAAAATGTACAGTTGATTGATTGATTTGATTGAATTTAGAGTTTAATTTTTCGAAAGCATTTTGTAGTTTGCAGTGTAATGAGTAATATTTTTCATCAATCTGGCTTCTATCGTCAAATTCTAATTCAGTATTTACGGCTATGGTTTCAATTTGGTCTTGAATCTCAGAATATTTAGAGTAATATTTCCCTAAGTTGTCTATTCGGGATTTGAAACTCGTCCAAATTGTTTTGGAACCAGTTATAAATACGAGTAATTGCTGCTTTACAACTAGTACGTTGTGTCTTTAATGAATCCATTTTGAGAATGATGTATTAATTATATGGTTAACATGAAATGTAAATCAATGAGTCATTGACTTGGCTATGTTCGAACAATGATTATTTTCTATCAGCGTAATATTTTTTTTACGACTCGTTGCAATTTAAATGACACTGTATATTGTACCTGGTTTTCTCACACCACAATACCGACTAATGTTATCATAGTTCCATAACAATATTAATATGTAATTATTTAAACGACACTGTTCAATAAGAATGAGTATGATGCATAAAAATATTAAAGAGTTTTCCAAATATGTAAATGTATAATTATGAATGATCCTGTATTTTAAGAATGTATGTTACATAAGAAATATCAAAGCACTTTTTCAAATAGTGTAAATGTATAATTATGAACGACCCTGTATTTTATGAATGTATGTTACATAAAACATGTCAAATCACTATTTCAAATAATGTAAATGTATGATTATGAACGATCCTGTATTTTATGACTGTATGTTACATAAAAAATATCAACGATGTTATTATAATCAATGAATATTAAGTTGTAATTATTTAAATTACACTGTCTCATGTAAATTTCAAAAGTTCTTGCTTGAGCAATAAATACCTTATTTGCTTGTTGTCACTGACCTCTGGGTTTAGTAGTTGTTGCATTTTTAGTTTCTTTTTAGGGTTGATGGCTCGTTGAATATTGGACATCACGCTCGATTCAATCCGGCTGCGAATCTGGACCATGTTTTATTAACCCTTTTTGCACTTGGGATAAATGGAATGGAAAGTTTGTATTGTTCAATGTTTTGCTCGATGGACCGTTTATTTTATTCACTATATGTTGTAGGATTATGATGGATGAAGAAATTAAACAATTATTTCACTTTCATGTTACTATATTGTATGACGTTATAAAGTGATCTTTTGCATGAACAGCTAAGAATCTCACTGGATCATACGCGTTTTGCACTTTGATTATTTATCACATAATCTGCTGGAGTAATGAATGATTAATGATTAATTACACATATGGTTTACCGGGACCAACGCCGGGTGCTCTTATAACATGAGTACCATTATGTACGACGGTTAAATGATGAAGAGAGAAAATGTAAGGTATTTGGTATATTTATATGTAGGTTAACGTGGTTGCGAGGAAGGAGAAAAATATTAGGATTTGACCAATGGGATAAAAGATTTTGAAACGTAACCGTCAGATACAGCGAGTGAAAATTTGCAGTTTTATGTGGCCTGAAAAGGTTTGGTAGATACAGATAACGGAGTTTGGAAGAGGGTTTTTATGAAGCGATAAGGTGTCTGGTACTTTGAAATATTCATTGGAATTTGAGAAGACGATATTTATCTGTATTTCTTATCTGGTAGTAATGTTAAAATGAATGTTTTGTTGATGTGAAGAAATATTACATGTTGAGAAGAATGATATATTTCGTTATATGTTTTGGGCAGAATATGTGAATTGTGTTATACAGGGGAAGTTGAAAATAAAAATCTCAGAAAGAATGTGGTAGTTAAATCAAATTCGAACCCTATTATTATCCTGAAATCGAATTTTTAGGGATCTAGATTTGTTCCTATTTTGATTCAGGCAAGTTATTTACGATCAAGTTATATGATTTTTGAAAGCGGAGATTTGCCTCCTGCACGCATTTCTCAAATTGTATCTGTTTTGACTTAGTTAAATTTTCTAAGGCAGTTAAACGATTCTCCGTTTTTGTAAATCTATCGGACAAATTAGATAAAACATTAGTTAGCTTATTTTATTTATCATCAAAGGAGCAGCAGCTGCTACAAACAATTCTATCCGACTTAGATTTTGCCCTTGTTATTTTTATTGCCTCCTCCTGAGCGATATCTAAACAGCGAAAATGAATTAAAGCATGACACGACATGCATGAGGTACAATTTTTGTTATTATCAATTGCCGATTTGCAATCCGGACATTTAATCATGATAAATACTTCTTTATACACCTTCCCAGTGCGCTATTCGCAGGTATACTAAATAAAATAACAAATCGTTGGTGTAGGTTGACAGGTCCTCGAACAACAGTCAGCTGATTTGTATACTAAATAAAATAAATAAACAGTTGGTGTAGGTCGTCGAATCGCAGTCAGCTGATTTGTGTTAGTGGTAGGAGATCTGATAACGGAATAATTGTAACCTTCTTCTTCTGACAATTTTTTATTTCTTGAGAAGAAACCACTTTAAAGGCTGCTATATTAAGTGCAAAATCTGTCAACTCACAATAATTTCCACTTTAGAAAATCACTACTATTTTATACAATTTAACAGAGCGACATAAACACGTCTTACCATCAGTACTGTATGTATGATATACAGAAGTTCTCCGAAGAGCTGAACTAACAGATCGACAATTCTTCGATACAATAAGAAAAAGAAAAACTGCATACCTGGGACATATAATACGCGGGAACGTTATCACCTCCAACGCCTTGGTCTACAACGAAAAATTGGAGGGAAAAAAGAGCTATTGTAAGAAAATATCCCGGCTTGGGACCTAAGAGAAGTACGAAATGCACCTATGGATAGAGAGATTTGATAAGAGGACGATGGACGGCAACGCAAGAGCCTGTAAAACTAAAAGAAGACACGGGGATAACTTTATACTAAGAAAACATTTAAAAAAGGCCCAACAAAATCCCAATCTGAACTCATACATAAGAGGTAACACCTTATTTATAGATAACCAGCCCTACAAAGCCAGTGATCTCGAAAATACTGAAGACGAGGAACTGAATAACCAACAGGTCAAAATAAATAGTACCCCTTCTACACCGAATTTTCACAGCCAACGCCGAATTGACAACTGAGTTGGAGAGAAGGACTAGATAGAGACATCAGAGAAAGAGGGGTAGATGAGAATCTCTGGACCGATCGAGAACAATGGAGACTGGAAATCAGAAGACGGCGGAGAACGTTATAAACTGATTCATGGAAATAGTCTTTACGATGTCAATGTCAGTTGTAAAATTTTAAAGGAGGTACCAACGGCGAAATTTCTCCTAAAAACTGAAAAATGACAAAACTGCAGCCTAACTATCAATTTAAAGGCATTTGACCTTTTCTGTCACCCCCGCGCCACGAATTACTCGCCCTCCCTGCCTCCCATGGAACAAAGCTGTATACGCACAGAGTATGTCCAAAATCGTTGTGTGTGAAACTGTGAAATAGATGTTATACAGGTAGATGAGTTTAAGAGTTTATAACGTCAACGTTAAATATTAGTCAAAATAAGAAAAAAATCTCTGGAGGGGCGGCACATCTGGTATTCGCACGCGGGCGGCCAATACCCTAGGATCGGCCCTGTAAATAACTTCCATAAACAGTGAATTTTCTCATGTATAATATCAGAACCAAGTTGGATGAAGCAAGATTATAAGAAATACCCAATATTAATTCTACTAGTATAACTAATTGATAGATATCAGAATTTGTATTAATTTATCACTAACTGAAATATTATCATGACACTGACCACCCTATATGCTTTCAAGAAGCGTATACGTTTTATTCCAGCGTCGCTTATCAATTTTACAGCGTTTTTCGCAAATAAAGGAGAAACAAATATTTCATGTTAGATTAGCGTCCAAACTTCTATTAAAATCCGAAGCAAATCATCAGTTATCTTTCAATAGTCGCCTTTTCGCGACATTCGCTTGTTATTAAATTTCGATAAAAAATTACAGGACAGCTCAGCTTAATACATGTCGCCATCAATAACTAAGGGGTTGTTGGCATGTCCAGGCAGAGAGCAGAATGGTGCTATATAAATTACTTCGAATGCTGCCTTCCGGATGATGAATCACTGACAACGCGCTGCTCCTCCAACTAGAAAGGCCCAAAGATAGTGGAATTTGTTCCACCCAAATAATAATTGGATACTTTGAACGAATCAGTAATATTATTGGATATGAAGAGTATTTTACTGTATTAATGTTATTTTATTTTTAGGACCACGAAATTTGAAGTCATGTCAACAAATATGAACAAATAAAAGAAATCACCTAGAAAACCTAGAAAAATACATTTTTATAGTAAGATTAACAAAGACGAATGTGAAGACGAGGACGTAAACAGATATGGCACAAGAAGATCCATCTAAATTAGACCAGATAACCAATAAAATGCTAAGAGGATTGAAGCATTTTTTTTGGTACACATAAATTTGATTTGATTTTTAATTGTGAAAAAAGATTTAAAAAAAAACTGGTGAAAAGGTTTTTTGGGAACTGAAAATATGAAAAACAATTCATAAATTTTAAAAAAAAATGTTTTATCACTGAAAAAAATATATTTTAAAATTATTCCAAGAGACCAGAACAAAGGTACAAATGCATCACGATACCCAAATTCAATAATTCAATAATTATCACAAACATCAAAATTCATCAAAACAGATGCCGGGCACAAGTGATAAATACCAACGGCGGAAGTAAGACAAGGAGAGCCTTATCTCAACATATTCATTGACGAAATTATCGGACAGGTTATGAACGAGGGCCGTGGAGACATGGGAATAAAAATTTTGTTGTAGGCACACAAATCTTCCACAGAAAGGACATACATAACGGCGATCACCAGATGAATCGACTATAAGTCAAATGCCAAGAAAGATGTACAAAAATTAGGAGTAATAGAGATAGCAGTAATGAAAAATAAGAAGAGAAAGAGAAACATAAATAGAGCACATTTAGACTACAGAAAAATGAGGCACGAGAGATATATGAAATGTAATTATATAAATATATAAATCTATGAATATATAAATATATGAATATATAAGTATATAAATATATAAATATCTGAATATATAAATATGTAAATTATAAATATATGAATATATAAATAAATAAATAGGCATAATCGTTTTTTAAATGAAACTCACGGTTTCTAGTTAATTCCACAATATAACAAAAATTATTGAAAATTCTAAAAAATTGACAATTGTTTCGATAAATCAATATCATCGAAACAATTGTCATTTTTTTAGAATTTTCAATAACTTTTATTATATTGTGGAATTAACTAGAAACGGTGAGTTTCATTTGAAACACTAATATGAGCAGATTCCACGAAGTAAGGGTCGAGACAGTTAATTTCATTAAATAGGCATAAACTCCGATATATGAGGCGATGGCTATAAAGAGGATCATTGACTACCCTCCGAAACCCCAACTAGCGACAGATACTATGCATAAAGTGGTACGACACCTCTTTCCGGTACATGAGGAGGTACATTTCCAATGTAGAAAAACTCCTTACTCCCTAGATTTTACGGTGGAAGAACTGAAAACAGCAAATCAGAAGCTAAAAACAAACAAGGCACCAGGTCCAGGAAATATCCCTGCAGAAATTCTAAAATACCTGATTGACAGCAAGACGGACTTTGTTCTAAGATTTTACAACTCACTTGGCGATACAAAATACTTTCCAAAAGAGAGGAAGCAGGCCAGACTGGTACTGCTTCACAAAGGTAGAAAATCACCAGATGACCCTTCTTCATATCGACCCGCATGTCTCTTAGATGTGGAAGGGAACACATAACTTTGGCTAGACTTGAGAAAGAACTGGAACGTTAGTTCCTAAATTCCTAAATTCCCTGATAATTCCATGTTTTGAAAACAACAACATGTGTACCGATCAACGATGACGTCATAAGCAAGAAACATCTAAAATTTCTCAACAATAACTATCACGTCAAAAACAACAAGTTCTCGCTGAGGACGGGTCCTCATGGGTGGATTTGAAGCGGACTCAATTTGACAGCGCAATACGCTTGTTTTAGCGTACAGGATCCTGAACGATCTCTGTTTATTCCGTCAGCGTTGACAGTTTGTTTACAAATAGAGCGTAGATAAAGTCTTCGTTGAAAGTTGATCAATATTGTATTTTTTATTGCGTCTTCAGTTGACTACTTATGAAATGGAACTTAATAGTGAAACAATTTTGTATGCAATGGGTACATTGACAATACAATTATCGAAATGTCCTTCGTGGCGAAACCCTGCCATCAAGTAGAATCTAGTAAATTTACATATACTTTATAAATTGAAAAGAGAAAAAACAGTAATTAGTAGAAGAAAGAGATTTTGGGTAAGAGAAATATTTACAGAAGACCAAAGATTGATTCAAGGAGCAAGCAATAATTTAATAGAGTTAATGAGAGGATCTGATAGAGAGAAATTTTTTAATTTTCTAAGAATGTCACCAGAAACATTTGATAAATTATTGTGCAAAGTTGAACATTTAATCAAAAAACGGACTGTCATTAGAGAGCCACTTAAGCCAATACTGCGACAGGAAATAACTTTACGTTATTTGGCGTCAGGTCACACTATGGTATCCCTATTCTAATATTTCAGAATAGAGAAACAGACTGTGTCTACAATTATAACAGAAACATGCGAGGCCATTTGGAGAAGTCTGAAGGAAGAAGTTTTTGTTGAACCTATTGCTGAAAACTGAAAAGAAATAGCTAGGAATTTTGAGCTGAAATGGCCCTTCAAAAATTGCATTGGTTCAATTGACGGTAATCATGTCATAATATATGTAATCAACTGATATATAATTTTTATTTTGGTACCCAAATATAACTGTCTTTCAGGCTTTACCTAAATCCGGGTCAAACTATTACAATTATAAAGAGATGTATTCCATAAATCTTATGGCAATTGCAGATGCACATTACAAATTTATTATGTTGGACATTGGTGCACCTGCGAGATTAGGTGACAGTGGTGTTTTTAGGCGAAGTGCAGTGGGTCAAGACTTCCAGCAAAATCTTTTTAATGTTCCACTACCTGAAGATAACATGTCGTATGTACTTGTAGGCGATGAGTCATTTCCCCTCACATCTTACCTAATGCGGCCATACTCTGAGTTGTAAAGAATGCTTTTGGGATTTTAGTGGCTAAATGGCGGATTTTTCGGAAACCAATTCATGCAAGTGAAGCCTCAGTAAGAAGAATTGTGCAGGCTTGTATTTGCTTGCATAATTTTTTGTTATCTCAATAAACTGAGAGCTACATTATTATCAATCCTGTCGAAGAATTAGTTTCAACAACTGAAGGTTTACTTGATATTGGAAGTGCTGGATCAAACACTTTTTCGCAAGAAGTTTCGTCAATGGACGAATCCTCCTCATGCCAAATTCCTTAGTCATAATGAATGTTTTCTGATTGCTGATTAAATTATTATAATAATAATAATAATAATAATAATAATAGATAGATAGATAGATAGATGGTTTATTGACCCCATTCACATACATAGTACATTAGAAGTCAGTGAAAGATAGATAGATAGATGGTTTATTGACCACATTCACATACATAGTACATTAGAAGTCAGTGAAAGTAGTGCATATGAATACATTTTACCAACTAAAAATATTAAAGATTGTATAGTGTTGTATATGACAAATTTAAAATATAATAAAAATAATAGAAAAAAAAAATTTTACATAAATACAGACATACATTTCATAAAGTAAAAATATTGATGAAAATATGACAATTTTAAAATATAAAATAAGTTAAAAAATAATAGAAAGTAAAAATTGAATTAAACAAAACAAACAAACATATAAGCATTAAGCCCAAGTATTCAATTCCTCCAAAAACTCATCAACTGTATAAAAACAATAATTTAAGAGAAAAGACTTAGCAAAATGTTTAAATTGAACTCTCGTCATATCACTTATATTTATATGTTCAAAATATTTTACAAATGAATTGTACAATGTAACATCCAACTGTTTTTTGTTGTTTTCAGTCTTGATTTGAGAATGACAATGTCTTTACTATTTTTAGTATCATAATTATGAACATCTGCATGTTTAGTCAGAACATATCGATTTTTATGTGTTTCAATTAACACTTCGAAAATATACAAGCACGGAAGCGGCAATATTTCAAGTTTTTTGAATATTTTTTTACAATTGGTGTTTCTTGGTGCGTTGTAAATTATTCTAACTACAGTTTTCTGTAGCACAAATACTTTGTGCACTGATGTGCTGCTGCCCCATAGCATAATACCATATGTTAAATTGCTATGAAGAAGTGAATAATATACAGACTTTAACAAATGAGTTGGTATACATGATTTTAATTGACGAATTACAAAAACTTGGCTCGCTAATTTTGAACAAAGGTAGTCAACATGAGGTGACCAACTTAAGTTTGTATCCAAATGAATGCCCAGTAATTTAACTGGCTCTGATTTTATAGCCCATTTATCTAAACTGAAAAGAATGTGTTTCGTTTTAGTGTCGTTGAGTTTCAGCTTATTTGCCAGGAACCACTGATTCAACAAAATATTATCACCAGCTTGTGTGCCATCAGATAAAGTTGTAGTATCATCAGCGAATAAAATACAAAAAGTGTCAATAGCCTCTGGTAAATCGTTAACAAATATTATGAAAAGTATTGGACCCAAAATCGAGCCCTGAGGAATGCCGTTGTCTATATTACGTAAATCAGACTGGTTGTTTCCACAAACTATATACTGTTTCCTATTACTTAAATAAGATGTCAGTAATTTGTGTGCATTTCCTCTAATACCATAAAATTCCAGTTTATTTAGGAGTAAATCCGCTGGAACACAATCAAAAGCCTTCGTTAAGTCGCATAACGTGGCAACAGAGTTGACGCCTTCCTCTAGTTTCTGTACAACTTCCTCTAAGAGTCGAAGAAGAGCACGTATGCATGATTTATTTTTGCGATAGCCGAATTGAAATTCCGTTAGAAGTGACGTATCTTCCAAATAATTGATTATTTTTCTTTGACTATCAATTCAAATATTTTGTTAATCGTCGGTAAAATTGCTATGGGTCTAAAATTTTCTGGAGAATCTATATCACCATTTTTATATAATGGAATAATTTTTGATATTTTAAAGGAGTCAGGCCAAGATCCTTCCTCTAAGCATTTATTAAATAAAATGGTCAGTGGATATGTCAATGAGTGTATACAACGTTTCAATATTTTGCTATTTATATTGTAAAAATCTAAACAGGACGAATGACTTAATTTCAATATAGCCTCATGGACATCACTTTCCAAGATTGCACTCATAAAGAATGAAAATGCAGGTTTATTTAGTTTATTTAAAAAGAAACTCGACTCGTATTGAGAATCACCAAGAGATTTTAATACTATTTCCGATACCGATGTAAAAAATTCATTGAATTTTTGTGGTGATATATCGGACTGTTTGGTTTTATTAATTTTAGTTCTTCTTTCCGAATTTACGATTGTCCAACATGTTTTATTTTTATTATCCGAATCTTTTATTATCGTTGAGTAGGCTAACTTCTTTTCAGAGCGAATTGCTTGTTCATATATTTTGTTTAAATTTTTGTAATTCACCCAATCACCTTCCGAATAAGTATTCATAAATTTGTTTTTTGCTGTAATGACATTTTTTCTCATACTACGCAATGTGTTGTTGAACCATTTGATATTAGATTTATTTGTTTTAACAGTTTTTTCACAAAAACAAGTATCAGAGTATTCAATATGTTTTCTGCCAAATTATGTGCACCCATATTATGAACATCCAAATCATTCCAAGAAACTTCAGAAAGTTTATCAGAAAAAGCCGTTATTGTTGCGTCGTTAATAACACGTTTAATAATGGAGACATTTTCATTCAATAGGTGATTAATATATATGTATTGGCCGTTGTGATCAGACACTAGAGGATCTACTACTCCCACTTTAGTGAGACTAGGGTCTATGTTTGTAACTATGTTATCTAGACAGGATTGACTATTCAGGACTATTCTAGTGGGCTACTCAATTGTATGGCGTAATCCGAAACTTGTGAAGACTGTTTTAAGATCTTTGGATTTATCGTCGTTCTTTGAAATGTCTAAATTGAAGTCCCCTACCAAGACAATGTTTTTGTATTTTCTATGAATATATTCAAGAAGTTTAATAATTTGATCGTTAAATATGGTAAAATTATCTCTACTTGACGATCTATAAAGAGCAATTATTATGGCGTCTTTCAATTCTACTCCACAAAACTCGGCATCGTAGATAACAGAAAACTGCTTCAGATCAACTGCCTTGCATATTAGATGCGATTTTGAAAATATTGCCACTCCCCCATGTTGCTTTCTAGAACGAGTAAAATCGGAAATGAAGTTATAATCATTTAATTTGATTAATTCCAAGTTATTCTTATCTAACCAATGTTCTGAAAAACATACGATATCAAATGGATGTTCGGTTAAAAAAACTGAGAGTTCATGTAACTTATTTTGAAGACTATTTACGTTATTATGGAAAACCGAAAGATGCTGCCTATATTTACTGTTTATTCGTCTGCTCCACGGAATTGAACATGACTCTTCTTGGCTGAAAAAACTGATTGATGATTACTCCTGTAGGCCATATTTCCGGTATTAAAATTTTTTCTAGTTCAAGAACAGGCACTGTTATCTTGAATGAAGCATATTTAAGTGGTTGGCGAGAGTTCAACTTTTGAACACTAATATCGGGAACAAACTCTTCTAAATACTTGAGTAAATCCTCTTCTGATGTGTGTGGATCCCAATTTGTAGAATGGAGGTGTTTCATTCTCTGTCTGTTTACCGATCTTAAATGAAATGATTCGTCATCTTTGTTGCCCGTAATTAAAATTTTGGGTGCTGCTCTTTCTCTGGTGTTACTTTTATGAGGTACATAGTACAAGTACATATAAATACATTTTACCAACTAAAAATATTGAAGATTGTATAGTGTTGTATATGACAAATTTAAAATAAAATAAAAATAATAGAAAGTAAAAATTTTACATAAATACAGATATACATTTCATAAAGTTAATAATAATAATAATAATAATAATGATAAGACATTGATATTCCTGAGTCAACCTACCGATTAATGCAAAAATCTGTAATCCTGGATGCGACAAACATTGTTAGGTCATTTCTAGAATAGTGACACCCAACGAAAGTCTTGCTGTTGAGGCCGACTGTCGTTGAAACACGCCGGGTGTAAATCCGGTGACACAAAAAGGAAAATAATAATAATAATAATAATAATAATAATAATAATAATAATAATAATAATAATAATAATAATAATAATAATAATAATAATAATAATAATAATAATAATAATAATAATAATAATAATACTAAACAAAAAATAAAGCGCGTAAAGGGTAGTGAAGCGTCTTTAACAGCTTCTCCTACCAATTCCTACTCGCACCTCCACGTCGGTAGAACCTGGTAAACCATCTCTGGAGATTCAAGATCGTGTAACCAACCACGGTGGCGAATCTACAGCAGATGGGCAAACGCGAGAGGGAGAACAACCATTCTAGGGGTTAGCATCCCCTGAATGTGAGAAAAAACATGCTCCAGTTACAAGAAACAAAAACCGAGGCGGCTCAGGGTTGCAGGCTGACCCTGTTCGGAACCGCCATGATGTCCAGTCTGACGCGGAAGATGATGAAGCGAGTGGCGTCCTTACGCGTTCCAGCACCACAAGAAGGCATGAAAATGAATCAGCTGTAGATGTTTCGCCAGTAAATCGGCTGGCAACTACTAAAGCTGGAAAACCTAGACAGCGCATAGAATGGACAGATGAAATGAATACTCACGTCATGCGCTGCTACTACACCTTAACAAATCTTGGAACAACCCCACTTCTCCGACCAGAACTATTGCGTATGTTTCTAGAAAAATTCCCGACACTCACTGTCTCTGAACAACGACTCGCTGACCAAACAAGAGCAATACTCCTTCACAATTACATTCCTCAACATAGACTGGAGGAACTGAACTAAGAAGTAGCAGAAGGTTTAAATGCGATTAATACCGAATACGTACCAGATAAGGACGAAGATACAAGGGAACCTAACACCCAACTCGAAACAGAACACACTCAGGCAGCGACACACGTTACACACCCTCTTGACAACATGGAGCAACCTCAACCTGATAGAGGACAAGATTTTATGTTAGAGACTGAATTTCAATGGGCTAGGATTGAGTTCTCTAGCACGAACCCTAATAGCAGACCTCCCATACCCAAACAGCATAACTCAAAAAAGCTAGTTATCATCACCAAGATAATGGATGAGACTATCATATCCATCTATCTACAAAGCGCCACAAGTGTCAGCGCAGTGCACACGATAATATACGCTGCTGCTGCGGCAGTGGTTCGAACCAACGGAGGAAAAGTCGAGAACAAGGGTAAGCGACCTAGCAGGCAAAACACAAAACAAGGATGGGAGGTTCGCTTGGAAAAGTCAATCTCCAAACTTAGGGCAGATTTTGCCAGAAAACATCAGTATATTGTAGGTAATCGAAGTAAAAAGGTCAAAGAAGCTGTAACTACAATAAACAGTACAACACAGAAGCATGTAGCTCGAAACCCTGACAATATGAGCATTCATGAAACTATTGACACCTTAAAACAAAAACTAAAGGCTAAAGCAAGTAGGCTTAGAAGATATCGTGAAGCGGCTTTAAGAAGGAGACAAAACACGATGTTTAACAATAACCAGAAGGCATATTACCGAAGCCTAAGAACAAAAAATCAGAATACGACTGAAAGCCCACCTACCCAGGATGCCGTGGAAAATTTCTGGTCATCCATCTGGTCCCAACCTATCTCCCACAAAAGGGATGCCGTCTGGATCGATAACGAGAAACAGAGAATGAATGAGAAGCCAGAAATGGATCCAATTCATATAAAGACTGACATGGTTTCCGAAGTCCTCAAAATGACCCAGAATTGGAAAGCACCAGGACCGGACCAAATTTATAACTACTGACTTTAACGGTTTAAAAGTAGCCACTCCTATAGTGCTCTACATTTCAGACATTTCTTAGAGGACCCCACGACAATATCATCATTCTTGGCACAGGGGAATACGTATCTCTTGCCAGAAGGAGAAGAAATTAACAACCCAGCAAAATATAGACCAATTACATGCTTATGTACTTTGTACAAGATTTTAACATCATGTCTATCGAGAAGCATTTACGGATACTTAGATTCAAATAATATACTGGCGGAAGAACAAAAGGGATGTATCAAAAAATCGCAGGGTTGCAAGGAACAATTAATTATAGATTCGGTAGTAATAGAACAAGCGGCTAATAAGCGACGAAACATCTACACAGCCTTTATAGACTATAAGAAAGCATTTGATTCAGTGCCCCATACTTGGTTTTTGCGTGTTCTGGCTTTGTACAAAGTGGATCAGAAAATTATAGCTATGTTGCAACACCTAATGTCATCATGGAATACAGTATTGCAAATTCACCATGAAGCTGAAACGATCGCATCAAGACCAATTAACATCAAAAGGGGAATTTTTCAAGGAGATAGCTTGAGTCCCTTGTGGTTTTGTTTGGCACTCAATCCCCTTTCAACTTTTCTTAACAGTACAGGGTATGAATTTAAATTCAAGCAAGGAAATACTGTAAAATATAACATCAGCCACCTAATGTATATGGATGACATCAAGTTATATGCGGGAAACGAGAGACAATTCAATTACCTACTTCAGGCTACAGAGACCTTCTCAAATGACATTAATATGTCATTTGGCCTCTCGATAAGTGTAACACATTAGACATCAGTCAAGGCAAAATCTAAGCAATAGATTTTTAGTTAAATGATGGAGACATTATTGAGGCCATGAAAGAAAACGACACATACAAGTATCTTGGACTGGTCCAATCCCAACGCCTTAAACATAAGGATATTAAAGAAAGGGTCACTGAAGAGTATCTATATAGAGTGACCAGTATTCTTAAATCTAAACTCAATGGCAAGAATACGTTTAATGCCACAAGTTTTACCGCAGTGCACACGATAATATACGCTGCTGCTGTGGCAGTGGTTCGAACCAACGGAGGAAAAGTCGAGAACAAGGGTAAGCGACCTAGCAGGCAAAACACAAAACAAGGATGGGAGTTTCGCTTGGAAAAGTCAATCTCCAAACTTAGTGCAGATATTGCCAGACTCTATCAGTATATTGTAGGTAATCGAAGTAAAAAGGTCAAAGAAGCTGTAACTAGAATAAACAGTACAACACAGAAGCATGCAGCACGAAACCCTGACAATATGAGGATTCATGAAACTCTTGACACCTTAAAACAAAAACTAAAGTCTAAAGCAAGTAGGCTCAGAAGATATCGTGAAGCAGCTTTAAGAAGGAGACAAAACACGTTGTTTAACAATAGCCAGAAGGCATATTATCGAAGCCTAAGAACAAAAAATCAGAATACGACTGAAAGCCCACCTACCCAGGATGCCGTGGAAAATTTCTGGTCATCCATCTGGTCCCAACCTATCTCCCAAAAAGTGGATGCCGTCTGGATCGATAACGAGAAACAGAGAATGAATGAGAAGCCAGAAATGGATCCAATTCATATAACGACTGACATGGTTTCCGAAGTCCTCAAAATGACCCAGAATTGGAAAGCACCAGGACCGGACCAAATTCATAACAACTGGCTTAAACGGTTTAAAAGTAGCCTCTCCTATATTGCTCTACATTTCAGACATTTCTTAGAGGACCCCACGACAATACCATCATTCTTGGCACAGGGGAATACGTATCACTTGCCAAAAGGAGAAGAAATGAACAACCCAGCAAAATATAGACCAATTACATGCTTATGTACTTTGTACAAGATCTTAACATCATGTCTATCGAAAAGCATTTTCCGATACTTAGATTCGAATAATATACTGGCGGAAGAACAAAAGGGATGTATCAAAAAATCGCAGGGTTGCAAGGAACAACTAATTATAGATTCGGTAGTAATAGAACAAGCAGCTGATAAGCGATGAAACATCTACACAGCCTCTATAGACTGAAAGAAAGCATTTGATTCAGTGCACCATACTTGGCTTTTGCGTGTTCTGGCTTGGTACAAGGTGGATCAGAAAATTATAGCTATGTTGCAACACCTAATGTCATAATGGAATATAGTATTGCAAATTCACCATGAAGCTGAAACGATCGCATCAAGACCAATTAACATCAAAAGGGGAATTTTTCAAGGAGATAGTTTGAGTCCCTTGTGGTTTTGTTTGGCACTGAATCCCCTTTCAACTTTTCTTAACAGTACAGGGTATGGATTTAAATTGAAGCAAGGAAATACTGTAAAATATAACATCAGCCACCTAATGTATATGGATGACAGCAAGTTATATGCGGGAAACGAGAGACAACTCAATTACCTACTTCAGGCTACAGAGACCTTCGCAAATGACATTAATATGTCATTTGGCCTCTCGATAAGTGTAAAACATCGAACATCAGTCAAGGCAAAATCGCAATAGATTTTCAGTTAAATGATGGAGACATTATTGAGGCCATGAAAGAAAACGACACATACAAGTATCTTGGACTGGTCCAATTCCAACGCCTCAAACATAAGGATAATAAAGAGTATCTATATAGAGTGACCAGTATTCTTAAATCTAAACTCAATGGCAAGAATACGTTTAATGCCATTTACACCTTCGCTATACCAGTCCTCACTTATACCTTTTGTACTGTGAAGTGGACACGAACAGAGCTTGAGGATATTCGAAGAAAAACTCGAAGAAATTTAACAAAATTTAGAACCCATAATCCAAAAGCAGCTACTGAAAGACTGATACTTCCCCGTAAAAATGGAGGCCGAGGTCTTGTGGATATAATTCGGTTGCAACAGAAACAAATCAATAGTCTCCAGCGTTGTTTTCTTCAAAAACGAACACCTTTGCATGAGGCTATCTTGCAGGTTGACAACTGCTACACCCCGTTGGATCCTTTGCATGCAAGATACACTCGACTTTCCACTGATTCCGCCTATGAACAGGAGGTGACTATAGACTGGTCCAGTAAGGTACTTCACGGTAGACACCCGAACGATCTCAGCCAATCTTATGTAGACAAAGAAGCGTCGAACAAATGGCTAACACAAGCGGATATATTTGTCAAAACCGAGGGCTTCATGATATCAATCCAGGATCAAGTTACTCTAACCAGGAACTATCGGAAATATATTTTAAATGAGTCGAATGTCATCGAGCAATGCAGATGATGTAAAGATAATGGAGAGACAATACAACACATCACCGCCGGTTGTAAAGTACTCGCTCCGACTAGCTATCTTCAAAGGCACGACCAAGTTTTTTCAACATTTTTTCCTCTTGTTTTTGTTGAAACGAATGGGTAAAGTTGAAAGCATTTGCTAACTTATATATCAATTCATCGATTATCCGCAAAAAATTCTTATGCAGGCGGAAGAATAATTTGATAAAAGTCTTAAATGTGATTATCAAAACAGAAAAAATCGGATATGTAACAATTAAAATATTATATATGAGTCTAACTCAAAAAGTATGAGCTACTCTTATCACTTTTTTTTATAAAACTAACTGATTCTGAATAATTCGACAATATAATGCAAAAATATAAAAATTCTAGTAAATTGACAATCATTTCGATATCATCAAATATCATCATTTCATATGATGCCTATCTGATGTTTAATAGTTATTTTTGATTATAACAAGAAGTGTGTATATATTATTATTATTATTATTATTATTATGAAATTGACTGTCTCGACCCTTACTTCGTGGAATATGCTCATATTAGTGTTTTTAAATGAAACTCAAGGTCTCTAGTTAATTCCACAATATAATACAAGTTCTTGAAAATTCTAAAAAATTGACAATTGTTTCGATAAATCAATATCATCGTCAGAATGACAGAAGTTACATTTCATTTTATGCCTACCTGATGTTTAGTAGTAAATTTTGGCTAGACCAAGAAGTAACCTAACTTGTGATTGGCTTAATATATGTTTATAGAAAACAGAAGAAGATGTGATATTACAAATATTGAAGCTTAGATATTATTAGCCCTATGGTGATATCCTGGATATCATTTTTCCAATTAAGATCAGTATAACTGTGCAATGATATAGAAAACCAGGGAAACTATATCTGCTGATCTTAACAATTATCACTTAAGAAGACAGTTTATTAGTGGAGAATTCCCTAGATTTAACTGTTCATTGACAACTTCATATTGTGGGTTTCTTAAATGTCTTCTAATTTCCAGTTCTTCAAGGAAATCCAGTTCTTGATTCTTTTCACAAATATGCAGTACTTCTAGTTCTGTGTTAGGTGTCAATGAATGATTGGTGTCAAGTAGATGTTTTGCGTAGTGGGATTTATCTGGTTGTTTTAATCTGTATGCTCGTAAGTGCTCACTGTATCGTACTTCAAAATTCCTAAGGGTCTGACCCAAATAGACAGCATTACATTCTGGACATTTGAGTTTATATATACCTGACTTCTTTAATAGTGGTATTTTTGTTTTTACATTTAACAATTTTGTACTAACGTTACTTTCTGTTTTAAAAGAAATTGTTGTATTCGTTGCTGAAGATATTATCTTTGAAATATTATTAGAAATATTTCCTGCATATGTGATGGTTTTATAAGTTTTAATTTCATCAGCTTGTTTAGGATATATTAGTTGTAATGCCACTTTTTTCTCTTTTTTACTAATTAGCCTATTTATCATATCTAATGGATAACCGTTAGATGTTGCTATTTGTCTAATTGTATTAATCTCTCTATCAAAATTACATTTGTGCATAGGAACTGAAAAAGCTCTATGTATCATTGAATTATATGCCGCTAGTCTGTGTGAGACAGGGTGATTAGAATTGAATGGAATTGTCACATCAGTCTGTGTTGGTTTTCGGTAAATTGAATAATCAAGTACATTATTAACTCTTTGAATTTTTAAATCAAGAAAATTGATTGGGCTATTTTCTTCAATTTCTAATGTAAATTTAATTTTCGGGTGTAAATTATTGATGTGGTTGAAAAATACATCTAATTGTCGTTCACCACACATAAAACAAGCTAATATGTCATCTACATATCTATACCAAAATAAAATATTTTTCGAAATATTACTTTCAAAAATCTTTCTATCTAAATTGTCCATAAAAATGTTCGCTAAAATAGGTGATATAGGACTTCCCATTGGTAAACCTTCATTTTGAATATATATCTTATTGTCAAAAGTGAAATAATTCTGATTAATGCATACATCAAATAAATTAAGTATATCTGATATTATTCCTGGATTAATATTTTTATCTTGTAGTAATTTTTTTACAAGTATTAGACATTCTTTAGGAGGAATTTTAGTAAACATATTAGTTACATCGAACGATATGAGTTTATAGTTATCTTGCAAGTGGATTGATTTCAACTTTTTGATTATGGACAATTTAGAAAGAAAGATCTTTGAAAGTAATATTTCGAAAAATATTTTATTTTGGTATAGATATGTAGATGACATATTAGCTTGTTTTATGGGTAGTGAACGACAATTAGATGTATTTTTCAACCACATCAATAATTTACACCCGTAACTTAAATTTACATTAGAAATTGAAGAAAATAGCTCAATCAATTTTCTTGATTTAAAAATTCAAAGAGTTAATAATGTACTTGATTATTCAATTTACCGGAAACCAACACAGACTGATGTGACAATTCCATTCAATTCTAATCACCCTGTCTCACACAGACTAGCGGCATATAATTCAATGATACATAGAGCTTTTTCAGTTCCTATGAACAAATGTAATTTTGATAGAGAGATTAATACAATTAGACAAATAGCAACATCTAACGGTTATCCATTAGATATGATAAATAGGCTGATTAGTAAAAAAGAGAAAAAAGTGGCATTACAACTAATATATCCTAAACAAGCTGATGAAATTAAAACTTATAAAACCATCACATATGCAGGAAATATTTCTAGTAATATTTCAAAGATAATATCTTCAGCAACGAATACAACAATTTCTTTTAAAACAGAAAGTAACGTTAGTACAAAATTGTTAAATGTAAAAACAAAAATACCACTATTAAAGAAGTCAGGTATATATAAACTCAAATGTCCAGAATGTAATGCTGTCTATTTGGGTCAGACCCCTAGGAATTTTGAAGTACGATACAGTGAGCACTTACGAGCATACAGATTAAAACAACCAGATAAATCCCACTACGCAAAACATCTACTTGACACCAATCATTCATTGACACCTAACACAGAACTAGAAGTACTGCATATTTGTGAAAAGAAGCAAGAACTGGATTTCCTTGAAGAGCTGGAAATTAGAAGACATTTAAGAAACCCACAATATGAAGTTGTCAATGAACAGTTAAATCTAGGGAATTCTCCACTAATAAACGGTCTTCTTAAGTGATAATTGTAAAGATCAGCAGATATAGTTTTCCTGGTTTTCTATATCATTGCACAGTTATACTGATCTTAATTGGAAAAATGATATCCAGGATATCACCATAGGGCTAATAATATCTAAGCTTCAATATTTGTAATATCACATCTTCTTCTTTTTTCTATAAACATATATTAAGCCAATCACAAGTTAGGTTACTTCTTGGTCTAGCCAAAATTTACTACTAAACTTCAGGTAGGCATAAAATGAAATGTAACTTCTGTCATTCTGACGATGATATTTATTTATCGAAACAATTGTCAATTTTTTAGAATTTTCAATAACTTGTATTATATTGTGGAATTAACTAGAGACCTTGAGTTTCATTTTAAAACACTAATATGAGCATATTCCACGAAGTAAGGGTCGAGACAGTCAATTTCATAATAATAATAATAATAATAATAATAATAATAATAATAATAATAATAATAATAATAATAATAATATATACACACTTCTTGTTATAGTCAAAAATAACTATTAAACATCAGATAGGCATCATATGAAATGATGATATTTGATGATATCGAAATGATTGTCAATTTACTAGAATTTTTATATTTTTGCATTATATTGTCGAATTATTTAGAATTAGTTAGTTTTATAAAAAAAAGTGATAAAGAGTAGCTCATACTTTTTGAGTTAGACTCATATATAATATTTTAATTGTTACATATCCGATTTTTTCTGTTTTGATAATCACATTTAAGACTTTTATCAAATTATTCTTCCGCCTGCATAAGAATTTTTTGCGGATAATCGATGAATTGATATATAAGTTAGCAAATGCTTTCAACTTTACCCATTCGTTTCAACAAAAACAAGAGGAAAAAATGTTGAAAAAACAGAACCCATAAAGAAATTAATACTAGTGTTCAGTCACTCCAAAGAAAAATCGTGAAAATAAAATAATGTTTTGCTCCCTGCCGTTCAAATTAGAATCCTAAAAATAATTTCCAGAGGTTTAATCAGGCGCATTTATTGTAGAGATATATGGCTAAGGATCTCTACTATGTAAACGCCCGGTACAACATTTAGTATTTCATTATAAAATCATCCAAATATAGTGTCATTGCATAAATTACCTCATTCTCTAAAATTATTATTTTTGTTTAATAAAATAAAAAAAATCGTCTACTTTTTCTACTGACTTGCAATCTAATTTGTACGCCACTGTATGTTATGTTTATAATATATTAAAATACTCAATAAAATATGTTCTATTAAATATTACAATGTTGGGAATACTAATTTGTATGAAAAACGTTATCGAAACGCACACTCATTGTTTTGATTTTTTCAACGTTAAACCTAAGAAAAAACATTTCATATTTAAAAACGTAAATAGCAACAACTGGTTAGCCACACCAGACAGCGGCCATAACAAAAGCAGGACGTTGCCAGGGAAACTGAGTAAGACATTTGCTGTTTCCAGGGCAACAAGAAGTACTTGACTAAAGAGACATGTATTATGTTGTAGTTATTTTTTTTTGATATCTTTTAATGAGTTGTGATTTTTGTTCTTTTTCGCGATATCAGTTCATGTTCGGGATGAATAATTTTCGAAATTGACTTTGTCTTATTATAAAATTATGAATTAAGAGTCGCGTATAAGATTATTGATTATGGTGATAATTTATTGTGCTACGAATTAGTGAATTCCTATGTACCCAGCTACCATACTGCGTTAAGGATTGTAACAAGGAGTTCTAAGGTAAAGTTTTCAAATGTTTACAATGTTTCCGTGGAATTATGGCGTACTCTTAACTATATATATATATATATGATTTTCTTTATATCTTTATTATATTAGTCTATTTGAAAAATACTTTTAATTCACTATACATATTTATTCAAAAATGTCTTCAGGTTAATTCAAAGTTGGCATAACAGCGTCAGATTTTGTATCGCCTCATTGCATAAATGCATAATATCGCATATCTCCTTTAGTAGTTTTCTAGAATATTTTGTAGATACCTACTTTATGGGAGAAAAAATGTTGGGTCAAGGGGTCTTGTGAGTTTCACAATACCACGCATTTTCGATTGATATTTATAAAAAGTGGATTTTGTGCAGGAAGGAAAAGAAATATTTTTTAAAATAAGTTCCAATGGGATGCGACACGCCTGAAAGCTTTTTTCATGGAATAGAAGGATAATTTAATCTATAGTAACTTTGTTTGTATTTGAATCCAGAAAGGTATGATAAACCGCAAATGTTCCACAGATAATGTAATAAATACGAAAAGAAACAGTCACAAAGAGTAGAGAAGGACAGTATATCTGCTAAATTCTCCATAGGCGTACGCAATACATTTTGTATTTATTTATATTTTGTGTGAAAATGTTGATTACATTGTTCTGACCAATATTTTTTTATTTAAACATAATTCAACATTTCTTAACATGTACATTTCGATACAATTGGAGTTATTCAAAATAAATTACAGCCTAGTTGTAGAAATTATGGATGGTAACTGTAAAAAGTCCTGATTGAAAATTGAAGTAAAACTTATGATATTATAGATGAAGAAATACTTTTAAACTGTTTCGAACCAAAGTGCAACAAAATCTCCAAATATAAAATATCAAACATTCATAAAATGAATCATAATATACAATTCGTTCGGAAAAGTGTCCGATTATATCAACAGAAGTTTGAACAAATCCATGAGAAATATCGTTAGACCAATGTATGTGAAATTAAGATTTACTAAAGTGAGTATTTCAGGAAATTGAAAACAAATTCCTGGTATCGCTATTATCAATATATACAGGGTGAATCACGACCAACGGGATGGAGGTTTATAACGAAACGTTATAAGTTTTAAAATGTTTGTCACTTTAGTAGTCTGTATTATACAGGGTGTCCCGGGACTAATGGGAAAAAAGTCAGGAGCGTATAATCTGAGCTAAAATAATGTTAGTACTTCATATAAACTTTCACTATGCAGGCCCTCGTTTTCGAGTTATAAGCCTCCAATGTTTCAATTTTGAATTTGGTTTTTATTTGTATCTTTTGTACTAGTTATTTGATCTTTATAAAATTTACGGCAAAGCTATAATGTATGTGTATGTTTATTTTGGTAAGGTAAACAGATTTACAGTAGTGCATTGAAGCCAGGGACGGACTACTCGCTATGGCTAGTGATCCAAAAATTTTGCAGGTATGGCACACCCTGTATGAAATTATCGAAATTCACTTCCCCACACATTAAGCTAACGAAAAGGTACTCTTGTTGGAATTCGATAAAATAAGCCGTTTGGCTAATATTTACAGTTTTATTAATGCACTACGTACCAGTTTACGCATTCACCATTTTTATAAGTACACAACGAGGTAACACTAACTTTTAATAGATGTCCAATATTTACCTAGAGTACTACAAAAAAATAATTTAACGATAGCAGAAGATGAAAAACATTAACGACTTATTAATTGGAAAGTTGGTAAAAACTTTTTATAAGTGTTTTTACCGTTTATCAACTTACCATAGGATTAGTTGTCAAACGTTGTGTAGAATAGTTCGTAGTCAGTACTTGGCAATAATTCATAAGTCCTTAATTTAACAGTTACAATAGCAGAATTCGCTTTTATTGAGTACGCAGATAAACATCTAATGTATGGACTGGCTTCTCGAAACTGTTTAGAGGCCAAAAGGCTTTATGAAGAACATTTTGCAAACAGAGCATTGCCAGACAGACGAATGTTTGGGCGTATTGATCTCAGGTTACGAGAAACAGGTATGAATAAGTAAATGTAATTTTCCATGTATACAAAACAAAATTTTAAATTTTAGGAAGATTTTCGCCAGAAAAAGCTGGAGAAGGTCCAGTACGAAGCATGCGTACAGTGGCAGTTGAACAAGACTTGTTAAATGCAGTAGATAATGAACCATCGAGTTTTAGAAAATTATCAAGAGAACATAACGTCTCGAAATCAGTTGTTCATCGCGTCCTAAAAGAACAGCTGTTATATCCTTTTCACATGAAAAAAGTACACCGTATGACAGTGGCTGATTATCCTGCACGACTTGAGTATAGCCAGTGGTTTCTGCGACAACAACAAGCAGACAGCACATTTATTAGTAACGTTCTCTTTACGAACGAATCCGGTTTCACCAGAGATGGAATCAAAAATTCTCATAATATGCATTTATGGGATGATGTGAATCCACATGGCATTATCCAAACTATGATCCAGCATAGATTCATGGTTAATGTTTGGCGGGAATAGTTGGCAATCATTTGATACAGCCATACTTTATTGACGGTACTTTGACCGGTCAGAGATATTTGGAGTTTTTTGCAAAATGAGTTATGGAACCTGTTTGATGATGTGCTACTACAAACTCGTAGGAATTTATGGTTCGTGCATGATGGAGCCCCTCCTCATTTCAGTTTAGATGTACGACAGCATTTACACACAAGGCTTCCTAATAGATGGATTGGTCGTGAAGGCCCTTTTCAATGGCCACCGCAATCAGGAGACGTTAATCCTATGGATTTCTTTCTCTAGGGTTATCTCAAAAGTAAGGTATACGCAACACCTGTTCAAACAAGGCAAGATTTAATAGACAGAATTGTGTTACACTGCAATGTTATTAGAAATAGTGTGGAATTGCCCTTTCAAGTGCAAAGAAACAACCTTCGTAGACTTAGAATGTGCGTGGAAGTGGGAGGAGCTCATATTGAACATTTATTAGAATAACGTTAGTTTTTGTTGTTGTTTAGGAATTAGTTTTAGTCTAATGTTTTATAACTTGTGTTTTTTGAGGTTTTATTAATGGTTTAATAATGTTATGTTCGTAATGTTGATTAAAAGCAAGTAAATTCTGGACATCGTATTAATAAGTTAGTTAGGTAGATTTGTACGTAGTGCATTAATAAAACTGTAAATATTAGCCAAACGGCTTATTTTATCGAATTCCAACAAGAGTACCTTTTCGTTAGCTTAATGTGTGGGGAAGTGAATTTCGATAATTTCATACAGGGTGTGCCATACCTGCAAAATTTTTGGATCACTAACCATTGCGAGTAGTCCGTCCCTGGCTTCAATGCACTACTGTAAATCTGTTTACCTTACGAAAATAAACATACACTTACATTATAGCTTTGCCGTGAATTTTATGAAGATCAAATAACTAGTACAAAAAATAAAAATAAAAACCAAATTCAAAATTAAAACTTTGGAGGCCTATAACTCGAAAACGAGGGCCTGCATAGTAAAAGTTTATATGAAGTACTAACATTATTTTGGCTCATATTATACTCTCCTGACTTTTTTCCCATTAGTCCCGGGACACCCTGTATATAAAGGCTACATTTTAAAATTATTTTGAAATATACGGGATGTCCCAACAAAGTGTGGCGTATCAAAGTTATATTTTTTTCTTATGAGACACCCTATATTGTATTGCATTTTCTGATTGCCCCTAAACAATAAAATACTCCTTCATAATGGTTTCCCAATGTTTAAATACAGAGGGTTCCGAGTTATGCTGACTTTTTTTAAAATGTAAACATTTCGAAAAAAATTAATAACTCATTTATATAACAAATTCAAGCAAATTTTCTCTTACATCCGAATAATTGAACATTCGTTAAATATATTCCACGATTGAGTACTGAACATCTCTTTATAGGGTGTTCAGAATTTTCAGTTTCATTATTACATCATTCAATGTGTAATATCGGACTTATTTTAAATGGAACAACCCGTATTTTAATAATTCACCATGTTCAAAAAAATATCCTCTTTCGAATGGTATTGTATTATATTATATATTATACTTTTCGTGCAATTTACAATTTTCTTAAATTGTATGGTATATCGATTTTGAAACAAAAAATGGATTCATAATCTAGTCTGTTAAGCTACGGTTTCCTACAAAAGCGGTGCCGTACTAGAGCGGTCGTAATAAAACGCTGTCCGTGCATTTTATATGTAAGCGGTTTTTTAGAGAACGGTAGCCAACACCGTCATGCAAAATAGCGGCAGCGCTATCATCGAGATGGCCGGCATAGCGGCGAGAAACAGTGAATGCAACGTTTTTGTACATTACGGTGAGAGACTTCAAGCATATTTTTGGTGGTATTCGTTGGTTTTTTCAAATTATGTCTGGCAATAATAGTACTAATAATAAAAATTTAGATTGGACAATGGAGGAAGACGGAATTTTAATTGATTTTGTAAGGAGTCATGAGTCCTTGTACAATATAAAATGTAAGGACTACAAAAAACACAAATTACACTTAACCTTTGGCGGGAAATGGCAGACATTATAAAAAATGAAACAGGTACGTACTACTGTTACATATTTTTTAATTTTTAATGATGGTATTTTTATAATGCATTAATACAGAATAAAGTATTTTCAATGTTGCACAAGAAGATTGTTTTACCATTCTACCTGACCTGTCCCGTTAAAATATGTTCTAAATGCATCACGAATTTGTGTAGGTGACTTTCGAGCACGAATATTGGCTTCGGCCATTGGAAATAAATTTTGGGTTGGTAATAGTGGAAGATTGTCGTCCATGGCACCTTCATTAGGAGCAAGTATTTTAGATTCTCTTAGAATATTGTACAAAATACAGGCAGATGTAACTAGCTTATCGGTAGTTTCCGGTGTAGTTGCAATGGGCTGGAAAAAAATTCTGAAATATGCACAGAGTATTCCAAAGGAGTTCTCAGTTGTTCGTCTTGCGCGAGATAGTCTATAGTTATATATGGCTTTAGATTGATCAATTAATGATTGTCTTCTCGGGTATGGTTTCATCAAATTTTCATGTAGTGCAAAAGCTTCGTCTTCAAGAATGACATACGGTAGGCTGATATCTGTACCTGGAAGTGTTTGCGGAGGGGGTATATTGAAGTCATTATTCTGAATTTTCCTTCCAAATTGACTTTTCAAGAAAATTCCAGCATCCCCTTCTCTACCATAAGAACCGATATCTATCGCTATAAACTTGCAATCTGCATCAACAATTGCCAGCATAACAATGGAATAAAATTGTTTTTAATTAAAAAAAAGCAGATCTACTGTTTTTAGGTTATGTATTTTATTCTTATGTGTTTGCCATCTATGGCACCCACGCAGTTCGGAAAGTTCCAAGAAGACATAAAGGTAGTTGCATTTTTTTTAATTGATCCATTGTTGGAGACGGCATTACCACATTCAGTAGTCTCCTGACTATGCTGGCGGCCACCTGTTTGATCATAAAGCTTATCCATGAATGACATATTCTGAACTGAAAAACTAATGATCTGAAGGATTCCCCTGTTGCAAGATACCTAAAAAATAAAGCGAACTTAGTTTTGTACACTCGACTCTGATATAAGACAAAGCTTTGGCTTAAAAAGACTATGCATTTTTTTGTTTTATTGTACAAAACTCTGAAGTAAATGGGCTTTATTTTGTAGATACCGAGTGCAGTAAAAGGTGGGCTTATGTGCGGGACTACTACGTCAGACGAAAGGGAAAACCAGGCACAGGTTCTCCCGGTGAAGCTGTAAAAAAAAGAGCTTAACTACTCTCATTCTTGGATAGCTACTGCTCCATAAAGAGAAGGTAAAATCTAAAATTTCCATAAATTATTACTATTATATACATTGTTTTTTTTTATTCAACACTATCACCAATATTGGGAGTTTGGAAGAAAATACCAACATCGCTGACCCAGACGATTTTTCACAAGAAGACCTAGACCACACAGGATGAAATTTTTGCTCCTCAAAGGGAGATACCTTCAAAGGAAGGTAACAATATTAAAGACAGGGAAAAGCATTGTGGAAGTTCCAAAATAGCAAAAAGGTAGAAAACTTCGTCAAATTCTGAGGTACGCTTGAAACTTCCGACACACAATCCGACACACAAAATGAGTCCGATCTTTTCTTTGCTTTCATGGCGGAAAGTGTAAAAAAGTTACCTGAAAAGAAACGAATTTATCTAAAATTACAAATAGGCACCATAGTTGGAAATGCCGAATTAAGATATTTTGAGCGGCTAAACTGTACAGACCTTAGCCGACCAACCTTTGCTACATCTAATGAGAGGAGTAATTACTCTGACTATTATCTAAACGAAGGTTCTACAGCGTCATGTACTACTGTAAATAACTTTTCTGACTCATCGGTGGCACCTTTACTTTCCCCAGATAACACAGGAAATTTTTTTATAACTAATTTGTGAAAAATTTATATAATTACAACTTACCTTAGAAATAAACAAAGTTTTTGCTCAGGGGTTATTGGAGTATTATTTCTGTTACATGGTTTTGAGGTAATATCTTCTTTAATGTGGTTTAATACGTAATGAAATAATATTGGTGTCAAGCGAAAATATTCCCTGAATTTTACATCATTGACATAAACGCCTTGGGTTCTTCGATATTTATAAATTTCAGATTCTTCCGACCTTTTGGCATCTTCGTCCGATGAAAACTCTTCGTCTTCCAAAAATATTAACATCGTGATATCAAAATCATTCATTTCAGGAGCGCGACTTTCCCCGGCAAATAATTATTACGAACTATTCTAACTTTACAACTATTGTCACCGCTATGTCGTCCGTCATATTCGTTGACGATAAAAATTATTACGGCCGCTCTAGTACGGCAACGCTTTCCTAGGAAACCCTAGCTTTAGTTTAAAATTTTATTCCTATTATAAATGAAGCAGTGCCCGTTAAACGAAAGAGTCGACATAATACTTTGCATTGGGGAATATTTAGAAAATTGTCTCCTAGCATCTAGAGATTATGCTCAAAAGTATTCTGATAGAATTCACCCGAAGAGGGAGTTTTTCGAAAGACTGCTCAATAGATTTCGTGATACTGGTAGCGTTGCATACGAGAAGGTGAACAAAACTAAACCAGTTACTGGCCACAACGCCAACGAATTTGATGTACTGCTGTCGGTTACGGAAAATCCTTATACCATATTAGTGTTTTTAAATGAAACTCAAGGTCTCTAGTTAATTCCACAATATAATACAAGTTATTGAAAATTCTAAAAAAATGACAATTGTTTCAATAAATCAATATCATCGTCCTCATACCAGTTCTAGAAAAATTGGAAAAGTGAATTAGGAATAAGTCAAATGAGTGTGTGTAGAATACTCAAGAAAAATTGCTACCATCCGTATAATTTTCAACTACACCAGCAGTTGACACAACAGGATAATGATAAACGTTGAAATTTTTGTTCATGGACTTTGTATAAAGTTGGAAAAGATCCTGATTATTTGAATTATGTATTGTCTATTGACGAATCTACTTTACACAATAATGGGTTAGTTAATAGACATAATTTTCATTATTTCCATACAGCTAACAAACATTTATTCCATACTGTTAATCGCCAACACCGATGGAGTGTAAACGTTTGGACAGGCCCGTATTTTTTGGACGGACACCTGGATGGAAATATTTTTTGAGTTTTTGGAAAAAATGAAAAAATACTTCGGGATCCTTCTCGAAAACCTATCACTTAGCATCCGATGGAAAATGTGGCTACAATTAGACGGAACTCCTGCTCACTTTTTACATGCTGTTAGGAACTTCCTCAATAGAAAATTTGGAAATAAATGGATAGGTAGAGGCGGTCCTTATAATTGGCCAGCTAGGTCACCAGAATTTACCAAAATGGATTTCTTCATATCGGGTTATAATAAAAATATTGTGTATACTACACCCCCTACTACTCCAGACGATAGTAAAATAAGAATTTCGAACGCTTTCGCTTCTGTAACACCCAATATGTTGAATAATGTTAGTAAATTGTTGGAAGCTAGAATCACGTGTTGCATTGCACAAAACGGCAAGTATTTTGAGCGGGCAAGGATGAGTTGTCTCCCGTCTTGAGCAGGTAGTTTTTTTATAGGTCGAATTGTCTCCCATCATAGGTCGAGTTGTCTCCCAAGGTAATATACATTAAAAGGTATTAATTCTCACAAAGTACACCGTTGTTGCCTAATCAAAATTTTTATTTTTAAAAGTACGTTGAACTATTGATACCTTTTTCTTTTTGTAAAATGTCTCTCAGGATATGAGAATCATTTAACTACCTTGAAATAGAAAAGTAAGAAAATAATCCTTACATTTATTTATTTGTAACGATAACCTGCAGTTCAAATTGTCATTAACAAATAACTAATTAAATTTCCTTAGATTATTTTAGTGATAATCTGCATTAAAATCTACTTTAATTTACATTAAAAGAATGTTAAGTTAATCCATCAACATTTTACAAATCCAAAAACAGGTAGGTACCATTAATTTCACATTATCGTTTGAAAGTACTTTCCCTCCTTCGCCTTATAAAGGGTGGTATTAAAAATAGTAAACCATATTCTTCACAAGTTTCAGAGGTTGTAAAGTTTGTTTACGAAGTTGTTGAATAGTTAAAAGTGGTACAGTGAAACTATACGTATAATGGAGGCTACAATAATTAAAAGTGAAAAAGGCGAAGATTTGTTAGTGATCGATGGGTTTAAATTTTCATTCCACAAGTTATTAGCAAGAGACACTCTAAAAAGATGGCTTTGTGCGTCCAGGAAAACGCAGTGCAAAGCTTTTGTTAAAACAAAATTGGACCGTCCAGAAGTGATCGAATCTTCTTTAAACCACAACCATGAGAAATTATCAGAAGAACTTCTAAATAGGCAGACTCTAAGCAATGCTGTAAAAATTAAAGCAATAGAAGATGTTTCGGCAAAACCAATGGGCCTAATTAGAAAGGAGGTAAGAGAATCCCATTGTGAAACTATTACTACTCATGACGTTGAAAGGATGAGAAAAAATATGTATACTGCTAGGTCCAAAATTACATCAAAACTTCCAACTAATATAGTTGAATTTCATAGTTCATTAAATTCTGTTACTTTAAAAACTAATAGGGACGAATATTTTATTCTTAAAAATGATGAAATAAATAATATAGTCATGTTTTCATGTAAAACAAATATTATTGCTCTAAAAGAAATAAGTGAATTATATGTTGATGGCACTTTCGATTATTGCCCTAAATTTTTTTTACAATTGTTTACCATTCATGGCTTTAAAAATAATCATTATATTCCTTTGGTTTTCTTTCTTCTAAAAAATAAAAATACAGTATCGTATAAATTAGCTTAACAATATTTAAAAGAAATATATCTATCTACAACAGGTCACGACTTTCTTCCAAAAACTATAACTTCAGATTTTGAATTAGCAATACACAAAGCAATTCGCGAAATTTTTCCAAAAACAGAAATTAAGGGATGTCTATTTCACCTAGGTCAAAGTTGATATAGAAAAATTCAAAGTTTAGGACTTTCTACCGAGTATCAGTTAAAAGACAATTTAGAAACAGATATAACTAAATACCTTACTTATATTTTTGGTTTACCATTCCTTAAAGCAGAAGACGTTGGCGATTGCTTTGTTCTTGATCTCATTGCAATCCAACCAGAGGGTGATTAAATTTAATGACTATTTAGTTGAAACTTACATAGATGAAATTTCTACCTTTCCTCCTAACATTTGGGCTGAAAACTCTTCTTCTTTAAAAAGGACAACAAACGCATGCGAATCTTTTCATTCGCGTTATAATGCTTCATTTTATAATACACACCCAAATTTTAACCAGTTTATAAAAGTTTTTCTAGATTTTCAAATAGATACCTATATTAAGCTTCAAAGTATTGATACCGTGGTCAAAGTATATGATCGAAAAGTATTAATGAAAAAAAAGTTTTTGGAAGATAATTTAGAAAAATTACAAGACGGCAGGATTACCAATTTTCAATTTTTAAAAAATATTTCTTTTAAATGCAGAATCTAATTTGTATTATAAGTGTGTAGAGTGAAAAAGTTTTTATATCATTTTTGTAAATATTATTGTCTTGAAATATATAAGTATATATATATATATATATATATATATATATATATATATATATATATATATATATATAAGTAAACCATTGTATATTTTCCTTTGTTTTATTATAATAAAATAATTATAATTTCCTACGTACTGTTTTATTTCAACAAAATTAGGAAATACCATTCCAAATATTTCGTCAAGATATAAGTAAGATCGATTTGGCAACAACGTTTAGATTTTAAGGTATTATAAGTACTTATGCTAATTACGGATTAAAATCATCCGGGAGACAATTCGACCGTCACCTTTTTGAGAGCAGGTAATATTTTTATTTTGGGAGACAATTCGACTCCGCCGTTTTGAGCATCTATTATGGGAATCTTTTGCTTCCAATAATTTGTTGTTGGTTTTGTAGTATTTATGTATTTGCTTTATTAAAAATGTGTTTTTGTTTTATTATGTACACACTTATCGGTAATAAATGAGCTAGTGTACCTCAACAACTACAAGTGTGCATATTTATTAGCAACTTACTGTTTTTTTAACAACTATGCCAATATCATTAGAGAGAGATTTAGAGAGATGTTTTAAAATCGATTCACCATACAATTTAAGAAAATTGTAAATTAAACGTATTAAAGTATAATACCTAGGTATAGGACACCCTAATACCAATCGAAAGAGGATATTTTTTTGAACATGGTGAATTATTAAAATACAGGGTGTTCCATTTAAAATAAGCCCGATATTACACATTGAATGTTCTAATAATGAAACTGAAAATTCTGAACACCCTGTTAAGAGATGTTTAGTAATCAATCGTAGAATATATTCAACGAATGTCCAACTATTTTGATGTAAGAGAAAATGTACTAGTATTTGTTATATCAATGAGTTATTGATTTTTTCGAAATGTTCACATTTTTATAAAATCAGCATAACTCGGAACCCTCTGTATGAGTATTTTATTTTTTAGGGGCAATCAGAAAATGCAATAAAATATATGGTGTCTCATAAGAAAAAATATAACTTTGATACGCCACACTTTATTGGAACATCCTGAATATTTCAAAATAATTTTAAAATGTAGCCTATATGAATGTTCAAACTACTAAAGTGGCAAACATTTTGAAACTTTCACCGTTTCGCTATAAACCTCCATCCCGTTGGTCGTGATTGACACTGTATAAGTATCGCATAATAAAATTTAAGAAATTTTCTAGCACATTTATTAAACACTAATAAATCTTTTAAAATAGTTATTTTACAACAAATATGCTTTTTGCACATGTTACACACAACATTTTTTCTACGATCGAAATAAATATGTTTTTAAATCAAATTTGATTAGACTATTTTACAACAGGTTCAACAAAAATTACTAATAATTCTACTTTGTTGAAATAATTTCAATTTTGATATCGCAATTAGCGATTATTAGTGATGGACACACTTCATTTCCACTGATTTTTTGAATTTTGGTTTTATTTTTGCTTGTGGATGTCTCACCATAAAAGTCCGTCCTCGATGCCTTGCCAATCGTCATAGGAGTCCATCCTCGATCCGCAGCCAAGTATCTTAGAAATCCATCCTCGATGTCCAGCTCTTTTTCGGATTGTGAAGCATCCGGTATTGGTACTTGGTTCACCTTCTAGAATTTGAACAGCCATTTCTGTTTTCTTAGATATTTACTCGTCAATGTAATCCAATTAATTGACATTTCGAAGTGTTTTTTGCACTAGTGCAACAAAGTAAGTTACTTTTTGCACTAGTGCATAAAAGTTAAACTTTTGGCAGAGTACATAGTTTTAAAAATAGTAATTTTTGCACGATCGTAGAAAAAACAATTTTATTGTATTTTTATAAACATTGTATATCTGTTTTATAGTAGTTGCTATAGCACTTATTGAATATATTACATAAATGAAATGTTTTATAAACTGTGCCCATTTTGTGTTTATAGATAATTTATAAACATTTCTGAAACTAACATTGTTTTATAATATTTATCGCCAAAACATTTCTACGACTCTTATAAAATAGCAAATTGTTAGTTGGGAATACTGAAAACAATCTTCAACAAATTTTAAACATTTCAAAAATTATAAGTTTTTGCTAAAAATATATACGGGATTTATGGTTTTCAAAAAAATATTCAGATTGTTTTATTTTTTTCCCAATGTCAAAGTTCTCTATAAAATAATTATATCGATTGGGTATACATATATAGTAAAAACCAAATAAAGTTGCGTTCACGTCACCAAGGGCGTATTTCTATCGCATGTGTGGCTACATTTCTATCGAAAAGTGCATATACTTAAATTTGTTAATTAATCGGTTCCAAAGATAACCCAATCAATAAAAAACTTTTGTATCAAAATAATGTATAAGCATTATAGCTTTATCGGGTTTAGACGCCCCTCGATGTAAACATTTGTGTTAAAATTTTCATAAAGAAGCCTCCAATTATTGACGGTAAAATAGTCACTGCCAGAAATGATGTCATGTTGCCGCGTTGTTTGTGACTTTTCTACTCGTGCATTGTCATCGATTTTTGAGGTTATAGTTACGTGCTTTATAAAACTTTCTTGTGAGAAATATTTATAATCAAAACTGTTTTTGTTTTCAAAACAACAAAGCATTTTCTTCTGTGATTGTTAAAATGCCCAAACAGCTGAATAGCCGATGCAAAGAACGTGTGGCTTCATTATCAAATTATTTTGAACAAGAAAGAAATAATATTGGTCCTTTGTTCCCCTTAAATGCTGTACAAGAGGTAGGTAATACGTGAATAAAATATCCTTACTTTACTTTACGAAAATTTCTATTATTTTAGCGTGTAGCTGATGCTTTAAAAATCAGTGTAAGAACAGTAAGCAAAATTTGTCGAACAAATAAAAAAGGTGAAGAGTTTGAGTCACCAAAGAAGAAACGTTGCAGTCATAAACGAGTAACAAATACAGAAACTTTAAATACAAGCTCTATTCGTGATACCATTTACAATATGTACCAGAGAAGTAAGTATAATTAAGACAATTGTATATTTAACATATTTTTATTTCTGTATGCTTTTGGAACAGCACATAACGATTCAATCATTGTGGTCCCAACTAAAAGAAAGAGAAATATTTAATGGTAGTACCACTTCTTTAAATAGATTGCTCAAAGAACTTGGGTTTAAGTGGATGAAGGATAATCCACGACGAGGACTTATGGAATTACCTAATGTTGTTTTGAAAAGAGTAGAATTCTCAATATATTATAAAGAAGCAAAGGACGAAGGTATATACCAATTTGTGTTCATCGATGAATCCTGGATATTTCAAAATGGCATCATAGGTCATTAATGGCAAAATGAAAATATCAAGAGTGTTAAAACCACTAAAACGGATGGCAAAAGGTTTGTTTGTATTGCAAAACATAAGTGGTTACTCAACATTATTTAAATAATATTATTACAGATATATTATACTCCACGCTGGAAATGAAAACGGATTTATTGAAGGTGCTGAAGCAATATTTTGTTCAAAAACCCAAGTTAATCATTATCATGGGGAAATGAACCAGGCAAATTCCTTGAAATGGTTTGAATATCAGTTGCTGCAAAATTTAGAGAATAATTCTCTAATCATACTTGATAATGCACCTTATCACAGCATGTTATTGCATAAAACTCCGAATACAGGATGGTCCAAATGTGCTATTCAGGAATGGTTGACAGAAAAAACCATTCCCTATTCTCACATGATGTTCAAAACAGAACTGTTGCAAATCGTTTCTCAGTAAATATACAGATATATTCTTAATTATTGCCATTTACTTTAAACATTTTTTTTTTAGAAATAAGCCACCAATCAAGCATATAGTGGACGATATGGCAGAACAGTATGGACACAAAGTTTTACGTCTTACTCCTTACCATTGCATATTCAACTCTATCGAATTAATTTGAAGTATAGCAAAAAATTACTACAATAGGCATAATGGTAGGGATGGTAAAAGTGCGAATAACTGCCTGAACATGTGGCACGAGGCACTGCACATGATAACTTCTGATATGTGGAAAAATTCTATACAACATACTGAAAGAGAGATATTTGAATGGTATAAGAAGGAAAGAATATTTGATCGTCCAGAAATTAGTCCGATAGTTATAAATTTTAATAGTGAAGAGAGTGACACTGATGATGAAAATGAACAAGAATTTGAATCTGCCTAGTTTCATTTCACAATATGTTGATTTGTTTAATGTTAGTTTTTGTCTTTGATAATACGTTCATTATCAAACATATTTTATTTTATTGCTTGTATTTTTATTATATTTATTTATTCAAAGATTTGGTAAGTCAGTAATAACCTTACTACTTTTATTCTAGAATTCCTTACTTTGTGAAATCTATTCATAAATTTAATTATCAAAAAACGTAAATGAGAAAACTCCACTATATTAAACGAAAACTATCAAACTATCGATAATTTTGTAGTTGTCATCCATAATATTGTGAAATTTTCAACATTTACGTTTTTTGTTGACTTCAGTTATTTTCTGTTAATTTACATATTTCGTGAACACTCTGACAACGCTACAAATGTTCACAATGATGACGTAAACGCAACTTCATTTGGTTTTTACTATAATTAATTTTTTCCAATACTAGCTGTGAAGTTGACAATTATTGTGTCATCTAGCCAACTGAGAAGTAGAATTTCTCTATTAGTGGTTAATAATTTTTTATTTTGTTAACCTAGGTCAATAATGAACAAATTCAAATGTTTTGAGAATTCAGGGATAATAGCTTAACAAAAACTAGTGCAACATAATTTTGTATACCCAGGAGATTGTGTTTAACATATTTACTGTTTGAAATTACCTAACAAGATAAACTTATTTCAATAAAACTGTCATTAGTTCACAATTCGCGCTCAACCAAAAATTTCTGATGACATAAGAAGTGCGTTCATAATATATGGGTGAGGTGAGGAGCGAAAACAGTGTCAATGTCAGTCAGGCAACGGAGTAAACGTCTAGAGAGAAATCAGTTTGAACGAATTGTAGATCGACACTATCAAAATTTGACATTGAAATGTGTTGTTTATTTTCCGTTAATTTTAGAAAAACGAGGATCGAGGAATGCTTTTACCTCCAACATTATCATCAGTGGAGTTTGAAAATCTTCTGTTTATACAAACTGGTAGCTAACCTTGACCTCCATAGACAAATAATATATTACTTTCTCTATGGTGAAGCATATGTTAAATGTTTTATGAACGCTCACTTTGTACCCAAGTGTTGATGTGAACGCACTACCGCTGTAATTGTTCTAAAGTTCAAAGTAAAACATAAACCACGTTTTGTGAAATTTTTGGATGTGATCGTATAATTGGTTTCGTTAATTCGTTGCACTTAATATTGGTGATTATGAAGTATAGGAATAATGGTATTCTATTGCTGTGTGATTAAATTATACCTACATGATTTTTATAAGACATTTTTTCTATTTTTTATTTTTGTCATAAATTTGGCTAGTAGTGGAAAAAAATGTATATACACCACGGTGGTGAAGATATTTATTAACCTCGCACCTTATTCCGCTCGGGGCAAAGCCCCTCGCGAAATAATGTTGGTGCTCGGTTGATAATAATAGTCTTGACCACCTTGGTGTATGATATACTATTAGATTTCGATATGATACTGAAAAGCGAAATATGTGGTAATAATCACTTAATATACCTGATATATCAAAATCAGCCAAAATATGTTCGTACCATTTTAATCCCAAGGATTAAATTTGAAGACGTAATGGGACACGGATATTCAAACGAGATTGGATCCTTTTTTATTAGGTGAAGCTTTCATAATACTAAGAGCCAGGGTCACCACAGGGTTTCATTCTAGGATATATTTATCAAGCGAAGAAAATTCTATGTTTACATCAAAAACGAGGTAAGTAAATATTAAAATCAACAGATACACAAATAGGATTTATTAATAATTTGATTGTTTTGATTTAAATCATATTATCAATAATATGTTTGTAATTATGCAAAGCAGGATGCTAGATGATATATATATATATATATATATATATATATATATACAAATTGAAAAATATCTTTTTTGGGGATTGCAGCAAAAGAAGAAAAATACACTCTATTCAATTCTCCAAGCTTTCGTAAATCTTTATTTACATCATCAGGGAACTACAATAAGGAAAGAAAAACATAAATTATGAAAAGTGTTCTCACAAACATTTCTACAACTTACATTGATTGAGATTGCATCATAGATCTTGAATACAGGAAAAGTGTACAACAGCAAGTCATTTAAGAAATAGGTCCAGTCGGCAATACATTTGCCCACTATTGGTTCAAATTTAAAACATTATTAAAAAGTAAAAAGGTAAAACATTAAAAATCGAAAATCAACACACCCACGCGGACTTGTGAGAATAATGGCGGAAACTGAAAATGTCAGGTTAAGTACAGCATTCATCATTACTAAATGAATGGAAAGAATCGATCTTTGCAATGACGCGAGACACTGAAACAATCGAATTGAAACTTTCAAGAGAATACCGGGGTGGTACCAAAATTATGGAACTGTTGTGAAATATCATTCCAATGAAATTCAAATTAACGAAAATTAATATTTGATTATTGACGTTATTTATTATTATTATTAATATTATTATGGATTTTTTAATAAAGGGGGAACACCTACCATGATGACACAAGTAGGAAACTAGTGAAAACTATTAATATTATCATTATTAATATTATTATTATTGTTATTAATATGAAGACAATTGTGCTTATCAAGCCATTTCATCTTCCAAGAGAAGGTTGTATGAATAGGAAGACTGACATTCAGAATTTGAGTAATCTCTACTCCCTCCTCTTAACGCTTGATAAGCACAATTGTCTTCATATTAATAACAATAATAATAATAATAATGATAATATCAATAGTTTTCACTAGTTTCCTACTTGTGTCATCATGGTAGGTGTTCCCCCTTTATTAAAAGATCCATAATAATAATAAATAACGTCAATAATCACATATTAATTCTCGTTAATGTGAATTTCATTGGAATGATATTTCACAACAGTTCCATAATTTTGGTACCACCCCGGTATTCTCTTGAAAGTTTCAATTCGATTGTTTCAGTGTCTCGCGTCATTGCAAAGATCGATTCTTTTCATTCATTTAGTAATGATGAATGCTGTACTTAACCTGACATTTTCAGTTTCCGCCATTATTCTCACAAGTCCGCGTGGGTGTGTGGATTTTCGATTTTTAATGTTTTACCTTCTTACTTTTTAATATTGTTTTAAATTTGAACCAGTAGTGGGCAAATGTATTGCCGACTGGACCTATTTCTTAAATGACTTGCTGTTGTACACTTTTCCTGTATTCAAGATCTATGATGCAATCTCAATCAATGTAAGTTGTAGAAATGTTTGTGAGAACACTTTTCATAATTTATGTTTTTCTTTCCTTATTGTAGTTCCCTGATGATGTAAATAAAGATTTACGAAAGCTTGGAGAATTGAATAGAGTGTATTTTTCTTCTTTTGCTGCAATCCCCAAAAAAGATATTTTTCAATTTGTGTTCTAATAGATCAGCAACGATCACGGGGTTTTTCGCTTTTCAGCAATATATATATATATATATATATATATATATATATATATATATATATATATATATATATATATAGGCCGGTTTAGAACGTCTTTCGCCGTTGTCCGACGCCTTGCCTCCATCTTTTCTTGTCGTCCCAGTCCACTTCTTGCAGGTTTCTAGCACTCATGGCTTTAACCACGCCCTGTTTCCAAGTGAATTTCGGTCTTCCTCTTTTCCGACGTTCTATCGGTTGCCAGTTCATTACTTGTTTAGGGAGTCTTGTTTCTGACATACGTTGTATGTGCCCATACCATGTAAGTTGTTTTTCTCTATGTCGTCTATAATGGTATAATGACAATCAGAAAATGCAATAAAATATAGGGTGTCCCATGAGAAAAAATATAACTTTGATACGCCACACTTTATTGGAACATCTGGTATATTTCAAAATTATTTTAAAATGTAGCCTATTAGAATGTACAAACTACTAAAGAGACAAACACTTTTTATAACTTTTACCGTTTCGCTATAAACCTCCATCCCGTTGGTCGTGATTCACACTGTATTAAAATGAATGTATATATATATATATATATATATATATATATATATATATATATGCTGCATCCTCACAAATATTTCAAATATATATATATATATATATATATATATATATATATATATATATACATATATATATATATATACATACATATATATATATATATATATATATATATATATATATATATGTGTTCTCTCTTCACGCCAACACCTTTCAATCGATCTCCACGAAAATTGGCATGTTCATAAATTTTTTCGTGGAGAAGTTTTTAGACTATACTCTTTGCGGTAACTTGCCACCAGGTGGAGCTGCAACATATCAAATTCTACACCTTTCCACTGATGACCCTGAAATTTGGCTCATATTTGTGTATGTTTCTATGTAGAATTTGTATTTGCTATCCTTTTTGTTGTAACTTGTCACCGGGGGCAATGCAGCATCTGAACTTCTACATCGTTTACTCTTTCCACGAGCGCACAGATGTTCGTGTTCACGAGCCATAAGACTAGTGCCGCAAATCAAGAGAGCGAGCGTTGCGTACGAGTTGTACACAGTATTTTTTCTACGACCAAGTTTCTTAATGACACAAAAAACGAAACGTATACAGGGTGGAACGTATTTAATAGACGTATACAGAGATCTCGTAAACCGCAATAGATACAGTATCGAGTAAATGGAGATAAGTTTGGTATATTTATGGGGAATTAGATGTTTCAAAAAAATTTGAAATATCTCGACTAGTTCCGGAGATATTCGACAAAATATGAAAATGGTCCTTTTCGTTTTTTAAATGTGCCGTTGTTATTATAAAAGATATCAGAACCTGACATTTTCAGTTTCCGCCATTATTCTCACAAGTCCGCGTGGGTGTGTGGATTTTCGATTTTTAATGTTTTACCTTTTTACTTTTTGATAATGTTTTAAATTTGAACCAGTAGTGGGCAAATGTATTGCCGACTGGACCTATTTCTTAAATGACTTGCTGTTGTACACTTTTCCTGTATTCAAGATCTATGATGCAATCTCAATCAATGTAAGTTGTAGAAATGTTTGTGAGAACACTTTTCATAATTTATGTTTTTCTTTCCTTATTGTAGTTCCCTGATGATGTAAATAAAGATTTACGAAAGCTTGGAGAATTGAATAGAGTGTATTTTTCTTCTTTTGCTGCAATCCCCAAAAAAGATATTTTTCAATTTGTGTTCTAATTGATCAGCAACGATCACGGGGTTTTTCGCTTTTCAGCTATATATATATATATATATATATATATATATATATATATATATATATATATATATATATAGGCCGGTTTAGAACGTCTTTCGACGTTGTCCGACGCCTTGCCTCCATCTTTTCCTGTCGTCCCAGTCCACTTCTTGCAGGTTTCTAGCACTCATGGTTTTAACCACGCCCTGTTTCCAAGTGGTTTTCGGTCTTCCTCTTTTCCGACGTTCTATCGGTTGCCAGTTCATTACTTGTTTAGGGAGTCTTGTTTCTGACATATGTTGTATGTGCCCATACCATGTAAGTTGTTTTTCTCTATGTCGTCTATAATGGTATAATGGCAATCAGAAAATGCAATAAAATATAGGGTGTCCCATAAGAAAAAATATAACTTTGATACGCCACACTTTATTGGAACATCTGGTATATTTCAAAATTATTTTAAAATGTAGCCTATTAGAATGTACAAACTACTAAAGAGACAAACACTTTTTATAACTTTCACCGTTTCGCTATAAACCTCCATCGCGTTGGTCGTGATTCACACTGTAAAAAAATGAATGTTCGTATATATATATATATATGCTGTTTCCTCACAAATATTTCAAATATATATATATATATATATATATATATATATATATATATATATATGTGTTCTCTCTTCACGCCAACACCTTTCAATCGATCTCCACGAAAATTGGCATGTTCATATATTTTTTCGTGGAGAAGTTTTTAGACTATACTCTTTGCGGTAACTTGCCACCAGGTGGAGCTGCAACATATCAAATTCTACACCGTTCCACTGATGACCCTGAAAGTTGGCTCATATTTGTATGTTTCTATGTAGAATTTGTATTTGCTATCCTTTTTGTTGTAACTTTCCACCGGGGGCGATGCAGCATCTGAACTTCTACATCGTTTACTCTTTCCACGAGCGCACAGATGTTCGTGTTCACGAGCCATAAGACTAGTGCCGCAAATCAAGAGAGCGAGCGTTGCGTACGAGTTGTACACAGTATTTTTTCTACGACCAAGTTTCTTAATGACACAAAAAACGAAACGTATACAGGATGGACCGTATTTAATAGACGTATACAGAGATCTCGTAAACCGCAATAGATACAGTATCGAGTAAATAGAGAAAAGTTTGGTATATTTATGGGGAATTAGATGTTTCAAAAAAATTTGAAATATCTCGACTAGTGCCGGAGATATTCGACAAAACATGAAAATGGCCCTTTTCGTTTTTTAAATGTGCCGTTGTTACTATAAAAGATATCAAAAAAATTATTCTCATTTTCTTCTGATAAACGAGGTTTTCTATACATATATATATATATATATATATATATATACATAGCAAAAATTTCTATATGACGTTTCGCATTTATAGCATATAGGAAAGCTGCTAGTATCCAAACAGCTGTTAATGGATTTAGAAAGTCGGGCATTCAACCTCTCAATTCGGAAATCTTCGAAGATTGGATGGTTGATCCAGTTGAAACCACTGACAAACCGATAAATATTCCTACAATTGGTCCGGTTGAAGAAAATAATTGGCACCCTCCACCACGCACACCATCACCAATACCAAAAAGGCTTGTTATTCAACAAAAACCCAAGTTGCAGGTAAAGAAAAAAACGATGCATAAAAATTTGATGGGTTTCCAAGAACACCGTCATTGCCTCCAGATCCATCCACACCAGAAAAATCACATCAGCTGCTTAAAAATAAGGAGAATTTGTATAATATAGCACCTCCTGTATCTTGTATCTTGCAGCAAGTTCTATGCAAATGTGACCCCCTCCTGTTTATACACTACCACGAAATTTGAAGTAACACCTCAACAAGTTGTGCCACTTCCTCACGCAGAGAGAAAAATTAATGCTGATGATAGAAGAAGGGTAAAACGGCTGTGCTAACGTCAACACCTTATAAAGAAGAACTTGAGAATCTAAAGAAAACAAGCTTATCAAGAAGCCCCAACTAAATATTGAGGAAGAAGGGAAAGTAGGGATTAAGAAAGAAAAAAAGAAAAAATGTACCACTAAGGTAAGAAAACAGAAGAAAGAAAATAAAAATGAGGACAGCAGTGTAATGATGTAATGATTGTATGTTGTAGGTTCTTCCCAAGGTTAGGCCATCGAGGGAATATAATTGAAAAGCTAGTTAACTCTAACAATTTAACTTTATTAATTATTAAAATATCGATTGGATTTTGAGAATACATAGCAAAATGTATGTTCTAATTACATTTCGGCACATGGAGCTTACACTGCATCTTATTGCAAAATCCGATATTCAACCTAGACATATTCATACATACACATGACCAAATAATATACAAATAATATTTCCTAATATTAACATGAGCCACATGGTACTCAGGTCACTTACCTCACAAATACTACATTTTTTTGAAATATGAAATCTATCATTATAAATAAAATATAAATTTTTAATACTATATCATCACACCTTCCGGGGGTAAAGGAACGAATTTTTATTGTAGTGGCCAAAATGGAAATTCTTTTTTTTATTAACTATAGTAACCCAGGACATAACTGAAATATAAACTGAAATAAATAGTTATATTAGTTTACATATACAAACAAAACTAACCTAAGACAATTAAATAAGGTCAATCTTAACCAAACATAATAAACACTCAACGTCACTTGGACGGTGTTATGCAACAATGGGAGTTTTGTTTTTATGAGATAAATAGCCTTTAATATTAAACAAATGTAAAAAAAACAATTGGCGAGAAATATCTTTTATTTTCATTTTTGTCCCTATAGAAACAAACATAAAAACTAAATTTATAACCCAATAAAAATAAAAGTAGTTTTTGACAGAAAAAAACAATGTCAAAGAGGGTTAGACGGCTTCTAAAAAACTTAATATAAACAGGTGTTAATTTTGCAATAAGCAATAAAAATAAAAAATGAGATTGCACCTCTGCTGCAATATACAACGTTTACATATTATATATTTTTTAAATCTAGGTCTCTTGCAAATTACTTATTTCAAAATCTACATCCACAGTTCTTATAAAAAAGGTTTTGCATCTTGTGGAACCAGCTTAAGAATTTCTTTCAGATCCTTAATTTTTTCCACAGAAACGCTTTGTCCACTGGCCACAAAGGAGGAAGATCTACCTCTTTCAGTACTGGTTTTCGGCCTTTTCCTGCTGTTCCAATATTAACTTCTGTACATACTGAGTCTGATATACAGGATTTTATAAATAACAGAGTAGGATTTTCTTTTTTTAAGGTGTACTTTAGACTTTAGGTTTAACTCGGAATAAAAAATATTTTTATATTTGGAAAGTCTTACTGGATTATCAGTTTTTTCTTCCCCTTCTGTCCTGTATCAAGTTAGTTTCTATTTTTTCTAGAGCTACCTGAACTCGATTGCTGTTAATTTGCAAAGTATTTAAAAACGCTTCTTTGCAAACGCAATGATCTTCTATATTGTAAATTTTAGACTTGGATCTTCTCGACACCAAATCCTTCGTGTAAGTTCTCTTCTTCTCGATTTCTTTACCGCATTTGGTTATCAAAACATATCGTCCTTCGAAGGTACCAACTCCCCAAAATTGATGAAATAACCTTTTCCTTGTTTCTTCGAACATTTACAGGAATATGCGGCATCAAACGTTTTTATTTCTACTTCTTCAGCTTTTGCGGAAATATATTTTTTGTTGGTATTCGTATATTTTTTCTTATCTCTTCTGGACTGATGTGGAATCTTCCTCTTTCTTCCACGACTTTTTGGCCCTTTTCTTTTCTCAACTTCTGTAATTGTTTCTGTATATTCTCTAGCATCTAGATCACTCATGTTCCCTGAACTGTCTTCTGAATCCGGAATAAATGCACTCCCCGAATATTGGAATGGCTCTTCAAATTCCACTTGATGGCCTAAACCACGCTCCAAATTTTCTGTTGCTACTTCTGGAGTACTAAGCTCTTGTAAACAATTATTGTCACTGGAACACTGTATTGTCTCGTTGGGATTAAGATACTCAGCGGTCTTAACATTTTGAATCACTGATTCCAAGTTAAAATTGATATTTTTAAGAGATATGGTTGATGGTTCAGCAATTGCAGCAATCTCGCACTTTGGCAAGTTATCAGGTTCTACCTTGTTTTGTGAGAACACCATGTCTACTATTTTTTTTCCTCTTGGAACCTTCATCCCGAAAAAAAAAACATCATTCCAACGGCTTGTTTTTTTTTGGAAAATCAAAAATGAGCCGCTCACTATTTTGCAACAATGGTCTAAGCCACATAATACGTTATAATACTAGTCTTATAACTTTTAGTCGTGCTAATTCCACTACTTAAAATTTATAAACCTCTTCTTTATACAAATAAAAAGCACATTGTTTTAGTCCCATATTATTTTCCATCTAATAGAATAATTATGTAAAACACGTATTTTAAACAATATTTCAGGTTGGGTTTCTCTATTTAATTTTTTGGATTTTTATATGAGTACTTTTGTATCTATGTTTTAGCTTTCCTTTACTACGTTGAACACAATCAATAATAATAAAATTCTAATTGTTTACACAAATAATTTTATCATCAGCGACAAAATAAAAAACAAGAAATCATCCACACTGAGAAATTTTCTAAAATGACATATCCCACGGAACTGGAATTTAGTGAGATACACCAGTGTTGCATATTTCTATAGCCAAGCATTTAGAAATTGTGGCTCAGTAAATTGACTCACTGATGGCGCTAGAAACCAAATATCGGTTAAACATTTTTGCTTATCATCATTTACTCGTATTACAAGTTTTTCGATAATACAATGTGTTTTCATAAAAGTGTGGGTTAGACGGTTGTTGCATAACACCGTCCGCTTTTAAATGTGCGTTTTGTTCTATTTTTATGAATGGTGCATTCCTTACTGTTTTTCGATTATTTTTACATTAGAACCTAGATCTTCAACGGCCTCGTAAGGGCCTTAGAATAATTGTTATAATTTATCACCTGTCTCATTTTTTATGTATAATTTATCTTGCGGCTGATAATGTATAGGTTTTGCATTTTTATCGTAACGAGTCTTTCTTTTGATTTTCGACATTTGGAGGTTGTTCCTTGCGTCTGCAGCTACCCTCTGCAGACTATATTCTAGTTCAAGAGGATGATTGTCAACATTATACAGAGGATCTATTGTATTTGTCAAATTTGATAGTAAAACTGCCGATGTCCCGAAAATTATCTCGTATGGCGTATATTTAGTCTCTGTATGAAATGTATTGTTAAATAAGAAACACCAATATTGCAGCCACGATTCTGAATATTTAGCCACTTGCATTCTTAAATAGACCCCAAAATTTCTGTGAGTATTTTCGAGTGCTCCTAATGTTTGATGGTGATATGCTGTTGATTTTATTTGATTAATCTTTAGAAGATTACATGTCTCCTTGAATATTCTCGACATAAATTCAGTGCCCTTATCCGCGAGGTTTTCTTGGCGTATACCATACCTCAAAATGAGATTTTATACAAATGACTTTGCAACCGTAGTAGCTCCTTTATTTTTCAAAGAGTAGCATTCAACAAATTTACTTAGATCACATTGTAAGGTTAGGATATATCGGTAGCTTTCCGCATCCTCTTCCAATGGACCAACGAGATCTAAATGAATTTTTTGAAATCCGTACCTTGCTGTGGTTGTGAGTTCCATGGGTTGTTTATGAGATTTAGAATGCTTATAGCGTTGACAATCTCCACATTTCTTAATAAACTGTTCAACATCCCTGTGTAAACCTGGCCAAGAGTATGATCTTCTTATATTATTAAACATTCTACTTATACCAGCGTGACCTCCCGTTAACAAAATGTGGTAATCATTCAAAATAATTTGTCTGGTTTCTTTATCATTAATATTCTTTATACTTTTTACCACGGATATTTTTATACCTAGCTTTTTAAGTATGTTTGAGAATTTCAAAATATTTTTCAGGATTTGTGCGCACTCCTGATTTTTGTATATAATTAATTTCGGAATTTCATATTTTTCCATAACTGCCTTCATATCTCTCAACGTAGTACATAAGTCTAATGCTGATCGAGGGTCCTGAAGTATATAAACAATATTTTTAGAATTCGCGTATAAAAGAGACTTACATAATTAGCTATATTATAATTTGCGTATAAAAAAGATTTCATTATAACATTGTTTACAGTGTCACAATGAAGCTCTTTGAACACTGTTATTGTAATTTTTAGTGTACAGTTTGTTATTGAATTTAGTTATATTTTTATTTGATATTTGACTTTAACCTTGACACACATTATAAATAAAATGGTCTAGCGTTTTTCTAGCTAGTAAATTATTCTATTAAATATTCTTAAAGGTACATTAGAATGATTTATATATTAAAAACATTAATGAATAAAGTACGCTAACGTTTATTTATCAATGATTTGTCAGTTGTTTATTTTTATATTGTATAGGATGAATATATAGGTATACATAATGTTCGATTTTTGGGATAAATTACCAGATATCTATGTGAAGATGTATTACAAAAATAATTCTGTTCATGATATAATATAAATAGATCGCAAGAGCATATACGAAGAAGCTCTTTTTAAAACATATTCATCCACTTTTTGCTAAAATGAAAGTTTGTTTACAATTTACACAATTATTCGGTTATAATATGTCAAAAGTCAGAAATGCTGAATAAAACCATCTGTGATCTGACCAATTAGGAATCTACAGAATTGCCAACTTAAATTTAAACCACTCCTCCTAGTTTAAAAACAGGGATTGTATGAAATTCTATTTCATTTAAATAATTAAATAAATGCGAATTATAAAAAATATTGTGTAAAACTTGTGCCACAATGACTTTCTGTAGTACTCGTGATTTGCACAACTCACCGCCTCGCGGTTCGTTGTGCAAACTTCACTAGAACTACAAAACGAGTCATTGTGACACTTGTTTTACAAATAACTATTAAATATTTTTCACATATTAAATTCAGGCATACATAATGTTCGATTTTTGGGATAAATTACCAGATATCTATGTGAAGATGTATTACAGAAATAATTCTGTTCATGATATATTATAAATAGATCGCAAGAGCATATACGAAGAAGCTCTTTTTGAAACATATTCATCCACTTTTTGCTAAAATGAAAGTTTGTTTACAATTTACACAATTATTCGGTTATAATATGTCAAAAGTCAGAAGTGCTGAATAAAACCATCTGTGATCTGACCAATTAGGAATCTACATAATTGCCAACTTAAATTCAAACCACTCCTCCTAGTTTAAAAACAGGGATTATATGAAATTCTATTTCGTTTAAATAAATGCGAATTATAAAAAATATTGTGTAAAACTTGTGCCACAATGACTTTCTGTAGTACTCGTGATTTGCACAACTCACCGCCTCGCGGTTCGTTGTACAAAAAGAGTCATTGTGACACTTGTTTTACAAATAACTATTAAATCTTTTTTACATATTAAATTCTCCTTTTCATAATCAAACATTTTATCTTTTATTAAGCTATCAAATTCCTCGGTATCTACAGGTCTCAGTTCAAAACAATTCTTTGGTGCTTTTATCAACTCAACAATTCCAGGGTGATCAGTCCTTTTATTAGTAGAGTCTCTAACATTACCTTCGGAATTTTTTGTCTGAGCCCTAGTCATGACGTAATTTGTTGCATTTATAACTTTATAAATTCCTTTTAAACTGTCCGAAGAAATCTCTATTCTCGATAGAGCATTACTCGTAACATTTTCTGTTGCTCGTATATACTTTACGACAAAATCATATTCTGCTAACGCTAATCTAAATCTAATTAACCTACTACTTCAAAATTGTACAATTCAAAATTGGGAACCATAGGCAAAATGACTTTGTTTCCGTTATTGGAAGAAGAAAACTCAAATGTTTCATAATTTATGATCGCTTGGTTTCTGTAGAAAAAATCTGAGCCTAAAATACAATTCCTTTTATTTTAATGCTTTCTCGAGTATTCATAATAACATCCTTTCTTATGCAATTTTTTAAAAATAATACTTGTTGATGCCCCACTGTCTAGTGAGAACTTAACGCATCTGCCTTTACTTAATAGTTCAAAGAAATTTAAACCACCTGTATTGGATAAAATATTTTCAACTTGATTCTTAGATCTATTGGGAACGAAAAAATGTTGACTCCTCGTTAGTAGCACTTGTATGACTAATACTAATGGTATTTTCAGACTGAGTTGGCATTGTGTTATACAATTGTGCATTATTTTGAAATGCATCGCGACGTTTTCTATGAAAATTTGAACTTGAACCCGTTCACATGTTTCTCTGACCTTTGTCATTGTGTTTATTAGAATAATAATTCTGGTTATAAGCCCCTCTGGCTGTACCGTTTACTAAAGGATTATTTTTGTTATTATTTCTTTGAAATCTTGTGTTGAAGTTAGAACGATGACCCCTATAATGAAATGATTAAAGATCATTGGTGTGCAATTCTGCGTCTTTTGCGCCTTGAATTGCATCTGATAATTTTTAAAAATTTTTAGCTTTAATTATTGTCCGCGATTCTGGGTTATGAAGTCCATTTGCGAATGCATCAATAGCCGTTTTTTTAATTTTCTTCTCGTAAGATAGCGATATTGTCAACTTTATTTTCAGATTGAGTGAAAGTAAGGTTAACCAACAAATCTTCCACAAACCTGGAAAATTGATCCACTGTTTTAATATTTTGCTTTGCATTAATAAGTTTAGAAGATAACATTGATGCTGATTTTTTCGTAATAAAATGTGCTTTAAGATCGGAAATTAACTCAGCGTTAGTATCATACGCGGCTTTTGATCGCATACGGTTAAATCAGAATTATTTTTACTTTCCGAAATGTCTATGTCTTGGGCGTCTTTTAGTCTATTTGTCAAAATATCTCTGATTGCCCCAAATTGCTTATTTATATTTACCACAAGATTTTGTACCTCTGATTTTAGGTGTATGTCGGCATTGGATTTATTAAATTTTAATTTAAGCTCGTTAAAATCTGCACCAAGTTTTATCTACTTTTTTGATTTATTGTTAGTTTTAGGAAAACTTTTTCTGACTAGATTATTATCTTTATTCAAATTTCTGTGAAAAACTCGAACCTCCTCCAATAAATATCGAAAATTATTTAGAGACATTACGCACTTAACACTTACACTTAACGCTATTGTTAAATGTTTCTTCTCCTTGTAGAACATACATGGACATTTTCTTATCCGACGCTGTTTTAGACTAACTCTTAACTCCTTGTAACTTCTTGCCTTATTTTACTCTCTAATTTATTTTTGCACTTAATGTAGATATATATGATAATGAACCGTAGTACAAATGCCACAAAAATGAGGTCAGCAATATTTTTCATTGACCATTCCATATTCTGCTCTAGACTGTTCGTTTGTCCTCCACTGTTTTCTGCTTGAGCAATTATAATCTCTTCCTTCTCTTTCAACTGCTGTCCACCCATTGCGGCTTTATCTCACTTTTATTACTTAAACGACGAAAATTATTTTTTCTTATATGTTCTTCTTACTTAAACGGTATCTATCATTATTTTAAAAAAAAACTTTTTATTTTTCCATTATAACCCTCAACAGACCAAACACTGGCTAAGGATCGCCATGTAACGATGTAAGTTCTTCCAAGGTTAGGCCATCGAGGGAATATAATTGGAAAGCTAGTTAACTATAACAACTTTATTAATTATCAAAATATCGATTGGATTTTGAGAATACGTAGCACAATGTATGTTTTAATTACATTTCGGCACATGGTGCTTACACTGCATCTTATTGCAAAATCCGATATTCAGCATAGACATATTCATACATACACATTATAAAATAATAAACAAATAATATTTCCTAATATAAACATGAGCCATATGGTACTCAGGTCGCTTACCTCACAAATACAACATCTTATGGAAGTATAAAATCTATCATTATAAATAATATATAAATTTTTAATACTATATCATCACAGCAGTTCAGAAGACGAGGAAGATGACGAAGAAGCTTGCAGTTATTGTACAGAACTGTATTCTAAATCTAAGGCGAACGACGGTTGGGTAATGTGCCAGGACTGTCGACTTTGGGCTCACGAAGCTTATGCTGGGGAGGAGATAGTTGGTGAGCCGTACTAATGCGATTTTTGTCGGTGTTAAACTGTTATTTTCTTTTTTATATAGAAATAAAATGCATAATGTTTTCGGTTTTCAAGTTCAATAAATATATTTTACTTTAATATCTTTTCTATTCATATTTAAATACCATCCCATTTTACCCACCAGGAGGGCAAAACGGGATACTTTATCTTCTTTAAAACATATGACTTTTTCTATAATATCGTCGATATATTGAGAAATAACCATACTTAAACATGGAAAGGGGTCAATGAAAATGTTACAGTCAAAAAACCGTAGATATCCATAGCTTGGTTATAGAGTGTTGGGTAAAAAAACGTTAGCTATCCCGTCTTGTCCAACTCTCCCCTATTTAGTAACATATATAATAACTTTAATACATATTTACATAGATATTTGGTAATTTATCCTAACAATCCAACGTTATGTATACCTATATATTGATCCTATACAATATTAAAATAAACAATTCACAAATCTTTGATGAATAAATGTTAGCGTACTGTAAGGTCTTTCTAATTTATTTAAACAGCAAACGGGTGGGATACATTTTAAACACACTGTAGGTTCACTTACTTAATTTATTTATTCACTACATTACTCACTAACACTTATATATATATATATATATATATATATATATATATATATACAGTATATTCACTTGAACGAATTTATATGAACAGTTCACTAATTTATATTCACTTATTTACTTGTTTATCTCACGATGTCGAATTATAAACTAAACTAACTCTTCCTGATCGGTCCCTTATATATTAAAGCTTTTTTTACTAGAAAATTCCGGACTGCGGCTTACAGAAAAACAATTGGCTTTCTGGCATTTTCTAGATAAGACTGGTTACAAAAACAATGATAAGATAGTCACTATTCGTAAACAATTCTAGGAAACCCTGCGTGTCCGCCATAATTTTAACTTTCATACCTGGCTTAGACAGAGTCGGATTTAGGGACTATACCAGTGTGCTGTTTCGTAACAGTACTTTATTTATTAATATTTTGAATGTATAATATATTCAAATTTACCTTTAATACCATTTATTATCAATAATATGCTAGCTAAAACAACGCTAGAACATTTAATAATTTGTTTCAAGGTTAAAGTCAAATGCCGAATAAAAATACATACTACATACAATAACCAACTGTATGACACTAAAAATTACTAAAGAAGTATTCAAAGAGACTTCATTGTGACACTGTAAACAATGTTATAATGAAATCTTTTTTATACGCAAATTATAAAATAGCTATTTATGTAACCAGTTATGAAATGCATCATTTTGTGTTGCGGGGCGAGCGAGGTCTCGCAAAATGACACGAGTTATACAAAAAAGCATTTCATAAAGTGTTTCATACAAGATTTTATCTAATTTTGACAAGAAGAAAATTTAGTTTACCTATCAATAAATCATTTCATAACGTTTCATATAAGATTTTATCTAATGTTGACAATAAGAAAATTGAATTTCTTTCATGTGTTTTTTCACAATTTTTAATTAACTTTTCTGATTTGAAAACAGCACTCTTTTATTCCTACAAGCTATGCAACCAATATTACACAAGACAATACTTTTATCATTAATTTCAGACTTTTCTTTATTATTTTACCAATAATATTAAATTAGAATCGAAAATAGCTGTTTAACATTTTTTTAAATTAATTCCTAAATACAAAAATGAAAATCTTACCTAGTTTAGACTCGAACTCTCAACCCTAGCATTGGTCACGGCTATCTTGTTGTGCGTTAGCCAATTGCGCCACTGCCGATATGCAACAAGTTTATTTATTTGCTTGACAGTTCGTCTATTCGAATTGTAGTTGCTTGAACTATTAACAATTCCCACTTATTTTCGTAAATATTTAATTAAGCTCCTACGTAAGCGTAACATTCTACGATTCAGACTCAGATGTACCAAACGAAATAGAAGAGACCGCACAAAGTGCATTATCGGCCGTGATGCCACAAAAATCGAAAGCTGTGTTTGATCTGGCTCATGAAAAATTTGTGGGTTGAAGAATAGAAAATAAAACACGTTAATTAGAAAGTTTTATTAGCTTATTTCGAGCTAAGAAAGACTCAAAAAGCTTCCATACTTTGGACACTTAATTCTATGCTGCGAAGTGAATTATCCTTGAAGAATAATATTGATATAACAAAATACACTAGCTGATAAGCATTTCTAAAGAGACAATCACAGAGCTACCATGCAAAAAATCTAATATCTTCTCGAAGAAAACTGTCCACCAGTTTATCACAGAAGCTGATGATAGAACATTTTTAATGGCAAAGGTTGCATTGATCGTCGGAATCGGTGGTGCTTGTCGAAAGGCTGAGTTAACTTTTCTACGTGTCGGAGATATTTCCGATGAGGATTCCCATTTTGTAGTGAAAATCCCCAATACAAAGACAAAAGTAACGCGTTAGTTTGTGATTACAGAGGATAATATTTATGCATAAAATAAAAAGTAAATTGTTCTAATTGTTAGTAGTTCTCTTCAGTTCTAGTTGTTATTTTTCTATAATATGGCATTAAACTTTCCTCTTTTCTCTATTGTTTTTATTAACTGGTGATGAAATTAATTTTTCATCACCAGTTACATAATATTTTTCATTATGTAACTGGTTACGAAAAATGTCACGTTTGCTAACGGAAGTCAGTTTTTAAAAATGTCACTTTATATGTCAAAATTAGATAAAATAGTATATTAAATAACAAGTGTCAAATGGTTACTGTAGTCACGAGTTTTACTAAACAGGAGTGCAGCAAAGCGGAACGAGTGCCTTGTGAAACAAGCGACTAAAGATGTTTTTAACACGAGTTGCTGACTATACTTTTTCGTCGCCCGCAGGAATGAACAAATTATATTATATTTAAATTATATTCATAACATGACGGACGATGGCTTACGGCTGACTAACAAATCAAATGACACAGAACAACACAATTATAACGGTATATGAAATTCACCATATAAAAAATACAATTGATGTGACGTTTAAATGACAAGAGACGCAAAACGAATCTTTAAACACTAGTGATTAAAGAGTCATTTTGCGCATGTCAAACTCGTGTTTCAAATGCGGTTTTAGTCACGGAAAGAGAAAAAATTATTTAAAATTATAAATGGCTGGGTATCGAGAATAGACTTCTAAGATGCTTGGCTAGGCATCGGGGATGGATTTTTATAGAATTTGGAAATGTTATGGAATACGTATAAAAATTGTATCCCACGGGCGTGGAATATGAAATATATATTACACAAGTGTGTAATATGAATTACATTATGTAGTTACCATCACATGTCTATTATTAAATAGTCGTAGATTTAATCATTTTTTAGGACGACCACTATGGCACATTTCATACAGTTTTCCCTTAGTGAAAATTTGAAATTGCAAAGGAAGGGCGTACCCGTGTGGAATAAAAAAATTGAGAAATCTGTTTGGCCGACAGCTGTGTGTAATTATTTTGCACACGAGTCGATGATATCGATGTCTACCTGACATTTTGAGTTTGACTTCTGATCTGTTAGCAAATGAAACAGATAATTGGGGAGAATTATTGAATTTTCTGTAATTGTGAGTCCGATATGCATAAAATTCAAAACTTTTTATCAACTAAAGAATATAGAATGGTCAACAAACGTCTTGAAGCACCAATTTATTTTTAAAATTGTAGTAACCTTACCATAAATTTTAATTAACCAAATAAATACTAGCTCTGCCTTTTTTGTGATCCTAGGAAAAATATCGTGTACAACATGTGTTGATAATGAAGGATCTCACACAAGTTAGCAGAATTGAGCCACGAGCCGTAGGCGAGTGGCTCAAGCAAACGAGTTGTTACACAATATACTACTTCTATACGCAATAATAACGATGGTATCGTGCACATTTTGATGGATAAACCTGTACTCACACCGTTTCAATTTTAATTATTCCTAGCCTTCAGGAACACAGAATGCTGCAATAAAAGCGCGGATACTATTTTTCGATCAGTGTGTAACCTAAACAGCAAGCGTTATAATTGAAAAAGATACGCTTTACATTTTATACCAAGAGAGTATGTCACTCACTTCTCTTTTTTACGTTCAGAAGACGGCCATTTCAATTTAATTTCGCATTCGTTTTCGTTTCATAAAAGGGAAATCATTATAAAAGGCTTTTCAAATATAGATAAACCACAGGGAGATATAAATATTTAATTTTCAATTTGTTTCTCTATGTACCAGGCTCATATTTTTGTTGAATAAATGGTAATTCAGCTAAATATTTCAGTTGCAATTATTTGATGGATCGGTAGTTTTGGAAAGTAATGGATTATATTTTCCAAAGGCATATTATTAACATGTGTATATGATTCCCATTTCTGTGTTGAGTAGCGAAGTTCCTTGCCTTTTTTATCTAATTAAATGTGTCGAAACTTCAATTATTTCTCAAATATAACAAGTATAGTATAACAAAAAACAGTTGAATATCCATAAAATATTTACCAAAATTTGTGTTTTCAAGGTTATTGTATATATTGTTGTGATACGTATTTTTAGTATGAATATTTCAAATAATGGTGATACTACAGTACTCGCATCCAAAACGCCATTACTAATGACGCTATCCCATTCACAATAATATTTTACGTTCTTTTGAAGCACAAATAAGTTGCCCAAGATTTTATACACGTTATATACCTAGCAGCAATTTAATTATTGTACACTATTTAAAAAGCACATAAGTGGGTCATTATTATACGAGAATGAAGTTGTTGTAATCATTAGAACAGCGGTTCTCAAACTTTTATGGCGACGAATTTTGTTCTGCTGAGCCCTGGTTTTACGTGGAAAGGATGGGATATCTTCCTCCAAAATCTTTGAATAGCTGCGAAAAGGCTTTCTTGATGCAAACTGATTCCAGTTTTTTTCAGTAAATATGGCAAAAACATTATATTTTCATGAGACATAAGAATGTCCCCTATTTTAGTGCAAGAATTAGATATACTATTAGGTTTTGAATTAGTTTTTGGTTGCTCACTGCCATGATTTAATTGTAAACAATTAGAAGCTAGAGTAAATGACTGTCAACGTGACGTATATCGAAGACGATTTTGACATCACCAGCCTAAGCCTACTTGATTACAGTTATGATTTTTTAAGAATCATTGATATATTGCCATAGACATCGATTTTCAACAAAAACGTACTTTCCTTCTATTTTAGTAATACTAAGTAAATTGTTTTGCAAAGATAAATATTTGAATTCAAAAATTAAATGCCTTCTTTATTACTTAAGTGAAAAGAATTTGTTTTTTATATTGTATTAAGAATCTTTGATAAACTGCCATAGATATCGCTTTTCTATAAAATCTTACTTTTCTTCTATTTTAGTAATACTAAGTGAGATGTGTTACAAAGATGAATATTAGAATTCAAAAACTAAGTGCCTCCTTCATTACTAAAGTGAAAAGGGTACATATTGTTTTTTTATGTTTTATTAAGAACCATTTTGTTTTACTGAAGACTGGAAAAATTTTGTTCATAGTTTAGGTATCCTCGTACTTGCCTACGAGTCTGGGGGCATGACAATTAATTAATGTATTACTTTCACTCGTGAAAAATAGTAACAAGATAATAATAACAAAAACTAAACATACGTTTAATAATTTCTTATAACTACCTATTTAACCAAATATTAGGCATTATTACATTAGGTACCTTTTTTGCCCAAGAGGTGGGCTGGCAGCTAATGCCTTCTTCACAGCGGGCAGTGCAATGCTGTGGTTCGTGTGGGATTTTCACCACCCTCCTCTACTTATACCTTAGGAGTGCGTGTACACCGGATGAGCCAAAATTGCCTTACCCATCATACCTGATCATCCATTTGACTCTCTATCCTCTTCTTATTTTGTCTTCATTATCTTGATGATGTAGTCTTCGATCGTGTCCCAATTCTTTGTACATTGTAGCATGTATGGGACAATTCTGTCGGTCATGGGTTGGAGTACGTCGACCAAGTTTCCTCTATCGTTTTTTCTATCCACCGCCATTCTGTAATATGTTATATTATTGAATGCAATTTATTTCTTGCCGTAGAGCAAATCCCTGAATATTGGACACTCCATCGAGTCCATACGGTGGCCCTCTTCCTCACATTTCATACATCTCGGCTGGTTTTTACAATCCTGTACCCTATTACCTTCGGTGCCACAGTTCAGGCATTGTTTGGACCGATCAGTCCCCGTGCAGATCTGAGCGTTATGCCCGTATTCCAGGCATTTCCAACACCTGAGGGGTGTATGCCTTTTTTTATTTTACAGGCCAGCCACCCCATTCTTATGTGGCTGGTCTGTCTTATTTTTTCTGCGTTTTCCTCGCCCGTCGCCATAGTGCCGATCTGACCTCCGTATTTTGTGTTTTTCCCCTTTTACGGTTACTTTTACACCAGTTTCCAATTCTACCAACTCCCTTATTTCATCCACCGTGATCGATGGGTTGAGATTCAGGATATTGAAGATGGCTTCCTTCCGTTTTACTGTTCCATCAATACCCTTTCCCTTCAACTCCTTTTGTAGGGTTTCTGCCATTCCCTCACCACGCACTTTAATTAGAATGTCTCCGCAACTTGTTTTAGTTACGTTGTTAATTCTTAGTCCAAATTTCTGTACATTTACCGAGGCCTTCATTTCCTTGAGGACCTCGGCGAATGGTATATCCCCTGTTCTGACAAGGATTGCCTCCCTGTCTGTTCCCTTCCCCATAGTACCTCGATGGTTTCTAATCATAAGAGTATTTTGGGTCCCCTCACCCTTCCCTATAAATTCAACCGCCATACGTATGCATTTCTCGTCCGCGGCCTCCGGTAGAATAATGCTCGCGGAGTTAAGTCGTCTGTTTCTTATCGTGTCGTTCATCTCTTGGAGCATGTTGTATGACTTGCTGTTCTCCTCTTTCTCTTCAATTTTTACTACATAGTGCGTCCAGCTTTTTGTAACGTTTTTGGAGTGGAGAGTGTTTATGATTTTTTCAGTCTCTCCAGCTTGCATCGACTCCGCCAATTCAATTATTTCGGGTCTCTTCTCTTTTAACTCTTCAGAGTAAGAGGTGGTCTTAGAGTTTACTACTACCGCGCAATCCTTTTTGTCTATCGCCTCCTCCGGTTCGAAATACCCCAGTTTAGTAGAATGAAAAATTTCCTCATCCCAATTTTCTTCACATATTCCTTTGATTTATTTATTGTTCTCTTCCTTCTTTATTATTATCTTCAGTTTTTGTATCCTTCCCCTTCTGCTTATTTTTTCTTGCTCCCGTCTACAGCTTCTACATTTCACTTCGTCCGGTTTCTTCCTGTGGGTCTCTTAATTTTTGAGGACTTTGTTCCCTAATGTTCTCATTTCCCCCATTTTGATTTCAATTTCTGGGTCTTCTATTTCGGCTGCCTCTAGCAAATTTGCGCATAACAGCATCAATTTGTTTTTCACCATCCACACTTTCGTTTTCCCATTCCTTCTTCTTTGCCCTAGTCTCATCCTTGTCGCTTCTTCTCGTTTTATCTTTGCTCTGGGTCCAGTATTCCCCGCCACACACCCCCTTCTCCGCATCCATCAATATGGCAAAGAGATCCGTTTTGGTGAAGTCAGAGCTATCCTCTTCCTCTTCATCCTTGTCCTTATATATATCCTCCAGCATGGTGGACGATATAAAAGACCTGCCTGCTAGTTCTCTTAGCTTCTCAAGTTTTATCATCTCAGCTTCCCCTAAGGCCGTCGCTACTTCATCCTCCTCCGTACTATTTATTGTAATTGTATCCATATCCGTAGTACCCTTTTCTCCCTCCTTTTGTTTTTTTAGCAGGTTCCAAGTCCGTTTGCGCTGTGTTTGATTGGTTGATTGATCTGTTCCATCTGCTCATCTTGCTTGTTTCTTTCCTTTTTTTTATCCATAATGATTCCCATAACTTATGTCGAGTGAAAGTCCGACGAGGCAGTGCGCCCTTATCTCGCTAAGGCTAGTTACTCTGGGAGGTCGCCAAGTATCCCAGAGACACCGTTTCGTGCAGCCATTCATCCCTGGCCACGGTGGCTTACAACGAGGATTACAAATTCTTTTATCGAGATTTACTCCTCTAGGCTTTTTCCACGGTTGCCTCTGAACGCAAATTTGCCAACGGGCCAGCCCACGTAGTTGCCTCCCCTATGTGTGGCCGCGGAATTGAAATGACGTTCCGGTGTATGAGGGAAATGTTTCCTTAGAAGGACGAAGTAAGGAGCAAAGACAGAAAAAAGAGAAGGCGTTTAAAGATATGATTGGCAAAAGGAAAGGGAAAGAAGACGCATTAGGTCCAAAAGTGGTGAAAAGACTGGTAAAATATTGTTAGCAAAGAAAAATGAAGAGAATATTCTATAAGAGATAGTGAAGAGTTTAATAGGGTGAAAATGACATGACAGTCCTGTAGACAGTGACTACACCTCCCCTTGACTGATAGATGATCAGCAGAGGCGGAGAGGTTGGCGACGATGATTTTTAGTCGGGGTTACTCCTCTATCCCTTTCGATCCGCAGGCGATTATTCAGAACGAATCGTTCCTATTCATCACTTATCCCCGAATTTGGTGGGTCGTGCCTCCCTCACAGCTCTTAAAGAGCGCAGGAACTATGAGCGACCACTCCTCGTGGATACACCCTATGAGCCATTGGGACGCGCTGTGTCGGGTGGGGCAACCCGCCCCAGGAAACTCGCATGGAAGATTAGGGGTGGATCACTTCCAGCCTCCTCCATCCGACCCCTCCGGGCACGGACATTAGGTACCTACTAACTAAAAATTCAAAAACCATTACGTAATAAATGAACTGTCTTTACCTAATTACATCACTAGTATTTTGTTATTTTAACTACAAATTATTTGTAACATTAGAAACACAATTGTTATAAACCATACTTACTTGGATGTTAGAGTTGTTGTTTGTGTGTTTGTGAAATGCTGGTTCCAGTCTAAGGGTACATTCGTAATCAATTCGCTGGCCAACTGGCACTTTGGCACGCAAGCTAAGCAAATCTATTTCAGTGTGATCGTTCACAACACAATTCAGCGTCAGAGAGGAAGCTGAAGTCGTCGAAATTTCCTGCAAATTGCACACTATCACTTCGTGCCGGCTATGGGACATGCCTATTAATTATTGTTATTCGTTTTTTTGATATATATGGATAGATTTATTAGCCTTATAAGATTTGTAGTAGAGTGGTTTGTAATTGAAAATGCACTGTAACAAAAATTCTTCATTGAATTGATATTCCGCGTTGTTCATCACTACCAAACTCCAGTATATACTGCTATAAAAAAGAAATCCAAATCCAAATTATATATTACAACCTCTAACCTCAGACGGAACTAAATACAGACAGAATCTAGCTTCGACCATATGTTGAAGGAATCCTGACAATTATTTAGGTATGAACGCGCTTTCGTTAAAGTGGACTTTGGAGTTATTGTGAATGGAAAATTCCGTGCTGATTTGGCACTTGGATTACGAATGTAGCCTAACGACAGATGCCGATGCTACACCTTTTTCTATTGACTTATTTTCGCCCCTCATGATAATAATAATATCTTGATGATTTTCTATGTCCATTTGCAGATAAGGTTTAATGGATTGGCTGTTACTGTGTCCAGTTATTTTAATGAGTTGTTGCTCGCTTGCTCCTCTTTTGACCATGTTAGACACAGCTGTAGCTCTAGCAGACTGGTTCGTTACCTATATTTTCTTGGTGTCAATGCCTAACTTAGAGAGGCTGCTTCGTTAAACCAGGTTTCAATTTAATTACCACGTTTCCAATTTAACTGATGAAACAGTCTAACTGGACTAACTCCAGGATTTTTTGTATTTTCAATTAGCCACTTGCTATCAGAAAATTTTTTTGATCCACCCTGTGCGGTCTTTGTGAAGATGGGGTTATACTATATCCTGCCTGTAAAGTTGTTTTTGTTGTTGAACTCTTTGGCAAAGTACTCAACTTTCGCAGCATATCCTTCTCCAACACTCCAAGCTAATTCGTGGGAAGGGACGTAACAGAATTTTAAAGTTAACCCCTTGGTGTAGCCTCATCCAATATTTTTAATATTTGTTTATAATCTTCGCTTGTTAAAGCTGCCGCACTTCCCTTTCTTTTTTCAGGGTCTTTTGTAGCTGTCTTTTTTTCGCGTCGCGAGCAGAGCCTCTAAATTCCACATCACTAAAAGGTGCAAATTTATCCTGACACTTAAAAAAAAGTTTGAAGTTGTTTTTGTTGTAGAGTTCCAAATAACCTAAAACAAAACAAGAAAATAATTTTGGCGGTACAATATTTTTTGGCAATTTTGCCTTTCTTGTCAAATAATCCAAAAGTACCAAATTTACCTTAATAACATATTCTTTTAGTCCAGGCGGTAGAGCAGTAAAAGCAGGGTGCAATGGATGTTGTTTGACAACGCAAAAATTTTTATGCAGAAAGTTGCCGAATATTGTGTACAACAATAATCTATGTTTTCCTACTCCAAAAAGTGCTTGCTAAATGCTGTAGAACAACAAATGTACCGAAATATCGATAAATAACCCATTTTTCGATACATTTGTGTCTAAAACTTTGAAACAACGCCTTAAATAAAAAAAATTACTCTTTCTTTTTTGTTTATTTGACGATTTCCTATAAGGTTATGAGAATCGCGAATCGAAAAACTTTAATTTTCTATGAATAATATGCGAAAATTAGTAAAAAATCATACGTAAACTTTGAGAAATTTTTTCGGTAAGTTAAAATTAATAAATAATTATCAAATTTGGAAAAAAATAGTTAAGCATATGACAATTACGCACAAAAATTTTTGTAACGATCGACTGCGTAGTTTTTTACTGCCACAATTATTAATTAACAAATTATAAAAAAGTTAATCGCGCGTACCTTGTTTAAGCAACTGCGAAAAAGGAGCACGCAATTTTTAGTAGTTACTTAGTGTCATAACAAACAATAAGCAGTTATAAAAATATCCATTTTACGTTTTAACGATTTTTTACAATTTTTTCAAAGTTTGTCTAATTTTGTCCATTATAAATAATTTCTCGTTTACAGCATCGGTTCTATGTAATTTAAAAATTGTTTCCCATCTGGAAACTGCTTTGCAAGCACTTTCATTTTAGCCCAAAACGACGGAATTTGACCGTGTAGATCCGGAGATAGAGGTCCACAAAGTTAATAATAATTACTTAATCGTTAAATCGAAATTAAAGAAATACTCTCTTATAGCTGGTTGCAAATACTTTCTATATTCGTCTTGTGCATTTTCGAAGGATGAAAGAAAAATCGATAAAAATACCGTTATCAGAGGAGTTCGTTCGCCGAGCGGCGTGGGAGCAGGAGTGGGGATGGCGGAGAGCAGCTGTGCTGTCGCGCGGCCCGGGTGGTTCAAAATGCGAATGCGCGGTAAAACATGAGTTATCTCGGCAATGGTAGCACTTCTCGAGACGATTTTTTTTAATTCGATGTAGCGAAATGAGGGGAATCAGAATATGCCATCAAAAAACAATATTACAAAGAAATTTTGCACGAATTTCAAGATCAAAAAAAAGTTTCACTTGCATCAAAAAATAGTTGTATGATTAAAAATTATTTTTTCTTCAAGCGTATATTAATATCTATATTATTTCGGCAACACAGATGGAAGAAATAACCTATTCTTTTAGTAGTAACATAATGAACGCTCATTATTGTACTAGTAACAAAATGAAGAGAAACGATAGCAACGTCTTATTATGAGCGTTGTACCAAGTAGGCAGGAACTGTCATTCAATTTTTATTTAATTTGATGTTTGTCAGTTTTGAAAAGTGTATTGTCAAAATGTCTCAAGAAGAACAATTTCAATGTACACCTCCGAAATTAGTCGAAATAGCTAACTCCAGTATTGAAACCTTAATTCCGAAGAAGTCACGAAAAGTATATGATTTTGCTTATGAAAAATTTATTAAATGGTGCAAAGAAAATAGTGTACGAAGATACACAGAAAATGTTATGCTTGCGTATTTTACGTATTTGTCAAGAAAATTTAAAAGTTCGACACTATTGGCACAATATTCAATGATTAAAGCTCAATTAAACATCAAACATAATGGAAATTTATACCAAATTAGCTGCATTTTTAAAGCGACAAATCAAAAGTATTAACAAAAGACCAATAAATGTCTTCAGGATGCACCAAATAATGTTTATATAGCAACAAAAGTACGTACTTTCTTATTCTTTTTAATATTATCACACTTATTAAATGGTTGGTAATAATATCCTTTAGAAGATTAGTATTCAAATTGACAACAATTAACGTATTTCGAACTTATTACGTATATACCTCGATAGCTCAGCGGTAGAGGTTTTGTGTTGCGTCTCGGAGGTCTGCGGTTGGAATCTCAACGCCGGCGGATTTTTTTTCACTTATTTCAACGTTTGTTTTTAGGTTATATTAATATTTGGTGTCACAGGAGCCTGTACAGCGAAATCCAAGATATAGGAAATTTAATTTTAGTAAATATCACAAACACAAAAAACAACGGTCATTTACTATACTTGGCGATTTTTATTTGAGCTTGGTCAGACAGTATACGGCACTTCGTCCCGATGATATGGATCTGCAGCGATTTTTTATTAAATATCAAAACGGTAAATGTCACCGTGTGGTGTAATGGGTATACATAAAATGTCAAACGTTCCAAAAGACGTTGCTATGTTTTTGAAATTAACAAATCCCCATGAAGATACAGGACATTGCCTTCGTAGAACTTCAGCAACTATTTTAGTTGACAACGGAGGGGACATTACCGCTTTAAAACGACATGGTGGATGGAAATCCACGAGTGTTGCTGAAGGGTACTTAGAAGAATCTGTTTCCAGCAAGAAACAAACTGCACAAAAAATACTTCATTGGGAAGAGCAACCAAGTACGAGTACTGGAATCAAGAGAGATTCACATTCAGGAAACCTTTCAAATGACAATGTTTCTAGCATAATAAATATAGACAAACATCTTACTAATCATAACATGTCCACCAGTGACAAGATTGTGAATGTTGAAACCGAAAGCGGTGGCAGTGGCCTAAATTTAAATAACTGCAGATACAAAACTGCACCTTCAATATTACACTTAATAAATAGGTATTGCTTATGCAAGCCATAACTGTTTTTTTCATATTTGTATTAATAAATAGTTGAGATATAAACAAGGTATTCAATTTTTTTCTACTTATGAATTGCGTTATCTTTACACTTGAAGAAAAAATAGTATATGTCACTCGGAGCAGAAGACCCATTATATGTTTCGCCCAGTTTGCACAACCTCGGCTAACGCCTCGGCAGTGCAAGAATCTGGGCTCAACAATAATGATATCCTTCTACTCCTAGTAACATAATGTACTATTGTTGCTTAATGTTCATCAAATCATGCAACTAATTGAACGTTTCAATAATAAACATTGATAAAAAGTATATTTTCTTTCTTTAATGCCTTTGTTTATAATAACTAACCGTCATTTTTTATAATAAATTGTATAAATATGTTAGCGAAATTGACTGTCTCGACCCTTACTTCGTGGAATATGCTCATATTAGTGTTTTTAAATGAAACTCAAGGTCTCTAGTTAATTCCACAATATAATACAAGTTATTGAAAATTCTAAAAAATTGACAATTGTTTCGATAAATCAATATCATCGTCAGAATGACAGAAGTTACATTTCATTTTATGCCTACCTGATGTTTAGTAGTTATATTTTTGGCTAGACCAAGAAGTAACCTAACTTGTGATTGGCTTAATATATGTTTATAGAAAAAAGAAGAAGATGTGATATTACAAATATTGAAGCTTAGATATTATTAGCCCTATGGTGATATCCTGGATATCATTTTTCCAATTAAGATCAGTATAACTGTGCAATGATATAGAAAACCAGGAAAACTATATCTGCTGATCTTTACAATTATCACTTAAGAAGACAGTGTATTAGTGGAGAATTTCTTTTAAAACAGAAAGTAACGTTAGTACAAAATTGTTAAATGTAAAAACAAAAATACCACTATTAAAGAAGTCAGGTATATATAAACTCAAATGTCCAGAATGTAATGCTGTCTATTTGGGTCAGACCCTTAGGAATTTTGAAATACGATACAGTGAGCACTTACGAGCTTACAGATTAAAACAACCAGATAAATCCCACTACGCAAAACATCTACTTGACACCAATCATTCATTGACACCTAACACAGAACTAGAAGTGCTGCATATTTGTGAAAAGAAACAAGAACTGGATTTCCTTGAAGAACTGGAAATTAGAAGACATTTAAGAAACCCACAATATGAAGTTGTGAATGAACAGTTAAATCTAGGGAATTCTCCACTAATAAACTGTCTTCTTAAGTGATAATTGTAAAGATCAGCAGATATAGTTTTCCTGGTTTTCTATATCATTGCACAGTTATACTGATCTTAATTGGAAAAATGATATCCAGGATATCACCATAGGGCTAATAATATCTAAACTTCAATATTTGTAATATCACATCTTCTTCTTTTTTCTATAAACATATATTAAGCCAATCACAAGTTAGGTTACTTCTTGGTCTAGCCAAAAATATAACTACTAAACATCAGGTAGGCATAAAATGAAATGTAACTTCTGTCATTCTGACGATGATATTGATTTATCGAAACAATTGTCAATTTTTTAGAATTTTCAATAACTTGTATTATATTGTGGAATTAACTACACACTTTGAGTTTCATTTAAAAACACAAATATGTTAGCGCTTTTTTTCCATAAAATGACATTATTACAGTACAATAAACATTTTGCAATAATAATACTTCAGCCCAAGTATACATACTTCGTATGAACAAGTAAAAGCATTGGGTTACTTTGATCCAGGTAGATCGCAGTTCCCTCCTTGGTATTCATAACTTAGGCCCCCCTACATATAGGTGCTTGGGACTCTAATATCGAACAAGCTTATTGCTTACATTGGACCCGACTAGCCAATTAGGGATGCTGTCTATTTCAAAACTGCACAGCACACGCAGAACTTATGAAGAACATCCATCGAACCGATGTTGTAAACGAGAAATTATTTATAATGGACACTAAGTAACTGTTAAAAATTGCGTGCTTCTTTTTCACCGTTGTTTAAACAAGGTACGCGCGATCAACTTTTCTACAATTTGTTAATTAATAATTGTGGCCGTGAAAAACTACGCGATCGATTGCTACAAAAATTTTTGTGCGTAATTGTCATATGTTTAACTATCTTTTCTGGAAGTCTGATAAATATTTATCAATTTTTACTTACCGAAAAAATGTCTCTAAATTTACGTATGATTTTTTACTAATGTTCGCATATTATTCATGGAAAATTAAAGTTTGTTGATTCGCGATTCTCATAACCTTATAGGAAATTGTCAAATAAACAAAAAAGAAGGAGTACATTTTTTTATTTAAGGCTGTGTTTCAAAGTTTTAGACACAAATGTATCGAAAAATGGGTAATTATTCGATATTTCGGTACATTTGTTGTTCTACAGCATTTTTTGAGTTAGGCAAACATAGATTATTGTTGTACACAATATTCGGCAACTTTCTGCATAAAAATTTTGGCGTTATCAAACAACATCCATTTCGATTGATCTATCGCCTGGACTATTTGTAATCATCAGAATTTTTCTTCTTCATAATAAACGCATAATCTTCTAAAATGGATGCCAACGCAGTCATCGATATTCTCGGATCGTCTATATTGTAGGATCTTTCCGCACAGAAAACTAGAAACTCACTCCACACGCTTAATTTCGACTTCGTATTTTAGCAAGTCAAATTAGCCACTACTGCTTTCATGTTTTCAGAATTTTCATTTCCAAGACGAGCCAGTGTGTATTTAAAAAAAAACGCGTGGATTGCGATTAAATCATGTGACGTTTAAGAAGCAAAACAACGAAGCAAACCGATTCAAACCTGGTGAACTTTTGACATTTATCACATGTCAAATGTTCACCGGGTTTGAACTGGTTTGCTTCGCCAAAATAGCACTTATGTCTACCTGTCTAGCCAACTTTATTTTGGCGAAGTAATTTTCATTATGAAACATGTCAGATTTTTAAAATAAATTTTGGGTATCAACTTTTCTTACCGAATCCTCCACGTAATTGAATTAATGTTCAGAAATGTTTCAAACACTGGGGAGATTATAAGTGAAAAAACGTTCAAAAAAGACAAATCAGAGCAGAAAGTGGCAAAGTGAACAAATTTCATTTGAATGATCTTGTTGTATTCAAATACGAAGGCCATAATTTTTCCGGACAAATTCAAGAAACAGAGACAGTTTGAGTGCTTATTAAATCAATGGAAAAAATTTGCTTACATTGGAGATGGCCCAATAAAGAAGGTGTGATATGGTATAGGTTCAACGATGTTGTATCAAACATACAGCGTTGATGAACAAAAAAGGAATTGTATGAAATGGAAGATTACAAAAATAGTATTTTATAATAAACTACCAATACTGGTTCTTATTACCCTTAGTTAATTTTTTTTTTTTTTAAGTTCCAAAGACTGAATTATATAGCTTAATAAGTGTGTACACTTACTTAGTCTATAAAAATAAATTTCCTGTTTTCATCGCTTTGTTTTAATTTTTGAATAAATAAATATTTAGCTTTCTTTGAATTTACTCCTTGACTATGCATGAGTCGGCGACAGAAGTGTGAAAGTCGTTATTACAAATATTCACACTCAATAAAAAACACAGTTTTTTCAGAAAATTCCTCATAGTTTCGAAATATTGTTATAAAAATTAAATAAACATTGTGATATTCCGATATTGGAACAGTAAGTTGACATCAAATCCTTAATAATCTTCATCAAACGAAAATTTACTTAAGGGGTCGTTAATAGTCATGATTACCTTAGATATACAATATAGAATTTTCCATATTAATTAAAAAAATTAACTGTTATCGTTAAAAAGATCCTAAAAAACCACATGTTCATTATTTTCATTTCGAAAGCATAATCTCTTGGTATTTTTTATTTTATAGTGAAATTAACTATTCTTCAAATTTCTTCACCCTCAATTCAGGTGTATATACAGAGTGGTCCTTAAGTAATTGTACATAGAAGTATGGTAGATTTCTGACTCTAAAATATCACGATTTAAACCAACTTTCTTTAACAAAATGTTGCTAATAAGAAATGTACAGGATGTTAAAGGTTGAATTTTGAAATTTCTTTTTTGCAATAACTTCAACGTTTTTGGATATGTATACATACAAATTCAGAAATAAAGGTTTTTGGGCACGAAAAATCATAATCTGGTACCTACTTCGATGTAATTTGTAGAGCGCGCTACATAGGCCACACTTGTGGCATAAATGTGCCCTAAATTTTTTTTCTGATTAAGTTAGCGGTATTTTTGTAGAGGAATATTAAAGAGACGTTACTTTAATAGAAAAAAAGTATACTTGTTATTAACCTCAAAACTCATCGGTTTACGATATAATCGCATTTCAGGAATCAGCTGCATGATTATTATTGAAAACATTTAGAAAACAAATTTGAAAAAGACTAAGCTAAATAACATTATAACTTCAATTGTGTCACAATAAAAATTCGATATGTCCTCCTTTCTCATCGATGCATTTATCTACAAGTTCCATAAAAGATCGTCTCATATTAAACAAAATCATTGGATCAAATAAACCCGCTGCTCTATTTATTTCTTCCCAAAGTACAAATTATTCATTTCGGAAACTAATAACGTAATAGGCTGACGTCACGAATGATTTTGACAGCAAAGCATTCGATTTGTTTCAATATTATGTCAGTCTTGTAATATTTAGTAAGCATTTTATTTGTTAATTTAAAAAAAGCGGAAAATGCCGAGGCAATTAATTATTCTAATAAAGATATGAGAGATATGGTTGCTATTTATTGTCAGCTAAAGATTAATGGGCGTGCTGCGAAACGAGAATATTTGAAAAGGTATCCAAACAGGCAGCAACATAATATCAAACATTCGAAAATCTATGTAGGAATTTAGGCGAAAGTGGTTCGTTTCGTCCTAAGCGTGATTACTTAGGCCGGCCAAGAATAATTACGCCTGATAAAGATGAAGAAGTAAGTACACGGCGTTTATCTGCTGCTTAAGAAATCAGTAAAACTTCTATTTTAAAAAGACTACACCTCGAGAAGTGTCACCCATACTATTTTACTCCGGTACAAAATTTATTGCCAGCAGATCTACCAATGTGCAAGTGCTATCCGAAACAGGCAAAATCTTGTTCACACCTTCGTCGACAGAATATTATTTACCGCCGTGGTATTTTTAATTTAAGGAACAATCATCTTTGGGCTATTGAAAATCCCCATGATAAACGAGTGAGCCATTTCCAATATGAATTGAAAATAAACGTATGTTGTGGTATCATTGGTAACAATTTCTTAGGACCATACGAGTTACCTCGTAATTTGAATGGTGAGAACTACTTACATATTTTGCAAAATGATTTCGTTAATCTATTGGAAAAATTGCCACTGAATATAAGACAAAATATGTGGTTCATGCAAGATGGTGCACCGTCGCATTCTACGAGTGCAGTCAAAACATCTTTAAATTACAAATTTTCTGAACGCTGGATTGGTCGTGATAGCCATTTTCCTTGGCCAGCACGTAGTCCAGACTTGAACTCTCTAGATTTCGGTGTATGGGGTGCAATTGAACAACTTGTTTATAAGCATCCCATAAATACCAGCGGCCAGCTTTGGGAAGAAATAAATGGAGCAGCGAGTCTTTTTCTGTATATTCCTTATTAGCAACATTTTATTAAAGTAAGTTGGTTTAAATCGTAATATTTTGAAGTCAGGAATCTACCATACTTCTATGTACAATTACTTGAGGACTACCCTGTATATGTCACACTTCTTTTTGAATAAATACGAATTCAACATTCGCTCCAGCTGGATATTTTCCGAAATCACCTTTGAAGTAACAAGGACTGTTCATTCAATAAAACTAATTTGCACAGACTATACGGATGAAAATAAAAAAAATGCGTCCAGTATCAAGAGACATATTCACAAAATGTCTAATCGCAAACGAGTCTATCTGAAACATTAATTTCCTACCTGTCCAAAACACTACATATTATGTACTCAACTGTGAAGCTATCAAATTGACCAAACACTACAATAAAATCGGAACGAGGTTTTCGCATGTTCAACTACAAACGTGCCTGGGCTCTAACGAAATTAATTAAATTTCCAAATTTCACATTCTGTTGAAAAAAAAACTGAAATGCACTGCAGTTGGTTTAACTGGAGAGAGAATAAGGTTTGAAGTGTTTTGCAGATATGTTTTTCAGAGCGAGTTATATAAAAATAGTAATGTATTCAACAGGCTTGGAGAATACTGTGTTTTTTCGTGAACAACAACGTTTCCAAAAGCATACATACATTTTTTTTAGGTTAATTCAGTGGAGAAGAAGAACTGGGAATATTTTATTCTGTTTGCGTATTCATTTTCGTATTGAAATTCGAACAATTAATAACACGTGGACGTGGAGTCCTTAATTTCCAGATATTCTCTCCAACTTTTTGTTCTAAATTCAAGTTCCTCAAGAAGGTGTTTCCATTTCTCAGTCAATACTTATTTCATTGAACTGCACAGATCGAAACGAAAGTCTAAGGTCGCCTTATTATTTCGAAACCGATTAGTCCGAACTTATTTATTTACTTTTCATCAAAATTACATCATTTATTTATTTATTTTCAAAAAATAGACCTAAAGGCCTAATTACATGGTCAATAATTTATGATTTAAAATACATTAACAAATTTATAATAGCAAAAACATGTACCTAGTATGAATTATAGAAATGCACGAATTGTATGAATTGTAGAGGTTGAAACAGATTCGCAAAATCTGCAAAAAATTTATATAGATATACTTAAAATATGATCCAATATAAGATTCTGACATACCATTTCAGCCAAACACCAATCAATATCCACTAATACGTTGTAATTATTTAATAATTCCATAGTAGTCACAAGAGGATCCCTAACTGTTAACACATTTGGTATATGAAACGTTAGCGTTGTATAAGTGAGACGTCCAGAAACATTAATGATGAAAAAATTTCGAGGCATTTAATTTTTCCATTGAGAACTTTGAAGAAGAACATTATAGCAGATGAAGTTCTTTGCTCTAGTGATAAAGTTTTCAACTGATATGTCAAATGATTTGATCTAACTGTATTATAATTCGGCCTGGTACGATGTTTTTTATAGTATAAATATCCAATGAACTTGTTCTGGACCTTTTCTATCAGTTCCAGTGGAGATATATATTCTGGAAACAAAACAGTTGGATCAAATTGTAATTTATGTTGTACTAGAGCAAAGTAGAGCGATTATAGAAGCTTAAAACGCAAATCTGTCGAATCTTAATTAACGGAAACACCTGTTCCTATAAGGTTTCTTTTGGCTCTCTCTTGATATTAGAAACAAAATCTACTAGTACTAATTCTAAATACCTTGTTAATTTCGAAAGAGTTGCATTTTATTTTCATCCCATCGTTGATTAAAGTTAATACTTTACTTTGTACTATTTCATTCGATTCTTCACTTATACCAACTAGTCTAAGACTATTTAATCTGGATTCTTGGTTCAACTCATCTAATTTTTCCACAACTTCTCTAATTTGTTTGTCATTATTTCGTTTTACCTCGTCTAACTTGGTTATATTCATGTAGAGGGACTATAACAAGTTATCTATAGTATCAAATCTATTTGCCGTTATTTGCCAGTTTTAGTTTATTTTGGTAAGTAATTTTGAAGTTATTTCAAAAATCTAAGCTTCCAAATGAGCTATTTGTCTAATTGTATTAATCTCTGTATCAAAATTACATTTGTTCATAGGAACTGAAAATGTTGTATGTATCATTGAATTATATGCCGCTAGTTCATGTGACACGGGATGACTGGAACTGTATGGAATAGTCACATCAGTGTGTGTTGGTTTTCGGTGAATCGAATAATCAAGTACATTATTAACTCTTTGAATTTTTAAATTAAGAAAATTGATTGAGTTACTTTCTTCAGCTTCTAATGTTAATTTAATTTTTGGGTGTAAATTATTAATGTGGTTGAAAAATATATCTCATTGTCGTTTACTTCCCATAAAACAAGTTAATATGTCATCTAAATATCTATACCAAAATAAAACATTTTTTGAAATATTACTTTCAAAGATTTTTCCTTCTAAACTGCCCATGAAAATATATGTCAAAATTGGCGATATAGGGCTTCCCATTGGTAAACCTTCATTTTGAATATATATCTTATTGTCAAAAGTGAAATAATTCTGAATAATACATACATCAAATAAATTAAGTATATCTGATATTCTTCCTGGATTAATTTTTTTATATTTTAGTAACTTTCTTACAAGTATTAGACATTCTTTAGGAGGAATTTTAGTGAACATATTGGTAACATAAAATGAAAAAGACTTAGAGTTATCTTGCAAGTCGAATGCTTTTAATGTTTTTATCAGCTCCATTGAATTTCTAATTGGATATTTAGATGTATATCCGTAACTATTAAGTATATTGTTTCTGTGCCAATATATTATTAGGAGTATAAACATAAGAAACTACAGGTCTAATTGGTTCCGTTATTTCATGTAATTTAATGGTTCCATATAATTGTGGAGAATGAGGATTCTTATTTATGATGGACCTCTTTTCGTAATTACTGAAAAGATTATTTGAATTATCAACAATATCTCTAACATTACTAGAAAACATTTTTGTTTGGTCTGCTTTAAGAACTTTTACATCGCTAGACTCTATAAAGCTATATATCTTTGAATTATAATCATTAGTTGTCAATATGACAGTGGCGTTCCCCTTGTCAGATTTTGTAACTGTTAGGTTTTTATCTTCTACTTCCTTTTTTATTGAATTTAAAACTGTAATGTCATTTTTTGTTTGACGTTTAAGTTTTGAAGATTCTATATTTTTGATTAAATTGGCAATTTTTAGTTTCTCATAAAGAAAATTAATTGAATTAGATTTTAAAGCTATTTCTGATTCTGTAGCCATTAACTGTTTAATATTATTCGTAAATTGTGTTGGTATGTAATTACTTACAGTTTCATGATGTTTATAGTATTGAATTCTATGTTGTGTGTGTTCAAGTTTCTGTAGCTTTTGTTCTTGTCTCTTAAATCTCTTGTGCTTCATCGTGCTGACACTTTCTCTGATTTTGTCATCTAAACAGTCAAATTCTACTAGATGTAGTTGGAACGTCAGTTCAGAATGTACAACTTTTATGTAGTTGTCTAGGGAGACCCTTATTTTGAACAATTTTTCTTTTAGCCAAACTCGTTGAGCACATTTCATAGCTTTTTGTGCCTGTGGTATTTTAGTGTGACATTTTATATTCAGATAATTTGGTATTACCTCTTTTCTCAGGCAATCTTGGTTAAACCAAATATATTGTGATGCTTTGTAACGTTTTTTGTTGTAACTTCAGTACAGTCGGGTCAAATCTTCTCTCGAAATTTTTATAATGAAATTAACTGACTCGACCTCACTTTGTGGAAATTACTCATACTAGTGTTTCAAATGAAACTTACTGTTTCTAGTTAACTCCACAACATATTGAAAAAATGTTAAAAATTCTAAAAAATTGACAATTGTTTCGATATTACCTAAATATCATCATCAGAATGACAGAAGTTACATTTCATTTGATGCCTACCTGATTGTTAAAAACATTGTAATGATATCCACGCTTTATTCAATAGAATATATTTCCACCATTGACTTAAAAAGAACCTTTGATATACATTTTCTAGTAGAATTCACAATCTAGACATACTTGGATCATTTACTGAAAACCTCGTATAAAACAAAATAAAAAAATACTTGAAGTTTCCCACGAGAGTGCGATGACATTTTCAAGGCAGGCCAATGCCAGCATAATCCAAAGCCTCTCCTATCTCTCGTGGATTCCAAATTAAATTTTCCTTCTTACATAAAACAACACATACTGCATTAGAAAACATCAGGATCAAAGAGTGTTTCTGTGTGTGCCCTGTCCGTTACCATGCGATGTCTTTCCAATCCATCTGGCACGAAGCAAGCAAATCAAATTAGGACCCGAACTGAATTCAGAATGGTCAACTAAGAGATTTGGACAAGTGGCTCTTTAGCAGGGGCGTGTACTATGCATTTCTTTGTAGTGAAATTAGGATCGACAAATTCCATGTACAAGGATCAAAGTATTAAGTTGATAGTGATGAAGTTTGAGTTTCTTAACTATAGAGAGGGTGTCTTAAAATAGACGTCGGTCTTTTGTGAATATAAATCGGAGGACTAAAACAAATTAAATCGTAGAAATGAAAATTTTGCGTTTTGTCCTTGGTTATCCAGTAATTGATAAAAAACAAAGAACTAAATTCCAATCGGCAAACTTTATTAATAATCGATGGTTGTTATAAATGAAAAAATTAATTCATTAGAGGCGTTGAAATAAATCGCCCCCAACTTCAGTGCCAACACGATTTATCGTTGAATTGCTATCCCTCTGAAGCATGTTTTCTTCTATTAATATCACTGCAATGTGAAAACGAGCTACTACATCTTTCGGTATCTCAACAAATTTAAAGTTTACCGTTTCTTCTAATAATTCCCAGAAAAATAATCTGAAGAATTTAGATCTAGTGATTTAGAGTTTTTCCATATAATATGGTTTTCAACCACAGATAAAGATGAAAACACCTGACATGTTGTTTGTAACTCTATTCAAGATCCCCACAATTCCATTTTTTTATTTACTGAAAAAGTATATTATCTACGGGCAAATTATACATACATTTGCCATATAATTCATATATGACCTCCCATTTGTAGCTTCAGTGATAATTTTCCATGTATTTATTAAAAAGATATTCAGTTCTAAAAAATAAAAGGTATAATTTTTGTAAAAATATTTCTAAAGCTGAACGTTTAGCTTGCGAGGTTTCGATATTTCGGTAAAAGAATCACTGTCGCCGCCAGTGATTCGCTTCTTGCAGATGTGGTGGTCGATTATTGAGTTTCATTCGCCCTGAATCTTCCCAACGTCATATATACGCAAGCCTGTGATTGCTATATTTGCGAATATTTCCTAAAAATGATATTCTCGAGCACCTAAAATCATCGAATTGTATCGTCATCAGGACAGACGTAATGCGATTTAAAAATAGTCTCGTGAAGCTCCAATAGGCGAATGCTGGTCAGCAGGACGCTTTTGAGTTCCTTTGGTGTGGTTTAAAGAGACCAAATCTTTAGGGAGCTACTTCTTGCAGGTGACCACTTCGTTAAGATCTAAAACACTTACTGGGGAATTAGTGACTAACATCCAACTATTTATTTACGTCTAAAGTGCACTCCTCCATATTGATTGCCAATCTTACGCTTTTATAAATACTGTTATGTTCGTAGGAAACTTGACTATAATTACTTTTGAAGTCGATATCCCCATAAATTTAATAATGAAAATGTAATGGTAGTTAGGTCAAATTAAACATATATTGAAAAAATATATAATATGAAATAATAGGAAAAAAGCTATTCTTTATAAAAAGTTCTACATTACCTAAAACCCAAAATGCAGTTATCAATAATATCAAATTTTGTAGTCGTATACGAGGTTTGTCAAAAAATATGAGTTTTACTCAAGAGTAAAGTACCTTTAAATTTGACAATATCAAAAAATGTTACTAAAAAAAGTTGATCAGAATTAGAAATTACGTTTAAATATGTAACTACATTCATTTACATTAATAAAATTATTTTTAAAACATATGTCTACAAAAATGCAAATTTAACTGGAGTAACATGTAATCTATGATGCACTGACAAACAAATAATTTGTTGATAGAAGAAAATGTTGACATTAAATTTAAAACAGCGTTAGAATTTATAAGACACATAAAAATGTTAGCGTTATTAACTGATGCAGAGAAAATAGAAATTGTTTTCATTGTGGGAGATTACTATCAGACTCATAGAGAGCAGCAAATATTTTCAATAATAGATAGATAGATAGATGGTTTATTGACCCCATTCACATACATAGTATATTAGAAGTCAGTGGAAGTAGTTCATATGAATACATATTACAAACTAAAAATATTAAATATAAAATAGTGTTGATAAATTTAAAATATAATAAAAATAATAGAAAGTAAAAATTTTACATAAATACAGACATACATTTCATAAAGTAAAAATATTGATGAAAATATGACAATTTCAAAATATAAAATAAGGTAAAAAATAATAGAAAGTAAAAATCAAATTAAACAAAACAAACAAACATATAAGCAGTAAGCCCAAGTATTCACTTCCTCCAAAAACTCATCAACTGTATAAAAACAATAATTTAAAAGAAAAGACTTAGCAAAAGGTTTAAATTGAACCCTCGTCATATCGCTTAAATTTATATGTTCAAAATATTTTACAAATGAATAGGACATTCCAATAAAAATATAACCCAATCAACTGTAACGAGAATAGTAAATAAATTTAGAAGAACTGGAAATATTGGAAATAAGTTTAATAAAAAAAGTCGAAAACTGGTTGCAGATGATTATACGCAGTTTGATATAATGCTGTCTGTTGTAGCAAATCCAAAATTGTAATTGTGCAAAATAAAGTCGTTGTTACAACAAAATATTAGGTCTGTTCCAACCAACACAAAAACCGTACAATTACGATAAAAATCCAGTTGACCTGCTGATTAGTGAATATAATAAGTCCATGTAATTTACATCAAATTTGCTGCGTTACTGAGATTGCACGGTAATAAAACGGTATTATTCACTTCGGCTGGAACAAACCTGTAAGTAAAAATATAAGGGCAAGAATTTTAAAACTAAATAGGTAAATACAAACCAATACTTTTACACACAATAAAAGAAAGGGATTATGATAGGCGCTTTGATTTTTGCTCTCGCATCCAAGGAGAGTTAGAGGAGGACCCTTTTTACGAAGCATATCATTTTTTCTGATGAGGCGACATTTTCGTCAAATGGAACTGTCTTGTGGCAACATTGTTGCGAGGAAAATCCCAATTTTGTATTATCTCATGACCAATATTCGTTTAAGACGAACGTGTGGTATGGCATTTATAATAACAAATCAATAGGACAATTTTTTCGCGAATCTAAGAATACCTAACGTTATTCACAGTTTTTACGAACTCATATCAATAAATTCATGGACGAACTACCCCTATTTGAGCGTCAATGTATTTGGTACCAACAAGAAGGTGCCGCGTGCCACAGTGCCACAGTACAATAAATATTAGGAACTATCTTGAAAATTTGCTTCATGGAAAAGTTATTCACAGATATTCTGATCTCTTTTGGCCTGTTAGATCCCCTGACCTAACCCCCCTTGATTGCTTTTTAAGGGGTTACCTGAAACAAAAAGTTTACCAGATAGTGCCGTTTCAAGATATTGACCACATGGAGAGGATAATTTTAGAAACATGTCAAGAAATTTCTCCATAAATGATAAGGAATATATTACGTGAATTTTCCAATAGAACCATTAAGTATATTGAACGAGGGGGTGGATATGTCGAAGCATTAGACGGAGTGAAAATTATTAGAAAACATCGAAAAACTAAAAGGTTATCATGTGTTTCGTAATCACAAGAGATAAATGTTCATTAAAAATAGAAATTGAATAGATGAGGCTTTCACTTGATGAAGATCCATACTGAACGATGAAATAAAACAATATAGTTTGTTTAAATCTTCATTTATTTGAACTAATGTTCAATTTAAACTTGTTGACGCGTTTCACTAACACAGTAGCTTTGTCAAAACGAATGAAGGTAAAATATAAAAATGTCTTAATGTATACAGTGCTAAATCTATTTACTAAGGTTAACAATGGTATTGAAAGAAATTACCTGGAAATTCATTCACTACAAACATTCCTAAGCTATCTTCTAGGTAAAGAGGTTCAATAAAGGAGACTGATTGATATCTACTTGGTCGTTAAGGAGATTACCTGAATATTTATTTTAGTTAATCTCTAGGGCCTCTAATACATTTAACTATAAAATTTATATCGGTAGAACTTTTAGAAATTTCAAAACTAGAATTTCGGAACACGAACGTAGCTATGACAACAAAAAATTAGATTCTAACTATTCAAATCATTTATTAGAAAACCAACACATTTTCGACCCAAATTTTGAAATTCTCCATGTAGTCGGTAAATCCTTTAGTTTAAATTTATTAGAGGCCCAAGAGATTAACAAAAATAAATGTTCAAGTAATCTCCTTAACGACCAAATAGTCCCCTTTATTGAACCTCTTCACCTAGAAGATAGCTTAGGAATGTTTGTAGGGAATGAATTTCCAGGTAATTTCTTTCAATACCATTGTTAACCTTAGTAAATAGATTTAGCACTGTATATATTAAGACATTTTAGTTTAAAGTTTAAATTGAACATTAGTTCAAATAAATGAAGATTTAAACAAACTATATTGTTCTATTTCATCGTTTAAAAATAGAATTAGTAAAAAATAAAATAATCTAAAGTTTAAATTTAAATGGATGTACTTGCATATTTAAACGTATTTTTGAATGCCGATTTACTTTTTCCAGTAAGATTTCTCGATATTGACAAATTTGAAGGTATTTTACTCTTGAGTAAAACTCATATTTTTTGACAAACCTCGTATACGACTAAGAAATTTGATATTTGTTGACTGTATTTTAGGTTTTAGATAATGCAGAACTTTTTATGAAGAATAACTTTTTTTCCTTAAATCAATAATGAAAAAGTTTGCCATATGACTCCAACTTAGGGGGACATTTTGTATATGTTTTTCTATAACTTTAAAGGAACTTAAGTACGCCAACGCAGCAATAAACGGTTCCATGCAATGATAGAATAAACCAAGCATTGATCTTATGGTAAATGTAACGTTATCCCCACTAACTGCCCCACTCGGCTCCTCCACACGTCTTGCTTATAAGCAATCTTGGCTACAAAATTTGTTACTGTTTATGAATGAATTGTTTCATCTATGGTGATTGGATCGTTGGTATTCACACATGAAAAATTTAGAAATCTTTATGGAGCATTATCATATGAATATAACCAAAATATTTAAGAGAATTGTGGTCCTGATGTAATGCTCTACTCCGGTTCTGCTCAACTTAGTGTCTTTGAATTCTTATCTATTGAAGCCGTCCAAATAAATTGATAACGGATTGCATAAAAGTAGATGAGACTCGATTTCCCGATTCCAAACTGACTTATTGTCGATTTCCGATTCAGATTAATAAATGGTTCCTCCATTTCAAATGAAGTTTTGTTATAATTAGAAGTGCCTCGAACTTCGAATGGATTTCTCCTTAATAAGGCGTTCTCTGTCATTGAGTATCAGTAAAATACATTTTAAGATAAAAAGTTTAATCATTGATGAGTAATAATGAGCAAGACAAAGCATTTACTGGAAAGATTAAGGTGATGGAGGTTGACAAGCCAGACAGTATTTCTGGTATTTTGGAGGATATATTTATTATACAGTGTTATTCAAATGTCCCCTCCCCCCCTCGTACCTTTTGAACGGCTACACTTACATTAATAAAATTTGGAGGGTGTAAATAAAGTGTTGTAAGCTTCTCTACAAATGGTAACAGGTGACGTAATAGTAATAGATGACGTCACAGTGCCACTCTGGCTAATAATTTTAAATAGGACCTTATGGCAAGTGATATCTCGTTTGAAAGGCATCGACATTGGCTACATACCCATATTAATTTTGTTTGGGTTCAAATTAATTTTGACGGATAAATTAAATAAATACCAAAATTATTATTTCACATTTAAATATTGAAGATTTTTCAGTCCGCCTCTGGTTAGTTGTCAAAAAAATTGACGTTTTTAATTCAATAGTATTTGTTGCTTTGCAAAGTTTTTCTAAATAGCTTAAATATTTAATTTTATTATTGTTTAACGAGACGTTTAAGAGTTAACATAGGCAAAATGGTACGTACTCAAGCCGACAAAGTAGCAGCTATCTTAATAATTGGTGAATCTAGAAATAATCTCCATGAAGCGGAACGTTCATTTAATGAGAGATACCCAGATCGCCATATCTCGAGAACGTATTTGAGGGAGCTTCTTCACACGTTTGAAGCCACAGGTAGTGTTCAAGATGCCAAACGATCTGGTCGACCAACATTTAGTGATGATAAAAAAATTGACATAGTTGCTGAAATGGTAGTTAACCCTACTTCCTCTTCAACTAAAGTTGCGTCCATCTGTGAAGTGAGTAAAAGTACAGTACAGAGAGTGTTGGCTAACAATAAATTTCATCCATACAAGTTGAAAATGGTGCACCACCTTTCAGATGACGACCCCGACGGAAGACTAGAAGAATTCTGTGAATGTATGACAAATAAAATTAGTCAAAACCCACATTACACAAAAACAATATGTTTCAGTGACGAAAGTACTTTTTGCCTCGATGGAAATGTGAATACACAAAATGTAAGGTATTGGAGTGACACAAATCCTCACACAATTCGTGAACAACATACCCAATTTCCCGAAAAAGTAAATGTTTGGGCAGGTATTTTGGGAAACCACATAGTTGGTCCTGTTATCCTAAATTCAAATTTAAGCGGTGAAGTGTATCTGGAGATGTTACAAAATGCAATTGAGCCGTTAATTCTTGAAATTCTGGAAGAACATCAGGATGAATTCGGCCATCTGGAAATAACATTTCAACAAGTTGGTGCTCCTGCACATTATTATGGTGCAGTAAGACGTTACCTGGATGAAGAATATCGAGGTAGATTGATCGGCCGGCGAGGTCCTATAGAATGGCCACCTCGGTCACCAGATATGACACCATAAGATTTTTTTCTATGAGGGTACTTGAAATCCAAGGTTTATACTACGGCACCAGATAGCATTGGCGTTTTGCAAGAAATAATTACTGAAGAATGCAATGCTATTTCAGCTGACACATTCGAACGAGTACGACAAGAGTTTACTAATAGGATGTATTACTGTCAGGAAGTAGACGGAGCACATTTCGAACACTTGTTATAAGAATCCATTGTTGATATTTTATTAATTAAATTTAAAAAAATATTTTCAATAGTTTTGGTATGTATTTAATTTATTTGTCAAAATTAATTTGAACCCAAACAAAATTAATATGGCTATGTAGCCAATGTCAATGACTTTCAAACGAGATATCACTTGCCATAAGGTCCTATTTGAAATTATTGGCCAGAGTGGCACTGTGACGTCATCTATTACTATTACGTCACATGTTAACATTCGTAGAGGAGTTTACAACACTTCATTTTTACCCTCCAAATTTTATTAATGTAAGTGTAGCCGTTCAAAAGTTACGAGGGGGGGAGGGGACTTTTGAATAGCACTGTATATACAATGTTTAAGTTCGCGGCATATGGGAAACTTTTTTATTATTAATATTACGAAAAAAAGTTGTTCCACATAAAAAGTTCTGCATGCTTTAAAACCTAAAATGCAACCATCAGATATTGAAAGTTTTCACTCTTATACCAAGAAATGGAAGAAGCATTCAACATGATGCCAAAGAAAAAAATCAAAATAGTAATAGACAACGCCAATTAAAAAATCGGTAAAGAGGGTATGTATGTACCAGTAATAGGAAAATACGGCAAACGCGACGAAACAAATGATATGGAAGAAGACTGATTCATTTTGCAACCGAGATGGGGCTAGTTATTGCCAGTACAAAGTTTGAACACATAGAAATCCACAAGGGAACATGGTTGGCCCTGTCGGGAAGTATTCCAATAAAAACGACCATTTCCTTATACAAAAACAATCAAAGAAAAGAGTAGAAGACGTGAGAACCTATAGAGGAGCAGATGTGGACAACAACCACTTTTTAGTAGTAGCGAAAATAGTACAAAACAGTGACCAAAGGAAGAAAAAGCAGAAGTTCATACCAAAAAGAATGATACTGGAGGAAAGGCTCATAGATAACCAAACAACAAAAAGGAAATACGAAGAAGAATTGAAGAAAACTCTAGAACAATAACATAACCACAATATAAACGACGAATAGATACATTTACAGGAAACTATAAAAAAGGCGGCACGGGAAATAATACCATGACGCAAAATGTAGAGCAAAAATTAAAAAAAGAAGCCAAGCCAACCTGAAAACGTTACAGCCTGGTACAAATAATGAAAAAAGACAGTACGAACAACAAAGCAGATATTCAGGGCAATAAAACTAAAAGGAATGGAGAACAAAATAAAACGCGTAGAAGAAAATTTTGTAAATAATTAAATAAAGAACTTTTACCAAGAAATAAAATATAATAAAGAGAAAACTGGGCAGAGTACCATATACAAAAAAGGAGAAATAATAATGTATGAAAGGGTAATGATACAAAGATGGGAAGAGCACTTCAAAGAAATATTGGATAAAAAAAATGAGAACGAGCAACGGGAGGAGATTACAACATGAAATAGACATAAGAGATATCATCACCGTCGAGAGAGGAAATATCAGAAATAATGCAGAGACAAAAGAACGGCAATTCTCCTGGAGAAGACGAAGTAGAGCCAGAACTGAAAATATACGGAGGTGTCGGAGAAGAAGGACGAATGCAGAAACTATAGAGGGATCGCGCTACTGCATAGAGTGTATAAAATAATGGCCAAGACCATAGAAAAAAGGTTAAATGGATATGGAGAAAATTTATTCGGAAACTATCAGTGTGGATTCAGATCTGGAAGATCAGTCATGGACCATATTTTCACTCTGAAACAAACGCAAGAAATGGGGCGTATGATACAGTAAATATTTATACACTACTATGAATGATCTAAGCGTCCCAAAAAAACTGATAAGTCTTACCAGAATGACAGTCGAGCGTACAATAACTAAGATCAAGGCGAACCAAAAAACACCAGAGAGCTTCGAGACCAATACAGGAATAAAACAAAGAGATCCGTTTTCCACCCTCCTGTTAAACATTGTATCAAAATGGGCTTCCTCTTGATACCACTTTCAGTAGGTTTAATTGATAAACTTGGCTAGTGAACTAGCTCGATAAAACTGAAATAGGTCTATTTAAGGAGCTTCATGGGTAATTGGATTTAAATTGTAGGTATTGAAACTATTGTACTTGTAAATGATACGAATAAGCATGCTTAACAAACTAAATTTATTCAAATCTAAGCAATTGTGAATAAAAATGAACAATTTCTAGGTTAACTTATAACTATATATATAATATATGATGAATTCCAAGTGCCATCTATATGATACATATAGAAGTTGTATTACTATAGTTAAATTCACTTATTTTCCTACTAAACAATTACTGTGTTGAAAGATGAAAACGTAAGACAGTTGTTGTGTAAAACTTATTTAATGAGTCTTTTATTTTAATGTTGATTGTTTATATTTGAAGTTAACTTGTAATGAAAATTGAAGGCATTCACCTGTTTTATGCAATTTGGCACAGATGCACTTCACCAAGTTCCCAACTTGGCGATTCAATTTCCAATTGACTAAAGATTTCAACAACTGGCAGTTATACAAAATAGACGTCATACAATTGAGAACCTTATTTCACCGTTTGCAGGTATCACCCGATTCTCTGGCAACACTTTAGCTTCCTCAAATTTATGTATAACTGCTTCTACAGTACATTTTATCAAGTACTTAAATGCTTTCTTAAGCATGAAAGGTCTATAGTCTATTTGAAAATCAAGAGAGAGTAAATTCCCAGAATAAAAACTAATTCGGTATGCAAAACTATAGTACAGTACGTGCGGTAAAACTTCAATATTTGTAATGCATTCTAAATGGTTTTTGTTAATTTCAATACAAAATTTATTACATTTCTTGGACTATCACACTATTTTATGATCTTTCATTGTTACTACAGTAGGCCTAAGAGGATTAACGTGCGTCATAGGCATAACCAGAATAGAAAGGGATAATTGTTATTTAACGACCTCCGAATGGCAAGAATGGCAACCGCTTCGGGCGGATGTACTTTCGGCCGGAAAAAGGGCAGGTACTAAAAGCCGGTAGGTAAATTCGGCCGGAGGTTTTAAGTTGCTTCCTTATCTCATAGGTATTTTCGGCCGCAAATCAAATAAAATAACAGAATGCTTTATATTAAAATATTTCTTTATTTCAATAAAATTATTACATCAACTTATTTCTATAACTTAGGTAAACTATAAATTTTTAAAAAACGTTTTGATGTGATACAGATTTAACGAAATTAATTCTAGAAATATTGTCAGATCGAAGCATATTTACCATGTTTTCGATAAATTTTAGTTTGTTTTTTACTTGTTTGTCTTTAATTTTTGCTGGAATATTTAAATTTTTCATTTTTAAATATGCATCGATCTGACAATCTTTTAATTTTTCTATAAAAATAAATATAGAAGGGTGACTTGAATAAAAACTAGAATTAAAGTGCGAATGGAATGATTCGCAGGCATTTGTGGTTCTTTTAATTGATGGGTTTTCATATGCCCATATATTTGGTGGAAAATGAGATTCTGGCGCTATGTAGTTTTCTAATAAATAGTCTGCGTATTTATCTATAAGTTTATGGTCCGGTTTGTATGACATGAGATCAAATATGAAACAATCTTCAACTTCAGAGGGGTCTAAATAAGTTAGCCCAAAAGTATGAGTAAGCCATTTGCTTTCCTCGCAGTTTTTATCTTTATACATTTGGGTTAACCCTAATGATTGTATTTTCCTATACCACGCCTGGTGCAAGTGGAATCTACAACCATTTAGTTTGGTTTTGGGAAAGACAACTTTTAATGCGTTATGAATTGCGATTTCAAAATCCACAAATACCTCCTTCGGTTCAAAAACAATATTATAAAGTTCAAAAATTTTAGATTTTACCAACAGAATAATCTTAAGTAGGTACAACATAGTTATTAGAATAAAGAGATAAGTAAATTAAAGGTATTTCCGACAGGTACACAGGATTAGGTATTTCCAAATAAATACACAACTAATATTTTACAGAAACTATTAAGCGTAATTACCAATATTTTAATCTCATCGTAAACATCAACCCCTCGGCCGAAATTACCCCTGTCATAAATGGTACCCTTGATTTATGCATTAGTGCTTAAGTTTCTAGAAATGCAGTTATTTGATTTTCGATAAACGTGACAAATAGTAGTGACTAAAAATGGAAGCAGTTTATGAGTATACGCCAGTGAAAAAATTAAAACTAAACCATTTATCGCTCAATGAAAAGAGTGCTGTAGTGAATGTGTAGGAGGAAAAATCAGGTGGAGTAACCTCACCAAAGCCGAAACCAGGTAGACCAAAACTATTAAAAGTCAACGTGGACGAGTTTTTTAAAAATGCTATTCGTAAGCTTGTTCACTCATTTTTTATAAACAAGCAAATACCAACTTTAGATAAAGTTTTGCAAGCCATTACGAATGATGTTGATTTACCCACAATAAGCCGGGATAAACTATGGAAAGTGTTACATGAGTTAAACTTTAAATTTGAAAAAATGGGCAGACACTCAATGATAATTGATTCTGAAGAAATTGTATGTTGGAGAAGACAGTACCTCAGAAGAATACAACAAGTTAAAGCTCAAAATAAAAACATTTATTATTTAGATGAAACATGGGTTAATGAAGGACATTGTGTAGGAAGAGTTTGGAAAGACAAAAATATAAAATCATCCCATCAAGCTTTTCTAGAAGGATATACTACTGGTTTTAAGGAACCTATAGGAAAAGGTAAAAGATTAATTATTTGTCATATAGGCAGTACAAACGGTTTTCTTGAGAATGGTTTACTCTTATTTGAATAAAAAAAAACCGTTGATTATCACGAAGAAATGAATGGAGACGTGTTTGAGGAATATTTTGAACAGATGATTCAATTCATACCAAAAGGATCGGTTATTATAATGGACAATGCAAGTTACTTGAACCTTTACCAACCACTAAATGGAAAAAGGATGAAATTGCAAAATGGTTATCTTCTAAAAATTTAGCCTTTGACAATACAATGCTGAGGGCAGAATTGTTAACTATTGCTAAAAAACATAAGCAAAATTATAAAAAATATAATATTGAGGAGATAGCCAGAAAACGAGAAATTGAAATCCTTCGTTTACCACCCTACCATTGTGAGATGAATCCGATAGAATTAATATGGGCTCAAGTTAAAGGTTATGTTGCCAGAAATAACACGACTTTTAAATTATCAGATGTTAAAAATCTCTTCAATTAGGCAATATCTGAAGTAACAAGTGAAAATTGGCAAAAATGTATTAGACACGTTACAGAAATAGAAAAAAAAAATGTGGGAGCTAGATAACATAATTGATATTACTATAGAGCCCATTGTAATTTCTCTAGAATCAGATGGTGAATCTTCTGACACAGAGTGCGAGGAACCATAACTTTAAAATTATTAATTTATGTACTTTAATTTTATTTTTAGATTTTAATTTTTTAAGATTTAATATTGTCGTATTTTTTGCATGTTGCTCGTCAAATTTTATCCTTGCGGTTGGTTTTGTTTTTCTCATATACCTACTTAATTGTTTTTTTAGCTCCTCATATTAATTTATAAATAATTGTAATTATCTGTACATATTATATACATATTTTATAAATAAACATATGCCTAAAACAAAATGCCTAAAATAATATTGACTTTTTCTTCATTTTACCCAAATTAAATTACTACTTACGAATTATGTTTATCTATCTAAAATTGGTAATCTAGGTATAAATAACTAAAACAAATTAAATATTTCTATTTCCATATTAATTTAATTTTGAAAACGCACGTCTATGGTTTACTGCCTTTAACACTGATAACTGCAAAACATTTCTGGGAATTTACTCTCTCTTGATTTTCAAATAGACTATAGGTTGAAGTAATAGTTTATTACACACCGAGGTGTGAAGTGTTTCATTCCTGTCGTGAGATCAGTTAGTTAACCGAGACGCAAAGCGTCGAAGTTAGCTATGATCTCGAAACAGGAATGAAACTTCCTACCGAGGTGTGTATACTATTTTATTTACAACCATCATATTTCGATCAAAATTAATAAATCTCTGTTTCGTTCTGAACATTCCTAAAATATTACATTTAACGACAAATTACCTAGAACGCGGTTTCTCAGAATAATCAAGTAGATATATTGTTACCGTGACTACGGGGTATACAATTGTCACCAATATGAGTAAATGTTAGATAAAGTCAATAAATGTCAGATAAAGTTGAATATTAAATTCGCGAATTATAAATTGACGAAGAATTTATGGATTGTACCCCACCAGAAGTACGATAGGCTGCTCACGCATCAGCCTAGGGTGCCAGAGAAAAGTAACCATCGGTATCTAAAAGCCATTGAATTATATAGGAAGTGGTGCGAAGAAAAAAAGGTTAAAATTATCGGTTCCGAAAGTGTACTCCTGGCATATTTTGGAGAACATGCCAGACAAAAGAAGCCGTCTACTTCGTGGGAAATGTACAGTATGATTCGAACGATGCTAGAAATTGAAGAAAAAACTGATATTTCGAAACATGGGAAACTGCTAGCCTTCCTAAAACGACAAAATGTGGGCTTTAGGCCCAAGAAATGTTACGTATTTTCGAGGAAGAATATAGAGGATTTTTTAAATAAAGCTCCAAATAATCTTCTACCGATTAAGGTAAGTTATTATTTGTGATTCTTTAAATACGTATTTGAAAAAAAACGTGTTTGAGCTAATACAAGTATACTGGTATTATGGTATTAATTTTTCTTATTGTTTTAGGTTGCAATAATAATAGGCGTATCTGGAGCTTGTCGGACGGACGAATTAGTGAAAATGAAAATGTTGGATGTGGCTTTTTGTGAAGAAAAAATATCGGTTGAGATTCCAGATTCTAAAACACATACAAATAGATCATTCCTAATTACTGATCCAGTATGGGTGAAGATCATTCGAGACTACATAAATTTGAGAAAAAACATAGAAAACGATAGATTTTGTGTTCAGTTCAGAGGAGGAATAGCAAGAAATCCACCAATTGAACACAATACAATAGCTAATTTTCCCCAAAAAATTGCTACTTTTTTGAATTTAGAGAACTGGGAAGGCTTCACAGGACACGCATTCAGAAGAACCGCCGCTACGTTACTTGCCAACAGTGGTGCAAGTGTACTCCAATTAAAAAGCCTGGGATGATGGAAATCTAGTACTGTGGCAGAAGGTTATGTGGATGGCTCAATAGAGAATAAGACGAAAACTGCCACTATGCTGTCCCAATGTGCCATGTCTTCTGTAGCTATTGCAAGTAGTTCACAAACCTCAGTCATTCAACATGGAATTAATTTGTCGCCCAGAGAGACAACTGTTGGAGGGTCCAGAGCTGGTACAGACCTAAGTATTTCAATAAACGCTTACAATAATTCAAATTTAACGATTAATATCAATAAGTAGTTTGTTGTATTTTAGTTCATTGTTGTTTTTTATTGTTTGCCATTAAATGGATATTATCAAATTTATAAAAAAAATATGTTATTTTTTCAACAGTAAAAACACAAGAGCTTTTTTTTTATCGGATAAATGTCTCTTTGCAACGAAACAGTTTTGCCAATCACTAATTTTACGAGAAAAACTGACATGATAAAATCGCGACACCGAAGGTGGAGCGATTTTATCTAATGTCAGTTTTTCGAGCAAATTTAGTGATTGGCAAAACTTTGAGTCAAAGAGGAATTTATCTAATAAAAGAAAAGCTCGAGTGTTTTTTGGCAAGATAAATTAACGACAGAATATATGGATGAACAACAACAATAATTGCGACTCATTGTCATTGTGTAAAAGTGACGTCCGCTTACTAGATATTGAGGAAGAGAAGTTTTTATCGCGATAAAAAAGGATGAACCTTTTTTATCGATGGCAAAGTGACAATAACATTTCCAGGTATATGACATTTTAACATTGGAGTTAATTTATCAACAGTAAAAACACAAGAGCTTTTTTTTTATCGGATAAATTTCTCTTTGCAACGAAACAGTTTTGCCAATCACTAATTTTACGAGAAAAACTGACATGATAAAATCGCGACACCGAAGGTGGAGCGATTTTATCTAATGTCAGTTTTTCGAGCAAATTTAGTGATTGGCAAAACTTTGAGTCAAAGAGGAATTTATCTAATAAAAGAAAAGCTCGAGTGTTTTTTGGCAAGATAAATTAACGACAGAATATATGGATGAACAACAACAATAATTGCGACTCATTGTCATTGTGTAAAAGTGACGTCCGCTTACTAGATATTGAGGAAGAGAAGTTTTTATCGCGATAAAAAAGGATGCACCTTTTTTATCGATGGCAAAGTGACAATAACATTTCCAGGTATATGACATTTTAACATTGGAGTTAATTTATCAAATATAAAAAATATTTATCTAGAATAGATGAAATGAGGGCGGTAAGTGAGGGCGGGAAGTGAGGGCGGTAAGTAGAGGTGTGTAATGTGACACTTCCCAACCTTCAATGACGTTAGTAATGACAGAATTACATATATGGTTGTAAATAAACTACCTTAAAAACTTACTCTGTTTATGCAAAAAACATCCTTGAGTCCAGTATAACTTTAGTTCTCGTTGAACACTTAAATTGTTCTATAATTATGTCACTGTGGATTTAAATAATACCATGTGGCCCACTGCCTGGTATTATAAAAAAGGGCTGTGCCTTGATTGATTCCTATATCTCGTAAGAAAACGATGTGTCGCTACGAGAGAGTGTCAGATCAAGAAGAAGGCGGAAGTGACGAAAAATTTACAACTGCTATTTTCCTTGTTTGACCAATCAAATAATAAAATGTATTGATTTGACGTATCAACCAACTAGGATGAACTATATGTTGTACGGTTGATTGCATATGTTTGACGTTAATACATTGTAAGAAGAGACAGTGCCGTTCTCAATTTTATTGGCTAAAAAATATGTCATAATTTTTTTGGTTGGGGCGTTTCTAAACAATTGTATTAAAATGGATAATATGCAAAACCAGCATGAACAGGGCAGGGACACTGAAAACTAAGACAACACAATTACTGGCATACGCGGACGATGTAGTACTGCTATCAACATCAGAAAACGAACTGAGAAGAATATGCAGAGCGTTCATAGAAACAGCAGAGACAATGAACCTGGGAGTCAATGAAGACAAATCGATGTTTATGAAAATGGCAACCCCCCTCCTCCAAAGGAAAGAAGCAATCAAGAATTTTCCAATACAACTGAATGGACAAAAACTAATGAAGGAAGGAAGTTAACAGGCAGGTGCATTGAACAAGATAATAAGTTCAAAGAAGATCTCCAGAAAGACGAAGCTACATCTGTACAAATCAGTAATAAGACCAACAGTAATCTACGGAAGCGAAACGTGAATACTTAACAAAGCAGAGAAATAGGAATCATATAGATGGGAAAGGAAAATACTCAGAAGGATATTAGGGGAAAAAAGAGGGAGATATGTGGCTAAGAAGAACGAATGACGAAATACAGGATTTATATGGGGAAGCAGAACTAAGTAAAATAATAAGATCCAGATGAATAGGTTGGCCGAGGCACGTACAGAGAATGCCAGATAGTAGAACGACCAAAAAAATTATTGATATAGAACAAGCCGAAATAAGAAAGAGAGGCAGACCAAAGAAAAGGTGGTATGCAGAAGCGATAGAAGAACTAAGAGAGAGTGGATTCCAAGACTGGAAAACAAAGGCCAAGGATAGGAAGGAATGGAAGAAAATCACTTCCATGCTATGCATTTAGCATATTTACGTGGTATTCAAAAATTATGAATTTTGTTCAAAAGTAAAAATCCTTCATTCTTTATAATATCGAAAATTGTTACCAAGAAAATTCATTTGAAATTGTAAACTAGTCTCTAAGTCTCTAATGAACAATTAACTCAATTGTTATGAAAAATTTGATAGTTGCGCAGAAAATATTTAGGATTTTGCACTGTCGATACGTTTACATACAACAACGTCGCCTCACTTGCAAAGCGTTGTTCACGTTCGTAACTGAATATATTCTTAGCATCTCCATAATTCCCAATAAAGTTGTATTGGGTATATTGTTCCTTGATGTTTGTTTTCAAATATTTCAGCTGCTTAACGATAAGTTTTATAATTTTCACTCTCAATTAGTAGGGGAGAGCGGTATCAATTGTAACAAAAATTGAATTTGAAATACATGGGTATTCTCTTGAATGCGGGGATGATGACGGCATACTTATAATTACCAAAATGTGTCAAAATTTCATATAAAAACATGCGGTATCAAATGTAACACGTGAGTTGTCAAATGTTACACGTGTGGTGTCAATTTATTAAATTTATTAAATATGGATTCAAGCAAAAAAATCAAAATTAAAATAAAAGATCATCACATATATGGTCGAGGAACAAACACAATGTGTAACTAATAAAAACACTTAAAATTGTAATATATTCAAGGAAAAAATATAGTTGATTTTATAGATAAAAGAAAAGTAATAAAACAATAGTTTTTTTCTCAGTTCCCAGAATATTCGGATACACAGTTCTTGCAAACGTACAGGGGATCACTATCCGCACATGAAGATTGAGCCAACTATTTGCAGCTAGGGCCCCGTAACTTAACTTTCTATATAGCTTTCACAGCACACTAAACATAGCGTGTCATCCTCATCTTCTGACGATGACATCTGTTCTACATCTTTCAATCTCTTTTTAGTTTTTAGCTTCTTTTTTATTACTTCAATGACAATTTTTCTTTTCGTCCAACAAGGTTTTTCTTAGCCAAATAACGAGCTTCTAATAATTCCTCTTCGGGAGTGTTCGGAAAAATCGCGGTTGTTCCATTTCGCCTTGCAGGTTTACTTCGCAATGAGAAATCAGCCTTCGGAAAGGTCGGGTGTCTTCGGGAGTCCAAACAGTTGTTTTATGAACGGCAGGATTAGATGGGTATCTCATATTTTGCGTAGAAGTAAGAGGCTTCTGCAGAGCTTGTAGCGTGTTTGGGTTGTCGAAATGCAACTTCTGTTTGTCTCAGCTTCTGTGCTACCGGAAAAGCTCGGTATCAGCGGTCTATCCGTTACACAGCTTGGGGTAAATTAATCATCTGTGAAGGTATCAGGATTAAATGGCCATATACAAAAAATACCAACAGTTTTTGGCGTAATTGGCATTGAAAGATCACCCTTAACCAGTCCTGGAATATCATAAATACTCATACGTTTTCCAGGATTGCTCTTCATCCAATATTTCCGTGCACAATTATAGTACATATTGAAAGAGCCAAAGATGCTGCGATCCAATGGTTGTAACTCGTGCGAGGTGTGAGGGCGAAAACACAGCAACGTAATGTAGTTATTTCGGCAGTATTCGATGATAGGAATATAGAGGGGAGATTGGTGATTATCCTAAATAAACAAAACTCTCTCATTTTCTCTGGGCTTTGAGAATTGTGCTTAAAAGACCCAAAAACATTTTTTGTTTCTTTTCTCTTGGGTTTCTTCGTTCTACCTAATAAGAGAAAATAAATTGATTATTTGAGATTTTTTGAGAAAAATTTACAGGTCGCTACTAAAAATTTAAAAAATCTTACCTTTTCCCAAAAAGTGATTATTTAAAAAAAATTGTATTTATTATAAAATTATATTTTTTTACATAATATAAACTAAAATGAGGTTTTAAGGTCCACATATGTTACCCAAAGCTAATTTTGTATCATATATGTGTTACAATTTACTTCCGGGATGTGAACAAACGAGAGGAAAATTAGACAAAAAACACAGATTTTCATATAATTTCTTTAATTGTCACAATTTTTAAAAAACTTATAACAGAATTAATATAAGCTCATATTAGTTGTTTAGTGTCCTCAAAAAGATTTTGATGCACAATTAACACGTAAACAACTAATTATGCAGACAGCAAAGTTGCTTTTTTGTGGTTCGGGAACTTTTGTCTGAAGGGCTTCACAAGAAGCAAAATATACTGCTTTTGGTCTTCATCTAAGGTCAGTATTTTGTTGTGGTCTTGGATAAAGGACACCCCGCTCTCTGCTGTATCATTGACTGCCTTAAATTTTGTTACTATCTCCTTAGTAATGTGATGCCTACATGCTAGCCAGAGCATTTCCTTATCCATTTTCTGCTCAAGTAGAATACAAGCTCCTTTTCGAGACCCGGTAGTAGATGCGGTTGTGTCGAAGCTCATACTCTTTACTTTATTGGGTAAACCCCATTAAAGGAGGGATTCATAAACTGATGATGCAATTTTTTCACCTTCACCAGAATCGAGTTTTGGAACGCAGAGAAGCTAATCCACTCCTTTACCAGAAACTAAAGCTAGAAGTCGGTCAAGAATTCATGACCTGTGATATTTCCGTCCCAGTCCACAGTTAACGGAGCATCAGTGTCAAAATCTTTTTTTATATTTTCAGCTATTTTTTGTATACACTCAAGTCGCTGACGGCGTATGGTAGAAAAGTTTAAATTATATTCAGCAGGATCACAGCCAAGGCGATTCAAAGTGGATGTGAGAACAAGAGCTGCTTTGCGATCGCTTATTTTTGCAACATCCAGGCTCGTGGTTAGTTTTTCATTAAGTAGTTTATTCTTACTTCTTTTCTTCACACCTTCATTGCTTTTCACCTGCTGATGACGTTGAATGGCCATAAAGTTCATTGTCTTCGCTTTGAAGGGATTCATCGTCGGATGATGAGCTAAACATAAGCATATTTTATTTAGAAGTGATTGAATTGATAGATTCATTTTCTTCTGCCTTAAACAATTCGATTCTAGCTGTTTAAGTTCTTTTCCTTCCTCCTTTTTTGACAGTTTTTTGTCAACAGTACCCATTTTACCTGGACGTCCTTTTTCACGCTGTGCCAGCAAAAAATCTCTATCTTCTTGAATTCGAATCATTTCTAGAGCATTTCCATGCACTACATCAAATAAATCATATGGGTTATTATTCCATATTCCTTCTTTCAGCCCTAACCCATCTGAACGATTTATTTTCTTTATTTTTCCTTGGATTCTGCCACTCTTTGAAAAGCTTTTCAATCTTATCCACAACATGAATTTTCTGTTGTGTTGGAAATCTAGCTTTCTTCCAAATTTCCAATACATATTTGGAAGTCGAATGAGCAACTTCACGGATTGTTTGCTTTTCCTGTTCTATGTTATAAAAAAATACAGAAGGGAGGGGTTGTTTGGTTAGATTGGAGTCTTCCTGGCATAAAAATAAAGTGTTAAGTGAGATAAGGTTTTTTTTATAATATTAAAAATTACTAATGAAAATTAAATCAAATTTCAACATTTTTTATGAAATTTAAAGCCTGGTAGCGACCCCCAAAACTAAATGTAATCCGATAAAATTTTAGTTAATTCCATTTTACATATGAGACATCAAAATGGGAGGGTGAACCGTTTAATTTTTTAACTTTAAATATCAAATTATTTTCCAAATTCTATGCAGCACTTCGCTCATTTTCTTCTAAAATTTTAGTGAGGATATATTTTTAAAAGAAAATAATCCAGAACTCACTACGTGGAGGTGGCTGCACATCGAGTTACCCCCGCCCGCCCGTCCGCATTCCACTATATATGCCCATAATTTTCTTATTTCTCCAAAATTTTATAATATTGACTTTTTGTTTCAAATATTGGCAATGCGGCTCTAGAAGCTATTTTAGACCTTATATAACCATCACGTGCGTCAAAGCCACAAACTGCAGTTGATGCTTCAGTTACCAATTTGACGCAGCGTTCCACTGCTTGTGAACGGCATGGAAACATTAAAATTTCAATTTCAATTGGAACTTCTGAGATCATTTCCATAAGACTACTATCAGAAATCGACACTGTAAGGGGAGGCTCGGTAATTGTTACTGGCTGCCAATCAATTAAGTCAATGTAGTCTGAATTCACATACTTTTGGACCTAATAGTTTGTGTCGTCTACGTTTTAGCAGTCTTCTCCAAGCTAATTCTCTTACTATTTTTCTATCCGAGCATAGCTAATAACACGTTTTCTGGGTGAGCAAAGAATCACAGCATCATTATTATTTTTAATTTCTACTGGTAAGAATCGGGATTTTTGGATAATTCCAAAAAGATACTTGCTGCCATGCCTACAGGAAGGTTTAAATTTTATTTCAAATTATAGAATAGCATATACTTTCATGATAGATTGCGTTACAATTTTAAAATTTGTTGATGGATTTTCGGTTGCAACATATAATCTCAAAATCCGATTGGCTGTAGTTAACCACCTGGAATGATTCAATTTACCTGGTCCTCTCTTCGAAAAACGTAAAGAAATAAACGGTTTTAGAGATTGAAACTAACTTTTCCGCATCTGTGACCCTGAACAATATTCTATCATAAAATTGTTACTTGTATACACTTCGGGGGATGTATTATGCTAACAAACCGAAATTTCTCCAAAAATAACCAAAAATTTAGTATATCTGGATTTATAGGACCCGCTGTACTCGCTCCAGTCAACTGAAAATCAATAGGGTACATCTGTGAGACACTTTGAACAATATTCAATCATAAAATTGATCAATCGTATACTCTCTGGAGGCTGTATTTTGCTAAAAAACTAAAAATTCTCCAAAAATGACAAAAATCTGGTACTTCAAGTACCATAGCACCCGTTGTATTGGCTTTAGTGAGCTGAATATCAATAGTGTTCATCTTTGAAACGGTCTGACTAATATTCAATCATAAAACTAATCACTTGTATATACTCCGGAGACAGTATCGTGCTAACAAACTGAAACTTCTCCAAAAATGACAAAAATATCATACTTAAAGTACTGTAGCACCTGTTGTATTGGCTCTGGTGATCTGAAAATCAATTGGGTTCATCGGTGAGATCTCCTTAACAATATTCAATCGAAAAATTGGTGACTTGTTGAATTCCGGAGGCTGTATCGTGCTAACCAACTGAAATTTCGCAAAAAATGACAAAATGTCGTACTTCAAGTACCATAACACCCGTTTTACTGGCTCTGGTGAACTGAAAATCAGTAGGGTTCATCTGTGACATCTCCTTAACAATATTCAATCATAAAATTGCTGACTTATTGCACTGCGGAGGCTGTATCGTGCTAACAAGAATTGTAAGGAAAAGTGGCCGACGACAACGACGACGACGACGACATACACACAGGATTTCTTTTCTAAAAACCGTTTTTTCGTGTTGTTGTTGATGGAAAACGTAAAAATAACTCAAAAACAAATTTTCAAAATTCCAACTTTTTTTGGGGTAAACCAATACTTTTTTCGCATATTGAAAGGTTGGGCGGAAAAGTAATATTTCCTGTGGAAATTGCAGTTCAGATTTCATAAAGGTATTGCTGGTAGGTACTGAGTTCGCTTGGAGTAATTGCAGAAGAAGTAGTTGTGATTCTTTCAAACTTTTTAACAGACATTTTTTCACAGTTTTCCAAATGTTTTCCTATTTCGCCGCTATATCCTTTAGGCCCAGTAGTACTGCCGTCCAAATTTTGCAGTAAATGACGTGAAGGGAGTTCGTTTGCATGTAGCAAACAGATGAACCATTGTAAATGTCTTTGGAGAGAAACCTCAATTTGTCTTAATATTCCATTTTTCACACCAGTATGTGTCATCACATCCAACAGCCTGAAGTTTAGAAAGATCCATGTTTTTCTCTGGGAATTCTAAAATGCTTCTTCTAATATTTGTCGAATGACCAGAACTTGGAGTCACATGACCTAAATACATGGATCCTGGTTCCGATACCAGTATTATATGATCTTCTGTTATGGTTTTTCATGAAAATATATTTTCGTCTTTGACTTGCATCATTGTTTGGTCTTTCCGTCCGTCAAAATATAAACCATATAATGGAAATGATATTTCCTATCTTTTCTTCTCAGATCAATACGCGAATTATATCAACGATTCATATGGAAGCCGATGAGTTGCAGTTCCACGGTGTAAGATGCAGACCCCGTAATCAGCATAAATATTATATACAGTATCCGCCAAAATAAACAGTACCGAAAATAAAAATAAAAATTAATTTTTAATTTCTGTAATGTAAGTGTTCAAAATGTTCACCATTTCGACGCAAACAAGCTTCATATCGATTTTGTAAGTCAATAAACATATTTATAAAAAGTGGTTGATGTAACTGCCGAAAAATATTTTGTATTCTTTCCCGTAGTTAGGCAATATTCGCCGGCGGATTTTTCGAGTGAAATATTTTGTCCTTCATTATGCCCCAAATGTATGCGTCAGGTGGCGTCAGATCAGGTGAATGAGAAGGATATTCGAAGTCTGTTCCCCGAGAAATTATTCTATTATCGAAGAGCTGACGGAGTAAGTCTAAGGTGCGCACAGCTGTATGGCTCGTTGCACCATCTTGTTGAAACCATTGTGTGCGAAACTGTAGATTTCGTGCACGGCAAAAGTTATTTAGATCTCTCACGAAAGGTATAGTAATTTTCTCTCTATAACGCTCTTGGTTGACAGTAAGTGGATTCTGATTATCATCTTCAACGAAATAAGGGCCAATCATTCCATGACCAGATACCGCGCACCAAACGGTAACTGGAAGACTGTGAAGTGGTTTCTCTACAATGACATCAGGACGTTCAAATCCAAGGAATCTGGTTGTTTGTCGATCAATATAGCCGCTAGATGAACGTGACTCTCGTCTGAAAACCATATGTTTTTCAAAAATTTGGGATCTTCGTAAATTAAACTCAACATGCGACCACAGTAAATTTCTCTTGCACGTTTGTCCGCAGCATTTAGTCGTTGTCCAACTTGAATACGGTATGGATAACCACCAATTGATTTGAACATGCGACGTAAAGACGTTTCACTAATGTTGAGTTTACATGCAATTCTTACAAGACTTCTTTGAGGTAATTGCACAACTTTGTTAAAAACACGTCCTTCATTTTCGTTAGTGCATACTGTTTTTCGACGACCTGAAGAACCTTTACGTTGACACAATAGACTACCAGTGCGACGAAATTTTTCAACAACAGCTAACATCACACTTTTACTAGGAGCTGCTTTATTAAATTTTTGTTGATATTTTATTGACACCTGTTCTAAGCTTGGACCATCATTACGACCTTTTCCGTATGAACGAAAATAATGCTCTACCAAAAAAAACTTTTTCTTCCGTTGTTAGAACCATTTTTAAATCAAATTTAACTGCAGGGTACTATTAATATATCAACTAATGACAATGAAGTCAAATATGACAAATCCATATTACATAAACAACTCCACAGCACTCTCTGTTTCGGTACTGTTTATTTTGGCGGATACCGTATATAAAATTACTTGTTGTAGATAAAGTTAGTCAGTTACTAGATTTCACATTATTTGTCGTAGTTCATAGAATTATCATTTTGTAAAATAAACGTTTTCAAAAACAGTATTTCGAGTTAGTAATTTGAGAGTGGCGCAGTCAGTAGGATATTCAGAATTAATAAGTATCGAACGCGTTAATTTTCGTTTTAACGATTGACTGAGTATCGGAATCTACGGAATTAGCTGTTTTGTGCAAGTGGAAGTTTAGAGTGGCTCCTAGAACGTCAGGAAACCCAGTGTATCACACACCGAAACGATCACAAGCACGAAGAAGTCCATCAACGGGAATTGGAACGACAATAGTCCAATTTTGCAGAGATATTCATCTGAGGAAGACAAAAATTGCCGAACCGGAGTATATCTCTATAGGAATGCTTGAAATATTTCTTCTATTATTACTGTAAGTACAATAAATTTGTATGTCTGAAGTTGACCAATTATTAAACATTCTTCAAAGTTTAAAATTAGATCCTTGAACTGACTCACTAATTTTAAATCAAAGTTCAATTAATAATAATTTAATCATGGCCGAATTTAGACCAGAATATCTAAAATGTGTACCAGATTTCGATGACAATCCCAATGACTTGAACATATATCTAAGTGTCTGTAAATAATTAATTGATTCATTTTACATAATAGACACACCAAATTGTTTCCAAAATGTGTATTTATTGAATTGTCTAATATCTAAATTAACTGGTAATGCTAAATTAGTCGTAAATATACAAAATGTATCTACTTGGAACGAGTTAAGAGATGTTTTAACGAGAAATTTCGCATATCACAGAGACAAAACTTGTCTTAATAGGGATTTAGTGATGTTGAGACAACAATCAAATGAAAAACCACAGCAATTCTATGATAGAGTTTTAAACATTCTCAATCTTTTGTGTAGTTATGTAGACGTTCATGAAGTCAAAAAAACTCAAAAATTTTGAAAAGAAATTTATATAATAATGTAGCTTCAACAACATTTTTATCAGGACTAAAAGAACCGTTAGGTACAACTATTAGATGCATGAAGCCAAATAATTCAGCCGAAGCTTTACAATATGTTTTAAAATAAGACAATGTACATTATTTCCAAAATTTTACTCATAAAACAAATATAAAGCAACCGCAATACTCTGGTAAGCCTTTTGTACAACGACAAAACTTTAACAGTAATCCAGTTCAATTTAATACTCATACACCTAATAATTTCTTTAGAGCACAGAGATCATTTCCATCTCAACCTATACCTGTTCGCCCTATAACTCCAAGACAACCCCAACGTTTTCCTACGAATTCTCAAGTCTTCAAACCCCAACAGAACCATAATGCATTCAAAGCAAATCAAAATTTAAATTTACCAAAACGCACACCACAAGAAATACAGTAAACAATAACCCATTGAGTTCACCTATTAGAAACTCATACCCAGGTCCTTCAAATCAAAATCATTTCCGAAATTCTCGACCACTAAATAATTTCATAGCCTAGGAATTATTTAATGCTGATATTCAGGACGAGGAAACAGAACAATATTATTATCCCGATAACTCATATTCTGAAAACGAACAATATCAATTTGAAGAACTAAACAATATTGATTATTTCGAATCCTCAAATCAAGATTCTACAAATTTTCACGAAACACCTCAGAATTTAGAGAAAACATAACCCCCGATTCAATTCCATTAAATTTGAGTAATAATAGTGAATTGTCTTATATAATATTCCCCGAGTATAATATCAAACTTTTAATAGATTCTGGATCATCAAAATCCCTCATAGATCCCGAAATTGCATTTGAATATTTTTCAGATAACCTAACTCATGACCCATTTACTGTGGAATCAGTTTCTCAAGAATCTTCCCATAAATATAGCACACTAATCCCTTCTTCAAAAATTTTCAATTTGTCTGATAATTTACATCTCAAATTCTATGTATTCAAATTCTATAGTGTATTCCAAGGACTTATTGGCCTAGATAACTTGAAATTATTGAATGCCAACATAAACTTTTCTAGTGGTTGGTTAATAACTCCACATAGTAAAATTAAATTAAATTTTCATAAAACTCAGAAAGACATAAACTCTATTACTATCGAATCTAGAACTGAAAAGGTTATCAAAATAAAAACAAGTATAAAGAATGGTGAAATGGTCATTCCACACCAAAAATTTCACGGTTGTGAAATACCAGAGTCGCTATCAATTGCAAGAAATGGAGAAGCAATTACTACAATTTTAAATATCACAACAAATCCAGTTGAATTAAGTTTTTCAGAACCACTTCCTGTAGATAAATTTGATAACAACGCTTTTAAAAATTTCGAGTTGAATAACCTAGAAGACACTTCTACACAAACTTTAGATTTAAATAATATTAGAACAGATCACTTAAACGACGAGGAAAAATCCAAAATACTTGAACTTTGTACCGAATATTCTGACATATTTTATAACGAAAACACACCACTTAATTTTACTAAGAAAATTAAACATGAAATACGAACCACCGACGAGATCCCTGTTTACGCTAAAACCTATCAATATCCTTTTGTGTACAAAAAGAAGTAGATAAACAAATTCAGAAATTTCTTGAACATAAAATTATCCGTCCAAGCTCAAGTGCGTGGTTTGCGCCAATTTGGTCATACCCAAGAAACAAGACACTTCTGGGATAGCCAAATTTCGTGTGGTTATAGGCTATAGACGTCTTAACAATAAAACTATTGATGACAAGTACCCACTTCCTAATATAACGGACTTATTAGACAAGTTAGGTAGATGCCAATATTTTACAACTTTGGACCTAGCTTCAGGTTTTCATCAGCTAGAGATGGCTGAAAAAGATATAGAGAAAACAGTTTTCAGCACCCAATCCGGACACTGGGAGTTCCTCCGGATGCCATTCGGTTTGAAAAATGCCCCAGCTACCTTCCAGCGGGCAATGGACAATATACTACGAGGCATACAAAATGAAAAATGCCTTGTATACCTGGACGATATAATCGTTTTTTCCACTCCATTACAGGAGCATATAGAGAGACTAAAATGTGTATTTGATCGACTTAGAGAATCTAATTTCAAGATTCAATTAGATAAATCGGAATTCCTGAGAAAAGAAGTAGCTTATCTCGGACATGTAGTCACCCCTTCTGGAGTGAAATGCAAGCCAGATAAAATTGAAGCCATCACCCAAAACTACTAAACAAATCAAAGGATTTTTGGGACTGATGGGATATTATAGACGTTTTATAAAAAACTTCGCCCACTTGACGAAACCACTGACAAAATGCCTGAAAAAGGGCGCGACAATCGAACACAATGACGAATTCCTATCATGCTTCGAAACATGCAAAAATATTCTGACCAATGACCCAATTCTCCAGTATCCCGACTTCACGAAACGTTTCAACTTGACCACAGCCGCCAGTAATGTAGCACTCGGTGCAGAATTTTCCCAAGGTCCTATCGGGAAAGATTTTCCAATCGCTCACGCATCTCGAACCCTTAACGATTCTGAACGCAATTACGATACCACAGAAAAAGAACTTTTGGCCATTGTATGGGCCACCAAATATTTCCGACCTTATTTATATGGCAAAAAATTTACCATTGTTTGTGACCACAAACCCCTTCAATGGTTTTTTTCTCTAAAAGACCCAAATTCTAAACTCATTAGATGGCGAATTAAATTAGATGAATTTGATTATAAAATTGTATATAAACGTGGAAGCCTTAATACTAATGCGGATGCATTATCTAGAATAGAAATGAATACTAAACAAACGAACGAAATTCTCAATGATGAAAATTTTTGGAAAAATGTTGACGATGTTTTGAGCCGCGATTTGAATTTTAGCAATGAACCAATTCCGTCTCAATCACAACGAAGTATTAATACACCTCCGCCATTTACAGTTGAAAATCAACTAAAAATTCCAACAACAGAAGTAACTCAAGACAATAACCCTGACCTAGATACTATATCCTTGCTAGTAAATCCCAACGCTGAACTAGACAATAAAAATTTGTCGACAACAAACTCAAGTGACAACAATCCTGACTCTGCATTACAGCAGATAACACCTGGCCATCAAAATGAACCCAACGACGATAGAATCAACGTAAACGAAAACGAGTCTCTTTAGGTATCCCTTTCGCAAAATGCGCAGTTAATGTCGGACAAAATCAAATTAAAATTAGTTCCGTTTTACATTCTCCAGCGAAACCTAAAGTTAGAATATTATTTGAGAAAAAGAAACACTTAACTGTGCAAATATCAAAAAATAACCTAGAACAAGACATTATCAATTTTATTAAAGAATTTATTCCACCAAATATTCAATATCACGTTTATTTCGAAAGCCCCGAATTGTACGAACCATTTTCGACAATATTACAAAAATATTCCAGATCAAATTCAATCCAATTAAAACGTTGTACCACAAAATTAATAGATGTAACAGATCAAGAAGAGATCAAAACTATCATACAAAACTATCACGAAGGAAAAACAAATCACCGAGGAAGAGATGAAACTTATTTAAGATTAAAAGAAAAATATGATTGGCCTAACCTAAAAGAATCCGTACAAACATTTATGAATGAATGTCAAATTTGCCATCAAAGTAAATATGAACGAAATCCAGTACACATGCAATTAAATATCACCCCAACCGCCTCGAATCCATTCGAAATTATTCTTTCACGATCGAACAAACAAAATTTTCAACTATTATTGATAGCTTTTCTAAATACGCTCAAGCATATCACATAAATTCTGCCTCTGGTACAGAAGTGGTAGACAATCTTATCAAGTTCTCCTCTCATCACGGCATACCGAAACAAATCATAGTTGACAATGGCACAGAATTCAAAAATTTCGTATTAACAGAACTACTGAGCCTTCATAAAATTCGAGTTCATTTTACCTCTCCCAATCATCCTCAATCCAACGGACAAATAGAAAGTCTCCATTCAACTCTAATAGAACATATACGACTCCTAAATACTAAAGGTTTCTCAAAAACCCCAGTTAAAATGAAAATTTTATATGCTATACTTGCTTACAATCATTCGATTCATTCCAGTACAAAAATGAAACCGATGGATATAGTCAACGGACATATTAATAATAATGATGTTTATGACATTGACATGAATAAAATACTCTTAAATGATTACATCAACAATAACAAAGATAAAACAAAATTATTGTACTCAAAAATTAATTCCGACTTGATTAATCGAAAAGAAAAAATTACTTCTAAACTAAATACAAATCGAGACAAACCGGAAATATTTAAACCTAATCAAAAAGTATATGTGAAAAAACACATACGACAAAAACACGCTAATAAATACACTCTACCAATTAAATTAAAAACCGTTAACCTTGCACATAGAACAGCTTCAACAGAAAATAGAGATAAAGTACATATGAATAACTTGAAACGTCCCCGGAAAAAACCTGAAAAATAGAAACTTATGTATGATACTTTTACACAACTTTCAAACGTATTATTAAGACAATAATTTAGAATGTAGAATTTTGCTTTATTTCAGATTTTCTGGAAGTATGGAACTCCAAGATAAAATAACAATTAGAAATCTAGTTAACAATCCCAGGTTGCTACCCTTTTAGTTAAGAACCGTAAAAATTGAAATGTACAGTTATGGACTTATACACTTTTATGATTTGAACTTAATTATTATAGAAATAAATAAATTACAAATTCAAGCCGCAAAAATTAGGGCCTATACTGTTCAAAACATCCAATACGCTAATGATCTCTCAAATTATTGTAAATTGTTTGACTTTACAGAAACCAAGATTAACCATGAGCTAGCAGAAATATTACCTTATCCTTCAAGAACTAAAAGAGGTCTCATAAACGGCATAGGATCAATCTTTAAATCTACCACTGGAAATTTAGATTCTAACGATGGTGAAAGATTTGAAACTCTCATCAAAGAATTACAAAATAACCAAAATAATTTAGCTAGGAGTATAAGAAATCAAAATTCATTATCAGTCTCACTCATTGATAAATTTAACAGAACCATTGAACAAACAACCAATAACGAACAAATTTTGGGAACAAAAATTAAATTTATCCATAATTTAATCAACAGACAAGCAAATTACGAATATTATGCACATATTAAGATGGCTATTATCCTAATCATAGATCTGTATGAATTGATTAATTCGGTTTTAAACGATATTGAAAATTCGATTACATTTGCTAAACTTCAAGTGATACATCCAAGCATAATTAAAACTTCTGATTTATTTAAACAATTAAAGAATTTGGAAAAAATATTTACAAAAAACGAATTGCCCTGAGAAATTGAATTCGATAAAATTTTACTCTATGAAAAATTAATTAAAATTGATTGCTACTCATATAATAATAAAATTACATATATCTTAAATATTCCTATAACATATCTCAAAGTTTTTGATTACTACCATTCATTTTCGGCTCCAATACTAGAAGGGAGTCAGTTTAAGGTGATAATACCTCAGAATAAATTTTTAATTACGAATGGTATCAACTTCGCTTATTCAAGCACACCATGCAAAGAGATTCTCCCTCAGCACTATGTCTGCCCGAGAATAGACCTGCAGGAAATTCAAGAAGATAGGCCTTGTGAAATAAACTTACTTGAAATGAAACGCACTTCCACTTGCGAGGAAACCAAATTTCAATTGTCGAAGCCATTTCTGAAACAACTAAACAATTTTCACTGGTTGTACATCATTCCATTCCAGGATACAGCAAATTTCAAATGTCCAAATCAGGAGGAAACCAAGTATCTTACAGCGGGTACTTATCTCTTAGAAATTCCTTTGAGATGCCAAGTAGCAGCTCATCACACAGTCATAAAAAACCAACAACTCTATAGCAGCTTCAGCCAGCCGATACTACTATTGAATCTAGACAATAGTACCTTTCGCCGAACCACATCAAACCTGGACTTTCATTTGAAGGAAGCAGAACAACCTCAATTAACATCCGGACAAGTCTCAAAAACCCCCAGCAAATGGACCTTATTAATTTATTTATTTTTAATTTTTATTTTTGTATTATGTATATATAAAAAAAGGGCATCGAAGTACTGCAAAGTTGCAATGAAACCATCCCAGGTGGACCACTCAACCGTTCAACTTCCTCGCTAGCTGCGTAAGTTGAATTTACGAGGGGAGGAATTATATCAACGATTCATATGGAAACCGATAAGTTGCTGTTCCACGGTGTAAGATGCAGACCCCGTAATCAGCATAAATATTATTTATATAAAATTACTTGTAGATAAAGTTAGTCAGTTACTAGATTTCACATTGTTTGTCGTAGTTTGTAGAATTATCATTTTGTAAAATAAACGTTTTTGAAAACAGTATTTCGAGTTAGTAATTTGAAAGTCGCGTTTTGGTTCTCTCTCTTATTTTGCTTCGATCGACGATCTAGGAGAGGTCTTCTTTGGTTAAAATTCCTATATCGGTTAGAGCTGCATTTACCATAATGGCGGCATATCTATCAGATACGCCTGTTCTGTTGCAAGCTTGTGCTAAACTTGAAAGTTTTAGTCTCATTTAAGAAGTTGAGGGGAAGCTTTCTTCTATAGAACGTTTACTACTGTCTGGGAATATTCTTTATTTATAATGTTACTATTATTACTGGAAGAAGAAGATACATCAGAGAGATATTTTTTTGGTTTCTTGCAAGAGATGTCGTTTTTTTCTTTCTTCCTCCTTAGTTTTACGGTCTAATTTATTTTGGAGTATTTTGCTAACCTTGGCGTAAATATTGCTAATTGCCAGCAAACCACTCGATTGATCTAAAAGAAAATCTCGTTCAGCTACAGGCAGAAAGTAATATTTCATTTCATCAAAATATGTAGCCAATACATAATCACTAAATGGTTTTAGTGTACCAAACACAGGACAAAACAAATCAAAGCGCGTGCGAGGCATTTTAAGAATAAATACTACAACCGGCGCGCATAAAACCACAACAGCAACTAAAAAGTATTACAGATAAAATGACCGCAATTGCAAAATGAACTTGGTCCCATTGTCTGTAAGTGTAATACGATTAAAAATTAACACTTACGAAGTCGGACAGCCGATTTTATATAGACACTGTTACGGGCCCGCGTGATTTAAAAAGATAATTGTCAGAGTCAGTTGGGCAGCCAGAGATGACATCGTAGAAATCTGAAAGACTGATAACAAAAGGCAACTTTTCCGCATATAGGCATTTCCTTTCCACCCCAATTTTCATGATTTCAAATCGAAATTTGGAAAATCGCTCGGACAAGTCGATTTTTGATTTAAGAGGGAACCAAATTTCAGATTATATCATCCTCATATCTTTGACCCTGTAGTTGGGGAGTGAAGAACTCTCAAATTTTGAAAAGGGTAAAGTGGTTGTGTACCGTACCTCTTTTTAAAGGTTTCATCGATTTATTTATGGCCCTGTAATTTCGCCTTATTATTTCCATCGACAATTAAATGACACAGGGTCAAAATATTGGAAATAGGTAAAGAATATCACTTTATTATTGAAAATACCAAATAATTGAAGTTTCAAGTTTATTAATCAGGTGTAAATGTAGAATGTATCTCACAAACTCTTTAAAATGTCAGCCATCAACATGTAACGTGAGTTTTGTTCACCACTCGTAATATTTCTCGTCGATGAAAGAGTAACGTAAATTTCGTTTACCCCTCGTAATATCGAATAATACTTCTTGTCGATGGTTGTCGAATTTTGAGTTTTCGGATGAGTTCGTTTTCATCAGGATATTTAAGTTGAGGCGCGCTGAGGTTCTGCCCTTTTTTTAACGAAAATTTCGTTATTGTTGAGTTCTCTCATCCTACCGTATCGAAGTGCATTCATATGAATGGTGAGTAGTTTCGCTTGAAATGTATAATATTCCTTCGCTTATTCTTTCTTTCATTGTAGTTAATAGTTTCAAATTAATTTCCTTCAAAACATTCAGTACCAGAGATATATTATATCGATTTCGTTTTTATATATATTTCGTTCTAGTTCTTTATATTCTTTTTTATAACAATGGAATTCTACGCTGAAAATCCATTAAAATAAAATTAAATAGTAACTCTCTGGCCTCAGTTAATAAACAGATAAGTCAAATTTGAGAAATTGTTCAGGAGAGCTAAAAAACATTTCGGAGAGTTGTGGTAAATCGCAATACCTATTTGTTGTATATTCGATAATATTTCTGCATTCTGGAGAATAAGATTTGTCATTGGAAACATATTTTTGAGATATTAGTTTTCAAATTACAATTTTAATCGACTTATCCGGTTACTCACAACTGAGTTTTTAATGATAACTCAAGTTATTTGAAATAAACATATTTATTTTCATACATAGTATGTTATTCCCGAACATTATTTTTTATAATATTAGGTAATATACAACACTAAAACCTGAGACAAACAATAGTAATGAGCATGGAAATAATCAATTTACATCAGTTCATCAATGGAAATAATCAATTTACATTAGTTCATCGGGATCAACCTCAATCAAATCTGGATCGGTATCTGGAACATCAGCCACCTTTAAGTTCTCATAGAATGGATGAAATTGCTTATCTATGATATGTAAAACTGCCATGATATCCTTTTTCTTTCTTTGTTAATTGGAATAGGTCCAATGTGTATTTTTGAAACAGTTAATGCACCTGATAGTTGTTTACCACGACGTCTAAAATTTACTGATATAAATTTCTCCTCACTTTTAAGAGATGCTTTATAATAAAGTATACCAATGTTCTCCGAACAATAACGTGCCCATTGCAAGTCTTTCCAGAGAAATTTTTTACCACTTTCAGAAATCTTTTTATTTACTAAACAATTTTTTAATAAATCGGCAAAATTTAAGAAATCATCGCATTCCATTGATTTTACTTTAAATGGTTTAGTGCTTTTACATCCCCTTATTAGCTGTACCCAGTCATAAGGGTGATTTATTTTCATTATGGTCCTTTTTTTTGCTTTTTCGATGACTGAGTGATTCACATCGCATTCCATATGCGTATGGCCAGGAACCAGAAATTTCTGATCAATAGATTATATTGAACTTTTTTCACGTAATACTGCCATGTACATAGCAGCTACGTGGGTGTTTTTATTCTGACCCCCGCATGTATCCGAGTAAAAGCACACTTTTCTCACATCACTAGGAAGATCCACAATATGACGATATAGACAAGATGCTACCTGATTCGCACCTCTTCCCGAAACAGATTCATCCCATATATAGCAGGTTGCTTCATTTGTGGCTAAGTTATGGACGGTGAGATTAAAGGTCCATAATTGCCTTTTGTAAAATGAAATTGATGTTTTAAGGTAATGAGTGGGTAAGCATTGCTGCAGATCAAAAGCAAATACAGCTACTGATCTATCTTCTTTCGCAATTTTTTTGTCATTTGCTTTTGTCTCTTAAGCTTCTTTAACCAAAATATGGTGATAATTTTGTTCCAAAATCAAGTTGGCCTTTTCATCTTCATTTGCATACATAATTTTCATTTTAATTGTGTCACATTTGTAACAGGTGTCCTTTTGTGATTTTTTGAATGCTAATCCAAGTTTATGAAAATTTCTTGCATAGGTTGTTTGTGGAACACAATTTTCTCTACTCTCTTTATAAAGAGAATACATTTTAGGAATAGTTAAATCTGACTGAAGATACTTTTTTGATGTCGTCTATCGGCAGTAATGACTTTCATATGCAGGAAAGCTTTAAATGTGTTTCACCACATCAGCCAAAACTTCCTCAGGCCATTTATTCTTTGGCGCATCTCGTCCTCTTTGATCATTTTCAATTATGGTGGATATGGAGAATTGCCTATTTAGTATTATCTGATTTACAAATGCGTTTGTTTCTCCGAAAACATCAATAAAGCATTTTTTGCAAATTGGCTCTCTTACTCCGTTTACTGAAAGTTCGTACTTGCATGAACAGTTTCGAACCCTATCAGAATAAGTTCTTACTCGAGTAGTCTTTTTCTCGAAAATGCAAATCAGGAAAGACAAGAAGTTAGTTCTTTTGTTATGCTGACCAAGCTTCCAATATTCTTTGAAGAGGGTATGTCTAATTTCATCTGAAAATCTATTCTTGCATTTCATTCTGCAATCGGTAAGTGGTTTCATAATTCTAGCTTCAACAGTGTTTCCCTTCTCATCTACATACTCTTTACCAGTATTTCTTAAAAGTTTTGCCATTTCCCTTTGTTTCCTTGATCGACCTTTCTTTTTTACAGTTAGGCAAATTTCTGTTCCTATACCTTCATTATTCATTGTGGCATTCTTGTTCTTTCTCTTTTTGGCCACCGGTTGCAAAATTTCTTCTTCTGATGAAGAAGCATCCGTATTTCCAGCAACGAAATTTGGATCTACTAAACTATCGTCGTCAGAAAAATCCTGTTCTTCATGCTCTTTTTCGAGTATTTGTTCTTCAAGTGAGAACTCTTCAGTGGAAATATTAGTTTGTTCAACTAAGGATTTTAAAGAATATACAGCAGCTTCAACCTGCTCTTTTTCAATGTGAATAAAACCATCTGTGAAAGTAGTACTGTCAACACAGAAAGCAGAAAAATCAGTATTTTCAAGTACATTATTTTTTATATTGCCGTCAATGTTAGGAGCATAGTGTTCCATATTTTAAAGATCTTGTATAACTGGTATTTCCAAATTGCCAAACAAATTTGAATTGTTCACGTCTATGCTAGAGGTTGGCACCTGGTTGTCTATAGAACTTAACTCCTTCTGGGCTACCGAATTATGTTCTACAACAGTTTCATTGCAGGGCTTGAGTGAGTTTTGTCCTGAAACCCATTCTCGACTTCGCTGATAGGTTGATATTTCCGAAGCTATTTCATTCTGGAATACGAACTGACGATTTCTGCTCTCTTCTTCTTCGACATCTGGTTGATCTGTGAAGAAACAACATGACAGTAAGATGGGCGTCGCCAGCCAACGGGCAATTTTTTAGGAACTTACCTGTACCGCTTTGTTGTTTCTTGCACAGAGACAAAATATGTGATGTTCTTCTATGCATTGTTACAAAACTCTTTGTTTTATCCAGAAATTATTAAATATGTACTTTAAAACACAGAATACCGACCGGTATTATCAAAACTCGTCAGACTGCATGTGGCTGACACTACTTCAAAATACAAACTGAATTGAAAAGCGTGAATAAACAGACATGTACACACATGTACAAGTCTGCAAAAATCGGAAGGCGTCTATAATGAGATAAGTGTATTTGTGCGATTCAGATCTTACGTGTTCAGACGTGAATAACTCGATAAGTTGACTTATCGGCTTATTAACAAAATAAAAATTCTGCCTTAAATAAGACAAGTTAAGTTATACTATAAAAGTCAAAATTTAGTAAGATGTTTGAATATTCACATAGCTGTCTATGCTATAAAAATACACCTTTTGACTTATTTGCTTATTCACTTGCTGGGGATCAATATCAAATAAATAAACATGAAGATATCTCATTTTAGCCATTTTATGGACTTATCTGCTTATTCACGGAGGCCAGAGAACTTATCTTATGATTCTTACTGTGCTTCTATTTCTAAAATATCTATTGAAATATTGCAAGATACAGGAAACATGAACCACGTTGTTCTGTACTTTATATTTTTTATAACAATGTAATTCTACGTTGAAAAGCCATTATTATAAAATTAAATGGATTAGTAACCTTTCTTATGATTTTTATGGTGCTTTTTATTTCTAAAATAAACAAATTTTCTTAAAATATTGTAAAATACAGGATATACGAACCACGTTGTTAGATATCATTTCATAATTTTGTACTTATGTTACTGGTACCTACTGTAATTTCAATCTTCAGATATCCTGCGTTTTACTGAATTCAAGAACTATATCTGATTCAAGTGTCTTTTCTAGCACTATTTTACCGGCCTAAACGTTTTACCGGCCTAAACCTTTTACCGGCTGAAATTTTACCAGCTTGAACTTTACCGGCTGGGACCACGGCTTGAACTTTCTACCGGCTTAACCGAGGGCTCTACTCAAAGCCGACTTGATGCAGCTCATTGGTTCCTGATTCCTTTGTAAGTCAATATATTCAAAGTTGGAATAGAAAAAATACAAGGAAAATACTAAAGTCCATAATCGTATAACATTATCGATTATTTCCAACTACAGTTCATGTATTAATTAACTTCATTCATGGTTAAATTTCAATTTTCCTTCAGAGTCTAATTTTTTTTATAACATTTTGAAACTTCAATTCCCTTTCAATATCTAATTTTTATTTAATAAATCTACTTGTAAATATCAGATAACGTTGTTCATTTTTTTATAACCTTTCTATAACTTCTTGTTTTGTTGACTGGGATTAGTTGATGTGAGGTAACTTATAGACTAGTTGGACTCAGGAGGGCGTCCACGTGTCTTTCCGTCTCGTAACGTAAAAATAAGTAGGATTGGTAGAGAACCGGTAAGACCTACTTTTTGAGTCTCTGTTAGCATATAACCCACGCCTGAGTAGCTCTTCGGCGGAGTAGCCGTTGTAAACGCTCCTACAATGATAAAATCGATTCTGCATATGAGGATAACCAGAATATATTCTTCTGACCGCGAGCTTTTTAACAAAAATCTTTTAACATATCGTTCCATAACTTTTAACCACATGCTGAACATATAATGAATTGTTATCAAGGTATGTTCTATACAAATACTGAAGTTATTGTTGATGACTTGTAATTCCATAAAGTTAATCTAGATATACAATATCTAATAATGTTACCTCAGTTCATTTTTTACTTGAAAGTTCCATTCATTCTTGGGAATAATAGGTTATTACAGCGTTAGTTATTTCTATATCATTGTTCTGTTCATGTTGGTGTATTCAGTAACAATTAGTTATTTCATATAACAGCGAATATTTATTTAGGGCAGTGATCACATAATAAAATATGGATTGTAAATTATTATGTTCCACTCATCATTATTTATCTGTTTCCAAACGTGGTTTCGGTTACCTCGTTATATGTTATGTTCAAAATAAAATAACTATTACACTTATGTATGTGTTGAGCGTTAACGTCACATAATGAAAATACTATCAAGTGATGACAATGTACCAATCACATTTACCACTGAACCTGATTGTGACAACGTGGATGATTAAAGCGTTGATTTTTAATCAATATAACAGCATGGTTAATAATATACAACCAAATATGTATATACAATGGGGGATCGGTCATATTGTGAAATTATGCGATTTAACAGATTGTCCCTTTAAACTGTAATGTCACATCAATAACATTTTGTTATGATTTGTTTTTAAACAGAATCCTCGGCAAAATAATATATCATAATAGCAATAACAATTCCCATGTTTCGATTAACATCTTTGTTCCCAAATTTCACATCTTTTTTGGTTATACCATGCTGAAGACGGCAAATGAGCTAGAAACATGCATGTCCGCGGTTACCACTCTGTTTCAGTAGCCCTAATTCTTTTTGCGTGATTTATCCATGAATCTCTTAGTAATTGTTGTTTACTTATCACGCGATATTCCTACATCTTTTTTGTTATTCACTATGGTTCGGAAGGTTCAGGCAGGGTGGCTATATGCGCCTCCGTGTCGATCTTGGTTGTTGTCCTGAAAACTCGGGATTTTCCAATTGGAGGCACAAATGAGCGTTTGGTTTCCCTGTTGAAATCCGTTGTTTTGTGTTTTCCCATGTTTCGATTAACATCTTTGTTCCCAAATTTCATATCTTTATTTGGTTATACCGTGCTGAAGACGGCAAATGAGCTAGAAACATGCATGTCCGCGGTTACCACTCTGTTTCAGTAGCCCTTATACTTTTTGCGTGATTACCCATGAATCTCTTTGTTGTTGTTGTTTACATATCACGCGATATTCCTACATCTTCTTTTATATACATATATATATATATATATATATATATATATATATATATATATATATATATATATATATATATGTATATATATTTTTTTTTTTTTATATAACGACTGAAAAATGCTATATAGGTGGGGATAACGGGGATTTCAGTCCAAGGAATCAACGCCAAGATCTTTTATTTACAAAATGCCGCCAAGCTTTCGTGTCCTTTTGACACTTCTTCAGGGCACTATAATACATATACAAATATAAATATGATTCAAAAATAGAGAAATAAATATAAGTACTTACATGTAAAATATTTTAAGTAAATTCAATATAAATAATCATTAAAAAATTTGTAAATGTAAAAATAAATATAATTATAATATACTTGATGTCATATTTCACATAAGACAAATCGATACATAATTTGTTTGTTCGTTACTTAGTTATTTTAATTTTTTTAGGTTACTTTATAATTATTTAATGAAGTTTGAATTTGAGGTTAGATTATAACCTTATAAAATGACTTTGACAGATAATTTGTTTTTGACGTTAATAGAAAAGGAAATAAGGTTAGATTATAACCTGTGAAAATGACTTTGACAAATAATTTCTTATATTTTGACTTTAATAGAAGTGAATTTAATTTTTATGAAATAACCATATAAATAATGAAAAATTATCTATTTTGTTCAATATTCAAAAGGTAGCTATAAATATTACTAAGATTTTCAATGTCACTTTTCTTATTCATACTATTATTTGCCTTGTTGATTTCAACCATTTCAAGAAAATATCTTTTAGACATATTTTGTTCAGTATGTAGAACTTTAGCTTCATTAAATAACATTTTATGGCCTGTTTCGATGGAATGCTGTGTTAATGCACATGATTTTTTGTTATATTTATTTCTCTATTTTTAAATCATATTTATATTTGTATATGTATTATAGTGCCCTGAAGAAGTGTCAAAAGGACACGAAAGCTTGGCGGCATTTTGTAAATAAAAGATCTTGGCGTTGATTCCTTGGACTGAAATCCCTGTTATCCCCACCTATATATGTATATATATACATATATATTTATATATATTTATATATATATATATATATATATATATATATATATATATATATATATATAGATATATATGTATATATATATATATATATATATATATATATATGGGGTAACTTTTTTATTGGGGAATGCGGCATTCCCCAATAAAAAAAAGTTACCCTAACTAGTTTCGGCAACGAACTACTTTCGTCGATATATTTATATATATATATATATAAAGATTTCTAATCAAGGAGTATGTACAACAATAATATACTGCGACGTGTTATTCATAGCATTTAATCACAACGGCAGAATGTGGAAATACTTTTTTCATACGAAACTGTAAAGGCAGAAATCGTTTGATAGGGGAACCCGTAGACTTGGATACATAAAAAATATGAGCATTCGCCAAAAAAGAAAAGGAACAATGATATACAGTTACGTACACCACAAATACATGAAGTTGCAATTCTTGAGGGCTCTACAACTCCGCCAAATACAAATGAACCAGCGATACCGTTTGTGCGCATAACATCGGTAGAAGCACGAGTCGATCGCTTGGGGCATCTTTTGGAAATTCTTGTGCAACAAGGGCAAAACAAGAAGTGCCGACTCGTGTCTTTGAGCAGTGATTGCATACCTGAATTCAATCCAGAAAATGAAAATGTATCCGCTGTTAAGTGGCTGTAAAAAGTGGATCAGATTAAACAAATAAATAACTGGGATGACGCCACTACATTATACTAAATGCAATCAAGATCTTCTGCTGGCGTGTCTTGTGTTCTTGAATCTGTTATCTTTCTCTGCAACTCTTTGATTTTTCCGTCCATTGTTGACATTTTATTCTCCATTTTCTGGTCCATCGTTATAATTTCCAATTTTGCTCTTAGTTTGGTCACTTCTGATATCATTGTAATATTTTTTTTTATTTATTTAAACGTTTTTACTACGACGGGTGGGATAAATTCATACACACGGTAGGTCTACTCACTTAATTTATTCATTCACCTAACTATTCATTAATTTATATTAACTATACAGTATATTCACTTACACTAATTTATATGAACATTTCACTACTGTTTATCTATTTAGACTATTTATTTGTTCACTTTTTATCTTATGAGATCAAATTACAAACTAACTCCGTTGGTGGGTAGTCTCTCTTATATATTAAGTGCCTTTTATTCTGGAAGCTTGTTACGAACTAACATGTTTCATGTTTAGTAATAATCCCATAACCTCACAATTATAAGTTTAAGTATATTAGAAATACATTCTATCACTTTCATTTAATTACTTAGTACATTCGGTATAATTAACATCAGTAGTAGAACAAAAATTGGAATAGTTGTGTTTTACAAATATCTTATCAGTAAAAACATGCGTAAAGCGACTACGAGTGAAGAATTGAAATGTGGGTTCTGTGTTAAGCGAAATGATGGTTAGTTCTCCTACAACTGGTAAAGAAATATTTTTAATACTAAGTTTGATTGCTGTAGGCAGATCTATTGAATATTTCTTTAAAATTGTGTAATTTGGGATATTGTGGTTTACACAATTTTGTACACGTGTATACGGATATAAATGGTTAGAGTAGAACTAAAGCAAACGTATCTGGCAATAAGGCTTACTGTGCGAGAGGCGTTTTGATTAATGGATGATTACAGGGCTAAATTATAATACGAGTATGGATTTATTGAAACCACTATTAGACTAATGGATGTAACGTAATCGGGAGCTAAAATATACAGCTGTTTTCTAGTGCAACTTACGGAGGCTATCCGACCGTATCCATTTCTTCAATTTAACGATTAGTACCCCCCTTCGTGGGACATTTCACTTATTATAATCTAAAACAATGTTTGTTTTATGAACGTTGGATATTTTCTACACTTTGCACAATACTCATTTCCTCAATTTACCTAGTTAAATGAATTAGATACCTTATCAATTATTCATGTGCTGGATACTTGGGGAGAGGTAATTATTCATGGGGTTCTATCATCTCCAGGCATCCATACACTCTTGCAAGAGCTAGGAACAAATAATTTTTTTTATTATTAAGTAATATAATAATTCCGGTTCCATATTACGTTTTTATGTTCTATGCTTTCCTACGTAATAATTGTTTAACGTACAGCACGCAAAATTAACGCAACAGTTATTTTTGGAGGCTCAAACCGGTATGGTGATCATTTTTGTTGGCATTTCTCTAGCATCAGAGAAATATGTAAATAAGGAAAACTTTGAAATTCTTGTTATTCATTCTCATAAGTAAAGTATAGAAAAAGCTTTAACTATTTCAATAACGATTTGCAAAAATGGTGAATTCTTTTGAAGCAATTAGTGGAATGTTATCCGGTTGATTTTTATGGCATTTTTTTATTTCCTTTCTCAATTTAATTATCGATCTTGTGTTTCGTTTCCATAAATCTGGAAGCCTAGGTACTTATCTATCATTTAGAACTAGAATTTGTAATTGGGTATAACATATTTGTATATTTTCAATTATCTATACAGAGTGAGCGAGAGTAATGAAAATGAAATTAGTTACCTGAAATATTGTAATAAACATAAAAAAAATTCTTTATTTTATGATTTATATCTAAATGTACAGGATAGTCAGATGATAATGAATTTCCTTTTTGTATTTTCTTTTTAGTGATAAGAAATTAGGTTTAAGATTATAATAGAATCGATTGGTACCTCACTAATCACTAATACTTTCGTGGAAAAGATTAAGTTTGATTCCATTGTTTTATTTGCTAATTAAGAATTTCTTCTTGTTGATCTATTTTTTTTTCGTGAAACCACCAGATATTATAAATTTTCTTTTAGTAGGCAATGTAAAGGTTGTTCTTATATTTGCTTTCCCTATATTTGACGTAGGTATCGAGCTATATTATTTTTTTCCGCAATATCTATATCATTGTTAATCCCTATTATTGGAAATTTTTTTTCTTTATTCTCTTGCCGTTACTAAGAATGAATCCTCAATATGTAGTTAGGGTAGAATTGGAGTATGAGTTACAAGTCAGAAGTTACATTGAGTTCGGTCCCGAATCAGTTAGGTCATTGAGACGGATGTTGTCGTTCAAACTAGAGAAGGAAGCTTTTGGAACCTTAGAATGTCATGCTTCTTTTACTCCCGACGTTAATCATGAGATCCTTGCTTGTAATCAGATGGTCTTTACTCTAGAAACATTTATAGATTAATTCGAAGGGGATCACAACAGTGCTACTGCTAGTTATATTTTTACCGTTCTTCAACACTTGAATGGAAGATTGCGCAGGCTTCATTTTGATGCTTCCTTGGACGGGGCGGATGCATCGATTAATTGATAATTTGTTGGATCAGTCACGTCATCTTGAAGGTGTGGTAAATAGGGAATGTGCCGAGTCTTTCATGGTTCCTGCTGCTACTAATGCTACCGTTACGGTCCCTGAAGTCTATGCGGCATTTATTTCTCCAGGTCCTCCGCAGACTTCTACAAGTCGTCGTGAAGCTTCGGGAGCGAATGTTAATATCGTGGTTGTGCGAGATAGTCGTTGTCCTCCTAGGCAATGGGGTGTTGTTTTTACTGGAAAGCAGAGTGGATTGAGCGTTAAATCTTTTTCAGAGGAAATTGAAACTTAAAGGGTGGCATGCAATTCTTCTGGGAACGAGTTAAGAAATTCTTTGATTGATATTTTTCAAGGTGATGCTCTCATTTGGTATACTTTCATTAAGTCTTAAATAGATTCCTGGTCTACATTTGTTAGTCTATTTAAGAAGGAATACTTACCGTATGATCATAATGAACGATCATGGGAAATGATTAGAGCAAGATATCAAAACCAAAAGGAGCCGGTAGGTGTCTATTTTGCTTCCATGATAAATTTGTTCAATCGTTTAGAGCAACCAGCCACGGAAGAAGAAAAAGTTTATGTTTTGAAACGTAACATTTTACCAAATCTTATCCATCATTTAGCGACTTGTGATTATATTAAAACCGTCGAATCATTGAGAGTATTGTGCAAAAAATTTGAAATTAATAGGGAGCTTGCATCTCGACCTCGCCTTAGTCTTACACCACATATTAGTTCCATAGAGCCGGATTTAGCGGGTGTAGTAGAGACGTCGTCGTCTAACACTGGTTTAAGTCGTAGTAGTAGATTCAATGAAATTAGTGTGGTAAAGTGGATATAACTCGATATAGTTGTCAATATTGTACAAAAAACGTAAGGTCAAGCCGTCGGTAAGTCGGACTTCGGTTATTGACCATGAGAAACCGACTACAGATTCGTGGTGCGATTGGTTAGAATTTGTAGGTATGCAATTTCGAAATCAAAAATTGAATAGTTCATAAGGTTAAAGGGGACTCTCGTCCTTATTTGGTCGTCGATATTTATGGGTTAGAATTTATAGGTCTGCTGGATAGCACACTTATGGGCCTAGAAGGCTTGGAACGACTTCATAGTCTGAATTTAGATTTAAAAGCTGAAAAATCGATTTACACAGTTACAGTAGCAAATGGTGGAAATTGTAACGTGTTAGGGACGGTTCAACTTCCTATTAAGCTAGATAATAAAGTTAAGATAATTAAAATATTGGTAGTTTTGAATATTAACGTTAGTATTATTTTAGATGTGGATTTCTGGAGAGATACGGATGTGTTGCCTTGTGTTTCTATAGGCACTGATGAAGTTCGTGATAATGTTTGTTTGTTGAATTCTGTGAATGAGGGTTTGATGGAAGAACGATTGGGAGAGTTAAATGATTTAATTACGGATTCCTTTTCGAAGCAGACTATCGGGCTTGGTTGTGCAAAGACTGTTTGTCACGTTATTGATACGGGAGCCACTCTTTCTATTAAACAGAGATATTATCCTTGTTCTCCTTATATGCCGAAAATTATTAATGATGAGGTGGACAAAATGTTAAAATTGGGCGTGATAGAACATTCACAATCTCCGTGGTCTTCAGCGGTTGTCATTGTAAAGAAATCTAGTGGAGATCACAGATTTTGTATTGACTTCAGGAAGTTTTAGGGAAGTTATGAAGTCGGATGCCTACCCTATCCCTTATATTTCTATGATCTTGGATAGGCATAGAGGCTTCAAATTTTTATCTTCAGTCGATCTCAAGAGTGCTTATTGGCAGATTCCCTTAGACAAGTCATCGAAAGAGAAGACTGCCTTCACAGTTCCAGGTAAAGGCCTTTATCAGTTTACCCAAATGCCTTTTGGACTGCGGAATGCTCCCTCTTGTTTCCAACGATTGGTATATAAATTGGGTGCCGATTTAGAACCATATTTATTTGTATATGTGGATGGTATAATCATCGCCACTCCTGATTTTGAATTCCATTTGAAGATTCTAAAGGAACTTTTTGTTAGATTGAACGATATGGGACTGGTGGTGAACAAGGAAAAATGTGAGTTTGTCAGAAACGAACTCAAATATCTTGGCTATGTTGTGGATAAAAGAGGATTGCGTCCAGATCCAGATAAAACTAAAAGTATGGTGGATTCGTTACTGATTTTGCAAGTAGAGTTCATCCGTTGACAAGTCTTACCAAGAAGAATAAGCCGTTTTTGTGGGATCAAGCTACAGAGCGTGCTTTTCTTGATATCAAACAATGCTTAATATTGGCTCCTATCCTTTTTCGCATCCATTCACAATTCAAACTGAGGCATCAGAAGTAGGTTTGGGGTGTGTTCTTACGCAGGAATTTCCGGAGGGGGAGAAAAGTATCGCTTACGCAAGTGGTGCTGATACTCCCCAATAGACTAAATATAGTACGACTGAGCTTGAATGTTTGGCAGTAGTTTTTGGAAGTGACAAGCTTGGGCTTTGTTGTTATTACAGACCACAGTAGCTTGCGTTGGTTGTTTAATTTAAAAAATCCTAGTTCTCCTTTAGTTAGATGGATGCTTAGACTTCAGAGATATGATTTTGATATCGTGCACCAAAAAGTATCTCATCTCATAAGTATCCAAAGTTTAAAGTAAAAAATAATAAATTATATAAACTTGTGAATGAGGGTGTTCAGCAGTATGATAGTGAGTATGACTGGAAATTGGTGATTCCAAAGAAACTGCGGGAGGCTGTTCTTTTGGAAAACCATGATGAAGCTACGACAGGTCATTTAGGGTATTACAAAACCTAAAAATAAATTTCTTCCTTCTATCATTGGCCCCAGCTATTTGTTGATGCTGCTAGGTTCATTAGAAGCTATGATGTGTGTAAAGCCCTGAAACCAGAGCAAAAGCTACCGCATGGTAATATGAAACCCAGCGTAATAGACTACCTATGGCAGTATGTGTGTACAGATCTGATGGACCCTTTTCCATTATTCAAAAAAAGGAATAGGTATGTGTTAGTTACTTCTGATATGTGTACCAAGTTTTCTTTGGTGTTTCCTCTAAAGGCAGCTACAGCTGGGGCTGTTGCTAAACATTTAGAAGAAGACGTCTTCCTGGTATATGGTGTGCCACAGTTTCATATCTGCGACAACGGTCCGCAATACAATAGTCGATCATTCAAACAATTGGTTAATTCATATGGTTGTCAAATTATTTATAAAGCATATTTTAGTCCCCACGTAAAGAGTGAATCGGACCTTAAAAACTATGATTCGGTCATTTATAATAAAAAACCAGAGAGACTGGGATGTTAATTCATCTAAATTAGGCTTCCCTACGAACTGCAGTTCATGAACTTACTGGTTATTCGCCAGCTTATTCAAACTTTGAAAGAAATACGTTTATTTCCGGTAAAATGTATAAAAATTATGAAGACGCTAAAGTTATTTCTTCCTTAGAAGTAACCGACACATCTCACCTAGCAACTCACGTTAAGTTGTTGAAATATATTTGTTCTCAAGTCCGATCACACTTCGCTAAAGCATACGAACATGTATAATCTCAGACATAGGCCTCTTACCCTCACAGTTGGTCAAATTGTGTGGAAGAAAAACTATTGTCTATCAGATAAAGCGAACTATTTTTCATCAAAATTAGCTCCTAAATTTATTAAATGTAAAGTCCGACAGAACATCTATGAATTAGAGTCGATGGATGCGAGTTCATCATTGGGTTCTTGGCACATTAAGGATATCAAGAAAGATTAATTATTTTTGTTTCCTTTACAAAGGGGAGAGTGTTACGAACAAACATGTTTCATGTTATGTTATTATCCCATAATCTCACATTAATAAATTTAAGTATATCAGAAATACATTCTATCACTTTCATTTATTTAATTAGGACATTCGGTATAATTAACATCAGTAGAAGAAAAAAAATTGAACTAGTTGTGTTTTACAAATACCCTATCAATAAAAACATGCGTAAAGCGACTACGAGTGAAGAATTGAAATGTGGGCTTGTGTTAAGCGAAATGATGGTTAGTTCTCCTACAACTGGTAAAACAATATTTTTAATACTAAGTTTGTTTGCTGTAGGCAGATATATAAAATATTTCTTTAAAATTGTGTAATTTTGGATATTGTGGTCTACACAATTTTGTACACGTATATACGGATATAACTGTTTGGGGTTAAAGTAGAACTAAAGCAAACACCTCTGGCAACAAGGCTTACTATGCGAGAGGCGTTTTTATTCATGGGTGATTACAAGGCTAAATTATAATACGAGTATGGATTTATTGAAACCACTATTGGACTAATTGATGAGAAGTAATCGGGAGCTACAATATACAGCTGTTTTCTAGTGCAACTTATGGAGGCTATCCTACCGTATCCATTTCTTCAATTAAACGATAAGTACCACCTTCGTGGGACATTTCACGTATTATAATCTAAAACAATGTTTGCTTTTTATGAGCGTTGGATATTTTGTACAGTTTGCGCAACACTCATTTCTTCAATTTACCTAGTTAAATGAATTAGATACCTAATCAATGATTTATGTGCTGGATACTTGGGGAGAGGTAATTATTTATGGGGTTCTATCATCTCCAGGCATCCATACACTCTTGCAAGAGCTAGTAACAAATAATTTTTTTATTATTAAGTAATATAGTAATATCGTACCCATATAGAGTTTTTATGTTCTGTGCTTTCCTATGTTATAACTGTTTAACGTACAGTACGCAAAATTGACGTAACAGGCTTCTCGATTGCGACTCACAAAAAACAATCGACATTCCTGGAAGTCTCTAGATAAGACTAGTCACAAAAAATTATCCCTGCGCCTTTGCCAAAATTTTCAATTCCATACATTGCTTTAGACAGAGTCGGATTCAGGGACTACACCATTGTGCGATTTCGTAACAGTTTATAAAATAATACGAGTATTTAACAGTCCTATGTTTAGTTAACGTATGTTTTATTAATTTTTTATGTTATTATGTACGCTTTGATAAACAATTTAAATGTGTAGAGTTTTCTTATTTATCTAAATTATTTGTCTTAAAATTGTTTATTGTAATGATTCCATTACAAAAAATGAAATATAATTCTATTTTTTGTAAAGAAACAATTATAAAAAACAATTTTAAGACAAATTGTAAAATTTGCATCCCCCTGCAAAAATTAGTTGCTGTACCGAATGGTGCTCCGATCAACGTGATGTCAACTGTTAATACAGGAACGCTAACTCTCCTAATTTCCTATACCTTTTTCTATGACCAACAAATGTAATTTGATTTGTGAATTACCTTTCTGTTACACAGTGTACAACAGGATACTACTATTCGTATTACTCAGTAGTACATTAAATTCAATCACTTTATAATTTCTGAACATAATTATAACTATTTTTGAATACATGTAGAAAATACGGCAAAATCTATCAGTTTAATCGGTTCGTTAAGAAAATTTGAAATTAAATCTGATCCTTTTCATTTTCTATTAACAAGGATATCCTTAGAATAACCTCCGCATGACTGAAAATCCAATACTAAAGAAAAATGTTGTATTACATTCAACAAAGTCTCTATTTTGCTGGAAAAATAAAACAATCCTGACGAGGTTGTTTCATTTATGACAGTGTAGGAGACCCACACTTTTTTATTATCTCTGACGAGAAGAGCTTTTCAACTGTAAAATATAATTACATCGTCTGAAATTGTAATTAGAGACGTGCGTTTCTAGGTAATTTTCCTCGTTCGTGCAGCGTATTTCAATCATTCATCAAAGACCAATAAAAACATCGACAAATTCAGTGAATTGGAATATATGGAAAGTGTTAATCAAATTCATGATTAGCATTATTATGGGACAACTGATACAAAGTGAATATTTATTATCAAAATTATAAATATTGATTTTTTGGCTTTGCGAAGACACCAATAAACAAATTATATTACAACTATATTAAACAAATTATGTTTAGAAGTGGTTCCTATTTCCATGAAATATTATATTTCCCCAATAAAGATCTTTTTAGAAGGAAATATGCTGTTTGAAATAATTTTTTTTAACACTTATTGCCATTTTACAATCTGCTTCATCACAAGAGTATTTAGTAAAAGAGTTGGGTGTTTTCGTGTTTGGAAGTGAGATTCCCATTGCCATTTTCACTTATGGTGCAATAAGCATTTGATCCATCCTTGTATAAACTTTCTCTGAGGTCGTTTGGGTGGCCAGTTAGTCTCATCTGGTAATTAGTCTAAACTATTCTTATTACTCTTGTGACATACGGGATTTGACGGTCATCATGGATAGTTTGTTTGCTAATGAATCAGGAACCGTTAACATTGGATCGCAGTGCTTTCGACTAAAATACTTGTATTGTTTTCATTCTAGTTTCTTTTGCATATCCCCATAGTCGCACGCCGTATGTCCATATAGGTTTTAGCATTACTTTGTATAGCAGCAGCTTGTTTTTGGTTGTTAGTTTGGCCTATTAGCCAGTACATTTGTTTGAATTCGATGTCTAGTTGTCTTCGTTTTGTTTGTATATGCTTCTCCCAGGTTAATCTCCGATCTAGGTAGAGATCTAGATATTTCACCGTACTTTTGATTGGTATTGAGACTCCATCAATCGTGACTGGTGGACAGTTATTGTGGCATTACCTGGAAGGATTTAGATTGGTTGACTTCAATTCTCCATTTTTTATGCCAGGTGTTTGATTGTTACAGGTGAGTTTGCATATTTATTGAAGATGTATCTGGATCACTATCTACAGAGAGAATGGCGACCTCATCCGCAAATGCAGCTACCGTTGTGCTATCGGAGTCAGGCAGGTCATTAGAGTACAGGAGGTAGAGGAATGGTCCTAACACGCTTCCTTGGGACACGCCAGATTTTATTGCATAGTTGTCTGATATTGAATCATTGTGTTTAAGTAGGAAGTGTCTTCCAGCTAGTTAGGACTTCAAAAGAAGGTAAAAGTTGTTGTTGAAGGTATTTTTTTTCTTTTAGAGTAGACCCGCATGCCATTTTTTTTCTAGGGTTTGGCCGATGGAGTTGACTATTCTGTGTGTTTTATAGGTGGTAGACATGTTTTCTCGGAATCCATACTGGTAGTTGGGTAAGATTTTTGTTAGGTCATATTCGTTTTGCATTCTGTTGAGCAGTAGTCTTTCGAATATTTTGCTAAAGGTTGGTAATATGCTGATTGGTCTGTATAAGAGTGTTTCTTAAAGGGGTTCGCCGTTTTTGTGGATCATTATTATATGGGCGTATTTCTATATAACAGGAAAGTAGCACAGGCTCAGCATGTGATTGTAGATTGTTACGTTTGCGGTTACCAAGTCATAGCCTGGTGCTTTACTATTGTTAAGTGTCCGGATTCCCATTTTGACTTCCACTGGCCTAGTTGATTTGATGGGTAGCGACATTTGGCACGGAGCATCTAGGACTTCTCCAACGTTGTTGGCATGACCAGATGCTGCTCCAACATGCGAAAGGTGGTGTGTAAAATTGTCACCTATTCTTGAGATGAGCATGTCCATCTGTTGTTGGAGGTTCGTAAAGGAGATACTGGTGGTGTTGGTCTTTCGAACTTTTTTCTTGCATTCCATAAGCTATTGTTGTCTGCGGCCAGGCTTTAGGTAAAGGATTCCAACGTTGAGTTTTGGGCATCTGTGAGTGTTTTAAAGAGTTCACGTGATTGTCTTCTATATTGGTGAAGATCATTGTTATTGCGTGATATTTGCCACTTTCCTCTGGCTCTTCTTTTCTCAGTTATGAGTTGTCGAATATGCAGTGGGGCACTGATGCATCTGGTGGATTGTATTTCATCTTGAGGAGTGCCATACCATGCAGCTTGCTGTATTGTGTTAATGAAATATTGCGCGGCATCGTCTATACCTTTTGGGTTTTTTATACCAACATTCGGATTCATATTGTCTGTGATGTGCGTTTCAAAAAATTCTCACTTGGTCTGTGCGGAGATCAGTTAAGGGTGAGCATTTCCATTTAGAGTAGTAGAGTATACATTTGCAACGACAGGTGTGTGGTCCGTTGTTCATAGTGAGATTTTATTGTACAGTTTTGCCTTGTTATACCATTCACAATGTAGAAGTCAAGGGGATCTGGTAGTTTCCTGGGGTGGGTTGACCAGTATTTGGGTTCTCTATTGCTAAGCTCGTTGTAGTTTGCTACAGTCATAGCTCGGAGGAGGTTATAGCCTTTAGTAGTGATGAGTATTGATACCCAGTGTGTGTATGCTTCGCATTCCAGTCCCATCCAGCAATAAATTTGCTTCCAAGTGTTTCAAAGAATTGTTGTCCATATCTGTAATGATAACCTATATAGGTAGTGAACGACAAATAGATATATTTTTCAACCATATCAATAATTTACGCCAAAAAATTAAATTTACATTAAAAGTTGAAGAAAGTAACTCAATCAATTTTCTTGATTTAAAAATTGAAAGAGTTACTAATGTACTGCATCATTCAATTCACAGGAAACCAACACACACTGATGTGACTATTACATATAGTTCCAATCATCCCATGTCACATAAACCAGCAGCATATAAGTCAATGATACATAGAGCATTTTCAGTTCCTATGAACAAATGTAATTTTGATTGAGAAATTAATACAATTGAACAAATAGCAACAGCAACGGTTATCCATTACATATGATGAATAAAATAATTAAAAAAAAGTTGTAAAAGTGGCATTACAACTAATATTTCCTAAGCAAACTAAAGAAATAAAACGTTATAAAACCATCACATATGCAGGAAATATTTCTAATGATATTTCAAAGATGATATATTTAGCAACAAATACAACAATTTCTTTAAAAACAGAAAGTAACGTGAGTACAAAATTGTTAAATGTAAAAACAAAGATATCCCCATTAAAGTAGTAGTAGTAGTCTGGTATATTTGAATTTAAATGTCCAGAATGTTATGCTGTATATTTGGGTCAAACCCTTAGAAATTTTGAAATCCGATACAGTCAACACTTACGAGCTTACAGATTAAAACAACCAGATAAATCCCACTACGCAAAACATCTATTTGACACCAATATTTCATTGACACCTAACACAGAACTAGAAGTACTACATATTTGTGATAAGAAACAAGAACCGAATTTCCTTGAACAATTGGAAATTAGAAGGCACTTAAGAAACCCACAATATGATGTCGTCAATGAACAGATAAATCTAGGGAGTTCTCCACTTTTAAACTGTAGTGTTGATTGTAAAGATCAGCAGATATAGTTTTCCTGGTACTCTATATCATTGCACAGTTATACTGATCTTAATTGAGAAAACGATATCCAGGATATTCCCATAGGGCTAATAATATCTATTCTCTGATGTTTGTAATATCATATATTCTCTCCTTTTTTCTATTAACATATATTAAGTCCATCACAAAGTAGGTCACTTCTTGGTCTAGCCAAAAATAATTATTGAACATCAGATAGGCATCAAATGAAATGTAACTTCTGTCATTCTGACGATGATATTTAATGTCGAAACAATTATCAAATTTCTTAAAATTCTTAACATTTTTTCAATATATTGTGGAATTATCTAGATACAATAAGTTTCTTTCATAACAGTCTTACAATTGTTGCTAACTATTTGTATTGTTGTTGCTTTCATAGCGTTTGATTCTTATTTCTCTAGTTTGGGATGGACAATTGAATTTCTGATGATAACAGCGGTCCCGCCATGGCTGTTTCATCTGGATGGGTGGTGTGGTATGTTGAGTAATATGGACTTGAGAAGGTTGTTCGGTCAGTAAAGTGAGTCTCTGATATCAATAGTACATCAATTTTGTGGATGTCTAGGAAAGTTATTACTTCTCACTTATGGTTAGCAAGACCGTTAGTGTTCCAGGTTGCAAATCACAAGATTCAAGTAGCCACTAATTCTTCAATATGTTTATGATCGAAAGTAGATTTATTTTAATGTATCAATTGAGAGAACATGTTTTTAACTGTTCCAGGCTATGAACCCAGACTCGAAGAGGATTGGAGCTCATACAAATCTCACCTCAAGGAGTATTAAAAATTCATTAGACAAACACAAAGAGAAGCATGCATAATCTATTGCGAGGAAATTCCCCCAAGCAACTAAACTCCAAAAAACCCTCTCACAAGATCCCCACCGTTATATCAGTATACTAACCAGAGAGGATGGTACAGAAACTGCCAACCTAAAGACTTCAACTATTATTGTCAACTCACATTCCAGACTACCCGACGGACGATGACTGGCGTATATCACGACAGATCGTCGACGCGAACCGACTGAGGTGGGCCATCTCTGGCTTCCCTCCCTTTAAATCCCCAGAAACGGACGGCATTTATCCAGCCCTACTTCAGTGGGGCCTGGTAGCAATCCTCAGATTCTCACTGGTACTGAGAAATATTCCAAAAGGTTGGAGATATGTTAAAGTTGTGTTCATATTGAAACCAGGAAGAATGGACCATTCCATTCCAAAAGCATATCGACCCATTAGCCTAACATCGTTTTCGATGAAGATCTTGTAGAGGCTGTGCGAACGATACATAAGAGATGTAGTGATAACACAAAATTCACTGCATCTAAATCAACATGCATACACTTCAGAAAAATTTTCATCCCGTGGCGGGCCGCATCGAGAGGTCTTGGAAAAAAAGGAGTCCACACTTGGTGAATTTATAGACATAGAAAGTGCATTCGATAGAACCACTTTTCCTAAAATAACAAACGCACTTTCCAACAAGAATATCCCCCAAACCATAAATGGCTGGATATATAACATGCTCTCAAAAAGAGCAATAAAAATCAGTGGATCAGAGGCTTGGTTGTAAACGGTTCTCCACAGGGAGGGGTACTCTCGCCACTACTGTGGAGCATGGTCGTAGACACCTTAATCAGCCGCCTCAACGATAGCGACTTCTACACAATAGCATATGCAGATGACCTAGTGATTCTGCTAACAGGAAGATTCGAGGAGACACTCTGCGCTTTAATGCAAGAGGCCATCAATATCATAGAACAATGGTGCAAAGACCTTTCCACTGTCAATAAATACAAAAAGACGAAGATGGCTTTTTTCACGAAAAAAATGAAGATTGTAAAACATCAAGCCCCAAAGCTTCTAGATACCAAAATTAATTTCTCTTCAGAGGTGAAATATTTAGTGGTCACCTTCGACAGTAAGTTAACGTGGAACTCTCACTTAGAAAGTAGAGTTAAAAAAGCATATATTTCTTATGAACAGTGTCGTAGAACCATCGGCCGCACCTGGGGAATGTCACCTAGGTTCGCTGCCTGGATCTACACTGCCATCATCAGACCTATGCTGATGTACGGCGCGATTGCCTGGAGAGCTAAAGCAAACCAGCTGACAGTCGTCCAAAAACTGGATCATATCGAAAGAACAGCATGCCTCAACACAACAGGAGGTATGAGAACCACACCAACAAGAGCTAAGGAGGCAATCCTCGGTCTCACTCCCCTTGACATATGCATCAAGGAGGTTGTTTTGATGACCATGACACGTCTATGTTCGACCGGTATATAACCTGGTGTAGGATCTGGTATGAGGCCCTCGGGGAGGTCCCACTGCCGCAGGCCAATACGGACTCGATTCCACCGCGATATGCCTTCCACAGGCCCTATAAGGTAATATTTAAAAACAACGCACAAGACCCATTGGAAGAAGGCGCAATCCGCATCTTCGCAGATGGGTCTAAATCCAATGTAGGCTCAGGATGTGGAATTTTTTCCAGATCCCTGAATCTAAACATATTATGGACAATGGACTGCAATGCAGGTGTTGCTCAAACAAAGCTCACTGCTATCTGCATGGCTGCAAAAGAGATTACCAAAACGAAAACCACAGGTAATAATATATACATCTTTGCGGACAGTAGACAAACCCTACTAGCCCTGAACAGACCACGCATTACATCAGGTCTAGTACTAGAATATCACATAGGGCCTTAATCCAAGCCTGTAACAACAACACGGTCACTTTAGGCTGGACCAAGGGCCATGAGAAATAGAAATGAAACCGTATTGCAGACTCTCTGGCCAGCAAGACAGCTTCCCATAAACTCTTGAGACCTGGCACTTTCATTGGTCTATCGGCGTCAGCGACGGCTGACCTATTAGAGGAACACTCCCTTAATGAGTTTAAGGATAGATGGGACGATGCAGAAGGCTGCAGGCTTGCCAAGGAACTGCTACAATATCTGAACAGGAAAATAGCCAAAAAATTCCTGACTGTGAACAGGCAGAACCTACGAATAGCCACGAGTATTCTGACTGGTCACTGCCATCTACGAAAACACCTCCACAGGCTGAGTATTTTCAACACCCCAATTTGTAGAGGGCGTGAACAAGAAGATGATGCTGTCGAACACATTATTTGCGAATGTCAGACACTCTCTAATTTTCGGTTTCATGTATTCGGCGAGCACAGGCTAACGTACGCCAGTATGAGGGAACTTAATTCAGGCGACGTTATCGCCTACTTAAAAACAAGTAGGCTGGGTAACAAGCTAGAAGGACGTTTTGAACCTCAGAAGGATGCACAATGGGCCAATTGTGACCTAAGTGCTGTGGGGTCACCCACCCTTCAAACTTATACAGAGACAGAGAACTGTTCTAGGTAGGAATTTTGATATTGTCCACCCAGCTGTGCTGTTGTTTGGTCCTGCGTGTTTCTGCTTCTATCTTATGCAATTTGTGCATTAGTTAGGTAATTATTTCTTGAGTTATTTGTGTCTGTTTTTGTTGGAGCTTCTTGAACTGGAGGTTGGTTTGCTCACTTGTGGCTGGTATTTGTAGGGGTGTTTATTTCTTGTATTTCTTTTCTGGACTAAGTCTTTGTAAACGAAGCACCCTTTGAAGGTTGTCTCATGATCACCATTGCATGAGGCATACTTTGCTGGAGTGTTTTCTGGTATATTTCCGTGTCATGCTCTCTTCTACACTTCGTGCATTTGTATGGCTTAGAGCAGTAGGATTTTGAGTGTCCATATTCTTGACATCGCATGCATTCTAATATGTCGCTATTTTTCCTTGGAAGTTCTATCGAGATTTTCATATTGGATATGTATTTTTGTTCGTAGGTTGCTTTATTATTTGGTTGAGTTTTTTGGTTAACAAAAAATATAGAAAGGGAATATTTTGTTGTTCTGTGTCTAAAGTTAATTATATTGCGCAAGTTATGTCCTGCTTTTGTGAGTGCAGCCTTCATTTCATTAATAGGCACAGAATGGTGTAGGCTACGAATAACAATTTTGTATGCTCTATTTTCTTTTGGTTGGTATTAGTGGTGTATGATTTCTTCATTCCTTAAGTTCTGTAGGTGTTAATTGTGAGTGTGCTGATTAAGACAGTTTCATTGGCTAGTACTTAAGTGTAATACGTGTCTGCTTTTATGATTTTGGTCATTGCCTTGAAATTTTTCATACCGTAGATGAATATTGGTGGTGTTTTCGGTGAAGCAGTTTCGTTTTGTTATTTGGTTTGATTTGTCCTTTCTGGGGTTTCCTCTGTGTTGGTTTCTAGAAGTGAGAATCCGTTTTTCTTGTGTATTGGGATTATGCTAGGTTTCAGGTTTGAAGTTTTCGGTGAATACGTTCTTTTTCGTGTTTCAACCGACTGCCATGTGTGTCTGGCATTTTATGTGGTATATTCGTCTCTAGACGAGCTACCCATCTACTCGCTAGTTGTCATTAGTCCCCCGCTAGGTTCATGTGTTGAGAAGGCTTGATGTGAAGCTTTTGTTTGTTGTTCGGGTGGAAAACCGAGAAAACTCTGTTGGTTTTGAAGGTTGATTTAAGAAGGCTTTAGTCCGAATGTTGGCTTCTGTTGGATTTGGTTTGGAAACACGGCAAGTTATTTATTATTCTCCATCCGTGTTTTTGCGTGTTCATTTCACTGGTAATATTTTGTCTAAAGCGCCCGGACTAATGAGGCGACAGATATTTATGTCTCTATTTTGTAAGTTTCAGATATTCAAATTATTATTCAGAGTGCTATGTAAAGCGATCATTGTCGCAAATCTGTATGAAAAAAATTGCTACAACTACAACAGAGCTTCAGAGGAAAGGAAATTATTAATTGAAGGATGTGAATCAAAATTAAAATTGACTTCAGTTTCTAGTCTTCGTTTAGCTCAACATTCTTGAATTTTACTGAAAAAAATCTTCGTTAATGGCCGGAAATTCTCCCAACACCAACAAATCTACTCTATGCAAATTGTAGGTATTTCTCTTATTAAATCATTGTACCATTGTTATTGATTATTGGGATGATGAAAAAAAGGACATATGATACTTGATAAATACCGATAAATATAATGGAACTGTAAACGACTCGAGAAGGATGTGGTACTTTGACGCGTTTACTGAGAAGTGACATAATTTGCTCTTATTGATTTTTCAGTTATCATAGCGGATTGCCGAATTATTAAGTTTCATTTTATTGAAAACATTCCAATTTCGCTTTCATTATGGAAAAAATACGTGTGTGTTAATTTAATTTCATTACATAAATACATATTTCTAGCCTATTACTTCTAGCCTATTACTTTCAGATTAAAAAACAGAAATGACCCCAGATCTACTACATACCAAATTCGATTGATGTAAGTAACCTTTTAAAAGTTATTATCAATTATCACGGGCTCTTGGCCGCCATTCCAGAATTCTGTTCGGTTACCTGCCGTCGTTCGATCTTGCAAAATGTCCTGCCCATCTCCACTTTGCTCATGTTATTATCTCCAGAACATCATCCACACCTGTTCTTTTGCGAATCTCCTCGTTTCGAAATCTGTCTCTTAGACTTACCAGCATCGATCGTTCCATCCTGCGTTGCGTTTTTTGTAGTTTTCGTGCCGATGCTTTGGTCAGGGTTAAAGTCTCTGCATCTTAGGTGAGAACGGGTAGAACACAAATGTTAAGAGCCTCTCTTTTCAGCTTGATCGCTCTTGAAGACATCCCAATGTTATTCTCTTGAGCAGTTCTACTGTTTGATTGTCTCTATCAATTCTCTCTTCAAGCCCCAGATATGTGAAACTGATTGTTGTCTACAAATAATAGCTTACTGGGGACTAGATTGGTCATCATTTGTGATTTTTCGAAAATTATCTTCAGTCCGACCATCTGTACTCCATGTTTAAGTTCTTGGATCATTATAGCGGCTTCTCTTAGACTGTCAGAAATGAGTACGATATCGTCGGCGAATCTAAGATGGTTGAGTCTTTCCCCGTTGATACTGATGCCCTTGTTTTCCCATTCTAGGTTTTTGAGAGCATACCCTAAGACAGTGATGAATAGTTTAGGGGATAAAGTATCACCTTGCCTCACGCTTCTTTCTATTTTGATTTTCCTTGTCTGGGAGTGGAGGTTGATCGCTTTATGGAAATCAACAAATGTCAGGAATAAATGTCTGTTGTAGTCAATAGTCTTTTCGATCAGGGTTTTCAAGCACGGTAGTTGCCTAGTAATGGAAGTACCCCCACAGAAACGACCACACCGAAAAAGCTCAATGCAAATTTACATGTCAATCCATGAAAAGTCACTCTATATATACAGTAATTTTTTTTTCATACAAAATGTTAATTTTCAAATGGCCAAAAAAAAATAGGAACAGATTCACCAATCACCATCGAATTCTGTAAGTTGACTCGGGGCGCTGAGGTGGTGCTCCAGTAAAATGTTTACCCTCCTAGCTGAGATACAGGTTCCCTCGTTTCAGGTAGTTTGTCGGTATATATGCACATTTGTGGCTCTAACGATTTCGATAAAATTTTGCAGGACGATAGAGCTCGAAAAGTTATTACGATCGCATCATTCCACGATCCATGAAAAAATTCTCAAGTGATGGCTAAATAAAATTTCGAAAATGTGAGTATTTCAAGTTTTTTCCAAGTTATACGGTTTTTGACCACCAGTTCGTAAAAAATACCCTAAATGTTTTTTGTACCTCAATTCAAGAAATTTCCAACGGTTTACGATATTTGAGATATCTACTGTAACCTTGTGGAGCTATAGCCAAAATAAGTGGCCCACTCTTCGATTTTTTCGTTCAAATGTTTCCCAATTTATACGGGTTTGGACCCCAAATCAATTTTTTTAACAAAAGGACATCAAATACTAAATAACTTTAACCCTAGATAACGGGACATTCGTAAAATTTACGATGGTAAATATTTGTCGTGATATTTCGTTTGTTTTCGGATACCGCAACGGGGCGAGGCTCTCAGTACCTTCCTATTTAGTTGGTAGCTAGACTCCAGTATACGGAACAACGCATTATTGTAAATTCAATCGCAAATTTTCGTCCCCGAGTCGTAAATTTTACGATAATCCCGTATTTACGTTGGTTAGTTTTCGCTCCAGCTTTTTTTGGTCTCATATCGTGAACAGCAGTTTTGTTAACATTTAGGAAACAAGTTATTATTGTTTACTGTCTCAATCTTCTATTTTCTGAGGATATGTCGTTTCAGCAGAATATCTTCAAAACGACCATTATCTAAGGCAGAAGTAGAAGAAATGTGAAAAATTATGGAGGGAGAAAACAGTGATGCAGATCCATTTGAGGATAGTGAAAGTGACTGAAAAGAAAATAATCTTGAAATAGAATATATACAAGAACCAGATGATTCAATTGATGAATCGTCTCTCGATGAGATTTCTCCTATGAACGGACAAGAAATTACTACTTCGGCAGACAATATGGACGACATCGATGATCAGGTACATCAGCCACAACATGAAACATCTAAAAAAAGATCCATTTCCGGTTCAACCCAACACTGTACGTTTGAAAGGAAAGAATGGTCACAAATAGACTTGGACATTCGACCAATTATGCACCAACATGAGCTGCAGCAGAAAAACTAGAAGATGGCCCCTGTGTGAGATATGGTATGATAAATATGGCCTCATCAACTCCTTTGTGATTTATTCGGCTAATACTTTGAAAAAGGGAGAGAAACCCCTTTCGCGATACCAGTACATGATAGATTTGAGTCGTCGCCTTGCTGAGCCAGGGATGAAGAGAAGATTATTGACCCCAACTTTGAGGCGTAATATGCGCCAAGATATTGCTCTAATTTTAGGTATTCAAAATGATTCAAGAAATGCAATCCCTTAGGAAAAAACGCGAAACGTGTTTCTACTGCCCCAGTCAAAAAAGACGGATGACAACAACTTATTGTGGACAATGTGGACATCCGATCTGCCGGGAGCACCGCGGAGACATTTTCAAAAAATGCAGCGGCGAAGAATAGGAATTTGAGTTTTTAGTTTATATTTTTATTTTCAGTTTCTTATAAAGAGATTTTATCACTTTTCATCAGTTTTTCTGGAAATATTTTCCGTAAAATGCGGGTTTTTACTTCCGTCGTGAAATTTACGATAGTCCCGTAATGACGTGTTTTGAAATAAGTCCCGATACTGATATCAGTCCAAAAACATCGTGACGGGGTGAGAATCGATGACGCAAGTACACCCCTTATAAAAGATGTGATAGCAAATCATACGATGTATGTTTGAATGTATTAGTAAAAAAAAATTAGTGTTATTTATTTTTGTTTGCAAACGAGAAACGAATTTTCTGTGTAAACACACAGTACAATTTAAAAAACGCTATGATAATAAACTCAAATAACATCAAATTCTAATGAAAGTACCCACTATTTTTCAATAAAAGTAATATTCTGATACGTAATAAATAAAAAAATGAAAATAAAACTTCCTAATTCTTCAATGATTTTGAATCAAATGTTCGAATAAACCCTCGTTTTGAGCTAAACAGTAACCGGACCGGTTATAAAATTCTTGACGAACATGTATGAGCATGAGGTGTTATTTCCATAAAGGCTTGTAGAATTTGTTCCCAAAGTTCATTCAGAGAACTGGCTCTGTTTTCTTGGTATCCATAAATTCTCGATTTCACATAACCCCATAAAAAGAAATCGTTGTGTGCCAAATCTGGAGATCTAGCAGGCTATCTAATGTTACCATTCATGGAGATTATTCGATTGGGAAATTGTATATTTACAAAATGTACTGCTAGTCGATAATTATATGATGCACAGCCGTGATGTTGGTACCAAATATCATTGAAGTTGACACCTAATTGTATAAGGGCAGGGGTAATTTGATTTTCCAGCATGTTCAAATATTGTTGTCCTGTTAGATTGCCGTCAATAAAAAAATGGTCCAATTGAACGTTCACGTAATATTCCAGCCCAAACATTTAACTTTTGGGGATATTGCTACTACTACTATTGTAGTGTTTGTGTAGATTTGTCCTGGACCAATATCAATTAACGGATAAATTATGTGCAGCGTGTATGGGAAAAGTCGATTCATCTGTGAACAAAATATGTTTCGAAAAGTTAGCGACCAATTGTATATTTTCGATAACTATTTCACAAAATTCCATTCTACGAAATTGATCGTCCGGAAAAACTTCATGGCTTTTTTCAGTTTCAAACTACGATAACTATTTTTTTCAATACAGTCCGAATCGTTTTCGGATCAACATCAAAATCCTTTGCTAAATGAGTGGACGATTTTAGGGGAATATTTTCCACACTGGCACAAATTAAAATATCCCTTCCTTCTTTTTCGGGTTGGGTTTGAGGATTTTGTGTACGCGGTCCATGTTTTATGTTTTGTAGGAGTGACACACCATGCTCTTCAAAAATTTTTATAACTGCTCTCTCTTGTTTTTTGCTAATTGGTTGGGCATTTTCGAATGCCACAATAAACAAATTTTCTGCTATTTCCTGATACGAATTACCCTAATAGTACCATTCAACAATTTGCACTTTTCTTCTTTATATTAATTTTATTCAATTAAACCTCAAAAATTCTCCATATTTTTGCAGTGGTGTGTAATGTCACATTGGAGTACCCACCCACTGTTAGTAATAGTAAGGCCAAAGTCTATGTAATGAATATTTTATTATATTACGTAAACTTCGGTAAGGCCAAAAAAATTTGTAAAATTTCAAATGGAGAATCGACACAAATCACATTGTCACAATATACGAGGGCAGTTCAGAAACTAGCCTCCGGTTGATTGAAAAAAATACACCAAGTTAAGTAAAAATATTTCAATATATACATCTTACAACTACATCTTTGCACTATTTTCGACATAGTCTCCATAACGATTGAGGCACTTATCGTATCTCTTCACAAGCTTTGAAATTCCTTCTGCATAAAAATCACCCGCTTGTGCCTTGAGCCAGCCTGTGACCGCATCTTTGAGCTCTTCGTCGTCATCAAACCGCTGGGACCCGAGCCATTTCTTCATATGCATGAAGAGGTGATAATCGCTTGGCGCCAGATCTGGGCTGTAAGGTGGATGGTTGAAAACGTCCCACTTGAAGGACTCAAGAAGGGCTGTTGTTCTGCGAGCAGAGTGAGGACGGGCGTTATCGTGCAAAAAAACGATACCGGAAGTCAGCATACCACGGCGTTTGTTCTGTATAGCCCGTCGTAATGTTTTTAGTGTTTCACAGTACACGTCTTGATTAATGGTCGTCCCACGTTCCATGAATTCAACCATCAACACCCCTTTGGCATCCCAAAACACCGTTGCCATCAGTTTTCTGGCAGAAAAATCTTGCCGGGCTTTTTTTGGTTTGGTAGGCGAATCTGAATGTGCCCACATCTTTGATTGTTCTTTTGTCTCAGGGTTTACGTACTTAATCCAGGTTTCGTCACCGGTCACGATTCTGTTTAACAATGGTTCTCCTTCGTCCTCATAACGTGACAGAAAGTCTAATGCAGAGGCCATTCTTTGACTTTTGTGGTGGTCGGTAAGAATTTTGGGCACCCATCGTGCACAGAACTTACGGTAACCCAATCTTGCTGTCACTATCTCGTACAAAAGAGTCTTAGAAATCTGTGGAAAATCAGTAGACAACTCCGCCATTGTGAAACGTCGATTCTCACGAACTTTTGCATCAACTGTCTGAACGAGTTCGTCAGTCACCAAGGATGGTCTACCACTCCTCTCTTCATCATGAACGTTTTCTCGTCCACTTTTAAATAAACGTACCCATTCACGGACAACTCCTTCACTCATAACTTTTGGTCCGTACACGGCACAAAGCTCACGATGAATAGCTGCTGCAGAGTATCCTTTGGCTGTAAAAAACCTTATAACAGCACGCACTTCACATTTGGCGGGATTTTCTATTGCAGCACACATTTCAAACTGCCACAAAAACTAAACTAGCGCAGGTACGATGTTCACTCGACTACGGCTTGATGCCGACTGACCTGCTGAGCGTGTGAATGCACAGATGGCGCGCTACTCCCCCCACTACCCGCACTGTGACCAATCGGAGGTTAGTTTCTGAATTGCCCTCGTACATTTAGACAAATGCATAAAATATACATACCTTCACAGTTTTAATGTTCATACCAATACCTAACACCTAACCTATTCAAATTCGGGAGTCAGTACTTCCCCAGTTTATCTATAAAAAGCTGTAGAACACTGCAATATTTTTATTTTGTTACTCTTAGCACCATCCCGAGGACGAATTGCCAATAATTTCGTGTCATAGCTAAACTATTTTACCGAAAGATGTTAGATCGCATACGAAATGAATAAAATAATAACAAAAACATGTGAATTTAGAAAAATTCTTCATATTTTAGTGGTTTTCGTAAAATATGCTTCTCTTCTTCATTAGCTCTTTTTGGAGGTTAAAATTCTGCATATTAAAGAAAATTCCGCATTTCTGGCAACATTGAGTAACGTACCCAGTCAGCACCCAGATGTACAGATAAACATCTTATGAGGCGCACGCGCAATTCGTATTCGTTTGGTATAATAATCTACGCTGGCTTTTGATTGTCTGTCTTACTATTGTCTTCGTCTAACACACTGGTAACTCCATGTGACCCTTATATTTTCCCGTTGACTATGACAGAATTATCGTTTTACGTTGAAATTTAATGAAGAATCATTTCTCTTATAAATAAAACGGAATATTTTAAGGGCACATTTCCAACGTCTAGATTGAAAATGAAAAGAGGAGATAGATAAAAATAGAGGAATTACAGCTGTAGACGAAATCGTTTCATCAGGAGCGTAGGAATTAAAGACGGTTAATTATTGAGATATTTTTGTGAATAGAATACAGTCATAATAGAAATATTAGAATACGACTTATTTCGCATGTTATGATACCCTGTTAAAGAAAATGGTGATACACTGAATATACTTGTATTATTACAACATATTGTCGCTTTTGGGCTCTGTATTGTTGCCATAGAATATTCCTTATGATGTTAATGAAAATAATTATGCTTATATTCATTAATTGCACTATCGACAAATGTAATTTTTTAGCTTTTCGCCGTTGATTGATATACGTTATCAATCAACGCCATCCTCCAGTGAATTTTTAGTGGCATATTATATCATCCAGTATAATTCCATGAGTTGTTGATGCTTATTGCCATTAGTTGAGAATGTTGATTGATAAAACAGCTATTTGAATAATATTATTATGTATATTTCCAAAACTCTGGTAGTTGGGGAATAATTTTTTTTCATAATATAGATACACTTATTTCAAATACCTACTAGATGGGACTTATTGTTTAAATCATATTAGCGTATACTAACCAAACTAATATAGTGAATTAGATTATTACTTCTGAATTATTCCTTTCTAAATTAATCTGGTTGTTATAATGAAGGAATAAACGGAAGTAATGTTGATTTTTTTATTAGCTCATTACATTAAGCTTAGTACAATCTTATCATTTCTCAATTGTTAAACTAAACTGTCCACATTGAATATCTGTATTTCTTACCTTAAGGTCTTTAATTGCGAACTTTTACATAATGAGTTGTTGTGTATACAACATGTGGTGATTAAGCCGGCAAGTGTTCCTCGTTAAGTCCTCCGTCCATTATACCGTTATCAATGCGAAACCCTCAATCGGTGGGAAGTAATAATACCATAGTTTATCAAAAATCACTGGGATAATATATTGAATACTATTTTCAACAAAGTTACTGACCACAGATAACTTATACAAAATACATTACTAACATGACACTAGTTAACAACGAACTCTGCTTTTCAACGTGAAGAAATTCCTATTTATATATATTATTAAAAACTAAACCTAAACATAAACAGTCGATGATCTTCGTCAACCTTACTACACTTAAATTATTTATCGTTGAACCGCGTTTATTATTATATTCACAAACAGTCGTGATTCCGATTGGAACGATAACCTTTCTACAACTTGTTGATGACCTCCAAGTTCACTGGCCGCTGAAAATACTTAACATTAAACTAACTTTTCGGATCGTCACATTTTGCTGTGGTAAACTGGCTAGTAATAGCCTGTATGTATTTCTTGTTTATGAAAACTGGAAGTAAATGCCTACCAAACATATGTTGAGATGTACTGGTATTGCACCTTTTCCACTTTATGATATCCTGTTAGCGAGAAACAATAATACACTGAATTTATATGTATTTGCTTCTTTTTAACACATTGACGATAAAACATATGTGTCCTCAGAATTTTCCTAACACTGTATATACATCGCAATCATTACCTTCCGTATTGTTCGACATTATATATTTTTTTCGGTGGTACTTGGAGTTTACCAGGGAACATTTATAACATATTCCGCCTTGCATGTTCATTGGTAAAACGGTTTACGCAATTAAAAAACAATTGAAAATTGAATTTTACAAAGAAAAACTAGTTTATTTTGTTTTCTAACATTATTTCAGATAGTTTAACTCAAATTTGGAATCAATTGCTCTAATGAATAAGTTTGCGCGATAAAGGGTTATATCACAGATTCCTACAAACCATTAAATTGTTGGTTGTTGTTTTCACTCGATGTAGAATGGAGGTGGGAATCACATTTTAATTTGCAATTGAAATTTCTTGCGCTCTGCGATTTTCTATAAATATGTACAGCAACCGAAATAGTGATTTTTTCTACACTGTATAATCATCCTATGAACGAGTCCCTTCACTTATTTATTCAGTATATTCTTACGTTATAAAATTCACGATTTTGTCTGCTTGACACTAATTCCATCCCAAGACATCAAACACTCTCTTATAGTGAATTCTCATCTAATTCATGTTGACTTAGTGCGGCCCTAGTTTTAAGATAGGATCTGTTAAAGTTCACCGTAGCGCTGTTCTTCCAAAGGCGATATTGAGTTTCTGCTAATTTGAAGGAGGTTCGCTTGTAATCTAATTTTAAAGTTCACTTTCAGTTCTTGAAGGAGTAGAAGTAAAAAGTTGAGCTTATCTGACAGAATTTTTATTAGTATCGTATGTGCACTGAACAAGTTTTAATTTCAACTGAGAAGTTAGAATAACACGTACAGAAGTCACATACACACTTATGACTCTTTCTCTAGGGAACAATAAAATCTTGTTATTTTTACAAATTATATCTGTGGAGAAATGAGTACAACTTTCTGTGGGGATTTACTTTTGATTGTTGATAGTGACTAAACAAAGACGAGAACAATAACCATGTCTCATTAGTACTTCAATACGTATCTGTACCTACAGGCGAACAGGGGTTAAGTCCAATTTTTATTATTTTCGGTTTTTTGGGTTATGTCCATTATTAAAACGCTCTTTTCTATTAGCAGTATTTGGTTTAAGTCCATCTAAAGTCTTTATTAAAATTACCATTTTCACTAAAAGGTAAGCCACACCACAAATCCTGCAGTGGTTCAAAAAACCTTGATTCATATTACTATGGAACTACAAAGAGATAAGTCACAGTAAACTCTTTGTTAACAGTGGACATAACCCTATTTTTGCAGACCTACCAACCCTGATAGCTTGGGTTCCAACAATGCACATTTCAGTTATGTTAATTTTATCAGGTATTATTACTGGTGATCCGTTTTTTGGGAAACTTCTCCGTGAAAAGAGTGTAATGCAACTAACCCCACGAATCTAACCACAACAGCGTCTTGTATAAAGGAAAGCACTTACCTGTAAAATCCAGATGTCTATCCTCCAAAGTTCTGATGTGGCGGCTGTAACAATTTTTACTTTCTTGCGGGTGCGAAGAATCAGATTTTTTATGTATGAAAAATACGATGATAGTTCAACTTTATATTGTTAACTAACTGACAGCAGTTGTCATCCAGACCACACTATATTGTTGTATAAGTTTACTGTATCCCGATAGAACATCTAAATCCTAGAGATAAGTACACTCCCTTTTGCCAGAGGGCGCTAAGTGTTGCGGTTAAAAACAAAGATAAGCGGCGCAAATAGTTACTTCATCTGAATTATCTGGTTTTGCTGTTTCGTCGTCAATAAACACTAATTGTAAATATTTATTTTTTATTTTTAAGTTCTCGCGTTTTGTTTTTAATTCTTAATGATACCTCTGAATACTTAGATAAATTGGATGAATTTGTACTGTCTTGTTCGCCGCTTGCACCGGCTTTCGCGTCACTTTTATCACTTTTGCAAAAAAATTCATTAACGGAAAATTTTGACTGTCTTTTATGTTTTTTATAAATTTTATGTTGGGACGTACCTTTATGTCTAGTGGATATGGGTGACGTTTTGACCGAAACTATAGGTTTATTAACTCGCACTATAACGTTTTTATTTAAATTTTCACTGTTAAAGAGCTCGGGTTTAATTGTGTTCAAATTTTGAATTTTGGCTTTGAGCCTACGTGTATATTCCCTTTGGAATGGAATTGCCTCTGTTGTTGGAGGTGACGGAATGATTAAGGAATCAATGAGCACTGACTCTATTGATCCTGTTTACAAAACACTGTAACTGTAAAGGAAAACTATAAAATATTAAATCACTTTTATTCTCAGCTATAGTATGATGATGATAAGGGAGTCTGTGGACTGGTTTTTATAACAGTATTTCAATGACGCGGTAAAGTAAATATTTATTGAAGGAACAATAAAACAGTAAAGAGACTAAGTAAAACCATAATGAACAATTGTTATAAAAGAGTTTATAACATTTTAGTTCATTCAATTACCACTATAGAGCAAGAGCCCGTGAGGGCCATACCTTCGGATTTTTATAAAAGCTCAAAGTTTTTCTATGTATGTCCCCAATACAGGTAAGAATGATCTCCGCCCATGAAACCTGGGTAGTGGTGGCTTTGGCAGGTAACAGGTAGCAAAGGTGTATAAAATTCCACCTCAAATTTATCAATTTATAAAACTCAATTTTTTTATATTTTACTCGTAATAATATTAAAACTCGCGTTGTTCATTGCCAGACACTTAGTATAGTTACAACCCCCCTGCCGGACACCCCTAAATTATTTTAATTTGTAGTTATACTTACGTTATATTATAGAAGCTAAATTTTATATATATTTTCCGGACAACTATTAAATAATGTTTCCTTTCTAGCCAGACAGTTTCGAGGGTTCTATCGTCCTGCCAGACGTATGAAATTTGTTAAATAGTTGTGAGTGAGAGGAGCATATGCAGCAACGGGTGGGAGTGAAATAGAGCGTGCAGTCTATTGCGATCTTGTACTGCACATCTACTGTTGTTTATTCCGAATTATCTAGTGATATTTTTTCTAATTTTTTGAAAAATTTCATTGAATAAAATTATTACAGTCTGAAAAATATATTTTTATAATTCTCGTATAAAAGAGACTTCATTATAACATTGTTTACAGTATCACAATGAAGCTCTTTGAACACTGTTATAGTAATTTTTGGTGTACAGTTGGTTATTGTATTTAGTTATATTTTTATTTGACATTTGACTTTAACCTTGAAAAAAATTATAAGTAAAATGGTCTAGCGTTGTTCTAGCTAGCAAATTATTATATTGAAGGTGAATTTGAATGATTTGTATATTAAAAATATTTATGAATAAAGTACGCTAACGTTTATTTATCATTGTTTATTTTTATATTGTATAGGATCAATGTATAGGTATACAAAACGTTCGATTTTTGGGATAAATTACCAGATATCTATGTGAAGATGTATTACAGAAATAATTCTGTTCATGATATAATATAAATAGATCGCAAGAGCATATACGAAGAAGCTCTTTTTTAAACACATAAGCATTCTCTTTTTGCTTAAATGAAAGTTTGTTTACAATTTACACAATTATTTGGTTATAAAATGTCAAAAGTCAGAAGTTCTGAATAAAACCATCTGTGATCTGACCAATTAAGAATCTACAGAATTGCCAACTTAAATTCAAACCACTCCTCCTAGTTTAAAAACAGGGATTATATGAAATTCAATTTTATTTAAATAATTAAATAAATGCGAATCATAAAAAATATTGTGTAAAACTTGTGCCACAATGACTTTCTGTAGTACTCGTGATTCGCACAAATCACCGCTTCGCGGTTCGTTGTGCAAACTTCACTCGTACTACAAAACGAGTCATTGTGACACTTGTTTTACAAATAACTATATTAAAACAATATTCCGTGAAATTTTACAATAAAATATCAACCATATCAAAAATCTAGTAACTCAATTCATGTTATTTCTAATAAATTTTATAAAATTTATTATATTCAGTTCAACTGAAATTTCAAAGTCATCAAAATCTCATTGTTTATTATACGAAAGAACAATTTTTTTAAATAAGAAATTTACAGATAAATAGATTCGTTTAAATCAAACATTTAAAAATATTCTTCATTGTCATCGTTGCTGTTGACATCTTCATTATCGTCGTCACTGCTACTCCCCTCCCTAAATTCATCGTTATCTTCGCCTGCTTCTGCAATAGTAAAATAAAACCAAGTTAATTTAATTATAATTAGTCACGAATTAATATAAAATAATTTGACATAATTATTATATACCTGATACAGTTTTTAGAGATTCACTGACATAACTCGGTAGTTGATCCCCTTCAAACCATTTAAAATGGTATTGGTCATTTTCCAGAATCCAACCATTATTTACTAGTTCATACGTTGTTGGGTTTTCCAAATGAGCATTGTTCCAGATAGTACATATATAATTTGCTCGCAAAAATTGCTGTAGTAGCTCACTTTTACAAGGTGGTAAACTACTAGCGTCGAAATTTAGCAATTTTTTTCGATTAAAAGCTTCGTTCACATCAAACACTGTATAAGAATCCATAAAAATTTGAAGTCTATATTGGGTTTAATACTAGCTTTAAATTGATAGACATCAGCTGCATGAAGCGGAAGCATTCTTGACCTCACTTTTTTCTTTTTTCTTTCACAAAATATACAAACAACCTCGTTATAATTATTACCAGCAATATTATCAGTCGAAGTATTTACGTCCTGAGTTACAATATTATTATCACTAACATCCGGTTCAAGAACATCAGAAATATCTTAAAGAGTTGAGGATTGTAGACCTGTAGATTCAGAAATTGGAGTTGGCCGAGGTCTCGTGGAGGATTCTGTAGGTACAGGCTGTAAATAAGATTCATCTTGAGATGTTGACAGTTGTGCTTCTATTGACTGGGAAAATAAAATTTGTTGAGGTATTGTTGAAGATTCTATTGATGAAGACTCTGATTCAGGTGGTTCTGAACTCAAATCTAGAATCGACGATGAAGTTGGAAGTGATTTGTCTGTAACTACACTACTTGCTTGTTTTTTCTTTCTTTTTTTTCAGTACTTAAAGGTTCAGTGCTGAAGTATTTTTTCATTAGACCTGTAAATGCTTTATAACATGATCTGTGATAACCACTCTCGGTATATTCACTAGGTAAAATAATGTCTTTGTATTTAAGTTTGTGTATTTTTCTTAATTTTAGAATGTACTGACATTTTTTTAAAGTCTCCTCGGAAAATATTATTAGATCTTCACCACTTTTTTTACAAACAAAGCAAACTATTTTTACTTCTTCTTCACTCATGATAACTTTTTATTACAACTAGAACACATTTATTTTATAAATTACACAGAAAAATAATATGAAGTTTAATAGACGTTTGATATACGTTTACTATGAGCATAACCGCGCACTACATAATACACAACGAGCAGCTGATGCGCAGTAAAAGATCGCAATAGACTGCACGCTCTATTTCACTCGCACCCGTTGCTGCATGTGCTCCTCTCACTCACAACTAATTTACAGATTTCATACGTCTGTCAGGACGATAGTACCCTCGAAACTGTCTGGGTACTAAGGAAACATTATTTAATAGTTGTCCAAAAAATATATATAAAATTTAGCTTTTATAATATAACGTAAGTATAATTACAAATTATAATAGCTTAGGAGTGTCCGGCAGGGGGTTGTAACTATACTAAGTGTCTGGAAATGAACAACGTGAATTTCAATATTATTACGAGTAAAATATAAAAAAATTGAGTTTGATAAATTGATAAATTTGAGGTGGAATTTTATACACCTTTGCTACCTGTTAGCTGCCAAAGCCACCACTACCCAGGTTTCATGGGCCGGGATCATTCTTACATGTATTGGGGATATACATAGAAAAACTTTCAGCTTTTATAAAAATCCGAAGGTCTGGCCCTCACGGGCTCTTGGACTATTACCAGTTAAACGCATTCATCTCTATCAGTAGTGTCTGTGTTCTTTTGATCGTAGATAGTTTGCTTAAAAAATATGTCAGTTCGGTAACAACTGTAACTGTCACTGTCATCCGTTTTTAAAAAGAATTCCTTTGCCGATTCAAAAAGTTAAGAAATGCAAGTAATTCACTGAATTGTCACCTGTTCCATTAAGGTAATATTTTTTTCTATATTAAGAGAGATAATACGGGTTAATGCAACCAGACGCATACGTTATTTTATTATTATTGTTGAAATATAATTATAAAAAATATTTATTTCTACTACCTTGAGGAATTTGGGAAGGATCACTTCAGTTCCAGTGCTGGTTGTCTACGTCCATGTATATTGAAGGATTGGTATGCAAGTGCATATGATTAAAGCTCTCTAATGTATTGGATTGGGAAGTTAGCCCAACCCGTTCATAATTGAATAGGATGTTGTGAAGGAACTAAAATGTTATAAACTGTTTTATAACAACAATAAAATAATCGAATTCCAAATTTGTCATATCTGGATGTAGAAATATCCATTTAGAGAGATCTAAAAGCAAATATAATAACGTATACAGGGTGTTTCCTAAGTAGTCTCAAATATTGTAGTGGGCGCTTCGTCACTTCATTTAAAGACGAAAAGCTGTGATAAACATGTGTGATAAGTCTTGTCGTTAATGAGATACAGGGTGTTGAATTGTTTGTAATAAATGAGCTCTGACTGTAAGTGAAATTTATTTTTCCTGGTGACGCTACTGGTCTATAGAAGTAATACGAAAGAATATGCTTATTTCCAGTGACCTTTGTAATAATATTGCCAAATATTGTGTCAAACCTAAAAACCAACATAAAAAACGAATAAGAAATTTTTATCATACGGATTTTTTGTATTAATGTAACAACGATGCCTGCTGCGTTTACTAATACTGAAATATACTCATTTCTTCTGGAAATGAACATGATCATCTCACTCAATTAAACAATATCTTCCACGATTTAGATAAGGCAGGGTTAAAATTGAACATATCAAAATGTACATTTTTTATATCAGAAATAATTTTCTTAGGATATAAGTTAACACCATGCACTGTAGAAATGGATCCTAGTAGAATTAGTCTAATCAAGGAATATAAAAGACCCACCAATCTAAAATCATTGAGAGAATTTTTGAGGACTCTAAACTATTTTAAACGTCTAGTACCTAATCTATCTGAAAAGCAGATACTTTTAAACAATTTGTTAAAAAAACGTAAAATGGTGTTGGACTGACCAACATGAGGAAGCTTTTAAGACAGTAAAGAACATGTTGCATGAGCAGGTCAAAAATTTTTCCATCAAGATTATGATAAACTTTTTACATTGAAAACTGATGCATCTATCCACAGAATTGCTGGAGTGCGGACTACAGAACAGCAAGGAATTGAGGTACCAATATCATTCGTGTCTAGGATAACTAAGTCTGCGGAGAAAAATTATAATATCAGCGAGTTGGAGTTATTGAGTATCAGTTTTTGTGTCGGAAAGTTGCGTTATTTTCTATTAGGAGGAGATTTGACTATTTGTCAATCTTTCTTATACTCCAATTCTCATCTTCTCTCTCTATTCTAGCACATTTAAATGAGCCTGTGGTGAGCGCGCATGAGTTTTACGCTGTATTTGTTCGTTGAAGGAATATGTCTCTCTCTTCGCAATGAGCTCCCATAGCTGCCGCTAATTTTCATTTTTATTATTTATCTTTGGCTGCATCAGCCGTTTATAAGATAGCCAAACATTATTATGTTTAGAATTAGACGCTGTTTATTATTGTACATGGATTTTTAATTAACATGTAAGGGAAATAAGCTACATTTATCTACCTTTCCTCACCTGGCTGCAGGTAAGTATAGCAATCATAGAGATGGGTGCCTACTACAGTGAGGTATATTATATAAAATATTGACGGTTTTAACTTACTACATGTAACTAACATGGGAAAGTAAAAATTAAAAATAAATTAGTTGTTAATTAAATAATTACTATTATTAATTGCAGCAGGCTTATGATGGCAGAGGTTGTTTTTATAAGTTCATGATATTGAAATCAGCTTATAAAAATTGTTTCATCTAAATAACTGATGAGGGTATATTTTTCTAATCCCGGATCTTAGACTAGTATATTTATTGGTTCCTCGAGATTGACTTTAAAAGCCGTACTGATCATGGAAAGGAATAATTCCATTCCATCTAGTATCCACAAGAAACTTGAGTCTCTGGAATTTCTTTCAATTAAAATTTAACACGAAAAGCATGTTTGTGTGGATTTGGGAGTTATGACTCTGATACTTAATTTTGAACTGAAATATATCAAATACTGCAATTTCCAGAGTAAATGAGACAGTTGAGTTTGACCATGATTCCAAACTATTTTTGATGCCACACCAGTACTAATGAATGTTGAGAACTTACCGCCTCAAAGTAATGAATAAATATGGTCTTCAAATAAACCATCTCAAAGGGAAAATTCTGAGAATCAGTGGGGTCAGGATCAGAGAAGGGATTTACAGTTCCAAAATTGATAACTGACTCAAAATTGTATCAAAAGGAGAATGTGACTAGAACGATTTCAAACATATTTTAATTAGCGAGGCAAAAACCGTAGATACATTATGATTTGTTCACTACGAACTTGGAAAAATGTCGAATGATCATGGAAAACACTTTTACAATGATATTTTCAGCAAAGTGGAACAACTCTGGAGACAATAAGGCCTTGCAGACCTCAAAACCAGATGATCATCATTCAAATTATTGGTCAACAAAATCTATATGTTGAGTAATTCATTTTAATATTAAAGTTGTTCGAAATCATTGTTGTTCCAAAAACTTCATATCACTGTAATTCGGAATGTGTCGGTATTCCTTTGTTTTCAGCGCGGGTAATACTTATTACTTACCAAAAATATAACTATTCAAAAATATCTTTTATTTTGCACATTCAGGAGCTGCACAATATTCGCATTGGAAAAGGACCAAAACTCCTTTCATAATAGTTGTCACACGATATCCTTCTTCACCTACCTAATGCTCCGGAGTGTCTACACATTTCAATGTACACAATTATTGAACGATGAAGTAAAACAAATTAATGTTCAATTTAAACTGGTTGATGCGTTTCACAAACAAAGTAGCTTTCTCCAAACGAATAAAAGTATAATTCAAAAATGTTTTAATATATACAGTGCATAAATACAGAATTCTATTATACTAATGTTAACAAAAGGTATTAAAGATATTACCTGGAAATTCATTCACTACAAACATTCCTAAGCTATCTTTTAAGTAAAAAGGTTTAATAAAGGAGAGTGATTGATATCTATTTGGTCGTTAAGAAGGTTACCTTATTTATTTTTGGTTATCACTAGAGCCACTAATGAATTTAAACTAAAGGATTTACCGACTACATGTGAAATTTCAAAATTTGGGTCGAAAATGTGTTGGTTTTCTAATAAATGGATAGTTAGAATCTAATTTTTTGTAGTCAAAGCTACGTGTGTGTTACGAAATTCTAGTTAAAGTTTCTAAAAGTTCTACCGATGTAAATTTTATCACAGTTGTCATTATCACATTTCAATTTATAAACTGCTGATTTGTTTAATTTTGAAGATTTAGATTTGTTGTTTTCAATAAGTTTGGATAAATTGTAATCCATTTTAAAGCAAATATTCATGTCTACAGTTACTAAAAATGATTTAATTTTTAAGTATGGTGTTCCAAAGTATGTTAAGCTTTTAAATTGTTCTAAAGTCTGTTATATTATCTTTTTATTTATGATGTTCTCAATTGAATTTAAATCATAATTATTAATAACTGCTATTTGTTTTATGATATTTACTTTTTCTTACAATTATTGGTATTTAATGAGACTGTTAAGAGTATGTGTATCATACTATTGAAAGCTGTAATTGTAATATCTGTATGTGTTGGTTTATCAAATATAGAAAAATCACGTTTATTACTTACATTTGGAATTGTAGGGTCTAAAAAATTTACAGACATATTTTGTTCAATCTCTACGGTAAATTTGATATTATTGTGAATTGAGTTTATGTAAGTAATGAAGCTATTTGTGCCGGTGAAACGAGCTAAAATGTCGTCCACATATCGGTGCCAGTACATATTTTTTTTACTAAGGGGGTGTTTATGAATTATTTTTTCTATATTATCCATGAAAATTTCTACTAGTAGGTGACTGAGGGGGTTGCCCATAATCAAACCATTTTTACTGCTATAAACCTCTCCATTGAAATGAAAATAATTTTGATTCAAATACACTTTCAATAAAGTTATGATATCAGAGTCTTCTTCTTCTTCCTCTTTAGAAGGCGAAATCGCCTGTTTAGTTCCGGTTTCCTCCTTGTCTAAGCAACTCTTGCGAGGTTGACTGCCAACTATCTCGCCAACGTTTAGGTGGACGTCCAGTTGGTCTTCTGCCATGGGGTACATTGTTGCGGATTATTATGGCCATTCTGTCATATCAGAGTGAATTATAGAATTAACATTATTGTATATGAGCAAGTTATCAACAAGAGTTATAGTTTCTTTAAGAGGTATACTAAGAAATAGATTTGTGACATTGAACGATATGAATTTGGAATTACGGGGTACTATTATATCTTGAATATTATTAATTAATTCTGTTGAGTTTTCATCTGAAAATCGAGGTTTGAATGAACAATATTTAGAAATGACATATGAGAATCTTTGAAATTTTGTATGAAGGTGCTGTAAAATAAGAAACAACTGGTCTGATTCGGTACCCCTCTTTATGGAGTTTAATTAATGAATAGAGATCGGGGTGTTGCAGATTGGGTAAAAATTATTTATATTTTTCTTTATCGTTAATTATTGATTAAGCGTTATTTACTGCTAATTATATTTCTTTCTGAAATTTATTAGTTAGGTCTTTTCTAAGGGTTTCAGAATTGCTTGCCTGAATGAAATTGTTGGTTTTAGGCTTATTTCAAAATTAAATAGGGCTATTTTAGAGAGTAGCATGACGCGACTTCGGAAAAATTTCAATGCAGTTTTTCGTTTTGGTGTTCCATGATGCCAAAATCACCCCCGTTCCAAAGATTATATATATAACGGAATTTGTAAGCACGATAGAGGGCGTATTTTTTGACGGATCGAAACCAAACTCGCTACAAAAATCGGTTAGGCCAAAATATTGGACGAGTTCGTTGATGAGCCAAATCGGCCCAGTAAAAACAAAATGGCGGCCTGTCAAAGTTGAAAAAAAATTGTATTTCCTTTGTTTTTCATTTGACGCAAAAAACTCACTGAGCTTTTTCATAGACCTTAATACGTTCAACGATTTTTGTATTCAATATTTTTCTCTAAATCGTACATTAAGACATTTATTTAGGAAAATTCACAAATTTGCCAGAATTTTTTTTTATTTTTATGTTTTTGATTTGATGCCAAAATGTTACTTTGGTTTTTTGTACATCTCAAAACATTCTATAACTTTTGTATCTAATTTTTCATTTTGGGTTTTATGCAAAAATGTTACTGAAATAAGCCTGTCCAATTGGTCCTGTGCCATTGTGCTTTTTAATATATAATCTTCTTTAGGTAATGATATAACCGTATTTCCTTTATCTGGTTTTGTGAAAATAAGATTATTTGACTTTGATTTTGGTTGAATTGATTTAGCAAACTGATAATTCAAAGTTGGGTTTGTTAAACTCTACAAATTTTTTTTTAATAATTTCTGAAGCTATATGTTTTAGATTAGAATTATTTGGAAAAGTATACAAGTTAATTTCTGTTTCTATACCTAGTTTGTTGAAGTTATCAAATGAACATGTGGGTTGAATATTATGTTTAAAATATTTTTGTGATAATTGAACGGCTTTATCTGAGAAAATTCTATTTGGAAGATTGACGAATCTATTGAAAAATTTTTGTTCTGAGAATTTGGTTTGTGGCTTTTTGATACTGGGTAGGTGGTTATTAATGACAATAACTTACGTTCTTGTCCTTGGTACTTTTTGTGAATTATTACTTCAATTATATCTCTTATGTCCCTATCTAAAATGTTAAACTCTATGGGGTGTAGTATATGTGATAGTTGTGAATGAATTACCTTAACATTAATACTAAAAATATGTCTCTTATTATACTGAATATTATTTTCTTCTTTTAATCATTTTTCTTTGCCATAGATACTTGTTTTGTTGGCTGGAACGGCTCTTGTTGTCTGTCTTCAATTTCATGTATCTAGGGAATACATGATTTCTTTAACACAGCCCGAAGAACCAAAAATTTCGCGTACAAACTGCACTTTTTAAAAGTAATTCAAAATACCATATAGCCAAATAGCCGATAAATGCTTTCTTGAAAAATTGAATAGATGAGGCTTTCACTTGATGAAGACTTGATAAAGATCTTCATGAAGTAAAAGCATCATTTTTTCAATTTTTTACACAATTATTCTCCAATTTTTATTTGGTCATAGCTGAATGCGTCATCACTATAAAAATCCATTGTTCACTTTGAATAACTGCGTTTTATAGAAGCTCCGAATATAATACAAAGTTTCACTGGGACTTATACATACCGTAGTAGTTCAGACGCATCCGTTCCTACTCTCGAAAATTTTGCATTTTCAACAAAAAAGTTGTAGGTTTCTGTAGTTTTTTTTCTATGGATCCAACTTCGATTTTTATTCTAAAAATGCAATCAATTATCATAATAGAAGAAAGCGTACCTTTGAAACAGTAACCTTATCACAACAGGAGTGACGTTACCAAACGCTGATTGATAGTATGAAACAGGTTCGATTTGAAGTTACTTTCACATCGCGATTATTGTTGGAAATTTGTGTTCACTACAATAAAAACATTCTTGTGGCTCTTTTCTTGTAAGTTTTTTAACGTTTAACTAACAAAATGTTCATAAATAATAATATATATGCATCTTTTTAATTTTTGATTTTGGGTGTATTTTATTAAGTTAAGTTCCACAGCAACTTTTAACGAAACTTAATTATTCTCTCAAACTGCTTAACAGCGTGACCACACAGTTAATCAAAAAGTTCCCCATTTTGTTTCCCGGAGAAATCTCCACCGTATTTAATTAACTTTAATATGTTATAATTTGCCCTATTTTGCTAAAGTTCTCCTTTAAACAAATACGTATTTCTCTATCTGGTTCAGACTTTAGGATATTCCAGAAATAGATTCTACGTTAATTAAATTTGCAGGAGACGCTTTCGCGAAAACTCATCGCGTGTCATCAGGCAAATTGCCGGCATTACCGAAACTATTACTGAGATCTAATTACAGCAATATGCTGGGAATTCTGAGATGACAATTATCCTAATTTGCACCTATTGTATCCTGTCTTAACTATAGGTTGTCAGCCCCACGATTTAGCGCCGAGATAGACTTAATTGGATAAGCATTTTATCACCGCCATCTTGCAAGATGTATTATTCTTTTAAATTAATGAAACGTATATGGTTTCTTGTATATACAAATTAAATCAACTGACATCTAGCCCATTGGTAGAGTAACCCGATATCCAATAATTAGGAATATTAATTAGTTCAATATTATAGAAAACAATTGTTTATATGAAGTTAACTCTATTTTATTCATACTAGCTATGTTAATAGAAAACTACAGCTTATTTATGAGGAATATTTGTGATGACTGTTGAAGTTTGTTCAATCGAGAATATACCACAAAATGTTTTTTTACAACGTAGTAAAAATATTCATTCATATGATGCTACTCACACAACTATCAAACATATTTATTTTCAATGACCGTAATTTCTCGATTTCTTATATTTTCATGGGTTTCGGTCAGAAATAAAATCACTTGTTTATAGTGGTAACGTTTCGGTTTATTTGATTTGAACCATTCTAAAAAGCCTCTACTGAGACATAATCAAAAGTTTTAAAGGAATATATTTTAACTATATGTATTTACATAAATGTTTTCCGATTTTTAGAAAATGAATTTTCAGTTACTTACGTGAGAATTGTACCACTTCATTTAAAAAGCGGATCTATAGCACTTAGAACTATTGAATACCTTTCTGATTTGAGTGAACATTCACTTATTCATGTTTAGAGAGTAAACTTATTATTCTTAAAATTGTTGAACGTACCTATTACTAAAGTTAAAAGTTCGGAATCGAAAAACTTGTTTTTAAAAATTTTTATTTTATTATTAAAGCGCAACAAAAGAATTAACTAACTAAATATGGTTTTCTACAATATATATATATATATATATATATATATATAAATATATATATATATATGTATATATATATATAATATATATATATATATATATATATATATATATATATATATATATATATATATATATATATATATATGTATATATATATATATATATATATATATATATATATATATATATATATATATATATATAGGTTTAATAAAAGTATCATATTTCTTGCTACGTTGCATTGTGCAAGAATGTAACTCCTTCACGCCTGGATGAAAACGCATCCCTCAAGGATGTTGTTTCAGGACATGGAACGACAATTTCTACTTCTCCTGGTCGTTGGCTTCGTTGTTGGTAGGACGCACACATTTTTCTTAATATCTAAAATCCGAAAATGGAACCCAAAGATGAGTATAACAGGACTGTCCATATACTTGTTCCGGAATAGTAAACTGGAGTGCCAATATTTTCTAAATTTTCCTTTTAAACTTGTAGCTTGGTTTGAATTTCATGATTTTCTTTTAAACTGATACTTCTAAGGTCCAGTGAGTTTGACTTTGGTTTCCAAAATTCAGAGCCAAATTTATTACTGGGAGGTGAACGTCAACAAAATTGAATTTGCTTGGCTTCGTCGTAACAACCGTTAGGGATTGTATATGAACAATACAACCTGGAGCGGACTCTAATAATAATGTCCCATGAATGGGTATATTGTCTTTTGTTTCTTGGCAATTATTCATGACAACTTCCTTCTTAGGTGCGGTGATAAACCATTGTCCATCGGAAATTTTCGTTATTAGGATTATGTGTAATCGATCACGAAGTGATCGACATGTTTTGGTCTCTGCTTTATAGGTGAGTAATTGGACAGCACACGGCGACTCTTCTGGGGCGAAGGACTTGTGGGCTTGTTTACATATATACTCTTTGGATTGTATGTGAGTTTGGTCCATATATGTATGAGCGATATCAGTAAGTGCAAGGAAGAGTTTATAAGGGAGGTGAACGTAGAATTCAGAATTGTTTCCAAGGATGGGTACAGGAAATAATTTGTAACAGTGATATATATCTGATTCTACTAGAGGAATTTCTAATATAAACGTAATAATAAAAAATCTTTTGAGTAGCTTTTTTCAAATTTGAGTATATTTTCTAAAGTTGGTTGAAATGGCAAATATTCTATATTCGATTTAAGTTGTAATTTTACTTTTCCGCCCAACCTTTCTATATGCGAGAAAAGTATTGGTTTACCCCAAAAAAAGTTGGAATTTTGAAATTTTTTTTGAGTTATTTTAACGTTTTCCATCAACAACAACACGAAAAAACGGTTTTTAGAAAAAAAATCCTGTGTGAATGTCGTCGTCGTTGTCGTCGGCCACTTTTCTTTACATGTCTTGTTAGCACGATACAGCCTCCGGAGTGCAATAAGTCAGCAATTTCATAATTGAATATTGTTAAGAACATGTCACAGATGATTTTCAGTTCACCAGAGCCAGTACAACGGGTGCTATGGTACTTGAAGTACAACATTCAATAATTTTTTGAGAAATTTCAGTTTGTTAGCACGATACAGCCTCCGCAGTTCAACAAGTCACCAATTTTATGATTGAATATTATTCAGGGCATCTCACTTATGAACACTATTGATTTTCAACTTACCGGGGCCAATACAGCAGGTGCTACAGTACTTTAAGTACGATATTTTTGTCATTTTTGAGGATGTTTCAGTTTGTTAGCACGATACAGCCTCCAGAGAGTATACGATTGATCAATTTTTTGATTGAATATTGTTCAAGGTGTCTCACAGATGTACCCTATTGATTTACAGTTAACTAGAGCGAGATAGCGGGTCCTATAAATCCAGATATACTGAATTATTGGTTATTCTTGGAGAAATTTCGGTTTGTTAGCACGATACATCCCCCGAAGTGTATACAAGTAACAGTTTTATGATAGAATATTGTTCAGGGCCACGGATGCGGAAAAGTTAATTTCAATCCTTAAAACCGTTTATTTTCATTTAATTTAACAAATCTAAAGGATTTACTATCGAGTTATGTAGTGTATTGATTTTAGCAAAAGTGATGGCAGTTTTTATTTATTTTATTTTTATAGTAATTTGATTTATTACTACGAATGATGAAAATAACCATAATGATAGTTGTTTAAAAATATATGTTCTTTTATTTTATATTCAATCGTTTCTATCCTTAGTTTCAAGTTCAATTGATTGTATGAAATATTGGAAATTAAGCTCTTAAAATTCTCAATTGTATTTTCTAATAGTGAAATTTGATTGAGGGAGCTTATTTTTAATTTATGTTGATTTTCTTGTAATTGTCTGATTTGACCTTTATAATGTTCCGCATCTTCTTGATCTAGATTACTAGTTATGCATTTTATAAGTGAACCTAAAGGGTTTAATGAATCTCGTTTAAACCTATTGTCAGTTTTCAAAAGAGGATTAATTTGTTTAACTTGTGTTTCTATATTCTTTTCCAAAGATAAAAGAGAAAAAAAGAATTTTCAAACTCAGAATGATATCCATGGGGAATTTTGAAATTATTATGTAATTCGTTTGATTGAGTTTTTATTATTGAGAATTCAGATATGATTGAAGTTAAGTTATATATTTGTATAAAAGACCAATTATTAGTTACTAATTTAGTTGTCACTAGTTTATCAGAGAGGAACTTGACGGCTGAGGTGACGACGGCGAATCCAGTGAGCCATATTGATGTGCACAATAATTTTATTTTTATTTTTTGGGTTTCCTACTTCTACTTTTCCATTTTCCAAGACTTTGGTTAGAATATAGGGTCCCTTAAATTCACGTGTTAATTTGCCTGCCCGACTTTCAATTTTCCTATAAACTTGTGCACCAACTTTAGGACTTAGAGTCTTTTTGGTTTCTTTCGCAAGATTTATAACTTTTTCTTTTACATTTGAGATTCTTCGTATACTTTAGTTGTTGTAGGCTATAATTGCATGAGGCAATAAAGAAAGGACATAGGCATCTTTATCTTGTTCTCTTAACAGCCGAAGATGTTCAGTTATAGTAGAATGAAATCTTTCTACGGGCCCATTTGATTTGTGGTGGTAGGGTGTTGTGAAATGAATAGTGATTTTATGAGATTTTAATAGTTCTTTAACAACGTCGTTTTGAAATTCTGTCTCTTCATCAGAGACAATTTTTTTGGGACACCAAAAGGCTGATATAGAAGTACCGAAATATGGCAAAGCTTACCCAAACTTTGAAAAATTGTTCCAAATTGTTAAAAATTTAAGAGTTCCTACTTTATAAGTGTCAATGTGTCAAATGGTTACAATTTTAGTACATTCAACTAATTTTAATTTTGTAAAATGTTTTGACCAAATTTTTTGAACACAGAACGAACTTCGTTAGATAAAAAATGTATGTAGGAAGGATTTTTACAAGTATTTTCTCTAAGGAACCCGCTGATAACATTCTCATCAGCTGGAACTGTAGCGCGAATGATTTTGTGACCGTCAATACTTCGAAGTCACGTTTAAGATAAAGCACGTATGGAGATTTCTTTACTATTGATTGAAACGCTTTATTATTTATAATACCATCTAACAATGAAAAATTTGCATCTTGGGAAGATTCTCCGCTATGAGCCGTATCTGTGTCTGAATTATAAGAGAGTTATTGAAACGTCTTTTGAGAAATCCTTTATTAAAAGATACCTTTATTTTGACATATACGCATGCGCGTTTCTTAAGTACGACTTTAATACTTTTATGTAAAAAAAGAATATCCCATATTTAAATAAAATACAGGAAAGGAAACTTTGAGTTAAAGATCTTTAATTTTGACATGTTTGACACACTTTTCACAGTAGAATAGCTACTTCAGTTCTGTGTTTGTAATGAAATTAACAACCAAAGACAATACAAATATTAATATATTTTAGTTTGTCTATGTTAACAACTATATTAATTTTTTATTTCGTTATTCAGTCTATCGTCGATGATTCTGCATCTACTTTAGCAAAATTTGCCATGAGAGCAAGAAAATAGTACAGATTAATGAAAAAAATAACAGAATCTTTATTTGGCCCATAAAATAAAAATCAGTATCTGATAATCTAAAGGATACCTATGTCCAATCTAGTAAAAATTTGTATAATTATTCTTCAGTTTGTTCATAGGTACTAAGGAGCAGTTGTCTAATTGAAAGTATTCAAAAATAAAGTACAAGTTCAAATTCACACATCAATTTATTATTCATTTCAAAAGTTACACATGAAAGATTAATTATGGTAAAAAATAGAGACCTGCTACAACCAGGTACTGGTCGTAAAAGAATAAAGTCCCTCCAGTATTCAAAACAGTTTTTGCAGTTTTAGGCACACAACAAGAGCTTATGGTGTAAAATGATTTTTTTTATCAAAAAAGTATAACATCATTATAAAGAATATTGCAATAGTTCGATAACACTTTAGTACTTTAGAGAATAACAACAAAACCATTCGTCTTATGACAAACTGCTTCAAGAGCTTGCAGATCTATGGCACTTCTCTTTTTTAATTTTTAGGATTTTCTCATACAGGGAAACCACTTCTTTGTTATTCGTCTTTGATTTGTTTACTAACAACTCGTAATCCTCAGTATGGCGAAGTTTAAAACTTATCTCAGTATTTTCATATTTGGGGCAACGTATATCACCTAAAATCCTGAAAATCATTATAATTAGAGATTTTCTTTAAAGACACAGAAATAAGAATATGGTTTTGTTGACCTACCATCCACACTAATACCACTTTCGGTGATGAAATGTTCTGGTAATTGCAGCAGATTCTTCAATTTTAGGTGTACTATATCAGCCCTAAGCAATCTAAAGTGATTTTTAAGTTCGTCATCATTCATATTATTTATATCAGTTATTTGCATTTGTTCATTATTTTCAATACCAATAAAATAGTACAAAATCAGCATCTCTATCTCTTCTGCATTCGCTCTTGCTAAAATTGCTATTTCTAATTGTTCCTCGATAATAATATAAATTAATATTACAATAGATGCACACAAATAAGCATGATGTTTATCTTCGAAAACAAACAGATAGATAGGTTATGTTCTTTTATAATCTGCCAAATGTCATTATAAAATAAAGTTCTTTTTCCTGTATTGCTACTTTCAATAACTCTATAAAAAGTCATACTAAAAGATAAAAGAACTTTAAATAAAAGCAGCCCTTATTACAGATCTTCAATAACTCTCTATTATCATTTTGTTGGCCTTGCAATTCATTGTTTTCAAAATGATTATTATCTTTTTGAATTATTTCTGGGTTATTTACTGGTAGTTGTGAATTGATGAATTATTCATTTCGAGTTCCTTTAGTGTATTATCTATTCCTACTAGGTCGATATTATCAAGGTTAAATTCTTCTAAAAATTGTCTTATATCAAGGTCAATATCTCCGGGATTATTTAAGTTTGATTCAGTTTCTAAAGTATTAAGATTAATTCTTGATAAAGGATCTGCAATATTATTTTTCCCTGGTTCATATTTTATAGTATAGTGAAATTCCTCCAAATTAATGCGCCATCTTAAGAGTTTTGAATTTGGGTATTTTAGGTTAAATAGATTTAATAGGTTTTAGGTTAAAGATGAAGACCTTGGGAGGAGTGTTGGAAGACCCCAGCAAAGATGGTACGACGAGATAAAGAAGGTCGCTGGCCTGAACTGGTATCGAGTTGCGCAAGATCGAAGCCCATGGACGAATTTGAAATAGGCCTATATCCTAAGGATAGAAAACGGCTAAAAATAGAAAAATAGGTTAAATAACCTCACTAAAGGACGATGATCTGTCAAAATTTCGAATTTACGCCCATATAGATAATGACTATACATTTTTCAAGCCCAGACTATGGCCATCAATTCCTTCTCGATTGTCGAATATCTCTTTTCTGTACTATTTAAAGTTCTAGACGCGTATGCTATGGGATGATCATTAGGGATTGTACCTTGTGACAATACAGTACCCAAAGCTACGTTAGAAGCATCAGTGGTTAATATAAAAGGCTTAGAAAAATTTGGGTATGCCAAAATTGGAGCATTTATTAAAAGTTCCTTAAGGTGGTTAAATGGTTAAAATATTTCATAAATTCTGGAGAATGTACTACTTTAGAATTCTTTTTAAGAACAAAGTGAGGGGTTTTGCAATTTTGGCGAAATTATTTATAAAGCGCCTGTAATAGTCATCTAAACCCAAAAAATATTTAATTTCCCGTTGTGTTCTAGGTATCGGAAAGTTTTTATAGCACTAATTTTGTCTGGATTCGTTAATACGCCTTCTCTAGTAATTTTATGACATGAATACATTAGTTCGGTGCGCAAAAATTCAGATTTTTCCAGCTGTACTTTCAAATTAGATTGTCGTAAACGTTCAAACACTAATCTCAATCTCTGTATGTGTTCTTGTAACGACGAAGGAAAAATAATTATGTCATCAAGATACACATAGCAGATCTCATTTTGAAAACCTCCTAATACATTATCCATAACCCGTTGAAAAGAGACAGGTGCAATGTTTTGTCCGAAAGGTAACCGAAAAAATTTATAGTGTCCTGTCTCTGTCGAAAATGCAGTTTTTGGGACATCACCAGGATACATTTCGATCTGATGGTATTAGTTAGCTAGATATAACTTTGGAAAATACTGGGCGTGCCCTAGTTAGTCTAAAATATCGTTTATGACTGGAAGCGGAAATTTATCATCGACAGTCTTCTCATTTAGCTTACGATAAATTCGCGGATACTTATATTTTTTTGTATATACTGGACTATCATCAATAATATCAATGTACATCAAAATGTAAGAGGTACACCCTCAACATAATAAATATCTCTATACTCATAACAAAGATTTTTAATAGCTTCACATTCTTCCTTATTACAATAATCTAACGTAAGCTTCTTTAAGCTATCTCTCTGTAAATTATCAAGTTCATCTATATCCATTTTATCAAAACTATTTAGGTCTATAGTAGATTTCAATTCATTTTCTTCAATTATCTCTATTTGAAAGGGTTCAGTAAAAGTTATTTTAACAGAATTACAGTAAAAGCAAATGAATCTTCAATTTTTACCAGACACTGAGGCATTTCAGCTTTCCCAAAATGAACATAATTTAATGTAGCTATGCTGGAGGTTTGATTTACCGGTACTTTTACTTTCTGGCGTACTCGCGGGGGAATAATTACTTGGCTTGGTTTAAAAGACTTTAACTGAAAATGATACAAATGTAATACAACGTGAGGCGTTTCTGAGGTAATTTTTTTAAAATTTATGTTAGCACCAATGTTTCTTGAAAAAACATAACCTATTAAGCCATCAAAATTTGGGGAAAAATTGAATAAATAGAATTTGTGATTACCTTTATCATTAAATGAAGGGAATATAGGAATGATCATAGTTTCATCATGAAAGTATGTTGCATGAGCGGTTTGTGCAGAAAATTTTTCAGGTCTAATAAACGTTTTATACATTTTGTGAGCAAGATCCGGTTTAAGAAAACTTTGGCCTGACCCTGTATCTATAAGAAGTTTAGCATTTAATTCTGGTATAAAAACCTTACGCAACGCTGAATAAACAACTTTATTCATATTTATCATTTTACATTGTCTCTCAAGACAATTTGATAAAAAATTTCATCATAATAATCTTCGCAACTATTTTCTTGGAACTCTATGTTCTCATTAGATTGTTAAAAAGTACAAGATGGGTCATTTTCATAAGGTTCTACGCATTGATTACATAATTCTTCAAAATTAAAATTGCACGGTTGTTGTGGATTATTCTTGAATAAATTAGATTTTTTATTAGTCATTTTACTCATAATATTAGAGGAGGTATCCATAGCGTCTGGATTCATTAAATTATTATTTGTTGCCTGTATTGAGCTATTTTGGAAGTTTTGTTGAGCTCCTGGGTTAAAGTTTGAATTAAATGATCTGGGAGTAAATTGTTGAGAGTTTGAATTTGCAAAATTAGGTCTTGCATTTTGAAAGTTAGTTGTTTGATTAGAGTAATTTTGAAAATTTTGTCTCGGATTATCAAAATTTTGATTATATTGAAAGTTTCTGAAATTAGACTGTTGTGATTGAGTATTAAAATGTGGAAATGAATAAGATTGAGCGTTAGTCGGATAACGCCCTGATGGTTGTGACTTTTGTCTATGCTGAAAACTACAACTTGGTTTTGAGTTTGAAAAACTTCGATTTTTGAAACTAAGGAAGTTTTCTTCCTCTCTGGCGTAAGCCATAGCTTGTTCAACTGAATCAAGATTTTTTAATCTAACAACTAATTGCATATGATAATTTAGACCATTAATGAAGGTCTTCAAACACAAATCTTCGTATTATTGAATTTTTAATAGCTTAACATTATTTGTTCGACATATTTATTTTGGAAAATAAAATATTACGCCCATCTTCGATTTTTAGTCCAAAATTTTGTACGCTCTCATTCTTTTTAGAATGCATCGGAATTATGTCTTGAATAATACAATCAATTGAACTTTGGTCAGAAAAAGTAACTGAAAGTAAATCTTCAACCATTGCCCAATTATCTAACTCTGTTCTAGAAGCTATTAAGTCAGCAGCTCTACTCTTAAGTTTTCCAATTATAGTATCAAAAGGACAAATATTTATTGCAGCGTTAGAATCACCACGATTTTGATGATTCATTAATAAATTCTCGCATGCTTTAATAAATCTATTAAGCTGTTTCGGGTTCCCATCACAGTTTGGAATATTATCTGCTTGGTATTTAATTAGTTGATAGTTTGGTTAAGCCACTTCGTTTAATTTTGAATTTGTAATTCTATCTATCATATCTTTCACGATGAGAATGAGAAAAACACTTATACAAAAAAAATAGAATGATAGGAATTCATTATAAAATGGATACACTTACAGTAAAAATGTATTCTTCATTTGCTGAATTCTTTACTATACTTTGGACTTTGGACGATTTTTGTTCCTTTGTCCTCGCCAATTGGGCCGTGGACGATGTAGTGCCGGTTCCCTGGTCAAACTATACTATGGACTTTTGAACGATTCTTGTTCCTCTGGTCACTGGTAAGCTCTTATGAGCACTCGGAATTTTCGTAGACTCGCACCAAGTAACCGTTGAAACGGAGAACTGTACTAATTTTCGACACGTTTCGTACAATTTTGGCGGATCCTACTGACTGCGCCAGTTGAAATTTCGAAAACGAAAAACTTGTTTTAAAATTTTTTATTGTATTATTAAAGCGCTCCGAAAGAACTAACTAACTAAATATGGTTTTCTACAATATATAGGTTTAATAAAAGTACCATATTCCTTGCTACGTTGCATTGTGCAAGAATCTAACTCTAGCACTGGTCACTGTTTGTTATTATTAAAGCTTATTCAATGTTTATTGACAGATGAAACGGTTGGAGATAATTTTATTACGTATCTATAAACAAAAGGACATACTTCATACGTTATAATTGATGCAATTCATACATTTTCTTACCTTTAGTTATTATTCAAAGAAGGATATTTATTTTATTAAAAAGTATAAGATTAAAATTAATATTTAATTGTATTTAATAATGTACACCTTTTAATGTAATAAATTATTTAAGCGGGGCTGAACGCAAGTACATCAAGTATTTGATAGTTTCAAATTAATAAGGAAAAACGTATGAGTATATTACCATAGCTCAACTTTATTTTAAAAAGATTATAAGTAGATACAGTATTTGTGTCACCCTATATATTGTGTGATATGATATGACATCTTTTATAAGGGGTGTACTTGCGTCACCTATTTTAAGCTCGCCAAGAGGTTTTTGGATTGGTCATATATACAGACGCTTCCAAAAACAGCAAAGGAGTAGGATCCGCTGTCACCTCACTAAACGATATTCTCTACACAACTGCTTTTAAAGATACTGGTAGTATATTCACCACAGAAATATTTGCGATTCTCCAGACCTTCAGATTATTGAACACAGATAATAATGACGTAGCTATATTCACAGACTTTCTTTCTAATACAAGAAATACACGAAAGATACGAGAAAGTCTTCTCTGGAAACACCATGGTCACGATAATTTATACCCAATCCCACCTTGGAATCGCAGAGAATAAAACAGCTAACGACACCGGTGAGCTGCCGCTACAACTAACACCCAAAAAAAAACAAATCCATACACACCTAAAACATCCATTTTAAAAAAACTTCTCAGATACTCCTGGCAATCATATTGGGACACAACACACTACGCCCTTCATGAAATACAGCCTACCATGAAATATCACCATGGCTTACTACTCTTCAAAAATGAAAAAGTAAATAAGAAGACAAGGTATTGGATATACACGATATACCCATGGATACTTGATGACAAAAGAAGATCGTCCCCTGTGCCAGTTACATTCCGTTCATCTAACTGTTAAACACATCCTAGTGGAATATCTCCGCTACAAAATCTACCAGCAGAAACACAACATAAAAAAACATTTAGTGATATCCGAAAATTTAATGAAGTGAAGTGAAGTAAAAATCACATATTTATTAAATCATATCTAACATGTTCTACCAAAAATGTATCGAATTTTGTAACTGTTTTACCCAAAATGTATAAAATATTTGTAACTGTGTCAGTGGTCTCAGCAAACTAGACACGTTAATTTAATTTAAAAAAAATCCAATTGAAAATTTCAAATTCTTATATTTTTTTCAACAATAAAATAGTCTGTACCTATCTCTAGAATTGCAGATTATATTTTGTTTAAAATACAAAAAAATGTATTCTGCTGATTTTTATATTATTTATCATTTGCTTCAAATTCACGGCCATTCCTTAAATTTAAAACTTCCCTAACTCATTAAATTTTGAAGGGAGGAAAAAAATCAGACATTTTTATGTAAAATTTTAAGTTCTACAATTTTTCATAAGCATTTTTTGTTTAACTTTCATCGTTTTTCTGTAAATTTGAAAAATTACTTTTAAATGTTGTTTCAACTCTTGCCGGGGGTGGCAGATACTAAAACTACACATTGTTATTGTATCTTTGAAACTACATTATAGAAAAAATGTCAAGTTCACAGGAACAACCAATATCCTCTTGATTCTTTTGGTTTCTGGCACAAGACAGATCTCCTAGTTGGGTTACTCAGTTTGCCCAACTAAGAGTTCTAATAATTAAAACTTTGATTGTTCGAATAGTCAATAAATCGTAGAAACGAACCGAATGTTATATGCTTTGACTTTCGATTGACTATCCTACTGACTGCGCCATTTTAATTAACTGAAACCGTGTTTTCAAAAACTAACTTTATTTCTAACACAAAACTCTAACAACAATTTCAAATACAAGACTAATATTTTTATTACAAACATGAATTTAAATAACTTTTTAACAAACAATAAAATAAGTTCTTAATCAGCACAATATCCTATCCACCTAAGGGAAATGACGTAGGTGAAATATATATATATATATATAATTTAATTTGAAGAAAGATATTTGCCAACTTATTTGTAATATAATATCCATTATATATATATATATATATATATATATATATATATATATATATATATATTTGATTTCTTGTTCTTGGGTTTAGGTCATAAATAAATAAAAAGCTTTATATCGTCTACATACTTTGACGTTTCGCTCCTTGTTGAGAGCTTTCTCAAAAAGATGTTTCTGTCTTATTTGGACATAATAAATAATATTATATTAAAGATTCATTCTCCTTCAAACATTTTATAGATACCATAAATATACCTCTTAATTATAAAATCATATCACTGGATATTATCTCAATGTACACTAACATTCCAAATGAATTGATAACAACTGTTCTAAAAACAAAATGGAACTTACTAAGAGAATTCACAACTCTGTCATGCAATGAATTCATAGAGGGAATATTACTAATACAAAATAATAACTATTATCAATACCAAGACAATTATTATCAACAATTGGATGGTTGTACAATGGGTTCTCCTATCTCCTCAACCTTGGCACAGTTGGTAATGGAATATCTGGAGGAAAGCGTACTAGGGAATTTAGATTTCAATGTATTGTTTTTTAAACGATTTGTTGACGATTGCATAGCAGCTATACCGTCAGATAAAATTAATAATATGTTAAATTCTTTTAATAGTTTCCATCCAAAACTTCAATTTACAATTGAAACAGAGAACAATACAATACATTCTCTAGACCTAACATTAATTCGAACCAATGACAACAAAATAAAAACCAAACTGTATCAAAAAGAGACATGGTCCGGCCGATATCTTAATTACTACTCTAATCATCCCAATGCACAAAAAAACAGTGTAATTGTTGGATTGACGGACCGAGCTATAAAACTTACTTCTCCAGAATACCGTCCGGAAGTTTTAGAACATACCAAAAACACCCTAAAAAACAATTACTACCCGATAAAACACATAGAACGAATTTTTAAACAACGCACATACAAATTCTACAACAATAATAAAAATAATCAAAAACAAACTCAAATAAATAATAACAGATACATATCAATTCCATACACAAACCAACTGTCAGAAAAACTGAAATACGTTTTATCAAAACACAACATTAACGTATGTCACAGAACTCAAAATACCCTATCGCCATTGTTCACTAAACTGAAAAGCCCAATTAAAACCAAAAAAAAATCTAATGTAGTGTATTCTATACCATGTTTGAACTGCCCGAAGAAATATGTTGGTATGACAACACAAACTTTAGAAAATCGCTTAAATGGTCACAAGTACACAAAAAATGCGTCCACCGCTCTACATAAACACGAAACCAGGGAACACCATGAATTTGACTTCAATAGTACAAAAATACTAACCCAGGATTCTAATTACCATAAATTAGTAATCAAAGAAATGGTACATATAAAAAAAGAAAAGAATTCATTGAACGATAAACAAGACATAAAAAATCTGAGTCAAATTTATCATAATTTAATTGTGTAATGAATTTAGTAACCAAAATATATACATCCAATAACAAAATAAAAATGCTATACACTTTGGATTTCACTCGTATGTCGTGAATTTATTTCTGAGGTAAACACCTTTATTATTATTTTATCAACAAACTTGTTTTTATATGTTTTTATATGTTCACTGTCCTTTTTGTACACGTTCCAAAATTGTATGTATATCGATTAATTGTAAATATTTTATTATGTCCAAATAAGACAGAAACATCTTTTTGAGAAAGCTCCCAACAAGGAGCGAAACGTCAAAGTATGTAGACGATATAAAGCTTTTTATTTATTTATGACCTAAACCCAAGAACAAGAAATCAAAAATATTTTGAATGGTCAAAGAAAATTAAGAATTATTATTATATATATATATATATATAAATATATATATATATATATATATATATATATATATATATATATATATATATATATATATATATATATATATATATATATATATATATATATATATATATACACTCTGATTAGATCCTTCCAGCAGGCGATGTATCGCTAGCCAAATTCGCTCCTACTTCTACTCAACCCCTCTTCTGATCTAGTCGCATATTCTCCTCTCCCTTCTACTTTCACCCATCTAGTACTTATAATATTTGTAAAATATTAATAGTATGATGAATTGTGTTGATTTCAAAAAAAATATTTGTTATATAAATTGAATAAACAAAAGTTTCCCAATATTTATACCTTTTCATGTTACATGAATCTCTTCTTATGTATCTAATTAACAATGTTTTTTGAAGAAGATCGATGAGATTTCTATCAAAACACATGTTATTAGTCACTACCTACACGAAATGGAATGTTAGCAAATAATTCACCATTAAGAAACAATTTACCAGTGAGAAAATCCTGACAAACTTAATAAAAGCGGATATTTGGAATAATGGTCGAAAAGCAAATATATGTCAGATATTAGGCCCAGTTAGGTTCCCCAATGTATACGGCAAGTACAAAAAGTAATAAAAGAATTCTAGCAGACAGAGAAGTTGCGGTTAGATACACTGTAAAAATTGTCATATTTTATCAGGTTAGGAATAATTCTGGAATTGGCTACAGGAACTATTAGAGAATATTAAGTATTTTATAAACACTCGTAAATGGTTAGAAAAAATATACTTGTTGAGTCGTTTCAAATAACAAAAAACGTATGATTTTAAAACAATGCATATGGAGCCTTGAATTGATCATACCACACAATCGGCAAAAACCAAAATTCACTGAAATTATTTATGCATTTCATAGTTATAAACGAATGTTATAAAATATTTTCGAATAATCTCTGTTTAAGATTCCTCTCAATTTCTAGGGCAGTGTTCCCATCCAATTATACTCTTACATCTGACATTTATCACATGGCATTTATGTATGAAAGTTGTTTAGTCCAGTGTGAAGACACAAAAATGTGTCTCGCATATATATGTATATTACTTTTCTGCCCAACCCTATCGAATATGCGACAAAAGGGTATAAATGCAGTTTACGGAGTTTTCTTCTATTACTATTATTAATTTATTAGGTAGATTATGTCTCTAGAAGCATAAAAATAAAAAAATCTTGGCAGTCCCTTATTTTAATGAAAATGTTCACTTTTAAAAGGTTCACTTTTGGAAGTTATTAACAATGGGATCAACAAAAAATTTAGTTCTAACTGTTATAAACGTGTCAAACTAGTGTCGTTATTATTTGTTGCCGTTGGTGTTGGGTGACTGTTTATTTTTGATGCGCTTCTGTATTTAAGATTTTCTTGGTTCCCGACAAAAATGACTTTCATTTACCTAGGCGATACTTGTACCTAGTGAAATAATAATGAGATTATATCGCAAGCGCAGAGTTTGGGTTTAATACCCGCAAATAAAGACATTTAGTGTCCGGTGGATTTTTGTGACGGACATTTCATAATGGCACCACGGCCAGATTCCATAGATGGTTTTCGTTGGAAATGTAAGGTACATATAGAAAATAAAATAAAGGATACGTCTATTTTGTAATGAATAAATTTGTCAGTTTGGAAAACTGGACAAAACGGTAGGAAAATGTAGAGAAAATAGAAAAAAGGGACAAATTAAGAGCAAATTGGTGCAATAAATGTATAAGAAAAGGAAATTGAGCAAAATTGAAGAGGCATTAAAAGAAAATTGAATAAATCGAGAGAAAATCAGTATATCAGAACAAAAGTTTGAGTAATTGGAAAGAAATTAGGAGAAAATTGATACAGTGAGTGTATAAGAAAAGAAAATGCGGAAAATTCATACAATTGACGAAAAATAGACGAATTTAAAGAAAATTGATACAATGTGCGTATATAAAAAAAATTGAGAAATTGTGGACAAAATAATATCAAATTGATATCATAAGTGTATAAGAAAAGAAAATTGACAATAATTGGACACCAACTAAGAGAAAATTGACACAAGTGTATATGAATTCTAGTTTATTATTCTCTCTCGTGTCCGCTCTTTTTGACGTTTCCGATAATTATTGATGATGGCAAATCGCATTTTTTTTGGAAAATATACAAAAACCATATAAAGAAATCAAGTAGTAAAAATAGCTAAAGTGATGAGCCGGTCATACGGCTAAACTTTGGAATGCCACCTAGTGAGTTCGGGCTTCAAATTTTTATTGCAGATATGTCTAGTTATAAAAATGTTTCATACCAACTTACAAGCTGCGGAAACAACTACTTTTCGAGATATGAATTATCAAAATTATTAAAACTTACTTGTAATGACATGCAGGCACATTTTAAATTTGAGAATATCTCCAATCTTGTTCGGGTCTCATATCTTTTTTACAAACAATTATTATCATAGAAACGTTTTATACCAAGTCACAAGTTGTGAAAACAAATACTTTTCGAAATATGAATAATAAAAGTTATTAAAAACATTTCTTTTCCATGTAAAAACGCTTATGAAAGTCAATGTTAAACTCGCCAAACGACAATGATATACTGCAGTGTCGCCAACCGTTTGGAAACTTTTCCCCGAAAAAGAATTCACTTTGTTCAAGATTGGAAAAACTTGAATTGTATAGGTTACGGTACTATTTCAAAATCGTGTAAAATATTTGTAGATATGAAATTCTTTTTGCATCCGTTCACCGTTGTTATACATTCAAAGCGTAAATTTATTCTATTTTGTAGCCTTGTAAAATATTTAGAAAATCACTTTTCACACTATTATTTTATTGTGGTAATAGAATTGTAACGCCGTAGAATAAGTAGTATTGTTTAGAGATAGCGAGATAACACATTGTAAAATTCGTGAAAGACTTATTGTCACATTATATTTCAGTTTCTATTGTTAAGCAAGGCTGTAGCTTCTAATAATGGATCGGTGTCGGGAGGTCTGTAATAAACATTTGAGTAAAAGGTTTCAATAGAAGTCGACGTACAATAGTAATTGAAATATCTATTGGAGGCGTCCATTGTTGTTTCTTGTCAATAGTTCCATCCGGGTGACTATATTGACCAATAAGAAAGGTTTATTCGCTTTTGCTTTTAGTCCAACCAATCTCCGTGTAATCACGCCTCTTTGGAAATTTCTATTGTTTCAGATATGCTAAGTCTAACATAGCGTTACTTAGTTGCTATTCGAGTCAAGTGCGTACTCATAAGTCGAAACACATCGCTTCAAAGTGTATTCAAGTTCAAGCATACCGCTTATTAATTATTGTTCGAGTCTAGTGTGTACTGAAAGCCGAACAAATCGTTCTTAGTCAGTATTCAGTTAGCACTAAAGTAGATATATACAGTCGCTACTATTGGTCACCTCATCAAGTCGAAACATAACGTTTTTCCGAATCATCAAGTTCTTATTTTCCTTCCGATCTGAAACCCATCTAAGTTCATACATTTATAAATTTGTACAATTCATTATAAGTTTATATATTCTCAACTATTAATTTCGACATTAACTTTGTCGTATTAAGATTAATAATATAGTTGAATGTCTGCGACAGTCGACGAAGTTCAATTAAATTATAATCTAAAACATACGTATTTTTCATTTTCAATATAATAAAACAATTTGACATATTTATATAATAATATTGAATAATATAATTATATTTATGATTAAATAAATGTTTAATACTATTATAATTTAATAAACTTCGGTAATGGATATACGTAAATTTTGCACATAGTTTTCCTCATACTGAAAGTAATATGCATTCATCCTTTACCTTTAAGAATACCCAATACTATGTAACGCACACATCAGGTTATTCAAAAAGGAAAAGGGCGAATCCAATACTTACATTCACTTCCCCTTCTTGAATAACTTAATATCCAATACTTTGTAACGCACATTAAGTTATTCAAGAAGGGGACCGGACTTCGATCATTGGATTCACCCTTTCCCTTCTTGAGTAACCTGATGCTCGCGTACGAGGCACCGGAAGAGGTTTTAGGACAGTATTGCCAGATAGAAGGCTATTATTGAAAAGTGAATAGAGGATGGCACTATATATTCTGATTGATGGAAGGGTTACTCTAAACTGAAAGACAGTCATAAATATAAAAATTTGCTAGCCAACCATTCCTTGAACTTCAAAGATCCAGAGACAGGTGTATGCACAAATTCGATTAAAAACTCATGGTATGTTATTTTTTAATATAATGAAGAAAATTTCCAATACATTTATATTTTAGGAGACATATAAAAGCGGCTGGTCCATATGGAAATCGTAAAAAATATTTCCTTGGGGGCTACTTAGCCCGTTACATATCCAAAAAAAATGTAGGAATCTTAAGCAAGATCCCTTGGAGATTTTTTCTATGTTGGCTTGAGATTTATATGATCTGGAAATATTAGAAAATGCCACAAACATTGAAAAGAGCGATGATGAAGCCAATAGTGAAGATGGGGGGGATTTTGATTTCTTTAGTTATTTTTCCCTTTTTATATTCAACATCTACTTACTTAAAAAAGAAAAACGCCGATATAGTCGTATATTGGGGGGGGGGAGTATTTGTTCTTTTTTATGTCTATACGGGCTATTTAATTACGAAATAAAAAAAATATATAATAAAGTCCAGGGAAGAAGAAATTTTGATGAGACCGTCGAGTTTTTTTTTCCTTTTCTATGTTCAGGAGGCATATGTAGTAACGGAAAACAAAAAAACAGAAAAAGACAAATGCCCGTAATCTGCATTTATTCCCTACTGTTAGTATTGAAGAAATTGAAGCATATTTAAATGAAATAAAGTCACTCTCTACTGGACCTGATTCAATTAATTTAGAAATGATACTATTGTGCTGTCCTAGAGCTTTACCGGTGATTGTTGATATTATTAATTCTTGTTTGCTGGAAAATAAGTTCCCTAATAGCAGGAAAATAGCTAGGGTTACTCCTCCACCCAAAACATCTGACGTTCCAAACTGTAGCGACTTGCGTCCAATTAGTATTTTACCATATTTGTCAATAGTTTCAGAAAAAGTTATGAACAAACAAATACAATGTCATATAGAGCAGTATTTGATTTTACCTGAAAATGACTCAGGCTTTAGAGTTGTTTCTCTGCATTAATGAATATAACTGATGATATTTTGAGGAAAATCAATTCAGACAAGTGTATGGCTCTAGTGTTGTTAGACTTTTCAAAGGCCTTTGACAACATTAGTCATCAATTATGCTATTCTGCATTTCGCAGGCTTCGCTGATAACGCTGTTTACATGATAAGAAGTAATCTTGGAAATAGATTCCAGTATGTTGAAGCTTGCTTGGGGCAGTCTTCTGAGGAAAAAATTCGTTGTGGCGTACCACAGGGATCTATTTTGGGCTCACTATTATTTAGTATATATACAAATAACATAACGTCGTGTTTGGAATATTGTGAAAGTCATTTATATGCTGACGTTGCGTAAATTTATTTTCCATTTCAACATGCAACTGAAAATTTAATCAATCGTGATATAAATGATCTAGTATAATCTGCTAAATTACATTTTCTACAAAATAGAAAATAATGTACTCATGAAGTAAAAAATCTTGGACTAACTATTCTTTCTGCTTGAATAATGCTTCGCATCTCTCAAACTATTATATCCACATCGACATTTACTATCACATAAACAAAAATTCAATTGACAAATTCGCTAGTTTTAAGTCACTTTAATTACTGCGATGTTGTATATGGACTTTATTTAGATGCGACAGACAGCACGTATCGAAAAAGATTAGAAATCATGTTTGAAATATATTTATGTCATTCGTGAATATGATCCTGTTTCATATAAACTTGTAGATGCGGAATGGTTAAATATGCAAAAACGTAGGAAATCACATGGAATTATCTTCTTTCAAAAATATTATTTTGCACAAGAGACCCGCTTATTTGGTAAATAAAATAAAATACCGTACTGATTTTCGTACGCTCAGTTTGCGTTTTAACCCTTTATAGGTTATTGGGAGAATAATTTCCCACCATATGTGAGTCAATCAAATTTACTCAAAACAGTTTTCTAGCATCATCATGCCCTCGCTCGAATAGTAATTAAGTATCTTTCAACTAGAGGGCGGTTTGAATTTGTGTGAATAAAGAACACGTGGGTACTTTGTTAGTAGCTGGGAAATTATTATCCCTTTGACCGTTAGTGCACAGTGAAATTACAGTTTTTTCTTGTAAAAGAGCATTGTCGTGTAGGATTTCGCAAGAATAAACAATATTTAGGAAAACAAACGTAAGTATGTTTTTTGTATTCGTTTTATACACTGATTACTTTACAAATAACATTGATACTTGAAAGAAGTAAGCTGTTGGCAGAGAATATGACAAAAAAATTAGGTTTCATATTGCATCGTACAAATAGCAATTGCTTTTTTTTCTATAAATTTTTTGACAAAATTTCATAATAACATGAACTTACATAGTATATACTACAAAAATCTAAAGAAATAGATTTGCTTATCAATCGGATGGGATAATATTGCCACTGGCGTACTGACTGAACTTTTCTCGGAAGGTCCTAATATAACTTATTTGTATTTTAAGATACATTATGATGTTGTTACGGGTTGATCTTGCAACTCACCCCGCAACACTGTAATTATTGGTTTGTTAATAAATTTAATAATATTTCGAGTTCATAGGTACCTCTTTGTTGACATTATCAATCACATCGGTCATGTATATTTAAGAAACCGAAAGATTCCCCTTAAATCACTTATTCACTACCTACATTCTCCGCTGACAAATAGTATAGCTTACTTTGAGAGTGCGTTGGTAGATCAATGTAGTTTCAATTGAGTTGTACTTGCTAAACATCAGTTTGACTTGTTTAACATATTATCAAGAAGTCAGGTTAATGTCAGGGCAGATTGTACGTAGGATTTGTCAAAATCGAATTTGGGTAGAATCCGAACGAATTCATTGAATTTTGGATAATTTTGGGGAATCAGGTGTCGAAGGAGAATTGTGGAGGGAGTAAAGTCGCATTTGGATTTGTAGAGTGGTAAAAAAAGGAGTTTAGAGAGAATAGAATAAGAACCCTTCAACGGAGGTAACGTAAGCGTGATGGATGTGATTGGTAAGTCATTTTAATTATTAATAAACATTGTAGGGTCTCAGTCAGGGGCCACCATCACTGTTAAGCCAAGAGAATAAGTATAGTCTCTCCGCCAACGTTAATAGAATTATTTTGAGACATTTATTTCGATACTGGTGATTATATTAGAGGCGAACAGACCCCTTTGGATCAAACCGTAGTAACATAGTTAAGAATAGGTTAAGGCATTTTTTGCTTTTGTAAGCGGCTCCGTGACGTCACTGTGGCGCAGTTGTTTGTATATAGACTTTTCTTGTGTAACTAGTATTATACAATTTTCATTACAAGGGTGTTTGTTGTTCTCCCCTCTTGTAATACCTAACATCTTATATATTGTCTAATTAGAATTTTCGCATTCCCACCCCCGACCGAATTGAGCTTGGGCATGAGGTTGCGCTTCTGGAGCTAGTGAGTAGACCATAATAAATTAAGCGCGTAACAATGTTAACTATACTTTTCTACTTCTGTAGTATTATGCCAGAATGAGAGTTATCTGATGCAGAGCTTTTGTTCGAAATTACAAATGAGCAAGCTGAAAACTCCGATATAGGGGGGGATTTGGACGCCGATGATTATCCTGATATTGGTGAGTAATTAATTTCTAAGAAGGGTTGGTTTACATTGCATATTTAACAATTATAGGGTCTATAAGTACATCAAGGTCATCCACTAGGACATCGGGGTTCCTAAATACTGAACCATTGGCATCCACTTCTAGTGAAATCGGATCAACTTTTCTAGATAATGATGCCGCATCGATATTGGCATCAACCACTATGCATGACTATTCGGAAGACTTTGATGACTCCCGTGATGATCCTAGCTATGATCCTATACCGAACAAAACGAGATTTGGATTTGACCTTCCACAAGATTCCTTTGATAGTGAGTCAGAATCTGAAAATAAGAGTGTTGCCAGAACTGATTGAAAAAAATCAGAGGGAACCAAAATGAATAACGAAACATCCTATGGATGGAATAAAATAGCCATCGATTTACCTCAGTTTCATAAGGCTACTTTTAGTCAGCATTTTGGACCAAAGCTATCAGTACTAAACAGTATCAACCCCTTGGCATTTTTTTCTTTGATTATGACTAAAGAAATATTAAACCACATAGTAAAAGAGTCTAACAGGTATGCCATGCAGCGAAACAACCACCTAAATATTGACGTGGACGAATTGCAAGCTTTTTTTGGATTACTGATCATTATGGGATTTCATTGTCTCCCTAGTATGAGATTGTACTAGTCGACTGAAGCAAATTATGATGTCGAGCGTGTGGCTCGAGTAGTAACATCGAAGAGGTTTTTAAAAATGTTGCGATATTTACATCTAAACAATAATGAGAAAATGCCAGTTTGAGGTGCTGCCAGCTATATAAAATACGACCACTTTTATCTCATTTTCAAACTATATTCAAAAAATTATTCACTCCTTCCAGATTTTTATCAATTGATGAGAGCATGGTGGCTTTCCAAGGTCGCTCTGGAATGAAGCAGTATATGCTACTCAAACCAATAAAAAGAGGCTTCAAGATTTGGGTTTGTTGTTGTGCTGTAATGGGTTATATGCTAGCATGTAATGTATACACTGGAAAAGCTAGTGATGAATCTACGATGAAATCGTTGGTAGAGAATGTTGTCAAATTTCTTTCTCAAAGCTACGAAGGATTAGCGTACTGTTTGTTTTTTGACAATTTCTTCAGTAGTATACAGCTGATAAGAGAATTACTTGGAAAAAAATTGTTTGCTTGTGGTACATTCCGTACTGACAGAAAACATTATACAAGAAATATGTTCAAAAAAGATAAAGAATACTCCAAAGGGGACACTAAATTTGTGCAATGTGGACATTAGTATCACCAGATGGTTTGATCATGGAAAAAACAGGTGACTGTAGTAAGTAACATGCATAAACCTTCTGAGATGTCTATAATAAATAGAAAAAATGATCAAGGTATTCGTGAAACAATTGAATGTCCAAAAGGCTCAGCAGATTACAACGCATATATGGGAGGGGTGGATAAATTCGACCAATACATGTCCTACTACTCCATATCTCAAAAATCAAGACGGTGGTGGATAAAAATATTTTATTATCTCTATGAATCCGCTTTCATTCTATGCAGGAAAACAATGAAAAAGAAATCAGAAGCCGATGAGTCATTCACAGTTCCGATCACGTTTGGCTAATGAGCTTATAGGTAACTCATTTATGTATATTTCATAATATTTATAAATAAAATGAGTTGCCTTCTAGGGACATATAGCAACAGGGAACCAACTGGTTTCACTCCTGGCAACGCTTTTGGGAGGAAACGGAATCATCCAGATAGGTAACCAACTGTACAAAACAATATTAGACCACAAGATGTGGGTCCATATGCCAGAATTACAAAAAAAAAATACAGACGATGTGCTTTTTGTAGTAGTAAGACAAAAGAGAATAGAAGTAATTTGATTAGTAAAACTTGTGATATTAGATTATCTAAAGGTTGCTTCGGTAAATTTCATGGAAAATAACTTTTTCTAAATATGTAGTAAATTTTGATTCTTACGTTATTTTAGGATTATATCATTACGATTGCGTTCTATTTTATTCTGACATTATAAATTCAAATTTTTATGTAAAATGTTGGTAATTATCAATAAAAAGTAGTCAGGTGGAAAGTTATTGTTCCACTGCTCTTGACATACTTCCTAAGACCCTTAACCTTAACGGTCTTTGGGAGAATTATTTCCCACCAGATTTTTGAAAAGTACAATAAAAAATCACGTTTTCTTTGCATATTTGTTACTTCATAGTACCATATAAACGTTTTCACAAATCCAAATTGAAATAAAACATATCCCACCGTTTTGCCCTATAAAGGGTTAAAGGACTTATATCACCGCCGCCTCATAGGACACAAATGTTCAAACGAAGCTTCACATACAATATTTACCACCTATACAACAGGGTACCTGCTTCTCTGAAAGTAATTAATCTGAATATTTTTAAGATCAATATAAAAAGAGTGTGATAGATGAAAATTAGTTTTTCGTTTCTGGACGTATGGCTCGACATTCGTGAATAATTCGCTGACGTAAATCACCTAGAATTTCTGGTTAAGTTGCATAGATCTTGGTTTTGAGATATCTCCATGAAAAAAGTCTTGTGGGGTTGAATCTGGTGACCTAGGTGGCCACTCCTTCATTGGGCCTCGTCTGCCTATCCAGCGACCAGAAAATGCTTCGTCTAGAAACTGTCGTACTTCGAGAGCATAATGTGGAGGGGCTCCCTGTTGTTGAAATGTCAGTAGATCTTCAGACATATTATCATCATTTTCTAGTATGTTGACTATTTCCAATGATGGTGTGGTGCACCTAGGTCACCAGGTTCAACCCCACTAGACTTTTTTATGGGGATATCTCAACATCAAGATCTATGTAACTTAACCAGAAACTTTAGGTGATTTACGTCAGCGAATTATTCACGAATATCGAGCAATACGTATAGAAACATAAGTCTATTTTGATGTCGCTGAAATAATAAGTGAGACATATAATTTTTACTGTGTAGTTGAGAAAAAGAAAATATCGTTAAGAAACTTTGTTGAATCAATGAGACAGATATTAAAAACAAAAATTATTACTTTCTCAAAGGAAGCAAAAAGTAATCACAAGGTCTGGGGAAAAGTGACAACGCAACTGGACGTTCTAATTGGTGGTAGGGTGAAATTTTTCGAGAAATTATTTGATAAAATTAATTATATAACAAACAACTGTTTGGTTGTGAGCAAAAAATAATTTAATTATGAAGGGCTGTCACTCCCATTGAAGATATATTTTCTAGTATAATTATGTGATTTTTTATTTTGAAAGCTTCATTCATTCATTTGTATTAGAATGATTAGGAGAAAAAAATTGAAAAACTCTAATTGAAACTGCCGACTGAGAAGGATTATTTGAATATTGGCCAATTAGAAGACGAAATGGAGTAGAGATGTAAGAAAAATCTAATATTCAAGGCGAATCCTTATATGCTTCTTTGTGATTTTGTTTAGGTTTATGAGAAGATTTAGACAAATAAAAGCTTTTCATAGAATCCATGTACTCACCAAAGTTTTAAGAGCACCTCGACTTTCATAATGATCAGCCTTCTCCCATCTCCATGCCTCTTTTGGCCAGATTATCTAACAAACTATACCTTCTGTCTGTGTTTTGGTAATTTTCAATTATTTATTATCGTATACTTTTACGTTTCAAGCACTTTTTTGTGTGTTTCATCACTTTCTATTAATTTTTATTCCTGTATCAGTCTTTGAGTATCTTCAGGAATATGAACTAATCATTTATGATATATTTTCCATATTTGAATAATAATGTATTGTGTTATTACTTCACTCTAATTATTTTCAATGAAATTGTGGTACCTACACCTATGTTGTTACCCTATTCTCGTAGATTTGAATACTTAATACAAGAGTTTCTGAAGGACCGTTCAGCCTTCCTCTATTGTTTTTCTTGTTTTTCTTTTTATTCACTGAAAAATAGATTATTTTCCGTTATCTCAAGCATGTCCGCTTTTCTCCTTAAAAAAACAAAGCTGGGCGTCGTTCTACTAACGATATCACAGCTAGGACAAAAGTATTTAGGAGCCACTAAAACTAATAAGAGTAACTTGCAGTTTATAATTAAAATTTATTCATAGATATTATAACCGAGATGTTAGATTGAAGTATATCATTAAAAGAGAAAATCAGGAAACATGAGTCAGAGATTCTGTTTAATGAAATTTTTTTGCGAACATTTTATACAAAAACGTTTTTAATTTAACAACCGTCTGTAGTTTGCTCAGTTTTTAATTTTATCCGTTACTGGGCAATAAAGCGAGCTTAATCCAATATAAATTAAATTATGGAAATTGAAACATTCTTTCTACTTAAGTTCATAATTAGAAAAATTATAAAAAATGTGAGATTAAATAATTTCAATAAAACACGATGCGCAATTCGAACCATAACACAAGTAATATCATGTTTTTATTTATTTTAGTTTTCATACGATTATTTAATCAATAATAAATAATTTATACAATTTCAGATACCAACTCGCTGTCAAAGATTTGAGTTGTCCGTTTTTAATAAAATTAGAATTTTTCAGTTTATTAAAAATATGGAAGCAAGTATTATTTAATGTCAAGAAATTAGTAAAATAAATCCCAAACGTTTTAGTAAATCAGTCGATGAAATAACTAAATAGTAATATCATCAGAAATACTGTAGTTGTTACCTTAATCACAAAAAAAAATTCAAAAGTACAAAAGTGCATTTGCGTACAATTCCCCATCATATGGGGGAATCTTGCGCGTAGTTTACAACAAGAAATGGTGGAAAATATTTATTATTATAACGAATTTATTTATCTAACAAATTTTGAGGCCTGATGTCAACACCTGTCACCATAAAATGTGAAATCTGTGGTAAATTTTTTGAGAAGCGAGGCCTGAAAATACACCAAAACAAGACCCATGGTGGACAAAGTTTAAGTTCCATTACAAAAGAAAGTCTCAGCAATAAGGAAATAAATGATACGGATTTTCATCTAAAGTTAGCAAAATTGAAGTGCCAACGATCAGTCATCAGAAGAGTCCCAAAAGCTTATGGGGCTATTTGTGCCTCAGCGCTCTCTAGCCTCAAGGATGAATGCGTAAGACAAAATTCTATTCCTACCTGGGAAAATTTATTGCTTTTTCCATACAATGTTTTGAGTATTCCTTCTAAAAATTCTAATAAAAAAGTATCTCTCTCTAGTATAATCAAGAATAATTTAAAAATCTTTGATAATATAGATCATCATTTAAATTTCTCTGATTAGCAGAACATATATTTCTCAGTTCGGAAATACATAAACTTATCAAAAAAATAGTGAAATTATAATGTCATTAATAAAGTTTCTGACGGCGAATGGACATCCGCAATCAAAATCTTAGCTTCAGATGACAGTTTGGCTGATGTCAGTGCAGCCACTTTAACAGAATTAAAATCGAAACATCCTTTAGAGAAACTTAATAGTACGTTCCCTACTCTGAGTTCGAAACCTATTCCTATTCTTATAACAGAAGAATTTGTCAGGAACGCAATAAAATCTCTTAAAATAAGTTTGGTGGTTCAGACTCTTTAATACCTTCACATCTACAAGATTTAATAAGTTACAGTGCTGGCCCATCAGGAAAAAAAATATCTTATCATCTTTGTGTAAATTATGTAATTTTATTTTAAATGACACAGTCAACATCAATATTCGTACTATTTTATTCGGAGCGTTAATATTAGCTTCAACTAAAAAAGCAGGAGGTATCAGACCAATTGTTATTGGTACAGTTTACCGTCATTTAGTAGCGGAAATAATTTGTTCAAACATCAGAGACAAATTAGGATATTTATTTCGTCTATTAGAATTTGCTATCGGGTCGAAAGGTGGTTGTGAAGCAGTTGCACACGCAGCAAGACGTTTCGTCTCTAATCATCCCGACGTTAATAATAAAGTTTTTCTGAAAATTGATTTCAAAAATGCTTTCAATGCAACTCATCGCGATCATTTATTAAAACATGTAGCAGCTATTCTTCCTGAAATTTTTCCTTTCACCAATCAATGTTATCGATTCCCTTCATATCTTTTATTTGGCGAAAACATCATTTATTCGGAGAGAGGCGTCCAACAAGGGGACCCATTGGCACCTCTCCTTTTTTGCATATCGATACACAAACTTATAAGCAACATTGACACAGAATTCAATGCTTGGTATCTTCATGATGGTTCTTTAGGTGGTAATACTAATTCCGTGTTCAAGTCTCTTGTTTATATTATCAACAATTCCAAGGATATTGGTCTTGAACTCAATTTTAGCAAATACGAGTTATTTTTCTTAGAATCACCAAATAATCTAACTATTGATAAATTCAATTCTGTAGCACCAGGCATAATAATTACCAACGGACAAAATTTATTTCTATTAGGTGCTCCTTCATTAAACGAATCCTATTTATCAGCTTTCGATGAAAAACTAATCTTTTTAAAAAAATGTCATCTCGTTTATCCTCGTTACCGACACATATTGCTTATTACCTTCTCAAGAATTGCCTATTAGTTCCAAAATTACCATCTTAAGATGTAGTCCGACCTGGTTACATAATGATAGCTTAATCAATTTTGACAATACCATTCGTCATTCATTAGAGTCATTCATTAATATTAAATTAGAGGACCTTTCTTGAAAACAAGCTTCACTACCTGTTTCATATGGTGGTTTAGGAATTCGCTTACTCGTTTCATAGCTCCTCCTTCTTTTTTCTCATCAATAAATAATTCAAAATAACTCATTAATTACATTCTGCCTATATTTTTCCACACACAAGACCCTTTATTATTGGAGGCAGAAAATATTTGGTCATTAAAGTCTTACAAAGTTGTACCCGATGAATATAAATCCTTTCAAAAATTCTGGGATATAACTTCATTGAACATTGAAAAAGAAAATTTGCTTCAGAAAGCTATCAATTTACCAGATAAGTCTGATTTGAACGCAGCATTTTCAAAGGAATCAAGAGCATGGTTGAACGCTATACCGTCGGCCCCATTCGGTACGCTTTAAGATGACGAAAGTTTCCGTATTTCTATTGGTCCCCGTTTAGGTTGTCAAATTTGTGTAAAACATTGCTGTCGTTGCGGAGGTGATGTTGATGAATATGGTAGATACGACCTAAGCTGCAAATTGCAAAGTGCCGGTGGTTTTTCACGTCATTCTGCAGTTAATGACCTAATTAAATGAGACCTGTCATCTGCAAAGATTCCCTGTTCGTGGGAACCGTTAAGTACTTGCCGCGATGACGGCAAAGATCCAGATGATATGACCGTCATTCCATGGCAACGTGGCAGACCAGTTATATGGGATTTCACATGCACTGCCACGTGGGCTCCGTCTCATGTGCGATCCACATCTACTTCCGCAGGCGCTGCAGCTTCACAAGGCAAAACTTTTAAAATCAATAAATACAAAAATTTGGAGAACATTCACATTTTTATTCCTGTAGCAATTGAAACCTCTGGTGTTTTCGGTCATGAAGCTTTAAAATTCATTAAAGAAATCGGTAAAAAAATATCTGTAGAAACCAATGATACAAGAGCAACATTGTTCTTTTTACAACAAATAATTATTGCAATTCAAAGAGGAAACGCTTCGTCTTCTATCGGTAAGTTTCTCCGTTGTGAGCCTCTAGAAAAACTTTTTATGAAACCTAATCATAAGAAACCTAATTCTTCAAACACTTTCAAACTTTCTCACATTACCGACCCTAAAACATGTGATCTTTCCTTTTTCCGAAATTCTTATTCAACATCTTCATTCTCTTCTTCAGAAGGTGTGCCTTCTGATAATACATGCGTTCACAATTTCATGAATTATGCCTCCAACAGGCTTTTGGGCCTCAGTGTATTAAAATATATAGATAACTACCAGCCAGATGATGTCCCATTGATAGGAATACTGAAGAAGATGACTATGCTAGAGAATGATGCGATTCCTATGCGTAATAAATTATCTTTGACCAAAACAATATTTAAAACTGGTTTATCCCCAATACAGTTGAAGACATCAAATAAAAAGGTGAACGACCAAATGGAAGGTATTTATACTGACAGTGTGGCATACTCTAACAATACTAAAACAGACAATTTGTCTGATGAATATGTTTACGGAAATCGCGCATCAGTAGCCGATTTGAGTGAAAAGTTTAATGACAAACTCTCGTGAACAGTAAAAAATGGTACTAACATCGCCAATAAGACAACTGACGTTATATCCAAAATATCTGATGTGACCAATGGAGTGAAACCACTAAGTACAAAAGCAATATCAACCAGAGTTTAAAAATCTAGTAATAATGCTTCCAGGACCAAAAAAAATGACATTGCCTCCAGCAAGTGTCAAAATAACCCCGATGTTTTGCAGTCAAATTCAAAATTGGAGAAGAATGAAGACGTAGAAAAAAATAATGGGTCAGAAGTCGATACGGTCGTAGTAACTGAGGAATCAATAAACATCAATTCCCTTTCTAAAAATAATCCTAGAGTTAACTTCTCTTCGTACATTTCATTTTCTATTAAAGTTTTTGACAAAGGGGTTAAATCTCAACAAGAACAAAAGGATACGTCTAAAAATAATGTAGATAACAAAGAATATATTAACAAAGTGAACCAGACCAATGATCTATCGACATCACCCTAACTTTCCAAAACCGCAATATCTCCATCAAATTCAATATCAAACAACATCAATTCAAATTCCTTATCACGCCGATCAAGTGAGAGAGACAATAATAGAATCCGAGATGATTCGTACAATGATAGTAGTTGCGAAAGAGCTTTTAACAATAATTCCACAATCAGATTCATAAAGGGTATTCCCCAAATATCTTTGGGTCTCAAAGGCCACAAAAATATTGGTAACACATGTTTCAGGAATAGTATCATCCAATGCCTATCAAACACAAAGTGGCTATTAGAATATCCAAAGAAAGACGCATACATAAGAGATAGTAACATAAATATATCTAGCATGAAAGGAGCACTAATTAAAGTATTTGCTGAAGTTATTCAAGAGCTTTGGTCTGAAGATGGTTCAGACAGAGTGGTTTATACAGTATCATTGAGAAGTCAGATTCAGCGACTTACTTCAAGGTTCATGGAATACACTAAACATGATGTAAACAAGGTATATGAAAAACCAAAGCCCATATTAACAGTAATTGATGACAAACTTAGTGACATTGAGAAAGCACAAGAATCTTGGTTGAGATATCCGATAATGGACAACTACAAGATTGTGGATAACTTTGTCGGTCAATTAATATCAACAGTCAAGTGCACACACTGTGGACACTTCGATTTATTTTGGGATTTATTTTTTCCATACTTCGAAGAACAGGTCAATTACGACTTTCACAACGTTTAGATTCGTTTACAACAGAAGAAACACTCGACGGTGATGAGAAACCAACATGTTCGAAATGTAAGGAACGAAGACGATGCACTAAATCATTCTCAATTCATAAATTTCCGAAAATATTGGTTATTCACCTGAAGCGCTTTTCACAAATAGGAAGATTTAGTGGAAAACCTAATGTTGTAATATATTTTCCTATAGAAGGGCTGGATATGAGCCGTTACGCGACTGATAATGTGGCACCTTTTATGTACAACCTCTACGCTATATCAAATCACAGTGGAACCACTTACAATGGTCACTACACAGTATATTGGCGACATCCCTATACGAGACAGTGGCACGAATATAACAAGTCAAGGGTGCTATTAATATCGTGGAAATATTTAGTCAGTGGAGAAGCATATGTTCTCTTCTATGAACAAGTTGACACAAAGTCCCACCTTTAAGTTTAATAAAAATTTTATTAGTTTTTGAATTGTTTATTTTCATTGTGAACCCATGTCTCATTTGGTTTTTTCTGCAAAATTTATTTATATATACATTGTATCGTATGAACTCAAATTTTTTGTGTATTGGATACCCATACAGCAACGAATAAATAGCGACCATTCAAGCCCTATAAAATTCACAGAAACACACGCTCCACGCTAATGTACAAATCATTGCTATTTTAATTCCGACATCACAAAGGATAGATAATGAAGGGTAAAACAATATGAATGCTAACCCTGATATCCTCTATATATATATATATATATATATATATATATATATATAAATATATATATTATATATATATATTTATATATATATATATATATATATTATATATATATATTTATATATATATATATATATATATATATATACAGGGTGTCCCGGGACGAATGAGAAAAAAGTCAGGAGAGTATAATATGAGCCAAAATAATGTTAGTACTTCATATAAACTTTTACTATGCAGGCCCTCGTTTTCGAGTTATAGGCCTCCAAAGTTTTAATTTTGAATTTGGTTTTTATTTTTATTTTTTGTACTAGTTATTTGATCTTTATAAAATTTACGGCAAAGCTATAATGTAAGTGTATGTTTATTTTGGTCAGGTAAACAGATTTACAGTAGTGCATTGAAGCCAGGAACGGACTACTCGCAATGGTTAGTGATGCAAAAATTTTGCAGGTATGGCACACCCTGTATGAAATTATCGAAATTCACTTCCCCACACATTAAGCTAACGAAAAGATACTCTTCTTGGAATTCGATAAAATAAGCCGTTTGGCTAATATTTACAGTTTTATTAATGCACTACGTACAAATCTACCTAACTAACTTATTAATACGATGTCCAGAATTTACTTGCTTTTAATCAAAATTACAAACACAACATTATTAAACCATTAAGAAAACCTCAAAAAACACAAGTTATAAAATATTAGACTAAAACTAATTCCTAAACAACAACAAAAACTAACGTTATTCTAATAAATGTTGAATATGAGCTCCTCCCACTTCCACGCACATTCTAAGTCTACGAAGGTTGTTTCTTTGCACTTGAAAGAGCAACCCCACACTATTTCTAATAACATTGCAGTGAAACACAATTCTGTCTATTAAATCTTGCCTTGTTTGCACAGGTGTTGCGTATACCTCACTTTTGAGATAACCCTAGAGAAAGGAATCCATAGGATTAACGTCTCCTGATCGCGGTGGTCATTGAAAAGGGCCTCCACGACCAATCCATCTATTAGGAAGCCTTGTGTGTAAATGCTGTCGTACATCTTAACTGAAATGAGGAGGGGCCCCATCATGCATGAACCATAAATTCCTACGAGTTTGTAGTAGCACATCATCAAACAGGTTCCATAACTCATTTTGCAAAAACTCCAAATATCTCTGACCGGTCAAAGTACCGTCAATAAAGTATGGCTGTATCAAATGATTGCCAACTATTCCTGCCAAACATTAACCATGAATCTATGCTGGATCCTAGTTTGGATAATGCCATGTGGATTCACATCATCCCATAAATGCATATTATGAGAATTTATGATTCCATATCTGGTGAAACCGGATTCGTTCATAAAGAGAACGTTACTAATAAATGTGTTGTCTGCTTGTTGTTGTCACAGAAACCACTGGCTATACTCAAGTCGTGCAGGATAATCAGCCACTGTCATACGGTGTACTTTTTTCATGTGAAAAGGATATAACAGCTGTTTTTTTAGGACGCGATGAACAACTGATTTCGAGACGTTATGTTCTCTTGATAATTTTCTGAAACTCGATGGTTCATTATCAACTGCATTTAACAAGTCTTGTTCAACTGCCACAGTACGTATGCTTCGTACTGGACCTTCTCCAGCTTTTTCTGGCGAAAATCTTCCTAAAATTTAAAATTTTGTTTTGTATACATGGAAAATTACATTTACTTATTCATACCTGTTTCTCGTGACCTGAGATCAATACGCCCAAACATTCGTCTGTCTGGCAATGCTCTGTTTGCAAAATGTTCTTCATAAAGCCTTTTGGCCTCTAAACAGTTTCGAGAAGCCAGTCCATACATTAGATGCTAATCTGCGTACTCAATAAAAGCGAATTCTGCTATTGTAACTGTTAAATTGAGGACTTATGAATTATTGACAAGTACTGACTACGAACTATTCTACACAACGATTGACAACTAATCCTATGGTAACTTGATAAACTGTAAAAACACTTATAAAAAGTTTTTACCAACTTTCCAATTAATAAGTCGCTAATGTTTTTCATCTTCTGCTAACGTTAAATTATTTTTTTTAGTACTCTAGCTAAATATTGGACATCTATTAAAAGTTAGTTTTACCTCGTTGTGTACTTATAAAAATGGTGAATGCGTAAACTGGTAATAAAACTGTAAATATTAGCCAAACGGCTTATTTTATCGAATTCCAACAAGAGTACCTTTTCGTTAGCTTAATGTGTGGGGAAGTGAATTTCGATAATTTCATAAAGGGTGTGCCGTACCTGCAAAATTTTTGGATCACTAACCATAGCGAGTAGTCCGTCCCTGGCTTCAATGCACTACTGTAAATCTGTTTACCTTACCAAAATAAACATACACATACATTATAGCTTTGCCGTAAATTTTATAAAGATCAAATAACTAGTACAAAAAATACAAATAAAAACCAAATTCAAAATTAAAACTTTGGAGGCCTATAACTCGAAAACGAGGGCCTGCATAGTAAAAGTTTATATGAAGTACTAACATTATTTTAGCTCAGATTATACGCTCCTGATTTTTTTCCCATTAGTCCCGGGACACCCTGTATATATATATATATATTATATATATAATATATATATATATATATAATATATATATATATATATATATATATGCCTTTAAATTCTTCCACTTATGTCTCTCCATAGTTTCCTATTTCTTGCTTTCTCCCTCCAGTTTGTTACTCCTACTCTATTAAGGTCCGCCTCCACCTCATTTTGCCATTTTGATCTGGGTCTACCCCGTCTCCTCTTTCCCCCTGGATTCCACTGCAAGATATTGTAGGTTACTGATTTAGCTCCTTCTCTCTATACATGTCTCAGCCATTTGACTCGTTCTGCTTTTATTCTCTTTACAATGTCTTCGCCTTTTATTTCGTCCGAAATTTCACGATTCGTTCTTCTTCTGTATTCATTTTCATCTATTTTTACAGGACTCAGTATTGCTCTCAATATCTTCCTTTCAATTATTCTTAGTTTTTCCTCTTCCTTCTTTGTTAACGTCATTGTTTCTGCCGAGTACATCATGATTGGCCATATCATCGTTTTATACATATTTAATTTTGTTTGCTTCATTAAAATTTTACTCTTAAGTAGCTTTTTATTTGCATGATATGCTCTGTTTGTAGCGAGTATCTTTTCTTCAATTTCAGTAGTTCAATCTCCAGTATTGCTAATCATAACCCCCAAATATTTATATTTTTTAACTTCTTCAAATTCATAGTCGCTGATTTTTCTTTTTCTTTTTTGGTTTAGGTTACCAAATCGCATTAGCTTGGTTTTACTTTCGTTTATTCTTAGTCCCATTTTTCCTCCCTCTGTGACTATCTCCTTTAGCATATTTTCCGTGATTCCTCTTCTTTTGGATACAAGCACGATATCGTCCGCATAGGCCATTAATTGACTGCCACTTGACCTTAAGCTACCCTTATGTGATTTTCTCATTGTGTGTTCTAGTGATAGATTGTATAGCGTTGTGGACAAAGAGTCACCTTGTCTTACCCCTTTATTAATCCTAAATTGATCTGTTTCTCCTTTTTGCGTTATTACACTGACCCTCGACTCATTCATGGTCATTTTGATTAGCCTTCCCAGTTTTACGCCTACTCCTTGTTCTTTTAATGCTTCCATGAGCTCACTTCTTCCTATTGAGTCGAAGGCTTGTTGAAAGTCAATGAAGAGCATTGCTTTGTCTAATCTGTATTCATGCGTTTTCGTTTTTTCCATTATTTGTTTCAATACATGATTGATATTGCCCTATCACTTCCCTTGTACTTTCCACAAGCCATCTGTTAATTAACGTGGATAGTATTTTGTACGCAGTGTTTAATAATGTGATTCCTCTGTAATTTTCACATTCATGTTTGTCTTCTTTCTTATGTAGAGTCATAATTTGTCCAATTTCACATTCTTCTGGCATCTTCTCCTCGTTCCATATTTTTTTAATCAGGTAATATATTCTTTTAATAGAGTGTTCCCTCCATATTTGATTAGTTCTATGCTTATTCCATCCTTTACGGGGGCCTTTCCATTTCAGCTCTTATTTATTATTTCTGTGACCTCCTCCATTGTTGGTTCTTCTTCTAATATATCTTATTTCTCATCTTCTGTCACTTCTTCATCATCGTCCCAGTAATGTGGTTCATTTAATAGTTCCCTATAATGATCCACCCATGTTTGTTTATATTGGTGTTCTTCTTTTGTCAGCGTTCCTTTCTTGTTATTTAGTCCTTTTGTTTTGCCCTTATACGTCTTGTTGTTTTCGTTTTTTTATAGAAACTTTTCGTATTTCCTCTCGACTTTTCTCTTTCAATTTCTCTAATCTTATTATCTATCCATTCTCTTTTTTTTTCTAATTATTTTATTACTTTACCTCCTTTTTTCCTCGTATTCATTCCTGTCCTCCGGAATTTTAGTCATTACCCATTTTAATCGTGCTTTGGCTTTCTTCTCTACCGCAGTGTTGCGTGTCATGTCAAACCACTCCTGTCTTTTCCCGTTTTTCTTCGCACCTAACTGTATTTCCGCTGCTGTTTCCAAATATTTCTTTATATTGCTCCATTCAGACATTATTGTCTCCTGTTGGTTTTCGCCCTGTAATAATAGTTTCTCTATTTGTATTGCGTATTCTTCTCTTATATTTTCATTTTCAAGCCTGTCCACGTTCCCTTTCTTGTTTTTATAATGTATATCAGATGTTTTCCTTATTTTTTGTTCAATTTTAGCCGTAACCAGAAAGTGGTCGGAGTCTGCATACGCTCTTCTATATGTTCTGATATCTTTTATCGGTGTTTGTTTCCTTTTGTTCACGAATATGTGGTCTATTTGGGAATACACATTTTGGTCTGGTGATATCCAAGTCATAATGTGATTTTTACTATGCCGGAATTTAGTACAGCTTATTATAAAATTCTCCCTCGCTGCAAAATTACATAACCTTTGTCCATTGTCATTTGTTTTCTCGTGTATCGTCTCCTTTCCTGCTACATGGCTCATGAAATTATTTCTTTCTATTTGTGCGTTGAGATCTCCTAGTATTAGTATAGTGTCTTGTTTAGGAATTTTTTCTAATTCTTCTTCAAGTTTTCGATATAGTTCATCCTTATCTTCTTTACTGCTACCTTAAGTTGGAGCATACACATTTAAGGATATAGTGATTCATCTAAATCCAGAAAATGACAATTCAAAAATACCCGATCTAACCCGTTTTCAGAAGAAATATATCAGAATAAAATGAGATACTGTGGTTGAAGGAATTTTTATGTAAAAGAGTGTATTAAGCAGCTTCTAGTTGTTTTATTATGAAAACAACTGAACAGCCAATGACTAATATTGTAACGAACCAGTTAATGACAATGACATTGTTAATAACAGGGACAGTGTTGAGCATGGGGATGCTCACTCTCGATGTTTGACAGTTTATTATTTGTAGTTATTCCTCATGTCGCAAGTGTCGTGACCGTCGTTCACATGGGCAGAGAATAACTCTGACAGAGACCAGAGATCGCGGAAAAGAAAAGAAGATTTAATTAATTCTTAATTCAGAAGAAGAAACATATACCGTTATATTTTTTCAAAACGGTGGACAATTAATATATTGTTCAATTTACATTTGTGATTTCACAGTTACTGTTGTGGAATAATTTTTAATTTTACTCTTATTTATAATTATTATCAAAATGGTTTTTATGCCTACCATTCCTGGTTGCAGTAATACAAAAATATTGCATTGTTCACCAAAAGATCCAGAGGTAAGCTATTATGAATGAATTGAGTAATTACGGATTTTAATACGTTTTGATTTATAGATTAGGCTATAATGGTGCCTGGCTATAGGAAGAAACGATGTTGTTGACGTAAATACTAAACAAAAGCACGCATATAGGATTTGTGATCTACATTTCTCTGAAGATATGAAATTCATTATCAATAAGAATCGAACCAATTTAAAATTTAATGCTCATTAAATATTTCAAGTAAGCATGTATATATATATATATATATATATATATATATATATATATATATATATATATATATTGAAGATGCATTTTAAGGAGGTATATCTGTAGTTTCAACTATTTAAACAAATTTCAACTTAAATATTATTTTTGTTACTTAAAATATTCATTTTTAGCAAATATGGTGGCTGTAACTCCTATTCATCTAGATTGTCTTGGTTCAAACACAAAATGTCAATTAATAATGACAGATCTACCTACTTATTTATGAATTTTTCATCCTCATATTAGACTTAATGCAGGTATCGATAAAATATTGTAAATATATCTGTTTTGTTTATTTATATACTAAATATTGCCCCAATGCAACAGTGAAACATGCAAAATATTTGTTTCAATATCAGATATAATGTGCGAGGATTTGTATCTTCAAATATTATTATTAGCATTGTATTTATCTAAAGTAATTTTTTCAAGCATCTAATTTCTACTTTTAACTGCTTGCGAAAATTAACTTTATTCCTCCCATATATTTGAGGCGATAAGTCTAAAATAGTGTAACTCGTTTTATGTATAATAGTTTTAATTTACCAAAGCGTCGAAGTATAACCAACATTATATGTTGGCGCTTTGATCGATTAAAACTGAGAGTTACACTATTTTGCGCTCATGGCATCATTTGACAGTGAGCTTATACTCATTTCAAAATTGGCGCCTTTGACACTAGTTCATCCTCATGTCGCGAGTGTCATTAGTAAAACGTATTTCGGAGGGAAGGCGAGAGTCTGGTATCTAAGGGAGTATATATAATCTGTGGTGTTGAGTTAGTTAGATATTCTTCTTTCCATGTTAATTAGTTTCAGGTTAGGTAATCTTCTTTTCCTTTTGAGTTGACCTATATCCATTAGGTTGTACAGTACTGGAATGTTCTGGATTATTCGATCGAAGATTCAGGAGGGGATGATTCAATATTACTATATAAGGAGATGCCACGGCTGAGGGGAGGGAGTTGACAGGAGTGAAGTTGAACGATTTGGAGAGAAGTACACGTTTTTTTTTGGAGAATTGTGATCCTTGTTGGTGAATCAACCATTTGAAGTTCCTGTTACAATTAATGTCAGAAGTGGGGTATAGAATAAACAAGGATGCCTGGAAAGAAATTAAATGAACTGTTGATTGCTAAGCTCAGTAGAGAACTAGAAGGGCGAGAATTGGAAACCGAATGTAACAAGACGGTTCTGCTAAGAAGATTACTGGAGTATTTTTTAAGGAAGGTATCGACCCCGAGTCAGTAGAATTCGAAGATCTATTGGCCATCAAATACTGACCCAGAAAGTCAAGTTATCCCGGGAAATATCGACCCAGAAATACGAGTTAGGCAGTATTCAACAACAAATTAGTAATTAAAACAACGAGTTATGCCAGCATGTATTCATCCGTTGTGATGAGTTGCCTGATTAAATAGCCAACCAAACGGCTGAGCCAATAGAACAATTGACTCAACAGATTCAAGAAGAACTCACTCATCGCATGATCGCCCAGCGAGAAGAGGCTACAAATCGAATGCAATAACTCACTCGTCAAATGACCATCCAGCGAGAAGAGATTAAGAATCCAATGGAAGGGGATGTTAATCGAATGAGGGAATAATTGACTCGGTAGATCACCGACGTAATCCAGCAGATGAATAAGATAAATGCTGAATTAAGAAGGCAACAAAGGCCAAGAACTCACCATGGCGAAGGGAACGTCAGAATTCAGCAGACCTCAGACCTACCATCAAGCCACTAACTTTTGATGGAAAGATCTCTTGGCTAAATTATTTCAAGCATTTCAATGCTGCGGCTGGACGTATGGACTTCTCATGAAAAAGTCATATCACTCAACGTGTCACTACGATGAGAGGCTCTGGATGTGTTGGAGTCTCTTCAGGAGGGCGATGGAGAAAACTTTGAGGCCTTAGTGAGACGACTTGAGATGCAGTATGGTCATGTCCATCCGAAGCCGGTCTACAAATCACAACTGAAGACCCGCAAGCAGAAAGTCGGAAAGTCGATACAAGAATTCGAGATGGGTATCGTTAGGATAGTAAGATGTGCCTATCCACCTGCAACAGAAGACCTATTAGAAAATCTGGCAGTCCAAGCTGTCTTCGAAGGTCATCGAAGTGCAAAGTGTGAACGAGTGGTGCTGCAGGTGCGTCCGAAGATCCTGGGGCACGTATTGTCGATTGCATTGGAATTTGAAGCGGCAACGGAAGCTATACTAAGCCCTGCTCATATACGGGGAACCACCAGTCCTCATGTAGTGCTACCAGCGACTCGTAAACAAAGTGAACTTAAAGACATGGTGGAGAAAGTATTGAGTTTTTGCTCGCATAATAGAAAGACCCCGGCTGAATATCCGCTACCAGAAGGAAAACTGATTTTGGATACAGACGCTTGTAACGTAAGGATTGGAGTCATCCTGTCCCAAATAAAAGACGGTAACGAGAGAGTTCTCGGACACTTCAGCAAGACATTGTCGAAGGCAAAAAAGAACTATTGCGGTACCAGGCGAAAACTTCTTGCAGTTGGTAAATCCGTTGAACACTTCTATAAGTACCTGTGCAGCAGTAGGTTCCTGGTTAGTATCGATCACGCCAGTTTGAGGTGGCTTCTGAATTTCCAAGGACCGGAAAGTCAGATGGCAAGATATATAGAGAGATAACAAGAATACGACTTTGAACTCGAGCAAAAACCTGGTACAAGACACCGCAATGATGATGTCCTTTCACGGAGACCATGCCAACTTAATTAGCAGCATGGTAGTCGCCACGAGCGGGGATAATTGCACCGATTGTAGTAACCCCTGACGACTAGTACTAAGAGCTAAAAGACCAGCAAGAAAAATATCCTGTCCTAAATAAGATCATTTTGAAAACGTATCTGGCACAGTGGGAATCGTTGACCTTAGATGATGTTCTTCTAGTGAGACTGGTCGAAAACTCTAACGGAGCGGAAACAGAGAAACAGTTTGTAGTTCTAAGAAATAATGTCCTGGAAATTCTTCAACAGCTAAATGATGGTATCTCAGGATGTCTTCTCGGTGTGACAATGATGTTGCAGAAGATCCGATAGAGGTTCTACTGGGCGTACCTAAACGAGGACGTCCAAGATTAGTGCTGAAGATGTACCGTATGTGCAGCAAGCAATGGGCCTACTTGAAGAGCTAAAATGCAGAAATACTTAGTTGGAAGCCCTTTTGAAAGAATTGCTGTGGTCATGTTGGGACCGTGGCCTCTAAGTGATACGGAGAACAAATACATCTGCGTAGTGATGGACTATTTTTCGAAATGGGTTGAAGCCTATGCTGTTTCCAATTAAGAAGTCTTAGCCAATATTCTGGTGAATGAATGCATCAGCCCATTTGTGGCGCCTCTTGAGCTAAATTCGGATTAAGGACGAAATTTTGAAACTAGTTTATTCCGTCTGCAGAAATCTTTCGTGCTGTACTCTCCAGAGCTACAATTGCCATTTGGATCGCCAACCTTCGGCAAGAGAGGGCGTGATGAGAAGAAGAAGTTTATTCTGAGAGGTGTATAGAAGGCTTGGTATTAAGAAAACCTAAATCACTCCCATGCATCGTCAGTCTGATGGACTGATGGAACGAATGAACCGCATCATAAGTAATTCTCTACGGAAGTTGTGTCAGAGCATCAAAAAGATTGGGATCAATACCTTCCATTCTTCTTAATGGCCATTCGATCAGCTGTTAATCAATCTTCTGGTCAAACACCTGCAGGGGTCCTGTATGGTGGGGAAATGAGTCTACCACGCGACTTGGTATTAGGCTTCAAGCCTGGGAATCTGAGGCTGGCGAAGAATATTCCGAAGATCTTCATACGAGGATACCCACAAAATGGAGCGTACCAAGCTGCAACTAAACAGTGACCGGAAGAATAGGTACCACGACACCCGAATAGAATAGACCAATTATCACGAAGGAAACTTGGTATTGCTCATTGCTCTACAACCCCCGACGACGACGTGGTTTGTGTCCCAAACTATGGAAGGTGCGCCATTAATGGCAACCCATCTTGTGAAAAAGCTAGTTCAACAACTTAGAATAGGAAATTGAAAATCCAATTAAGGCCTGTGTTAATCCAGGAGGACCGATTTTAAGGAGGGGGCGTTAGAGTTAGGTTGATTTCCAATAGATAGATAGGCAACTCAGTATTAAGAGTTTGGTTCACTAATTACCGCGCCCTTTGGCGAGTGTAGTCAGAAATAAAGCAAAAGTGGGAACCATACATATAAAATTTGAATTTTTTTTCTGGAACTGGAAGATCGTTTAAGAGTTCATGAAGAAAGAAACTGTTTTACTACATACGTTTATTTACAACTTAGATAATAAATAATATAATATACAATATACAAATATGGCCTTCTCAACCGAAGTATATATAGTATTTTTTTTCACTACTGATGGCCGAACTAATACCGAAAGACCTTATTTTTACTTTAAAATTAGTCATTTTCCCAATTATTCAAGGATATCGAAATATCAGCTCGGAATACTTGTCAAAGCATTGAAACTGAGGGGATTCAATAAACGTCATTTCTACTATTATTTTAAATAATTTTCATATTTTCTGATCATTTTCATTGTCCTAGGACATTTCCTAGAGTTTATTTTTCATATTCATTTCCCTAAATAAATAAAGTTTTAGGTAAATATTGAGCTACTTCTCATTAGACAAATGAGGTGAATAATAAGGTTTTCTCATGTTAGTAGTGAAAAAAATAACATATAACAGATTTTGTTAAAATAATTATCACAGCTTTAATATTGAAAGTAACGCCGATACTCACATTTTCATAGTTTTTGGAAAATCGATACATTTTCACAGTGTCGCCCCGGCTTCTGCATGTTGGCACACAACAAGAAAACACCATATTGGACTGGTTTGGTTAAATCAGTTTAATAAACACACACAAAAATTGAAATTCGACTTAGTTTCAATACAACACTAATTGGAATAATAATGAGGATGAGTTGGACTAGGTATTGGTGTTGATAAAAATAAATCAACCTAAACGATGAAATAAAACAATATAGTTTGTTTAAATCTTTATATATTTGAACTAATGTTCAATTTAAACTTGTTGACGCGTTTCACTAATACAATAGCTTTGTCAAAACGAATGAAGGTAAAATAAAAAATGTCTTAATATATACAGTGCTAAATCTGTTTACTAAGGTTAACAATGGTATTGAAAGAAATTACCTGGAAATTCATTCACTACCAACATTCCTAAGCTATCTTCTAGGTAAAGAAGTTCAATAAAGGAGACTGATTGATATCTATTTGGTCGTTAAGGAGATTACCTGAATATTTATTTTTGTTGATCTCTAGGGCCTCTAATAAATTTAAACTAAAGGATTTACCGACTACATGGGGAATTTCAAAATTTGGGTCGAAAATGTGTTGGTTTTCTAATAAATGATTTGAATAGTTAGAATCATATTTTTGGTTGTCATAGCTACGTTTGTGTTCCGAAATGCTAGTTTTAAAATTTCTAAAAGTTCTACCGATATAAATTTGATCACAATTGTCATTACCACATTTTAATTTATAAACTCCTGATTTGTTTGATTTTGAAGATTTAGATTTATTATTTTTAATGAATTTGGATAAATTGTGATCAGTTTTGAAGGAAATATTCATGTCTAAAGTTTCTAAAAATGATTTAATTTTTAAGGATGGTGTTCCAAAGTATGTTAAGCTTTTGAATTGTTTATTATTTTTATCTGAAGGGAATACTTGTTCTAAAGTCTGTTTTTTTATCTTTTTATTTATGATATTGTCAATTAAATTTGGATCGTAATTATTATTAACTGCTATTTGTTTTATGATATTTAATTCTTTGGTATAATTATTAATATTTAATGTGACTGTTAAGAGTCTGTGTATCATACTATTGAAAGCTGCTAGTTTATGACTGAATGGGTGTACCGAACTATTATGAATTGTAATATCTGTATGTGATGGTTTATGAAATATAGAAAAATCATGTTTATTATTTATATTTGAAATTGTAAGGTCTAGAATGTTTATAGACTTATTTTGTTCAAGTTCTACGGTAAATTTGATATTATTGTGAATCGAGTTTATGTAAGTAATGAAACTCTCTAATTGTCTATTTGTACCGATGAAGCTAGCTAAAATGTCGTCCACATAACGGTGCCAGTACATAAATTTTTTACTAAGGGGGTGTTCATGAATTATTTTTTCTATATTATTCATGAAAATTTTTGCTAGTAGGGGGCTGAGAGGGTTGCCCATAATCAAGCCATCTTTACTGCTATAAACCTCTCCATTGAAATGAAAATAATTTTGATTAAAACACACTTTTAATAAAGTAATGATATCAGAGTGAATTTTTAAATCAACCTAATCTAACCTATCCTTTATCTATGGATAAACATTTGGGGAGAAATCGATGCGCCTGCATATTGTGTTCTTGTAAAGCCGCTGTAATGTTGCCATATCTCAAAATTATCATTAAAAACTTATGATTTTTATTTTAATTAAAAAATACAACTTTAATCAATGGATCAGATGATTGACGAAAAACTGAGGAATTTTTCTTTACAGATTTGACAACGTTCAAATTTAAGGTTATTACAGCGCCTCTGGCGAGTGTAGTCGCAAACAGCTCTTATGGGACAAGCTGGTTCATAAGAGTTACCTATGCATGAAGGGGGCAGTGTGACGGACTCGTTAATGACAGTGACATTCTTAATTGTGGTGTTAAATTAGTTATATATTCTTTCCTTGTCAATTAGTTGTAGGTTAGGTATTCTTCGTTCCCTTTTGAGTTATCCTATGTCCGTTAGGTTGCATAGTAACGAAATTTTCTGGATGGTTTGATCGAAAATTTGGGGGGTTGGAAATGGCGTTATGGAACATTCTAGAAGATTGACAAATACTATATAAGGAGGTGCATCCGATTAAAGGGGGGAGTCGACAGGAGTGACGGGAGGGAAGATAAACGATTTGGCGAGAAGGTGTAAATGTTATTTTTTGGGAGAATTGTTATTTGCATTCCTTGTTCGTGAATAAATTATTTGAAGAAATCCACAATCGTGTCACAATATCAGTAACGCCCCGACATATTTAGGTCCTCTAAGTCATTGTTTCGCATTCTTGAAAGTGCTTGTAGTTAGATGTAATAATGGGGTTAGATTAGTTCTCGATTGTTCAATGCCGATTATGATATTTATGATTTTAATATTTGGTACAATGATCACTTACTCAGACGAGAATTTTGCATAACTTAATGTACTTCGCTATAGAATTTTTCGCTTGGTTATCATATCTGATATAAATAGCACATCCTTATTTTGGAATCATCCGGTTAGATTTTGGGGCTCACAGACTCTTCAAGGTTTTGAAAGAATATCTAATTTTCCATTCAGTGATATAAGAGTTTCTGATTCTGATTCTCACTTCAATATATTATTCTGGATTTCTGTTGATTTTGGTAATCAATAAACCCACAGAAAATAATCCATTTAGTGATATCGGATGGCCATTTCATTTCGCCATATTCACCGATTTGCAGATGCGGAAAACTTGACTAAGATAAGCTCATGTTGCTACTGCTGAACGTGGTGTAGCTTCATCTGGTTGGAACTATACGTTTCTAATAATGTCTGCGGTGTCAACGGTATCAGAAAAAAGTTTTTTTGATTCGTGACATTTTGTGAAACATCGCAATAAATAGCCCTAGTAAATTCACTTCTTTTTTTGGCAATTCTCGACATTTGATAACATTTTTTCTAGATTCAGTTTCGATGTCTCACAATCCACTTTAGGCATCCTAGACTGGAAAATGTGATGGTAAGATTACATCTAATTAATTATTCCGCATGCTTCAGAATGTGTTCTATCATCTAGTCCAATTATATTAATATATCAATATTCTTCGAGTCTCGAAAAAGCTCCTTTTTGAGAAATTTGGATCAACTACTTTTAGCAACCTGAAACAAATATTTCTTAAATGTCACATAAAGATAATTTGTTCACATGATGAAAACGAATACAATAGTCAATCGGTACTACTTGTTTGTATGGAATAAGATTACTGCTGTTTTGGTATTTAACGATCTCTATATGCGATTACTCATATTAGTAAACGGAGAGTTGAAGACAATGTATCATGTATAAACATTTGAATGAAGTAGTTATTACTCCTATAGAAATAGCAACAGATAAATACTTCCGCTTAAAAGAGTCGTTTCACATATAATAGTAAATATTCTCTTTAGTATTCATAATAACGTGAAATATGAATTTGTAGGTTATTTAAGGACATTTTCGCATGAACATTGTTGATAGCTGAAATGTTTCAAATACGTCATAAATGAAGTCAACATAATTACCTATTTTATTGCTATTCACACATAATTTCCTAATGACACGAAAATTTTACGTAGAAACCCCAAAATTTACATTATGTACAGGTTTGTAGATATAACCGGAGGTATCAATTTCACAAGATTTTGTAATCCTCGTGTTCAATGTTTCATGATTATATATGTGATTAGTTTCCAATATACTTCTTTTTCTTATTTCTTTTTATCTTTTCATTGTTGGATGGGAGTTCATATCCCTAATGTACCCATGTCTTTTTGTGTCTTCTGACTTTGTAATCTTCCTCATTTCCTCAAAAGTTTTTCACTTTTGGCTGTCAGTTCCTTTATTTGGTCTATTCATCTCTTTCTTGGGCTTCTCGTTCGTTTTCAATTGTTGTTTCCTGCCGCCATTATGTTCATCATTAATCTAGCTTACTTCATTCATACCAATTCAGCTGTTTCTTGTTTTTTTGTGTTATTGGTTATTGGTTATTGTTTTGTTATTTTTCGAATGTCTTCGTAGTTTATCCTGTCCCACTTAGTTTTTTCCCTATTTTTCTTAGGTGTTTCATTTTTGTTGCGTTTATTCTTGTCATATCTTTCCTCATAATTGTCCGGTTTTCTGCTGTGAATGTTATGTTGGTACTGTTTTCGCGTTATATCTTCGTGCCCTAATGATATTTTATTTAGTGCTACTTCCTTAACAAAGCCTTTGTATTAAGTTTCTTACTATGAATTATGATTGATTTGGCTTTCCGGTCTATAATTGGCCTGTTCTTCTAGGCTTAGTTCTAAGCAGTGTTTTGGTCTTTTTTCATGAGTATTGTTTGTATTTTGTTTCTACTAGACATATCGCCTCATAACTTTCTTTTCTTATGTACAGGAACTATTATATTATTTCCCAACTCCCTTAGTATCTACTGTTTCTTCCATGTTTCTTTGACAATTTTCAACATTCAATCTATTCCTATTTCTGCCAGCCACTTAATAAATTCTGGTGCTATTCCATCTTCTCTGCTTGCCGTTCCTATTTGAATGTATTGCGTGGCTTCTTCCACTCCTCCTTTCGTTTTTTCTTGTTCGTCCATCACCAATATACAAATAGTATCAACTGCAGCTGCAACACCCTGTATAAACCGACAGTAACAAAACCGTTCTAGTGCGTGTTGTGTCAAAATGATATTGAAAACAAATATCATAGGATGAAGCATATGATTACACTCAACAAGAATATTAAAAATACTGTTTTGAAAAATATTAAATATTCTTTATCAAGACGTGAATGAAAGATGACCTATATTGAAAACTCGATATCCGCATTTTTATTTCACGATCTCATTCCCTCAAACTTGAAAAAGTATAAAAAATTTATAGCAAAAAATAGGAAACAGGTATGAATAAAGGGATGGAGAAACCGGGCCTTTTTGTAATTCTATTTTCAGCTCTTTTGTGGTCGGGCTGGTTGTATAACTAAAATATTTATTGAAACACTATGTTTTTCGCCTTTTCACCGATATATATATATTATATATATATATATATATATATACATATATACATATATACATATATACATATATACATATATACATATATACATATATACATATATACATATATACATATATACATATATACATATATACATATATACATATATACATATATACATATATATAGGAGATAGTCTTTGTCCACTAATTAGGTATAAAACCACGAATATTGGGGTAACGGCAAGTTAATTATAGAAAACTCTTGTTACTGTTTCGGAAACTTTTATTTCCATTATCAAGGATAAGTAAATTGAGATTGTTATAAATTGGTAAATATAATTATATTTGAATTTTAAAAAAAAATAATTTTTTTTTCAATCATAAATCATTTTGACATTTTGACAGATTCATGAATGTAAACATTTTCTTTATATGCTAAAATGTTTTTGAAAACAAAAGAAGAAAATTGGTTATATTTGTAATATAGGTTAATAGTTATTCAAATATTCTTCTTTTATTATATAAAATTCAACCTCAAATTATTATAGATGTCATCATGTCATCTTAATAATTTAAAAGTATTGAAAACATTTTTAAAATCATTCGACTAAAATAAAATTATTTCTAAATATCATCAAATTTTATTTATATAGCTTTAATTATGTATAAGAATTTGAAATTTAGTTATTTTTATTATCAATTGTTAGTAGATAATAATAAATATCACTCAGATTATTATGGTCACTTTTTTTGTTGATAGTATTAGGTTCTTGAAATATATGAGCCATTTCTGAGAAAAGTCTTTTTTTGGTATTGGGTTGTATGTCCAAAATATTAACAGATTTAAAATCCATAAAGTGATCATTATCAATTACATGTTCAGATAAAGCACATCTTTCAGGATGTAACTTACAATCGCTCTTATGGAGACTTATACGGTTCTTTGATTTCTGACCAGTGTGACCCACATATTTTTTATCACAATTTTTGCATGGAATAGAATATATTACATTTGAAAGATTAAGAATTGAAGTTTTGTCTTTCAAATTAGTGAAAATAGATTTTATGGTTAAGCATGTTTTATTGGCAATTCTAAGGTTGTTCATTGGTTTAAAAACCCTACTTAACTGTGGTGTTATTTCTTTAATATATAGTATAGATACATAATAGTTTATATTATCTGATTGATCGCTTCTAATATTAATGTCTGCAATGTCTATAGTTGGAGAATAATTAAATAGTATGTTTTCAACTAATTTATTTGGATAACCATTATCCAAAAATAGATGATATAAAGTTTTTAAGTTCTTTTCATGAAAAATAGGATATGATATTTTGGTTATTCTATTTCTCATTGGTTTAATTAAAATAATTTCCATTGAATATTTATGGTAAGACCAATAGTTCATGAATCTTCCTGAGGTAATTGGTTTTCTGTACCAATCAATAGACAATGTGTTATCATTATTTCTTATAAATTTTGTGTCTAGAAATGGTACACTTTGATTACTGTCTTCTTTTTCCATTGTAAATTTTATATATGGATCATAGTTATTGAATATTGGAAGAACTTCATCTAAATTAGTTTTTGGTAATGTTAAAATAATATCAACAACGTATTTTTTTAAGAAAATTATTTATGATTGAAAAATTTTTTTTTTAAAAATTCAAATATAATTATTTTTACCAATCTATAACAATCTCAATTTACTTATCCTTGATAATGGAAATAATAGTTATAAAGTTATCGGGAATAAGCCTTCTCAGGAATAAGTAAACTCTTTTTACTTTATGTTGAAAGCTTTCGAAATCTCTTTATTTCTTCATCAGTCAACTACAAAGATGTATACAACTAGTTAAATAGGCAAAAATATTAATTTAAATTTATTACTTACAAGTAATCGAGGTTAATCCTTGAATAATTTCTTTCCCAAAGGATACCATTGCACAGAAAACCACTCACTTCTTGATGTTTTTAAAACAATTAAATGTGAAATGTGTTGTCGTTTACAATATATATATATATATATATATATATATATATATATATATATATATATATATATATATATTATATATATATATATATATATATATATATATATATACATATACATATATATATATATATAGGATTATTGGGGAAACGGCAAATTAAAACGTGTACCCGTCATACTTTTATGTCAAGGCTTTCAGAATTTATTTATTCCATTTTCAAGATGAAGTATATGAGAATGTATATTATAATAGATGTAAATGGTAAATTGTATGTAACATCAGAAGACTTATTTGAATTTTTTAGAAATAAAATAATTGTCTAAAATTAAGATGAAATTAGCAAGAGAATACAATAGAAGGTGTTTTATTTTAAAATGTAGAAGAGAGGGTATCACTCCGAAGCATATAGAACACTCAATATACCCAATTACAGATCTTCTCCATCGTCAAGATGTGCAGATTAAGAAGAATTCAAATTTTATCTTAAGGTTAGGTAATAAAATCATTAATATTGAAATTTCTTACAATCAATAGAATATTGTAAATTTAGAATCTAATTTTTACTTTCAATTTGAAAATTGTTTTTAAAAAATTCGAATAAGTCTTTTGATGTTACATACAATTTACCATTTACATCTATTATAATATACATTCTCATATACTTTATCCTTGAAAATGGAATAAATAAATTCTGAAAGCTTGGACATAAAAAGTATGAAGGGTAATCGTTTTAATTTGCCGCTTCCCCAATAATCCTATGTTTAGTAATAATTACCCACTATGCAAATAAATATTACAGTTATGTTAATTCAAAAAAAAAATTGGGTAAGCATATTACATAACAAGCGTGGAAAGTGGAAACTATTGAAAGCATTCTGTGGAAGCAAGGAATAAAAAAGGGTATATCAATCTGTAGTTGCCATAATGTAACATACTTTGAAACTGAATTAATAAAGATTAACGGATACACATACATTACAGCTAGATTACAGAAAATGTATTAGTTTTTTAATAATATTAAAACTAATAAAAATTTTAAACCATAAAGATTTTATGAAACATTACGTTAAATCAACAAATCCAATCTGATTAAAGGAAATTCTATCGTTTACTTACGATAACTTTTTCTTACGCAAGAGTAGCTGTTTCGAGTGCATCAATCATTCCATAACGTACACTTCAAAATCCTTATCTGTGAAACATTTAACGGTGTTCTGAGCAGCAGCTAATAAAACAATTACTTTAGATCAAATTGTGCCCATGGAGACCTTTGATCGATCATCATAAACTACATCAAACTGAATATTCAACCATTTTCCACAACATACATGCGGGGCTCTTCAAAGGAATAACAACATATTTAATTTGAGGAGTGTGTAACTATTTATGTTTGAGGGCGCCAGTTTGTAAAGCTTATTCGTTCACTTGAACAAAATCCCGGCATGAGACTTCTCAAGGGTGGTCCAACTCCAAGTTAATGACACACTTTGTATAATAGAGGATGATCAGACTATCAAAGTTCAAGGCGCCACCACCTTTTCAAACGTTACGAAAGAACAAGAACAAAACTACGGTGATAAAGGTGGAAACACCGTGAAAATTAATTTACTCTAAATTAAAATATTATAAAAAATTAATATAAGAAACGTTAAAAATAAAATGTGCTCAAACTTAATCAACCCGAACACGATACCCTGTGGCTCTCACAACCGGGTGGATTAGAAATAAAAGAGAATATATATAAGAAAAATTAATTTAGTTCTGCCTTAGAACGGGACGGAAAAAATACAGGATGTACTTAACTGACGGTACTCTGGTGACTTAGATGTTTTGAAGGAATGGAAACGGTGTTTTCTATGCTGAAAGATGTCTCGGACCAATGGAAGCTGTCTTCAACGGTAAATGTGTCGTAGATACATGGAAGCTAAATGGAAGCTGTCTTCAACGGTAAAGGTGTCTTACATAGATGGAAGCAGTCTTCAACGGTAAAGGTGTCTTACATAGATGGAAGCTGTCTCCAACGGTAAAGGTGTCTTACATAAATGGAAGCTGTCTTCAAAGGTAAAGTTGTCTTAGATAAATGAAAGCTGATACGTAGCTCTCACGTAGCTCTCACGTAGCTGCTGTGCTTACCTAAGAGTACACAAGAATCAGGGATATGTAGGAACTTGATCGTAATGGGGCGCATCGTGTTGGTTCAGCTTTTCAGGTTTAAAAGGAAGGCAGTTATTTGAATTTACAAAAATAAAATTTACTGAAAGCTACCCAACATATATGTCTCCCATATTGAAACAATAAAAAACAATTTAACTAAATTAGTAGTATACTAATGTTCTGAAAAACTTATGAGAGCCAAAAAGTTCTTATCCGAATAAATAAGGTGCTTAAAAATATATATATGAAACCTGTAGTGTCAGTATCCTTCATACGAATGAATATTCTATGGGTTTTAAAATGTGGTTATAATGTTCTTTATATTGAAAAAGGATATTTTGCAACATAAAAAGCTCTCAAGTATTTGCAAACAATTGAGCAATGATTTGTATTTATTCTAAAATGAATATGTAGGTATAAAATAATGATTCCTTGACCACGTGCAACTGTAATTTATCCCTGAATATGTGAAAGAACAGAAATGAGAGAAATGCAATAAAAATAATCTCAGCGATTATATCCAATGAAGCTTAGATATTATAAAATATAACTTTCAACTTACCACAGCAAATTACGAAAACTTTCAGAACAAGAGAAAACGCGAGTACGTGTTTTCTCTTCAACGTCGGTATCGGAAAAGGGAGGATTTTCAGCTTGTAGCGAACAGGGGGAAATTGACAAACGTCAATTGTCTCAACGTTCAGTTTTAATTCTATGGTTGGGAGTGGCTAATGAGACGGCAAGCGGAAATTACACGGAATTTATTATATTACATCGAAACAGGTCGATGGACATGTAACAAGTAACTTTTCATGATTCACCTTCTATTACATGCCTCACTCTGTTTCGCAGGTAAATTCAGGTGTGCCATGAAAATTCATAACTGTTTTCTGTATAAAATAGTATACTATTCTCATCTTGTTATTTTCATCCTGGAATATATTGTATATTAACATCGTGGAACTGTAACTTAATGAAAACTAAGCATTATTAATACACTGTATACAAAAAAACTACTTATGAAGAAGAGATATGAACACATTATCAAGTTAAATGAGTTTATAATTAATTGTATCCAATTGAGTATCCAATAGCTGTGTTTCTACAATAATAAATAATTGAATTATGTTTGTTGACTGGAGCATTCAGTGCCATAAGTTACATACTCTTCAACTAGATTAATATAAGTACCATGGTAAGGGACAGCTTTTTTATTGTATTCAGTGCATTTTCAAATGGAAATGAGCTTTTAAACAGAAATTTCTGTTTAAGTCTTAAATAGTCTATAATTGTTCACAAGAATTGTTAGTATTAATGTTAAAATTTTCTAGACCTCCAATACTATATTGATGGCTATGACTGCTACTACAAAAACTAGAACTAGAGATACTCGATTCGATAATATTTGTACTGTTTAATACAATGTCTGTATCAGAATATCTGAAATAGTCATTCCCCTTTCTTTACATAATTACCAACTATTTGTTTCTTATTTTATTTATGTAAGTAGCTTCTGAAACATCTTGAACATTGAAAATATTCTCTTCTATATTAAAATGTCTGCCAACATATGAGCACGTTTTATTATTAATAATATTATCTACCCTATTGCAATATTAAGTTTTTTGTAGGGTATATTGCATATCTAGGATTTAAAATATTGTGAATCGTTTTCAACATATACTTACTAACTAAAATATTTCAAAAGTTGAAAAAACCCTTATTTTGTAAACTTTATCATATAATGTTAGTGTACAATTCCGCCACCTGGAGTTTCAATGGACAATAACCGGATTAAAGTCTTGAATGAGTATTAAGTTTTAATAATTATGATTTTGGAATAGGTACTTACCGATAACAGCTGTTGTTCGTCCATTATAACAAGAATTATAACTAAGCATAGAAACTGAAGCTAAGTAGGAACTAACGAAAACGAAGACCACTTTATTCAAGTACTACTTGCAAAATATGTGCTGCCTGCAAACAAAACATAACACAAGACTGAAAACCATCCGTCATGTCATGCTTGTCATGTGTTTCCACAGATAATGTTCGTTAGTCAATTCCTGTTTTCTTCTTTTTTAATGTTACTGTGATATTTAATATGTGATATTACTGAGAGTTTTATGAACTAACATCATAAAGACGTAATCACACGAACTTACTAAAAATTTTTTCGAATGATGTGATAGTAACTGCAACATGTGATCATCTTAGAAACATGTTGATTTGTAATATTACAGTAACGTTCTGTATGTGATATTAATGAGAAGTATACAAATTAACATCGTATGAATGTTTCCTATAGGAAGTTGCAAAAAGATGTTCATAGGATGTGTATGTAACTGCGAATTCAAGTATTATTGTGTACATCAAAAATATGTTTTATTTACATGACATGGATGTTAATATAGTTGGTAATAAAATGAAGACATCTAGGAGATATCTTATTAACGTTTTGAATAAACATCACAAAAAGTCTCTTAAAAGAACATCACAAAAAAGAATTGTTATGTTTCTTGTTTAGTGGGTATTCGGCAAAGGTCAAGTTTAACTATATATATATATATATATATATATATATATATATATATATATATATATATGGGTCAAAGCGAAATAATTGTTTTGAATACAATTATTTCAATAACAAAAAACTAGCACGATTCAAAAAACAAAAGCTGTTTTTTGCAACTCGACGAAAACCCCAAAACCGATACAAAAGAAAACAAGAACCTCGCAGAATCCACCCTAAAACACACATGGGGATGGTTCACAGAATTAGGTTCAGTAATAAGTGGAATAATTGGAATATACTTCACATTCCAAACCATTAAATACATAGCAGGCACCATACTAAATGGAATTCGTATACACCAAACTTTAGGATGCAGTATAGCACTAATAGGCAGCATATGGGACTCCCTAACGGCATGGATAATTCACTCACATCAGACGAGGAAACCAGAGGAAGAAACAATAGAGATGGACCAAATAACGCAGCAAGAGGCGAGCCACCCGAGGTCACAGCATTGGACAGACAGAAGTCGCCAGATGAACGATCTTCTGAGCAGCAGTGTCGCGAGTGTAAATGGTCGCGACCTAGGTCAAGGATAAAAAGGGTAATAGCGAAAAAATTGCCAAATACAGTGCCGATCATAAATATTGAGAAAATGTAACATAAATATGTAAAATGTATAAAACTGTAACATTAACTTTAAGATTATAGGCCACTATTGTAAGCCGACAGCCACATATTAATTAAGGGTAGGAATAGTTGTACAGGGGTTTTGAAAAAAAAGTTATTGGACCAGGGAGGTCGCAATACTTTTACAAAGGGGAAGTAATGTAATAAAATACGAATACCTAAAAGATAATTTTATGGTAGAAAATTTCAGAACACACGGTAAAACATATTTTATTTTTCATTTAATAATAACTGGAACGCGACACACATAATGTTTAATAAAACAACTACGAAGCCAAAACAGAATAGACAAATAAAAAACATCTTACTGGGTCAAAGCGAAATAATTGTTTTGAATACAATTATTTCAATAACAAAAAACTAGCACGATTCAAAAAACAAAAGCTGTTTTTTGCAACTCGACGAAAACCCCAAAACCGAAGTCCGGGGAAAACAAAAAAAAGAGTGTACACAGACCAGCAGCGGCAGTGAGTGTGTACCGGGGGTCGATCGCGCGAAGGGAAAAGGTTTTTCCCCTGCCACGGTGAACGGTACTTGTGTTTTTTAGTGTTAGCGGTACGAGTGGTAAAAACTTACCCTCTACGCTAATTGCCTTTCGACATAGCACGATTCCGTTTCTTGTCACGAACAAGCAGATAGTAAGAAAAGTCAAGAAAATTCCCGGCGAGACGGAGGACGTTTATCAAGCAGTAAGTTTTTGAATTGAATTCAGATTGGGATAATTTTTTACTAGTGATATATTTACTCGTTATTGGTCGAGCTGGATCCTGAACTTGGGTGTATAGGTCAATTGCTATATACAAGGTGTAGCGATAGCAAATATATTTATTAGATTTTTTTTGTTTGATTGTTGATTTTTCAAAGTGACGGGACATAGCTGTTCACTCTTCAGATTGAGTTTATCGTCCTGACAAATATATAATTTACCGTGTGTACTGGAATAATTTAGATTTTGCCGAGAGGCCGGAGCGTATGTTTTCCATATTTTCACGGGTTTCAGCGTAATTGCGCTGATAAGTCAATCTATTGTAGAGAAATATTGTTATCAGTCTTTTGTTCAGCCGTAAATTATAAATTAAAACTCTTTCTTATTTTGCCAGCGTAAACGCATAAATTTATCGTAGGTATTTATATTACTGGGGACTTTCGCAACTTGTAACGCCAGTGTCGATAAATAATTTAAATTGTTTTACTTAGCTCATCAGAATTTTTCTTTATAGAACAAAAATTTCACTTTCGTTCCCTGAAGGTCAATGACGACCGGAACGACGTAAAATGAATCATTGTTGCATATAAAGGTATTTACACGTAATAGTTATTTATTTTTTCTCGACACCGGAGAATAGAAGGATTGAGAAACGAATATATAAAACATACGCCTTTCACGCATTTTTTTTTGAATAACAAGACCAAGCCGATAAAAGGGCTAGTTTTGCCGCACCACCGAACAAACGAGAATTCTGTTCATAAATTTGATTTTGTTTTTATAATTGCAGTATATACAGGAGTAGGTTTGATAATAAACCAATTTTAGATAAATATGTATAGGTAGAGTTACACCAGGGAATTGGGATTAATTTAATCATACGGAATTGTAGTTTAATTTTAAATATATATGTATAGCTGTATAGGAGGATTTGGAGAGATTATTTTATCATATACATTTTTTTGTATAACGTGGAGGTTCTACATTATTTTTCCTATCACCCCTACTCCAAAAATTTCCCCCTCTGGAAGTGGTACAAACGTGGACGTGTGACGGAGACAAGGAGGACAAACCCTGTCCTGGCAAAGGAGGTTTCATCCGTTTCAAGACCAGGCGAACCTAGCAAAAACCAATTGGACTGGATTGCCTTACACGCTCAGCCGCGCACGGGAAGCAGAATTTGGTGATAGATTTTATCAGAGTGGTGACAGCAGATTTAATTAGGGGTATACAAGTTATAACACTTTGATTTAGATTTAAAATACAACGAAGTATAGAGTTACTATTTCGTTACACTGGTGACAGTTATTTAACTTACACTTAAATTTAGACTTTATTACACTGGTGACAGCGATTTTTTTTTGTTGAGAAACAACTCGGTAACAAAGGGTAGAGTTGTACATGATACCGACCGTACTCCGTTAAAGGAAAAGAAAGGTGAATATGGGGTAATCGGTCTGTAACAATACTCAAACTCTTTTGTTCAAAGTGCCTCTATATTTCGTTGTCAATTTACAAGTTGTACAGGTTATTGCTACAAACATCAATTAACGAAACATGAGGATTATAAAATAAAAGTAACTTACAACTTGAGTAATTGAAATATATGAAAACACAAGACGTGGAGTCCACCAGTTAAAACAGGAGAGAACGAACACATTGGTAATTTAACTTTTAAACTGTACAAATACACATATAAAACTTGCTTTCTAAAACTTGCCACACCAAAAAATACATTGTTATAAGCGAGAATAAAAAGTGAAGTCAGACTTAACAACTAATTACAAAAATATAAAAATACTAAAGTGAAAGTCGTATAGTCCAGTAAAATTATTTCACAAACACCACAAAGGCTCAAACATACTTATTCACATTTGAGAATATTGCAATAGATTACACATAGTTGGTAAATGTCAGATCTAAAATTGAAAGAGTTTTTACATCTATTCACCTGAACCATCTCCAAAAACAATCGACGTCTATAATTGCTTTCAAATTTAAGGATCTTAACCCTATCGTAATGAAATGTTATGGTTCACATTGTTAACATGAGATGCTAAAGCACATGACTTCTTCCCTATACAGCAGTCACTCATGTGCTGTACTAACCTTTGTGTTAGACTCTGCGAAGTTTGACCTATATAACAGCCCTGACATGCTGAACAGGGAACACAGTGAATGACATCACTATTACGTGGAGACGAATACTTTGGCTATCGAATAACGCGCTCTATCGGGGGCCTTGTAGATCAAAACTGTCAAGATCACAAGAAACCTTAAATTTCAAGAAATGCTCTTTTCAATGATACCAAATTTATCCAAATCCATTAAGCCGTTTCGAAGTTACAGGCGTTTATTTAAAAACATTCAAATACCCCCACCACTTTATTTCGAAAGATAGAGAAAAATTGTTTTCACAAAAAATGTTCGACTTTAAGTGAACATTGAAACGTACATAACTTTTGGTTACATTCAGTGGGGAAAATCTTGAAAAACGTAACTTCATGTAGTTCAATATGGTGGAAATGCGCACTAGCAGCCATCTTGGAAACTCGAAAATAATTTCCAGCATTTTCTCTTACCCACATTACCTTTAAATTTTTTCACCGTTACTCTCTACAATCATCAGTTTCTGAGATACTGCCGCTTACTTCGCTTATTTGCCCACCAAGTGTAGGTCTCAGCATCGAGTAATTTGACCATAACTTAGACGCTTTCAACTTCGTAGATAAATCGGAATTGTATGGAATCATAATATTTTTATCTCCATAATTTTTTTGCAATAAAGACCTGAGGGTGATAATATACAATAGACACGTTTATTTTTGCGGCCAACTATCCTAAATGCCAGTATTGAAATGATGAATGAATTACAAAAAATGGGGATGGTATTGTAGATACATGGCCTTGGTGAATTTGACTGTTTTCCTAACAAACTTGAACCGACGAACCATGATAATCCGAAAACATTAAATTGATCAAATTACAAGTTTAGTTTCTCACTACAAGTCTTGAATAACACATCAAACGAAAAAACTAAATGTTCACTCTCTACTCGTAATGGCGCTCGTATAAACAAACCACGCTTGACATTATTCACTACAATACTACAGCCTATTCGAAATTATCGTAGAGCACACTCTGATGATATTTGCATCTCTCATAATATGGTAATTAACCAAGGACAAAACTACTGAGTAGGTTATACTTGACAGATAAAACAGTTACTGAAATTTTGAGCAATGTTCCTTCTTTTAGTTATAAGCATAAATGTATCTAAGGATACAACAAATACAACAAATTGATATAATGAGAATATGCCTTTCTTGAGTAGAATTCAAGTATTATTAATTAATTTTAAAAGCAGCGTCTCAGATGCATAAATTAGTATGACTTTTTTTATTTGCGTAACTTTCTCACAAATTTTCAATTAAACAACTTCATTTTTTCTGCAACTAAAGAGACTTTGTAAATATGGCAAAGCAGTGTCCGTAAGGGAGCATTGAATGTGACTCGATATTTGGGGCAAGAAAAAATCAAAACAAACATATCTATTTTAATTGTTAATCTGAGATAAAAAAGAATCTATGAGAGATTAACACACTATATAAGATGTAGTAAATGTTTTTCCTCTCATTATCAGAATAGTGTATTTATGCCTTCCAATCCCAATAAAGTATTGAAACTGAAGGCAAATGCGTCATTTAATAATAATCAATTCGAAATTACATTCTTAATGTGTTTATTAAGTAGTTTGCCTTTGGCATCTCGAAGCGGTGGAATATCGCCTAACGAGGGAAATCTAGGAGGCTCTGAACTGGGATTGCTTATAAATAAATCAGAATGCGTTTCGCTGAGCCCTGTAATATGCAGAGCTCAAAGATGCAACGCTTTTGTGTCAAAACACTTGTTTTTATATTAAATAACTTTCAAATTTAATCAAGATCAATGCTTCATGGGAAAGGTTAACTTTAATAACTATTTTTATCCACAACTAGCTACGAAATTGGCAATATCCAACTGAGAAATTGAATTTCTCTTTTAGTGGTTATCAATTTTATCTATTGTTAACCTAGTTCAATAATGGACAAATTTGAATGTTCTGAGAAACCATGGATAGTAGTTTAACAAACAAACTTGTGCGACATAATTATGTATACCCATTGTATTTTAACGTATTTGCTGCTTAAAATTACCTAACCGGATAAAATTATTTGAATAAGAATGCCATTAGTATAAAATTCGCGCTCAATCAACAATGACTGATCACATCCCGCAATTACAACATGGCAATAATTACAAACGTTGGGTTCGTTCAGAAAACACAACTGTTTCACAACCGTTGGTTGAATGTTCTGTGAACGCACTTTGATCAGTGGTCTAACAGACACCAGATATTCAGGTACAAATATAATAAAACTTTTTGCTTTCAAGAATTTATCGAGAGAATAAAGCCAATTCTAGATAAATAATGTTCAATTTTATTTATTTAAAAAAATACACAACTTAAGACACATTCTCAAAAACAAAAAGACTTGAAAACAATGTATTAAATATCCATGTCATTATATAACCTGCTGCATATTATTCCAGCGTGGTCCAAGCACAAAAATGTTCAGCACCTTGGGCAGCTAAAACGGGTTCTGCGATTTGTTTGAATCGCATACGGAACAACGGCCAGTTATAGCTACTCAATCAGGTGGACTTTGCTATTGCTGTCGCAATCCACAAACTTCCGAAATTCTTATTTTCAGACTTCTTGGAATATAGTAGGATGTTGCTCTTAAGTTCATGTAGTCTGTCAGCAAACTGGACCCAAGTTCGAGTAAAAAATATTTGCGCTGAACATTTTCATCGATATTATTTGCTGTATATATATATATATATATATATATATATATATATATATATATATTTTTTTATTTAAATTAACGTGCATAAGACAGCTGTGGCCATTGGCACGAGGTACAATACAGACAAAGTTACATAACATAATGTAAATCAAAACTAATAGCTTAAAGCTAACATGAATATGGGATTACATGATATGTTATTTAAATGGAATTTTTTTTTGATTAAATTCTGTTAATAAGTTGTTCTTCCTCTAAGAACTTGATCACTTTTCGCACTTGATTATCACTATTTAGGATCTCCGTGTAGTTTGTATGTATTCCTAGTTGTAGGCGTCTTGTGGCGAAGTATGGACATTCAACGTGGATATGCTTGATGCAGAGCTTTACGTGGCAATACTGACAGTTCGGCTGAGGTGACGATGTCATTAGGTAACCATGCGTAAGTCTAGTATGACCTATACGTAATCTTCGAATGGCAGCCATATTTTTCCTAGATAGATCGGGACAGGTAAACTGATTCAATATTAGTGTTTTTAAATGAAACTCAAGGTCTCTAGTTAATTCCACAATATAATACAAGTTATTGAAAATTCTAAAAAATTGACAATTGCTTCGATAAATCAATATCATCGATGATATTGATTTATCGAAGCAATTGTCAATTTTTTAGAATTTTCAATAACTTGTATTATATTGTGGAATTAACTAGAGACCTTGAGTTTCATTTAAAAACACTAATATGAGCATATTCCTTGAAGAAAGGGTCGAGACAGTCAATTTGATTCAATATTGGTTGAATTTCACGCAGTGAACACATAATTTGACTGCAGTGAATTTTCCAGTTGTATCGAACGATTTTTTTCAGGCTAGCTTTCAAGTCATCACAAAGCTGAATATTCACCGTGGCAGTAGCAGTTGAGGCAGCTCCTTTGGCAAGGCAATCGGCTTTTTAGTTCCCAATAATCCGAACATGTGAAGGGACCCATGTTATTGTAACTGTTGTATTTGTCTTTTTGATGTTGATATATGTCGTGTATATCTTGCACAAGGGGGTGGTTAGTAAATGTATTCTTAATAGAATGGATGGAGGATAATGAGTCTGTGCATATGGTCATGTGTGTATTGCAAGTTGTTGGACATGTTTCAAGGCTTGTGAGATAGCGTATAGCTCACTCGTGTGGACGCTACAAATAGAGGGTATTTTGTAGGTTCCGATCGATCCATGTACTGTGGTTATGGAACACCCAGCTCCTACTTCTGTCTTGGATGCGTCCGTATATATGACAGTGTTATATTCTTAAAAATTTAGCAACTCGAGGAAAACAGATCGAATAACATCTCAATTGGTTTCATCCTTGTTAAGTTTGCAGAGGGAGAGATCGTATTGTGGGAGAAATTTGGTCCATGGAGGAGTGTTGGAGAGTGGGCGGGTTCGAGTATGTGAAAGGTTTACGTCTTGAATTAGAGGTTGTATAAGTTGAGGAATAGAACGTATAATAAAGGTATATGGGGAGTTTTCATGAAGTTGGTTTGATGTTCATATAGGATATACTGGATTGGAGGTAATCGCGGCAATATAGTTGAGAAGGAGGTGTTGTCGTCTGAGCCAGAGAGGAGGTTCAGTTGCTTCACAATAGAGACTTTCAGCTTGTCTTGATCGAAACGCTCTTAGGCACAAACGGATGGCGGTATTATATACTGTGTTGAGGGAACGTAAAATAGTTTTTGTTGCAGACATGTAAATGAAACTTCCATAATCTATTTTGGAACGAATGAGGGTTCTATATACTTTTAGCAAGGTAGATTCATCTGCGCCCCAATGATAATGTGAGAGTGTTTTAATAATATTTAGTCGGTTAAGACATATTTCTTTAATTTACTGTATATGTTGTCTCCAGGATAATTTAGAGTCGAATAACATTCCCAGGATTTTACACTCATCTACAACAGGTAATTAAAAGTTGTTGACTGTGATACTAGGGATATAAGTTTGCGCTCTCCTACTGAATTTAATAACTTTTGATTTGGTATGTGAGAGGGTAAGTCCTGGAGTGGCAATTTTGGTTTGTAGGGCATTTACTGCTAGCTGAAGTATTTTGGAAGTAGAGGCATTGGATTTGCCATGGCAGTACATTATTAGGTCATCTGCGTATAGAGAGCCTTGGGGAACTCCATCATGATGGGTATTTGAAGAGGAAATGGAGTTATTAACAGAAACCCTAAATGTTCTAGATGTTGAAAAACTTTTTATGAATGCATATATATTACCAGTGAGATAGTATTGTGTGAGTTTTTCGAGAGTTGCGTTTCTAGAGATGTTATCAAACGCTCCATCAATGTCGAATATAGTGGCTATTACATCTTGTCTGTTATTAATTGCGCTAGAAATGTGGGCTTGTAGTAATACAAGATTATCTCTGGTTGAGCGCTGACGTTGGAAGCCAGATTGTTCCTTTGGGATGTTACTATGTTTCTCAAAAAACCATAAAAACGCCTATTGATCATTTTTTCCATTAATTTGCACATAGTGCATATAAGTGAAATCGGTCTGTAAGATTGCGGAAAGATAGGTGACTGATTTGGTTTAAGTACCGGAATAACTAGTGCCATGGAGAAGGGAACTTTTGTGACATCCATATGAAATTGTATATATTCAGGAGCTTAGTGAGGCTATACATGGATAAGTATTTTAGGAAACTATAGGGTATATCATCAGGACCAGCAGCAGAGTTTTTGCATTTGGCTAAGGTAGTTGTTAGTTCGCTTATGGTGAAGGGAGAATTAATGTGCTTGACATCTTCGGATAGTAGAATGTTACTAGAAGGATTTTCTTGAGAAAGCGAAGTAAAGTGATTATTGAATTTGGCTTCGAAATAACTTGCAAGAATATTTGAAATATGTTCATGTGATCCGAAACCCGAGCCGTTTGAAATGAGACGGGTAATTTTGTTATTTGTTTTGTGACCTTGAATTTGTCGGATTTTCTTCCATAGTTGACTGGGGTTGGAATTTTCGTTTATGGTTGATACATAATGATACATAATTCTTCCAAGATGATTTCTCACTCTGTTTTACTACGTATTCAGCTTTAGCCTTGAGTCTTTTGTATCTAATAAGATTGTCTGAACTTTTGTTTTTCAAATATTGGTTCAGAGCTTTTTTGGATTGGCGTATTGCATCATCACAAGAGGAGTTCCACCAAGGAACTGCCCTATGATTGGGCAAAAAAGACATTTTTCCAATGTGGGTCTTCGCAGCCGAGAGAACTGAATCTGATATTGATTTTATCAAGTCATCAACATTGTTGAAAGCGTAAGCATCATGTGTGAGTAAAAGGGTGTTAACTGTCATGGAATACTCGGACCAGTTAGCTTTTTTGAGGCACGAATAACTTTTTTCGGAAACTGCTTCATTGTGATTGTCTGATATAATTATTGGGTAGTGATTACTGTCATAAAGTCCATCAGCTGTTTTCCAAGACATAAAAGGGGCTGATTTGGGATCACTTATGCTTAGGTCTATGGCAGAAAATGTACCGGAGGAAATATTAAAGTGTGTATTACACCCTGTATTGAGTAGGCAAGAATTTGTACAGTTCAATATATTTTCGACTACCTTTCCACGTCCAAATGTCTTTTGTAAACCCCACATGGTGTTGTGAGCGTTAAAGTCTTCTGTGAGGATAAACCGCTGGGGGAGTTGATATATCAATTCAAAAAGCTCATCTTCTTTTAGAGGATGATTTGGCGGAATATAGATGGAGCATATGGTTAGCTTGTTGGGGCAGTATGTCGTTATGGCGACTGCCTCCAGGTTTGTTGTCAGAGGAAGTAGTTCTGATTACATTTCGTTTCAGGCGAATATTGATGAAACCCCGCTGGCTCTTTTGCAGTTATTTCTAATAGAATGGAACCCTTCAAAAGATTTACTTCGTGGGATATTAGTTGTTTCAAAATTGGTTTCCTGTAGACAGAGGAAATCTGGGCGGTAAATTGAGGTTAGATGCCGAATTTGATCTAGGCGCGGATAATATCCGTCGCAGTTCCATTGTAAAATACTGAATTTTAAAATTTAGAATATTAAAAAGATGTTGAAAATTTGTTGGATGAAAGATATACTAAAATAAATCGGAATCTTCCAGATTGGAGTCGTTTGAATTGATGGACGATAGGATTGCAAGTTCGACAGCATCATTGGGGTTTATTGCGCGTTTTAATTTTTTTTGCAATCTAGTAATTCGATTTTTAAGAGATCTATCAGATATAATTTGGTATATTTGTAAAAGGTCTTCAATGAGTGATTTAATATTAGTGGTAAAGCTATAGGCTTATTTCAAAGGATCACTACCGCCAAAAGAATTTTCCAGGAAAGCAATTAACTGTATGGACGATAGAGAGAATTCTTTACGATCGGTTCCAATTAATTTTTCTATTTTGGCTTGATTAGAGGGACTTATCTTCCAAACGTCTTTGTTTTCAGTTTTGGATTTTTTCTTAGGAGCTGAAATTGGTGTTACAAAAGCAGCAGTTGAGGGGGATAGAGTATTTTCAAAGTCGAGAATTGGAGGAATGGTAGTAATTTGTATAGGAGGTGATTCGAGGCTGGTGTCAGTGGAGTGTGTCCTCTTAATGCCAAAGTTGGGTGTTAAACCATCTGAAATTTGGGGTTGTTCTGTAGTTTTTTTTGAAATGGAAGAGGTATTATTGGCAGGATGCTTTTCGGATGAGGAATGTTGAGGAGGTGATATGCCAGCAGATATGTCTTGACTTTCGTGTCTGAAGGTAGAAGGTGTAGGAGGGTTGCAGGATATATCTTGCGGATTTGGGCAGGAATCTTCGGTGTGTCCAGACTGCTTACAGAGGAAGCATTCAAGTTTGTCTGAAAAAATGAAGATTCTGTAGTTCGTATTTTCATGTAGGATAACAATTAAAGTTTGTATTTTAAAAGGTTCATGCTCAGGTATAACATAAATAGATCGTCGGAAGCTGAAAATGTGTGCATATTCATCTTCTGGGGAGCCACATCGAATGAAAGAAATTAATTAAGTAATCTTTTTGCCGGAGTGATAAGTCTACGAATTGGTATGATTTGTTGTTTGATGGTAACAGAAGGATGATTTTTTATAACATTATTTATAACGGATACAGAATATAGATATATACATATACGGTGATTGGAAATGCGTGATGCAAAGGTAATCCCTTTCGCTGTTACAATTTCGCCGCTTGCCTTAATGTAGTCAAAAAGGACGACGTCTGGGAGAGCGTTCATGACAATAGCTTGATTTCTGCTTGGGAATTATGTAGGTGCTTGCGGTTCCTTTACTGAATTTTTTGTAATTGCTGCGAAGCTAGGTCCATCTGATTGTGGTTGACATTTTTGGTTTTAATATCTTGGATACCAAAATATTAAGTGAGATTTGGCCAGATGGACTGGCCTATTATTTAGTCGTTATTATACGGTAGATATAAAGCGACTTACCACTTGTAAAAACAATACACATAAAACTAACGCGTTTTTAATGATATTTACCAAAAAATGCAGAAAACGAGACTATATGTGTTTACTCGTTGAAAGCTTAATTCGGAATGATATATATTTCAAATTAATTTATATCAGCTATATTCATTAGGCTGTAAAAAATAAACATAGGCCATAGCCTTGAAGCTCTCGCGCAGTTGTAAGTGAAACAAAGCTAAACCACCTCACCTTTTGTCTTATTTTAATCTATTATCATTGTTGGTTTTCCAGTCTCTGGATCAATAGCATCATCGTGATGTTTAGTGGAAATAAGCAAAATCGTTTTTCCCGGCTTCGGAATATGACACTAGGGTTGTATGTTCTTAAAAAGACACATACTGAAACCCTGAGGACGTATTTTGCCTTCCAACAAACTTAGTCTATGATTGCTACGGAGTTCATCGGCTAACTGTATACTGGTAAACCAGTTATCGGTTGTTAAATTTCGTCCTGTACCTGAGATGGATTCACATAAACGCTGTACTAAACTAAATGGTCTAGTATCTACCGCAGATGGTCCTGGAGGTTGTTTACCAACATAAACTTCAAGATTATTGGTATAAAATATCTACTAGTGCAAATATTTGTATGCCGTATTTGTTGGGCTTCGATGGAATGTATTGATGAAAACAACAATTTCCTCTAAAAGCATACGACTTTTCGTTAATAGGCCCCTTGCATAGATCTTAATTTTTACCTGAAAGTCTCTTAAAAACCTCTTAAAATATCATAAATGTCCTTTCACAATTTTTTTTTCCAAGAAGAAGTTGTAATTATCCCAAAATTAGTTTGGGAATGTTCGGTGAAGCCCTTTAAATTTGAAGTCACACGAGAACGCAATGCCATTGGTCGTGACGTATCGAGATATGAACTGGCGCCAGCTGTATGTAGGTTTTATACCTGCTTTCCCATTTACTCATTTTAAAAGTGTTCTTAGCTGATATTTGTTAGCATTTATTGATTGCCTAATCGCGTAAACTGTTGTGTATTTCTTTGTGTGTCGTTATTTTTCATTATTAGGCTATATGATGTCTGAAGGATTTTTAAAAGCACAATCGGATAATTTGCCTCTGGTGGATTCGTTGATGGTTGCTAATTTTTTTTCTAAAAGCGAATTGTTTACTTCTGCTGAGCAACGTGGAGTTAAAGCTAAAAGGTTAGTAAAATATAATGGATATTTTCTTTAATCCAAGCATAAAATATGGTTTAAAAAGTTTAATAATCATACTGTGGAAACCAACACACTTAGTTAGGTTATGTTAGGTTAACAATAGCTATAATTTATTTTTGTGTATTATTTCAGGGCTGAAAGAGAAAGTTATGGAGATTCGGCAGTAGGCTATGTAGAACTGAAACGGGAAAATAATATTTGCATTATAAAATGTAAAATATGCCCTGAACATAGAGTACGTGCAAAGAATTATACCGTTATTATGGAGGTAAATGAAGCCGAAGAAAAGATTTTAAAAGCTCAATGCCTATACTGTGCAGCTTCAGAAGGTAGGCTTTCCAATTAAATTAAACATACGCTTATAAACAGATTTAATGTTTTTTAGGTGGATACAAACATGCTATAGCATTTGTAATGTGGGTTCACCGAAGAAGTGAAGAACCAAGTCGAACAGATATTGTATCCTACTGGAAAAAACCAAAGCTGTCGGGTATAGGGACATCATTGCAGTTTGTAACAATACAGGACTTTTCAAAAAATGCAGGAGAGGAGGAGGGGCATTCAAATAGTCCAAATACTAACTTTATGGAGCAATTTATTGAAAAAGCCAACAAACGTGGAGTCTCCTGTCAGCTGTTAAAATACTTTTATGAGGATAAACTTTCAAATTTGGGGATTCATCAGCTACTATGTTTCTTTCATGATAAAAAACACCAACGGCGGATGAATTTATTACATATGCAGCTTCCAAAATGTCAGCTTTATGTAATGAAGCTTTCAGCAGAACAAAGGAACGAAGTGAGTGCAGTTTATGGCGTGACTTGCGAGGTGTAAAATCGTCGAAGGAAGATTTGTAGAAAACATTATTGGTGCTTCTAAAATATATGACACTTCTGCGATGAAAAGAGGAAGATATTTGGAAGGGAGTGTTATACAAGTAGTAGAAAAAAAATTACGAATGAAACTTTTCCGTGGAGGTCTTATGCTTTCACAAGAGTTTCCCATTCTTGGAGCTTCATCTGATGCGTATAACGATCAAATTGTGGTTGAAATAAAATGTCCGTCATCAGAAAAAACGGTATCTAATTATATTGTGAATGGTGTAATAAATAAAAGGTATTTCGCACAAATACAGCTACAAATGCAGAAAAATAAGGGAGTGTTTTGTGTTGCGGACCCTTTACAAAATAGTGGAGGGATACTAATTCATATTAGTTATAATGAAGACATTTTAAAGCCAATTTCAGAAAAATCCTTGGAATTTTGGAAAACAAACATTTATAATGTACTCAATAAAGATAAGTAAAAATTAATCATTTATTGAAGTTTGCTTGTAACCTATATATGCCTAATAATTCTAAGTGTGAAACAAAGGTAAGGATAATAGGATAAACATATTCATATTTAAATATTATTTACATTTATTAAGTTCTTCATTATATCCTCAATAAAATATTAGTGGGAGATAGGATTTTGTTTAAAGGTATTGTGAATTCAAAAATTACACATAAATAAAATTATTCTAGTCAAAATACTGAATAATTTCAATAAGCAGTGCTAAACGTTTAATGTGACTTAAAATAGGTGTGTGCCGAATGATTCCAAATACATGACATACATTATAAGGGTACCACAATTATTTTATATCAAATGGTTATTTATTGTCAAGGACGGTGGAGCTAAACCAGTCTAAGTGACATTTTTGTAAATATGGATTTTTTTATACACTTATGGTCAAATCAAATGTAAATGTTAAGATGGTCTATATCCAAATAAATTTCTCATTCTTTTGTGATTTATATATGTCGTCACTTTGGCATTACCCGTAAATATGAAATATGTTGCTAAACTGGTCTATCTTACATTTAGTTTTAAATGTTACTTAGACCATTTTAGCTCTACTGTCTATAAATTTCTATATTCATATGTGCTATGCCATTGAATTTATTCCAGATGATTTAAGTGACCCGCTTGTATGTATTATTAGTAGACAAGGAGCTGAATGCACACAATCGAAGTGTGTTGAATATTAAATGAAATGCGAGGTTATAACAAGCTTTGTGTAACCGATGTATGAAATTTGAAACTTTTCACCAACATACATTATATTTTGTGTAGGATATAGTATAATTAGGTTTTAATAAACTCGACACCATATGTAAAACAAAATAATGATACTAAAAAGATACAAATACTTTTTATTGACTTTTGATTCTATACATATCCGATATTACAACTCATTATAAAGTAGTGTCCTATTATACATGTTATCGATGCACTCTAAAGGTGATAAACTTTAAATTAAAATTTTCTGATTAGATCCAATATGTTATTACATTAAAAAATACTAGATTATAAAGGAAGTTACAATATTACATACATGGGTGAGGAACATTTACATAACACTATATATCACAATTTTTCAATATAAAAATATTTTGTTTTTAACTTATCAACCGACCCTGAGTATTCACTAAAGCACAAGCAATATTTATTACATAATCCAAGTGAGATATCAAGTTGATGTGAATGCATGCATGAGGTCTTAACATTTTAAATTCTCTTAAACGCCTTATTACTCTTTCTATATGAATTCTTAGACTTGCAATTTTTTTGGTTTGGAGAGCTTCCTCTCTACTTAATTTAGATCCACTCGCCACACTCGGAGGTCTCACTAATTTGCAGTTTTTTTCCGCGAGCATATTATCTATATGCTTGAAACCCCTATCAGCCATAAGATGCATGTTCGGCTGAAGTTTGTCTAGAAACCCACTCTTTTCTACAATGAATCCCGTCCACAAAAGCCATTTGAAATAAAATTCATTAAGCCATCTGGGGTTGAAGAAATTAAATATTTTATTGTGCTGGCTTTTTTATATTCCGACCATGTTAAAGCTTGTTTTACAAGATCTTCAGGCTTTTGAATTTCAATTTCTAAGCAGTCTATGATTGCGTAGACATTGGAGTACCTTGCTCGGAAAGGCTATGGCAAACATATTTTTACCTTCTCGGTAGAAAACCACACTATTAAGTTTTTTAGATCATTACTGATTAAACCTACTGATTTCGCAAATATTCTGGTTGCATTACTTTCACAGACACCAAAATCATCTGCCAGCTCTTGAAAGGTTTTATCAAGGCGAATTTTTAGTAAAACCAAATATATGTTGACAACATCTATTTACAAGTTTTTTTGAATTATATCAATTATAAAAAAAGTTCCACTCATTACCCCTAGATATAGTCTTGGATTTGTTTCTATTTTTTCAAGTGTAAATTTTATTACACCTTTTTTATTGTCTTTGCTTATAACTTCGTCTAATTCAGAATCATTCGAATCACTATAGTTCGAAGATGTACTCACTTTAAATTCGGAGGCACTTGATTCAGGGGAGCTATAAATCTGCCTTTTCACACTTTGTAACCTAATTGGGTATAGGGCAACATTTGTACTTGGATGGTAAATAGGTGAGGAACCTTTACACACTGTAGGTGGGTAAATATTACACTGAATAGATTTGCTTCGATATTTATTTCTCAAGTTTACTTGTACTCCTATGCTACGTTCCGTATCCACATTTACCTCAATATTTGAAAGTGTAGGAGTAAATTATTCTTGTTGTGTGGGTAAATCCAAAGATAAACCAGATTTTGGAGTATTCGCTTCGCATAAAATATCTTGGATGGTACTCTGCCTTGCCCTTTTTACAAAAGCCTTTCGCTCGGGTTTGGGACAAGTCCGCTTTCTATCTTCCTTGCAAGCAAAAATGTGTGGAACTACATTTTTTTTCATCCTCTTCTGAACACCCATCATTTTCCATTTCATATAATTTTCCATGTCCTGCTCTAGCTGAAAAAAGGCAATGTTTATTAACAATAACAAACAAAAAAGTGAGGTTAGACTATTTTTTTATTACAGATTTTAGATTTAATTCTGGGCTAATTTTTCTCCAAAGTAAATTTGTAATTTAATTTGACATTTCAAATTTAAATACTTACACAAAAATGGTCTTCGCATAGGTAAACGTGGCTTTTTGATTAAAAATCTTCAGGTTTGCGTCTCATGGCTTTTAGCCAAATTTTTCGTAGTTTTTCTCCAATGGGTAGCTTGATAAATGTTTTTCCAGGAGTGGGGATTGTTGTACTTTTACAACCTGGTACGATACAATAACGATAAACTATTTTTAATAAAAAAAATCACCAAAAACTTCGTCGATAATGTTAACTTAAACAGAACGTCAAAACAATAAAACCTCGTGACGTCTCCGTTGCATGAAATGTGAAAGCTCGGTTTTTGGCGGGATTTTAGCCTGTTTGAATCTCAATTATTTATTACGACTTTAATATTCCACAACATTTGAAAATATTCCTGTGGGATAATATTTACGTATAATTGATCATTTTAATGCAATAAAAAAAAATATCTGCCTATTGTCGTATATTTCGATAACGAGTAGGGCCTTTTACAGTTTGACACGAAACTATCAAATACATTTCTTATCGACGCAAGTTTGTCGGAATTTTGTCTTTCTTTGCGTCTCTCATTATCATCGAAACGAATGAGGGCAAGTAAAAAGCGAAATCTCTAAAGCGACATGGTGAGGCTACAGATTTCCATAGAGGTTCCATCCGTTTTCCATAAATCATTAACATTAACATGGTTGCTTTTCATGGTTGCAGCAAAATACAACAAACCGAAAAATCCATTTAGTTCAGGAACATTTGTTGGATTGCAGTTCCGTTCCCTACTGTAGTTATGCTTCTTTTTTCCAATCATAAAGTTGATATTTTCTACAATTATATTCAGAATATCTTCACAAAAAAAGCTGCCAAATAGAAATCGCATCTTTCAGATTCATAAAGTTCCTTTTTACTCCTGGCAAATGCTTCACTATATTTACCGATCTAGTCTTAAAGTTTTTATTTTGTGGTACACGTTTCTCCCATTTAGTAAGTTTATAGTTTCCAAAAATGTAGGGATCTTTGTTTTGAACTTCCTTATTATGGCTTTCTAACTCCTGCTCACTTTCGATATCACCCTCCCTTGTTTCTACAATATATTCTTCAGCATCGGATTCGTTGTCGTCAAATTCGATGTCGGATGGAACATGTTCCATTGAGTTTAGCAGTCTCTGTTCCTCCTTTTCAAAGTCCATTGCTGAAATAACTGGTCCTAGTGATAGAAATCCTAGAAATTACGAAGAACTTACCGAATAAAAAAAAATAAACACTAACGTGATAGTGGCGTCCGTGTATCAGACCGAATATTAAAATTCTAACCTACTCACAATAGGCACTGCGGCAATACTAAAGTCAAGCGTGCTCCGTGAAGGCCTTGAAATGTATTTGAACGCTGAATACCCTTTTTTGACAGACATTTTATCGTATTTCATAGAAAACAGGATCTGCACGAAAATGGAAAAAAACTACCAAGAAACAGCCGGCCAATAACAATATTGGTTAAAGTTACAGTTATCATCCGCATCGGCCAATAACTGTGCAGATAAGATTTATATATTTGATTCGATAGCCGCTCAAAATAACCGCAGAAGTTTATAATTTCATTAGAAAAATCGGAATAGCCCTAGTGTTTGATTTCAGTTAGATTTCAATTTCAATTATTTTCCTGAGAGATAGACAACCAAACAACAAACGCTTGTAATCGTGGTTGCCGTTTATTTTCGCGTTAACTAGAGATTTACTTTACTATTCGATACACAGACTTCCGCTAACCATTGTCTGATGAGGGTTAATAAGTTTCGTGTGCGGTTTTTCATGATTTTTCTTTCTTTAAAATATAAAAAGGATCTCTTAGGATGGCGAACAAAGCGGCATTGGAGAGAGCCCTCTGAAGTAAAGTTCCCTAAGAGGTTGTGTGAACTGTACATGAGCACAGGTGAGTAAATCTCTATTCGTCGCTGGTCATTTTGTAAAAACTGTCATTTTTAAATCTTAATAATTGAAACCCGGAATCAAACTATATTTTGGGGTAAATTTCATGGTTCGAAGCTCAACTTTCCTCATAGGAGCTATCGAAGCTGAGATCCATATCACCGGATCGCACACCTAGCAATAATAGAATTAATAAACGTTAAAAACATCTTTGCCTTCACACTTGTTATTTACTCAGCAAATAATCACAGGACTCTTGAAGCTTGCGGCTTAGAAACTTCCTAACGATGAACAGAGTAGAATCTCAATTTAACACCCACCGTCTCTATTATTTTTTTCAAATCCTATAATACCACAAATGAAAAGGGCCATCAAAGAAATAAAAAAAGAACATTCATAACCAATTCATTGAAAAAATTCGGCATTCACATCATAATTACACGCCTTATAATTTACAAATTAAATTAGGGTGGCCAATCTGTAATACATGGATAACTACTGAAATAAACAAATTGTGTGCAGATGAGAAGTCGACCAATAACACTATTTTTGAGCGTTATAGTTATAAACCACCCCGGCTCATAACTATGCCACAACAACAAAAATAGCACAGTCATCGGCCACCTAGATGAGATTAGATTAGATTTTAACGGGGTTACAGTGCACTGAAACCAAAGGTTTATTGTGCCCCCCTATCAGAGCTGTTCTCGCTACTACTACAGCTCGCCTTCCAGTTCCAAGGTTCTAATGAACTCTAGTATTTGAGACGGCTTCAACGAAGTTAGGTCCTCACTCTTACAAGTTTCTTGTACAAAATATTTCTTGCATTGGCTTGCACTGGCGAGGCATCTCAGAACTAGGTGATCAAGAGTTTCATCCTCCTCCCCACAGAATCTACACTCGTCAATCTCTGCTAGACCTATTCTCATTAAGTGCTTCCTAAGGCGGCAGTGTCCTGTGAGGAAGCCCGTTAGGAGATGTAGCTTATCTTTACTGAGGTCCAAATATTTTTTGGATCTAGCAGTGTCAAAGTTCCCCAGGAAATTTTTGGAATATTCCAACCCGGGAAGGCACCGCCAGAGTGCTTCTCTTTCGGTTTCCTCTTTCTTCCGAAACTCTTTCTTGTAGGAGCATTTTGCTATAACACAGAAAGGCCCCGGGCCTATAAAGGGCATTTGTGCTCCTTTCCTGGCAAGTGTATTGGCCTCTTCATTTCCCGTGATTCCCGAGTAGCCAGGAGCCCAGACTAAAGAGACCCTGTTATTCTTGCCTAATTCATCAATATTTCTTCGGCACTCCCATGCCAACTTTGAGTCAATGACATGGGAGCTCAATGCTATGATAGCTGATTGACTATCAGAATGGATCGATATGTCACATTTCTGGTAGTTTCTTTCTAGGTTCATTTCCACGCATCTTTCAATCACAAGTATTTCTGCCTGAAAGATGCTCGGGAAGGAGCCTAACGATAATGAGTATCTGGTGCCAGGCCCAAATACTCCAGCGCCTGCTCCAATGGTGGTTTCTGAACCATCCGTATACCATCTAATGGTGTTTTCTTTGAGAGTTTGGCTGGTGAATTTCCTTTCCCAGTCTCTCCTCGTATTTAGCATCGTAGTGAAATTCTTTTCGATGCTTACTTTCCTGATCATTTCGTCACTGGGAAGATTCGCTAATGAGGTGTATCTTGTCAGAGAGGACCAAGCTCCCTGATTTTTAATACTCTCATTGCCTGAACCTTCCTTAGATATTCTAAGAATTGCCTCTTGGGTAGATCTTTCTATCACCAGATGTAGAGGTGTGAGATCTGTAATGATCTCAAGTGCCCTAGTTGGACACGTTCTCATAGCTCCAGTGATGCACACACAGGCAAGCCTTTGAACTTTATCGAGGGTCTTCCTCGTACTGTACTGACTTGCTTTTGTGTGCCAAACTATTGCCCCATATGTAATTGCTGGTCTCACAATCATGACGTACATCCATCGCAGTATTTTTGGGTTACAGCCCCACCTCTTACCAGCTAGATTTCTGCACGCCATCAAAGCTCTTATTGCTTTACTAGCTGTTATTTCAACATGCTTATTCCACATAAGCTTACTGTCTAGGGTTATCCCTAGGTATTTAACCTCTGATTTCCATTCTATGATTTCCCCATTCAAGGATATGGGTTTCATGGCTGGGAGTGTTCTTTTCCGGGTAAATGGAATTACTATGGTATTGCTTGATTTAATGTTTAGCATCACTGACAAGCACCATTGCTCAATGATTCTGAGGCCCTTTTGTGATAAATCACACAAGGTGCTCTCGAACTTGCCTCTGACTATTAAAACAATGTCATAGGCGTAGCCCATACATTCGAAGCCAAGCTCCGTTAGCCTGTAGAGCAACTCATCTACTACGAGGCTCCATAGAAGGGGATATATCACTCCCCCTTGAGATGTCCTCCGAGTGACTTTAACTGAGGTGGTTTGATTCCCCACCTGTGTCCCAGCTATCCTCGTTGTCAACAACTCATACATCCATTTTACAATGGTTTCATTCACTCCTCACCTTTTTAGTGCTTCTTTGACAGACACATGAGTTGTGTCGTCAAAGGCCCCTGATATATCCAGGAATGCGCACATTGCGATTTCTTTGTTGTCCAGAGTTCTCTGGATGACTTCTGTCAGCTGATACAGAGCCGTCTCAGTTGATCGACCCGCTCTGTAGGCATGCTAACATTTATGAAGTGATATATCCACCAGATTCACTGTTCTTATGTAGTTATCCACTACTTTCTCCAGCGATTTGAGTAGAAACGATGTTAGACAGATGGGTCTAAAAGATCGGGGATCAGTCCCATCTTTTTTCCCTATTTTTGGTATGAAGATTACCCTTGCCCTTCTCCATTTTCTAGGTATTAGACTCACTGCTAGACTGCTTCATGTAATCTTCAACAGGTGAGGAGGAATCTCCTCTATCCCTTGCTGTAGGAGTGCTGGGAATATTCCATCCACTCCTGGTGATTTATATGTTTGAAAGGTACTTATTGCCAATTCCAACCGTTGTCTGGTAAATATTTTCTTAGCAATGTCCCAATCTTCCTTGCGGAATTTTTTGGTGTAATTCATTGCTATTTCGGTGCTTGTTGCTGGTTCACTACCTGGGAAGTGGGTTTTAAGAAGAAGAATCGATCGTTCCTCTTCACCTTCCGTGTATGATCCGTCTGGCTTTTTTAGCGACATTGTGGGGTTAGTTTCCCCATTTGCCATGATCTTTTGTAGTCTGGTCGCAGTGTGTGTGGAAGTGATCTTTTCGCAAAAAAAGGCTTGAAAATAAGCCTTTTGGCCTTCCTAATCTGTTTATTGTACTGAGTATGCTTCTCAGTGTACCTCTGCCAATTGCCGTCACGTTTGGCTCTATTAAAGAGCCGACTGACCTCTTTTCTGAGGTTTGACAGTTTCTCATTCCACCAAGGAGCATCCTTTTCTGAACGAGCTTTTGAGAGTGGGCAACTGGAATGAAAAGCTTCCATTATTGCCTCACTGATCTGTTCGACTTTTTGTTCCAGGTCCCAGTGCAGGTGATTTACCCCATTCACTTCGACGTGATCCAAATTGGCCTTCAGATTGGTCTTGTAAAGAGATCAATCAGTATTCCTAGGATTTCGAATTGTAGGAATCGAGGTGGTATTTCCCTCTATCCCAAATACGATGATCCTATGGTCGGAAAGTGATGACTCGCTCATCACCCTCCAATCTTTTACATTTTTCCTAGCAGCAACATTAACAATTGTTACGGCTAGGACCTCTTCTCTTGCTCTCGTGACAAAAGGGGGGGGGAGTTGTCCCCACGTTTAAGGTCTCAAGGTTATTTGCTGAGATATATTCTAATAAACACTCACCTTTTGCGTTGTTATTGGTGCTTCCCCACACGGTATTGTGTGCGTTGGCATCACAACCAATTATAATTGACAGCCGTCTGCTATCGCAGTGTCTCACTAGCTCTTGTACTTCTACTGGCGGTGTCATCGGCCCGTCTCCAGCGAAGTAGGCAGATGCAATGACGATGTCTCGGTCGATACCCCCAATGTTGACGTGAACCATGATTGGAACAAGGTCCCGTGACACGTATTCTGGAACACAAATATATTTTATGTTATTTCTCATGATTACACAGGCACGCGGAGATACTTGCCTTTGATCATAAATCAATTTAGAATCCTTACATGCCAAACCTTTGATTAGGCCTTCTTTGTTGATCCATGGTTCTTGGATTAGTACAATATCCAGTTGTAGTCTAGCGAACAACCTTGCAATCACGGCTGAAGCACCCTTCGCGTGATGCAGGTTAATCTGAGCTCCATTCGTGAACGTGGTGAATAATTATGGATGAGAGATGCCGAGTAACTCAACCTCTATTCATCCCCCTCCTTTCTCTCTCCCTGACCCTCCTCGACCACCATGACAGTATCTCCTTCGGTAATCGAGCAGGTTTCTTGATCTCGAGTCAGACTCTCAACCCCCAGGCTGCTCCGCCCAGCTTCCCTGGATGCAGATACAGTCTCCGCATTTCCAGTCATCTCAGCAGAGCCGGAGGAGATCTCGGGCTGATTCAAGGTCAAAATTTTGCCTTGGTTCCCCTTTCCAGAGGTTCCGGATGTGGAGGGTATCCCCATGTCTTTGGATCCTCCGCGGGATTCTTCTTTTTTCCCAGCCCCGAGACAGGGATACGCCCAAAACGGAAGTTTAGCGCGTAACCTCCTGCCTTCAGAGCCTCCCCAGATTGGTGATCGATCCCAATCGTGAGGAAAGTTCCCTGTCCCTCTTTTTTGGAGTTTAGGATCTTCCAAGCCTCAGTACTGAGGTTGGAGTTCTGAACCTCGACAAGTTGGAGGAACTTCTCCAGTTTCATGTCTTGGCTTCTTGGGAAGAACACTGTTATGGTGACTGGCTTTGGGATGTCGTCTCCACTTCGAGTCACCAATTCGGCCACCTAAAGAAACCGCCAAAATTTAGAACCTCACACACAATCCAATAGAAACAGCAAATAATAACGTATTTTACTACTGCCTAAGCCTTAATTCATGATTGTTGAAGGATTAGTGAACAAATAATAATTTACCTAGTAATTAACAAATAACACACAAAGTGAATTTAATGTCGTTAGTTAGTTATTTCTGAACTTTCATGGAGAAGTATCTGTTCTGCGTTTTCCTCTTTAATAATGGAAAAGCAGAATGCGGAAAGTCGTATTCACTGATATGTTAATGAGCTCTGAAGGACCAATCGTATATTACGATAATGACTGCTTCTACATGTATATGAATTAGTTGTTATGTTAAATGAAAATCGATGATCACATGTACGTTTTCTATATACATATTTGTATTATTTTACATTCTACTCATATTGCGTCACAACTAAGAATATCACCGCTGCCTATTATACAATGCAATCGATATCTTTTTACTTTTTTATGATTAAGTCATGACAAGATGTCACATTATATCATCTGATGCTTCTTTGTTACTTGACTAACAACGTTTTTTTATATATGATGAAATGAGTGAATATTGGTTGTTATAGATATTTTATATGTCGTTTATAGTGGGTGGTAACAAGGAGAGTTATGTGAGGATGTAGTCAATGGGGAATAGGGATATAAATGAAACCGTCACACGACTGTTGAAAACTCAGCCGATGCATGTAGTTTTGTGCACAAAAAGAAATTGATATATATTTATCTGTGGTTTTTTATATCGAATGAAGTTTGAAATGGGTTTTGTATGGTTAAATACATATTAAATATCTGGAAAAAATGATATTTTATTTTACGATATATACGTAATATATAAATTATGAAATGCAGGGTGAACACAAAGTAAGAATTTATGTAAGAATTTACAGTAGGAATTTGAGTGTTAATTCAAATTCGTACAGTAACTGATGATTGTTAAGGAAAATACCACGTGGAGATTGTATAAAAATGATTTACTACACTTTACCGCTTTTAACTGTGTTATGAATGATTATACACATCCAATTTCAACTAAATTCTTAGCAGCTTCATTTCACCAATATCAATTGAAAATTGACTCACCATCTTGATGCTTTCAAGATTATTGTGTGCAGTTAAATAAAGATTTTGGAACTGTCGTCGAACCATAAATGTACGAGAGTTAACAGCTGCTCCAATATCAGTTAAAATGTGGGAATTAGATGCGTGCGTATTAATTTGTAAAAATAATTAACATTTTTTTTTGTTATTTCTTACCCTCTCACACAATTATGCCTCGATTTTCTACATTTTAACTGATATTGATTCAGCCATTTACTTTTATACATTTATGGTTCGACTATTGTTTGTTTCGAAGGAGTTCGAGCTATTCTAAAGTTCTTGTAAACAAAGCATTTACGCTTCTTCATCCACATCCTACCTGATAGGTAATCCTAATTTGTTTCTCAAGATGAAACGTGTATTGTCAATGCCTTCACGGCGATAAACATGAGCCATGACATCTTTATCATATTCTATATCTATCTGCGTACTTGGCAAGCAAATATAACGAAAAATAAAAATACCCGATCTCGCCATGTCGGCTCACAGTATCGTATATTAATTTCAGCCAGGAGAATGCATTAAAGCTGGTAAAAAACTCGGTTTTTGATAATGCGGATACAGCAGTTAGTTGTGTATGCGGCGAATATACAAATACGAAGCACCGAACACGTAACAGCAGCAGTAGCTTGCAGGTGTAATCACGTATTAATTAAGCGGACAGGTTGGGTCCGAGCTTTCGTATTTCCACCGTTCTACGGTAATTGCATTGATTGCCTTTTAATGAAATCAAAACTCATTGGCTGCTGCTGGAGATTATTTAATTTTCGTAACTACAATATAGGGTTAATGTAACTGCTTAATATTTTTTCCTTGACTTGAAAAATGTTCTAATTTGAGGGACATGAATGAATTTCTTCATGAAATTAACTGTCTCAACCTTTACTTCGTGGAATCTATTCATATTAGTGTTTTAAATGAAACTAACTGTTTCTAGTTAACTCCACAGTTTATTGGAAAATGTTAAAAATTCTAAAAAAAATTGACAATTGTTTCGATATTACCTAAATATCATCGATGATATTTAGGTAATATCGCAACAATTGTCATTTTTTTTTAGAATTTCTCATTAAACTGTGGAGTTAACTAGAAACAGTAAGTTCCATTTAAAACACGAATTTCTTCATATTTAGACTTATAGTCCAGATAAGGTATACCCCCCCCCTGGAAAGTTGAGTAGCACATACTTTATAATTCGTTTTGACAAGTCCACCACATTTTTCCTTCTGCTACTTTTCTCAATTCCTCAACATTTTCACTTAGGAAAGTACAAATACATAGAAATTTCCTGAGAATTTGGAAAGCAAAGACCACATCTCTTCTTCAGGTCAACTTACAAACTTTGTTGCCAATGCGGATTTAAATTGGTCTGATAATTATTTTTGTAACATTGACATATCTACCACTCGATTAATGCCAAAATAACATAGTATTGAAAATCAGTCACAATGGCGGTAATTTTTAATTGAATTAACTACACACGGCACAAAGTGTAAGCGAGGAAATTTGGCACAAAAAGCCCCAAAATCCATGAAATTTGCGCACTAAGGCAGATTGAGATGATATTTTTTACATCCTTTTCGTTAGCTCATTTCAAAACTTCTTGGACAATTTTTTGTTACCAACGGCCTCCTGCACACCTGGAGGTCAGGACGGCAATAGCAACGTCATCGCCATTTAACTTATGATGAATCAACAAAAACTCGTGCTTAGGAGTTTTTTCAGATCGCCCGAATTACCTCAACGCTTCCTGATAACAACGCAGTGTAAACGCCAAGTCAGCAGAGTGCGGAACCGAGGACATAAAAACAGTTGTAAAGAGTTTTTTGTTGTTGTTATTAATTTGAATTTGAAGTAAACGTAATAATTTTCAGAGAATATAATTGTAACTTCAAAATAAAGTTTTTAGAAATAGTATTCAGTGCTTGAAGCAGTTAATTGGCGCAGTCAGTAGGATATCGTGTGATTGATTTGTATCGAACAAACCAATTTCGTGTCGACGATTAGCCCGATATCGAACAGTATAAACTGTCAGTAGTGGTGACGCCGACGGATACGTTAAAAAGTGAACTTTAAGTAAAGAAGTTTGAGAATTGGAATCATATCGCGAGGGACCAGTGTTTCGGAGAAGACAAAATTGCTGAACCGGACCTCTACCTCATAATTGGAATGCTGAGAGTCATTTATTTACTGTAAGTGCAATTTATGTCTGATATACTTGAAATTTTAACAAATAATTTACAAAATTAGTCTATTGATAACTCTTTAATTGACTCTTCGGTGACGAATACAAGCTAAAATACTATTAATATTGACAACAACTAAAGTAATAATATAATGGCAGAAAATTTTAAATCTGAATATTTGAAATGTATTCCACAATTCGATGGAAATCCGAATGACTTAAATCAATTTTTATCAGTTTGTGATAGTCTTATTATCAATTTTTATGATAGGGTAAACCCAAATAATTTTCATAATGTATACTTGTTGCAGTCTATAATAAGTAAATTAGTTTGTAGTGCAAGAACTGTAGTTAATATTCAAAATGTCGATACTTGGGATCAGTTGAAATCTGTCTTAAGACGAAATTTTGCAGATCAACGGGATGAGACTTCTTTGAATAGAGACTTGGTAGTAATGAGGCAAATGCCTAATGAAAAAGGCCATAATTTCTATGATAGAATTTTAAATATTTTGAATTTATTATGCAGTTATGTAGAAATTCACGAAAATATACAAGCTTCAAGGGACTTAAAGAAAAAATTATACAACGATCTAGCACTCAAAACATTTCTTTGTGGACTAAAGGAACCTTTAGGCACTACAATTCGATGTATGCGGCCTGAAAATTTGGCTGTAGCATTACAATTTGTGACCGAGGAAGAAAACACACACTATTTTCAAAATTCAACAAATAAAAATCAATTTAAACCAAATAATTCAACAAACAGATCATTTCAGCAAAATGTTCCAAATCGTAATTTCAATAACCCTCAGTATGTATCACAAAATAGAAATTTATTTTCGAATCAAAATTTTAATAGAAACAATAATCAATTCCCAACAGGTCCAATTCAATTTAGACAAAATGTTCCGAACCAAAATGTTTCCTCTAATGCACGAACTTTTCGAAATACATCAGTAGAAAATGTTTTCAAGCCAAATCCAAATAGAACATTTCCAAAACCGACACCAATGTCATCATCAACAAGGTATACAGGAAGAATAAATAATAATTATAATAATAATAATCAATCTTTTAATAATCAAAATAAAAGTTATCATTTTACACAACCTAACCATTCTAACTATAGACCGCAACAAAACTATATAGCCGAAGAATTATATAATACTGGAGTAGAAAATACTAACACAAACTTTTGTGAGGAAAGTGAAATTAATGAAAGAACTTATGAAAAAAATCTTGGTACAATTGAAAATTTTCATATCACCTCCGATCCAATGCCGGAGATTTGACACCTCTTACCATTTCGTTAAATAACGTAGATTGTAGTGAATTCCAGAATATAACATTAAACTTCTTGTCGATTCTGGGTCGACAAAATCATTTTTAGATACATATATTGCTAAGGAATTATTTCCAAAATTATTTAAATATGACCCATTTATTGTATCCACCGTATTCCAAAAATCATCTCATAAGAATAGTGTAGAAATACCAGCGTCAGAAATTTTTCGATTGACTAATAAACACTTATTAAAATTTTATTTATTTAAGTTTCATAATATTTTTGATGGTTTGATAGGATTAGATATTCTCAAATTACTGAAAGCTGCAATAGATTTCAATAATGCATGTCTGATTACACCTCATGCAAAAATAGAGCTTAAATTTCAAAAAATTAGTAACACGAAGAATACACATGTAATTAATATAAAACCTCGTACAGAGAAAGTAATTCAAGTAAAAACTACAATAAAAAAGGGCTAGATTGTAATTCCTTATCAGAAGATAAAAAACTGCGAAATTCCAGAATGTCTGACGGTTGCTCGTAATGGTCTTGCTATTACAACAATAATAAACAACACGACAAACTTCTTAACACTTGATTTCTCGGAATCGCTGACAGTAGAAAAATTTGATGCCAATAACATTCCAGAGTTCAACATGCATAATTTTGATGATTCGGATAAATGCGAATTAGATTTATCTCAGATTCGGACCGACCATCTGAATAAAGAAGAAAAGGATGCAATTTTAAATTTATGTTGTAAATATTCAGATATTTTTCATAGAGAGAATGAGCCTCTAAGTTTTACACGTAAAATTAAACATTGTATTAAAACTACGGACGAGGTGCCAATTTATTCAAAATCATATCGTTACCCATTTTTCTATAGACAAGAAGTGAATAATCAAATTCAGAGTATGCTCAATCAAAATATAATTGAACCCAGCAATAGCCCATGATCCAGTAATATTTGGGTGGTACCGAAACGAAAGGATGCATCAGGCAAACAAAAATTCCGCGTAGTGATCGACTATCGTAAGTTAAACGAAAAGACGATAGACGATAAATATCCTCTCCCAAATATAACTGATTTATTAGATAAACTCGGCAAATGCCAGTATTTTACTACTCTCGATTTGGCCAGCAGATATCACCAAATTGAAATGAATGAAGCTGACATGGAAAACACGGCGTTTAGTACAGAACAAGGTCATTGGGAATTCCTGAGACTTCCCTTCGGTCAAAAAAACGGTCCATCAACGTTTCAACGCGTCATGGATAACATACTAAGGGGCATCCAAAATGAGAAATGTCTAGTCTACATTGATGACATTATAATTTTTTCCACGTCACTTCAAGAACATCTAGAAAGACTTAAGGCCGTATTTGAAAGATTAAGAGAACCCAACTTTGAAATACAACTAAACAAATCTGAATTTTTGAGTAAGGAAGTGGCCTATCTTGGACACGTCGTAACTCCGGAAGGTGTTCGACCTAATCCGGACAAAATTAAGGCAATAAAAGAATACCCGTTACCAAAAACTACAAAACAAATAAAAGGATTTCTTGGTTTAGTGGGTTGTTATAGACGATATATCAATAATTTCGCAAAAATAACTAAACCATTGACTCAGTGTCTAAAAAAAGGTGCAAAAATTGAGCATAATGCAGAATTTCTAAATAGTTTTGAAACATGTAGACAGTTACTGACGAACGAGCCCATATTACAATACCCCGACTTCTCAAAACCGTTCAATTTAACAACCGACGCCAGTAATGTAGCATTGGGAGCTGTCCTATCGCAGGGACAAATCGGAAAATACTTACCGGTCGCATATGCATCGAGAACGTTGAATGATTCTGAAAGGAATTACTCTACGATTGAAAGGGAATTGTTGTGTATTGTTTGGGCTACTAAATATTTCAGGCCATATTTATATGGACGTAAGTTTTTCCTGATAACTGACCACAAACCATTACAATGGTTGTTTTCGTTAAAAGACCCCAATTCAAAACTCCTAAGGTGGAGAATTAAACTTGAAGAATACGACTACACTATAATTTATCGGAAGGAATCATTAATAGCTCATGCCGACAATCTGAGCCGAACTGAAATTCACGCAAAAGAAACACAAAGCGCCATTTGGGACGAAATAGATATTATCACGGAAGGAGTTGAAAATAACTGAGACGAATTAATTACACCGGATATTGAAGATATTTGTAAACCGATAACTGTTACCACGTCAAAATCTCCTAGTCTGGACCTGGACAATATTTCACTCATAGTTCACCCAGACTCTGACATAGAACAAGAAAACGAAAACGAAGGACAAACTATTCACTCAAATGCGGAGGAAAATCCCGTAGTTGGCATTCCTATCAGCGAAACACCTGTTAATTATGGTCAAAACCAAATAATTATACAATCTGTTTATCACTCACCATCAAAACCAATAATTACGAAATTATTTGAAAATAAGCAGAGAATAACGTTACAAATTTCAGACAATAACTTCGAAAACGATATAATTGATTTCATAAAAGAATATATTGCCCCCAGGGTATCATATTACTTGTATTTTGCAAAAACTGAAATGGTTGAACCGTTCTGCGAAGTTGTAAGGAAAAGTTTTAAGTGGCCGTCATTAAGATTTCGTAGATGTACAGAAAGGTTAATAGATGTAACTAGTAAGGCCGAAATAGCCGGAATAATACAAAATTATCACGAATCAAAAAGCAACCATAGGGAAATCGACGAAACACTTAATAGAATCAAAAAGATTTATTATTGGCCGAATTTGAAACAATCAGTTCAAACTTATATAAATAATTGTGAAATTTGCCAACAATGCAAATATGAAACCCTATTAAAATGCAAATGAATATTACACCTACAGCAAATAAACCATTCGAAATAATTCATATGGATACATATACAATAGAAAAAACTAAATTTATCACTATAATCGAAACATTTTCTAAGTATGCTCAAGCTTATCATCTAAATTCAGTAAATTCAACAGATATCACCTGGTGACCTTCTTCTCTAATCATGGTGTCCCTAAACAAATAATTACGGATAACGGTACAGAATTCAAAAACTCGGTAATCTCTGAATTGTTAGCTCTACATAAGATAAAAATCCATTTTTGTTCTCGAAATCACCCCCAGTCTAATTCGCCTGTAGAAAGAGTGCATTCCACATTTAACGAACATATCAGAATACTTAATGCCAGAGGTTTTTTGAAAACACCTATACAAGTTAGAATGAAATATGTTATTTTAGCATATAATCACACCATACACTCATCAACCAAATTCAAACCCATAGACATAATTAACGGTCATTTAGATGCCGAAAATCCATTTGATTTAAATATGGATATGATTTTTTAACAAGTAATTTTATAAACGAACATAAAGAAATAACTCGCGAATTGTATTCTAAAATTAATGAAGCATTGGCCAGACAAAAACAAAACGTAATTCAAAAAATTAATGAGAATAGAGACACACCAGATACTTTTAAAATCGGTGATAAAACTTATATAAAAGATAATCGGCGACCTAAAACTGCGAATAAATTTTTGAAATCAACAGAAATAATTGATATAAATGAACAAAGAAAAACAGTTAGTACAGACCGCTGTGTGAAGGTCCATATGGACAATCTCAAGAGACCGCGAAAGCGAACATATTTATTTTAAAAAATTTTCACAGGTTTTCCATTGCGCTCGGGCTTCGGGAACAAATAAATATAAACCCATTGGATAATAATTTAGGATTAATACCACTTAGGCTAGGAACCGCTAGAATAGAAGAATATTTCTATAATATGATACATTATTACGATTTAACCTCAATTATCTCGGAAATAGAAAAACTACATCAAAAATCACGATATATAATAAAAGTAGTATGCACAAACAAAAACTATTCTTGGGACGTTCCAAACGATATGAAAGTATTAGAATATATTGATGAAAAGGTGGAATATAAAATTTTAAATATACTACCACATCAAAAACGAGTCAGAAGGGGTCTAATTGATGGCTTAGGTTCAATCTTCAAATAAATATCAGGTAATCTAGATGCAGAAGACGGTGAAAGATATGAAAATTTAATTAATAATTTACAAAAAAATCAAGAGAGATTTGCCTCGACATTTCAATCTCAAATTTCACTTTCAATCAACACTATCACAAATTTTAACCAGACAATTGAGAAAATTAAACATAATGAGAAACTATTGGAATCAAAAATATATGTAGTTATCAAAATGGTTAACTCCGTAGATGATAGAGAGAACTTGATTTCCATTGAAGATATTATTAATCAAATTATAAATATGTTCGAAATTATTCATTCCACACTTCAAGATATAGAGACTTCTTTAACATTTGCAAAAATAAGAGTAATGCATCCCAGTATAATTAAATCTACAGATTTGTATACAGAACTAAAAGCGATAGGAAAACAAATACCAGGTTCACAGCTACCATTTGATGTTTCTTTGGAAAACATTTCACGGTATGAAAGTATCATGAAAATTCAGTGTTACATTTATAATAATAAAATAGTTTATATCCTTCATTTCCCAATAATGTACTTAGATAGTTTTGAAATATACCGTTTGTATTCGACTCCGATTCCATACAAGAATTACTTCAAGGTTATAATTACCGAAAATAATTACTTAATAAAAAATAAATTGCACTACATCCTTCGCACCGAAGTTTTGCCTCAATACTACTTATGTGAGAATAAGACGCCCAAGGAAATATAATCGCTTCCACCTTGTGGAGTGAAAATTTTCAACGCAGCGGACGCGTCAGAATGCAAACAATTCCTCATTACCATCACAGAATCAAGGTTCCACCATGTAGGAGACACAAATAATTGGTTAGCTATAATCCCAAGAAAAAAGAGCATTACGTTTGACTGTCAAGATCAGCATGAAGTAAAACAACTCAAGGGTACTTATATCATGGAAGTTCCCTTAGGATGTAACATCAAAACTGGTATAGAAACCATCATAAACGAAGAAATTGTTATTCAAGGACAACCAATATTATTTCCAGAAATAAGTTTCGAGAATGATACGTTACCAATATTAACATCAGAAATGAACTTAGAAGATATAAGCCTTGAACACTACCCAGAAGCTATACGTCATCTATCACTAGAACAAGCCCAGTTCGACAACGAAATTTCCTATACTCCTAGTGTTTGGACATTATTATTGTATACCCTGATAATTGGAGTAATAGCCACTATAGTCGACAAGTAATTCCGCCCAAGGGATAATCCAGATTCCAGTTCAAGTACTCAAGTTCTAGTAGTCCAACTCCCTCGTCTACCCTCATGAGTTGGAGCTTCGGGGGAAGGAATTACCTCAACGCATCCTGGTGACAACGCAGTGTAAACGCCAAATCAGCAGAGTGCGGAATCGAGGACATAAAAACAGTTGTAAAGAGTTTTTTGTTGTTGTTGTTAATTTGAATTTGAAGTAAACGTAATAATTGTCAGAGAATATAATTGTAACTTGAAAATGAAGTTTTTCAAAATAAAATTTAGTGCTTGAAGCAGTTAATTCCCGTCATGAATTTGACTACGGTCACCCGCTCCGGAAGACCTGGAGATCCGAACAACCTGGCTAGTAACGTCATCGTTAAGAAAAACAAATGGCGTATTCATTGTTTAGGGACAAAGCACATTGCTGTGTCTTGCTCTAGTAACAGCCGTTGTTGTGTTTGTTCATCAGCTTCTCATCACTCATCCTCACACTTTGAAAATGACCGAACTAACTTGGCCTCTGCGAATCAAGCCACCCTCGTGGAACAAGTAGAACCTGAATCGTCATCTATTCAGAATCCCTCTCAACATGTTGATACTCTCAGTAGTGCTGTTCCTCAAAATTCCACAGTCTTGTTATCTACGGTAGAAGTTGAAATTATGGATAACATTGGAGATTCTCAATTTGCTAGAATTCTTTAAGATACCGGGAGCCAAGCAAACTTAATGACACCTCATTGTGCACGAAGGCTAGGACTTCCCGGCAAGAAAGGCTCACTTTCAATTCCTTTTTTGGGGACCACCAGTTCTAATTCGCAATATTCAATTACTTGTTCAATAAAACGTCGAGGTCTACCCGGACCTATATGTTGAGATATTTGTTCTTAGAAAATTGGGCTCTTCTTTACCTTCACAACATTTCCGTACTGACCACTAATCACATTTACAAAATTTAAGATTGGCAGATACCCGATATAATCAACCGGCCCCTATTGATATAATTCTTTGTTCTGCCCTCTTTTCTGAAATTATTGAAACAGGTATGATATCAGGTAACAACGATGAACCAGTTGCGATTGATAGTATATTTGGTTGGATTGTTATGGGAAAAATCAACTGCAAAAACAGTAACTCTATATATAACTTCAATGTTTACCAGTGTTCAATCATGTGTAGACAATACCCTCCAGAATTTTTGGCAATTAGAGGAAGTTCCCTCTATTGAATCCTCCCATCCTGAGGATGTTATTTGTGAAAATGTCTTTAAACAAACCTCTTAGGATTTGTAATGAACTAGATTAGTGGAGTGGACTGTTGAGTTTGTCGTTCACTACTGCACCTAAGTAAATGTGTTGTTTGTTTTTCTTCGATAAGGTGGTGGAAAGAAGAACCAGTCGTAATTTTGAGTAACGTTTAATAAAATACTTAAATACGACAATTTTAAACACGTAAATCACTTTACAACAAAATATTTACAAGATAGAGCAACAAGAATGTCCACAGTATGTTGATAGTTGGTTACAGTTTTCTTAAAGATACTAAATGCTCGTGTGGTATATATGTATACTTTTCCGTTAATTCTCGAATGAAGTCACAGAAATTTGCACGTTTTTATATTGCGTCATAACGCGAGAGATATTTTAACACTTCAGGTTGAACAAGATATAGTTTACACACACTGTATGTATCAAACGCGAGGAATTGTCACAGTTTTTTATGTCGACCGACCCATAGTGGATTTAGTTCTGTACTGCTTGAAATTGAGAAACTGTGACTCCCTTCAAATTGGTTTATTTCTGTAGAGACAAGTTTTTTTGGGGGTAGGACTTTCCCTTTCAGACTATAACTCTGTTAGTTGGATGGTGATATTTTTGACATAAAGTTAATTAACAACTTTAACGTGAAGCGATAAATAGTGTCCTGTTAATTAATTTATGTCAATCCATAAAACCGCCAGCCAGATCCTCCTCCACTCAAGGGAAAGTTCACCAGTTTCAGCCAGTAGTGAAACCGTGGGCGACGTTTTCATCGCACCTAATACCACCCTGAGTGCTCTGCATTGAATTTAGTCCAATTTGTAAAGGTTCTGAAGAGAAGAATTATAAATGAGGATAGTGCCAAAATCAAGGTGGATTCCTACCAATCTCCTGTAAATCATCATCAGCAGTTTGGGATCTGCACCCCAGAAATTCCCTGCCACAGACCTCATGACATCAATGCCCTTTTGGGCCTTAACAACTATGTTATCAATATGGATATTGAATTTTAGTTTATCACCAAAGACAACTCCCAGATAGTTATATCTATTCACAAAGTCAATGGAATGCCTATTGACTATTATATTTTGAGGCCTATCTCTAGTAGATCTCCTTTGAAATTACATACATTTTGATTTCAGAATTGACAGTTCCAAACTGTTATTCTCCAGCCAATCGGATATATTGCTTAATGTTTCATTCATTTCCTGACACATAGTGTTTAGATCATTTCCATGAACTATAACATTTAGATCATCTGCAATAACACCCTCTTTTCCCAAATCAAAAATTTCATTAGTGAAAACATTATACAAAAGGGGGCTTAACGTTGATCCTTTAGGCAGCCCCTTTTGAACCACCCCAGTGTTAGATACATATCTCGAGGAGTTGTCTCTGATAACAACCTTCCTAGACCTAAATAGTTTGTTAATTAATGAAATTAACTGTCTCGACCCTTACTTCGTGGAATCTACTCATATTAGTGTTCTAAATGAAACTCAACGTTTCTAGCTAATTCCACAATATAATGAAAGATATTAAAAATTCTAAAAGTTGACAATTGTTTCGATAACTGAATATTAATATTAATCAAGTTCAGGATACGTTGAGAAATATTATAACTAGCCAATTTGTAAAGCAGCAGGGGAATTCTGACATTGTCATAGGCAGCTTTTATGTCTAAGAAAACGACTAAAACCTTATTTCATTGGTTAAAGGCATTAATCACACTGGAGGTTAGCAAAATTAGGTTCCACAATACTTTTTCCCTGTCTGAATCCGGATTGAAATTCACTTAAAACCCGTCTGATTCCAATTTATGGTCAATTCTTCTTTTAATAATACTTTCCAACACCTTCAATACATACGATTCAAGGGCAATATACCTATAGCTGCCAATAATAGTAGGGTCTTTAGAAGGCTTTATTATAGGACATATTATTTGGATTCTCCAGGATTCTGGTATGGTTCCATCTTCAAGAAAACCATTCAAAATTGAAAGTAGCCTTTCCTTACACAGTAATGGCAGATATTTTAGCTGTGAGTAATAAATTCCATCCGCACCTGGTGCCGAGTCTTTCCTGTTTTATAAAGCACATTCCAGTTCTTCCATTTCGAAGGGGACTAGTCATTATTATCCTACTTGGTTAGAGTAATATCCAGCGGGACATCCGGAATAGTAATATTATCAAGAAAATTATTTAAATTATCCCTTACAATTGAAGTGGATATTGTAGGGGTGTACCCATTTTTAAAGCCCTTGATAATCCTCCATGTTGCTGACAAGTTAGAGTCCCTATTTAAAGTTGCACAAAATTCTCTGAGACTATTCCTCTTTTTGAGTCTCTACAGAGCAAGATAGGTCTAATATATGTACACACTTTTAGTTTGTTAGAATAAATATTAACAAATCTAGGAAATGATTTGCCAGCGAATTTAAAAATATAATAGCCAATCGGTACATACTTAATTGAATGATCGGATGTATCTTCTACTCTTTTGTTTAGTCTTTTTACTTGCAGTGTTCTATATACTCCTTCACTTTCTTCATTGGTTCTTTTTATGACTTCTTTTTCAGTTAGATTTGGACCTACACCTTTGGCAACTCCTCTGCATGAGACTAAACTTGCCTCGATAAATATTTCATAGCCCATAGCTACGAACTCTTTGTTCTCTTCAAAATCATAAGCTTTTTTTGGTAGCTTAAGAGTGATAGAAATTCTATTCCTACCTTTCCTTTCAATTGATTTGATTCCATATATTTTTTTTATGAAGTAGTCTGATCAATTCCACTGGGTGTAAGTTCCCCACGTTAATATCTTTATGCTGGACCATAACCTTAAAGGGAGCTGAATCATACACAGAGTACTTTATATTTTCAAATATTGAGATCTTTTTGTCTTCGTTGGTTTTTCCACTATTATCAAGGCGTCCTGTTTCCACAAGGGGGCCCGTCCCCCCCGTACTATCACTCATACTAGCTTAACTCATGAAACTACTGAACTACTGCTATTTTCACAAAAATATTATGTATAACTATTTGCAAATATTCTCATTATTTTTGAAGATTTCCGTCACACACTTCGTCACCTTATCACAGCTCGGTTTGGAATCCTAATTCAGTATTTTATATTTGATGTAAATATTTAAAAAACTGCTGTCAAGTCAAGATCAATTAACTTTAACAGAACGCGTTTTAGCGGGAATTTTTAAACCTATTATTATTTACGTATTCATTTATCTGAATTTGTCATATTCTCTTATAAAATTGTTAGTTCCTTGTTTATAGGTACAGTGTGTATCTCTAATATAAAAGCAACTCCAGAAATTAGTCAACATCCCTATTGGCTGCAGTATAATGATAGATTTAATAGAATATAACCAAGAAGGTCCAAGGTCAAACCAGAAATTAATCAGATCATGTAATACATGTATCAAATGAATACCATGAAAAAGCCTAAATGCCTAAATTTGAAACATTCAATTAACTTTTAATGAGTGATGTACATTTGTGAATAATAAAAGCTGATTCCTTTCTCAACCCAGCCCTGTTTTAGCTACCGCGAGTAGACGTTCCGAGGTCGTTCTTTTACATTTTTAATTTATTCCTTTAATTATATAGTATTACAGAGAGATTATTAAAGCAACTTTATGGCTGCCATCGTCTCAAAAATACAGACAACTTTTCATTCCGTCGTTTCTGCTTGAACTAGAGAAAAATGAGGAATAATAAAAAATGTTTTCCGACGTTACGAAAGAACATCATCCCCAAATTAATACGGAATCGCATATTTAACAATGCGCCGACGAAAAGCGAGAATTATGAAGAGAAATTTTTCTTAGTCTTTAAATATTTAGTATTACAAAGAGAAGGGCTCGTGATAATGGGGAAGTCAAGTCTATTTCATTAACAATCATAATATTTTATAGTCCACGCCTTCCCAACGGCCTACATTTTTTTCGAGAAAAACATTCATGATTTATTATACAATTCACATCGTGGAGAAACAGATTCGTTAATATATAATCTCACGAAACAAAAACTTTAAGAAATCCAATATCTCTGTATAGCAATTCAAATGAAAATCGCACATTTTTCTCGCTGATGTCAAATATAGTTTAAGTTTAAGTTGTGAGAAACATCCACTACCGAAAATTACGACGGGATCGTAACGTTTCTGCTAAGAAATACCTATTTACTAGAAATTTTCGATCTTTCGTAATTAATAGATTGAGTATATCGCTGTTTTCCCTAACACTCCATATAAGTGGGATAATTTATGAGACTCGGACAAGTTATGAGACGTCTGTGAGTATAGATAATGAATAATTCATTCATCTTATTGGTGACAAAATTATTTCTGCGTGCTCCTTTAGAAGAAGTGTTACGACCCAGAAAAAACATTAGAAAATAGGAAGTTTTTATCTGTCAGTTTTTTAATTTTTTTCTTTTCTCATAAATCAACTGATTCGTTCATCTCTGAAGCTATATGATGATACTATAAACTTTTTAACGTCTCTAAAGGTAAACCTAATCTACAAACCTCAGGGATCAGAGTTATCTGTAGAGCTGCTCCTTAGCTTACTCGTTGAAGTTCCTAGCTCCTTAAACTCTATGTACATCCTCTCTAGTTTGCTATATAACCCAATATGTATGTATGCCCACATTTTTTTAAATTTCCGACTGTTTTTTTGGTGTTCTTAAATATTTTATGTTATGGGAGTATGATAGCAACAACTAACCTCTAAGATCCTGTACCAGCCTTTTGATCCCTAAATATGAATAATCAACTAAGAACTGCACCCCCAAATTTGACCAACAAAATATATCACAAATAACTTCTTTCTAAAGAGGTATTGAACTTAAACTTTATAATAAGAATCTCATTCATTATCAAATATTTTGGATAAACTGGTTAACAGTGAATATGTTTAATTGTATGCCAAGAATTGACGAGACTATGAATAGTTTCGGAATATTGGTTCTCTAATATTGTTCATCAAATTTTGATGAATGACTAATTGGGATTGGTATGATGCAAATCGATTTCCATTTTGGAATATAACGTATTTTATACTCTATGCAGCTGATATCAATGAAGACACACCAATCAGTAGACTTGTATTATCTGGCAATTGTGTTGATTAAATTTTGAAATTGCTTTCATTCTTATAAAACACGAAAATCCGTACTACAGCATATATTATTACAAGTGGAAGGGGCAACTAGTTTCGGCTTGTGATGATCCCGAAAAAGACAGTATTGTAAAAAAAACATTTTCATAGAAAAAGATTAAATTGTGTATATTATATTTTCCAATGTTAATAGCGGCCATCGATCTGATTAAAGTCAGGCGAACACCCAGAAATCACGTTTCTATTAAACGTAAACATCGCGTTCACATACGCGGAAGGTCGAACCTACCGGTGAATGACTTGAATGTGTCCTATAAAAACAAAGTGTAATTAACCAATGATTCACTCATTATTATTATTTTGAACAAGTTAAAAGGTCTATGATATTGTAATCTGTGTTAATTCTAAATATACTAAACCCAGTGATTTTCATAAATGATGTTGTTTATTTAATCACCGAAGAACGGCTACTAGGTAAGTGTTTTTTTCGAATATATAATGGCTCTATGGCGAACATAGCTTATACGAGGGGCACTTACTGAGTAACCACCACAGGCTCCCTGAGCCATAATCAGGCCTTAAATGTATATAGTATTCACATGAAAAGTATTATAAAAGATAAAAGGAAAGCTGTCACATGCCCGTGGCATCCAACATAATGGAAGATGTGTCAGTAGGTAATATGGGAACATTTTATCAAAAAAAGCAAACGTCAAACAAAATTAAAATTAGACAACTTTACGACAAGTCATTAGAATGAAATAAATTAATGTATAATTAAAAGATAAAGAAAGAACATATAGACTTCGTCGTATGACAGAATCCGTCTGAAGCAAGAAGTCCAGTATTTGAATAGTTGTAATTGGAAAAAGGGCATTAGATGGGACCGATTGCGGACTAACGAAAACCAACTTTTGCTTTCCGTTAGTCCGCATGATAATAATTATATTCACAGAATTCATATTTGAACAATCATAAGTCACATAATTAACAGTATATTCATGGTCGTAGGAAAAATAGAATATATACCTCGTAAGAAATTGTATTTTCTGCACTCTAACAAAATATGTCACTTTCACACATCTTATACAATGCTATTCAAATTCGAGTCCATGCATTGGGATCATGGTAACGGTAAGAGATATAGGGATGGTTGAATGGGAACAAAGTTGTGCGATTCACTTGATTCAAGACAATCTAGCTTCTTCAGTTCTGAAGTTATACCGGAAAGATTTGAAATTTTGAAATTCTTCTTTTGCATACATCTTTTTATTTTGCGAAGGTTTTCGAAAACATTGCCAGAGCAACTTTTTTAGACTATCCAAACATGCGAATTAAAATTATATTGAAAATATCGTACAAATTGGGTCACCCTCAACATTTTATTTTCAAATAAGGAACTGTATTTTTCAGTGCATTTTCTCAAGTGCCAAGAGGTTTCATATTGGCGTAGTATTTTCATCTGAACTACAGAGTGTTTTGAAAATATTGAACTATCAACAGAACAATTTTAACCTTTTTCAAAATTTCATAACAGCTGTAATTAAAAAATATAAGTAAGAAGGGAATCAATTCCAAGTTGATCACACAACAAGAACTTTTAATTATTGAAGATTTTAAACTTTACCTGTAATAGTTCAATATTTCCAAAACACTATGTAGGTCAGATGTAAATACTACGCCGATATGAAACATGACTCTTGGCAGTTGAAACAAAGCAATTAAAAATATAGATTCGTATTTGAAAATAAAAACTTTAGGGTGTCCCAATTTTAACGATACTTTGTATACAATTTTCACATACAGCTTGCCGTAAAATTTTTTATTTCGAATACAAAAGTATTTGAATATGTAACCTACAGAATCATCCACGTTATACATTCAAAGAAATTATTTTTTACTTTCTAGCGCATTTGAATAAAAGCTTGTATTTAAAAAGATTTTTTATTATTTTATTGTGAGCTTCTTAGGCTACTCCTCAATCTATCCTTTTCTAAGACAGTATCATTATTATAAGGTAGTTTTTCCCTGAGTTTTGAGCTATTATTATGATTAACTGGTTTGCCAACGTGGAGCCGCGAAATTGAATTTCGATAATCTTCGGCTAAATTCGTAACCTCAGCCCACAATTGGACCATAATCACAAATCTCGTCTGCCATTTTATAGCCGCCATGTTGAGTTTATGAATTTTGACATGAAGATTAAAATGTCAGGTATTCAAACATCTGACTATAATTTACAGTTCAAATAGAAATTTAATGAGGTTTTCTTTCAAATAGAATAACCTAAATATTTTTCAGTACTTGGATTCTTGAAAATTTGAAACATATATCTATCAATCTTTAGCTATGAAGGTTCCAAAAAATGTCAAATGAGTCGCACATTTTATTAGTTTGAAATAAAACCAACTAATATACCAGAAATCCTAAATATATTGTATTGTTATTTCGGTGGCCTCGTATGTTCTAGTACCAACAACAGTCCTTCCGATTGTAACGGAAATGCCATCCAATTTGATATTCAGACGATGATTATGAAAATAACAATAATTCCCATAATCATATTAATCAAAATCCCTACATTCAAAATGTCATCATGATACATCTGAAAATAGTAACTTTAGATCCTGAACACTTTGAAAGATTTTGAATATGATGTTCAATATATGGCTTCTACTTGATATAAATATTTGACGTCATCAACATCTGACTGTCAGATTTAACAGCACCTCTTGTGAACCGGGAGGAATGTTATTAGTACTTATCATACCTACATACGCATCATACACCCGAAATGACGTAGAAACATAATATCGGATTTCTCGCACATACTTTCACTTCTTGTTAAAAAGGATAAAATTTGCAACTCAAGAATCGTCAAGGATCTGATAAATCTTTAACATAGTTTTTCCTAGAAACTAAAGTTCCTTTCGTGATGACGAAGTTCGTTAAGTTTCCGATTGAATCGGAAATGACAGTCAGATGTTTAAATACCTGAAATGTTCATCCCATGTACCATAAATATCACCCAAATTTCAAATTGACCGATCATTTAATAACAAAATAGCGGGCTGGCTAGTAATTTCGTTGGCAAACTATACATAAAGAAATATAGTATATTATACACCAAGCGACTAAAGTGACCCATCTAATCCCGCGGGTGGTATTTCATTCCTGAAGGCGGAATGCAGCAGAGCCCGAGGCAAGCAATCCACCTAAGGGATTAATGTCACTTTAGTCGAGAGGTTTATACGCTATTTTTTGCAATTTCGGCAATTCTACATACATTTTTATAAATATAATAAAAATAAATACTACTTAGGATGAACTTTCACTAAACTTGGCGGGGCATCGAAGATGGACTTCTAAAATGCTTGGCTACACATCTAGGATGTACGTTTATATTTGTACTTTAAATCCCTTGGGATTTTAACTGTCACTTTATATCCCTTGAGTCTAAAAGTGACACTTTCGTTTCTAACATGTGAGACTAAAGTGACCACTTTAGTATCGGAATTGCAAAAATATGTTTATTTGTAATATGTACTCATTATTTTTTGTATGAACATTTGTATAAGTCTCATTGACTATTTTTTATGTCTATTGTATCTAAAACGCACAATAGAGAAGAGCTTTAATGATGATACTGATCTGAAAACTTATACACAGTCATGATCGATTTCTTACTGTTTCATTATCTCTTTAGATTCTTTATTCTGTTGATATGATCTTCATTAGCGTAACACCTAAGTCTAGCAATTCTCGTGAATTTGAGAACGTTTGAAAATTTCGTGTTCACACTTTTCTTTTTGAAATTCTGTTTCAAAGTTTTTTTTTCAAAATACACGACTCAATGGTGCATGTAAAGGTAAGTTGATTTCAATGGTCATATTTTGAGCTCTATTTCACTCTGTAGGATTAATTAAATGTTGGTCTGGGACACCCTGTATACAGACATCACATCAGTAGAACCATTTGCACATGTTAAAGTTTTGCATTTATCACCCTGTATATGGGAACATAGCTTTCATTTTTCCACTGCACTGTTTGGAACCGGTGGTGTAGTAATAAAAAGAGTAGGACACCAAACCGCTATGGCTTTTATTACTCTCTCTAACTTTTATTTAAGACATTTTTTTCCTTAGATCAAATAAGGATGCAGCTATCGTCCATCCAGTTATCATTGATACACCCTGTATATGCCAAAGAGAGTTTCTACGTCACCGAAATTTTTGTGAAATTCAATATTCTAGGTCAACTACTAAGAACCCATCTAGTAATCTGATTGCATTTAGGTTTTCGGAATTTTCACAAAAAAAAGTTGACTTCTGCTATCTGCTATAGTGAAGTAGAAAAATATACCCATTCGAAAATTAACCTGAAAATTGAGTAGTAATTTACTCCATCTCGTGGTTTGCGTTGGAAAATCCTATTAATTTTCCCCTTATTTACAGAAATTCAGAATTCTTTAGTTTGCCAGCATTATCCATTTTTATCGCCAGTAGTGTTTTATTTCGCCTCAAAATCAGATTTGAATGAATTAAAGAACGGAAATATCATTTATCAATTAATAAAGGTAGATCTACTGCCATAACTAAGATCCTCCGCACTGTCAACAATGGTATTAAAAAACTAAAACAGACCGAAATAATCACATTCAATGTTAAAAGCTTCCTATAACCACAAGTGTGGTCGGCAACACTGCCACTGTGCAAGAAAAATACATATACAGACGCCAAACTATACCGTTCTTCGATATGTCTTACGGGTGCCAACTTGTGCGTCAGCTGTATATATATATATATATATATATAAGTGTGCTACAATAACGCCGCGTACGGAGACCCTGTGAACCTTGGTGTTCAGGTTTATACGAAAAATGACCAAAGTGACGTCCTGCTGACTTCATTAGCAAAAGATTCCCGAGCATTCTCATATATATAAAATATTGAATTTCACTCCCTTCGAAGAACGTAACGTCGATCCAGACATCTGTGGTGATTCGCAACCGCAAGCAGAAGGGCATAGTACACTGACCGGTTTCGACCTTCTAGCGTCTTTTCAAAAGTGCTGTAATGCTTTCTAGTTCAGAGTCTCTAATCTGGATCTTCAGTTTCATTAAGGAACTTTTTGAAAGTTTCTTCTTGAATAAATCACATTCCGTTGTTTACAAATTAGAAATTTAAACCTGACTACATAAAAGATGCCATACGGGCGGATGCAGTGAATGTAATTAGCGACCATAAAATTAAACTTCGCCATAGAAAAAATTAAAATAATAGGCTCCAAGAACCAATAAAAAAAGCAATGAATGAAACCAAATTATTTATTAAAAGTAATCCATATATAATCATATTGCAGCCCGATTAAAGCAATCAAACTTCAATTATAAACTCTAGTGATTATCAAAATAAAAATAACGATCTTTTAAGTGATCAAACATTGTACAGAAAACTTAAATCACACGAAATCAAATATTTTTAAGAAAAAAACAACAAACTAATTAAAAAATTGTTGAATAATAGTTCGATCACAGAAAACGAAGTAAAAAACTACAAATACATAACGTGATGTGCCCTCGAATATTCGGTTCACCAAAATTACACAAAACAAACATACCATTAAGACCTATAGTATCCTATATACAATCAGCATTCTATAATTTGTCTAAATATCTAGCCAATTGCCTTTCAAATGTCGTCGGTCAAAATAACATTTATTTTAAAGACTCATTTTCAGTCAAAAAATTTATTGACACTGTTGATATATCAGTTAACTATAAAATAATGTCATTGGAAGTAATATCAATGTACACTAATATACCTATCGAATTAATAATTAAGACTGTACTAACAAAATGGGATTTAATAAATATATTGAATTCATTGAAGCCATCTTAATGATTCAAATCAATAATTACTTTCAATACAATGACGATTTTTTCCAACAACTTAATGGATGCATCATGGCTTCTCCCATATTTCCTACACTTGCTCAATTAGTAATAAGAAGTAGTATTGAAAGATTTGAATTACAATGTTCTGTTTTTCAAACGATATGTGGACGACTGTTTAGCAGAAGTACACAATGAAAATATTGATGACGTACTGTCCGCTTTTAATAATTTTCATGAAAAAATCAAATACACTCTAGAAACGGAAAAAAATAACACAATTTTTCTAGATATGACATTAATAAGAACTAACCACAAAAATATACAAACTAAACTGTATACTAAAGTAGCCTCATCAGGCCGATACCTTCACTAAAATTCCAACCATCCAAAGTTTCATAAAACCTGCGTAATTACTGCATTAGTCGATAGAGCCATCAATCTAACTTCGCCTGAATACCGACCAGATGTTATAAAACCAGTTAGAACCACTTTAATAAACAATCAATATCCAATACCTGACATAAAACGTATTTGCAAACAAAGAGTTTATAAAAGATATAACAACCCATCGAAGAAATATTCTAAAACCAACGTGTCAAACAATAATAAATATGTTGCAATGCCATACACAGAGCATCTTTTCGAAAGACTCAGTAACATATTTTTCAAACATGATATCACAATATGTCACAAAGCTCAAAACCCCCTATCACGTTATTCACAAAATTAAAAAGTAATATGGAAACCATAAAAAAATCTAACGTTATATAATTCATATCCTGCCTAAAATACCCCCAAAAAATACATAGGAATCACTACACAGACACTAGAAACCTGATTGAATGGCCATAAATATACTAAAACATTTTCCACAGCTTTACATACACATGAAAAAAAATGAAAACATGAGTTTGATTTCCAAATCTCAAAAATTCTAGATCAAGATTCAAACTATAAAAAACCGATAATTGAAGAAATGGTACACATCAAAAAAGAACATAATACTGTCAACAATAAGCAAGATGTTGAAAACTTTAGTCAGATTTATCACAATTCAATAAAATTATACACCTGAAGTCTTTCCGTATAATGTCGTGGAATTTGTATCGATAGTACTTGTTTTCAAAGTCTGTTGTTTCATGAATGTTTTTTTATATATTGCACTTGTGGTTATTTAAATTTCTAAATTGTCAACAACGAAATGTGATTTATTCAAGAATTACCTTTAAGAAAGTTCCTAACCCAGGAACGAAACGTCAGTAGCAACAACATGTTTCAATTATTTATACAACCTAAAACACAAGAATTTATTTTTGATAATTGGAACCCCGCTCACCAAGCTTATCTTTTTCGTCTAACGTTGAAACTTTTTAAAGTTGCGAATACCGAGCTTTCAAGATTATTGACTCGCCGACTATAATCTAATTCACATTCAAATTGTACTTATTCACTCCAAAATGTTTAATATATAATGAACAATTAACTGTGAAACATCTTACTTTGACTGTCCAAAATATCAAAAGCCAGAAATAGAAAAATTGACAAAAAATTAGAATCGTCATCTTCTAGTTGTAATTTAATGACATCTTAGAGACATACATGTATCAAAATTATGGATATTCTCTCAACGTTAAGGTAACTGAATTTAAAAAACTGATACTATTTTATCTTCAGTTTTTCAAGTGAAATTCACTACGTAAGTTGGTTAGGAACTATACATATTAATTTCCGTAATTCTTGGAAATTTAAAAAGAATTAAGTACTTGGAAAAATGAATTATACTTGCGAAACAACCTATTATTAATTTAAGTAAGTGACACCTAAGATTTATTTTAGCGAATGTTGTTCTTAAGGACGGCTTCGGTCCAATGAACAAGTGCCATCTGCAAAAGAGTTATGAGGGTCTTATAAATAATAAACCGATATTTTATACGGCTACGGTACTGTGGCAGACGTTACAGACTAAGTCACGTGGTTTATGAGATACGATAATACTTACTTATGTTTCAGATCGTTCTTTGTTGAAGTTACTATAAGAAACGGCAATTAGTTACACACCAAAATGTTTTCAAGAAACTAATAACAATTTTTCCCACCATACGTAGATTTATCCCGAGGAACATCTGCATATCTTAATATAAAAAAATATTGGATTTATAGAACATTATCTTAATTAAGGGCCAATCGCAAATTTGTATGCCATTTTCAGTGTAGATGTGTGGGGATGGATATTTTATTTACGGTAATGTTGTTTTATAAATAAAGTATTGAAGCGACTGTTTAATAGTACGTAAAAATATTCTTATTGAAAGTGAATAAAACAGCAAATATGACAATTATGATGCGCCTCAAATATTTCAAAAACGCTAGATAATATTGTAATGTTTTTCTCATTTGTTAAAACGTTTTTATCACGGATGTGATAAACTTTAAACACACGGTATGGCTACTTACGAATTTATTTAAACACTAAACTACTCACTAAAACTTAATTTATATACGCTTGACTATTCACTTAAATTTAATTTATATACAGACAACCTCAATTATTAATTTATATCAAAACTTCATTATTCGCTATTTTGATGCATTCTTGTTCATTTGTCGAGATCACTTTTCAAACTAAACTAACTCTCCATGGTCGGTCCTTTATATATGAGTGCCTTTTTTACTAGATAATTCTAGATTGCGGCTTACACAAAAACAATTGGCTCTGGCATTTTCTAGATAAGACTGGTCACAAAAACAATGTCTAGATAAGATAGTCACAATCGTAAACAGTTCTAAGAAATCCCCGCGCATCCGCCATAATTTACATTTACATACATGGCTTAGACAGAGTCGGATTCAGGGTCTACACTAGTGTGCTATTTCGTAACATTACCACCTCCTGGAACTTTTGTGTACCCGAGACTGTATGTTTGAATCGGCAACTGGCCCCATTTCTACACTTTCCGATCTTATAGAAATAACAGGGCACCGTCTTCGTCGTTTACTGATAACGGGGGTTGTAACAGCAAATTATTATCTGGACACCCGTATCTTGGAAGATAACCTCTACCATGTGCCTGAACTCGCCAATCCAACTGGTTACTCGCTATCTTAGGCATAGCCAGTTTCTTCACGCTGGATTCTAACACATGCTCTCGGAGGTTTTGAAGTGCTTCCCACACATCGTACAGATACCACGTAGAAAATGTACCGCGAATTATGTTTCAGTTTCAGTGTCTTGAGGGCTGGAATCTGGTCTTCAATTTTTTCTAATTGCCCAAACTTCTTTCGAAAGACGGTTGCCAACCCTCGTGCGTTCTTGATACGGGCAGGGATGTTATGTGCTAATGAATAGTCTTCCAGGACAATGAATAAATCTTTCGTTGTTCTGAAGTGACTCCATATCTAGCTTTCCCGGTACCTTCATACGCGGCCATAAATTCATCGAAAATAGGGTCAGACACATCTCGAATATGGTTTACTCCTCTCTCTAGGTCATGGTCTCCTTCGAATAGCTCTAGTCGGTTTTGGTGAACTACTTTCGGTTTTCCGTTGGGGTATTGCTTATGCGATATATAACATCATTGATACTTTTCCTGATTAAGTATGGACCTTCCCAGGATTTTTGTAATTTTGGATATAATCCTTTTCTCCTCGTCGGGTTGTGTAACCATACTTTGACCCCTTCTTTAAAACCGCCTACTGTGGCCTGCGTGTCGTACCGACTTTTCATTCTGTCGCAGGCAACTTGAAATTTTGTTCGAACTAATTCATGAATATCGTCCAACCTTCTTCTCAATCGGATCACGTAGTCTTCGCCTGCTAGATCTTCTCCAGGCCGACGGCCAAATTCCAGATCACAAGGGTCATAATTCCCAGCTTATCACAAATCTCCTGGAATAGTTGGCTTTCGAAATTTCTTCCTTGGTCACTGTGGATTTCCAAGGTCACTTCATATCGGCTGATAAATTTTTTCACCAATACATCCGCGACAGTTGTGGCATCTTGATTCGGGATCACGTAAATTTCCACCCACTTTGTGAAATAATCCATTATAAGCTGGATGTATTTACCACCATTTTCTGTCGTCGGAAATGATCCAGCGAAGTCTAAGACAATCCTTTCGAAAGGGCTTCCAACATTATACTGTTTCATGGGTACCTTTCTCTTGCGATGTGGTCCATTACTCGTAGCACAAGTCGTACATTTCTTACACCCGTCCTTCACATCATCGGAGCTGTTCATCCAATAAAACCTCTCACGGATTCGCTGGAGGGTTTTCTTCATTCCCAGATGACCTCCCGATGAACTGTCGTGTAACTTCTTTAGTACCTCAGCTGCTCTTGTTCTCGGGATAACTAGCTGTCTCTTTATCTCGGAACCATCGTCGTTTTCAAGGACTCGTTTCAACAGCCCCTCTTCGAGGACAAGTGAGTTCCACTGAGCCCAATACGCCTTGAGCTTCGGTGAAAACCTTGACACTTCTTGCCAGGTAGGTCACCGATTTTCTTCCTTCCATTGCCGTATCATCTTCAGGTGAGGATCATTCTCCTGATGTTCTCTGATCCTAGTGGGTGACCATTCCTCGTTAACTACAGTAGTTCTTGAAACTGCAGCTTCCCTAGATTTCGACTTGTCGCATTGAGAATAGTCTACAGGGCATGATCGTCTAGGCAAATAGTTGGCTTTTCGGTGATTCATATCAGCTGGTTGTTCACCCCTGTCTGATGGCTCCTGTGACTGGAGTTCCTGGGTTGCAGGAGTCTTGGGGCGCTTAGACGGACTGCGTACATGCTCTATCTTGTCACACTTCCGGCATTTGATCTTCTTTGGCTTCTTGTCTGCCATACCTTTCAACAAGTTGACGATCTGGTCAAGTCTGTCATCGTCACCTTCTTTCTGTATGGTCCTACCTTTGTTGTACCGTGAGCCCTCCGTGTTTGCTTTGCAATTAAGAGGATCTTGGTTTGCAGGAGTCGTAGGATGCTTACACTAACTGCGTTCATGCTCTAGCTCACCACAATTACAGCACCTGATTGCAAAACGGCTTACACAAAAACAATTGGCTCTCGCATTCTCTAGATAAGACTGGTCACAAAAACAATGTCTAGATAAGATAGACACAATCGTAAACAATTCTAAGAAATCCCTTCGCATCCGCCATAATTTTAACTATCATACATGGCTTAGACACAGTCGTATTTAGGGACTATACCAGTGTGCTGTTTCGTAACAATATGGTAGATTCTATAGTTAAATTGTTGTTAGATGTTCCGTTTTTCTGAAAATTTAACATACCTTGGGATGTCAAATGTATCATCCTTTTTATTTTTGTTTTTCAACTCCTTGGCAAAACTAGTGTCCAAAATATTTATAGTAGATCCATAAATTAAAAAATAATAATTTCAACATTCCAATAAACTATAGTCCGTCTAGAAAGTGTCAGAAAACAGAAAGCACAATTATAATTTTTCGGTATATTTTTTTATTACTTAAATTAATACAATTATAACAAATTATTCATCTCATTTACTTATACAACCTCCGTTTAACCATAAACACATAATTAATCATTCAGGCAAACCCGAAATTAGGTCAACGCTATAATGTTCGGTGATGGTGGTCCAGGTCTGTAAAACTGACCCAATCAAAATTTTTTTTATTTCGTGGCGCTGCTCGTTCCACTTCCATATTCATTAGTCTCTATATGTTTTCAATGGGACTAAGGTCTAGTGAAGCTGCTGGCCATGGCATTGTTGTCGAGATTTGTTCTTGCATACAAGCTGCAGTATATGCAGAAATATAGCATCTTGCATTATCCCGGTATAACCGCCAGCCCTCTGGACATAAAGCATGAGCCGTTTCAAGAAACAAACCATTTAGAATTTCACAATTAACGCCACCATCAACTATAGAATGAGGTGTAGCACCACGCTCAGATATTGCTCCCCAAACCATTATTTTAGTGTTAAATTTTAACAGTAACTTTTTCTCTTGATAGGATTTTTAGGTGATTCGCACCAAGCTGGAAACAACTTTCGTCGTATATAAAGACATTACCAAAGTTATCTTCTCGAACATATTGTCAACAATTTATCCTTCGTTTCCTTTGTAAAGGTGTCATTGCAAGAACTTTCTTTGGTTGCCTTGATATGTAACCTCGTCTTTTCGGAGCCTTGCGGACAGTTTCTGGACACACGTTTACTCTTCGTCGATTTTTAAACCCGTTAGCCAATTTTCGAAACCCTAGGCGCGGATTTTGTCGTCCTAAGGCCACTAAAGCGTTTAAATTGTTTCCGCTCATCTTACGCGTCTTCCCGAAACTGGTCCATGCCTCACATCTCTCCCATTTTTATCCAGCTTCCTTTTTTGTGAAAAAAACCATCTCCATCTTCTTTGGATTTATTGACAGTAAATGGTCTTTGCACCATTCTTCTATGATATTGTGATATTGAGGGCCTCTTGCATTAAAGCGCAGAGCGTCTCCTCGAATCTTACTGCAAGCAGGATCACTAGGTCATCTGCATATGCTATTGTATAGAAGTTACAATCGTTGAGGCGGCCGACCAAGGAGTCGAATACCATGTTCCATAGTAGTGGCGAGAATACCCCTCCCTGTGGACAACCTTTCACAACAAAGCCTCTGATGGTTACATCATCTACACTGATTTTTATTGCTCTTTTTGAGAGCATGTTACATATCCAGGCATTTATGGTTTGGGCGATATTCTTATTGGAATGTGCGTTTGTTATTTTAGGAAAAGTGGTTCCACCGAACGCACCTTCTATGTCTATGAATACACCCAGGGTGGACTCTTTTTTTCCAACGATCTCTCGATGCGGTCCGGCACGAGATGAAGAGCCGAATCGGTAGATTTCCCTGGAGTGAATACATGTTGATTTGGATACATTGGATTTTGTGTTATCACTACATCCCTTATCGATCGTTCGCACAGCCTCTACAAGGTCTTTATTGAAGAAGATGTGAGGGTCAGGGGTCGATATGGTTTTGGAATGGAACGGTCTATTTTTCCTGATTTTGGTATGAATACAACATTAACTTCTCTCCAACCTTTTGGAATATACCTCAGTACCAGTGGAGATCTGAGGATTCCCACCAGGTGCGGCATCGAGTCATCCAGACTCCACTGTAGTAGAGCTGGATAAATGCTGTCCGGTTTTGGAGATCTAAAGGGAGAGAAGCCAGATATGGAGACAGGAAGTAAAATGACAATAATAGTTGAAGGCTTTCCTTCAGGTTGGCAGTTTTTGTGCCATCCTATTTGGATATTATACCGATATGACGGTGGGGATCTTTTTAGAGGGCTTTTTGGAGTCTAACTGATTGGGGGAAATCTTCCTCGCAGTAGATTCCCCATGCTTCTCTTTGTTTTTGCCTAATGACTTTTTTATACTCCTTGATGTGAGACTTCTATGCGTTCCAATCGTCTTAGAGTCTGGTTCTTTTGGCATCATTGAAAGATTTTCTCGCCGTCCTTCTGAGCTGATCAATCTCAAGGCACCACCATGGAGTTGAGGCTCCATCAATATCGACCCGCCTGAGTGGGCAAAACATCTTATAGACAATAATTGTGGAGTTTTGAATGGTTACAGAACAAATTTCCAAATCTCCTTGATTGTTAGGCAACACGTCCTCCTCGCAGACCCCTTCAGTTGACATATTTTGTCTTGTCCATTTTCCTGAGGTCGCGAGTTAGTGTGAAGGTTGTGAGCGCCAGTTTCATTTCATATTCCATCCAGCGGTGGTCCGATATTTGAATGGTGTCGGATACATGCCAGCCGGAAATTATGTTCGGTGTTAAGAAATTGGACTACAAATATATGTTTTTTTCTCACCCTGTCTAAATAAGCTATCAACATTATTGGAAAAATTTTGTGGAGTTTCTATTGATACCAAAGAATGTATCTACAATTTGGCGTACAAACAATTGAAATCTAAGAAAAATTACAAAAGTTCTTGGACAACGAGGTTCAGCAAAAATTTAGGTGGCCAAGTTTTTTTTCGTGCAACCGGACGCAAAACAAGCATTTTGCAGCCGCAACAGAGGCCGCAAAATGATATTTTGCGGCCGTTACCCAGAGTAACGGCCGACAAACATTTTTACGGCCGTTCCCATAGTGACTGCCGGCAAACTGAACGCCACTACAGCATTTAACATTTCTGAAATATGACAATAACAATGTATTTCGAACCATCTAGTTCAAATGTAGTCAATCGCAAAATGTTAATGTCCAAAGAAAATAATACGTTTTTGTCTAATGTAAATAATGATTGTTCAGAAACAATAGATTTAGTTGCTTCATCTTCAGGGATGAATATCAGTAATAATATAAACAGTACAATCAATGTTAATATATATCAAAAATAAAGTATGTTACTGTTGTGAATTTGGAAATAGTTTTTGGTAAGCCGAGATATTTTGCAATCATACTAGGTATTTTTCCAATCGTATGCACTCCAACAACCTGTGCCGAGCACTTTCCATTTTCATATCTCAGAAATAGACGACGAAAAGCAGTATGTTTTGGTCGAAGAGTTACATATTTATAGTAAATTCTTATATAATCTTGATTAGTAATGGTAAAAACACGCTTTTGATCAGTTTTAGTATCAGGAACAGTTACTATCAATAAAGTTTTGTCTTCCTGAATATCTTCGAGGGTCATTCTCACTAATTCATCTCGTCGCAATGCTCCTGATATTCCCATTATCAAAACTACCTATAATAATTATTATGAATAAAACATCATACTTCACTTTTTTTCCATATTTATATACCTTCCACAGTAGATGATTTGCATCACTAGCTTGTTTGAGGGATGAATCAATTTGCTCGTGCGTAAAAACTTTTGATTTCTTTGCTCGATAAGCAACTGACTTTTTCTTGAGGAACGGTACCAATTTTAAAAACTTCTTTACGTCAATTCCATCTCGTACGTTAAGCATAGTCTTTAACATAGAATAAATGCTCCATGAAGTTGAACTCTTCACAACTTTTGATCCCTGCATCAAATATCCTAATAATATGTTTTCTGACACCGTCTTGATATTTTGGTTGACACACCAATCTTTGAAGTTGCTGTAACATTTTTCATATTTCCGTTAAGATTTTTCGGGTATCAAATCAGAAAGTGCTGAGTCTATGAGATATCTCAGCTCAGGAGGAGTGCAAGTAACTGAAATATCACTATCGCTATCGGACATCTTCACGACTTCACGAGAAATGTCAAATTGATTTGTATTGCTAAATATTTCATCTCCATAGAAACATTGTGATATTGACGTGTAATTTTCTTTATTCGCGTTGAAACGCTGACTTTTCTAAAGAGACATAATGTTTATTGAAATTATGTAATTTTCACGGTTGCACGAAAAATATTGTGTATACTATGGCCGCGAAATGTTTTCGCGACCTCGAGATTATCTTGCCTCGGCCGGAGCGGCCTCGGCGATAATATCTCTCTCTCGGAACGCGAAAAAGCATTTTGCGGCCTTAGTATACAAATAACTATTGCCGGTTAGTGTAGTATTAGTGGCCGCTTCCCTAATGTTTCGTGAACTGAGTTTTTAATAATTTATCAACTTTTGAACGACAACAATTTTAATGATAATAGATAGTAGTAATCGCAGAAGTTGCGTTGTAGCCACTCATTCATTTGATAACAGTTTTCTAAATGGGAACCCAATTACAAAAGCTGCAGTGTGCAGAACTGTAAATCACAGCGAAGAAACAGGCCTAATTGAAAATCGCCGTCAAAGATAGCAACTAATACTGACAAATCCTTATATGTTTTCATATGTTTTGCAAACTTTTATAGCAAATATAGATACAGCAATTCGACAAACCGGCATCAGCATGTGATATTGATCTGAGATCTGTATGTAGTATTTCGAATCAACATACGTTTCATACATACAAAGTTACGCTTTTACAAAATTATTTTTGATCACATGACATTTTGTGAAACCATAATGCAGGAGAAGGATGCTACACCACGTTTCGATACTAAGATAGTTATTACGATGAAGCTACATTTCTCTTAAGCAGTTCTGTTACTCGCCACAGCTGCAGATATTGCAGTGATACCAATCCCATATGGATGCGGGAGTATAAAACACAAATACCTCAAAAAGTGATTGTGTGGGCACTGTTATTGGTTCATTCTTCATATGCAAATAGTTCCTGCAATCAGGCAGCCTGATGATAATTTTAATGAAGTTCCTGCAGAATGGTGCATCATCACATTTTGATATCAAATTACATAAATTAGGTCATTCATGAAATTTGGATCGGAAGAAGAGGTATAAACGAGAGACAAATCATCTGCTTTTAGATTCCGTTCTTTGGGGGCACCTAAAGAATAGCGTATAAAAAATCGAAGCCTCATAATTTGAATTTGAATATCCCATAAAAATTATATCTAGGATGCCATTGCAAGCCGCATGGGTTGTTGAAAGTTAGATTGAAAAGTTTGTTTTGATTAGTTTTAAGTATAGTTTCTATGTATGGCTACACTTAAGGCTTTTCTTAATTCGCATAACAATGGACATTGAACATATGAATGTTTAATTAAAAACTGGAATAATACCACTGTAGAGCTAGTTCCTTCTGAAGTATATATTGATGTGTCAACCATGCCTGATCAGTATTACAGTGTAGATCTACATAAACCAGTGCTGCGCGTATAGATTGTGTTTTCGAATAGTGAAATTGTGAGCTATAATGAGCAATAATATGGATAGTGATCCACCTGATAGAGAAAAAAATATTGGATATGAAACTATTGTTATGGGTGATATAAAATCCGATATTGACATTGAAAAAAATCATGATAATAAAAATACAGATAAGGTAACAAAAACCACCCAAGAGCAATAAAGTTTAAAAAAACCAATGAAACCGGAAATAAAGTATGACAGGATTCAATTATTAGACCTAAAAATTATTACAGTTATTCGGATTCTGGCCCTCATTTTGTTTTTGTAGAAAATAAAAACGGTAATATAGGAAAATTACATCGCATTGGTACATCACGGTTAATATTAAATTCAGTATCTGATACCAGAAATAATATTGTAAATATATCTTTAATAGGATACAATAACGGTTCCCATTGTTACTTTCTACAAAAGGACCTATTGTGTCTAGATAAATGATATCAAACGGTTATATAGATGTGTCCGTGATGACAAATTTCTCTTTATGACTAGGTTTTGCTCTATTCACTTGGCATTCGTGGCAATTTTTTACTTACTTCCTTATAAATTTCTCCATGTTTTTCCATCTAAAATTTGCTCTCGGTTTCTTTAATAATATATTGTTTCCTACATGTCCTCCAAACATTGGATCATTGAGATATCTTTCAAGAATCTTTTGAATATCTTCTTTCTGCTGTACCGTTTTTGGTACTTCGCATATACACTTGTATATTTTTTAACCTTTTATTCCCTTCTTCTATAAATTCTTCTATTGTGCACTTTTTGAATATATAATCATTTGCGTATATAATCATTCTTTTTACTTCAAATTTTACCGACAGCTCCTCAAGCTTTTCCAACGTTCGTCCTAGGTCGAAGTTGTATATTCCGGTAATTAAGGCTTCACTAAATTTCAATTCATTTTTGATCCGAATGCTCATCCTTAGCGAGATACGGTTATTTTCAAAGTGTGAAATTGGTAATTATGTGCCTCTAGATTATTTAAAACTTTTATTACTGAAGGTTTTTCTATTCGTTCTTCCTCTGTTTCCTCGTTATTCTTTAGATCCTTTCCTGACCGAGCGTTCTCCTTGCGCGTTTGTACTCTTGTGATTGCCAAGACATGTGAATTATTTATGTATAAATCCTTGAGTTCTTCTATGGATATTCTTGATATACGATCTGCGTAGTTCGCTACACCTTTGACGTACTGTATTTCAAAATCTTATTCTTCCATATCAATCAAATTTCACATTTTTCCTAGACAATTTATTTACCTCTTAGTTGATTAAAACTTTCATCGCTGAAAATTTTATTCAAAGTTTTCGTATTAGTTTCGTTATGTTTCTTAGATGTTGAATTATTCCATCCTGTATGTATTTCTAATTGATTTTTCCTTTCTTCCAGTTCTTTTAGACTATATACGTTGTCATTTATCATTATTGTATTATCAATTATCTTAGCTTTCGCTCCACTTTCTCTAGCCTGTTTCATATATCTTATTAGCTGTTTTCTCTGTTCCAGTATATCTTTTTGGTAATCTTCAATAATATATATCTCTGTTCCTTTTAATTTAATAGTTCGTTCCAAAGTTTCTACTTTCTTATAACCAATTTGGATTCAGAAGACATCACTCTACTATTGAGAATATATCATATTTAATTACTGATATTAATCTGTCTTTTACAAATCATCAGGACGTAGTAGCATTATTTGTTGATATTAAGAGTGCATATGATAATGTTGACCTTTCGGTCTTAGCATCCCAAATGACGAACATTGGACTACCAAATGAATTTACTCAAAGAATCATAAACTTATATTCAAGCAGGACTATATATTTAAGGGGAAATGGTAAACTAATCGGTCCACAAGTCACCAATAAAGGTCTAGCACAGGGTGGAAATTTTGTCTCCTCTATCATATTTAATATATACTAGTGACTGGACAGCACTTCAAGAAAAACAAAAAATCGAAGTGCTGCAATTTGCGGATGACCATGTTGATGAATGTAATTTTCAAGTAAGAAAATATAGAACTAGTAACTTTTATGGTGATAAACAAACATGGTGCTTCAATAAAGGAATAGAGATTTCCGAAGAAAAGAGCCAAGTTTGCATCTTCTCAAGAAAACGTGAAGTGCCTAATAAAATACAACTCCAGTCCACCAATTTTAATGTTAGAGAATTTCTAGAATACTTGGGAATTATACTTTATCGTAAATTAGTATGGTCATATCACATCAATTATATAATTTCTAAAGCTGAAAAAAAGCCTAAATGTTCTAAGGCCAGTAACACATACGACATGGGGAACAGTTGCAGAAATTTCTCTTCTGCTTCACAGTCCTTAAACGGGAGCTATATTGAATTACGGCGATACTTTTTACTCTCAGGCAGCGAAATGTCATCTTCAGAAATTATATGTAGTAGCAAATGAATGTTTATAACTTTGCATAGTTGCTCTAAAATCCCCACCAAATTCAAATATGTATGTAGAAACAAACGAGATGCCACTACATATAAGAAAACAATACTTAACAAACAAATTTATAATCAAAATATGATCAAAAAATAGTTTATTGATGAATAAGATTCATACACTACATATACTAGATCTGACTTCAACATTTTGGCGAAAGAAAAAATCTCCTCCAATTGTGTCTTCCTACAGTAGCATAAAAGATATGCTTCCAGATTGCTATTCGTCTTAAGAAATTCCGAATTTTCCTGTAGAGATCAATAATATCGAACACATTAAAGTGATTTTTTTTTCAAAAATAACCAGAAGTTTCCACTATCGATGAGAATCCTATGTTTAATTATGATGTTAATATACTTTTTTCTACAACTACTATGCAAAACACGCTTCTCTACACAAATTTTTATGCGCAAAGCAAGTCTTTTCTCAATTAGTTTGATATCCGTTAGAAAAGTAATAATGTAGAGTGTGAGAAAAGTACACGTTATGGTACTTTTCCGCACGGAAATGTCACTTTGCCCACGAAAATGTCAATGTCACATTTTTTGATAATACTTTATAGAGGATTTCTGGGTGTTCAAATTTTAAATTTAAACTAAAAATCGTGTAAGTAAACTACTTTTTAGATTATGTATTGCAGTTTATTGATTATAGATTATAAACAAATTCATTTATTACCTATTATTTTAGGAACTATGAACCGAGATCATAATCAATCTTTCGAGTTGTCGAATTCCGATATTGAGAATACTCCTTCAGATATTATCGAAAAGGCTCAAAATGCAATCGAAAATTGGTTACCTGGAGTTTCAAAAAACCAATATCAAAAACAATACAGCAAATTTATGAACTGGAGGGAAATAAACAATATTAAATAATTCTCAGAAAATGTTTTGTTGGCTTATTTTCAAGAAATTTCCGACTTTAAACCGTCTACACTGTGGTCTATATATTCAATGATAAGGAGCCCCATAAGTATCAAACATAACATAGATATTTCAAAGTATACAAAACTTCGAGCATATTTAAAAAAGCAAAACGAAAAAAGCTGTGACAAAAATAATTCCCTAACATTGACATCTGCTGAAATCCATAAATTTTTAGAAGAAGCGCCAGACAATATCTATCTACTCGTCAAAGTAAGTCATAATTTTAAAGATTATATTCAGTTATTCAATTTATTATTATTTAGTAACCAATGTAATGTACTCCATAATATAAAAAAATCGAAATAAAAAACTCAAAATAAAATAAAGCAGCGGAAAGACCTAAATACAGTATTTCATAATTGTTGCCGCGATAGCTTAGTGGAAAACACATCAGCATTGAAACGAAGAGGCCCGGGTTCAAATCCAGTCGACTTTTTTATATATTTGCAATTTATTTAATCTTTTTACTTTAATTTTGGAACTAAATTAAAATTTTAATTTCAATCACAAATTCACTTGTAGGTTGTCGTGGCTTTTGGATTAGCCGGAGCATGTCGAAGGGAAGTATTATGGAAATTAACTATTGATAACGTAAAAGATTTATGAGAAACCTTATTGGTTACTGTTCCAATAACTAAGACAATAATACGACGTACATTCACTGTAGTTAGAAAATGATTTATACAAAAAATATGCACGTCTGCGTCCACCAAACACAAATGAGAAGAGGTTATTTCTTAATTACCAACACGAAAAATGCACGCGGCAAGTAGTGGGCATAAATAAATTCGGAAATATGCCCAAAAAAATTGCAGAATATTTAAAATTACCTAACTCTAAATTGTACACGGGTCATTGTTTTAGACGATCTTCAGCTACAATTTTAGCATATTCAGGCGGAGACTTATGAACATTGAAGCGACATGGTGGCTGGCGCTCAAATACAGTGGCGGAAGGATATATTGACGACTCGATATCAAACAAAACTGATATTGCCAACAAAATTGAAAAATCTATTATACCTGGGGCTTCGACTACATATAATATTATTCCTAATGAAAAACAAGCATCAACATCTTCGTTGACAAACATTAACGATAACTTATCATCAAAAATAGATAATAAACCAGGCATAACAATTCGAAATTGTTCCAATTTTACTATCAACTTTTAACTAATTTTTCTATATTATGTGTTCATTTCTTAAATTCGTTCTGTTTAAGTTAAATAAAATACAGATATAAGTTACTTTTTTGTTTAATTAATAAACGTAGTTGTAGAAATAATATTGTGTACAACTTGTACGCAAAGCACTTTTCCCACTCGCTGGATTTGCGGCACTCGCCTTCTGCGCTCGTGGGAAATGTAACGCTATGCGCATTTGTTGTACAAACTACTATTCCCGAATCATATGCATATTTATACAGATGCATCAAAATCAAATAATGGGGTATGTTCAGCCTTTTTGATTCCAAACTTTGAAGTTTCGAAGTCTTTCAGGCTAAATGAGAAAATTAGTAATCATAATGCAGAGTTAATAGCAATACTTGAACCCCCAAAATATATTAAAAACACGGAAATGAAAAATTCGTGGATTATACTTTCAGATTCTAAGAGTGCTGTAGAATCTATAAAACATACAACTCCTAAAAAAAATATAAATTATATTATGGCCAACATTTTGAAACATATAAAAGAATTTCAAATCCTTGATATTAAAATTATCTTTGAATGGATAAAAGCTCACTGTAGTTTAATTGATAATGAAATTGTAGATCAAATTGCAAAGGCAGGTGTAGTGGACGGCAATGTAACTGAATATAACAGAAGATATTCGCACCTTTTCGAAAATAATCAGTAAAAGAGCTTGGGTTCAGGAATATGATGATTCCACAGAAGGATTAGTATACAAAAGCATACAGCCAATTATTCCACTCAAACCCTGGTTTAACGATTTCGAAAAATCTTATTTCTGCAATATATAGGCTTAGATTTAATCATGTGTTAACCATGTTTAATGCATCTCTTTATCAAATAAATAAGTTAATACAGCCATATAATTTATCACAATTATTACAATCGCTTGATTTACATATTTATCTTTATCTAGTTCATCACGTTCGTGATATAGATCTCAAATTATAGTTGTAATAATTAAGTTAGTATTTAGTAATTTCCTTCGTGTCTATCAAGTGTTTACCTACTTTGACCGCGATCCTCTTGTTTGTCTGAAATCGTTTATATCGATCCGTAAGCGTAATGTGTCCCTGTGTTATTCCCAAAAGAAAAAGAAAAAAAAAGGGAGTAGAGAAAAAAAAGAGAAAAGAGGGAAAAGAAAATAAAGGGTACATTAGTTTCAGACATTATTATTTGAAACAAAGACTTTGTTAATATACATAAATTCCAGGTGATGTAAACATACTGTTCCCTTAAATGAGAAATTGCAATAATAAAGAAATATCTCTAGAACATATATTGTTTGGCGAATGGGTAAGCTTAAGTTTCCCGCAGTAATCTATTTCGATCACACACACACACATATTAATGTGTCACTGCTCTATGACCAATTCTAAGTTTGATTATTTTCACCTTATTTCACCTGGATGATGCAAATTCCAGATTTATATTGATTTTGTGTTTAATATTGTGAGTTATGTTCCAATCTTGTTCTGTTTCGAATGAGTCAATTGTGTTTATATCTACGATACATGTATTCAATTAAGTGAATTCAAATAAATTCAGGATTTTACTTTTCCGCCGAACCTATCTAAAGTGCGAGAAAAGTATTGGTTTACCCCAAAAAAAGTTGGAATTTTGAAAATTTATTTTAAGCTATTTTTACGATTTCCATCAATAACAACACGCAAAAATGGTTTTTAGAAAAAAAATCCTGTGTGTATGTCGTCTTCGTCATCGTCGTCGGCCACTTTTCGTTACATGTCTTGTTAGCACGATACAGCCTCCGGAGTACAACAAGTCATCAATTTTATGATTGAATATTGTGAAGGATATGTCACAGATGAACACTATTGATTTTCAGCTCACCAGAGCCAGTACAACGGAAAGTACGAAATATTTGTCATTTTTTGAGAAATTTTAGTTTGTTAGCACAATACAGCCTCCGGAGTTCAACCAGTCACCAATTTTATGATTGAATATTTTTCGGAACATCTCATAAATGATTCCTATTGATTTCCAGCTCACCAGAGCCAGTACAACAGGTGCTATAGTACTTTATGTACGACATTTTTGTCATTCTTGGAGAAATTTCAGTTTGTTAACGCGATACAGCCTCCGGAGTATATACAAGTGATCAATTTTATGATTGGATATTATTCAGAGCGTCTAAAAGATGAACCCTATCAACGTTCAGCTCACTAAAGCCAGTACAACGGGTACTATGGTACTTGAAGTACCAATTTTTTGTCATTTTTGGAGAATTTTCAGTTTGTTAGCCTCGATACAGCCTCCCGAGTGTATACAAGTGACCAATTATATGACTGAATATTGCTCAAGGTGTTTCACAGATATACCCTATTGATTTTCGGCTGATGACAGTGAGTACAGCGGGTCCTATAAATCCAGATCTACTACATTTTTGGTTATTTTTGGAGAAATTTCGGTTTGTTAGCACGATTCATCCCCCGAAGTGTATAAAAGTGACAATTTTATGATAGAATATTGTTCAGAGCCACAGATGCGGAAAAGTTAGTTTTGATCTTTAAAACCGTTTATATTTAAGCTGAATTAACAATTTCATCTACTTTTACTTCTTCATAGTTACTAATATGAGATGGTATCCATAAAAAATCTATGGTCTTTTTTTTGTTTGAGTGGTACTCATACAATATTCTGGTAATACTGGTCTCGTGGATAAATTTGTCAAAAACCTTCAATTAGTCAATGGCAATTGAAATTTTTTTATGAAACACTATTCACATTTTTTTAGGTAAAAATTGCAAATACTTTGCCTATTATATGATGTATTGCTCAAACGATATGGCTGCAACCAAACCAGTCGAAATATCGCGGGGCCGAAATTTACGTAATTATATCAATGATTTAGAGATTATTAGCGTCAGTTGAAATCTTCCAGTTCTCGTAATAATCTGCCATTTTATTAATGTCATTGTACTGAATTCCTGATAAATCAGATGTTTTTAATACTCCTTCACAGAGCTGGTAGAATTTTGTCATAGAGTATATTGTAAGTTGTAATATACAGAAAAAGTAACAATATGCATAATTGATACCATCAGTGACATATAAGAATTACTGTTTTACAATATGTGATATGGATGATAATAGCGATATTTTGAATGAACATTTGTGTATTTATACATGAATAAAATATTGCTTAATGAATTGAATTTAATGAAATCTAATGAAAGTACGGACGTGAATTTAACAGCGTTCATTGTTTTTTTCTAGCAAACGTCGTTTAGCTTATCCTTTGTATGCATCAACGAACTTTACTTTGTTTCTCAGATATCAGACGAAAGAATTAATTTGTACAACTTGACAAATTCCTTTTCAACTATGACATAAAGAAATGAGGCTGCACTACGCTCGACTAAGATAGCAAAAACTAACAGAAACGCATGTACACTCCGCAGAGTAATTATTTTACTGGTAATATTTTGAAAATAATATCCCGGTGATTCGATGCTGATTTTTATCAAGAATAAATACAAAGTGGATGTAAGGGTGTAAAGGGTGACGGTAACAAACAAAGAATAAGGACCGACCCGACTGACAACCTCACCTGCACGTGGTGCACCCTCCCAGATAACCAACAAGGTTCTATCGACCGTGTGACTACCGGTATAAGTAATCCCCACGTGTCAGTCAACAGCTTCGGGTGCATGAACTGACAAGTGGCAGGTCAACTCATTGTCCTAGGGTTTAGAAATTAACTCCAACGGCGGATAAACTAAAACAATTAGCCGACGGCAATATTGGGATGCAGGAGGCATTATGGATAACCACTGCATTAAAGGCTTACAAAGCAACCTTAGTATTCAACGAAATTAACTGTCTCGACCCTCACCAAGTTGTTAAATGTTAAAACAAAAATACCAACATTAAAGAAATCAGGTATATATAAACTCAAATGTCCAGAATGTAATGCTGTCTATTTGGGTCAGACCCTTAGAAATTTTGAAATCCGATACCGTGAACACTTACGAGCATGTAGATTGGAACAACCAGATAAATCTCATTTCGCAAAACATCTACTTGACACCAACCATTCATTGACACCTAACACAGAACTAGAAGTACTGCATATTTGTGATAGGAAACAAGAACTGGATTTCCTTGAAGTGTTAGAAATTAGAAGACACCTAAGAAACCCACAATATGAAGTCGTCAATGAACAGATAAATCTAAGGAGTTCGCCACCATTAAACTGTTTTCTTGAGTGATAATTGTAAAGATCAGCAGATATAGTTTTCCTGGTTTTCTATATCATTGCACTGTTATACTGATCTTAATTGAAAAATGATATCCGGGATATCACCATAGGGCTAATAATATCTAAGCTTCAATATTTGTAATATCACATCTTCTTCTTTTTTCTACTAACATATATTAAGTCAATCACAAGATAGGTCACTTCTTGGTCTAGCCAAAAATAACTACTAAACATCAGGTAGGCATCAAATGAAATGTGACGTCTGTCATTCTGATGATATTCAGTTATCGAAACAATTGTCAATTTCTTAGAATTTTCAACATTTTTCATTATATTGTGGAATTAGCTAGAAACATTGAGTTTCATTTAAAACACTGACCCTAATATTCATTCACATGCCAATGTTCAAACTAAATAATGATTCCGGAGTAAGCACCCCGATTGGATCTCAGGTGGTAGCAAGTATGAACAAGGATGTGAAGACACAAAAACTCGGTCAGCAATGCACAAGACTGGGTACATAGAATGTGAGAACCATGGCCCTAACAGGTAAAATACAAAACGCCATCAAAGAAACGGAGCGAATGAAAGTCACAATTTTGGGAATAAGGGAAATGATATGGCCAAATGCAAATTACTGTGATATTGAAGAACATAGAATATTCTACTCACGATGTCCCGCCAAATATGAATATGGAGTAGGAGTCATACTGCACAAAATGTCACAAACTTTGTGCCCCTCAATGAAAGAATAATGCTAGTACAAATTAAAGCAGTTCCAATCAACGTCAACATCATACAGGTGAATGCACTCACAAGTGTATATGAAGAAGAGGATATAAATAATTTTTACACAGAATTATCCACCCTCGTCAGAAAAATTCCCAAAAAAGAACTACTTATAATAATGGGTGATTTTAATACAAAAGTGGGAAACCATATTGGAACCCATGAGCTAGGAGTAACAAATGCGTGTGGAGAAAAATGATTTGGTTATAATGATCACATTTTTCGAGATGTCTCCGAGCGGATTATATACCTGGAAAACCCCAAAAGATGGTACAATTATACTAAACCTAATCGACTACATAATGGTTAATTAAAGATATAGAACATGCTATAAAATGGCCAAAACTTATCCGGGAGCTGACATGGAATCTGATCACAATTTATTGGTAGCTGAATTTAGGGTACAATGGAAGAAACTGAAAGTAAAACAAAGCACAACCACTTATAATAAAAGAAAGATCAATGAACCAGAGGTAAGAACTCAGGCCATGATCCTAATAAGTAAGGCCTTACTAGATGTCAAAGTCACAAAAACAATAGAGAAAGTGATACTAGTAGCAAATATATCCAAGAGGAAACCCTGGATGACTGAAGAGATACTGAAATTAATGGAAGACAGAAAGAAGACCAAAATAAATAATGACATGAACAGATATATATATATATATATATATATATATATATATATATATATATATATATATATATATATATATATATATATCCACCAGATTAGGAGAATAATCAGAGGAAAAAAAGATCAAAGACAAGTGCAAAGAGATTGAAATATAACAACCAAAGCACGACACGTTTGGTGTACATAAGAAGTCCAAGGAAATAATAGGAAAATTCAAGAAGAATCAATAGAAAAAAATGGAAAATGAGCAAAGCGAAATAATAAAATCAACGTGGAAAGATTACGTGAAAGAATTGTTCTCGGACACAAGAACAGAACAACAAATAACAAACGACATAGCAGGACCGGACATCCTTTTAGACGAAGTTGAGGCAGCTATACTGACCCTCAAGGATGGAAAAGTGGCTGGCCCAGATGAGGTGCAGTCAGAGTTTATCAAACTTCTTGATGATGACTTCAAAAAACAAATATCATATTCAATGAAATATACAACAGTGGGAAAATACCCAAAGAATGGTTGAGATCGGAATTTACGGTTCTCCCAAAGAAGCGGGGGGCTAAAAAGTGCAGTGACTACAGAACAATAAGCCTTATCAGTCGCTTATTCAAATTATTTTTGAGAAGCATACTTCGGACACTGTACAAACTCTGAAGATCAGATATCGCCAACACAGATTGGTTTTATGAAGGGATTTGGAACAAGAGAGGCCCTTTTCAGTGTACAGATGCTTTTCGAGCGTTGCAGGTATATGAATTGTGAAGTGTATGCTTGTTTCATTGATTATCAAAAAGCGTTTGATAAAATTCAACACAATAACAATTTGATGGCAAAGACCTACGCATAATTACGAACTTATACTGGAATCAATCAGCTTCTGTTAGAATTAACCATGCCAAAACAGAGGAAGTGCAAATTTTAAGAGAAGTACGTCAGGGATGTAGATTTCCACCTTTTAAAATCAACATGTACTCAGGCAATTTTCCAAGGAGCCCTAGAATACACGAAAGCAGGAGTACTATCAAATGGCGAACGAATAAGCAATTTTCGATATGCCGATGACACCGTCATATTTGCAGACAGTGCACAGGGACTGCAGCTTTTATTGGACAGAGTAGTTGTAGTAAGTTAGAAATATGGTCTAGACGTCAACACCAGAAAAACAAAAGTGATGGTAATTAGTAAAGAAAGAATTGAAGATGTATAGTTTACCATTAATGGGAAAGCGGTAGAACGAGTGTCAATATACACATATCTTGGCACAGTACTAAATGAACAATGGGACCATTCTCAGGAAATAAAAACAAGAATTGAAAAAGCAAAACAGCTTTCAATCAAATATTCGAATTAGTCAAGACACATAATTCGAATTTAAAACTAAATCTCAGACTGCTCCGATGCTACGTATTCTCCATCTTGTTATACGGAGTAGTAGGTTGGACCTTAACGGAGGCAACTAGAAAGCAACTGGATGCTTCCGAGTTGTAGACATATAGAAGAATCCTCAAAATAACATGGGTGCAGAAAATATCAAAAACCCGAATACTCCAGAAACTAAATTAAGAAAAAATAAACGGTTTTAGGGATTGAATCTAGCTTTGCCGCATCTGTGGCCCTGAACAATATTCTATCATAAAATTGTTATATACTTGTATACACTTCGGGGGATGTATCGTGCTAACAAACCGAAATTTCTCCAAAAATAACCAAAAATTCAGTATACCTGGATTTATAGTGCCCGCTGTACTCGCTCTAGTCAACTGAAAATCAATTGGGTACATCTGTGAGACACCTTGAACAATATTCAATCATAAAATTGATCAATCGTATACTCTCTGGAGGCTATATCGTTCTAACAAACTGAAAATTCTCAAAAAATGACGAACATTTGGTACTTCAAGTACCATAGCACCCGTTGTACTGGCTTTACTAAGTTGAATATCAATAGGGTTCACCTTTAGACGCTCTGAATAATATCCAGTCATAAAATTGGTCACTTGTATATACTCCGGAGGCTGTATCGTGCTAACAAACTGAATCGTCTCCAAAAATGACAAAAATATCGTACTTAAATTACTGTAGCACCTGTTGTATTGGCTCTGGTGAGCTGAAAATCAATAGCGTTCATCAGTGAGATGTCCTGAATAATATCCAATCATGAAATTGATCAATCGTATACTCTTTGGAGGCTATATCGTGCTAACAAACTGAAAATTCTCCAAAAATGACGAAAATTGGTACTTCAAGTACCATAGCACCCGTTGTATTGGCTCTGGTGAACTGAAAATCAATGAGGATCATCTGTGACATGTTTTTAACAATATTCAATCATAAAATTGCTGACTTATTGCACTCTGGAGGCTGTATCGTGCTAACAAGACATAAAAGGAAAAGGGGCCGATGACAAAAACGACGACGACATACACACAGTATTTTTTTCTAAAAAACAGTTTTTTCGTGTTGTTGTTGATGGAAAACGTGAAAATAATCAAAAAAAAATTTCTAATTTCATATTTTTTTGGGATAAACCAATACTTTTCTCGCATATAGAAAGATTGGGAGGAAAAGTAAAAATAATAAACACAGTAAAACGTAGAGAATTGGAATATCTGGGGCTGATCATGAGAAACGAAACCAAATAAAAATTACTAAAATACATCTTACAGGGAAAAGTTCAGGGCAAGAGAAGCAGTGGAAGAAGTCGAATATCCTGACTAAAGAACTTAAGAACCTGGTTTGAAGCATCCATCACATGACTATTCAGAGCAGTAACAAATAAAATTATCATTGCTGGAATTATTGGCAACATTCGGTAACGGATAGGCACTAGATGAAGAAGAAGAAATACAAAGTAGATATGGATTTACATTACCGATACAATCTATCTAGAATTTTAGATTCACGTCTTTATGAAATGCGGATATCGGATATTTTTCAGATTGCACGTTGTGGTGAAGTGCATTGTCAATAACAACTACCTTATGTAGGGATAAATTTAGTATTAGTTTTGGACTGGAGGCATTTTTTGCAGTTGCTAAAGTTTATATCATCATGAAAATCCCCATACTTACTTGTCGACTCAAAAAATAGTGAAGCATTCGACATAAAACCATTTTCCCGTCAACAATGAACAAAAACTAATCATTGACCCTTCAACACTGGTTTTTATAACCCTTCGTCGGTGTTATCAGACCAAGCAATTTGATGAGTGTGAGAGGAGTTTATATAAGCTTCATCCATGTAGACAATTGGTTGACCCTCCTCTCGGTTCACTTTCACCCCCCTAATAAAATTGTTCCTAATTATTTAATGTCAAGTCGCTCAATTAATAATTTTCGGTCGATTTTCATTTTGCGCCATCTAAAGCCTATATGTGAAATTTCACGCAAACTTTCTCTAGTACCAATATTCTTCTTCTTTAACTATTTGATGTAAACGTCTAAAGGTGGATCCAGACCAAGCGCGCTGTTCCGCGCTGCGCTGCTCCATGCTGGAAAACACCGCGCAGCACTATTGAATTCGATGCAGAGCGGCGCAGAACACCGCAAAGAAAAATTTTTATTTGTCATTGTTCCGACTGGCTCGCGCGCGTTTTGGATCAATATGGAGTATTCCGAAAAAGTAAAAATTGCTGCTGCTGTAATTATTATTAATCAACGTTCAAATAGAAAAAGACGAAAAAAAACGTCGACTTTGGGTAACACCGAAGCTTAGAAATTGATTAGTGTATAGTGAAACAAATCTATTAAGTGACATGTTAATTGGTAATATCGGACAATTTGAAATTTTTTACCGTATGTCGCCAGCGGATTTCGGAATCTTATTACATTTAATTGATCCACTAATACCAAAAAATGATACAAAGATTAGCTGTAACTCTACGCTTCCTGGCCACGGAAGATTCATTCAGCAGTTTAATGTACCTTTTCAAAATATCTAAACAAAGTATTTCATCTATAGTTATTGAAGTTTGCCGGGCTCTTAATGAAACATTAAAACACCAAGTTCAGGTAAGTCCCCTTTATTCAAAATTCTTCGTATACACTAGAATTGGAAAGAAAACATTGTGCTGTATCATATTGAGAGGTTGAAGGTTCATCCATGTTATATATAGACACAGATTGAGTTGTAGATGATTATGGAGGCGTACCAACAATTGAAGAAGCGTTGCTTGAGGAGTATACATTTTGATATGTATACCTGTGCAATTCATTGATTTTTTTTTGTGGAGACAAATATCTTTCGCTTGGCTATTGTATTTTTCCCATTGCTTTGAGAGGAGGATTCAATGACATTTTCAATATATTGCTCAGTAGTTTGTTTTTCACTTTGTAGTTCACTTTGATCATTGGCATCATCAACAGGAGGTTGCAAATATTCTTGCGAATTTTCTTCGGCGTATATCTGCAAATAAAGAAAATTTCATTTAAAAATCATCAATAATTTTTTTCAGATGCCAAATACTACAGGAAGATGGCTGCAATGTCCTAAAGAATTTAAGGAACATTGTAATTATCCGCATTGCGTAGCAGCTATGGATGGAAAGCATGTGATGTTGCAAGCACCCATGAACAGTGACGGCGAATACTACAATTATAAGTCATATTTTAGCATTGTGTTATTTGCACTTGTGAATGCGAATTATAATTTTATTTTCGCTGATGTGGGTACTCAGGAACGTATATCTGATGGAGGAATATTTAAACATAGTCTAATATGGATGAATATACAAGCGAAAAGTTTGTGTTTACCAGAACCAAAAGAACTTCCTGAGCGGAAAAAACGTATTCCTTACATCATAATGGGTTACGAAGCATTTGCTCTCCATGAAAATGTAATTAAATCCTATTCTGGTCTTCATGGAAAATGAGCGAAAGAAAGGATCTTCAATTATCGATTGTCAAGAGCACGGCTAGTTTCAGAAAATGCGTTTGGAATACTTAGTGCAGTATTTAGAGTTTTGAGAAAACCTATGCTCCTTGAACATAACAAAGCTAGAGATGTAGTATTGACGATAAATTAACTCCAATGTTAAAATGTCATATACCTGGAAATGTTATTGTCACTTTGCCATCGATAAAAAAGGTGCATCCTTTTTTATCGCGATAAAAACTTCTCTTCCTCAATATCTAGTAAGCGGACGTCACTTTTACACAATGACAATGAGTCGCAATTATTGTTGTTGTTCATCCATATATTCTGTCGTTAATTTATCTTGCCAAAAAACACTCGAGCTTTTCTTTTATTAGATAAATTCCTCTTTGACTCAAAGTTTTGCCAATCACTAAATTTGCTCGAAAAACTGACATTAGATAAAATCGCTCCACCTTCGGTGTCGCGATTTTATCATGTCAGTTTTTCTCGTAAAATTAGTGATTGGCAAAACTGTTTCGTTGCAAAGAGAAATTTATCCGATAAAAAAAAAGCTCTTGTGTTTTTACTGTTGACTATTTATCTACACAATTACTTGAGAAGAAGTAAAAATTCCAGAAATAGATATACTTTTGCTGGAACTTTTGATAGTGAGCTAAATGATGGCACAGTTGTTGCTGGAACCTGGCGGAGGGATAATGTAAACCAAACCTCAAAGTGCAAGTTGAAACAAATACCAAGGAAAAGTTCATCAAATGCGCAAGAAATACGGCAAGAATTTGCAAAATATTCTTTACAAACGGGCGTATACCTTGGCAAAATGACCGTGCTTAAATAAATATTCTAGAGACAGTTAATTTCATAAATATTCTAGAATGATAAAAATATATTATTTGTTTTTACTTACTTCTTCTGTGTTAAGGGTGTCCTTTGGTGTGTCCTTTTCTGACAAAAAATTAAAATAACTTGAATACAAACCAGTTTGAGATGTAAATATCCTCCCGCACTAAAAGTGTATATCAGGTATATTATATGGGATATAAAATATAGGTATTATTCCTACCTTTTCCAGTGCCAGTCGATTTTTTTATTTTTTTATTTCCATTTCTATAGGAAGACAATAAATAATTAATTTTAGATTTAACAGCATCTACATCGATTCTCATGTCCAAAGAAATGTTGGTCCAAGCGTCATGCTTTTTAGTTTTAATATGATATGTGTTATCTTTTAGATGCCACAATTCCGGTTTTTGGCGATATAGGTCTATCAATGTTTCAATAGCCTCACGTGTCCATTAAATTCAGGCACTCATATTTTAATCCACTTCAAAAGAACTTTGTCAAAATTCGAAACACTTAATTAAATAATCAACTGAACGTTTTAACGTCCAAAACAAACGAGCGTCTTTCATTGATGTACCGACATCTGCCGAATCGCGTTCCATCTTGTTGCAGGGTAGCGCAAGTGAGCGCGAATCAACGCAGGTTGTCGTTCATACCCAAAGCGCTGCGCCGCCCTGAACTGATTTGAGCGGCGCAGCGCGGAGCAGCGCGCTTGGTCTGGATCCACCTTAAGAGTAGGGGCCGTTTTTTCTTAGACATTTATAAATTGTTACCAATTCTTCGCAGCATTCTCGCATCGATATCATCTACATTTGTCTTTTTGAATATTTCACACTTATTGCGTTGCGTATCGAATGATGCTTCTGCACTTATTACTAATTTTAGCCTTGTTTGCCAATACATTTTAGGCACCGTACTATACTATACTACCAATCGCTTTCGCAGCCCTTTTTTGAATGTTTGCAAAAAGAATTAACGTTGTTCCCCAACGACATAAATTCAAATACATTATGCGCTATTTCACGACTTCGTACAAATAAAATCTCATGTTTTACAAAAGACTTAATTTCCATATTGAAAATTAAAAAAGTATTTAAGACTGAACCAGTATCACGAACAATGAAAATAACCGCACGACGATCAGTTTAACACTAGTAGGTTCAGTTCATTACTCGCACACGTTACCAATCTCAGAGTTGAAATAAAATTTGTCAAGTAGGACCTACTGCTTCATTGCTTTGCTTATTATACCACGAAACTCTCAATAATTTAAATTGGAATTTCTGGAACTATTGGTGATAATCATACTGATCATACTATTTACTACAATTACTACACCCATTCTCAAACTTATGCTGACCAAGTTTTCTTCCTAAGGAACTGAAGTAAATAATGTATAAAGTATCTTACCAATTTGCTAAAGTGATTGTCTCATTATAGTATATTAAGTACCAAGTGTCAAAAAGGTTACTTTAGTCACGAGTTTAACTAGGCACGAGTGGAGCGAAACGGAACGAGTTTCTTGTGAAACGAGTGACTAAAGACGTTTTTAACACGAGGTGCTTACTATACTTTTTCTTCGCCCGCGGAAAGGATAAAATTATATTATATTTGAATTATATTCATTACATGACTGACTGATGACTGACAAATCAAATGACGCAGAATAACAAAATTATCACGGAACATGAAATTTAACATACAAAAGATATACTTGATTTGACGTTTGAAAAAACCAAAGATAAACGAGATGTGACTTTTCGCATTTTAAACACTAGTGTTTAAAGAGTCGTTTTTTGCATGTCAAACCCGTGTTCAAAGTGCGGTTTTAGTAGCGGAAGTAGAAAAAAAAACATATTGCGATATTTCTGAATAGTATATAAATATGTATGTATGTAAATATCGTAACAAAACCAATATCTAACCGGTTTTGCTACTAGACGGGAACTCAAAATAACAAGGCCCTCTTTTTCACAACATGGACATATGTGATTAACAGTTTTTAATCCATCGGGGTAACTTTGTATTTTGATTGAAAAACAAATTCACAGTTTCATTCCGTGTTTAATATAAACAGACTACTGCAACACATGCTTCCATTAAATTTAATTTAGAATGCAAATTTGTTGGCCGACTTATGCGACTTTTACTTGTTGCTCATTCCACATTCAAATTAGAGAACAAATAGAAGGGACCTTATTGTTTTAAATAAAAAGATTGGTGAATGGGAAACAGAATAAACGGATGCTATGGAACTGATTACAATTTATGGAAAACGGTTCTAACAACGAATGAAAAATTATTACTGGTATAAAAATACCTTTTTTTTTAATTCAAAGAAGAAACCGCATCAACCAAGAAGGTTATTAGCGGTGGTAGTACAGGACTTATATTAGGTTCATAATATTAATTAATTCCATACACTAAAGTAGCAACTCGATGTAATCCGGGTTCAAAGCATCACTAAGTTTTTCGGGCAGTCCTGAAATTAGTCTCTCCTCACTATAGTCGGGACACTCCATGATTATGTGTTTAACGTTCAGTTCTTCGTAACAGGAGATACAACTTTTGGGGTTTCCTTTTTTCAATAGAAAATATTGCGTGTATCTAGTGTGGCCAATCCTAAGGCGGATTAGAATTGTATGGTGTCTACGGGAGAATGATTCATAGTTCTGGAGGCTAAAGCTGGGATTGACTGTTTTGAGCTTATTATTCTCAAGAGTTTGCCATCTTTCCCTCCATGTATCCATGTATTCATTGTGAATTGCCGAATGGTATGAGTGTAATCTTCATATGGCACTTGGTGAATTTCCATTGCAAGATGAATGATTCTGATTATTTATGGAGTTGGGAAGTCTTAGAATGTTTCCAGAGATATATCACTTTCACTTCCGGACACTGAGATGTTAGAGCCGGTTTCTAGTTCTCTGTTGAGCTGTTTCATTATGTTTTTTCAATTTTGTGATTCTGGTCTTAATGCTACGTTCGGTGAGTGCTGGATATATCTTAGTAAGTATAGTTAGGAGCGCGTGAACATTCCCAGTATACCTACGGGCCACACTGAGGGGGTCCGGGAAACCGAACGATTTCTCCAGAAAACTAACAATCTGACTATAGTCCAGTGAAAAATTAGACTAATTGTCCTCAAAGAGTTGTTTGGCAGGAGAAACCAGGGATTCAACGGACTGGATTTGTGTTTAAGGCTTCGATTTCTTCTGAGCTTGAGAAATGGTAATGATGAAAGGAGGCTCCAGCTGTATCTGTATTTGTAAACGTTGGAAGGGTGGGTGACCACACAGCATTTAGGCCACAATTGGCCCATTGTGCATCCTTCTGAGGTTCAAAACATCTTTCTAGCTCGTCATCCAGCCTATTTCAGAGAAGTAGGCGATAACGTCGCCTGAATTAAGTTCCCTCATACTGGCGTGTGATAGCCTGTGCTCGCCGGATAAATGAAACCTAAAATGAGAGAGTGTCTGAGATTCGCAAAGAATGTGCTCGGCAGCCTCATCTTCTTGCTCAAATCCTCTTCAAAGTGCGGTGTCAGACAGACCCAGTCTGTGAAGGTGATTTCGTAGGTGGCAGTGACCAGTCAGAATACCCGTGGCTGTTCGTAGGCTCCGCCTGTTCATAGTCACGTATTTTTTGGCTACTTTGCTGTCCGGATATTGTAGCAGTTCTTTGGCAAGCCTGCAGCCTTCTGCGTCGTCCCATCTACCCTTAAACTTATTAAGGGAGTGTTACTTTAATAGGTCGGCCGTCGCTGACGCCGATAGACCAATGAAAGTACCAGGTCCCAAGATTTTGTGGGAGGCTGCCTTTCTGGCTAGCCTGTCTGCAATACGGTTTCATTTCGATTTCTCATGGCCCTTAATCCAGCCTAAAGTGACCGTGTTGTTGTTACAGACTTCGATTAAGGCCATGTGACATTCTAGTACTAGATCTGATGTAATACGTGGTCTGTTCAGGGTTACTAGTGTTTGTCTACTGTCCGTAAGGATGTATATATTATTACCTGTTGCTTTCCTTCTGGTAATCTCTTTTACAGCGATGCAGATAGAAGTGAGCTCTGTTTGAGCAACACTTGCATTGCAGCCCATTGCCCATTTTAGGTTTAGATTCAGGGGTCTGGAGAAAATTCCACATCATGAGCCCACATTTGATTTAGACCCATCTGTGAAAATGCGGATTGCGCCTTCTTCCAATGGGTCTTGTGCGTTGTTTTTAGAGATTACCTTGTAAGGCCTGTTGAAGGCATATCACGGTGGAATCGAGTCCGTATTAGCCTGCAGCAGTGGGACCTCCCTGAGGGCCTCATGCCACAAGTTACGTCTCAGTTTACCGGATCCTACATCAGGATGTATATCGGTAGAGCTTAGATGTGTCATGGTCATCAAAACAACCGCCTTGGTGGATATGTCAAAGGGAGTGCGACCGAGGATTACCTCCATAGCTCTTGTTGAAGTGGTTCTTATGCCTCCTGTAGTGTTGAGGCATGCTGCTATTTGGATTTGATCCAGTTTAGGGACGACTGTCAGCTGGCTTGCTTAAGCTCCCTAGGCAATCGCGCCGTACGTTAGCATAGGTCTGATGATGGCAGTGTAGATCCAGGCACCAACCCCAGGTGACATTCCCTAGGAGCGGCCGATGGTTCTACGACACTGCTCATGAGAAATATATGCTCTTTTAACTCTGTTTTCTAAGTGAGATTTCCACGTTAACTTACTGTCAAAGGTGACCCCTAAATATTTAACCTCTGAAGAGAAATTAAGTTTGTTATCTAGGAGCTTTGGGGCTTGATGTTTTGCAAGCTTCCTTTTTTTCGTGAAAATAACCATCTCCGTCTTTTTTGGATTTATTGAAAGCGAATGGTCTCTACACCATTGTTCTATGATATTGAGGGCCTCTTGCATTAAAGCGCAGAGTGTCTCCTCGAATCTTCCTGTTAGCAAAATCACTAGGTCATCTGCATATGCTATTGTGTAGAAGTTGCTATCGTTGATGTGGCTGACCAAGGAGTCTAAGACCATGTTCCACAGTAGTGGCGAGAGCACCTCTACCTGTGGACAACCTTTTACAAACAAGCCTCTGATGGTTACATAATCCACATTGCTTTTTATTGCTCTTTTTGAGAGCATGTTATATATCCAGCCTTTTATGGTTTGGGGGATATTCTTGTCGGAAAGTGCATTTGTTATTTTGGCAAAAGTGGTTCTATCAAATGCTCCTTCTATGTGTATGAATACACACAGGGTGGACTCCTTATTTTCCAACGATCTCTCGATGCGGCCCGCTACGAGATGAAGAGCCGAATCGGTGAATTTCCGTGGAGTGTATGCATGTTGATTTGGATGCAGTGGATTTCGTGTTATCACCACATCTCTTATGTATCGTTCGCACAGCATCTCTAAAGTCTTCATTGAAAACGATGTCAGGCTAATGGGTCGATATGCTTTAGGGATGAAATGGTCCTGGTTTTGGTATGAACACGACTTTGACTTCTCTCCAATCTTTTGGAATATACCTCAGAACCAGTGAGGATCTGAGGATTCCTACCAGTTGCGACATTAGGTCATCCAGGCCCCACTGAAGTAGGGCTGGATAATGCCGTCCGTTCCCGGGGATTTTAAGGGGGAGAAGCCTGAGATGGTCCACCTCAGTCTGTCCGCGTCGACAATCTGTCGTGATATACGCCAGTCGTCGTCCGTCGGGTAGTGATTCTCCTCATTCTCCCAGGGTGCCGTATTTGTGGTTCTGGATTCCGGGAAAAGAGTTGACATCAATAATTGAAGGCTTTCCTTTAGGTTGGCAGTTTTAGTGCCATCCTGTCTGGTTAGTATGCCGATATGACGCTGGGGATCTTTTGAAAAGGCTTTTTGAAGTATACCTGCTTGGGGGAAATCCTCGATTTTCCCGCAATAGATTCTCCATGTTCCTCTTTGTTTTTGTCTAATTACTTTTTTATACTCCTTGAGGTGAGACTTATATAAGTTCCAATCCTCATCGAATCTGGTTCTTTTAGCCTTATTAAAGGATTTCCTCGCCCTCCCCCTGAGCTGGTCAATCTCATGACACCACCACGGAGTGGAGGATCCATTAAGATCGACCCGCCTGAGTGGGCAAGACATCTTATAGGCATTAATTATGGAGTTTTGAATGGTTTTATAATAAGCTTCCAAATCTCATTTATTGTTGGGCAGCACATCCTCGGCTCCTCGCAGATCCCCTTTCAAACAGTGGACATATTTTGTCCTGTCCGTTTTCCTCGGGTCGCGAGTCATTGTAGAGGTTGTGAGCGATAGTTTTATTTCGAATTTTATCCAGCGGTGGACCGACATTGAAATATCGTCAGATACATGCCAGCCGGAGATTATATTCGAAGTGTTTATAGTAGATAGGGTAATATCTATTCGCGTTTGACTACGAGAGTTGATAAAAGTTGGTTCAGTACCTCTATTTAGAATACAGAGATTCTTGTTATTCATGTCATCATAAAAAGACTTGCCTCTAGTGTTAATATATTTGCTGCCCCAGCTTACATGGTGAGAGTTTGAATCGCAGCCTATTACCAATTCAAGCTTCTGGGTTAGACAGTGTTCCACAATGACCTCCAGCTCCTTAGTTGGCGGTGGTTTAGCTTCGTCTGAGGGGAGGTATGCGGATGCCAGTATTAACACTGCCTTTTGACTTTTCTGTGCATATTCAACCTTCACTACCGTTATGTCGGAGGACGAAAAATGGGTCAGTGGGTAGGTCTTAAAATTCCTAGGGACATATATGGCCGTCCTAGGCTGCTGATTGCTTGGTAAGCGGAAAATCAAGCCTTTGGGATTATTTAGACCCATGATTTTAGTTTGTCTTATCCGGGGTTCTTGGATAAGTGCTATTGTATCCTGCATCACATCCAGGTGGCGGCATAAAGTTGCCGAAGCCACTTTTTTGTGTTGAAGGTTACACTGAATAAATCTTACCTTTTCATTGTCCACCTCTGCTTGATAGTAGTGAAATGGGTTATGATTCCTTTTTAGGCCATCTCCACTTCCTCACTTGAAGGTGGGTTGACGTCGCCTGTATCCTGGCTTAGAGCTGTTGGTTCCTCCAGAAGACTGTCGGTCGCCATCTTGGAGGATGGCTCGACAGTCTCCGCAGTAGGAACAGCTCCTTGGGGTTCCTCGGATGGGAGAGGGGGATCCGTGCTCGATCTCCTCCGTTCCGGGTCAAGTTTATTTGTTTTGGCAATCAATGAGGTGAACGCGTAGCTCATCCTCAATAATCGTTTTCCTAGGTCTCCCATCTCCTCGTCTCCTATACCGAAGATGAATAGTTGTCCTACAGAACTTGAATTTTACTTTATCTGAAATGCTATGCAACATTTGAAAATAAAACAATAATACCAGTTTTCAATGAAAACTAGCAAGATGGAACGTACTTCTGGTGTAACCGGAAGTGCTCCATTTATAATAATTTTCATTCCAACTCAGCACCATCAAGAACCTACAATTTAATAATTTCAGATTTTCAACTTAACTATATTTGCCATTACTTTTATTCTTCGTACCACACCCTGTATATCCTTATAGAGGGTGGTATTGTATTCTCAATCAATAAATATCCGAAATCAATGGTGTTCTTCCAAGCCATCCAATTTCCAATTTTGTATCATCCAGGACGTATTATTTTCTTCAAGCCTTCTTTATTGCTTGCTACTGAATTGTGAACAGGGAAAGTGCATTTAAGAGGAATATTTTTTGTGTTTTAAATTGTTTCATATTTCACATTAATTATATAAACAGTTCACTAGATGCATCTTTAAGTTCATCGTGAAGTATATACCTCTCAAATGATCATTTTATAAGGATAAAGCTGGAAACTGGCTTAAAGTATTGAGAATTTTTGATATCAGCAAATTAACAATTGACATGTACAGCAATCAAAACAGACAGCAGTATTAATAAGAATACATGTTGAACGAGTAATAAAGCGACTAATAGAATTTCACATGTTGCTTCTTATGCTTTTGTAGACTATAATTCAATTCCTATCAAAGATGAAGTAATAATAGTAGTTTGTGGTTTGACCAGTTTGCAGGATGTTTGAATAAAGAATTTATTTATTTAATTTGGAAAAATAGCTTTACTCGAAAAAGAATACCATAAGATTCTTGTTCACATCTGTAACAAACAATGAGTATATAAAAGATATTGTTCATCTAATTACATATCTACTTCTCCATCAAAAATATTTATGGGCTTCCAAAATTGACATAGAATCAATTAAGATATGATAAACTTGAGTGAATGGTAATAGTATTATGTATAATTACTTTCAAGCCATTATAATGAAGACAATATAACTGCTGATTTAATATCCCAATATTATTTTTAGTTTATATTCGAGTACTCGTAAGTACAGCTGGGTGCATGAATCCATAAAAATCTTTGTATTAGATTATAATATATCATACATTTTAACAATATCCTTGCAGCTTTAACTCCTTTCAACCTCGGGGAACGTAGAATATTGATGTGATGCAAAATATGCTGTCATCATAAATCCATCTGTTTTCGGTAGACTATGCGATTGTGTTTTCAGTCATCGTCGTTGATGATTGCTAATGTCACTACAGTAGAAATGGTGAAGTTTCCCATCACGTGACTTAGTTGACGATTTTATTCAGCACATACTATGTTGGTACTTTCTTCTTCTAATAACAGAAAAATTAGATAAATTGTATTAAGGTCCTTATAACGTAGTAAACGATGATAATTCAAATGTTTTAATTGATCAATGGCAAGCATGTTTTAGTTCTTAAAAATAGAACGAAATTTTATTTTAGTTAGAATCAAGAAAAATCGTATTATGACACATTTTTTATGTTTTCCCCAAGGGAATGTGAAGTGACGGAAAAATACAGTAATGTTTACAAATACTTTTAAGTCATAATAAAACTAATAAAATATCAAATCGAGTATCAAATATTTGTTTAAATATAAAATGTCCAACACAACTTTCTTCAAATTGTTTTAATATTAAGTAATTAGGTTAGTTATTTGCAAGGCATCGAACATTCTTATAAATTGTATTTGTTTCAAAATGATATTGTTGATGAAAAATTCTATCATGAACCGTAGAACTGAATAGCATTATTTTTACACGAACCCAAAAGTGATTACACAGCTATTAGGAATGAAATCGGAGATGCAAGCTGTAGCCCAAGATTTTTGATTGCATTGTCGACCTGTTCGTGAAGAATGTAGGGGGAAATATTAGATATGATGGTACTTTTAGTTGGAGAAACGAGTCTACGAATGTTTATGGTAGTGTTATTAGTGTCGTTTATTATTATTACCAGCTGCGTTTTGAGGAGTTTATCTATAAGATCGTAGTTAACTAGATATATAGAAATTTTCGATTATTTGAATTTCTGGAGGCAAACGAGATATTTTTGCACCAATAACATTACCTATTTCTTGAACGTAGTCGAATAACTTTAAATTGTCTACATCATGCATCACAGTAGTTTGCTCTTTTTTTGGAAACTATTGTTTAGGTGTCGTTTTGATTGTTGATACGTAATATGTCTGAACTGAATTGTTGAGTGACATTTTGGAATATATTGAATAGTCCTGCCCTTGTATTCAAAAGCAGTATATTATACTTTTTATGTAGTTTACGTGAATTCGTAGGATAATATATTATTCATAACGAAAAATCTGTCCACATACGCTTCTGTTTTATGAGAACAAAGCTTAAACCTGGTAATTAGCAATGTAAATAAAATGTTGGGTCGAAATTGTTGATAAAAAATTGGATCAAAAGTCTACTGTTAAAAATACATACATATGTAGTTAATAGCATCAAAGTCAAAAATCAAATTTTCTTATCACTAGAATAGAAGAGGACAGCACAGACGATGTTACTCGTTCTGGCTCTCGTCGCGAATAATAATTAAATTTAATCTTTATGCGTATTACCTATTGTCCTGAATGAACAATATGTCTTTGTTATAGTTGCTCGCCCATCCAGTATATTGTTCTTAATTCTTTTCATCATCACATTCATCTTATTTTTTACCGATTTATATGAAAAAATGTCTTTTACTTTACTCATTTTTTAGAATAAAATTCTATGTGGAATATTTCTCCGACTGTATATTTGGTGCATAAACCTTCTTTTTCTTTCTTATCTTTTCGAAATAAAATGTACATTTGACGCTCCTAAAGATCTTTGAACCGACGCTGTTCTGCAGTTCATCAAAAATGTAACAGGTTTTGTCTAGAGCTGTGTTAGTCTCCCTCAGTGTTTTGGACTTTTTAATTCTATAGTGTATATCAGAATAAAAGCTTTCTGCTTTTTCCTAACTCTTAGAAACAGACAATAACTGAGCGAAACAATATCCATTAGGTACATAACATTTTAATTTACAACGTTGATGAATAGGCTTTTAATGTCTGCTGCAAGCAAGAAAAGTATTAAGATTTAAATATTCTGCAAAACTCCTTTTGTATTTTTCAACGGAATCTCTAGGTGTAAAGGGTTTCGAGAGTTCTTTACGTTAATTACTGTTCACCTTTTAAGAACAGCTAATTCCATTATTTAAGTAGGGATTAAACAAGATTTTTCAATTTTCGTAAGTCGTCCGCTTTTTGCCGAACCTAGAATTTTCTAAATATTATTTCTAGGATATAAGAGCAACTTGCCACAAATAACATGTGAATAATATTGAAACAATAGTCCAGACAGATTTTCATGACCAAGTCTCTCCGAATCAAAACTTCGTAAAATGCATAAGGGACTTATACTATGAATACTCGCGACCGTCAGCTGCGACCCCGTGGGGGGGGGGGGTGCAGTGGCAGCCTCCCACTTATGATAAAAAAAAGTTTTTCCAGTCATTTCCTCTCATTTGAAAATTTATCAGAGTATAGTTTATTCAGTATTTTGAAAGAAAAACATAGTGAGCTGACCATAACACGGTGGATTATACGTCAGCTGGCTCCTTGAACATGAAAAAAAAATATATTTTCAATGCTTTCCTCTCAACTAAAAATTTACCTGGTGATCGTTTATATGCTACTATGAATGAAAATTAATGTTAGCTTGCTGTATCTCAGTGGAAAGTTTGTCAGCTAGTACCTTGAAAGGTGTAACGCAACAGCATCTATGACCTACTGAAACTTATCAGTTGACGACTTTTCCCTTGGCTTACAGCTAGCTGATTTTTTCTATTATTTACTAGAGTATTTTAACAATTCTCTGATGAATTTTCATTCGGGTGGAAATAATGTTTCTTCAAATATTTGGCAGTATGTTCGATTTGAGAGTTTTGATAACAAATATGAAGTTTAACAGTGGAGGAAATGTTGGTATGAGTAAATTAATTATTGAATAATTTATTGTAGCTTATATTTTCAATTAATAAACTTTTATTTCAATTAATTGATTAAAAAACAATAAAAATTGATCATTTTCATTCTTGCTTTGGCTTGAGTCGCTTTCATCTCTCAGATTCACTGTCCGAGTCGCTGTCAGAGTTATATGCGATCATGTCTTCATCATCAGCATCTGTGAAAAAATGGAAAGAAAAATTATTTGTCCGCATGTATAGTAAAACATGATCATTTGAAAAAATTAAAAATATAAAAAAAGAATTGATACCTCTTTCAGGCTGAATGGTTATCTCCTCAACCGACGTTGGTAACTGAACCCCAGAAAATCAATCAAATTCAAATCGGTTGTCTATTTCTACCCAACCATAGTCTGTGGGTTCTTCAGTTGTCGGAATTTTAAGGTTTGCGTGAGACCAGAGCACTGAGAAAAAAAAAATACTTTTGCTCAATTAACAATTTCTTGGCTCAAGAAACTCGCTGACACTCAAATATTCTATTATTATTAATTATTAATTATCTTTGGATAGTAGATAAACAAAAGAATACTTCTCAAGAACATAAATTCTTGTATCCAGAAAATTTTCTTAATAAAAGTATTTTTTTTCTCAATGTGCACATATACACATACAACTTTACTAAAAAGTGTGTACAGTGTTAGGAAAATTATGAGGGCACATATGTTTTATCATCAATGTGAGGGACAAAATACATATAAATTCAGTGTATCATTCTTTTTCGGTAACAGGATATCATAAAGTGGAAAACGGTAGAAATATACTCCCACCGCGTGTAAAGGTATATCTGGTAGACACCGCTTTCGAGAGACGGGCAAATACAGACGTGTAATGTGGACAGTTTAGTTTATTAATTGAGAAATAATAAGATTGTACTAAACTGATAGCTCAATGCAATGAACAATAAAAAAAAATCAACATTACTTTCGTTTATCCCTTCATGATTAATTTACGAAGAAATAATTCAGTAGTAATAATCTAATTCACTATATAAGTTCGGTTAGTATTGGAATAAATAATATAACAATAACGAAATAAAATTTGTAATAATAATAATATGTGTTTCCAAATATCTCAATTCTCATTTTTCGCTGACAGTATCTCATAAGTGGAAAACCCACAACGCCGGCCTCTTACTCTTTGTAGCTTCTAACAGTATTGCCAATTTTCATTGTATATTTATATTAATTGTAAAATGCATTGTTCTAACACGAGAACAAGTTATAAGAAGATTTCAATTATGATAATTCAAGAGGTTGTAACAGATCAAGATATAATTAATACCATCTATTCGTTGAATATTTTATTGTAATGCTGGAAATTGTTCTAGTTTTCAGTTCGAATGCGGTTAAAACCTTTACTTTTTTTCCAGATTTGGCAACGTGAAATTGGTCTCGAAACATCTGCTGTGTTTCGAATGTGTTTGTAAAAAAAATTGGTATCTTCATCGTTTGTATGCAAATGAGAAATGAGAACGAATTCTCTGTGTAAACACACACACACAGTACAAATTAAAAAAAAAACGAAAATAAAAATAAAATCGAATTCTAATGAAAGTGCCTAGAATTTTTAAATAATAGTTATATTATGATATGTAATGAATTAAGAAATAAAACTTCTTAATTCTTCAATGAGCTTAAATCAAATGTTCGAATAAACCCAGTTCTGAGCTACCCAGATTGTACATTTAAACATCTTCAAGAGGCGCATGCGCGATTCGTATTCGTCTGGTACAATAATCTACGATGGCTTTTAATTCTCTCTCTCATGATTGTCCTTCTCTAAAAAACTGGTAACGCCATGTGCCCATTATAAGATCCCTTTGGCCGTGACAGGTTATCGTTTCCATTTTTTTTCTCTTCAAATTCAAATAATTCGAACAATTTTTTTTACATAATTCTTTGAGAATGCAGTCCTCTTCAATGAAATTTTCTTGGACTGCGTGCATATGAAGAATATTTTCTAAAAAAATAACATGAGAAGTCATAAAAACTATTAAAAAAGGTAAAATACGTAAATTAAATTGCTCTCTGCAGAAAAGTTCCAATAAGTGGCGTAGATATTTTTTTCTGGGGTGTATTCGATCCTTTACATTTTTTTAGTCAGCTGCAAGAGATTTCCTAATAAATTTTCAGTCAATTTATCACTATTTAAAACTTTTTAAGTTAAACTCCCTTCTCTGTATGGGAAAATGTCACAATTTTGGGTTGTCTCAAGATTTATAATTGGAGATGTAGCGATTTCTTGCACTCCTTGCATTCAGAATTCATAATCAGTAGAGAAAATAGTTTGGCAACAAAAACTGAATAAAAGAGTACACAATAATCAAGGAACGTAAATAAAATTCACATACTCGTATAATCTTGCACAATGATAAACATTTCTATTCTACATTCCGCAAAACCTTACAAAATTATTTAAAAGTCCGGTACCATTGTTGCCAATGCCAGTATACTAAAACTTAAATTACCCCAGAATAACAAAATTTTCACAAATCAAAAATATTCGGAGATATTTGAAAAAGTAGTAAATGAATAAATTAGAGAATCGAGTATAGTTAGAAAAGTTTTAAAATTGCCAATAACTTTTTTATTATTGTAAAAATTATTCTGTCACCTTAAAATAATCTTCCATCAGATAATGATTTCGATTTGGCAATGCTGCTTCAATCGTCGACAATGTTATTCTTGTTAATTTCCATTGGTTAGGATCATCCGTGACCCTACAACTCACTAGGCGGTAGTCTTCTCGAAGGCGGTGTCTGACATAAACCCCATCAGAAATACAGTAAAAGCACGTTTTCCACTTTATGATATCCTGTTAGCGAAAAAGAATGTTACACTGAATTTATATGTATTTTGTCTCTTTCTAACACATTAAAGGTAAAACGTATGTTCCCTCGTAATGTTCCCAACACTGTATACGCTTAGTGTAGAAGGAGTCTATGGTGTATTAGTATATAGTATAATTTCCTAATTCAAAACTATAGTTATAAAAGTAAATAGTATATTACTAAATTATACTTTTTCTTACATTAAATTAATATAAATTTATAATCGAAATAATTTAAAGAAATAATATCCAATCTATATACATACGGTGATGTTGAAGAAGGTGTGTCTTCTGATGTCGTTATTCTTTTTCTATATTTTGGCTGCAAAGCTGTATAGCGTCGTTAACAATCACTGTGATACAGCTGAAAATTGTTTGGTTGTGTAGGAAGCACAGTATCGTGACCAGTTAAATTATTAGCACTTCGTATTGCTAATACATATCTGCACTTATTTAAATTATCTTCGCTTAATAATTTTAGCTGAGCGTTAGATTTTTTACAATAGACACAAATAGTTATTTATGTAACAAGTGTGTAACGTAGCCTTTTTTCGACGAATGCGACACATGAGTCGAAAAAAGGCCTTTACACACGAATTACATACACTATTTTTTCTACGACCGAAAATTTTATCAAACTACATAAGTTTAATAATAATATCCTTTGCGCACTAAAGTAGGTTTAATTTTTCTTTAGAAGAAACTATAACGTTTTTATTGATTCTTAATAAAATATATTATATATTGATTAATATTTTGAACATTTTAATCAAAATTACAACAAATTAACAAAACGACAGAAGAATTCAATTATTAACAATACTAATATTAAAGGTGCAATTTGTGCACTCGGACATTTTCGTAATATTTTGTTATTTTATTTTTTCTACACCGTTCTTTGAACAAATTATATTTTGTTTCGTAAATATTCACATACGTGTAATATGTTTGATGGTTTATTTTCAAAATAATCTCCTGAGAGATCATCAGAGGAATCCATCTTTATAATTATATGTACCTACCTATTACGTTTTCCAAAAAAAGAATCTAAAATAACATCATAGTTCCTAAAAATGTTCTATACTTAAATATAAATACTTTTGCTTACCCTATACCCTAGGTATAGTCGGAAGATCTCAATTTCAAATTTAAATATCAGATTCAATGCACAAAGAAATGTCAGTCACTCACAAGCAACTTATAGGTACCTACCTATGCACCCTATTCTATTATTTTCCAGTTCCCAATAATTATTACGTATGTACTTTACTGCATTCTATATGTTTCGACTGAACACGTTTCACTTTCTCTTCGAGTCGCATTATAGTCCCCACCTTTTTTTTCTACCGAAAATCTTCTGCATGCGCTATACACAACAAAGGGTCTTTGTACACAGTCATGGGTAAAACTTACCCTCGCCAAGTGTACATTTTGCTATAGCATAGCATCTGGAGAAGGTAATTTTAATTTACAATCTACCTGCAATATGGAAGTGAAGAATAACTTGAGAAACGTTACTTCCTCCCGGATGAAAATTTATCGGAGAATTGTTAAAATACTCTAATAAATAATAGAAAAAATCAGCTAACTGTGAGCCACGGGAAAAGTCGTCAGCTGAGATACAGCATGCTGATTAATTTTCACTCATAGTAGCATATAAACGATCACCAGGTAAATTTTTAGTTGAAAGGAAATCATTGAAAATTTAATTTTTTTTCCATGTTCAAGGAGCCAGCTGATGTATAATCCACCGTGTTATGGTCAGCTGACTATGTTTTTTTTTCAATATACTACATAAACTATACTCTGATAAATTTTCAAATGAGAGGAAATGACTGAAAAATTTTATTTCCATACGTGGGAGGCTACCACTGCCCACCCCACCCACAGAGTCGCAGCTGACGGTCGCAAGTATTCATAGTATAAGTCCCATATGCATTTTACGAAGTTACGCTCGAGAAGAAATAATTTACCGAAAATGTACCTGGCTCCTGGACTACAATAAGTACTAAAATTTCTGATCAACAATTATTATTTTTGTGAAATTTGACATTCATTTCACTGGGCAGTTTAAGTTCAATTTAACTTCGTCTCAATGTCAATATTGATTACTAATTGGAAATAATTTCACTGTAGAATCATCAAATGAAGATTTAACATAAAATACCTAAATAAAATGTAGCTGCTTACTGAGTTGCAGGGTGTTTTGTTTAAAAACGATTTGTGCTCACTAGGGGAGACCGGGGCTAAATATCACAAAATTAGGTTGTTAATTTTTTGTGAAACCATTTTTAATCCTACCAAAGTTATTTCTGGTGTACTTTGTCACTCTGTTATTTGACTATACAAAGTGACTAAAAATGCATTTATAAATAACGCGAATTTATTAATTTTTTTGAAAAACGTAAACTGTTACAAGTGTGACATCTTGCCCCCATTATGGGGCACGTTGTCTCACGGAAAGAGGTGAAAAGTCACGCGGATATCAGGTTAGATTTTATTGAAAAAAAGCTCAAAAATACAGATAAAAAGAAACAAATAATACATTATATTATGCTCTATTCCAATTTTGTTATTCAGTGTCGTCATCTTCACAGTTCTGACAGACGTACCACGGTGTACCGGGAGTGCACAGTTCATGGGCCCATAGCTTACGGACTATACATTGTACCCAAACTTCTTTTGGAGAACTATTGAAAAATGGTTCCAAGCAGACAAGACCAAAGCTTTCTTCATCCTCGTCCTCTGATTCTTCAGGGGACTTCTCTTTAGCACTTTTATGGTTTTTCCCTTTTTATTTTTATCATTTGACACTCTTATATTTACTGTTAAATTTCTCGTTACACTCTTTCTCTTAGCAAACTGCGCCTCAAGAGCCTCTTTCTCTGGCGTATCAGTTAGTACAGCCGAATTCCTTTTCTTTCTATTTGACCCTTTGTTTCTTGCAGCTGAAATTTAAGGTAACTGTTATCTAAAATGTGTCCTCACCTGATTTTGGTAAAAGTCTTACCCGCTTTGGGCAAGGGCCTTATATCTGAGACACTAAATATACTTTCCTTAGGCCCAGAATGCTGAGTATGGTTTGGGATTTTTTCTAAGTATGAGCCACTAGGACCAGGCTGCTGAGTGTCGTGAAGTTCTGTGTTTGCAGGTTCTGACACAGTTGTTTTTTTGTTCCCTATTTCAAGAAAAACAAATTATTGCAAAATAATTTTAAGATACTCAGGTAACTAACTTACTTGTTAAAATTTCGTCAACTGTTGGTTCATCAGTTTGGAATGAAATTCCACTGGTCCCGGGCTTTGGATTTTCGAGATCTGGTTCCTGATTTTCTTGGTGCAAGTCTCTGTCTGTTACTTTACATGGACTAAATTCTGCTTCATCAAATACATTTTGGTTGAAGGGAAATATCCCTGATACACGAAATCCGGATTGTATATTTTTTGGTGTTGCGGCTAGTGGATAACTTTGAGCAACTAAAACTGGAATATCATATTTTGAAACATTTTGAAAATTTAATGAAATGTCTCAAAAATAGCACAAAATTTCCTTCTATCATCCAGCCACTTCGATTAGCTGTTCCCGCACATCCTGCTGGTCCAGATATTAGCCAGAATTCTCTAAAATGCACTCTTGGAAATATAAAGAATGGCGGGATGCTATTTCCCAAAGCAGATACGGCACAGGCCACTGTGACGAGTGTTCCACGTTCCCCAGAAGTTATGGATCCCACTTGTTTAAATCCTTTTCTGGCCACTACTTTACAAGGCTTCTGAACAGTGGTCACCCCCGTCTCGTCCATATTCCAGATTGAGGATGGATCAAAGTTATATTTTTTCATAACCTTTTCCAGATTTGTAAAAAATTTGTTTGGTTAAAATTTGTTGCGCGTGCGAAACTTGTTGGTTCTGGAGTGCGAAGAGATAAATCATTGTTTCTCTTTAAAAATGATGTGAACCATTCAGTCCAGCCAATTGATCCCTTTTCCAAGGCTCGGGAACAGCTATTTTATTGGCGTTGGCAAACTGGAATGCAAGCTTTCTAATTTCCTTAGGACAAAGTCCGAAATAAATATTTGCTGATTCGAGTAGGTATGTTTTTAAATCCATTTCCATTTCTCGGCTTAATACCATGCGAGGTTTGCCATATCCCACGTCTATATTTAACTGATCTTGATTAAGGTCCTCTGCTGGAAGCTTTTTGCAATAGCGCCCCACTGTTTTATAATTTAAATTAAAATTTCTTGCTGCTTGCCTAATAGAAATATTTTCATTTTTTACTTGTAACACCGCTTTCCTTATTGTTTCCTTATCAGAACTCCCTCGATCTGTTCTTTTTCTGCATTCGCGCACCATCTACAAATTAAATCCGATTCAGAGCTTTACTTCTTTTAATATCGGGGTAAAATGTCACACATGACAACTTGCCCCACAACGTGTGAGACAAGTTACCCCAAACGGTCCTGCCATTTTCTTTCTAAAATAACTACCTAACCTATTTTTATAAATTCATAAATTTATGGTGACTTTTTGGAGAACACCTAGGGGTATCATTAATATAACACGGCATTTTTAAATTCTGGCACTGAGATAAAATATACGGTTTGTATTATTAATCCAAAAAATTATTTACATTGGCTTTTTCCGTAAATTCACTTATAAACATATACACATGCGACTTATACGAATGGCGAATATGGCGGAACTAACTACCATTGAAATAGTTCCTGGCGTATGAATATGACGATGTTGCCATATTTACTTTGCGCAGGAAAGGGTTTGTGACTTTAAACCCGTGAGACTTTAAGCCCCGGTCTCCCCTACTTTAACAGTATATTTTACGAGAGTGAAAAATCTCTTTCGCACAAGTATTGCACAATATGTTTCTCACGACCACCTATTTTATTAAACCATATGTAAATATCAGATCGTGTATATTGAGTTGCCTGATTAATCTTACATTTTATTTGTAACAGTATATGTTTGAATATTATTTCTATAGAAGGTGCACATGAATTTACAATTACTTTTATAGGAATTCGGTCCGGGATTGAATTTGTTTGTCTTATAAAATTGTTATTCCGACTTAATCTAAAATATATCTAAAAAAGTAGAAGTAGACCGTAGTTGTTCCATATATTTGCTGCTTGTTCCATATATTTGCTGCTCTGCAGCCCTTAGGTAGGCCCTATAAGCAGGACAACACCACTAGAGACAACGGGGAACCGGCCGGAATGGATTAAACACCACATCTCCGTCCACTAGGACCTAACTGAGATCTGAATAATTCCAGAACCTCACTAAGTTAAGTTTTTTGTCTTATACTCAATTATCTTTACTTGTCTTTATTAACATCAAATTCTCTCCTTGCACTGTTCTTGGTAGGTCTTCAGTTAATCTTGTTACCGTCTCAAAGTAGAATAAGTGAGTTTTTGCTGATAATCAACGGCCGCCATTTAAGCCAACTTTCCAACCTCAGTTAATTCCTGCATCTTTGGAAAATACTGTTCTCTTGCTAGATATGTTACTTTATGTATAAAAATCTTATATGCAATGAAAACATTAACATATGTCAAAAATTTCACAACAACGTTTTTTATAAAACATACTGGGAATACAAAGGACAGGAGACAAAAACGAATAAAAAAAGGGACCCAATGCTGTTTTGTTTGATCAACGCCGCATTTAAATCATTCTGCTAACGAAATATTTTATTCACAAAATGCCGCCCCAAAGAACAGGACAATAATAAATAACTTTGGTGTTATTCCGAAAAGATGTTCGTTTTTCGACTATAAAATAAAGTGAATCCGGAAGAAGCATTTTCTATTTCGAGTATATATGTGATACACTTGGGTGAAATTTTTTATTGAAAATGTGTGACCGCTGACAGGAATCGAAATTTATGGATACCGTAAAAACCGAAGGAAATTCGAATGAAATCGCATTGAATATGAATACTTGATAGAAAATGGGACGGAATAAAATTCTTACCAATGAAAAACGAGCGTTTATTTGTAATTCAATAACAAAGTAAATGTTTTGAAGTTGTGTTGTGGTAACACTCAAAATTTCATTGTATTGGCAGAGTGAAGTGACATGACAAATTCTAGTTGTCTATTGTTTTTTCTGTAATGGCGTAAAACTCGATATTGATCTGATGATCCAGAGTTTGTAATTTCAAAGAATTAAAATAGTTTTATTTTCGATAAACAATTATTTATTATTACTACCACCACCAGCTTCTACCACAGGTTATGGACCCAGTGTAAGTCTTGAATTGTCTAAGTAATTTTAAGTTTTTCACCGGTTCGGGTTGCGTTGCATAGTAAAAACAAAAAGGAGACGATCGTTAACAAACTGAATAATTCAACTTAGAATATTTGGAGATTCCAAGTCAAACGTGTGTTGTTGGCGAAGGGATTATTATTAGTTTTCAACAATTTTCATTTTATTGAGTTTAATTTAAAACACTAATATGAGTAGATTCCACGAAGTAAGGGTCGAGACAGATAATCTATTTCTGTTGATGAAGAAGACAAAATTAATAAGAGTAAAATAAAATATGCTCGGGCACAAGAAGTAGGTATTAGTTTAAGGAATGGAAGATGAAATTATTTCATATGTAATGCAATGTGAAACCTCAAAACAAATGTGAGAAATCTTAGAAAGCATCGTTGAGCGAAAATCTGACGTTAGTACACAGTACACAGTGAATTCATGATTCATATGAAAAGCTACTGATTTACAAGCAAAACTAAAACAGGAGAATATATTCCAGAAAAAATTGTTTCAACTAAAATCATAATGGTACTTCCTGATTCATTCATACATTTTCATTCAGCTTGGTAGATAACCAAATTATAAATATTTTGATTGAGGAAGAAACGTTTAAAAAGTATGAGGTAGAATCTGTGGCAGTAATGGCATTTTGATCAGCTGAGGCCAGTCAAGTATCAAGACAAAGGAATGTTAAATCAAGATGTAAACAGAAATCGAAAAATATATTTTGTTTGCGGAAAAGAAGGGATTTTAAAGAATCAGTGCCGAAATATTGAATGCAATTATTGCAAAAGGAAAGGACATTTATTTGAAGAATGTTTTGTTAGGAAGAATAAAGAAGAAAGGGATGTGGCCGACGACAACGACGACGACATACACACAGGATTTTTTTCCTAAAAATCATTTTTTCGTGTTGTTATTGATGGATTATGTGAAAATTTCAACTTTTTTGGGGTAAACCAATACTTTTCTCGTATATAAGATAGGTTGGGCGGAAAAGTAAAAAGAATGGTATAAAGCACGAAAGTACAATGCCGTACACTCCGCAACAAAATGTGAGAGTTGAAAGTGAATTTCGCATAATAGTAGAAGCAGTAAGAGCGATGATTGCAGAAAATAAATGATCAAAAAGTTTTTGGGCAGAAGCAGCAAATACTGCTGTGTTTTTATTAAGGAGAATTGGTACAAGTCCTGTTGAAAGTGGAACTCTTTATGAGCAATTATTCAATAGAACATTTCTCATAATATTGGTAAAAGGATTATTTGGAATAAAAGTTTGGGCATATATACATAAAGAAAAAATAAGCACGGCATTTTCATTGGAAATTCTGGAAATGTAAAAGGATACCGAGAATACTATGAAAAAGAAAATAAAGTAGCCATAGAAATAGAGATAAATGTCATCATGGGAGAAAAGTTTATTTGTTTGGACCTCGATATGACAGAAATTAGCTCAGAGTGCAGCGAAGATAATAATGTAATGAACTCAACGGACTAATTACTTGATGAATCATATTTAGAAGGACAAAACTCAGAAAATGAAGAGAAACAGTACTAGATAAAGTATCTACAAGAAAAAGGAATTAAAAATGCCACATCTGTACAGTGATTATGACCTAACTATTTCACTCTAGACGTTAATGCACCCAAGTCCCACGAGGAGGCAATAGAAAGTGAATACTCAGTTCGACTATTAATAAAAAGTGGCGTTACAACTAATATTTTATAAACAAACTAAAGAAATAAAAAATTATAAAACCATCACATATGCAGGTAATATTTCTAATGATATTTTAAAGATAATATCTTTAGCAACAAATACAACAATTTCTTTTGAAACAGAGAGTAATGTGAGTGCAAAACTGTTAAATGTGGAAACAAAAATATTCCCATTAAAGAAGTCTGGAATATATTAACTTAAATGTCCAGAATGTAATGCTCTCTATTTGTGTCAAACCTTTAGAAATTTTGAAATCAGATACAGTGGACACTACGCAAAACATCAACTTGACACCAAACAATCATTGGCACCTTACACAGAACTTGAACTTATTTAAGAAATGCTCAAGTAAGGCTCAATGAGCTAGTCGTGCTGTTAGTTGATAGAGAAGAAGATATATCATTTGAATAAATAATTGATGACCTTTCTCTCATAAGCTCAGATTTTCTATTGTAATACTTAAAATTGTTATAATCACCATCGCAGATAAATATGTATTTTGGTGGAAAATATTTTCATTTACCCCCCTCCCAAGGTTCAAGTCTGAGTACGCCACTGTGCTGCTTAGAAAAGTTTGAGATCGTTTGGAGAGTGAAAAACGTCGTTCAAATTCTGCTGTCGACATGGGCGTTGTACAAATAATATCTAACAATTTTTATTTTCACGTCAAAACCTTTTGACTGTTATAAACACTAATGACGGCAAAATACCATCTTAGACACATATTCCTTCACGCTCCTAAATTGCTAAAAGTACACTTTTCAATTTTACACTTTCAAAGTTTCATCAAAAAATGTTTTGTGAAATTGCATAAATGTGAGATCTGAAATTTTCATAATCAAATAATTTTGTCACATACTTCCTTTTCATCTCCAGCTGTCATTGTTTCTGCCTTTTTCTTGCAGGTTCTACTTTACTGCTTGATTGTCAGTAGAATTTCCAATTCGAATAACTTGCGGCTGGAATTACCTTTTGCAGTTAAACTCTGTCAATCCTACACTTTTGCAACTGAATAATATTATTCGAAGTTCTGAATAATTCAAATTATTACGGTTGCGATTTGAATTGAGAGGTGAAGTTGTGTGATAGTCTCTAATTGAAAATATTCGAAGTTCAAATTCTACTTAATTGTTAAATTAGTTGTTTAATGATATACTACACAGACAACAACAAGTAGTATTGTTAGTTGTCTATTTTTCATAAACCAGAAAAAAAAATTTACTAGCTGAACTCGGTAACATAAGTGTCTCCAAATTTATTTTATTTTAATGAAAAGGTCATTCGAATATAGTTGCTCTTCGTTACACTAAATTGGATTTGTTGAGATAATAATTTTTATTTCGAAAATGGAGATAGTTTTGACTATGATTGAATGAGGATTGGTAGGAAAGTATGAGTGGAGAAGGGTCAATAGGTAGTAGGAAGAAATTGAGTACGCCATTGGAACCATCAATGATTTTTATTTAACTTAAAAAACTATGAAAAGCGATTTTGGGAAAAAACTCACTATCGATGGGTTAAAGGAGACGTTGTAGATGTTGGGGGAATTTGAAATTGATACTTGGTGAGAAGTCACATTGATTGTGTTAAAAGGAAATTTTGTTATTGGTTATCCTAATATTGGAAAGCCATACGGAGGAGACATATTATCGGGTTTGTACGAAATATTCCTATCAAACAAATAAATTGTTATTTGTAATCGGCTAGGCCAGAGTTGAAACATAATTTCATTATCAATGGAAAAATAAGAACACAAGGACATTATACCACATGTCTTTGATTGCTGCATTCACATTGGAAATATACCAGAGCAAATATTGACGGAATTTATTCTACTTGGTTGACTGGTAGCGAGGGTAAGATAATCTTTTCCCAATTTATCCCGACCTTCTATCTCAAGCTGAGCACTGGATTAGAACAGAACTCACGTTGATGAAGGTTATGTATTTTTTTTTGTATTTAGTATTGTGAAAAATTTATTCATCCAAAAATAAAGACTATTTATCAGTAATTTTTACAATTTGTCATAAAATTGACTGTCTCGACCCTAACTTCGTGGAATATGCTCATATTAGTGTTTTTAAATGAAACTCAAGGTCTCTAGTTAATTCCACAATATAATATAAGTTATTGAAAATTCTAAAAAATTGTCAATTTTTTAGAATTTTCAATAACTTATATTATATTGTGGAATTAACTAGAGACCTTGAGTTTCATTTAAAAACACTAATTTGTCATAATCTGATATTAAGTGAATTTTGTTTTCTTATACACTAGTAAGAATCAATTTGCTTAAATACATAAGTATAGTTACGATTTTATTCGAATAAGAACTCATATCAATTCACTCCTACTCCGAAATTGATAGTATCACTTGTTCACCTCTTACAATTTCATCAGGCTCATTCATTTCAATGTAAATTATATGATTATTCGATAATGTTTATAAACCATACACTTATGAGGTAAATCAAGTATCATAGCACCCGTTGTACTAGCTCTAGTGAGCTGAAAATCAATAGAGTTCATCTGTGAGACACCATGAGCAATGTCCAATTATAAAATTGATCACTTGTATTCACTCCAGAGGATGTATCTCCAATAATTACAAAAACGTCGTACTTCAAGTACCATAGCACCCGTTTTACTGACTCCGGTTAGCTGAAAATTGATAGGGTTCATCTATGAGATGTCCTGAATAATATTCATTCAATTGGTCACTTGTTGCATACCGGAGGCTGTATCGTGCTAATAAGACATGTTACGAAAATTGGCTGAAGACCACGACGGCGACTACATACACACAGGCTTTTTTTCTAAAAACCGTTTTATGTGTTGTTCTTGATGAAAAACGAAAAGAAAATCTAAAATTCCAACTTTTTTTTGGATATACCAATACTTTTCTCGCATTTTAGATAGGCGGAAAAATAATATTTTTTGTTTAATAGAGAAAAGGCGTTTGTAGTTCATTCATGGCAGTGCCGCTCAACATTTAGTACTGATTGTAAGGAAGTTTTTGAAAAACGCTTTCCAGACGCGTTGGATAGGACAAATATATCTGCACCAATGGCCGAGAAGATTACATGAACACCATCCTCAGGACTTTGTGAGGCAGTATATTCAAAATCAAGTATTCACAAAACCCCAGTCTTGTTCTTCAACAGGATGCTTGTATTTTACTTGTATGCAATGTAATATTTTCTATACCTTAATTATAATATAGTTGTTTCTATCAATATAATAAATCACGACAAGACTCGTTAGAGTAAGTACATATTACAACAGTTTCCTGCTTTCATCTTAAACCGCGGTTGTTACAAACAACATCAGTAAAACTGAGCGATTCTAGCAGGTGATGGTCATAGTGCAACACGCTTAGGACCGCCTGTCAGGTTGCAGTACGGTACTATCACGTGAAGATCTATCGTGTATTTTGTTGGCAACGGACAGCATTTTTTATTAAATTGCAGGAAAGATGGACAAAGTAGGTGAATACCATACTTTGTCCACAACATTGCGGTTGGTATGGTTCTTCAATATTTTGTCCCGAATGACACATTTTAGAAATACTTTGGAAATTAAACGTCTTTGTCCGTTCTAACATCCAACAGCCTGGAACTGCAGAACATGCAGAACAGAATATAACACATCAGCTAAACGGGTGAGCCAAGCGGGTAGGAGGTTCGAGCGAGAAATATAAATGATAATTCGTTTCGGTTAGCTCTTTCCACCCGAGAAGACACGAGCGTGCGAGTGTAATAGTAAAATTCCAGAACCTACCGATATTAATTTTTGGGATAGCAAAATCGATCTTGACAGTTTCTCCCGACTTACGTACTTACCGTCGTTCTATTTTAATTTCTCAGTTGATTTTAATTTGAAGATGGCTGCGTTTTTTGACCGTAAGCAGCGTTCAAGTAAGTACCTTTTTTGTGTTTATTGCTCAGTGCTAAACTTTGTTTTTCGTTTATTATGTTGTAAAGGTATTGAACAACACATTGCTACTTCATATTAGCATTTATTTTTTACACGTTCGGAATAAATTTTAGTCGCACGATCGTGATACCTCGGTCGTAACTTGAAATTCGGAAAATATTTTTTACAGGAGTATTTTGTTAGATTTCATGTGTAGTAACTGAATAAATTAGTTCCACCTTCTCAATTTCAAGGCTTAACTTATCTGAATTGTCTCAAAATGAGATTTGGGAGATATTGGAAGTTGGATTTAATTCCGATATTGATTAATTTCGTGACGAAGACATGGAAACAGAATCGCATTTTGTTGACACATTAGCAGACGATGACAACGTACCTGAGAACGACACTGATAACAGATCTCAGAGAGACAATGACAACGGGTCTGAGAGAAAGGATGTTATCAAATCTGAGGGAGATTCCTCAGTTGAAATTGTCAATCCTGACGTACAATCTTTATCAAGGGTCCAGAAACAAAAGCAATAGCAAAAACCGAAACCCTGGATAAAAATCCCATTTCATGATAAAGAACATGACTATCCAGTATTACCAAAACAACCAGTTCGACTTCCCACGGAATATTTTCGGGATTATTTTGATGACACATTCTATGAGGAGGTCGCTAGATGTACAAATCTTCACAACATGCGCAAAACAGGAGAACAAGCAAGGCCGAAATAGCAAAATTGTTTGGTGTTCACATCATCATGGGATGTGTTCCTCATCCCTGATTGCCCATGTAGTGGCGAGCTAATACAAAGTTATTGTTAATATGTGATAAAAAATTTCGTGACTGATTCATGGTTTTGCGAAATGCTCTTAATGTCATGGATCAACGACAGACCAACCGATGACGAAAAATCCAACCCATTGTGGAAAGTCCAACCTATGATTAACAAGGTATTTCAGACTTGCAACAGACTACAACGAGTTCCGTCGTATTACTCCATAGATGAAGAACTGATCCCATTTAGTGGACGATGTTCTTTACGCCAAGTTGTGAAAAATAAACCGCGGCCGATAGGACTTAAAAATGTTGTGTTGACTACTATTGAAGGATTAATGCTCGATTTTGCTATTTACAAATGAGCAAAAACCATGTTTGACGAATCTTCATTGGATTTGGGTCCATCTGTAGTTCTACATTTGGCCAAGAGTGTTCCTCCTGGCAGCTGCGTATATCATGATAGGTATTCTACCACTGTCCCTCTAATAGAAGCGATGGAAAAATTGAGATTACACAGCTCGGACACGATAATGAGCAACTGTATTCCAGATCGTAGTGCTCTTAAATTTAAAAAGGATAAAGATATGGCTCGTGGAGAAAGTGAGCAGTATGTCAGGGAGCCCGTTGTGATCGTGAAATGGAAGGACAACAAAACCGTCTTCACGGCCTCAAATTACACAGCGGCTGGGACTTCCAGCAATGTAAAAAGATGGGAGAAGAAAACAGAGAGCCACGTCGATGTATCTATCCCGAAGGTCATCAATCAATACAATGAAAATATGGGTGGGGTAGATATATTAGATCCACAGATGGAGTATTATCGGACGTTCTTAAAGACAAATAAGTGGACATTAAAAGTCCTTATCCATTTTTTAGACTAAGCCTTAGTAAATTCATGGAGACTACATAAAAAAGATTGCTTGGCGAATGGTTATCCACGAAAGAAAGTATTGGACTTGTTGAATTTTAGACTCAGTGTTGCGGATGCTTTAATCGCTTTTCCTGAAAGAAAGCGTGAGAGTGATACACGCGTCTCTGAAAATGATGACATTGAACAGCCACCAATAAAGAAACAATACAGACCAACAAAACCATCTCTAGGTAAAAGGGTATGACCACTTGCCAATTTTTTATGAGATTGAAGCACCCAGATCATTGAAGAATGCAGTAGTCGTTCCAAAATTAAATGTGCTAAATGTGATGTGTACTTGTGCCTTTCACGCAATAACAATTGTTTTATGTTGTACCACCAAAAACCATTGTAGCAAAAAAATATTTTCAAGAAAGTTTAATGTTTCATTCACACATAGGTATAGAAAAATGCAAAACTCACGATCGTGCGACTTGCAAATTATTCCTTAGTCTCACGATCGTGAGGGTACATTTTCCGGAAAACTGTATTTTCAGGATTTTTTTTCTATTTTTCTGGACTTCCTTCAAGTCATAATACAAGGTTTAATAAAGTTTTGCATCAATATTTAAAAAAAAATATCCGGGTGGAAAGGGTTGAAACGGGTAGAAGCTCCTTGAACAGGTGAAAACAGGGAAGTAGGTGCAATATAACCACGTTAATTCAGTTTTCGATACTTCTTCTCCCCGCTCAACTATGTACCCCAACATATCGGGTGCTCCAAGGAAAACACAGTATGTGTAATAAACAAAATTAGCGGGAAATGACGAAAATGTATTTATTCTGTTGTATGTCAACATCCTCAGTTACACCATATTCCGAATTAAGATCTTCAACAGTATCGTTTTCTCGTAGGGTGGTCCAAAATTCTCTCCTTGACGCAGGCATTAAGGGTCCAAATACCTTGATTATATCATTCTTCTTCCTTTTCGGAATTCCTCGGTGTGTTGGGAACAATTCTGGTCGTTTTGATTCATCTATTTTGTGAAAAATCTAATGTCACAAAATCGGCGTCAAAATCAGTCTTATATTTCATGGAACTACATCCCTTCTCAAATTTAATTTCTAAGATAGAGTTGAGTTTAATCATATTTAGTGGATCACTTGGTTTATTTCGCGGTGCAGTTCTTTTTTTCTTCTTCCATGCATAGAAGTTATTCAGCTCTACGACAGTTACATTTTTTCTAGACGTACCAACTACAGTTTTTATATCTCTGAAGTCATATACGTCTCTGACCTGTGCTAGATGTTTTTCAGTGTTGCCATGAATACCATCTGCACTCATATGAGTGTGACTTTTAGTTAAATATCTAAAAGTCTATCTATTAGGACCTCGTTCTTCATTTACAAGGATTACAAATGCCGTACACATTATCCAGTTTTTGTTTCGGGCCGTGCAGTTATCGGCCCAAAATACATAGTCGGAGGTATCTCGTTCTCTGTTTCTATTATTGCCACAACGGAATCTACAATGTTATGTGCATTTCGACCGGCGATACCTTCGTACCACATCACAATTTTGGTTGATTGGGTTCTTATTGAGTGCAGCGAAAGTATCGTTAAATACTACTTGTGAAATAACTGTCTTTACTTGCAGGCATATTTGGAATTGGTAATACTTTTTGCAAATCCATAGATTGTTGTGTTGTTGGATTGTCTGTAATTTTACTGTGGTCTGTGTATTTTCTGGTAGCTTTAGTAGTTTTAGTTTCATGTAGAATCAATGTTTCCTTTATATTCTTTACTGCTGCGTCGGTATTTATTACTGTCTCGGCTTCTTTCACATGCATTTCCAAGGCGAGGCATTCGTCACAAGTGTCTGAAATAGGCATACACAGAGATATATGCATATCTTTTATAGTCTTTCTGTAAGTTTATTTTTCACACACATTGGGATATTTTGGATTAAAATCTTGGAACATCGATTGTACAGTAAGTTCTCATGGTAGATACCTCATAGTAGGAGCATTATGTCTTCTATAATGAGCTACAGTTAGGTGGAAGCTATCGATATGTTCTTTTATTAGTTAACGATTACAAGTAGGTTTTGCATGAACTCCTCTATTCTCCTTTACTGCAGCATATCCCTCCTGTTTTTTCATGGCATGACATAATTCTGTCAAGATAGAATCGTTTGTATAACCCAAGGAATTAAATACAAATAAGCGACAAACTGATAAACTGAAATTATTTTGTGGCAGAAAATATAAACGACTACATGTTTTATCATAGCTATCGTTATTAGCTTGGACTGTCGTTATTCTTTTAATATATGTCAAATGCACGTTTTTTGCCAACCATTTCCGCGTATTTGTATAATTAAGAAACCAATAAGTGTTCCATATTACATTGCGTTCTTCTTGTGTAAATTTCTGACAGCTTTTTCGGAATTTTCCTTGGCGACATGGCCTTATCGGGTGCTTTTTCTTCTCCCTATTTGCTTCTTTTTCCATTGCTTAATACAGGTCTCTTCACAGCCGCTTTACGTCTTCTATATTTACCTCCTCCGCTTACTTGGACTATTATATTACTAGCAGTATTTACAGTGCCGTTTATAGTCGTGTCTTGTAATATATTTACCGTAGTAGCAACTTCTCGGATATCTTCTAATATGTCATCATCTTCAATAATAGGTCGCTGTGTAGTTATTGGTACTAATATACCATCAGTGTTTTAAGGCATTTCGTAAGGCATCTCTTGATATTAATTTGGAGTAGTATGCACATTTTCCTGATACTATTATGGCTTGTGTTAACCTCCATTTGAAAATCGGAATCTGCAACACTGTCGTCGTTTGATATTGAAGTGCTGGTAATGCAATTAATAACTGCATCCGAAGTATGTTTCTCTTTGCTAGACGGCCTGGAAAAAATATCCAACGTTACCTTCAAACAGTCAAATTGTTTTAAAACATTAATTTTTTGCTTTTTTTAGTAGTTTGACTATTTGTAGCCTACTCGGTAAGGTACAGAAATTTGGGAAATCTAGCAACATTATTGAGGCCTCTGAATTGACATAACCTCAACGCGGTTCTAGATTCACGTCTTAAAACTTAAAACTAAGATACAAATCAGTCAGCTACTTACATTTGTGTATTACACATCTCCAGTATTCGTGTATAGGACATCGTTATTTATATAGAAACACTTTAATCGGTAACAAAATCACGCACGTGGTGAAATAATGAATCACGATGAAGAAATGGAGATTCAAACGGCTGTTGCCACGTCTGCAGCTGGTTGTACAATAATATTAGTAGTTATAATGTTAAAACAACTTCAAACACAGCATCTACTTATAACCACGCTAAAACCCAGTAACTCGTATATACTTTGTTTTACTGTGGTATTTTTCAAAGAATTAATGTAGTAAGACAAATAAATTGTCTTAGAAAATTTTAGCTAGAATAATGTACCAAATAACAATAAATGATTTATAAAATATTAGATAAATTTGGCACACACTGTAGAAATTTGAAAAGTACCTAAGTAATTAATCAGAAGTTAGGTAAAGATTTTGAAATTGAAATGAAATCAAAATGGTACAGTGTAATATAGAAACATACCTTCACAAGCCATTGACCAAAGTCCAGGAGTATAGAAGATTATTTTATTGATTGTAAATTATTTTAGATATTATGTAGCATTTTAATTATAGGAAGGTAGAGTAATTTACCCGAACATACAGAGTATGTTATAAAATTTATATTTGTCAAGTGCGGGTGACAAATGGTGACAATTTAAGGTTATAGAAGAAAGTTAGTGATGAGTAAGGAGAAAGGATACTTGTTCTGTCTAATGACTACTCTCTGATTGTTTGCGGTAAAAAAAAGATACAGATCCAGGTGACTAAGAGATAAATAAAGGAGTGTCATTAAGAAAATTTTGAAAGAGCTGTCAAGAGTTAACCCTTGACTGGTATCGTCACTTTTACATACGTAATTGGTATCGTCGGGTCAATTCTGACCCGATTTTTTTTTTTAATGATTGTTTTAAATTCAAAAATACCATTGCTAATCCATTACTAGCATTATAAACAATAAGTTTACAGACCCAAAAGTAATTAAAATGAAAACACTTTATTATAGGTAGACAAATACAAATACAGTGTCTGAAAACGAGTGACGCAATACAATTTTGAAAATTTTAACATAAAGATGAAAATACAAGAAAACTAACATAATAGGCACTTATATAACATAATTATCCTCTATATTCTATAAAAAAAAACACAAATAATTTATCATACAAAAAAACGTGCAATAACGTTTGCATAGCCTAATATTCACATTTTGCATTTGTCGCATAACAATGTAGCTTTGCTGTGTGCTTTACATACGTGCTTGTTACACTTATTACACGTTGTAGAATTTTTGCTGTCATTGTTTGATGGACACATGTAACAACTACGTCTTTTTTTCCCCTAGTATCTGCATCCGGAACTCTGGGTTGAGAAGTTGATGGCTGATTTTGATTCGCTGTAGTATCGTCGCATTTTAGAATTGTTTGCATGACTGAACGAAGTTCCCTAGGAAGTCTTGTTTCCAATAAACGTCGTCTCATGCAAGGTTCAATTAGAGTTTGACCTAATTGAATAATAAAATTCCGTCGCTTCATAGAACTCTGAGTACCAGTCTGGAACAATATAAATGAATTTACAGACGCTATATTCATTACAGCATACCAAATAGCACACGGCCACCTTCTGGTTCTACGACCCGTATTGTAATTTGCACACTTCTGATCCAATGCATCAACTCCTGCTTTTGTGGAGTTATAATACAAAATCATGTCAGGTTTCCTTGATTCTGGATCTACTTTGTTGTCATGGTGCATAGATGATAATAAGAGAACGTATTTATTTTGTTTTGGTACATACGACACTAGAGTTGTATTGCTGGTGAACACGAACCTAGAAGTACCTGGCTCAGTTTTTTTATTTGGAACTACATATTGAGGTATTTCTCTTTTATTTTTACGCACAGTGCCGACATAAGTAAGTTGGTTCTTGCGCAATTCTTCAACCAATTCTATTGACGTGAACCAGTTGTCTGCCGTGATATTCCTGTTAGTATTTTTGACATTATCAATTAGCGATAAAACTGTTAGGGTTGGCACTGATAGTTTTCGTGGATTAGGCTGCAGATTTTGTGATTTGCCTGTATAGACGAAAGCATTGAGCAAGTAGTGAGTTTTTGCATCACAAAGGCATAATATCTTCAATCCGTACTTGTTAGGTTTACTTTTCATGTATACACGAAAAGAAGATCGGCCCCTAAACCCTACAAGCATCTCATCTATTGTGAGGGATTCACCAGGACTATAGCAATTCTTACAATTCTGTATGAATGACTCAAAAATTTCACGTATGTGGCAAAATTTATCTGACATTCTCGCGTGTCTGGTGGAAACACTATCAAAACGCAATGCGATTAACAAAAACAGGAACCTCTTTAGGGACATAGTAGCTCTGAAAATGTCTCTGCCTGTGCCATCTGAACTAAATAAACCTTTGACGTCTTCATTGTTAGATTTGAAAACCGATGTCAAATAGAGTAATCCCAAAAATGCTTTCACCTCAACTAAATCGGTGTAATTCACAAATGTGGCTGTTTCTCCATATCTACTGGACATATCCGTAATTTTCTCATTTGTGCAGTCGACAATTGTGCTAATCATTTCATTAGTTATAAGAAGAGACCAGTAATCAACAGGGTTCTTATCTTGCAAGTTTCTTGCCACTGCTTTTAGTCCGGGTAAATGCATAATAATATTATGGCTTCTGGTCCGACCGGGTGTGGGAGCTTGTTTTGACCATTTGTATTTGTTTTTTCCATAAACATAACCTGTAGATGGTGAAGGCAAAACCGAAGAGTTATCTAAATCCGCACTGCTTGTGGCACTGGCACCAAGAGCGAACTCACTTACAGGAACTGGTTCAGCTTCATCAGCCACATCGTCGTCTATAGCATATTCTTCATCTGAATCGTGATCACTATTTATAGTAACCGCGTCACTAATATCGCCATCTTCTTCGTCGTTCAAAAACACCTCACGTACTTCTTGTGCGGTATATCGCTTGCCGTCAATAACTATACAATCCATTATGCACTAAACTCAAAACACACACGTAACTGGTATCGTCGGGTCAAATCCGACCCGAATGCATATATAACGACACTTGCAAAGCTTGAATTGAACTGTCGCTTGAGGCGTTTAATTGTATGCCTATTTTATGAGAAGTCACGGAACCCCCACTCCGTAACTGCAATAGCGCCCAATCTGCGAAAAATTTAAAATGCGCCGGGTCAATTTTGACCCGACGATACCAGTTAAGAGTTAAAATAATTTTAAAAGAGGTCAGAGATTTCAAAAAAGAGATATAATTGATGAAATGGAGGTCTTTTGAACATACACTATAAGATATAAAGAAAAAAAGAAAGAAGGCTGAATTGGATTCGTTTTGCATAAAAATTTTTATGAACATTCCTGGATGATATGTAAATTGAAGAGATAAGAAAATATTTGAAAAATATATGAATGGTAAAGGGGATAATTTCCCAAAATTTATAAAAAGAATAATAAAAGTTAAATGGTACATACCTTATGCTTTGGTTTAGTGAGGAGTTCAATAATTATTGAAGAGGATCTCTTTTATTAAGTGTATTTGACAATTGAACTGCAAGGTAACAAGTCTTTATTAATATTTTGTCCGAGAAATTATCATTGTTCAGTATTTTTCATTGTGAATTTATAGGTTAAGTTTCTTCTCTTTTATTTAATAGAGAGAATGCATTCCATCTATTACGTCCAATAATAACAATCTTTAATTCTTCATGTATATTTATTGTTAACTTAAATTTGGTAATTAGTTATTCAAAATTACAAACTTAACAAAGTAATAGACGTATTTTGGAATTGATTAGTTTTTTTTTTGTTTGGAGTAGTTTATTGTGTGTTATAATATAGTGAATGTCTGACACAGTTGGAGGCCATAGGTTTGGAAAAATGAGATATTGAACCCGTACGCCCAGAGTGCGGAAGCAAAGAGTTCTCAATTAAGATAAAGTTACATAAAATTAAAATTTAAATCTAGTGAAAATTATTATATAGCCGGAGCCCAGAAATTCAAATTTGATAAAATAAACTGTTTGTTAAAGCCCAAGTGTGACAATTTATAATTTGACAGTGACATTAAACAAAATTTCATTTTAATTTTCCAAATTTATATTACAATAGAAATAAATATCGTCACAGTATAGATACTGTGTTCAAGGCTGGTCAAACTATGATTTCTAATACAGATAGACCATTCAACCGCAGCTTATACGAGGATGTATTGATATCTAGTTAGCCTAGGTCAGTTCCATGCATAAACAAAATATTGCGTTATCATAGCAACCAACAATAACTTATTAGAAGTGTCAGTGTAAACTTTGACGTCAAAAAAGTAAACCAGAGTTACGCAATAAATTAAAACAAAAAAGATGTCCACGGTAATTGTGAAAATCGAAAAATTGGAGTATCGAGCCATCATCAAGTACCTGTATTTAAAAGAGTTAAGAGGTAAGCAGATGTACGAAGATATGCTTAACCCTTTCGCTGCGGCAAGCGCACATATGCGGCCTGGCGAAGTCGAGCTATATGCGGACGGCGCGCCCGTGCGGCCTGCTTAGGTGTAAATATAATTGTATCGTTTGAATTCAGCAGTTACGGTAAGTCTACAAAATTTTGTCCGCATATATACATACATGTGAAGTATAAATAGGCAACGTTCGTTTATCGGAAAGATTTGCTAAACATTTTCTAGATTGTGTCAAGTTCTAGGTATAGATGGCGTCAGGTTCTGGGTACTTTACTCTAATTGTAAAATAAAACGTGGTTCAGATATAGGTCGGTGTCATTATTTATCGTTTTGTGGAGTGTGTTGACGTTAGATATTTATTGTATAATGGCAGATTTGAGTGAAGCGGGGCCTTCTAATGTAAAAAAGCGATTCAGATGAAGAAAGTTTGCTAAATGAAAATGATGGTGATCATGATTGTAAGTTGTAAAAATATTATACAATAAAGATTTTTAATTTATGCTGATGCTGTTATCTTTTTAGATCGAATTGACGACTAAGATGAGACTGGCAATTTTGAGAGTGCAAATGAATATTTACATGAAGATACTATTCCTCAAAATATTATAGATTTGTCTGAAACTTACGAGGAAATTAATAGTGAGTGCCAAGGAACAATTGACAATATGACAAAGATTCAGTTACAAAAAAGGAGTCAATTGCTGGTTGAATCACCAGGCGATGATCCGTATGATTGGTTTAGAAGGGTTAATACCCTTTGTGATCAATTTCCTTCATATGCGACCGTGAAACATTAGAATGCAAGCTTCAAAAGAGGTAAATTTTCCATTGAAGATGATGACCGATCGAGAAGGCCAGTTTCTGTGTCAGTCCCCGAAAAGATCGACGCAGTTCATGACATGATTTTATCAGACCGTAGAATTGGGATTAAACGGATATCTGAAGCACTGAATATTTCATACGAACTCGTTCATCATATAGTTCACGTCAATTTGGACATGAGAAAAATTGCTGCAAAATGGATCCCCAAATGTTTCAATGTTGACCAAAAGCGTGCAAGGGCAGAAGCATCGCGTTCGATCTGTGCTCGATTTGAAAACGATGTAGACTTTTCAAACCGAATTGTTACTATGGATGAGATTTGGGTACATTTCTACGATCCAGAAACAAAGCAACAATCGAGAAGTTTCGTTTACAAAAATCTGCTGGAAAAGCTCTTGCTTCAGTTTCTTGGGATTGCCATAGAGTAATCATGATTTATTTTTTGGATAAGTGTAGAACAATAACTGGAGATTACTAATTGACATTACTGATCACTCTACGAGAAAAGGTTAGAGAGGAAAGACGCGGAAAGCTATCTAAAGGTGTTTTGTTATTGCAGGACAACGCTCCTGCACACAAATCTCATATTGCCATGCAAAAAATTCGTCATTTAGGGTTTGAATTACTAGAACACCCCCCTTATTCACCAGATCTGGCTCCGTTCGACTATCATCTCTTTCCTCAAATGAAAAAAAGTTTAAAAGGTCGTACATTTTCTTCCAACGATGAGGTGATAAAAGCTGTGGAGGTCTGGTTTGCAGAGCAAGAAGAAACATTTTTTTTGAAAGGTCTAGAGACGTTGCAGGTTTGCTGTAATAAATGTATCCAATTAAGAGGAGAATATGTTGAGTAATAAAATATTTTGACATTGAAATTTTGTTTGGTTTTATAGTAGGCTAAGAATTTTTCAAAATATCCTCGTAACATGCGTAAGGACCAAGTATGTGGTAACATGTAGAAAAGTGAATTTTCATTTTTTTGTTGGTTACGGTGTTTTTCCTTGGAGCAGCCGATATGCTCACGAGTATTTTTAAACTCAAAATTAAATGACGATTCGCCCACAATAATATTAATCATAACTTTGAATGCACTCTGTATAAAAATGTGTTGTTTCACTCAAATTCTTGGTAACCTAAATAACCGCCGATGCTAAAAATTGAACATTTTGAGCGAATAAACTCTGACTTTTAATTTCTCTTTGTTACGTTTGTTTCCTGTCAAAGTTGTAAATAAGCGAGTAATTCCATTTGTGCCCATCTCACGAATCTGGTTATTTCCTTAAGAGCGCTTTGCATTTCTAAAAGAGAGACACACTAATTACATTTTTGTTCTCGCCCACGTATATTTATTTGTTTTTCGTTCGAATAACACGAACGTCAATTTTTTGTTTGTTAGGATATCGAGTGAAATTACGTCATTGGTAGTAATAATTATTTTTACTTTTGAATGTATATTGAAGCAACGAACATTAACAAGTGAAGGTATCAATACATTAACCCATAATGTCATTATTTGCTAAATGATATCAATAAAAATTCACGAAACATGAAATTATAATTACTTTTTTTATCGAACACTATATTTTTCCAGATTGTCCTTGTGAGCTGATTCCGCTAAATATATCACAAGCTGCTTAAGATTGATAGAAGGTGGGCAACAATACAAAAGGTATTTATAAAATTGTTACTCTATGTTCAATCTAATGTTACTGTAATTCGTTGTACAAATTCCTCAATATATTTAGGTGTTACGATTGATTCCCATCTTTGTTGAAATTTTCATGTCGCTAATTCAGCCAGAGTCCTTAGAAGCTCATTTTATTAATTTAATAGTTTATAAATTATTTGAAGAAGCTTCAGTATGACATTATTGCTTGAAGTGCTGCAGCAGAGATTCATATATCACGAATATTGCAAGAAAGAATATTGAAAATCATGTGCGATAAAACCACTAAATATTCGTCAAATTTATTATTTCAAGAGGAGAAGGTTCTGCATATTCGTCTACTATCTATGTACTTACCATAATACGGTTTATTTACTTTAAAACCAAAAATATTTACAAAATATCCTGAGCATCATTATTTAACAAGAATTAAGTGAAAGCTTTGATTCCCTTTTATAATAAAACAGTCGGTCAACTTTGTCATTCATTGATCATAGCCAGATTTATAACTTTGTATCTGAGATGTTTAAGACGTAGGAATTTAGTCACAATAACCATAATTAATTTAATCAGAACTATAATTAAGAAAACTCTATTGAATTGTGAAATACATACCATGTTTGTGAGCTATTTGTTTCATATATAGTGTTACGAAATATCACACTAGTGTAGACCCTGAATCCGACTCTGTCTAAGCCATGTATGAAAGTTAAAATTATGACGGATGCGCAGGGATTTCTTAGAATTGATTACGATTGTGACTATCTTATCTAGACATTGTTTTTGTGACCAGTTTTATCTAGAAAATGCCAGAGAGCCAATTGTTTTTGTGTAAGCCGTAATCTAGAATTATCTAGTAAAAAGGCACTAATATATAAAGGAGCGATCAAGGAGAGTTAGTTAAGTTTTTAATTTGACATCGTGAGATAAACAGTAAATAAGTGAAGTGTTTATATAAATTAGTTTAAGTGAATATACTGTGTATATAATTAGTGAATAGTGTAGTGAATAAATAAATTAAGTAAGTGAACCTACCGAGTGTATGAATTTATCCCACCCGTAATAAAAACGTCTATATAAATAAGAAAAACAAAACATTGGTGTCAGGTGTGGGGTAATATAAATAAATTGCTAGGTAAAAATGGCCAAGAGACTATGTGACCTGAAAGTGACGGAACTAAGAACAGAATTGGAAGATCGTGAGTTGGAAACGTCCGATAAGAAAAGTGAACTAGTAGAAAGACTTAAAGTGGCACTGAAAAATGACGGCTTTGATCCAGAAACAGTTTAATTTAATGTCGAGGCTTCCACCTTAATCTCGTCAATTTCTGCTAACATGAACGAGAAGATTTCTGCCATGGAAGAGGAACTTTCAACGAATGTGGAAAACGATATTTCTGCCATGGAAGAGAAGATTTCAACGAATGTGAAAAGCGATATTTCTGTTATAATAAACGATATTTCTGCTATGAAGAACGATATATCTGCCGATATATCTGTCTCTTAAATCTGAAATCGAGAATAAGATGTCAACGATGGACGAGAAAATCGAGAATCAGATTACAACGATAGACGAGAAAGTCAAGGTGTTAGAGGAAAAGATTGCCGACTTAAGAACTCAAGACATGCCAGCGGAAGAAAATAAGACCGAGCAAACGAAGCCTTGTAAGCCAGAAACACACTCTAAACTAAGAGACATTGGCGGTTTTACCCGAGTCAAGGCCCCAGGGTTCGATGGAAAAATGTCGTGGACGAATTATGTGAAACAGTTTAAAGCAGCCGCTAGAGTGAAAAATTGGTCCGATAAGGAGAAGGCAGTGAACTTAACTATCGTGTTTCGGGGATATGCCTTAGATGTTCTTCAGACGATACCTCTGGAAGAAACGGATGATTTCCAGCAGCTGAAGAAGAGGTTGGACATGCGATATGGTTACGAACATTTCGAACATTTGGAGCATTTGTACAGATTCCAGCTGAAGAACTGAAGGCGTAAACATGACGAAACCCTTCAGGAGTATGAACTGGATATTGCCTGACTAGTTCGATTTGCTTATCCATCAGCACCAGATAACATGATGGAATGTTCAGGCATCCAGACCTTTATTGATGGCTTACGTGACCCCGATATGCAGAGAACGCTTCGTTTAGCCCATCCGAAAACATTAGTCGACGCATTGACTGCGGCTCTTAAATATGAAGCAGCCACGATGGCTTCCGGATACAACAAAGGTAGGACCATACAGTAAGAAGATGACGATGACAGATTTGACCAGTTCGTTAACTTGTTGAAAGATATGGTAGACAAGAAGCCGAAGAAAATCAGGTGCTGTAATTATGGCGAGCTAGACTATGTAGGAAGAAGATAACGATAACAAACTTGACCAGATCGTCAACTTGTCAAAAGGTATGGCAGACAAGAAGCCGAAGAAGATCAAATGTTGGAAGTGTGGCGAGCTAAAGCATATACACAGGCCATATAAGTGCCTCAAGACTCCTGTAACCCTAGAACTCCAGTCACAGGGGAAATCAGACAGGGGTGAACATCCAACTGATATGAATCACCGAGAAGCCCACTCTTTGCCTAGACGGTCATGCCCTGTAGACTACTCTCAATGCAACAATTCGAAATCTAAGGAAGTTGCAGTTTCAAGAATTACAGTAGTCAATAAAGAAGATGTGATATTACAAATATTGAAGCTTAGATATTATTAGCCCTATGGTGATATCCTGGATATCATTTTTCCAATTAAGATCAGTATAACTGTGCAATGATATAGAAAACCAGGAAAACTATATCTGCTGATTTGGGTCAGACCCTCGGGAATTTTGAAGTACGATACAGTGAGCACTTACGAGCATACAGATTAAAACAACCAGATAAATCCCACTACGCAAAACATCTACTTGACACCAATCATTCATTGACACCTAACACAGAACTATAAGTACTGCATATTTGTGAAAAGAAACAAGAACTGGATTTCCTTGAAGAACTGGAAATTAGAAGACATTTAAGAAACCCACAATATGAAGTTGTCAATGAACAGTTAAATCTAGGGAATTCTCCACTAATAAACTGTCTTCTTAAGTGATAATTGTAAAGATCAGCAGATATAGTTTTCCTGGTTTTCTATATCATTGCACAGTTATACTGATCTTCATTGGAAAAATGATATCCAGGATATCACCATAGGGCTAATAATATCTAAGCTTCAATATTTGTAATATCACATCTTCTTCTTTTTTCTATAAACATATATTAAGACAATCACAAGTTAGGTTACTTCTTGGTCTAGCCAAAAATAACTACTAAACATCAGGTAGGCATAAAATGAAATGTAACCTCTGTCATTCTGACGATGATATTTATTTATCGAAACAATTGTCAATTTTTTAGAATTTTCAATAACTTGTATTATATTGTGGAATTAACTAGAGACCTTGAGTTTCATTTAAAAACACTTATAATATTTCAGTTATATTTTTGACTTTTACTGTCAATACATTTTATTATTGGAGTCTATATTGTTGCACTATAATACAAATATTCTGAATATGTGAAGTTTTCAGGGGACAGGGGAATATTTTCAATTAATTTGTGGATTTTAATGTAAATACATATATTATTGTGGTCTAAATTGTTATAACATAATACAAATGTTTTGAGTATTAAGTATTTTTGGAAACTCCTAATAAAAGGGAATGTAAGTTAGGTTGTCTTTAAGTTTTCCCCTCATATTTGTCAGATTTAAGTTGGGAAAGATTTCTTTACGGCTCAAATAAATTTGACTGGCGCCTAACAATATTTTTTGAATTTAATATCCCAGATTCGAGACTTTTTTCCACTCCCGTCTCCACTTGAATTAGCCGGAGCCACATTGGTTGACATCTGGTACAACCGAAACTTCCAAATATAAACAATAATTATATTTTTGGCACGCCAACGTGGGGCCTTTTTAAAACATTTGTATGGGTTTTTTTTCCTTTCAAACACAGTCTAGACCCGATAATTATGGGTATTTTTGAGTGAAATTTGATAAGTTTCTAGTATCAATTGTAGGCAATCTATTTCAGATATTTAAAAAATCTTAAGACTTTGTTTCGTGAATAAAAGAGAACCTTCAGCTCACATAATTAGGGGTAGTATTGTATATACTTGTGTGGGGGAAGATTAGTTCTTTTATTATATGCTCTTCACATCCTTAGATTCTTCGATTATTTTCTCTTGTTGCTCAATTTCTAAATTCAAATTGTAGTTTTCGTGTTCTTTGATACAGTCCAATTTACCTTCTATTCTATCTTCCCCTTTCTCGATTCTGTTCAACGTCTACAAGATGTTTTCTATGTTTTGTTCCATTTTTGATATTTAGCATTTTCTTCGTGCCAGGCCTAGTTTAAGTACAGTGCTCCTACTATAACTCCAAACCACACCTGAAACCTAGGCTGGCTAGGCTTGGTTTTCTCCTAACTGGCAATTATTTTTAGTTCGGACCTGTCTGCGATCGATTATTTTCTTCTGAATCTATTGCAGGTAGCTGTGATATTTCTTATCAGTTAATGTTCTTTTTTCTAGTTCTTTACGGTATTTAAAAATTAATTCAGGCCACTTTCTGTTAGTTTGTAAATATTGAATTTAAATTTGTAGGTATATTTCATGTTAGAGATATAGTGCGAACTTTAAAGTTTCGGCTAATCCTTTTATTTGAATATTGTCATAGTCCAGTCAATATTATAATTTAAAATTAGACGATATATCAATTTAATATTCTAATTTCAACTAACAATCATTAAAATGTATTTAATAATTTTATAGCAGTAAGTAAAACTAAAAATCAGTGCTACATCATATATTAGTAAGAGATGAAGGAGGCAACTAGTTTCGGCTCACCGAGCCATCATCAGGCCTGTGAAAGGTATCAAGATAGAAACAATCAGAAATTCACAATATGTCGAATTACCTTATTGTATATCAATCCACATGTAAATTATCATAAAGAGAAAGCCGTCACATGTCCGTGGCATCCAGCAGACTCCAGCATATGTCAGTAGGCAATGAGAGGATATAGTGTAGGGGAAATCATTAATAAAAATAGTAATGAAAAAATTTTCATAACTATGAAAAACGTCGAGCACAATAAAATGAAATTAAACAAAACAGGACAATATTAAGAAAAAGTCATAAGAATGGGTGAAAGTATGGAAGAAAAGAAGGAAAAAAAAAGAAAGCAAAACTGGACATCGTCGTACGACAGAATATATCCGAAGCTACAAGTCCAGTATTGTAGAATGTTAGGGCACTAAGCACAGTGACTTAGTAAATCCCAAATAGACAAGATGGTCGGGGAACTGAAAAATGACAAGGACCAATAACAGCCTTCAAAAACAAAATGAAAAATATTTCAAAACAGAGATGAAGGAGACATATTAACTATCATGTGAAGAAAGTATCTAAAACATAGTATAATGTAAGGGCACAAAGTCTTTTGAAAATATCATAAAGTAATCGTCAAAACTAGAATTTAAGCCACGACAATTAAGAAAACGAAGAATAAACATAAAAGGCCAAAAATAATAAGTCGTGACACATAAGTTGAAATTTATGAAATGAGAACCTTGAAATAAAATAGCAATTCAAGCATAGCATTAAAAAAATCAATAGCAAAAATACATCATAAGTGTAAAATAATTGTGACTGTCTGAAATATAAAGTAGGTATTTATCAGTATGAAAGAAGAATCAGTAAAATGACAGTAATTGTAAAAGAAGAAAGAACGTAACTAAAGTTGACTTGATAAACAAATAAATTATGTGTCACCATACTAAGAGCTTTAAAAATTAAGGAATAAATAGTTTTCTAAAGGTAGTAATTGCTTGTTCAAACATAAGATCGAAGGATCGTTATATATGCGACGTATTTCAGACATCTCTAAAAGGTTAAGTCGAGCATCCTTCACACACTGATGTAAAAGTCTGAAATCCTGAAAATTAAAATCATGCAGTTCCGATAAAATATGGTTTGCAAATGATTAAGGAGTATTATATATGTCTGTGTTCATATGTCTTTTAATAAATATGCAACTTTATATTTCTTTCTTACTAGAGCCTTCAAAATACCTCTTTCATACTCTTCTTTAAATAAGGAAATGAGTATTATTAAATAGATAGCATTAAAAAACAATTTTCTTTTACACATTTTCAATAAGATTGTTTCTATTTACAAGATTAGCTCTATTATTTTCTGTATCATGATGTATGGATCTACTATCATTATTTCTGGTATTTGAATATAATTGATTTCGTCTATTAAATAAATTATTATAATGATTTCGTCTATTTTGATTGTATCTATTTGTATTAAAGTTATTATTGTTTGAGTTGTTATTATTTTGTACGTTATTTTTTTCTCTTCGGTTATATTTGTCAGAATTTGTATTGTTATTATGACTAGGACTATTTCTCTCTATTCTCATTAAGTTATTGATGAATCGTTCTATAGTCTTTATGCTTTGGATTGCAACAGCCTCCATTATCTGGGGTTTAAAATGTCTGGATAGAAGTAACACTGCTTCTTCCTCAGGCACTTTAGGTTCTAAATATTGGACTTGGGTATATAGCTGCATGATGTACATGTGTGCTGACTGACCATAATTTTCTCTGTATTGACCAAAGTGTAATTTTTCCCTTATAATTGATTGATTCACAGTTCCCCAAAAATAATTTATAAATAAATCATGAAAAAATTGGTAATCATTGATTTCAATTTCTCTACTCGCAAACCAAATTAATGCTTGACCCCCTAAACTATTCATAATTATTTCCTTACAATCCTGTCTGTCCCCATATTTTAATATGTTCTCCCTAATTATATTTGAAAATACTGTAGGATGAATTCTCCTAATATCCCCATCAAATTTTATTGAAGTATTATCATCATGGCAATATGTAACTACCATTTGCTCCCTGTTCTCTTGTCTATAACCATCTTCATTCTGTCTTTGGCTATTTATTCTTTCTTCTCTTTTCTTCCATTCTTCCCTGACTTCTAATATTCTCTTCTCTATTACCATATTTATTTTCCTCTCTGACTTTTTCAATTCTTCTTCAGCCACGTTTAAATTCGTTTGAATGCCTTCGCTCACTTCTTTTTGTATTACATGTAAGTCCTTATTGTTAGCCTTGGTATTTCTCTGTATATTTTGAATATTCTTCTCACAACCTTTCATCCTTGCTTTTGTATTCATTTGCCGTTCACCATATATCTTCTCCTGTTCTTCGAACTTTCTGTTTATCTCATTTCTTGTTTCTTCATTTTCTTTCTTCAATTCTTCTTTCATGTTATCCATTTTATCATTTGTTACCTCTATTTCTTTCCTCAGGTTTGCTACTTCTACTTGAAGTTCCTTCCTAAATTCTTCTCTTGTTATTTTAATTTCTTCCATAATAGATTTTTCCATTTTATTATTATTTTCCATTATTTCATTATTTTTTTCTATCATAGATTTTTCCATCTTATTATTATTTTCCATTATTTTCACGAACATATCTTGTAGATATTGGAGAATACTTCCACCATCTGCTTTATCCTGTCTTCTTCTTTCTGGAGTAGCTTCCATAGAACCTTCTCTTTCTCCGCCCTCTTCATTCATTTCTGTGGTGCTATCTCTCTCTTCCACTTCAAATAATATTGGTTCTGGATTTCCCCCTTGTTTTTTGATGTCTTCTCTTAATCTCTGCAGTGTTCAAATTCCTACGTTCCAATTCCTTTTTTAACTCTTATACCTTAAGTTCTTGATGTGTTTTACCCATTTTTTTCTTTTAAATTAACAATTTTTTCGTAATATTAAGTGTTTTTATTTCTTGAAATCTACCCCTTTCTACGCCCCACGTTGGGCGCCATTTTATTGTGTATATTTATTTTTGGTTATTATTTCGAAACTACAAAATTTTTGTTCTATTAACTTTATTATTTTCAAGTGCCACGGCTTCTTAGCCAGAGAATCGACTACTCACCTCAAAATCGTGTTTCAGGGTTTGTAGAGATAACGGGTCATAGATAAAGTTCCTATCGTTTTGAAATACGCTTATATCTGTATTTGATAAATGAGATAAGTGTGTACTCTGATTTTGTTTTAATGGAACAATAAATATAAAGAATATATAAACGCTTGTCTTTTCGACAACAATACAACTATGAAATATTCTTGCTACCAATATTCGCAACTCATAGAAGAATAATACGGAACGCAGCTTCCGTTCGAAATAGATAATCAGCTGATATGCCTCACTGAAAATGACCTAAAGAAAAAGAATGCTTCTTATAACCTAAATATAAATAATAAACAATATCTTGCGAATATTCATAAAAATTTGATATCAAATTCTTATGTAAGTATGAAATTTCTATCCTGAAGAATACAACCTATAAATTAATTTTATCTAAGCACTTTAGATCATGTTCAATATTATAGAATTTTTGTAACCTCAAATAACACTATATGAATCCACAAATAATAATAATATTTCTGAATTTATTTCAGATTCTGGATAATGAAACCTCCTTCAGTTTAATCTACACGATTAATGTGTCTCGTACAAATTATATATAATGGAAATAAGATTTTTATAATAATTGAGTGTCTCACCGACTCTGAAGATTTGAAGCTATCTTTTCTGACTATATCATCAACTCTTGGAGATCTCGACGACTACTTTAAGCTTCTAGTTAGCTTCTTGCTAACCGTAATCTCTGATATCTTTTTCAGAGAAAATTTTCTTGAAACCTTTTCTTTCACTGTCTCCAGTTAACAACCTCCTCAATTTTCCCTTAGCAACCCCTATGAAACAATTTTTTCTTCCTTCCTGAGCGTCATACCAACATATTATTTTAAAGCATCAGGTAAGTACTTATTTCATTTCAAATTTTCACTTCATGACATTTATATAAATTCCTTATTTACAATATTATTATTAACTAATTCATACCATAAATAGAATCAGAGTAGCATTCTAACTTGTGTTAAATGTTATTAAGAATATTATTCTTTTAAATTAAACCCAACTACAAAAGTGACATACAAACATTATATTCCGATTGGATATACTATTGATAGTATACTTCAAAAATTGTTACTATGAATTTACCTTTGACTATTGAATGTCAACATCTATAATTTTATATAAAGGACATACGGGGTGTATCAAAATTGTTCATGGATGATTATATTTTTTTCTTTTTGTATATATTGTTTTTTATTTATTTTAAATTGTGACATCTTAAATTTCTGTTGATATCATGAATATATAAAATTTATATTATATATATATATATATATATATATATATATATATATATATATATATTGTTCATATGTCTTTTGATATAATATTGGTGTTCCTTCAAACGAGACCCTAACCTGCGTCCAGACTGGCTCACATAATACACGGCATTGCAACAACCACAAGGTAGATGATAAACCCCTGATCTCTGGAATAAAGGTACCTCATCCTTAGTGTTGATATAAAATTTACCCAAGTTAGAATTGGTTTTAAAGGCGACTTCAACACTATGTTTTCTGAAGATGCTGGGGATTTTATAGGATAATGGACCCACAAAATTCAAGGCACCTGAAAATAAATGGTCCTGACATGGTGATATAAAAATGTAAAGACTCAGTCTAAATTTGGACTAAAGTTTATTAAAAATCTTATTGAAAATGTGTAAAAGAAAATTGTTTTTTAATGCTATATGTTTGATAATACTCATTTCCTTATTTAAAGAAGAGTCTGAAAGAGGTATTTTGAATGCTTTAGTAAGAAAGGAATATAAAGTTGCATATTTATTAAAAGACATATGAACACAGACATATATAATACTCCTTAATCATTTGCAAACCATATTTTATCGGAACTGCATGATTTTAATTTTCAGGATGTCAGACTTTTACATCAGTGTGTGAAGGGTGCTCGACTTAACCTTTTAGAGATGTCTTAAATACGTCGCATATATAACGATCCTTCGATCTTATGTTTGAACAAACAATTACAACCTTTAGAAAACTATTTATTCCTTAATTTTCGAAGCTCTTAGTTTGATAACACATAATTTATTTGTTTATCAAGTCAACTTTAGTTACGTTCTTTCTTCTTTTACAATTACTGTCATTTTACTGATTCTTATTTTATACTGATAAATACCCACTTCATATTTCAGACAGTCACAATTATTTTACACTTATGATGTATGTTTGGTATTGATTTTTATAATGCTATGCTTGAATTGTTATTTTATTTCAAAGTTCTCATTTCATAAATTTTAACTTATGTGTCACGACTTATTATTTTTGGCCTTTTATGTTTATTCTTCGTTTTCTTAATTGTTGTGGCTTAAATTCTAGTTTTGACGATTACTTTATGATATTTTCAAAAGACTTTGTGCCCTTACATTATACTATGTTTTAGATACTTTCTTCACATGATAGTTAATATGTCTCCTTCATCTCTGTTTTGAAATATTTTTCATTTTGTTTTTGAAGGCTGTTATTGGTCCTTGTCATTTTTCAGTTCTCCGACCATCTTGTCTATTTAGGATTTACTAAGTCACTGTGCTTAGTGCTCTAACATACTACAATACTGGACTTTTAGCTTCGGATATATTCTGTCGTACGACGATGTCCAGTTTTGCTTTCTTTTTTCCTTCTTTTCTTTCATACTTTCACCCATTCTTATGACTTTTTCTTAATATTGTCCTGTTTTGTTTAATTTCATTTTATTGTGCTCGACGTTTTTCATAGTTATGGAAATTTTTTCATTACTATTTTTATTAATGATTTCCCCTACAGTATATCCCCTTATTGCCTACTGACATATGCTGTAGTCTGCTGGATGCCACGGACATGTGACGGCTTTCTCTTTATGATAATTTACATGTGGATTGACATACATTAAGGTAATTCGACATATTGTGAATTTCTGATTTTTTCTATCTTGATACCTTTCACAGGCCTGATGATGGCTCGGTGAGCCGAAACTAGTTGCCCCTTCATCTCTTACTAATATATGCTGTAGTACTGATTTTGAGTTTTACTTACTGCTATAAAATTATTAAATACATTTTAATGATTGTTAGTTGAAATTAGAATATTAAATTGATATATCGTCTAATTTTAAATTATAATATTGACTCAACTATGACAATATTCAAATAAAAGGATTAGCCCAAACTTTAAAGTTCGCACTATATCTCAACATGAAATATACCTACAAATTTAAATTAAATATTTACAAACTAACAGAAAGTGGCCTGAATTAATTTTTTAATACCGTGAAGAACTAGAAAAAAGAACATTAACTGATAAGAAATATCACAGCTACCTGCAATAGATTCAGAAGTAAATAATCGATCGCAGACAGGTCCGAACTAAAAATAATTGCCAGTTAGGAGAAAACCAAGCCTAGCCAGCCTAGGTTTCAGGTGTGGTTTGGAGTTATAGTAGAAACACTGTACTTAAACTAGGCCTGACACGAAGAAAATGCTAAATATCAAAAATGGAACAAAACATAGAAAACATCTTGTAGACGTTGAACAGAATTGAGAAAGGGGAAGATAGAATAGAAGGTAAATTGGACTGTATCAAAGAACACGAAAACTACAATTTGAATTTAGAAATTGAGCAACAAGAGAAAATAATCGAAGAATTAGAAAGACGAATCAGAAAAACCGTTCGTAGTATCATAAACGTCTTGCATTTATAGTAATCTTAGTAAGGTATAGGTAATGATAAATAAAAACCGAACGATATTGATAAGGTGGTTTATTTTTACCCGCTGTTCCCGATTGGGTTAAGTCAACGCTTGTATCAATCATTGGAAACTTCATACAACGCATGGCAGTATGGTTCGGGTGTCCGTTAACAATATACATACACCACACCTAGATGGAATAATGATAGTAACTCCCTCAGTGAATATATTCTCTGGGATTACTATCCAGACCCATTTGAAAGTTGGGTTCACCTAGTATTGTGCCAGTTGTATCAGTACGTCCTCAACGAACATTGTTCAGGGTCCACATGTCTCCCGATTTCAGTGTAAGGATCACCATGATTTGGCTTCCACCCTAACACCTGCCACCGCGTAGACGCTTTTGGAATGTGGACCTGGTGAAGAATGCTAAGATTTACTTATACAGCTCACCGAACTAACATCTCTATAATCAATGAAATCGGCAATCCAAAGCGACCATCCTCCATTGTTTCCTAGCGCATCCTAACGTTCTTCAGCCATATTCATAAATGTGATAATATGGATAAACTTGTTATCCAGAGCCACGTTCCGAACGGAAGGCATCGTGGGCGCTCTGCTACACATTGTGTGGATGCGACAAAACAATTGCTAGATGTTAGAGTCACAAGAGCAACCGAACTGACAAAAAACCGCGAAAAATGGAGAAATGCCATTTTCAAAGCAGTTGACAATCTTCGTGCTCACAATCATCCAATTGGGACCTAATACATTTTAGGAATTCACAATATGTCTGACAATGATGATGAAGTTAGATACACGTAGTGATAAATAAAAACCCAATGATATTTGATGAGATGGTTTATTTCCACTCGCTATTCCCGATTAAGGCAAGTCCACGTTTCTATTCATTCATGGAAACCTTATAGAACGCATACGGTTGGGGTATCCGTTAACAATATGCATACACCACATGGCGATTCTGCAAACCAATTGCATTTATTAACCCCGTGAACTTGATAATTTTGGTAGTGTATGTCATATATCAATATTGTTAGTTGGTTGACTATACATAATAGCATAAAACAAGAACGGACCTGAGGGGCAGTTGCAGGAGGTTCCATATTAGTGAAATTGTCAGTTCTGGAAATGAAAAGAAATTAGATTTTTGTAAATAAGTCTTTTTAGTGTTTTTACTTACTGAATAGTATCACGAAACAAAAATAAACTCATGGCAACCGAAATGGATTTCTTAAGAAGGAGTTGCGGACGATCAAAGCTTGAAAGAGTCAGGAGTGACGACATCCGGATGCACATGCAAATGGATAGAAATATACATGAAGATATAGAGAAAAGACAGCTAACTTGGTTCGGGCACGTGAAACGGATGAACTCTGACAGATTGCCTAGGAAGGTTCTGGAATGGATACCACCGGAAAAAATAAGGAGGGGTCGGCCAAGAAGGAGCTGGTGAGATGACATTGATCAAGCCATGACCACGAGGAACTTAGAGGAAGGCGAGGTTTTTGATAGGAAAAAATGGAAATTGGGGACGGAGAAACGGCAACAGCTGTAAGAAAAATCCGATCCGTTATATATATATATATATATATATATATATATATATATATATATATATATATATATGAATTTTGTATGGAGTTAGTTTTAAAATTTTTAGACATCTTTGAACGTCACTCTTGCTAAGCTCTAAAATTCCAGCAATTTTTCTAATTGAAATTTTATGATCGTTATCATGTAGCACTTCATTAATTGACATCAACTTGTTTAAAGACCATCATTATTTCTTTGTTTTTTTAAGTATGCAATGCAACCAGTTTCGAGGAATTGTACATACCATTTTTCAATTATATTCACTGACGGTGGATTTTTCATAAGTTTTCTTCTGAATATCCTCCTTGTTTGAATTATTGATTTCGTTTCTGCATAAATTATTACAGTTTAAGCTTTTTCACTCACTTTATTGATCATTTCGAAACCGACTTATGACTTAACAAAATTACTATTGTCAAAATTGCTGATTTTGTTGTTATGCGCCAAACGGTCACAGCATGAGTGGATTTTAGGCATCAAAATACGTTGATATAAAACTACTAATTAAAAATGTACTACTACATGAAACCTCGAATATCTTTGTTGTTAATGAAACAAAAGATAGAAAACTATACATTTTTGGAAAGGAGAATCATTGCTCTTTCGAATGAGATCAAAAATTATAGGATGTTCCATTCAAAATAATACATATTATCGCCTTTGAATTTGACCAACATTAGTAAAACACCCTGTATTGGAGCAATTAATAAGCTGGGCATTTATGTTTAAAATCAATCACTCTTATTTGAGACACCCTGTATAAATATATATATATATATATATATATATATATATATATATATATATATATATATATAATTTTATTCATTTTTCTTGTGCATCAGGTTAATCGTAAATTCTCTATCAATTTATATTTTTATTTGACGTTTCGCTCTCTAATTCGGAGCATTTTCAAAAATTTTTACATTGATGTTAAACAATAAAATGAAAACATCAATGTAAAAATTTTTGAAAATGCTCCGAATTAGAGAGCGAAACGTCAAATAAAAATATAAATTGATAAAGAATTTACGATTAACCTGATGCCCAAGAAAAATGAATAAAATTATATACAAGGTTAAAGAAAAACAAAGAATTTATATATATATATATATATATATATATATATATATATATATATATATATATATATATATAGTGAACTCATCACAACATCTATAAGGATTTGAAGGTGTTGGAGTGTGAGGTTTTCAAGCGTGAATTTGGTTGTAAGTTTCCAAAACATAGGGAATTATTTGGTTTTCATGATATGAATGAAATTAAAATGAGTTATATATTGAATATGTACCTATGATATCGTTTGTTTAATGTAAATATAGAGATGCTAAAATAAAATTCAAAACATTTACCATTGTCAGTGCTTCCTAAAATAATTCACTCATAGCTTGTATATCAGACCATAAAAATCATCTTTAAACAATATAATGATTTGTAAATTTGGCATATACGTCATTAAAAGTATCTAAACCCCTAAAAGAATAAATAAATGTATTTATATTATTATAATACATCATGTTTAATAAGAATTAGTAGCAAAATCATTATTTTTGATGTTTACTATTATAATGACACTTAGCACTGTCAACAAGATTGGAATGTCAAAATAATTTCCAAACATGAAACATCAGCGACAGATTTCGTTGTGCGCGACAGGATTCATTGTCATAGAATTATATAATTCTGACAAGCGTATAAAGCGAGGATGTAAAATAACATATAAAGAAATTTTGTAAATAGAAATTTCAGTCCGCGTTTATAATTGTGGAAGAATTCTAATATAATTGGAAAAGGATTGCATATGTATTCCAGAGTAATCAGACTGTAGATTTGTTTCATTCAGAATGGAATAGTTTTATACAATCAGATGTTTTTTTTTATGAATAGAGATATTTTTGGAAAAGTAGAGTTTTATATAGATAAATTAAATTATTTTGGAAATAAAGAAAGCATCTAATATCATCAAATAGTTAAGAAAAATATGAAATTAAATGAAAACCTCTGATTTCTAAATTATTGTTACAAAAATCTAGTGAGATGATGAGTTTTGTACATAACAACGGACAGGAGAAATGAGGGTTGTTTATTTTGGAGAATGAGGGATGATATATGATATTTTGGAGAGAGGACGTAGTGAAATAAAATTTCAATATTATAATAAAATAGAAGTGAAGTTCTCATAAAACTCAAGAAAAGTAACAGAAAAAAATTAAATGAAGTTGAAGAAGTATGTTGAGAAGAATAAGAAGCTAATTGAAACGTTAAAAGGGACACGGTGAAGAATTTCAAGACTTACCTGGAGAAGTTTTGTCAAGCTGGAGTTCAGGTTGAGTGAATGCAGTTGACATATTAATATGAGAGTTGGTGGTATTGGATATTGGTGATCGTCGGTGCCAGAAGACATCATTGTTAGTGAAAGGTTAGTGTTAACCAATATGAAATTTCAAATTTTGGCCATTTCAAACAATATAAATTTGCGCAAAGGTACCTATTTGTTGAATTATTAGATTTTAGTTGTTTGTTCCACTATTTTGATTTTAATTTGTTTATATTAATACATGTATTTCTTTTCCAATTTCCAACGTAGTTTTGACAATATATAATTATAGTGTTAATTTTTGTCTCTATACCCTCTATTAAAAACAGGAATATAATCAATAACATAGGCGTCTCAACATAAATTTATACAAGGTATAATTTTATTTCAAATAATAGACAAAAACAAATAATTCTTTATTAAAATATACAGTGTGACCCATTTTTAATGGAAACACCCCCCTAAAATTTGAAGTTGTAAACCGATTTTAATAATTTTTTTTTGAAATGTCAAGTACTAAAAGGTCTACCTTGGGACAAAATTTGAAATGTTTATTCCAATTTTCAGGGCATACTACGATATTTTTTATTAGTCGAAAATCGGGATTTTTTATTAGCAATTTTTTTATTGAAAAAATCACTACGCCACTGGATTCGGAGTGCCTCTAAACAGGTGTAACCAAAATTTCATGAAAAGATATCTATCAATAACAAAGTTATGGCAACTCAAAAATTCGAAAACTCTCACAGCTAACAGTCACAAAAACACCCTATAAATATAGCCATCAGAATATTTTTTTTATGATTTCAACAATAAAGTGCCACCAGATGAAAAAAAACAAATAGCGTAAATATTTTTAATGAAAATAACGGAATTACATTCATTCAAATTTTCACGCAAATTAACTAAAACTAAGACCTAATCAATTTAAATCTTAGTTGCCATGGAAATGATATTACAGTTTGACACTTGTGAAAGATTTAAGTGTACTATTGTCAACAATATTCACATTACAGTTCTTCGGATTATTTTTTGTCATGGCTGCAAGATTGAGCGTAAGAGAGAAAATTGAAATTGTTCGCCTTTCGGGAGATGACGTTAGAAGTGCTAGAGAGGTTTGTAGAGTATTTAATGAAAGACATCCAGATCGTCCTCGTATTAGCTGCGGTACGGTAAATAAAATAAATAAAATATTCAATGAAACTGGTGCAGTATCAAAAATGATGTTAAAGAGTAATCCTGTACAAAGACGAAACAGAAATGACAGGAATGATCAAATCATTTTAGATTATTTCGGAAATAATCCTAAAGCCAGTATAAGGAATGCCACTTTAGATTTGAATATTCCACGAGAAACTATTCGCAGATGTCTCAAGGCGAAGAATATTAAACCTTTCAAGCCAACATTTTTACACACACTGCAAGAAGGCGACGAAGCAAGACGTATGGAATATTGTTTATGGGCCCAAGGGAAATATTTAAACAATAGAAATTTCCTACAAAATATTTTATATACCGACGAAGCCAGTTTCACTACAAATGGAGTAGTGTCATCACAGAATTGTCGCTATTGGGCAGCGGATAATCCTAACTGGGTAATAAATTGTAAAAGCCAGTATTCCCAAAAAATCAACGTCTGGTGTGGGATATTGAACGAACGAATTATTGGTCCTTTCTTTTTTGAGGAAAACATCAATGCGCAGAGGCTGCTAGAATTTTCAAACACAGAGTTTTGGGATGCTATTCACGAGCTGCCAATCAATGAACGATTAAATTTAATTGTTCAGTTAGATGGGTGTTCAGTTCATTATGCCAGAGCTGTGAGGCAATGGCTTAACGAGCATTTTCCAAACCGATGGATAGGCCGTGGTAGTCCGTTTCTAGATTGGCCCCCCAGATCTCTAGACCTCACAGTTTTGGACTTTTTTCTCTGGGGACTTATCACACAAAAAGTTTAGAAACACCGCTCAAGAGATAGAAATGAACTTTGTGCAAGAATTCGACAGGTATGTGCAGATATTACCCCTCAAGAACTAAGGAACGTGATCAGAAACATTCGTAAGCGCTACGACAAGTGTATCGAAATAGATGGTGGGTTAGTAGAGGCTACTAGAATATGAGTTAGAATTAATTGTTGCACTGACTCGAAACATTTCAATGATTAGTTATCATAGTTACGTTTATAGAATTTTTTTGCTTCATAATTAGTTGAATTGTGTGAATGTAATCCCGTTATTTTCATTAAAAAATTTTTTTCATCTGGTGAAACTTTATTGTTGAAATCATAAAAAAGTATTCTCATGGCTATATCTGTAGATATAGGGTGTTTTTGTGACTATTAGCTGTGAGAGTTTTCGAATTTTTGAGTTGCCATAACTTTGTTATTGATAGATATCTTTTCATGAAATTTTGGTTACACCTGTTTAGAGGCACTCCGAATCCAGTGGCGTAGTGATTTTTTCAATAAAAAAATTGCTTATAAAAAATCCCGATTTTCGACTAATAAAAAATATCGTAGTATGCCCTGAAAATTGGAATAAACATTTCAAATTTTGTCCCAAGGTAGACCTTTTAGTACTTGACATTTCAAAAAAAAAATTATTAAAATCGGTTCACAACTTCAAATTTTAGGGGGGTGTTTCCATTAAAAATGGGTCACACTGTATAAAACAAAATAATAAATCACATAAAAAAAAACTTTAGACCTGAACTCAAAGAGATTAAGGAGTACTCATGCCCAACTATGATACATTCACCCTGAGCTAGCCGAACAACATTCTTTATTAATCTACATAAAACAACAATGAAAATAAATATATAAATATAAAATATAATAATATATATATATATATATATATATATCCTTACAATATATACATTATTATTTGTTTGTCAATACAGATCTATCGTTATACATTTTTCATCAGTTGTTACAGTTGCTTTGTAAGTTTTTTAAAACGTTTGCTATTAAAATTCCTCCCTTTACCTTACTTTCCTCTTTCTATTAACTGTATGGCATTGTATTACAAGTAAATATTTCTCTGTGTAATAAAGAAATTTGGAAACTTTTTGTTTATATTATTTGTTTTTAGATAAAATTTAATATATATACACATTTAGTTGAAAAAAGAGCCTGCATGTCAAATAAAATTTGAAAGCAACCAACGGAAATTCTGAAACTGATACAAATATGGTTAGATTGAGGCAAAGTTGTGACACGACGTTCTGTGTTTCCAGACTAAATGGCCTATTTCAATCATGTAATTTTCCAACTTTTCCGCTATTTAATTTTCTTAGCATGAAACAAACAAAATTTCATGATTATGAAAACATTTTATTATGTTAATATAAATGGTACAAATTTTGAATGGTAGAATGTTTTTCGAAGTATAATAATTTTTCTTCCATTCTTGATTTCTAGCAATTCCCACAATTCTATCACTTGGTATCCATATTACTAAATAGCACATATGCTTTCATGCAATATGTAATGCACCTTGTATCAGGTGATAAGTTATATTTTTCAATTATCACTATGATATTTTCTTCAAAATGAATTATGTAATTATGGCCTTTTGAGAGCGGTTTTAATTTTTCTCCATTCAGATACTTGAAAGGTTACTTCACTCCAATTAAGCCTTTTCCACTAACAAACCCATATTCTCGTTAAAATAGGGTTTCAATAGAATGTTGAAAGATGTTTTGATGATACTAGAACAAACAATCAGTTTTTATTTATCTTATATTTTCACATTAATCAAATAATCCAGTAAACATAACCTCAAACATAGCTTTTAAAATAAAAAATACGGATTGCAGGATAATGTACATTATCATAACTATCATTCTTGATATCGAGTAGATACAATTACTTACTTTTTAACAATTTATTCCTTTCCGAAACACTTATGAAACGCTCAAATAATCAAAAATCTACACTCAAATGGATATACTTATGTTAGCAAGTTTTGTTTGGATGCAACCTAAAAACAGTGATAAGGTTTCTGTGCTCACAAGAAGTTGAAATATTTGAAACCAAAACATCCGAACAGCTGATCAAGAGATGCGTTTCTTTGAACCGTCATGAGTGGAAAGATAGAGAGAGAAAATATGTTGAATACGTAAAAGCCGATCCATTACTACTAACGACATCTATCGTAAATATTTTCAACCAAATAATTACTAGATAAGTAACTACTACTCTGCAGGTTTTTAGGTTTATATGCATACTATTTATTATCATGCATAATAAATATAACTATTTATAAAAAAATGTGTTATGATAAATTATTGAATTTACCTTGAGTGAATCCTTCAAAACTTCGCATATGACATCACACACCTGTGGAACAAATTTTGAAATTGCGGGTCTGGAAACTCGAAAGAAGTGAGACAGGCTTTGGTAACTGATGCCGATGACTAAAAAATTCAGTGCTACTTGCAATTTCACTCTTGTATCTATTGTATCTCTCATTACAGTATTTTTTTTTAATTTTACCTCTAACCAAATCTAACAGCACTTCAAATGTCTGTGGCGTCATTCTAACACACCTTCTGAATTCAAACGCATCCTCCGAGGTTGTCGCTTTGAGCAGAACTGGTGTTGCTCCACGTGAATTTCTTCTTTTAAGCCATTCTTTCGCCCATACAGTTCTTCTTACTTGCATCTCCTGTACCACAGCATTCACTATTTCCATTAGAAGAGCTTATGCAACCTCTTTCACGCAATTTTGGAATAATTTTGTTTGAGAATCATTTCCTCTTTATACGAAAATCAAACCAAACAACATCAGAAGAGCTGCAGCACTACTGATACGAACTCTTTTTTCATGTAAACTGTTCCAAGGCATTTTTTGGTAGAGCAGCGAGTAGAATCCACTTTCCTCGCTTCTCTACTCTGCTAAAAACTACACCCCTGTAAATCAGCCATTAAGGTGTCAGACACTGGTACGATCATATATTATGATCTGGACTGCTTAACCAGTGAATGCAGAATATCTCTTGTTTTATTACATAAAATGTTTGGTGAGTTTTTCAATATAGGTACGCTAGTGTAGAAACAAAATACCAAACTGTTCCTTGAAAGATAAAAGTTTTTAATTTCTTTCGCTTGTCTTGCGTCGAACTTTTCAAACTGAATATTTTGTAGTTTTTATTCCTATAATGGTTTATTGTATCCTGAAGGTATATGTCTCGTGGAATCTGCATAAGTTTGTTCGTCGAAAGTTTTCCATTTGACTATGGTAAAGCGGAAGTTTGAACTCGGCAATTTCAGCTCAGTGCAGTGACATGCTTTTAGAATAAATATTTTTATACGCTTTTAGTTAAAATGGAAGTTCTCGCCAACAAACTGATTTAATAATATTGGCTCACGTTTTTATGTCCGTCGTGAGTCATTTCCTTTTATATAATTCCTGAGTATTAACAATGCATTCAATAAATAATGAAATTCAAGAAATTACCAAAAATAATAAAAGTTGTCCCTAAACTGAAATTTCCGTAGTAAACTAATAGTATTTATAGAATCTCCTCGGACTCGATTTCTGCCGCATCGCCTGAAATACAGCAGGATTTTTACACATTCAAGTAAAAAAAATTTTAGATTCATTATGTAAAAGTACTTTTTTTGAAATCGTTAAGAAAGCTTGTCATGACAGAACTCAGGTTGGTCATGAAAGTGTCACTTTAAAGACTAGTCACTTTCATGATTTTTACAAGACTCCTGTCACTTTACAAGACTCATCTGTCATTTTTAGACTGCAATTGAATTAGAAATCGTCACTTATCTTATGAAACGGTTATTTAAGATAATTAAAATCACTAACAATCAAATATAACAAATATTATTAATTGGTATTAGAACTATGAAAATGAAAATTGATGTTAATGCTGCCGACAATAGTATTATGCACATTAGAAAAGTTTATTCCAGGTATATAATTCAAAGCATTATTATTTCTGTTTTCTGTTGCGTTAACTATGTTTGACAACACTACTTTTTCGTTGACATATATGTTAGGAATATTAACATTGTCAGCTACAGTAGTCTGATCAAATGCACTTGTTGAAGGAATTTCACTGGCGCTATTTTCCGTTAATGCATCTTGACCTTGCTGTACCTTTTTAGCAATTTTTCTTTTATTTTCTAATGATTCGGCTATATTGCCCTCCGCTACTCCCGTAGAAAACCATCCGCCGTGTCTTTTAAAATCTTCTATGCCACTTCCAGCATCAATCAACGAAGTTGCTGATGTTCTCCTCAAGGCATGGCCCGTATATTCCGTTGCATTTTGTAAATGAAGGAAACCAGCTATTTTAACAGGTATCTTTCCGAAGGTATGAATTCCTACAGCCTAAATACTGCATTTACCTTGTCTATATGAAACAAATAAACGCTGGTGTGGTGTATGAGCAGGGCGAAGTGCTAGGTATTTCCTATATAAGGCAATATTTCCGGGTTCGCCAACATCGTCCAAAATTAAAAATCATCTTTGTTTGTGAGTTTTCGAATCTGGGATGTGCACAATGAGAGTATCATTCTTGTCTTCAATGTCATATAGTCATCTTCGTCAACTCATCGCAGCGGCATGCACCGGCTAGTCCAAAAATTAATACAACCTGATAATATAAGCCGCCAATTCAGATTATTTTATAATTTATTTATTAAAACTACTCACTTTTAACAATGGGAAGTCGTGATCGGGAGCTTTTCGAAGAAACTCGTTTATATCATTTCTTGAAAATACTGGGGACTTTTTTACTCCATATCCTACCGATTTTCTTTTCAGATATGATTTTAACTTTGAATAATTTGCGATATTGATGTTTTCTTTAATTACCAGCACGGCTCTAAGCATTGAATAAGTACTCCAGAGACTTGAAGATTTGTAAGTTTTACTTTCTTCAGCTAAAAAAGCCAGCATCACTTCTTCCGTAACTTGATTTAGTTTTTTGTTATTACACCTGCTTGTGAACTTCGCATATTGTTTCTCATATCTTTATTTGGACTTATCCAGAAGCAATTCTTCCACTGCAGCAGCAGCAGCTTTGAATTGATCCAGTGCGAAGAGTGTTTTCCATATTTTAAAGCACTTTACAATACAAATTGTGACACTTAAAAAATATTTTTGATTTGTTGTTGATTCATTGTCATGGATATTAACTTCTCATACGACTCTGATGTTGATATATTTTTTCAGTTAAAATCTATTTTTAGTTTTGAAAAACGATTTCAGAAAAAATATAATACATCACTGGTCATGAAAGTGTCTCTGCTTGACTCGGAGGCTTGAAAGAGATATTCGGATGCTATGCATCCTCGTGTACTCTTCAATAAGTCTCCTCTTCTGCAAAGTTTCGATTTCATGACTTGTAATGTAATATACTATTACCTTCAATTATTTCAGCATCTAGCACATACTTTACTGTACTAGGCAGCTGTGGTCCATCGAGCCAGTTGAATTTTTGAATTTCCTCCATCCACAATTCTCAGGATTTAAAATTGATGGTATTTTAGGCTTATTTCAGAATGAAATAGGGCTATTGTAGAGAGTAGCATGACGCGACTTCGGAAAAATTTCAATGCAGTTTTTCGTTTTGGTGTTCCCTGATGCCAAAATCACCCCCCGTATATATATATATATATATATATATATATATATATATATATATATATATATATATATATATATATATGTATAATAAGCAACTAATAGATTAGTGGGTATTGCACGCAAATAGAAGGAGGGGCTACTGAAAAGAGTGGTAACCGCAGACATGCATGTTTCTGGCTCATTAGCGGTACGGTACAACCAAGAAAAGATGTGAAACATGAGAGCAAAGGTGTTGAATGAAACATGAGAAAATATAACAGAATTCAGCAGGATAGTCAAACACAACATTTATGTCAGTAATATTAGAAGATCTCGAATATTCGAGACAACAACCAATATAGACATGGAGGTGCATATAACACTCCCGTCTGAAACTTCCGACTCAGATTAATGAAATAATAACAAGATGTAAAAATAGTGCGTGACATATGAACAATAAGCTTCCATGTTTCACATCTTTTCTTGGTTCTACCGTACCGATGACGGCTAATGAGCCAGAAACATGCATGTCTGCGGTTACCACTCTTTTCAGTAGCCCCTTCTTCTATTTGCGTGCAATACCCACTAATCTATTCGTTGCTTATTGTTGTCACGCACTATTCGTACATCTTGTTATATATGTATATATATATATATATATATATATATATATATATATATATATATATATTAGTCTTTGCCGACTAATTAGGTATCAAACCATGAATATTGGGGTAACGGCAAGTTAATTTCAAAAAAAATTCCAATCATATTGTCATTTTGACAGATATGTGAATATAAACATTTTCTTTATATGCTAATTGTTTTTTAAACAATAGATACTGAAATATTCTTCTTTTATTATACAAAAATCAACTTCAGATTATTATAGAGGTCATCTTAATAATTTTTTCATATATATTAAAAATCATAATATGAGATTATAACAAATTTATTTTATATAAAATTATTGAAAATATTAAAATCAATCACCTAAAATAAAACTATTTCTAAAAACCATCATACTTTCATTTAGATAAGTTGTAATTACTTATAAGAATTTGAAATTATGGTCACTCTATTTGTTAATAGTATCAGGTTCTTGAAATATATGAGCCATTTCTAAGAATAGTTTTTTTTGGTATTAGGTTGTATGTCCATAATATAAACAGACTCACAATCCATAAAGTGATCATTATCAATTACATGTTCAGCCAAGGCACATCTCTCATTATGTAACTTACAATCGCTATTATGGAGACTTCAATTTCTGGCCAGTGTGACCAATATATTTATTATCACAATTTTTGCATGGAATTCAATATATTACATTAGAAAGATCAAGAATTGAAGTTTTGTCTTTCAAATTAGTGAAAATAGTCTTTATGCCAATAAAACATGTCTACCAAAAAAAATTTAGCATATAAAGAAAATGTATATTCACGTATCTGTCAAAATTACATATCACTGAATTTTTTTTTAAAGTTCAAATATCGATATATTCACCAATTTATAACAACAATTATATCAATCTCAATTTACTTATCCTTGATAATGGAAATAAAAGTTTCCGAAGGCTTGGAAGAAACACAGTAAGAAGATTTTCCTTTAAATAACATGCCGTTGCCCCATTATTCATGGTTATATATATATATATATATATATATATATATATATATATATATAATATATATATATATATATATATATATATATATATATAAATATATATATATATATATATATATGAAGTACATAAAGAAATACGTGATTGTACTTGATACTGACTCTAACAATCAAAATAAATAGTACCAACTAAAATTCGAATTCATAACTATGTTAAACTGAAAAAATGTGTTTACATATTTAGATTACGCAGCTTTTAGAACTAAGTCTGGAAACTATCATTCATTTTTATTTCCTAACATTCTAACAAAACTTCTTCCACTTTTCCCATCCCGTTTCTTGGTTTTTCTCTCCATGTTCCTTTTGAGGCTATTAGTGTTCCTGTGCAGGATCAACTCTTTTCGTTATAATAATAAAACAATTTTCTATATCTCACCCATTAAATATTATGAGAGGAGCTCTGATAATTTGAATTACGAATGAAATTTCAGTTAAAGATATAATTAAAAGATTTCTGCAATTAATATAATTAAATCTACGTGCGTCAATTGAAGACTAATTCCAAATTCTCTATGCCAACGCTATCTTGAATCAGCGATTTCAGTCTTAAGTAAGTGCACAACTGCAAAAAGATAAAAGGGGATATAACACGTAATCTGGATTTAATATTCAGGATCCAGAGTTACATTTGTTTGTCGTTGGGAAAATCCTTGAAACGAAGGAGACATGAACAAAGGAGTTTCATTAAAGTAATGAAATAAATGAGAGGGTCCAAATTAGCGCCTGGTTTGCAAAACAACAGCCGAACTAGAAAAGGGGATTATATGGCCTTTGATATTTTACTGGGAATGTAAATTGTACGTGTCCCGATTATTAAATTTTCCTGAAGTATGCCGAATATTAGGGAAATTTCATACTTTTGGGTATGGAATATCCAAGGAAAGCCAATGCCAGTACAGCCGGGTAACCTGTGATGTGAGGAAATAAAAAGAATAATATTTTAAATTTTATCATTATACCTTTTCAATTAAAACGTAGGTATAATATTCATAGAAAGTAATTAATTAGCTGGATTCAAAGGAAACTTTTCTTATTGAAAAATTGCTATTATTTCGATATATTATAGATAATATTCACCCCTATATTATCTGGGGGTATGATAGTGCACCCGCTAAGACGAGTCAAGCTAAGCGCAAGGACACTACCTACCTTTTCTCGAAGCGCTTTGTCATTTTTTTTAACCTTCATAACTTAGGTTTTGATTATACCAGATAAACTAAATTCTCAGGATATGATTTCAATAGCTGATTTATTAAACATGTAAAGTTTGAATTATATAGCTCTTACACTTTAGATTTTATTGATCTAAAAGGAACTGGCTTCGTCTCTGACTCACTGATGATCATCAAAATTCTTAGGGTACTTCCTGAAGTCGTAGAAAGGTGAAATTTGCTGTGTGAGCTAGTATTGGTACAAAAAAAACCAAAACAAAATACAAAAATTGGTACTTGGAAGTTAACCTCTATCATGTTCCTGATGACTCGCCAATCCAACTGGTTGTTCTCCATATTCTTCACGTTGGGTTCCAGCACATGATTTCTAAGGCTTAGTGACGCTTCCCACAGATCCCGGTAGGTGGATCAATCTTGTAACTAGTTCTTGGTTACCAGGTAGAAATCGTACTGCAAATTGTGTTTGAGTCTCAGTATCCTACCAGGAACTGGAATGCGATCTTCAAGTTTTCCTTATTGCCCAAACTTCTTTCGAAACACGGTTGGCTGCCCGCGTACGTTTTTAATACTGGGTCGTGGGTATCGTAATCGTGGGTAATCGTGGGTAGGTTGTTTGCCAGAAAATAATCTTCCGGGACCGTGAACAAATTTTGTCGTTGTTCTGTAGTAATTCCATATCTAGCTTTCCCGGTACATCTGTATGCGCTCATAAATTCTTAGGAAGCAGGGTCAGGCTCTTGTCTGATATGGCTCACTCCTTCCTCTCTGTCATGGTCTCCTTCCAATGGTGCTAGTCGGTTTTGGTAGACCACTCTCGGTTTTCCATTGGGGATCTTACTTATGCGATAGATGACGTCATTGAACCCCTTCTTTATTAAGTACAGACCTTCCCATGATTCCTATAATTTCCTTTTTTCCTAGTCGGGTTGTGTAACCATACTTTGTCCTCTTTTTTGAACCTGCTTTCAGTGGCTTACGTCTCGTACCGCTTTTTCTTTTTCAGGCCGATAGCCAAACTGCAAGTCACGAGGAAGCCTCATTTCACGTCCAAACAGGATTTTCGCAGGTGTTTCACCCATTTATAACAGTTCGATGAGCCAATGCAAATAGAGAGAGATTCTATTCCCAATCTTTGTGGTGATTGGAAAGTACTTTGGACAAGTGGTTTCAAATGGTTCACTCTTTCGACCATTTAATCTGACTGTAGATGCAGCGTTGTTGTGCTAGTCTTCTCCATTCCAAGCTTGTCACACATTTCCTGAAATAACTGGCTCTCGAAATTTCTTCCCTGATCGCTGTGAACTTCCAAAGGCACTGCATATCTGTTGATGAATTATTTCACCAATACATCAAAGGGATCGCGTAAATGTCCACTCACTTCGTAAAGTAATACAATACAACCAGAATATATTTACCACCTTTTTCTGTCGTCGGAAATAGTCCAACGATATCTGAAGCAATTTTAGAAAGGGCTTCGAACATTATATAGTTTAATGGTAAATATATAAATATATACATATATATATATATATATATATATATATATATATATATATATATATATATATAAATATATACATATATATATATATATATATATATAAATATATAAATATTTTCACGTTCAAGAACAACACGAAAAAACTGTTTTTATAAAAATAAATGGTTTTAAGCATTAGAACTAACTTTTCCACATCTGCGGCCATGAACAATATTCTATCATAAAATTGTTACTTGTATATACTTCGGGGGATGTATCGTGCTAACAAACCGAAATTTCTCCAAAAATAACCAAAAATTTAGTATATCTGGATTTATAAGACCCGCTGTACTCGCTCTAGTCAACTGAAAATCAAAAGGTTACATCTGTGATACACCTTGAACAATATTCAATCATAAAATTGATCAATCTAATACTCTCTGGAGGCTGAATCGTGCTAACAAACTGAAAATTCTCCGAAAATGACAAAAATTTGGTACTTCAAGTACCATAGCACCCGTTGTACTGGCTTTAGTGAGCTGAACATAAATAGGGTTTATCTCTGAGACGCTCTTAATAATATGCAATAATAAAATTGGTCACTTGTATATACTACGGAGGCTGTATCGTGCTAACAAACTGAAACTTCTCCAAAAATGACCAAAATATCGTACTTAAAGTACTGTAGCACTTGTTTTATTGGCTCTGGTGAGCTGAAAATCAATAGGATTCATCAGTGAGATGACCTGAATGATATTCAATCATGAAATTGATGACTTGTTGAACTCCGGAGTCTGTATCATGCTAACAAACTGACGTTTCTCAAAAAATAACAAAATGTTGTACTTTAAGTACCATAGCACCCGTTGTACTGACTCTGGTGAGCTGAAAATAAATAGGGTTCATTTGTGACATGTTTTTAACAATATTCAATTATAAAATTGGTTACTTATTGCACTCCGGAGGCTGTATCTTGCTAATAAGACATGTAAGGAAAAGTGGCCGACGACAACGACAACGACGACGACGACATACACACAGGATTTTTTTCTAAAAACCGTTTTTTCGTGTTGTTGTTGATGGAAAACTTGAAAATAACTCAAAATGAATTTCAAAAATTCCAACTTTTTTTGGGGTAAACCAATACTTTTCTCGCATATCGATAGGTTGGGCGGAACAGTAAAAATCTTGTGTGTACGTCGTCGTCGTCGTTGTCGTCGGCCACTTTTCGTTACATGTCTTATTAGCACGATACAGCCTCCGGAGTGCAACAAGTCACCAATTTTGTGATTGAATATTGTTCAGGACACCTCACAGATGAACCCTATTGATTTTCAGCTCACCAGAGCCAGTTCAACGGGTGCTATGGTACTTGAAGTATGACATTTTTGTCATTTTTTGAGAAATATCAGTTTGCTAGCACGATACAGCCTCCGGAGTATATACAATTGACCAATTTTATAATCGGATTTTATTCAGTGCATCTCAAAGATAAACATCATTGATATTTAGCACAATAAAGCCAGTTCAGAGGGTGCTATGGCGCTTGAAGTAACAAATTTTTGTAATTTTTTGAGAATTTTCAGTTTGTTAGCACGATACAGCCTCCAAAATGTATGCAAGTGACCAATTTTATTATTAAATATTGTTCAGGGCGTCTGACAGATGAACAACATTTATTTTTAGCTCACCAAAGCCAGTACAACAGGTGCTATAGTACTTTAAGTACGACATTTTTGTAATTTTTTGAGAAATTTCAGTTTGCTAGCACGATACAGCCTCCGGAGTATATACAATTGACCAATTTGTTGATTTTATATCATTCAAGGCATCTCAAATATGAACGTTATCGATTTTCAGCACACTGAAGCCAGTACAACGGGAGCTACGGTGATTGAAATACCAAATTTTTTGTATTTTTATGAGAATTTTCAGTTTGTTAGCACCATACAGCCTCCAAAGTGTATACAAGTGACCAATTTCATGATTGAATATTGTTCAGGACATCTTATAGATGAACCTCATTGATTTTTAGCTCACCAAAGCTAGTATAACGGGTCCCATGATACCTGAAGTGCCACAATTTGGGTCCTTTTTGGAGAAATTTCGGGTTGTTAGCGCGATACAACCTCCGGTGTGTATACAAGTGACAATAGATTATTGTTCAGAGTATCTCACAGATGCGGAAAAGTTAGTTTTAATATTTAAAACCGTTTATTTAATAATCATAACGACATATTAGGTAGCAATAAAAAATAAATATGGAATAAGTGCGTACAATTGAGTCATTATTTTTAATTTATTCAATAACATGGAATAGTTATTATAAGCACTCCAATATACAATTTCTACTTTAAGCACTAGTGCGTAAAGTTAAACTTTGCACACATCAAAGTATATGTAAAATTAGTAATTTACACACGGTACTAGAAAAGTAGTATATTGTGTTGAAATCGAGTTTTCAACACCTGTTGTACACGACATTTTTTCGAGGACCACAAAAAAACGCAATGATAATATTTATTTTTTTAATCAAAGTTTATGGTAAGGTTACTACAATTTTAAATTAACCTGTTGCTTGAAAATCGTTTTTGACCATTTTATGTTCTTTAGTAGATACGAAATTTTGAATTATATCCCTACCAGACTCACAATTACAGAAAATTCAATAATTCTCCCCAACTCGATCTTTCACTTACTAATAATTTGAATGCCATTCGACAAAGCACTCTAACTGCGGACAAAATAATCATGCCGTTATGCGGTAAGGTAGACATCGTTAATCATCGACCTGTGTGTAAAATAATAACACACATCTGTCGGCCAATCAGATATCTCAATTTTCTTATTTCACACGGGTATGCTCTTCGTTCGTGTTCGTGATGAAATTGTTTGTAATTTTAAATTTTCACTTACTTAAAACTGTTTGAAATGTGCCATATTTTATAGTGGTCGTCGGAAAATATATTTTTGTGGAGAAAATAAACGCTTACATATTACAACAAATCCGTGTATGCTGGATGTGAAATATTAATTTATAAAATCGTGGGATATTTATACAATATGTTCCACTAAGTTTGAACCATCTGGAAACGTATTATTCCTTTTTAAGTATTATTTCTCAATTAAGTGTAAATTCACGTACACCTTTTTATGTTGTTGTTATTGAACAACATTTTTTTATCAAATTCTTTATCCATTTTTGTTTTAAAACTTTTAAAAAAAAATGTTATCAAATTTTTTTTCGATTGAAATTAATAAAGATTGAACATTCGTTTCTTCCTCAAACGTGAGCAAATTTTATTGTTATTCAACTGACAATAGTGAGCAAAGTAGCATATTGAATCACAAATGAGCAAAATACACATGCGTATAATTGGTAGCATACTCTAAGCACAATGTTTACATGGGAATACCTATTAAAATATAATTATGATTAAATCAAATTATATAGAATGTAAAATGTTTAGCACTCGTAAGCATGTCTTTTTCTCACACAAGTTTTGGACGCGTGAGAAAAAGGCATACTTTGCTCACTAGTACTAAACGTACAGTTTTGAAACGTATTGCCACGGAATACATCGGCATTTTGTTCATTACTCGTATATATCTCATACCAATCATTATTAAACTGAGCCACGTTTGAATCCATTGTTACGCTTCTCAATGTACTTTGATAACTGCGATATTGTTGATAATTTAAAAATAATTCTCTTTTTGTCACTGACTAACAAATTGAAATATCATTTTGTAACAAATGAGTGTCATAATTATGATATTTTGTGCTTGAATTACAAAAAAAATATTAATTAGTTTTTGTTTCCTAAATAAAAGTAGATCTAATTAATATTTCTTTTTTTTTCTCAACACTTTAATGTAGAAGTATTGTTAGTTATAACATGGAATGAGATTTATTGTTCATTATTTGTAAGATGCTATTTTATAACTGTAGGATTCAGCACGTTTTCTATGTGTTCTTCAAATTTATTAACTATATAATTATCTTAAATGGAAAGAGAAGTTTCAATTGTAGCTATTTTTAACCAACGTTGATTAGAGAGAGAATGTGAGAAAATTACTTAAACTTACATAAACATCCCTACTTAAAAGCAAATATTTCATTTCATTTTTTTCGAGTGCTAGAAATTATATTAATATGTCTTCCTTAAGATGAAAAACCTATATATTTTTAGGTTAATTAAGTGTGAATGCAGACCCTGAACATATATAGATCTTCGTTAAAAACCGGACTAATCAAAACTAACAAACGGGATGTGCCACCTAAACAAAAAAGGACTATTTTGTGCACGAGCACGCTTCCCATTTTACATTTGCTCTCTGCTTCTGGCTCTGTAAACATTTAGTAGGAAAACATCACGTTTTGTTCAGGCGGCTCTTATTAACACTCTCTACTCCGCCAGCAATATGGATTCCGTTTTATTTAACAATACCACGTCGAAATTTATATTACTAAAGTTTTAATTATTTCCAGTCAAATATTTATACAAATTTCAACGAAACATGTTGTATGATGTCTGCTTATTTGAGTTTGAACTATTAAAAATTAGTGAAAAAACAAAACAAATTTGCACTGTTTTTTCAGTACCGTAGAGCGGTGCTACTTTGCCCAGATTTTAAACATTATGGGCAACTTTACTTTAAATTGTAAAAGAATTTGCGTTGTTTTCTTTCTAATTTGAACTTTGGTGGATATGTCACAGATACTTCCGAATATAAATTTTGAATTTTTATAATTGGTGTTACTTTACCATTGCTAATAAAATAAGTGAAAACGCAAATTGTAACGCATATAGGTGTTTCTTTGCCTCATAAATATGTTTTTAAAAATTATATTCAACATATTGTAATGCGTTGTAGCCAAATAAGACACAAAATACTCAATTTGTATCCTTTCATTTAATAATAATAATAATAATAACACGCTTTTATTGACCACACAAGTTTTACAGCAACTAAAAATTACATTACAAAACGTGGTCAAAAGGCAGAGATCAGAGCTTGCCTAATCTGTAACAATTAACCAAGTTCTGCTCTTCCACTCAACCTTTCAAATGTACACAACTATGTGAATACAAATACAAAAATACAAATATAAAAAAGTACACAATTACGTAAATTAACGAATAAGTTCAAGCACATCAAGACAAGATCCACTGAAAAAGTTAAAAAATAAACAACAACAACATTAGTCTAGTTTAAGCCTGCCATTAATTAAATCCATTTTAACCGTATTCTCAAATTAATTGAATGAAAATTTTAAGTAGTAATTGGGTATCCTATTTAGTAGCCTGGTTATATAAAACGAAAAAGAGCCCTAAAACAAATTGGTTTTGTGGATAGGTGGAGTCAGTTTATACTTATGTCTAATGTTAATATTATGAACGTCAGTTCTAAAAGTTATTATGTTATATAAATATGCGGGTGTATAAGTTTTAATAATTTTCATGAATAAAGTGCAAGCATGTAAGGCACGTCTCTGATTCATATTTAGCCATCTAAGTGTTTTTAAATGTGAAGAAATGTGATCCCTCCTGCGCAATCCACAGATAAATCGAATGCAAGAATTCTGAATTCTTTGCAATCTTGTCTCATCATATTTAAATGAACATGGCCCATAAACTGTGTCTCCATAATTAGCATGTGATAAAACAATTGACTCATAAAGCATTTTTTTAGTTTTTTTTAACAGGTCTTCATGTCAATATAATAATTTTAAGCTACTATAAGCTTTTCTAGTAATATCGGACACATGAGAGCTAAATTTGAACGACTCGTCAATGAGAATGCCTAAATTTTTGGCACAACTCTCTAGCCGGAGATCTTCACTGCCAATTTTTATTTTAATGTGACTACGAGATCGGTTTTTTTGTAGCGGAGCGACCAAATAGAAGCATTTTGGATTTAGTGGGATTAACAGTTAAGCAATACATTCTGGATATATTTATTAACGATTCAATATCTTTGTTAATGCTATTGCAAGAAACCTCAATGTTTTGTTCTGGAAAAGAAAGATAGAGTTGAGTGTCATATGCGTAGGTATGTACTGTGCAAAAGTTTGGAGATAAGGAGAATAGCGAAGTATATATTACAAATAGAAGTGGGCCCAAAATTGACCCTTGAGGTCCTCCAGTTTGAATATAACGAAATCCTGAGACAGTATTATTTAGCACAACAGCTTGGCATCTGTTGTGTAAGTAGTTTTGAAGCAACGACACTGCTTCAGGTGAGAACTCAATGTACTTTAAAAAAGCTTAAAGGAGATTATGATTAATTATGTCAAAGGCCTTGGAATAATCTAAAAAGATTAAAACAGTTAACAAATTGTTATCAGTCGCTCTATAGATATAATCTGTGACATTTAATAGGGCAGTAGTACGACTAAAACCTGGCCAAAACCCGGACTGATATGGCGGGAGTAAGGAAAATGCGTTTAAATAGTCACGTATTTGCTTGTCAAGAAGTTTTTTCAAAAACTTTTGATAGACAACAGAGAATACTAATTGGACGTAAATCGGAGAAGTCCATAGGTAAATAGACCTTAGGTAACGGAACCACAAAAGCCTTTTTCCAAACCGTTGGATAAGTATTTGTAGAAATAATAAAATTAAAAATGTGCTTCAAATAAATTAACAAGAAAGGACATCAGATTCCATGCCCACAGGACAGGTCCGACAGGAAAAAATTGTAATCGGTCGCTGGCAAGTTCTGCATACTTTCTTGACTTTTCTGTTCTTTCGACGAGGACAGAAGGTACAAAAGCTTTCATTGGTATTTTCTGGTTGTCTTACTCCTGGTGTTGGTAATTTTGCTGTTTTTCTAATAAACATTCGTAGGCTGCAAGGTAAGCTTGGAATCTGGGACCGATTTATAAGGTGAGGTTTTATTAAAGAGAGACCAAGTTCTTTCAGATATGCACGTCTAGGTGGTATAGGATCGTTAATGTTATTCGCCTTATGTATTATATAACTATTGACGCCGCCAATGTTAAGCATTGAAAAATATATCGTAAGTGGCCATCTACAACTTACTCTAGCAACCGAGTACAATGTTTTCATTTCGTCAACCACGTCAACTGCACTTTTAGTTAAATTATAAAAGGTTATAATTTCTGGTTTAACTTGATCACCTGTATCTTTATCTATGGCATCGTCATCGTGCATGGTGGACAAAAGAAGTACATTCTTTTTCTTCTTCTTCTGAGGAACATATGGAACCAATACACTTTCTTTTGAAAAGGCAAACATACTACTAAAATAGGGCCGTTCCTTAATATTTGAGAATTGAAGGGGTATTTCATGCTTATTTTTTCTCAACGTGCCAACAATAGTAATATTGTGGTTGATTTTAAGCTCTTTAGCCAGTGGAACGGAAGTGAAATAGTTGTCCATGGTAACATTTCTACCGGTATTAAGAATTGGCTCTATAATCCTCTTTACTGCCCCAGAGGCTGTATTTTCTACTTTATATTGACCTTCAGGCTGTTTTCCTGCATAAATTTCCAAATTGGAGGTGTAAAACGATCTAGAGTCAACTAAAGCATAAATTTGAATTCCGTATTTTGCCGGCTTGTTAGCAATATATTGCCGGAATTTACAACGACCTCGAAACGCTTCAAGCATCTCATCCACAGTTCCGTATTCACCAATTGTGTAATGTGATTTACAAAACTGAACGAAAACATCAAACCGTTTCCTAATGGGGGCTAAATTGTCCGAAGCTTTGCGAACATCCCTGTCGTCAATGCTGTCGAATCGTAGAGCACTCAGTAGAGTATAAAATCTTCTTTGAGACATTGTTCCGTCATCTGTCCAGAGTTCACAAATATTTACATATTTACCAGCTAGATACAAAAGAGCCCTTAGTTCATCAAAGTTAGTATCACTACAATCCCTTTAACGGCTATATTTTGTACGCTTTATTCGAAAATATTCATTAGTGCAATCGACCACTTCTTGAATTGATTCGTCAGGAAAAAAAAGTTTCCAACATTCTAGCGGTAGTTTTGCATTTCGTGCTTGACCTTTTACACCTGGCAAATGTGTTACCAAATTGTGTCTCCTTGTACGACCCCTAATAACAGGAGCGTGCTTCAGCCATTTAGTTACTTTGTCTGTGCCAACATAAATTGGAGCGTTCTGAAAAAAGATTTCATCTAAGACATCAATTATTATTTCGTCATTTTCAGCCACACTTCCTTGATCGGCAATTCTTTCATTTTCGTAATCGGATTGGTCTGTGTCTGTGTTGTGAAGACTGTGATTACTTTCTGCGTCACTTTCTTAACCATCTAATCTCCCATTATCGTCTCCGAGGGGCTGAAGATGTTCATTTTGATCTGAAAAAAAATTATTACCTTATATAATACTATAATGACAAAAAAAACAAGAATTGCTATATATATTTACGGTGAAAAACAAACAGACAGAAAAACTCAAACTAAAAAACACATCGTATAGCTTCGACAAAATTTCGATTTTTACCAATATTCATACGGATAACTAAAAAAAAATGAATGCTTACCTTTATTTTTTTCTTGATCAAACTTCAAAAGTGCAAGGTCTACAATTCTTTCTCCACGACTCATCGCACCACACTAGTTTAAAACAACAAATACAAATGTATAGATATGGTGCTAAATTTATTACACGGTTAGTCGCCTAATGAGGGAAAATCTCACACGAAGAGCGTCCTTCTGATAAACACTCTGCACTACACTAATATTAGGTGATGAGCTTACACTTATCATGCTCGGAATATAGGTGGGAGTAGCCTGTGAAGTAGCCGATATGACAACGCTGAGAAATGTGTCTAAAGACAAATATACCAGACTTCAAAAAAAGTGTGAGAGAAAATCTCATTTGGCGACTAATGCTGGGTTAATAGACAATACTTTGTGATCATCATCTTCAGTTACTTCACAAAATGCTAAGTTGCACAATTAACTTTTTTATCATAAATGTCAAGGGATTTTAACTCTTTCCAGATGTTTGATTTCGTTTGTGTAGTTAGTTTGACTGTCTTATTTGTTAAATTTCTGAGATTTTTATAATAATTAAAATGGGCCAAGTTTTTAGTCTTTTTAAATCTTTGTAAAGCTTTATTTCTTAACGACATCATTAGCTTAAGATTTGAAGTGTGCCACGGTGATTTAGGTTTTGTTATTTTAACTGTTTTTATAATAGCATGACGGTTAAAGACGTCTGCTGAAATCCGTTATTTTGTGTTTTCCCATGTCTCGATTAACATCTTTGCTCCCAAATTTCACATCATTATTTGGTTATGCCGTGCTGATGAGGCAAAGTGAGCCAGAAACATGCATGTCCACGGTTACCACTCTATTTCAGTAGCCCTTTACTTTGCGTGAATTACCCATGATTCTCTTTGTTATATATATATATATATATATATATATATATATATATAGTGTTAGGAAAATTATGAGGGCACATATGTTTTATCATCAATGTGTTAGAAAGAGACAAAATACGTATAAATTCAGTGTATCATTCTTTTTCGGTAACGGGATATCATAAAGTGGAAAACGGTAGAAATATACTCCCACCACGTGTAAAGGTATGTCTGGTAGGCACCGCTTTCGAGAGACGTTTAAATACAGACGTGTAATGTGGACAGTTAAGTTTATTAATTGAGAAATAATAAGATTATAGTAAACTGATAGCTTAATGCAATGAACAATAAAAAAAATCAACATTACTTTCGTTTATCGCTTCATGATTAATTTACAATGAAATAATTCAGTAGTAATAATATAATTCACTATATTAGTTCGGTTAGTATTGGAATAAATAACATAACATGCGAAATAAAATTTGTAATAATAATAATATGTGTTTCCAAATATATCAATTCCCATTTTTCGCTAACAGGATCTCATAAGTGGAAAACCCACAACGCGGGCATCTCACTCTTTGTAGCTTCTAACACTATTGCCAATTTATATTAATTGTGAAATGCATTGTTTTAACACGAGAAGTTATAAGAAGATTTTAATTATGATAATTCGAGAGATTGTAACAGATCAAGATATAATTAATACCACCTATTACTTGAATATTTTTTTGTAATGCTGGAAATTGTTGTCTAGTTTTCAGTTCGAAAGCGGTTAAAACCTTTACTTTTTTCCAGATTTGGCAACGTGAAATTGGTCTCGAAACATCTGCTGTGTTTCGAATGTGTTTGTAAAAAAATTTGGTAGCTTCATCGTTTGTATGCAAATGAGAACGAATTCTCTGTGTAGACACACACACAGTACAAATTAAAAAAAAACGAAAATAAAAATAAAATCGAATTCTAATGAAAGTGCCTAGAATTTTTAAATAATAGTAATATTATGATTTGTAATAAATTAAAAAATAAAACTTCTTAATTCTTCAATGAGCTTAAATCAAATGTTCGAATAAACTAAGTTATGAGCTACATTTAAACATCTTCAAGAGGCGCACGCGCGATTCGTATTCATCTGGTATAATAATCTACGATGGCTTTTAATTCTCTCTCTCTCATGATTATCCTTCTCTAATACACTGGTAACGGCATGTGTCCATTATAAGATCCCTTTGGCCGTGACAGGTTATCGTTTTACGTTGAAATTGAATGTGACTGATTTCTCTCACAAATAAGAAGGAAATTTTTAAGGGCACGCGTGGATTGAAAATGAAGAGAGGGGACAGATAAAAGTAGAAGAATTAAAGCTCTAAGCGAAATCGTTTCATCAGGAGCGTAGGAAACAGAGGCGGTTTACATTGAGATATTTCTAAAACGAGAAGCAGTTGAACAAATATTAGCATAGGACATATTTCTCATTTTATGCTATCCTGTTAAAGAAAATGGTGATACACTGAATACGCTTGTTTTATTACAACATGTTGTCGCTTTTTGACTCTGTATTGTTGCCATAGATTATTCCTTATGATATTAATGAAAATTATTATGCTTATATATAGCCTCAATATCGACGAATGTAATTTCTTTAGCTGTCTTCCAGTGATTTTTTAGTGGTACTTATTTCAAATACATATTAGGTAGGTTTTAATTTATTGTTCAAATCATATTAGCGAGTACTACCCGAACTGATATAGTAAATTAGTTTCTTACTACTGAATTATTTCTTTGTAAATTAATCATGAAGGGATTAACGCAAGTAATGTTGATTTTTTTATTGTTCATTGCATTAAGCTATCAGTATAGTACAATCCAGTTATTTCAACTTAAGAAAATGTGTTAAATTTGAATAAAAAAAACTGTTTAATGGTTAAACGAACTTTTTTGGAATGTTAATTTACTCATTTATGTTTAAGTTATCAAGAAACTTAAACTAATATAGGTATTTCATTTTTCAAATTAAAATATAAATCGTTTAGTAGGATAGCCAAAATAATTTAACTTTTCTATTTTCTCATTGTATCGATCAATTTGCTATTATAGCAATATTAGCAATAATTGTTGATATAGTAACAACAAAAAATCGTTTAACAGCATATGTCGTTATGACTTAATGATCGAATTGTGCAGATTAACTAAGATTTAAAAATAATGGAGTGGTTAAGAAAATTCTAATTCTTACTTTGATTAAAGTTGAAACGAGGAAAATACTGTTTTATTTTGACCAATATCTGTTGTCATAAGGAAATATGAATATTTGACAGGACAAAAAAACTACCAAGGTTATTGGGATTGTCTTATAAATTATGGTTTATTCATACATTCTTGGATGCCAAATTTAAAGCTATTTTTTCGACGTCTTCATGACTGGGCTTACAAATACCACTTTTTGATATTTTTTTCTTCTTTGTCGTACTGAACAACCTATTTTTTCATTGTGTGGAATATCAATATTTTGCGAAGAAGCAGAATTAACAAGGTTGTGTTTAGACACTAGTGCTGCAATTGGTGGTATCGGGGCGATAGCTTTATCTACAATCTCAAGTTCCTCCAAGGAAGTTGTAGCCTCAAGAATTTACGAAAACTTTATTTTAATTCCATTTTTTATCTCTTCAAATTCAAATAATTTGAACTATTCTTTTTACATAATTCTTTGAGAATGCAGTCCTCTTCAATGAAATTTTCTTGGACTGCGTGAAGACTATTTTCTAAAAAAATAACATGAGAAGTCATAAAAACTATGAAAAAAGGAAAAATACGTAGATTAAATTGCACTGTGCAGAAAAGTTCCAAAAAGCGGCGTAGATATTTTTTTCTGGGGTGTAATCGATCCTTCACATTTTTTAGTCAGCTGCAAGAGATTTCCTAATAAATTTTTTGTCAATTTATCGCTACTTATAATTTTTTAAGTTAAACTCCCATCTCTGTATGGGAAAATGTCACAATTTTGGATTGGAGATGTAGCGATTTCTTGCACTCCTTGCATTCAGAATTCATAAGCAGTAGAGAAAATAGTTTGGCAACAAAAACTGAATAAAATAGTACACAATAATCAAGGAACGTAAATAAAATTTACATACTCGTATAATCTTGCACAATGATAAACATTTCTATTCTACATTCCGCAAAACCTTACAAAATTATTTAAAAGTCCGGTACCATTGTTGCCAATACCACTATACTAAAACTTAAAATACCTCAGAATAGCAAAAATTTTACAAATCAAAAATATTCTGAGATATTTGAAAAAGTATAAAATGAATAAATTAGAGAATCGAGTACAGTTAGAAAAGTTTTAAAATTGCCAATAACTTTTTTATTATTGTAAAAACTATTCTCTGTGTAGTCTTCTCGAAGGCGGTGCCTGGCATACACCCCATCAGAAATACAGTGAAAGCACGTTTTCCACTTTATGATATCCTGTTAGCGAAAAAGAATGTTACAGAATGTTACACTGAATTTATATGTATTTTGTCTATATACATATATATATATATATATATATATATATATATATATATATATATATATATATATTATAATAAATATTATTATTAAGATTGATTTTATTTTATCTATGATTTAGTGGTTTTACCTTTGAGAAAGTAAAGCTCATGGTAAGTTTAGTTATATTTTTATTATTGATTTAATGGTGTAATGGAGAGCATGAGAAACTTACTCTCGTTGGGTTCAAGATAATTAAAATATATGTAATTTGTATTTACCAAATATTACCTTACCATTGTTTCCTACAAAAATAGTGTGAGTGTTAGCGCGGAACATACCCATTCAACCTCTATGATATCATACCTTTGTCTATCATCAACATATGACATGAATAAAATGCAGAAGAGTCAAAATTTAGTTTGTATAATTATGAAACGACATCAAATTGAAAAACATTATAATCATTAACGAAAAAATTCAGTTAAACAAATTATTATTATAAACAACTATACATAAATTAAAAATTCTTATACTTAAAAAAATTGTAATACGTGAAATTTGGCCAAATTAGTTATATATATGTCTGAATTGTTTTAAATGGTACCATATAAATTATATATACACTGACCTGTACATAACACTTGGAAGTCTCTTTATGTGCACTCTATTCCTGTTCTCCCCTCCTGGAATGAAGCTGGACTCTCTTCAAATCGTGGAAATAAATTCGCTAGTTTGTATCGCAGGTAAGTCAATATTATTTATTAAATTGTTCTTCTCACTTGACTTAAAATGTTTTGCGATGATCCTAAATGCTTTTAATCAAATACATGAGACTATCATGTAGAAATTTACTTAAAATTTACGCATAGCGTCCCTTCTCAAATTCAATAGTTGATAATTTCCACAAATAATTGTTATTTAGAAATATTTTCTGCTCTAAATGTTTCTTAGGTTATACTTTATCATTTATATTCAGTTTTTACTTAAATTTCAAACAATTTTCACTTATTTTAGTTAAATTTTTAGAAAGATTTTCTTACATGTCCATTTTCCTAAGCATCACACCACACACTTTTTTGTTTTTCAAATCAACAAACTTTTGTTGCTAGTCTTGTTATTTGAAACAAAACACTACTGAGTTGCTAGATATTTCATAGTCTTTTTATTGAATGTTCAATAGTTAATTTAATTGTCTTCGTCTTATTCCTATTGTCATTAATTATTTGTGTAAAATTTCAATATAATTCATTATACCTATTTACATGTGAACAATTTCCAAAATATATCTTATATTTATTTACAATGATAGTATCTATCCCACTTTAAATTTTAAATATCAATGAATTTACAATCATTACGTCCTTAAAATCTTTCATATTGCCTTTCAATTCATTTCTTATATATAATTCACCAATTATCTCCTATGAACTTGTCCTATCATTTAATACAATTACATATTTTTAAACATTCCATCCGCTTTGCAAATATTTAATATTTCAAAATTCTAACTTACTTCTGTGGTTGAATATATTTCTATGTTTTAGTTCTATGCTACATGACGTGACGTTGTATGTAGTGACAGTTCAATGATTTCATTTCAACAAATGTGATAACTTGTCTGTATATGAGTATCAAATATCCTGTAATAATAATAATTTCATGTTCTTTTCAGATTCATTTTGATATTCTAGATACAATATACATATGATCAACTGTGCTGCTAATAAAAAAATATGAATTTTTAATTTACCAGCGATGGATTAAAATTTATGACTCATTGTTTACAAATGAAATCTAAGGTAACGATTTTCAATATTATTGATGTATTTATATAGTTATAAAGGATAATTGATATCATAGGTGTTTGATTTGGTATGAGATATATTTCTTACTTATAATTATACGTATAAATAATAATTCTGTCTGTCTGAAGAAAGTAATCTCTATTCACCATCTGACAAAGTTCAAATTTCATATATTTGTGTCTCATTCTCTTTAATATTTACTACGATAAGTTCAATATATATATATATATATATATATATATATATAAGATCTCTTTTACATACCTCAAATTGAGGGCCTAAGCTTCCTCAAAAATTCTACAATAGTTCCGTCAAAAACGAGGATGAAAATAATCTATCCAAATCCCGACTACGTTATGATTTCAGTCAAAAATCCTTTCAATCAAAGGTCAGGCAGCGTGGTTTCCAAAACGGCCATTATCCATCAATTACAGCCACCACCAGCTTCCCGAATCAATTTACAACGTCTTGATTATTATCCCCAACTGGGATGGTTTCAAATACCATTATTAAATCAAGATATTACTGAAAACTGAAACTCATGCAGCCACCTCAAAATTTTGATTAGAAGAGAAAGTCCTCGGTGCTCGATGCGCCAATAACACAAGTAACTTAACTTCTCCCTACAACGCAACTCAACGCAAGTTTTTCAGCTGACAGAAATTCGTCTTAACCACAGAACATAGAACCACAATCCGCTTAAGACATCGAACAAAAAGTCGAGTAAACCCAAAAGTATTGATAATAACAGTTCGCATGTCATCTACGAGCACATCGGAGAGGAAATCTGTAAGCATAATGAGTTATCTATAACTCGTAAAGTCAAACGACAAATGCTAGACAAATATCTCGACTACTCCCAGTGCGAAACGACAAACGAACGCAGCTATCTAGGACGTATCTGTCATCGAACAAATTGACAATTCAACATAACCAGACTTTTCAACAACAACAATACGACGATTCTTATAAGTATTAGAAATCATTTAAATTATTTTAAACAATAATAGTACCATAGTACCCCCGAAGATAATGATGTACAAAGCCAAAATAACCGGAATTATCATACAAATCAGATGTAATCAAACAGTTAACGTCTTATGGGTAAATGTTTGCAATATATTATAATGACAACCAAGTCTTAAACAGATGTTTCTGAACGATATGGAAATACTTACTGAAGCCATGACATGGTATATAAATGATAAACAAATATACAACTATCTCGAGAAACAAGTATGTATAAAATAATCAGCAAATATATGTTTTAATCTAACACTAGTAAAATGTTTTAAACAAAGTCAAGGAATCGAATACAATCGAACCCTGATAAATTATAGCACGTATCAGCTAAAGCGGGCAGTTTTTTTGGACTACTGAGTCTAACACCCCAATATGATGTAACAAAAGCAGAAATCAGTAGTCCCACGGTCACTCATATCTACAATAAAAACAACAAGAGAAAAAAATAAACCCTTAACACCCATGAAATATACAGCGACAAAACTGACAAGAAAACTAATTACCGGACTTTTAAAAAGGTAGGCGCTCATTTTGTTTCATATGATAACAAAACTTTACTCTTCACACTTACCTAGCGACAAATCTCAAATTGTAGTCATGAAGTGAAGACACGGTTGGTTACAGCCCGCAACACTTCGCCAGAAGGATGATGGCAGAGTTATCCCTAAAACTCTGGGCTGACAGAAACGACTTCAAATATGATATAAAGCAGAGTCGAACTCTGACTGTTTCAATGTGACCCTCAACGGAACCGCAATTCAAAAAAAATTCCTACGCACGCCGATGGGACTATGAATATTAATATGGAAGTGAGAAGGATGATTCACAATATAATGACTATATTGTCAATAACAAATTGTATTGTGAATTGGACATTGAGAGAGATGAATAAAGCCAGAATCACCACAATAAAAATGGAATTATTGCGGAGAAAAGCCGCCAAACTGAGGAGGCACGTAAGAAGGTGGACAAGAAAAGAAGAATGGAAGGAATGCGACGAATGGAAGATACAGATTCAAAAATATCCTGAATTCGTGTTCTACACTTGGAAGGTAGAAGAAGAAGAGCAGGAGAAATCTAACAAGCCGCTCTCAATAAGGATTTTCAAACTACTTGGCATTCCAGTACATCCAGCTTTATATCTTCATTATTCATAAACGTATTAAATGTCCATCTGAAAGTATGTCCAATGTATTTTACAGAATTGTAGTATAGTCATATTAGGAGTTTCACCTCAATATGAGAGATGATATGGTATAAACTACTACATTTTCGCGTTCTTTAAGTTGTCTCAGAAACTTTATAAAATCTCAGGACTACGTCGCAAATCATGCAAGGTCATATATCACAGAACAAAACAAAATTATTTCAATATGTACTATAAAAGTTGTAGAGTATTAAATTGGCGATAGATTTTGTTCCAAACATTTTTCCATGTGCGCAACCTCATATTAAATTACGAAGATATCCTCATCAATGAATATTCTATTCATTGCTCAATTTGTTTGTTTGAATTTTACATATATTTTATATATTAATTTAACAATACTACTTTGGGTAATTAAAAACTCATTAAATAGAATACTCATTGTATATACAATCAATTCACTTGAAAAGATTGCTAATTCCAACAAGTCACCTCTCCTGTAAATCTTACTTGTAATATACAATTCCGCTAAATGTGAGAAGTACATCAATCAATTTCAATAAAATCAGTTAATCAAATCTACAAAGCTTCATAAATCTGTCTAGTTGTCCAATCTTCCACCGATATGTGGAACAATTCATCAGCATATGAACCGTATGCATCACCAAGTAAGAGCATGATTTAGAATCCCTGGTTGGGTTCTGCAAAAGGAATTCCTGGAACCATTGTCAACAGAATTACATCCAAATCCAAATGATTAGATCCTGTTTATTGGGGAGGATCGGGCCGCATTTCCAGGATTTTAAATTAATTTTATGCTCCACTGCTTCCTATCGGTTTTTTGTCTTTCCAGTTTCGGATTCCTAGGCTGTTTATGTCAGCTATAACTTCTTGTAGTCACGTTGATTTTGGCCTTCCTCCTTTCCTTTTCCTACCAGACTTCCACTAAGTTATTGCATTAATTGTTATATTTGGACCCGCTCTCCAAACATGTCCCAGCCATTTTAACCTCTGCTCTTTTATTCCACTAAATTCCACTAATGATTTCCCTCTGGATGTCCATTTTTAGTTCTGTATTTGTTCTTTTCCTATATTTATTTTCAGCTATTTTCATGAGTCCTAGTATGATTCTTAGTACTTTCCGTTAAAAAATTCTTAGGTCTTCTTGTTGTTTCTTGGTAATTATCATAATTTCAGCTCCATATGATATTGCTGGTCTAATTATTGTTTTATGAATTATCATCTTGGTGTTTTTGCCCATTTACTTCTTAATAGTTTATTATTTGCTTGGAATACTCTGTTTGCCGCCATAATTTTCTCTTCAATTTCCATATATCCTATCGTCAGTTACCGTCACTCTTAGATATTTCACTTTATTATCTTTCTCAAATTTGTGTTCGTCAATTCTGGTATTACTTTTCATTAGGTGTTTGTTCACGGTCATTATTCTTGTTTTGTTCCATTTATTCTTAGGCCCTAACCTTCTACCACAATTTCTTTGACTTTTTTTCCATAATCCCTCTGTAGTCCTCCGCATATGCTATCAGTTGTCCACTTCTTGTCCTTATGTTTCCTTTGTCCACATTTCTAACTCCATATTCCAGTGCCAGATGAAATAGAGTTGTTGACAGAGAATCTCCCTGTCTAACACATTTGTTTACTTTAGCTGTTGATTGTCTGATAGTCATTCAGACTAACTTTCTTAGTTTTTTGTTGGTCTCCATAATTTCAAGTGCTTTTATTAGTTGTTGCCTATTCATTGAATCAAAGGCTTGCTCAAAATCTATAAACAGTATCTCCATTCCGATTTGATGTTCGTACGTTTTTTCCATTATTTGTTTCAGGATATGGACTGCGTCCCGTATGGGTATTGCCCTAATATTGCGGTTATGATGGTCTTTTTTGTATAAGTGTTAACAGTATTTTATATGTCGTGTTAAGTAGTGTCATCCCTCTGTAATTTGTCCAGTTATGTTGATCCCTTTTTATATGTATTAATACTATTTGACCCAGCCTCCACTCTTTCGGCATCTTTTTATCCCTCCATATATGTCTTATTATTTCGTAAATCTGTTGCGTTAGTTTTTCTCCTCCATACTTAATTAATTCAGTATTTATCCCGTCACTTCCTGGTGCTTTCCCGTTTTTGCTTTTACTGATGATTTCTTTTATTTCTTCGAGCGTTGGCTCTGGTATTTGATATTCTACTACTTCTTGATCTTCCAAAAGCCCTTCCAGTATTTCCGTCTCTGTTAATACATTCCTATAATATTCCATTCATCTTGCTTTATATTCTGTTTTGTTTTCTACCACTTTTCCATTTTTATCTCTAATTCCAATTTATATGGACTTACATAGTCTATTTTGTTCATTAATTTTTTTGTAGAATAATTTAAAGTTTTTATTATTATTTTCGGCTTCTATTTTCTCTAGTGTGGTATCCACCCATTCTCTTTTGAATTTCTTTACTGCCTTTTTTGCTTGTTTTCGTAACTTGTCATATTCGTTCTTGTCTTCGTCATTATTCGTTCTAAGCCATTTGTCCCAAGCATCCCGTTCCCTATTATTCTGCACTCGTCATTATACCAACCATTTCTTGGTCTGTTCTTTTTAATGCCTATTTTCTTGCCGCTGTATTTATACATTCTTCTATTTGTTTCTATTTGTCTTGAACTTCATTGATTTGCACTCCCTTTTCTTTGTCTTCCAGTAATATTTCCATACGCTTTCCATATTTCTTCCTAGTTTTTATATCCTCTATCTTTTGTATATCCCATTTATTAATTATATGTCTACTATTGATTTTTATTTTTTGTTTCAAAGTTGCGGTGACCATGTAGTGATCTGAGTCAGCGCAAGCTTCCCTATACGTCCTTACGTCTCTGATTGATTTCCTCTTGATACTAAAACATGATCGAATGATTCGAATTTTGTTAATTTTACTAATATTGGTCTGTTTTTTCCATCTTGATAATCACCTTCTCTGGCTGTTTCTTCTATATTTGCTTTCTCATTAATGGCCACCTCCATTTATTTCAATATTTTACGCAGTTTTCCTTCAATTTCTTCCATTTTTTCTTCTTTTCCATCCGTTATTCCTTATTATTGAAACATTCCTCTTTTTTATTTCTCTTTCTAGGATTTCTATTCCTACTTCTTCTGCTGATATTACTGTTCTCATTTCATCGTTTTCTTGACGTAACAATATTATCTTATTTGTGTTCCCCTCCAACTTGTCTTCTAAATCTTCCAATTTCTTTGTTATCTCTTTAAACATTTCCTTGATTTCTTCCATATCTTCCTTCTTATGATTCAATTTAAAGTGCCACAGTCTCCCCATTCCAACTGGTGACCGCGTTGCTCCCGCAGTTAATGATAGAAGTTTACTTTAATTCAACCTCTAACCCACAGACTGGCTTTCACCCCTGACACATGAGCTGTATTTACTTCTCAAGCACTCAAAATATATTTATAAATTATCTACGCCTATGTCTATCTATCTAAATTGTTCGGTAATAAATACCTGTTTTTTGATAAATGTAGCTACTGCTTAATTTAACGACCAATAAGTTATTTTAATTGTGATATGAGTTTCATTATTTCTGCAGATTGTGTTTGATTTTTGTATTGCTTAATCTACGCTTACCTTTAACTACTAATCTTGTGTAGACTGATTCAGTTTCAAATCAAAAAGATAGTTTTGAACCACTCAATTTCTCACTTTCACGATAATTATACGTGTTTTACCTATCGTACCAGCGGCGGAACTGATTCTTACTTAACTTTAATTATTAGAGTTCAGATCTTATTCCATAATTTTTTGATGGGCGCCACTTGATCTTAGATGTTCTATAACCTTTGTTTCCTCACATTCGCAGAATACGGCATTGTCAGCTAATATACCCCATTTTGCAAGTTTGAATTTGGCAGGAGAATGCCAGTGCGGATACGGTTAAGTATACGCCCGTTGGCCCATTCAAGCCCCATGGTCTGCGCAGGTTTTTGGTGCAGGGGGTATATTGGTATATTTCTGGTTATTCTATGCTGACAGTTCAGCCGCCTACTTTGTTGAGGTTCCTCAAGCTCATGTAATAGGTGTTTCTCGTCAAACGTGTATTTATACTTCTCTTGATATTGTGCACAGGCTCTGCGATCTTTTGGAGGCGCAAAACCCGCAGCCCAATATAGTAGAGGTAGGGTAGTGGATTTCATACAGCTGGTGACTACTCCGCACGTGTTTATTGCCATGGTAACTTTGTTTTGCATGCGTGGATCTACCCCAGACGTGATATGCATATTTTGCCGTTGCCCTTAAGACCTTTCGGTTTGCTCCCCATTTGCTTCTCGCGAGCTTTCTAAAAGGTTTTCTCTTGTAGTTACTTTTTGATTGTCGTTATGGCTATATTGTGTAACATATGTTCTCCCCCGGCTTGAGACTCTTCCTCAGGTTGTGGTATTCGACTCCAGTTAATGTATCTTTATAGCAATCACTGGGATGGGGTGAACAATCGATATTAAATTTGACGCCACCTTCTTTTTAAGCGATACTTAAATTAAACAAAATACTAAAAAGGTTAAAAGCTGGAAAACCTTATATTTACTTCAACTTAACAAACGAAATACTAAAAATATTTTCACGCGATGGCCCAAGTTAATATAAATTGCTGAAAATCAAATATCAAATGTTCAGCAAATTATATTTATTAATAACTCAATAGATAATTCACATTAACTGCATATCCAAAACACAAGACGAATACGAACGTCGTTATACAATAAAAATCTCCAATTCTAGATTTCCTTGAATTGAATATAAGACAAAGGACTTATCTTTGGAGAGATTCTGGAATTATTCAGCTCTCAGCTAGGTCCTAGTCGATATAGATATGGTCTTCAATCCGTCCCGGCCGGTTTTCTGTCGTCTTCTATGGGTGGTGTTTTCATAGGGCCTACCCAGGGGCTGCAGAGCTGAGGAAAGAAAATAGAGTAAAAATCAAGGAAAAATTCTGGGAAGGAAGGAATAAATAGAACAGATAGGAAGCTTATGCTTCAATACATAAAAAACTGAATCTAGTTTTTAAAATAAAACTAACAGAAGTCTGTTCCATCATATTCGCTTTGTTCCCTAAATAAACAGAAAATGCGGAATTATATAAAAGCTAAAAAAATAATGAAAAGATATTATTAAAAATTTGATTCAAAAAGAATATAAAATGTTTCTTTTTTACAATAAAAAAGAATTAAACATACAAAATTCGTCAAACGCCAGCCGATATTATAATTTTAAACCAAACAGTAAAAACATCTGGAAAAATATTTCAAAAATCTAACTCACCAGCAAATATGTGAAACCACAACGATGTAGGTACTAACTCATGAATTTTACTGATAGGAAGAGACTTTTCCAATGTACGAATCGTTTAAATACACGAATTTTGTTAAAGAAACAAGTTTTTTAATTTCGAAACATTAGTACGACGAAATTAAAATACCATAGTCCGATAGAAATCGCAACAGGCGATCGGCTTGTTACAAGTGCTTGAACGAGAAGACGCGATGAGTACAATTCCTAGGTATTTTGACTTGACACTGTGTTTTGTAATTGTGAGAATGGATGCAAGATTGCTTTAATCCTGTGTTAATGCAAAGCGACCAAGAGTAACAGAGTATATTTGACATGGAAATCTTAATAGATCTGAAAACAACGATTCGGGACAACGCAGATGATGATAATTGAATATAAATTTTCGAACGCTCGGAATATGACTGAGAAGAAGAAGAGACCTATTATTTTTTTTTCAAATCATCAAAATATTTGCAAATTCACATCTCATTCCAATTAAAATTGTGAGAAATATAGAGTTGAATAGAGTGCACTATAAGGAAGATCAACGAAAACCAATCAATATCAAAAAGCTTCGAGATCAACTCAGGACTCTGTTATCCAAAAATATGTTTGATTGTATTCTAATGCATAGTACGCGAAATAAGTATGAACAGAACAGGGACACTAAAAATGAGTGCAATACAATTACTGGCATATGCAGACTATGTAGTACTGAACGATGTAGAACTGAAAGGACAAAAAGTGATTTATAATTAAGCACAAAGCCAAAGCTATGAATATATTGGTGTGGTTATCGAGGACGACGGCGACGTGAGAGGGAATTTAGAGGATAGACTGACGAAAGGAAGTAAAATGGAAGGAACATCTCTAGAAAGACACATCTATACGAAACAATAATTAGACCAAAAGTAATCTACGGAAGCGAAACGTGGATACTTAACAAAACAGAGGAAGAGAAATTAGATAAACGGGAGAGGAAAATACTCAGGAGGATACTAGGAGGCAAATTATGGCTAAGAAGAACGAAATACGAAATTTATTTGCGGAAGCAAAACTGAGCAAAGTAATAAGATCCGAACGGATAGGGTGCATGTGGCACACACAGAGAATGCGCGATTTTGAAACTACAAAAATATTATGAACATAGAAATAACAGGATCAAGAAAAAATGCAGACCAAGGAAAATGTGGTACGCAGAAGTAACAGAAGAATTGAGAGAAATATGAATCCAGAACTGAGAAACTAAAGCATCGGATAGGAAAGAGTGAAAGGAAATCTCTTCCAAGCAATGGGCTTATAAGCCCCGCGTGTAGTACTTTATTACTATATACAATATGTGTAAAATGCTATTGATTTCAAAGCATTAAATAATGAATGAAATGGAGCATTTATTATTAACGATATTTTCCCGATTTAATACGTTTATAGAAGGTATTATTCACAGAGATTCACGGTTGGCTTTAATTATGTATGGACTAACCTGATTACTCTTTGTTACAAAATAATATAACAAAAATGACTGGAAGTTTGTTTTAATATCGAAAAATTGTACTTTATTGAATATTTGAGAGGTTGAAATTTATATTGAACACAAAATGCGTGGCACCAAAAGTGAGAAGTATTAAATAGTGGTCCGGTGTTTCGCTATAAACAGCTATATGGCGTGGAAGAAGTATTATTAGCAACAAAGACTCATTTTTGAATGCAATACCAGGAACTGTAAAACTCAAATTTATTATTAAAAATTCGGACTTAATACTACTTTTGGGGGAAAAGGACATACTGTAATGTTTATTGTAAGTTTTTAAATAAATTCATATTTTTAAACTATAATTAGTGAGGTTATGTTAACCAAAATTGTCTAGGCAGTCTGTATTTGAAGGTGGCAGACGAAGCTGTGTTTCTTTTTTTTCTCCATAGTCATTTGTTTCGTGACGTAGTTTACCAAAGGTGACTATATTAAAAGAAAAAACTTTGATTAATATTGTTTTACCGGTCAGAAAGTGAAGTGACAGTAAAGAAAGTTTATAGTCGATTTAGGAAGAAGTTACACAGTTTCAACTTCACGCTAAGTAGGCTGAGGCCTATATGGGAGAGTATAGTTATTTTTTTAAAATAAATTTTCATGGGTTACCTGTTATCCGGGATGGAGAGTTCCTAGCAGATGTTTTCACACACCCACTGTCAGTTGTTCAATGTAGTTGGTGATTGTAATTAAACTACAAGTGAAAACCTAAAGCAGAAGCAGGTATATTAGTTCTTGGTAAGTTTTATCCATAATTTACTTGCCCTAAATTCAATATTTTAAAGTGATTAGAACAAAACAACAGGCAAGACAATTTCAATTGTAAGATTAACCCTCTCGCGATGATTTTTTTCCTGGGAGACATAGGAATACTGTGATTTTTTTATGTTTGTATACGTTGAAATTTTCTTTTATAATCGAAAATGTCGAAAAAAATATCGTGGGGTTGAAGGGGGTAGTGGTACATATGAGCACCATTAGTCTTATGTTGTGCTACTTTTATGTACCATTAGTTCTGTAGAAAAAGTTTGTTTCAAAATTTTTAAATATTTTTATTGTATATGATATAAAATATTTTAAGAATGATATATTGCAAAACATTTAGTGCATAGCGGAATGTCACGTTCTTGACACATTGTCTTTGTGCGTTTTTGGGTTTTATTTTCAGCGCATCTTTTGTATCTTCTTCTCGTCGTACCTTCCACGGGAAGATGTAAGATACTTGTTCGAGCCGCTGTCTTTTCTCAGTGGTCTTCTTTTCTTCGATAAACGTCGGTCAGTTGCTGTTTTTCTTTCTTCAGCTATCATTTCTTCTGCCATGGAAAGGAATGTTATTCTTAATATTTTCTTTATAGATAATCCAAGCGTTCACGACATCCATCATAAGCATACGATAGAACACGTTCTTCTACCATTTTGTCTGATTTGCATCATCTGGTCCGCCAAATCAACTCCTTTTATAATCACTCCTATATGATGCAACTATTTCTGGACGAGGCACACTGATTTTGGAGCCATCTTTCAAAGTTTTATTCACGGACATAACATTAGCATTATGGCAATTGCTCAACATAAGTCCATCTTTGCTGCACTGAAACACATATTCACATCTTTTCAATTTATCCTTGAATGTAGGTACATTTTTTCTATTTTAGTCAAAAGTACCTACTGCTGCATAATCTACATTCTGTAGTAGATTGAACGAAGTAAAAAAAGCGATCGAAATAAAAGATAATATCTTTATCTTTAGCTGTTGAAATTAGTGTTTTCTCTACACGTTCATCACAAATTCCATCTAGACGTTCAGTTTCACGGCCTGTGTAGATATTGGAATCATATGTATATCATCTGGTAAAAGAATCTGATCTAAGCCTCAACTTAATTCTCCTCTTTACAGGCTTCAGTGGTATGTACTGCTTCAAAGATGAACGCCCTTTGAAGTTAGTCATCTATTCATCTATGTTTTGAAAGCTACTACCCTGATGGCATTTCTGGAACGTAGCTTTCAAGCAATTTACTACATCATCAATATGGTATGTTTTGTAGCATCCTGCAGGTTTGGTTGGTGGTGCAAAATACATCTTTGATTAAATGATTTTGAATCGATCACGACTATAGCATTTTGTATTGCTGAATTGGATGAGTGGACCAGTAATCGCTTAGTTGGGGAACAGGGTTGTAAAACATTACTAGCATGCACCCAAGCACAACTTGCAGTTCTCCTTTAGCTGTTTCTTTCAAGCGAGCGTTCCTATTTGTTCGTTTATGTATTCGAATTCTTTCATTTGTACACTGAGCAATGTTCAAATATAAAGAATGTGTAATAGTATATTCTATATCAAGGGTGAAATAAGCAAAATTCTACACGAGTAGAAAGAGGGAAACGGTTCTACGAGTGTGGAATTTTGAATTCCACCCGTGTTATAGACTATACTTTTTCTGCGACTATCAAATAGAAACAAAAAAACATGTATTGCTAACTTCTTAATTTTTGGAGGAGTTGTGGTGAAATCGTGACTGCTGTCAGTATCAAACTCTAAAAAGGAATGCAGTCATATAATAACTATTATTTAGATAATACTATATATATTTACTTACTGTTTATGAAGTATTAATCAATTTTAATTTAACAAATAGATAATTAAACAATTTTCACCATCGGCGTTTTTCACAGTTGACAATGTTGTTCTTCTTTTTTCTTAAAAGTGCCACAAAATACACTTATGCTGCACTTCTGGCTCTAATAATTAATGCTCAATGACCATATTGGTAATTTTACGTTCACTTAGCGTAGTGCAGCTGATGTAGAAAACGGGACACGCCTATTTTCTCTTTCTGTCAAATTAACTGTTACATTGAAAGGGCGCCACAAGTATTCATTCCATACCAAGCGCGAGAATGAATATTCTTGCCCTACGGCTGAAATGAAGCTATTTCATATCCAAAAACTACGTCGGAATATAGAAACTCCATAATAGTCGTAGAAAAAAATTTTTTAAACAAACATATGGCGTCTCTTTTATAGTATTTGAGAATAGGAATGTAGTTACTCATGTTATTTCAAGTTATTACTCAAATAATTAATTCCCACCTCGAGCTTAATTTGCAATCTACGCGACAAGTACCTATGGTAATTATTGATTTTTCAAGAAGGAAGAAAGCGATAAGTCACTGTAGTAAAATAGAGACAGGTGTATAAGTACTGGGGACACTTCCAAGCGAAGTATTTTGAAAATAAAAATGAATTTTTGGATCTCTCTCCAACTTCCAACCTGAAACGAAAAGGTTGTGTCTAGTGAAAATTGGAAATATTGCCTAGGATAAGTAAAATTCAAAGGTATGTTAACGATTGCTTAATAATTTGACAATCAGCTTGAAATTTAATCTCTTCGTGGAATCAAGTTGTGAAGTAACTTTCGATCAAACAAATATTCGAGATTATTTTGGTGCTTTTTATTGAATAATGGTTTTTATGAGACACATACTTTTCGCTCGAAAGTCTGGAAGATGGGGAGCCCTATTTCTATAGGACAGACAGGTATTCTAATAAAAATATAAGTTCTGTTACTTTTTTTTTTCTCTGATAGCGTGATGTTTTTGATTGAAATTAAAGACAACCGTGATTAATTTTTTTTTGAAAATTTACACGAGGAGTAAATCGTTAAATTAAAATATTCTTCCAGTTACCTGGATATATTGGCATCTTCTATCCCTCAGATAGAAAAGGTTACTATTTCGGTTCATATTTAGGGAAAATAAATTACGTCGAAGAATAAATATTTCATAGTTTGTTTTTCTAATAGTTTTTTTGAAATGTTAATAATTCAGTTCTTCTCCTTAATTTTTTTTATTTTTATTATTTACTTTCTGTATAATAAAAAGTAAGCACACTCAGTTGGAGCATAGTTCTGGTGATGAGAATTAAACTAAATTTTCTTTTTATAGTAAATTACTCAGCCATTCATTTGCTTTGCTTATTTTAGCTTTTAAATTGATAATTAAACACAGTCTTTTTAATCCTAATTCGTTCAGATCACTTTATTATACGAATTGTAATCAACTCCATTGAATGAAATCGTAGTTTAATTTTTTTATTTAGATTCTTGTTCACTGTATTACGATCTTAGTTTGTGACGAATTCAAACATTTATACCAGAACCGTGTTACCATTTCTATGCTTTTGGGTCAGATCAGATTCTCCCCGTTTATGATGTTTTAGGCACATTTAACCTCTGGCACTTATTAGTACATGTCCCAACCTGACGAAGCTCCGTGAGCTGAGATAGGCTCATCCTGTAGTAGTAGTACCCATAACACCCCAAGACCACGGAAGTGTGACCGAGAACACAGTAGCGAATCTGAACCCAAGGAGGAGCGGCTTATGACTCCAAGATAAGTAAAAATGTTTTAAGTAGTCACCAAATTAGAGTCTGTCTTCAAATGAAGAAGAGATTAATAGTCAGTTTATTTGATAAAGCGAATAGACAAGATTTGTCAACTTCAACTTTTGTAATATTTAACAATTGTCAACTTTAACTTTGTAAGAATTAACGAAATTTGTCGACTTCAACTTTTGTTATAATTAATTTTGTAATTTTCTTTTCTTACCTTGTTAGTATTGTCAAGCAAATCTAAAATCAAAACTTTGTAAACCAAATAATTGAAAAGAGAAAGAGAAATAGGAAATAAAGGCTGTGATATTTTTGCTAAGTCTTGCGTTATTCTTTTTACAACCTCTATTCAACAGGCATCGAGTTTGGATAGGTGGCGGCCATTGTTTTGGAATTTTAATTTTGGTTTCAGCTCGAATTAATACGGCTAATTTTGTCATTTGGATAATAAACCGGGAGGTCCGCGACGCAACAGCTGCCCTCTTCCTATCTGAACTCTTTGTCGGACCTGCCCAAGGGTACGACACTCACCCCCTGAGCAATAGCTGGCCATTTTCCTAACAGGAGTGTTACACAGTGTCAGATTGATCATTTGTTTCAGATTCGTCATCAGAATCATCATAGTCACAAAATATATTTTCTGCTATGTCTTGTAGCTCTTCTTCTGTGAGAGACCTTTTTCTTTCCATTTCTGTGAATAATACTAATGGTACATATCAGGGATGCCGATATTTTCACATCCGCGAATATGAATGCGAATGCGGATTCATGAAGGCTCACATCCGCGGATGCGGATGTTTAAGATCCTATATAAATATAGTATATGAATGAAGAATTAAAACAATGTTAAAGTAATTATTAACATTTTAAATAATGAAAATTAGTTAGAAGTATAATGCTCACATTTATATTTAAATATTTCACTCACTAATTATCATATTAGCATTTTGCGCCGACGCAGATGGAGACATTATGCTATTGCATTAGAAAACTAAATGGTACTCATATTAACCAAATGTAACCAAATTAAAAGTGTTTAGTCCTGACGTACAATTTAGTGGCACATACGTGTACCAGGAGTCGCGATAGGGTTAAGGTTGACGTAACTCACTCTCACTGGTTAAATATTTCATTTCGCCAGATTCCCACTTATTAAATTGTTTATATTTATGAGTTCATCGTCACTATTTTAATTACGTCTATGTAAATAAATGTATATAAATTTGTTTTGATATGTTAATGAACAGTGTGTTTATTAAAAGTGAGTGAGTTAGCAAATATCAAACACACTTGGACAGTTATACAGTACAATCGACGGTTCACTAATCTCCGTATCCCATACGAGGAGATCTCTAATAAAAGTACAAATAATTTCTTATTAATTTCAAGAGACTAGGCGGCTAGTTTTTTTTGTTATTGTGAACTATCATTATTTCGATTGACGTTCAGTCTCTGTTAAATAAAACAGTAGTTGTATTAATTCGTGAATTTTCTGTAGTATTGCTTCGAATTAATTTGAAGTATACATGAATTTATGTGTAAATTGACATACTTATGATGATTGAGTATGGGGACAGATCGCGAACTCAGATGGAAGTGTGTAATTTATTTAATGATTAATATCCAGAGAGACCCATGAAACAGTCGGTCAGTAGCGCCAGTCCATCGCCTGAGGAAGGTGATACAGCAAGAGCGGGTCACTGATTCAAACCTGTTCACCGCGATTTCGCCGGCAACGTGGACGCCTCCACCAGAAGAAACCAACTCCATGTTCTGCCGAACTTTTTAGTTCGACAGTTCATTCAACACACTTGGAAGTGCAAATTGTTTCTTTCGAAACAACTTCTATTTATGGAAATAATAAACAGCGTTTAATCTTGTTTTACTTTTAGCCAAAATATACTAGCAAACCACACCATCCGAAGAGGGAAGGACATTAGCGCCTAGCCAACAAATAAGTTAGCAAATAAGCAAGCGACACCATCCAAAGAGGGAAGGACACTTAGCACCCAGGTAATATAAAAACTCCTGAAAGCTAATAAGTCAGGAAACCTTTAACTGGGGAGGCAACTCCCTCTGGCAGTGAGTCCGCTGTCGGTATTAGCTTTCAACCCCACTTCATAACATACTTTATCCTAAAATGTCCTCCAGACATCGTCGCAGCAGCAGATCTGCAAAAACACATTTACCACCAACCAGATTCGAAGCACTTGAACAATTCATAGAAGAAACCAAACAACTCATTAATAAATCTCTGACCCCTGACAAACAATTCCCCCCTCTTCTCTCACCAGTCACATCCAGCACCTCCTCTACACACACTTCCAACAAAACACACCACTCCTCAACACCCTCCCATCAAGCAACACCACCCCACTTACAAAACATAACACACGATAACACCCTACAATACACACATACCCCATACACATCCCCACAACACACACAATCCGCACACCCACCGTCAAGAAGGTCTTACGCTTCCTCCGTAAGATCCCAATCCCCAACACCTACACTCACTCGACAACCAACTGCCTCCGACGAGGATGGCTTCACCCTCGTCGGTAAAACCAAAACCCGACCACCAACACCCACACCTACCAACATTCCTGCACCAACTCACACCGTCAACGACACACCAATCCAAACCCTGAACCTCCGAAACCTCCCAACCCAATACGCCACTCAAAAAGCCCTTTTCACCCTACTCAACACCTTCGAACTCCTACACGGCCACGTCCTCTTTCTCAAGGTAAACTTCAACCGCACCGCCCTTCTCAAAACGTCCTCCCCAAAGTCAGTCTCAACTATTCTGAGACAAATCCATAACTCCACTGGTGACAAAAACATCATCATCAACGTTCTTAACTCAACAGAACGTCCACCACGTCCAGCCAACAAAACCCTCATACCCACCTACTCTTTTGTCTGCAGGAATGTAGACACCACTGTCAGCCCCGAAGAATTTGAAGAAATTCTTCACAATAAACAAATCCCCTTTCTCAAAACTTGGCGAATCGTGGCCAAAGCCACCAACAAACCCACTTCGATGCTTCGCATCGTTACCACCTCCGAAGCCCACTACCACCAGGCCCTAACCTCCGGCCTCTCTTTTCACGGCCTTCCACATCGATGCGAGCCATCGATCACAAATCCACAATCCCCAGTGCCCAAATATTGCAGTCGATGCACCCAAACCGGACACTCCTCCGAATCTTGTCGGTCTAAACCGATATGCCCCTCTTGCGGCCAAACAGGCCACCGAACCGAAAATTGCCCCAAGTCCGGCACTCCTAAATGTACCAATTGCGGTGGTCCACACCCCGCTTTCCACCCTCGCTGCCCCCACAGGCTATCGACACCTAAAACCCCCCAAGAGACCGCACCAGTCACCCTCGAAAAGCCACCCACACCTTACGACCTCTCAACCGACTCTAAAATCCTCATAGAAATACTCACCGTCACACTCATGAATGCCATCCCCAACTCGAGAGATGTCATAGCCGAAACACTTCGCCACTTAATCCCTTCCATTTATCGACACAACTGCTCTATAACAAATATAGGCAGGCGTGCTCACTTTGCTTTCACTCCCATCAGGAGTGAAAGCGATCCAAATTGATCCGCGAGCCCCATCCACCCCGTCGGTGCTGCAGGTTTTTCACGTTTTTTCCTGTAGCATAGTGAATTTATTCGCTAGAGAAATGGGCCGACGTACGACGAAGTTTTTGGATTTAAAGATTGTTATTCGTACCAGCTCACTCATTACAATATTAAACAACCATCTCAAAACCTTTAATTTCAATATTTTAATAAACAAATAGATAATTCACTCGATATACGAAAACTTCTGATTTTTTCAGAATTTCATATTCAAGGTTCCACACCACACATAAACACACCTTTTAACAATTCCTCACCTCGAACTCGAGAAAAGCCAGTCGCCACCGCCCGACTTCACCCACACATCTTTCAACGTCTCCTAGTCACTTTTCCAACAAATTTCAACAAACTCAAATCCCAAAAAATTCTCAAAATTCCAATATCTCCCCACGCTTCTATTAACTTTCATGACGCAGGAGACACAAAATCCCCAAAAATTATATCTTCACTTTCCAACAACACCATCACCCAGCCCGCTTCTATTAACTATCCGCAACGCAACGTGGTTCGTCTTATTCATTTTCGACCTTTTCCAGACACTATTAAAATCCCCGTTCCCTCATCTCAAAACCACGTTCGCTTAAAAATCACCCAATTTCGACGCTGATTGTTTTCGCTCCTCCCTCCGGTTGATTTCTGGCAACACACACAACCCACCCACAAAAACAAACACAACTCCAATTTTCTATACACCTTTTTTCTCAAACTTCCTAGACACTTTTTCTAAAACTGAATTTTCAGCCCTACCCAAATCTCAAGCCAAGTCAATACGCGCACACAAACCACCCACAAAAACACCCCCAACCAGCCCTGAAGAGGAAACGAATCCTATAACAGGGCCTACCCCCCAAACAAAAATATACCCAAAAAAAAAACACTACAAGCCCAAACTTCAAAAATTCACGAACATCTCTCTCTCTCTCTCTCTCTCATGAAACAGTCAACAGTAAGTAAGATTGAATTTTCTGAAGCCATGATGGGTAACTGCCACCGAGATCGTCTCCTCGTTAAAAACATAATTTTTTCTGATGAAACCACATTTACATTAAATGGCGAGATCAACCGTCAGAATTGTAGGTACTGGGCCAAAGAAAACCACTGGGTGTGTGAGCTTCATACACAATACCCACAAAAGGTAAATATAATAAACATTATAAGAAACAGGATCATCGGACCCCACTTTTTCGACGGTACTTTAGACGGGCCATCATACCGTCAGTTTCTAAGGGGATATCTTGTACCTACTTTAATTAACTCATTCCCCAGTAGAATTAATCCTGGGAGTTTTGATGAAAGTTCATGGTTTCAACAAGATAGTGCGCCTCCACATTATGATGCAGATGTTCGAAGGTATATCGACCAAATTTTTACGAACAAGTGGCTTGGTAGACGTGGAAATATTGAATGGCCAGACTTAAGTCCGTTGGATTACTTTATGTGGGGTCATCTGGATAACGTTGTTTATAAAACGAAACCAGCAAATATTGAAGAATAAAAAGAGATAATTCGAACAGAAATAAACAATATTTCTCAAGAGTCCATAAACAAGGTTCAACAAGAATTCATTCAACGTTTAGAATAGTCATGCATTATACCTTTTCGGTATCAGTTCATTACGAAGTATCTAGAACTGACACGAAATACATGGTGTTGCATTTAAAAAAATTACCAATGACGTTATCACAATAATATGTATCACCCTGTATAATGAAATTTTGTTGTAAAATGTAGAATATTAAAATTACAAATCGACGTGTTTCAGGTTTTTGTAAAAACACCTTTGGTTTTGGAAATATCGAATGTATTCCATACTTTACGAACACACTGTATATATAGTATATATTTTAATAAAATTATCCATCAACGGAAAGGAAATCAGCATAGGCTGAAACATATATTACACTAGAATTCATTTAAAACAAACATCCAGTATATTGTTATGTAGTAAAACAGCATTATAGTCCAATTAAAAACAACGAAAGTGATCTGATTTTTGCTGAGGCGATGTGATGTATGAATTACTATAGCTTTTTATCTCAGGAATTCAGTTCTGAAAAAATGTTTGAGATTCGCCCCCGGGAAGGGGTTGAAAATCATTTTAAAATCTTAAAAATCGCAATATATCGAGAATTAAAGGAATTAAGATGAAAAGTTTTTGTTAAAAGTTGTAGAGAAAAAAATTCTGCTTCTGCAACGTTAAATCAATTTTTGTTCTATGAACAACAGAAGTGTCATTAAAATGATTTGACATTTTTGCGCCTCCTCTATCCTGAAACTGACCTATGGCGTATTTACCTCTGTTTCATATTCGTACATGTTGATCAGATTGCCATGATGCCAGACTTCCTTTCTGTTCTGAGAAATGAACGTCTTTTCATTTTTAATTCCATTTGTGAAGTTATTTTTAATTAATAAATGAAAATTATTGATATAAATCGGATGTAAGTTAAGTTGATGACTTTGTTTTTGTTTGTAAGCCAGTGATTGTATGTTAAAAATAATAATTGTGTTTTCATTATTTTGGAAACATTATGTCTTGTTTTATTTTCAAGAGGTCATAACATTAACCTATGGACAGTTTATTATAAACACAAATGTTCATGATTTACCGTTTTCCGAGAAATATTTATTGTCAGCGTTACTAAAAATTGTGTGATTTCTGATTTCGTGATAAGTATGTTATGGGACGTTTCTTTTACCAATATAGAAACTTAATGTACATAATAACTCGGTTTTATCGCTATCAGCCTGTTCTTGTGTCGAGTGGAAGATGGTAATCACAAAATACGGATAATGATAGAATGAAAAGCTAGGCGTTCCCGCTGAAACCTAAAAACTTGGAATAACAGCCACCGCGCGCTGAATGCAGTTGTACTTATACTATTTTCTAGTAGAGAGTGCCCTATAAAATAAAGAAAACTTTAAATAATAGTTTGTTCTTTTCTCTATTATCGTAAAGATGGCAGTGTGAAAGAGCATTCAGCTGGGCACTTATTTGTGACGACATGAATTACGATTTAATAGAAATAGAAGTAAAAAGGTCTGTTCCAACCAACACAAAAACCGTACAATTACGATACAAACCCAGTTGACCTGCTGATTAGTGAATATAATAAGGCTGTGTAATTTACATCAAAGTTGCTGCGTTACTGAGATTGTACGGTAATAAAACGGTATTTACTTCGGTTGGAACAAAGATTCACTTAAATAATCATTTTTACAGCACATGTGTTTGCAGTATTTTTTAATAGTAGTTATATGATCTGTGTTTGCAGTGTTGATTTATTTGAATAGACAAATTATATAGTGTTTTTTGAGATATGGATGAAAACTATAAACCCTCTACAAGAAAATGTTGTGTACCGGGTTGTGACAATCGCATGGGTAAAATGCATCCGCTTTCCAAAAAATAATCCGAAAGTATATGGAATGTGGCTAGAAAATATACGTCCGCTGAATTCTGATACGTATTCCGTTGACGAAGTATATAAAAAGTACTTGGTGTGTGAAGAACACTTTGAAAAAAGTTGTAAAGTTGCAGGTACGAAAAGGGGCCTTACTTATGACGCACTGCCAACGCTACATCTTGCCAGTAAGTATCTCATATTTGATGTAGGATGGTTAGGTTCAATGTGAGTAAGAAGCTTCCGTCCCTCCACTGTGAGCAACATGCTGACTATTGTGGCTGACCCTTAGAGCTACAATTCACTGTACATATTTTGCAAAGGTCGCAGTGGGTCAGGACAAATGTCATACTCCATTTTAAATCGATGCAGACACCTAAACCCTTCCTATAATTTTTGTAAGGTTTTTGAGTCGATAAATTTTGGCTATCAAAAGTGTCTATCATGTTATATTTTTTAGGTTGTGCATCTAAACTCCGTTCAATTGAAAATCTATATCTATTTGAAGATCTACCGGAACCTAATTTAACAGAACATGTTTTTAATAACCATAGATAAGTATATATAATTGGGGTATTTGCAGTGACTAAAAAAGCACAGTAAGCATTCATAAGTTGTCAGTTTTTAAGTACATGACTTCTATAAATTAAATCTGTTTCAAGTTATCATTAACTAACCTCTTCTGTATCATTTTGCATGATTGCGAGAACGAGTAAATTACTATTACTTTTGATAATTACAATTATAGTGATTAAATACGAACTCTATTTTATAACTTAGGTTGGAACTAAAAAAAAAATATAGTATCTGTGTATGTAAACCAGAACATATTTTGAACCAGTAAACTAGTGACATACTTTATTCATGAATGTATTTATATAAGGGGTGCTTCCATTTATTAATAATAAGCAAATAAAGAATTTACTTGGAAGCGAATTGTACACAAATCTAAAAATATTAACATCTATCTAATTAATACTTTTTTAGATGTACCTACTACCTCTGTTCATATGGAAGATATATATTTGGATCCTACGCCTGAATCAAGCTGGAGAAAAGGTAGATATTTAAATACTATACAGAATGTTATTGGGTGTCAGGAACAAAAGTTTTCTTTTTTGTAATAATAGATTGTTAGTAAACTAGTGACATACTTTATTCATGAATGTATTTATATAAGGGGTGCTCCCATTTATTAATAATAAGCAAATAAAGAATTTACTTGGAAGCGAATTGTACACAAATCAAAAAATATTAACATCTATCTAATTAACACTTTTTTAGATGTACCTACTACCTCTGTTCATATGTCCTGGTTCAAAATATGTTTGGTTGATCACAGGAATATTGAATTTTTCCACACAATACAGAAATAGTGCAGCCAAATTATCATTTCTATTTTGTTCGCCACAGGTGTCGAACATAATGGTAATTTCTTTACCATGGTTATGATTAATTATGTATTGGTATATGGCTGATCCCATCTCTATTGAGCCTTTTTAGCTATGCCCTCATGTCAGCAATTACAATAAACATGGTAACTATGTTACCAGATCATACGAATAAGTTTTGAATTGTTAAAACTCAAAATAACAAATTTTGTTTTGAAAAATTAATTTCTTCCCAACTTTTATTTTTCCTAGGCGTTTACTTGTTTACATACTTTCAATGAGCTTTCTAATAAGTAGTAGTAATATAGCTTTTCGACTTCAATTTTTATTAATTCACGCAAAATTATTATAGGTAGGCTGTTGCAGCAGTATTGTCGCCTAATGTCATTTGCAAAATTTTCTCCGCCCTGTCCATGCTAATAATATAGCTAATCAATCTGAATGATTGCGGCTAATAGTAACAACTGTTTCACTAGCTCGCACAGGCTTGTTTAATGCAGCACGTGGATACAAACAATACTATGCAATACAGCATTACAATGAACGAATTGGTGGAGAAATCATAAAAACGCACATAACGTATCACTGTAGTCTCGTATATCAGTACCGTGTAAAACGAAAATAAAATTAGGAGACAACTAACGTATCATACTGATACATCAATTAGGCCCTCAATCGTACTTGTTGATAATTTCTAATTGAACGATACACTCTATTACGTCAAATGAGATATTACTATATTACATTTTTAAAAATGTGTTTAACGTAAAAACTGATTCGTTATTTTGGCTCTCAAGAAATACAATAGAATAATTTTACGTTAAACATGAATTAGCACGTGGCATCAGCCTATTGTTACGTTGTTCTGCTACAAAGTTTTTGATGTAATTTGAAGTAACTTAGTGCTAATAACTCATTATGGCATTTTTTCTGTTACATCGTTGTGGTTCTTACCCCTCGATTTAAAACAGTTAATGCAATAATTCTTTTAAGATTAGGTAGAAAATAAAATATATGTATCTATAATTTTTAATGTAATTGTTGTGAATTTTTTAATGTATCTGTAATAAAAAACACAAATTTGTATTTATAAATAAACGTTTTTTTATTTCATCTACACTTAGCTTGTAAATTTATTATACATTCAAAAATAAGGCAGTTAATAACATGCATTTAATTGGATAGCAGTTTATTGCATTTTTTCTTAATTTTGATTGTATAATTGAGACCTACCTATATTTCTGTTGTACCTTGCAGGTAGTAAATTACATTGATTCAAATTCTGAAAGTTCGAACCATGTTCTGTGGTTTGAGCTTCAGAATTTACATCTAATGTAATTTACTACCTTGGAGGTACTGGCAGTAGAATAAATATTGGCTTCTATTTGCCGCCAGATGACGGCAGTATCGAAAAATGGAAACTGTAAATCTTTTTTTGAAAAAATCTACATCATCGACCTATTTACATATAACAGCCGCTGTAGTAATTGTCGCATTAGATTTCATACTCTACAAGAGGGCACTTTTCATTCTATCCTCTGGTCTGTTTTCTGTGATGGTAATGCAATGGGAAGAGGGATGCATGTTTGTTTATGTTTGTGGGGTTTCGAGAATAAATAAAAACTATAGATATAGACAAACAGTCTGTTATTAGTATCCGTCAAAATAAATTAATTTAAGATCGTTGTTTTTGATAAACATTACAATTAAAGTATTACATAAATCACCGTAGAAGTGCCATCATTTGCATAAATGTACAATAGTTATACGTATACAGTGTGAAAATTAAGAATTAAGGACTATTATCTTGTTAATTTTTTGGTAAGTAACAATAAAATTGATTACGATTTGTAGTGTAGGTGAATTACTTTATTTTTTGTTCTATTTATACACTATAGTACACTTGTTTTGGACTAAAAAATATTTTTTTTTGCAAATACATATTTATAAATTAAAAAAAATTGAAATTTTGATTAAAGAACTGTTTTAAGAAAAACAATGTTTGATTAGCGCTTCCATATTGTTATTTCAAAGTATTCTGTTTGGATTCGTTGTTTTTTGGTGGTATATAAATTATCTGGAAATATTTTGCTTCCTTCACTTCATAGACAAATCTTATATTTCTTTATTCAAATTTTTTCAAGATTATACCTACAGCATACAGACAGGCAGTCTGTTAGTTGAATTGAATCTCCAATTTTTTCTTAATCTTTTTGTCTACAACTATTAATTAATAGATGGTATACTTATATTGTTTGTCTTTGAACTGAAATATTTAAATATTTTCAATGCTTATTACACCCTGAACATAATTTTTATATTTCAAATACAGTTATAATGGAGACAGCGATAAATCAACCCGAATTACCTACATCAGAGAGGCCCTCAAGTTCTGGTTCTGCGAGTGGTTGTGATTCTTTTGATTTTAAATTTTTATGCTTCTATTGCGGCAATATTTGTGATTCCCGTCGCAATAGACATCTAATGAGGGTGTTACAGAAAGAATCTTATAAAGATCCCGTAATTAATGTAGCTAATCGTCGAACTGATCACTTGGGGAAAAATGTGTTGCTCAGATTAGGTGAAATTAATTCACTAGTAAAAGAAGGGGCACGATATCACATAAAATGTAGCAATCACTTCCTTCCAATTGTTCAAGCTGAACTAACCAAATCACCTGCAACAGCTTTGAACAGTACTGCCTTTCAAAAGGTGTGTGACTATATTGAACAAAGTCAAAAATTTGAGATTTCTTTAGCCGAATTAACCAAGCAAATGGGAGATCAGTGCTTGTCCAACACTCTGCTCTGTAAAAAATTAAGAAATAAATATGTATCGGATATCTACATTCAACAGGAACGTGGGAAGGCAACAATTATTCGCTACAAATATTATGATTTTGAAGATATGTGTAAGAAATATTATAAGGGGGAGGATCTTCTAGAACCAGAGAAACAGATATGTTAAACGTCGCAGCGGAATTGTTGAAAAAAGATATTAAAAACCATGACTATTCGAATGACAGCTACCCACCAGGAATAGACATTCTCGAAGATGTAGAAAATGATATTGCGACGATATAGGGTTTAGTCCCAATCGCTAGGATTCCGGGTTGGGTCCCTATCCGTCTACCAACGTCGACGATGTAGCTGCTACCTACCCTATTTGGGTCGGGGAACCAATTAAGAAAATCACTAATAAAAACTTAACAAATGTATTGCGGAAAATACAGATAATACAAAAATGGACAAAATATGTACAGGATAGCTATGACACAACTATATTCAGCCCGATAAATATAAAACACTTATAACCTACTAAATAATCCTCAAGGGGCAATATAATATCCAATCCCAAAAAATTACAACTACCAAATTACACGAAATATATATGATTACCTATTTACTTACATATGCATCCTAGGGCACGTCTCCTCTACTCGGAGGGGCACTTTGTCTCCCGTCGCGATATGCACTTCAAAGGTAGGCCTTTCCCCATTCGTTTGACTGGTCGCTGACTTTTCTCAAAACCGACTCCCCGAAAAATTATATTTTTCGAACCAAGAAAGTGTTCTCTCGAAAAATGCTTAGTTTGTTGTTTCTTCTATTCGAAAATATTATGCTCTACTTTGAAGTAATTAGCAAAACATATTTTAAAACATTGACCTACTTTTATTTGGCCTACCATCTACTGGGTGTTTTTTCTAAACGTGACAATATCCCTAAATCAATTTTGACTTTTTAGGGAAATTTATTAGAAGGCGAACAAAAAGAATATACAGGTAGCTTTAAAATGGGGCGTTCCACCTTCGCTCACGCTATAATATCATCTGTTCGTAGGCAGACATTTATATCCACGCTTAAGCTAGCAGTTTGTACTTATATCTACAGGAAGACAGGATCAAAACAAGTTATTGATCTTTTGAATAGGATGGGCATCTGTGTTTGATATAATCATTTGGTGCAATTTGAAACGTCAATTGTCTTAAATCCAGCAAAAATTGAAATTGAAGAAGGGGTCCACGTTCAACATGTGTTCGACAAAGCAGACCATAACGTTAATACTCTAGATGGCCATGACACGTTCCACTGACTGGGTGGTATTGTAATTTACACGCCTGACAATGACGTATCATATGAAGGTCGTATAGAGAGAGTGAAAAAACATAATTCTGCTACGTCTGCAGCAGTTGGAATAAACAGCAGTATTGAAGCGATACTTTATTCCTATTTAAATGCAAAAGGATTGGAGATGGTTATGTATAGTGACACTACAAAACTAGCTTTGTCAACTTCAGTATCATTACCGTCGGTATACGATGTGCTTTTATGGGCTAAGGCATTTAATAATTCAATATTGCCCAGTTGGTCGGGTTACATGGAAGTTTTATGTGAAGATGAAATGCCTTTGACATCAAGAGTTATATGTCTACCGTTTATTAATGAGCCGCCCTCAAAACCAACTACAATTAACACAGCTTTACATTACGCTCTAGCTGAAGCTGAGAAACTGAAACAAAAAGTGTGTTTTGTTACATTTGATCAGCCATTGTATCACAAAGCACGTACCATTGTCGCAGAGTCTCAAGGGCATGGAAAATTAACTAATGTAGTGGTGCGGCTTGGGGGGTTTCATTGTTTGATGTCTTATCTGGGCGCTATAGGATATATAATGGATAACCTCGACAGCTCTATGGATAATTATATCTAAGCTTTAATATTTGTAATATCATATCTTCTTCTTTTTTCTATTAACATACATTAAGTCAATCACTAAGAATGTCACTTCTTGGTCTAGCCAAAATAATTATAGGCGATTTCGTCCCGCTTTGGTACCCCACTTTGGTCTGTCAAATACATACCAATCGATTTCGTTTCGAAAAACGATGACGACAGGCTTACTTTGGTACCCTTTTTGGTCTGTAAAATCACATACCGAGATCTGCAGCACGGTTGCTGAAATTGGTAGCTTTCTATCCTTGTCCAAAGTAGTTTTTGTCTTGCTTTTTATTTGTAAACAAACAAAGTTGTTGAAAAGAATTCAATTTTTGGCCAATATTCTAAGCTTCTTCAAGTTTTGTCTGTTTTTTCTTTTTTTTGTCCAGTAATAATGGAATCTGTTGATTTTATTATAATTGGCAAGAAGCGTATTTTGGGTTTTTGCTATATATATTTAACTCAAAACTCCAAGACAATATAGTAAAACTCAATAAACAACTTTTCCGATCGATATACAAAACGTAAATGTAAATTTCATCAATCAGCTATACCAATTGAGAACCAAACGATTTCGCCTGTAATTGGTACTTAAGGGTTGATGTTAGAGTCTTGTAAGGACTGTAACGGTATGAATGTAAAGAATGTTAAGGGTTGATGTTAGAGTGTTGTAAGGACTCTAACGTCATGATTGTAAAGAATGTGGAGTGAAGATTGAACAAGTGTTCTAGATGTATGCTAGTTCTTGTTTTTAAGGGAACGAATATATGCAATGCACTCTAGAAATAGGCTAGAGTTGTTAACGATAAGAATGTATGTATGTACTCTAGAAATAGGCTAGAGTTTTTAAGGGTACGAATGTATGCAATGTACTCTAGAAACAGGCTAGTGTTGTTAACGATAAGAATGTATGTATGTACTCTAGAAATAGGCTAGAGTTTATAAGGGTACGAATGTATGCAATGTACTCTAGAAATAGGCTAGAGTTGTTAACGATAAGAATGTATGTATGTACTATAGAAATAGGCTAGAGTTTTTATGGATAAGAATGTATGTAATATAATAGGAAAGAGAGAGTAAGTGAGTAAATGAATGATTATGTCGTAGAAGAGTAAGGTTGAGGTGTAACTGTAGCAATTGAGTAAGTCATGGATTAAGTTCTATGGGACCAAGTTATGAAGGGACATGAAATTCCATGAGAGAACATGGAAAAACTCATGTGGGCAATTTTCCGGTGTTTCGTTTAACAGAATGAATAGTGCTGAGTAAGAAAGAGAACGTTTTTCTTCGGAGAACGTGAAAAATCCAGTGTAGCTTGCGCTACTCCCTTTATTCGCGGAGGACTGAATTGTATAATGAGAGTGAGTGTAAGTGTGTAATATTTAGTGGTTGAGAAAGTGATGTGATTAATTGATGAACTAGTATGATCGTATAAGTTTGAATAATGTGACCACTAATGTAAGAGTAAACTTGCGATAGACCTTTTAACTTATGAGGTTGTTTGTATATAATTTGTTTTATGTAACATAATGCTGAGAGTAAATGAAGGGAGCCGGCTCTGTCGCGGCAAAAATGCATTTAAAATCTAATTATTTTTATGTCAGGAATTAATATAATTATGAGACAATGAGAGAAAAGAAAGAGAATGTTTAAGTCGATTCTAGTTCGAAAAGTGTGGTACCAGTTGGTTTTACGAGTAACGGTCCAGGAACCTCGGACTTCCCAGTGATTGAATATGGTACGAGAGATTGATGCTGTAATGCATGTACAACGCAAGAGAGGGTATCAAGTTTACAAGTGTAAGCAAGAGTATGGGTATAAGAGTGAGTTCAAGTTTAATATTTCACAAGTTTGAATGGAATTATAATTACAAGTGTAAGTGACTGCTACTCTACGAGTGCGAGTAGAATTGGAATGAGGTTGTGAATTCAAGTGAGAGTGTAAGTAAAATGGGAATCCATTGTGAATGTATTGAGTACAATTTATATTAAGAATGTATGTGCGAGTAAGAGAGTGTGCTAATGAGACTAGAGCAAGTACAAGTGCGTGCAACAACAAGTGAGTGAGAGTAACTACGAATGAATGTAAATGTAGGTACGAGTATGTACGAATAAATGTAAAAGTATTACGAATGTGAGTTTAAATGTGAGTGCCAATATGATGTGCAATTATATTAGAGTGCAAGTAATAATTCATTTGGAAATGTGTAAGGTAGTGACCACGAGTGTATAAGTATGATGAGAGAGTTTTGTCTAACTCTATCGAGATTGTTTTTGTATAATTTTTTATGATTATAGACGTTTGTCTTAAGGGGGCAAGAATAAGTTTTAAAATGTTTTAATTAAAGTCAAATAAAGTTATTTCTGTTCTCGTCAAGAAAAGGGAGGGGAAGATGTATTAGTATATAATGTTTTTGTCGTCAATGTAATTTTTTAAGTAACATATGAGTAAGGGGGGTGACGTTCTCTTCTAAACGTCACCGAAGTGTTTATATTCTTCTACCAAGTATTTTCTTCTGCAACCAAGTATCTTCTTCTTCTTCTTTTTAACCAAGTATCATCTTCTTCAAACATGTATCATCTTCTTCAACCATGTATCTTCTTCATCTCTTCAACCAAGTATCATCTTCTTCAACCATGTATTTATTTTTTAGCCAAGTATTTCTGTTTTATCCAAGTATTTTTCTTTCTCAATACCTTTATCCAGGTATTCGCATTTAAATATTTTTTTTCAATAAACCGTTAACCATTTATTCACATTGAAGTATTTTTTATGTCAAAGTGTCTAAGTTTTTTAATCGTCCAGGGTTTCAAATGTTTAAGTATTTGTTCTTCAATGTCCAAGTCTATGTGTCTAAGTTTTTCTTAGGTGTCAAGTAGGTATATACCTACTTGTTTAGGGGTTAATCATTATCCTCTTCTTGAAGACGAAAGGTTTGGTTTTCTTGACGAGGAAGAATTTAGGTTATGAATGAGTGCTATCCTGCACTAAAAGAGCTTTGAGTAAGAAAGTGAATCGTTTAGTCGAGTGTAAGTGTTGGTTTGAGGATGAATTATGAGTTAAGAGTATTTTAGTTTGAGAGTAAACTTTGATTGTATAAGTGTTTTGTGATTTAAGAATGTATGTGTGGGTAAGTTTTGATTTAAAGTGGTTTGATCATACCAGAAGAATGAGTATAATGAGTATGAGTGTAATGATCATTAAGGTATTATGGGAATAAGTTCTGTCCAGAACAGAACATTTTTTTTTGAATGATTGAAGCATTGAGAGGGATTAAGTTTTCATTAAGATATGTTTGTTCAAGAGATTATAAGAGTTTGATGATCTAATTTGACTTTCCAACAATAAATATGAACCATCACAAAAGCAAGTGAAGTTTCTTTTTTAAACGGTTTTATTTAGCTTACCCCGTTTGTTTTATTTATTATTTATTCTTGGGTCAAATTTAGTAATTCAAATTTCACCCTCTTCCTGTCAACCGATTAATCTGAAATTTTGTATACACTTTGGATTTTGGTGACAATACAATTATGTTTATTCATTATCATTATAAATTCAAGATGGCCGCCGCTACAAAATGGCGGATAATTTATATTTTATTAATCCCATCAATATGGGTATCAAATGAAAGGGCTCAACAAGCAGAATACAATATACTATAAAAAATTGAAATCCAAGATGGCGGCCGCTACAAAATGGCGGATAACGTAGGTTTTATCAATCCCATCAACATGGGTATCAAATGAAAGGGCTCAACAAGCAGAATACAATATACTATAAAAAATTTAAATACAAGATGGCGGCGGCTACAAAATGGCGGATAACGTAGGTTTTATCAATCCCATCAATATGGGTATCAAATGGAAGTGCTCAACCAGTAGAATACAATATACTATATAAAATTAAAATCCAAGATAGCGGCCTCTACAAAATGGCGGATAACGTAGGTTTTATCAATCCCATCAACATGGGTATCAAATGAAAGGTCTCAACAAGTAGAATACAATTTACTATGCAAAATTGAAATCTAAGATGGCCGCCGCTACCAAATGGCTGATAACAATTTTTTATCAATCCCACCAATATGGGTATCAACAAATAAAAGGGCTTGACAAGAAGAATACAGTGCACTATACAACCTCAATATTTAAGATGGGCGCAGCCACTAAATGGCGTATAATAATAAGATTTAAATTTAGAAATTGAATCTGTAATTTAGGTACCTGATCAATCCAGCCTGAATCCACCACCCAAGTCAAGATTTTGTATCGTGTTGAGGACTGTGTGGCGTTAGGGTGGCTAAAAATGATACGTCGTTAGCGGTACACCACCCAAGTTAAGGTGAAAGGTTAAAACGCGCCGAGAACTGTATGGCATTAGGGTAGATAAAAATGATATGTCGTTAGCGTTTTCCCCTCAAGACTCAGGCGCATCTTGTTGTACATAGCCTTGCCCCTTTATTGGACCTCTGGGGGGGTCGACCGTTTAAATGTCCATTACTCGTGGGAACAAAATGGTAAAAAAAATATAATAAAAATAGGTAAAAAAACTTTTTAAGTTAAACGGTTTCATGTTAAACATAAATTGCAATGTTTAAGATAAATGTACTAAAAACCAAAAAATAATAAAATAGATACAGTCGTGAGAATTATAAACATATGCATAGACTAGACTAAAATAAAACCGTGGGGCACGTCAATTGTCTACAATCGTTTATTAAAATTTTTGTTTTGTAATGTTACACTATAATTAGGCAGTTGTTCAACCGACAACGATGGACGTGTGATAAGTAGGGCTAGAATGTGGAACCAAGCTAGCAAGCTCGATTATAAGCGAGTTTTAGGGTTTTATAGTGGTGAGCGAGTAGTATGTTTTGTCGATTAAAGACAAACTACGAGCAGTGAAAGGATTCCTCGCCAGCCAGCAGTGTGAATGTCCAACGATAAACTAGTTGAAACATATCTTTTATTTACATGGAGTGTATAACTATTGGAATTTCCATGAGCAAGAAAATAGTAAGTAATTTCCTCATCGTCTGCGGGCCAACTGCCTAACGACGAATTAAACGATTCTTCTATCGCACATTAGGTCGATAATTTGTAGACAATTGACGTGCCCCACGGTTTTATTTTAGTCTAGTCTATGCATATGTTTATAATTCCCACGACTGTATCTATTTTATTATTTTTTGGTTTTTAGTACATTTATCTTAAACATTGCAATGTATGTTTAACATAAAACCGTTTAACTTAAAAAGTTTTTTTACCTATTTTTTTACTATTTTAAGACCTAATGATTTGATAATAAGTTTTGCTTCAGATGCGAATATTCTTAATTGTTTTGCAGTAAAATTGGTTATTATTACAATTTTTAAACAGTAGAAATGGGCATTATTAATTTGCCGTATGGTATTATTTGAAAAAGTGACAATCTAAAGTTACATTGAAATGATACGTGAGAAATTAATTTGTTATAATGCTATCAATTGCCACCTTGCAACTGACACGTTGCGTCTTCAAATGATCCATTTTATCAATTATTTGACATGAATATTTGACATAAAATTCAAATCAATGTGTCATGTTAGGTATTTGAGTTATATTTTATGATGTGAATGATTGTTTTCCAAAATTGATATGAGTGAATGTTATTAAATGTCCAAACTAAATTTGAAATTATAAAATATGATAAAAATGTAATTAATTGGACAAAGAAATTGATATATAGTTATCTGTGGTTTTTTATATGAAATGAAGTTGTAAATAGGTTTTGTAAAATTATAAATACAGGGTGAAGACAAAGTAATAATTTATGTCAGAATTAACAGTAGGAATTTGAATGTTAACTAAAGTTCCACTTATGCTAATCATTCCTGTCTGCCCCTATATACACGTTCACACCAAAAAGTAACCCAAAATTCAAAATATCAAGAGAAAATATTTTACCACCATCACCAAAATTCAAAAGTCCGTATTTTGGAGATATCAAAATTGCCGTGAATTAAATTAAAATGTTTTAGTCCCTTAAAGCTATTGTGCTTTGAAATTTTTATTAAAATGATCGACTTAATTTACCTTAAAACTGCTATGCTCCTGATACTTTCAGTCCTTTTGGAGCATCAATATCTTGAGTTCTAGTCGTCGTAATGCGTTCGGGTAAGCAGCGTTGTGTTCAGGGCTTCACGGCGCTTCCATAGAAGTTGACCTAGGCCTTCGCACACACTACACTTGTTTCCACTATATCCCCACTCAGAAAATACTTTTTGTTAGCTCTAACATGTCCGGTTGCTTTTGATGTTTAAAGAGTTTGTGGCAGGTGGAGAAAATGCAGGAGAAGGATAAAATCGTGTGCGAAAATTATTGGGTTGTTGCATTACTAGATACTGTATACAAAGTAAACGCCAAAGTAAATTGAAATAGATTAAGGAAGTATGAAGACAACGTAGTTGGAGAATACCAAGTAGGATTTAGAGGAGGGCGATCAACAGTTGATCAGATATTCGCTCATAAATACTATAAAATATATCACATATATCAGTATACATAATTTTTCATAATAGATGATTTGATTAGATTAGATTTATTGCCGGACTAGACATATATTAGGCACCCGCAAAGCAACTGGAGAATCTGATACTGTTTATGAACCCAAATTAGTAGGTTTTTTATTCAATTCGCATTTAGTTGACCCAAATATATTTCTAGGAAGTAATCAAAATAAAACTTCATATTTTTTAACTGCTCAATTCAATTATTTTCCAGCAAACGTGTAAATATTTCCGGTTTATTCGAAACAATTTTAATTCATATTCCCATCCTATACTTTTATTGAAACAATTTTATAACTAGAAAATGAATGTTATCGAAATTGGAACTTTGTTATTCACCCTGCGTATATTTATTTGGAATTTGGGTTATTTCTCAATTTAAAATTCACGTTCGAATCGCATGAAACAGTGATAATCCAAATCTCCCATTTGAGCAAATACGAGGGTCAATATTTACGAGTATATGAAAATGGCAAAACTACAACTTAAGTTGAAGAATGTGTTGAAAAAATAGATATCCAATCCTGTTATTGCAAACGTATTTTGCTTCTTCGCAAAATAAATATCAGCTGGTTCAATTTCTTTGCACGTATGCTCCAACATGTTCAAACATCAATGCTGAAACAGAAGTTTTCATTGCCGGTGGATATGAAGACCCCGAAAAATGCTTCAAGCTCCAAGGTAATAATTCATCCGAACTCCTAGACTTGAAGTCCAATCACCTAGAAGCAGATGGTAGAATGTTGATCCATATATTTCATGCTGTCCGTGGAAGGATTGAACAGGTAATTATAAATAGTACAGATACTGATGTTTTCATCCTTACTACTCACTATTGGCATAAACTTCCGAACATTGGTTGTCGAGGTATTTGGTTTGAAGGATCGTACAAGAAAAAATATTTTAGGCTGTCACTCAGCAGCTGAATCACTTGGTGAAAAAATTTGTAATATTTTACCCGCGTTACATGCTTTAACGGGTTGCGACACGTCAAGCCGATTTGCGACTAAAAAACAATGTATAAGCGCTTCATCCGAAGAATTCGTTCAAGATGTTCTTTCTATTTTTGCCAAATAATTCCAAAATTCCGATAAATTTTAATGACATTGAAAAAGTTTGCAATTATTTATTTGCGAATCAAAAAACTACAGCAGAAGAACTGCGTTTCAAGCTAATTTCTTGTAACATCAGCTTCAATTTCAATGTATGCAAAATTATTTGTACGTCTGATGCTTTGTAGTTACAATGCTTAAGAGCTGCAATTCAAACATATTTGTGGAGAAATTTCTCCAATTCGGTTATGAAAGACGAGATGGAAATCTGTACCCGGTGCTAATGACAAAACCGCCTTTGTCAAATTCTTTAATCAGACCTTGCAATTGTAATGCTGATTGCAGAACAATATCCTGCAGTTGCAAAAAAAGCGACAATAATTGTATATCCCTTTGCAAATGCATCGGCGATAATTGTCAAAACTTACCAGAATAAGGGTCAAAATTTTATATTTTTCACTACTTATTACTATGTGAACCACTTTTTTTAATGATTAAATTTGTATTGCATTATCATCGTGGCGTTTTCCATTTCATACCTTACCCAAACAACCTTTTAATAGTCAAGAACAACGGTTTTTTTTCACAGCTACAACGATGGAATCGAAAACTCCTATAATAGGGCCGAAAAAAAAAACTGGACCACAATTCCGTCCGGCAACCTCCACAATATTGTTTTTTAACTCTTTCTAAACTCAAATTATCAATCAGAATATGTCCATCGGTTTTTGCAAACGAAATGTTTCTCAGCGTCCGGTCTATTTTGTTATCATTAATCCCGAAATTAAACATTTAACAAACTAAAAAAGCCGATTATTAAATAACTAACTCAATAAAAGTATAATTCATATATTTATATAATTCCAAAATGTCAACCATTTATCAAATTATGTTTTTTAACAATTACTTACAACATAAAATCAAAGTGAGTATGTTTGTATCTTCCATATCTTCCAATTGCCAAGCCCATAGAGTAAAACCGTCTTAACATATTTGCTTTGAAGTATAATCTCGCATTTCTTAAGGAGCTGAGAGCTCCTCCATCACCTCATCGTCGTTCACTATATCTCTGATGGTAATTTGTATGTGTAGAGATGTGCGTACATTATACGAGAGCTAATTTTCCCACCTTGATGAATATTTACTAGTCTTGCCGGCGCTTGTCAGTCGGGCTTTTGACTTTTGATGTTGAAAGTTCTGGAATAAATGGCTTTTGGTATGATATAATATCACCAAGAACGATTTCAGTCAGGAACATTCTTTTGTTGAAAGACATTCTCACTTGAATATAATAAAGTTATTGGAGTAGTAGTTATGACTGAATAATTGACCGTTTTCAATAGAAATTTATAATATAATTAAAGTTTCTTTGTTTTTTTATTTCTTCGATCTTTGAATACTTCAAAATTTGTTTTATACTGAGCAGTAGCATTGGTCTGAAACGAAATAATTAATTCCATTAGGAATAAATGAAGTGAGCCTATCAAGCCTCCAGTTACAGCGGATGATCGATTTTGGCGCTGCTCGAGGGCCATATCGCAACCAACAGAATTAAATTTACCTGTTGTTCTCTTAACTGACAGCATACCTTTCCGCAAATTGTCGATAATGAAACATGGTAATTGAATCATCTTGCAAATAAAGTGTAATTCCGTGAATGTAATTCGTATGATTCATAGCAGAAATGTACAGCAGCATTCTTTGCTTGGCTTGTAAATGTAAGTCATAATCACAGTTTCTGTCGGCTCTAATTGAATCTAAAAAAATGTCAACCATATCGCAGTAATCATTGTAGTACTTAAAAGTTTCGCTACGAGCACTCTTTCTCGCAGATGATAGGAAAATTTCAACAAGAAGTTACCAATAGTATCTGAATATTCATTTTTTTTTCATCTAAGTTTCATGATCTTTATCAACGATTGTCTCCCGAATCTCTTGTACACACATATTTAATAGGTCGACGTCACTCTGTGATATGGCCATATGATCAACAAATTGTATCAACTGCATGCTCCTTATTGCTTCGTATGCAAGTTTATGTGCTCGTCTACCACGGTTGTATTGTGTACCTTTAAGGATAGCGGAAAGAGTATTCTAACCGTAAATATTATTTTCAACAAGTGTCTTATCAAGCCCACAACCCTCAATAAACTGTTCCAAACAACGTAAGAAATTTTTCTGTAAGTGGAATTAACCAACTCTCAATACCATCGAATTAAATTCATTACTACTCAACTGAATTTCTTTAGTTATAAGGTATATGACCATGTCACAGGAAAGAATAGCTACTTCATGATTCAAAGATGAACATAAGTCAACACATTTTTTCATGGAAGTGTATACAACGTCTCTTGAAGTAGGTGGATGTGGAGTGACCGGGCAAAATCCAATTGTAGTTACAATTTTGTCTTCGGTGAAGAGAATTCGTTGAAATGGAGTCCATCCCGGTATGCTATTAGTGGATTTTCTGAGGAAATTGGTGGTAGATTTGTCGTACTCCAAACTGCATAACACCCACAACAAATTTTCCTGTTGAGCATTACTCAACTGGTGGATCGATAAGCTGCTGGTATCCAAATAATTGGAAATGTGAACATTTCTTTTTTCAAAATGACAATGATATATCTCTTGGCATCTTAACATTTTTGAATCGTCGTTGTCGTTCGTTTCAATTGGTTTCGGTCTAGCAATATGTGCAGTGTTCTTTTCATCACTCTTTTGTTAATCCACTACCATGGCTGTAACGTGCATAGAATCTTTGCCACCTAATGTCTCCTTGTTAAAATCATTGTTGTCCAAAGCTGCATGAAAAAATAGTTTTTGGTCGCGTACAATATTTTTCGGTATGACTTTTTCATCGATGTTATCACGTAAAATAGACTTTACAATATCAGCGTCAACAGCCTTCATTGCTTTGCAACTGAAACAATGTCCAAGATTGTTCAACATTGCTAGAATATGTTTAAATCTAGTCAGGTGATGAATAGATTCAGCTAGAAACTAGATCAATATGTTTAGGTGTCATCCTGTTATTTATACTGAAATATACGTCACTAAACACCGCTAATACTTTATGGAGCATATTATCTGACAATTCTCGATTTTGACTGCTGAATAAGGCTTGCATGGAAGTCTTCCATTTTGGTGTAAATGTTCATTTCTTCAAGGCATCTTCTATCAGAATATCATCACACAACTTGTCCTTTGGTATTAGTTCATTAGTTGATAATTCCTCCCGTAATTCTTTAGCACAGAAGACGATTTTGCTACAGTCTAGTCGACGGACGCGTTCAACTATTTCGTTTAATGAAACTCCTGCCATAAAAACCAAAGAAGATTGCTTCCTTTCAGTTGGATATGAGAATAGAACCTTGTTACCATATTTAACGATCAGCGTCGTTTTGAGATCACGATTAGAGATAACTGCATCCTCTACTTCAGCCAGTACAGTCATGCGTTGAGTCAAGTATGTTAATTCAAAGGCGGTCGTTGAAACTCTGTCTTTTATATCCGTCATTAATTTTTCAAACGCAGCTAGTAACTGCTCTTGACTGATGTTTGTTATTGGTCGACCTCTTTCGTTACTCGAAGATCTTTGTAATGAAACGTAATTCCTGTAGCACGATTTGTGACATTGGAAGTTTTTGCCTAACAAATCCCAACAAACACAGATTGGCTGGTCCGATAATGGGACGAAAGTGGTTTGCCGAACTGCCGCATTCGGCCCGCTTACAGCTCTCGGCTCGGAGTGTAGGTAGGGCATGTCCACCAGGCCGTAAGGTGGCTAAGAGTAGGCTAGCCAATCATACAACCTCGGCAACGCCTTTGAATAACCAACGACGGGCCGATGGTAGTAAGTGCACGGCAGGCCATCGGTGGCTCGCAAAGGGGCAATCCTCTTGTGAGCCACCATTTATCGGGCAGACGAATATGCGCAGACGCCCCAAAACATTTGTATTTGATTGAGTAATGTTTTTTCTTATGACAAACTTTCTATCGGCTATTCAATAAAATATGGTTTGTAATCCATATGCGACCGTGACCATGTGATAATTATTGAATACCCTTTATTAAGCGAGAGAAATAATTGTATACAATTCTATTATGTATAAAATTGAGATTTCTAGCTTAAATATTGGAAATCAGCAAAATATCTCATCTGAAATACAACATGTGAAAGGTTATAATAATGGGTTTTGTATATAGATGCATCAAATAAAAATTGGAATTATAAATGAGCATCAGAGAAATTAGTTTAGCAATTTTGAAAAAAAACATTTAAAAATGCATGAGAGAGATTCAGGAAAACATCCCCTGCTATGGTATCGATAAAAAAAGGTATATAGAATTTTTCCATAATAAAATCTAAACTTGTATTTTGTATAATAAAACACTTTTTAATAAAACATTAGACCATTTATTAGTTACACAACAAAAAAAAGTTATGTCAATATATCTACATTCTTTTACAACGAATGCAAAAAAATAAGTTTTCCCAATATATAAGTATTAAGGAACAATAATGTGTAAATATTATACATAAAATTCTCAGTTACAAGAAACTTAACGAAAAAAACCATCTTATTTATATTAAAATCAGCAACAAATTGTTATAGAAGAATCGGCTAGGAAATTATATACATTAAAATAACAACATTAAATATTTATACATATTTTTCATAGTTCACATATCATATGACAGAATGTAGATATATAAAACAAATAAATAAGATTACAATAATTAAACGGCGCAGTTTTGTACAACTAAAACCAAATACCCTAATTTATAATTGAGTAAAGTAACAAATTAAAATAGATTAATCGCCTGAAATAAAAATCTATAAATACGAGTACAATAAATCACTTATTTTATACTTTTTCGGTTGGCTCTTCCTCCTGCTCTATTTGGAGCATTTTTGAGCCAATTGCGAATAGTATCTATTTCCGAATTTGTCGCGTTTGCTGTTGCCGGGTTTCTTCGAACGGCTCCTTAAAAATATTAAAATGATGCTGTAAATAAATGAATGTTTCGACACACTGTGCCCTCTTCAGACAAACTGGATTCTAAAATAAATAAAAAATAGTTTTTCTGAAAAGGCAGTGTGTCGAAATATAATATGTTATGAAAGTTTCGTGAAATAAAGTGAAAATCATAAATTTCTTCTTTGTAAATATTAAATTGGACAAAATACTCAAAATTTTTTTTTACAAACGTGTTAAAAATCCCACTAGAGTTAAAGATGTTAGTTTAAGGCAATAGTACCTTAGATACTTTATAGTTCTTTTAACACTTCATATCATATTAACATCATTAAAAAAAAGATGTTGGATTTAAAAATTGTTGATTGTTTCAAAACTTTTTCAAGCTTTTGAAAGCTGCCTTTCTCATTTGCCCCTATCCAATTTAGACTCAGGGATAGCTCATGGCTCACCAAAAGTGACAAATTTTTTCTTGTTGTGTTGTTCAAATCCGTACCTCCAACAATGAAATTGATGCTTGCTAAAAGATAATCATTTGAAATAAAAATTAAATGAAACAAAAATCTTAAACTAAACTCAATATATAGGTACTTGCAGTTAGCATTCAAATTGAAATAGCAGTGTAAGGTCAAATAATAATAAATAAAGGTAATCTTCTTCCAATAATGATTCGTTGAACTTTTGAAACTCCTCGTAATCTTTGAAACGAAGTTGATCATCCATTTGTTGATGTTGGGCCAACTTATTATTATTTGATTCCAAAACCAGGCTTCTAACATCCATTTTAAGCGTTTGCAAGTCGCGCAGCAGGCGTTCCAACATTTCTAAAAATTATTTGTTTAAATATTTAGATTTAACAAGCCAATAGTAAATTGTATTAATTATTTGAAGTTTTTTCGCAGTGGCATTTATCACTGCCTTGATCCTGAATAGGTTTAGGACTACTAGATAGAGGAAAATGATTATTATTTTGTGGTCTGTCAACTGGCTTCAGTTCAGCAAATGATTTTTCCTTCGGTTCATTAGACGATTTTCCCTTTGGCTCCTTTGGCCTCATTTGCTTCATTTGTATGATTTTTTTTTGTGAATTCCTACTTTCGGAGTCTGTTTGTGAAAAATCATCTTCTTCTAGTTTTCTTAGCTTGAAACTTGCCTACTTATAGTCATCTAAAAATTCGAGAAAATCATAAATATAATTTTTTTAACTTGCTTATTTGATGATAATTATGCTTTTTCAACCAATTAAAATATGACTATATTATTATGATTATTATTATTATCATTATTATTATTATTATTGATTACTTACCATTACAATGTTTTACCACGACGGCGCATTTGAGGCATTAATTTATTTTTAACCACTTTTTCTCTCAAAAGGGTTTATTTCAGGTAACAGTATAAAATGCCCATGCTCTTCAAAAATCCATCTGCTTCATATTAAAGCCATGCTTATCTCCCCATTTTTGCTTTCCTCGGAAAATCAACAATTAGGTATCGCCTACAATGATGGTAATCCATTAAAATGATAATGATAAACCCATTCCCATAAAAATCACTCAATATATGACTTAAACTAGTTTCAGAATTGAATTTTAAAGGTAATCCTACAAATGAACACTGTAAATATTAAATGTTGAATTAATTTTAATTTTTTTTAAACGAACACCCTTTATATTATTACATTTTTGGATTTTGATTAAAATTCCAGGCTTATTCTATTTATTATGCCTTATAACCAAATTCAACTGTTTCGGAAATATTCAGTTATAATTTAATATCTTTGCATCTTTGACCAAGCTGTAAAACCTTGACAGCTAATCCCGATTTCATATTTGGATTAAACTGGTTTTTGAGATCTTACGAATTCATACATGAAATTTGCTAGGAATTTTAATCAAAATTAAAAAATGCAATAAAATATACACGGCAACCCATTAAAAAAAATAACTTTTGTCAAAAACAATAATATAATCTCCAAATTTTTCTGCCTATAAGCTAAAATTAAGTGACGACTATAACTACTTACAATATATAGGTACTGTGAATAAAAAAATTAAAGAAAATGGTTTTGTGGACAACAAATAAAGTTATTAAAATGTGGCAATAAAATTGCTTTAGAAACAATTTCATCACATAATTTTCAAATTTCAATATTGCTAAGTTGTACTTCAAATAATGAAATAAATGCAATTTATATTGGTTAATTCAGGAATGGCTTTAAAATATTAAATTTTTTGCCCTTGATATAAATTTTATTTGATTCTGTAAAGAAGCAATCAATAAGCATAATTTCATTATTTTTTAAAATTGCACATTTATTTCCAGCATTAGCAGAAAATGTCCAATTGTTACAAGAAAGTTAGGAATAAAATAATTTATCACAACTTTCAATAATAACGACTTTTCCTAAAACAGAAATTTCACTTTTATTGGGTTCTGTAGCAATGATACGACCTTCATGAATTCTATTTACAACTCGTTGTAAACTTTGATTAGATTTTCTAAGTAATTTCTTTAAAAACCCGAGATAGTTTTCGAAGCGAAAACAATTTATGTTATTTAAGGTATCAAATTCTTTTGCATCTTGTGCAAGATGCACTAGAGCATGTACATTGTAAATTCCAAAATCATTTCCATATATATTAATTGCATTAGTCACAAAGAGGCGAAGTAGTTTATCAGCATGGTCATTATAAAGCTTATTCAAGTCTTTACCCAGCAATATTGTTATTGCATACTTAAGCAACATTAAATCCGCAAAAATATATGGTGATAAAATATCACTTAAAAGCGGAGAAAAATACAATAAAAATTGGCGATATTCAGTTGCTTTCCAGTGTTCAAGTTCTTTAATGCTTCTTGGTTTCCTATTGAATTCATTAGGCCAAAATTTTTTTACAGTTTCTAATTTTTCAGGTGTAAGACGAAAAAGTCTACTACCATCACGCCACATAAATAATAGTTTTCTCATAACACCAAGACAAACTGAATGCATATAATCCACTGGAAAGCTTGATATAATACCAATATTTATTTTACACAAGGGGCTTATATTTTTATGATATTCTTGATTAATAAACCCAGCATCAGTTCTAAGAGCAGCTTTTGAATCTAAAAATACCATTCTCTTATTAAAAGAAGTACCTTCGACAACACATTTATCACAGCCATTATAAGAATTGTGAGCCATTGTTGCTTTTATGTATACACTATACACGAGCTGGTGTGTTACAGCAAAACGACTTGCACTTTATATTAATAACAGTTTCGCCCAATTTCAATTTATTTTCATGCGGTTCATTCACTTTTAATATAAATTCTGCAAAAAAAAATCTTCAAGAGGTGGTTTACCTGGCCTACAGTAAATTGCTACTATAAAAGTGGGTTCCTTTGGATGACTTAATAGTCGACACAAAATTGGCCAAAAAGAATCCTCAGTACTCTTATATATTGGCAAACCATCTACAATCATAAAAAATTTCATTTTTTATGTTCGGGATAGTTTCATTTTCAAATTTGTTATAAAATTTTATGATACCTTGACTTAATCCAAAGTAATAAAATAAACCATTACCCATTTGAATTGTATTGACATGCCTGGAGGTTTGTAACAAAGTAAGAGCATCTTCGGGCAAGTTACTGATATCTGGATTTGTGGAAAACAATTGCAGCAGTTCAGTTACTGAATTATGTGTTAAATTATTTCTCAATGCACATCTTCTTCAAAAACTGCTGTTTGTATTTTCCACAAGTACAGGATCAGTTTTATTCTTATTATCTGTTTTGCCCTGCTCATTGTTAGATTCCTCGATATCAGAGTCAGAATCTGAGCTAAATATGTAATCAAAATCTGTCTCTGATAACACACTTTCTGTTGAAGGCCCTGCCTGTGCTTCAATACAGTCACTGGATTTCGCTAATCTGTGACTATCAATCAAACTGAAGTTAGAAATGTTAGAAGTGGGGCTGGAAGTTTTAGATTGTGTCTCCAAAATAGGATTATATTGGGAATTTTTGGGGGAATTATAGACAACATCTTGTTCGAAATGTGATGCACAGATTGAAGATTCTGTATTGGGCTCTGAACATTTAGATCTCAAAGCCTCGTTTATAGAAGTAAAATCACTTAATATTGATTGCATTTGCGTGGCAATCAAACGCCGCTCTTGTCTCTCACTTATTTTAGGTACAGACGCCATAAATATATAGGTTAAAATAGATTCCAGCAAACTAACATCTTTTAAAATTTAATCTAAGTAACATTCGATTGAGTTTGTTACATTAATCACTTGTACCATAAGTAACTGCGACTAGGACATTATTTATTTATACACTTGTCTTCTGCAGTTCTTCCTACACTTTCTTGAAATAACAATAAATTAACCGGCTGCGAAGAAACACAAAACTGATCGAATAATATAATTGATAATCTACGAGTATTATCACGGCAGCACGATTCACGATACTATATAAAAAAATCAGCACCAAATATAAAAACAACATAAAACAAGACTCTTTTTTCCTAGTTCAAGAGTAAGAGTTTAGTTACACAATACAACAATAAACAATAACCTCACAAAAATACAAAAGACAAGCAAAATGGCCGTCAAATGATGCGGCGCGAAATTTAAACGCGAATGATTTGGTACCACTTTACGGCTTGCTAACCGAACGCGGCCCGGAGTCGGATATAGCCAGCAAACCATCCTGCGGATCGGTTTTGGCACGAAATATGGTCTCCCGGTCCGGGGAGTAGCCACTTCCGGCCCGAAAACCTAACAGCCGCTCTCGGTTTGCCGTTAAGTTGCCGAGTAAAAACTTTTTCTTTATACATTAGGAACGGTATAGGTCCAGATCATGGCTTCCTCAGCCACCAGAATATCGTGCGTGTCGACTGGCGGCCGTATGTTTTCCGATAGCCTTTGGTTTGTTGGGAATCTTCCGGTGTTTCATAGATACAGATTTGGTGAAAACTTCATCTAGTTGTCGACGCGAAGCATTGAAAATCAGCGTAGTTGCTGAAATTTCAGTTAAAAGACAAAGTCTAGTAATTTTATTTTTCGTCGCACTACCACAAATGAAACAACACGAGTCACTCAACGATTCACTGCTCCATCTTTTTGACTTACGGCTCATTTCAGTTGATGGGCCAGCGAGTTGATGACGAAGCACTTTATTCTAGCTATTCATACAGTGCTATTTCACGTAGACGATTTTTTTCTTCGCTCATATAGCTGGCCACGCAACTTTTATGCCATGAGAAATGTTGGTCATCAGCATTCGGATCAAACAACTTCTGAAACTTGTCTCCAATTTCGTCTTTTCTTCGATTTGCTGCATTTTGAATAGTTTCAAATGATTTTTTTTTGGTTCGTTCACCAGTTTACCCGGTAAATCACAAAATAAACATAATTTTTTGTTCGGTTTTTTTCTTTTCAAATTTTTTAATTGTAGCGACATTTCTTCACTTCACAAAACTACATGAATCACACAATTTGGGGCACTGCTATTATACGAATTGAAATATGTACTTGCAATAATAATCGACGCGTGTGGAAATAACGTTCAGCTATAACTGTAGCGCCAGAAATGATTTGAGAACAGCGCGTCTCGCTCCAAAACTGGACAGTAGGTATGTGTCACTGGGAGGGAGTTTAAAATACACGTGACAGCTGGCTTGTCTGGCAATCTTGAATCAAGGTATGTGAGTGTCTTACAAATATATTCCAGTCGAGTAATAACGGTCAAAAGTTTTAAGATACTGTACAACGTTTGTTATCACAGCTACAACTATGGAATCGAAAACTCCTATTATAGGGCCGAAAAAAACTGGACCACAATTTCCTCCGTCAGCCTCCACAATATTGTTTTCCAACTCTTTCTAAACTCAAATCATCAATCAGAATGTGTCCATCGGTTTTTGCAAACGGAATGTTTCCCAGCGCCTGTACTAAAATGAAAAATTGTTGTAGAAAAATAAGAGTATTATTAATTACGAGTCAGGGTCAGAGGATGAAGATGGTACAAGAGAGGAGAAACAAAAGAGAGGATGACAAGTTGAGATTATTTCTTAAGGTGTGCACAATTTGTTGTCCAACTAAGTGAGGTGTAATCTAGTCCATTCTTCATGATGTGAGACATGGAGCAAATGAAAAATGCATGTAGGGAAATAATCAACAACACATAACCCTTTGTTGACGGACCTGAAGTACCACTTTTTATAATCTCTATAAAATTTATATAATCGTATAATACATTCTCCTAGCCGCCGGTACGTTCACGAACACTCTTTCTCAATGTTTTATCACGTTACCACCAAAAAATAGCGAGGTGTTCTATGAAATATGACAGTATATTTTGAACCACTGCCGTGAGAGGTTGTGTATTTATCACTGGAGAAAAACATTTGTATTTACAGTTAATTGTAGGAGGTTTTTGAATAAGTAAATAGTTTTATACATCTAATATGACCTTTGTGAAGTGATGAAAACGATAATTACGCATAATACACTTACAACTAGTTTCATTTTGATTGTTTTGTTTGTCGGACTCTGAAGTACAGTCAGGGTACGAACCATTGAAATGGACGAAGTACAACAACCGGTAAGATTGTATACCTTTTGTAACGTGAATTTCGTTCACCACTCGTAATATTTCTTGCCGATGGAAGAGTAACGTAAATTTCGTTTACTCCTCGTAACATCGAATAATACTTCTTGTCGATGGTGGTCGAATTTTGAGTTTTCGGATGAGTTCGTTTTCATTAGGATATTTAAGTCAAGGCGCGCTGAGGTTCTGCCCTTTCTTTAACGAAAATGTCGTTATTGTTGAGTTCTCTCATCCTACCGTATCGAAGTGCATTCATATAGATACACTTTTTCACCGTCTTAAACTTTTTTTACCGGCCTAAACATTGTACCGGCTGAAATTTTACCAGCTTGAACTTTACCGGCTGGGACCACGGCTTGAACTTTCTACCGGCTTGGACCAAGGGCTCTACTCAAAGCCGACTTGGTGCAGCTGATTGGTTCCTGATTCCTTTGTAAGTCAAGAGATTATTCTTGGAAAGAATAAAAATGCAAGGAAAGTACTGACGTCCATAATCGGATAACATTATCGATTATTTACAACTACAGTTCATGTATTAATTAACTTCACAGTTTTGTTAATACATTCTTTTGTAAAATTCATAATTCATGTTTAAATTTCAATTTTACTTCAGAATCTAATTTTTTTGTATAACATGTTGAAATTTCAATTTTCTTTCAGTCTCTAGTTTTTTTTAATAATAAATCTAGTTGTAAATATTTAATAACATTTTGGAATTTGAATTTTCTTCCAATATCTAATTCTTTTTAATAAATCTACTTGTAAAGTATCTTCTAATATTACAGTGTCGTCGGCATATATGATATTATTTACGGGAATCCCGTTTATTTTAATACCTATAGGATTAATGAAATTGACTGTCTCGACCCTTACTTCGTGGAATATGCTCATATTAGTGTTTTTAAATGAAACTCAAGGTCTCTAGTTAATTCCACAGTATAATACAAGTTATTGAAAATTCGAAACAATTGTCAATTTTTTAGAATTTCCAATAACTTGTATTATATTGTGGAATTAACTAGAGACCTTGAGTTTCATTTAAAAACACCTATAGGATTCTCTGAAATTGCCTCCTTGAATGCTCTTCCTGTATATAAGTTCAAAAGTATTGGAGACAAGATATAACCTTGTCTTACACCCTTTTTTATCTCAAGCAGTTCCGTTGTCGAGCTATTTAATCGAATTTCTGCTTTCTGGTTCCAGTATAGGTTGATTATAATCTTTATGTCTTCGTGGTCTAGTCCTATGTCTTCCAAATATGTTATTAGGAGATCAAGTTTAACGTTGTTAAACACCTTTTCGTAGTCTATGACGCGTATTTTCTTTGATCTTGACAATTCTGTATTAATGTTTGTAGACTAAAAATCACTTCTATAGTTCCGAAGCTTTTCTTGAAACCAAACTGGCAATCTCCACTATCTTCTTGAACTTTTTTGTAAAGTCTTGTGTGCAAAATTCGAAGGAAGAGTTTTAGAAAATGTTTCATTAACCCGGGAGGACTCGCACTGTTAGATAAAATCTAACATTCTCAGTTGCACTACAAACTTTTTTTTATCTCTTGTCAAATTGATTTGATATTTTAGAAATGCCTTCTGTAGAATTCCTTAACCAGTTCATGCTTGTTGGGACGTGAGTGGGGGGTTGAGATGGCTCTAAATAAATTAGAGTTAGTATTAATCTAGCGCGCGAGCGATCGAGTCGGTGGAGTGTGTTAGGAAAAATCTTTCGACGCGAGTGATAACATACGTGATTTTCTTCATATTGTTGATAATTTTTTAATTTTTTAATTAATTAGCAGGTAACATCATATCTAAACTTCCTGGTGTGAAGGCTGCAGGAAAAAACGCTAAAGAAGTTGTGGATTGTTGGAAACTATTTTTCCCCGATGGCCTTATTGCAGAAATCCATACCAACCAAAAATTAGATAAAATACGATCATCTTATAAACGGCCAAGGGATTGTTTATCAACAGATTTTGAAGAAATATCTGCGTTTATAGGACTGTTGTACATGGCCGGCATAAAAAAGGCTCAGCACGTAAACACAGATGAGCTATGGTCCGAAGATGGAACAGCACCGGATTTCTTTGCCGCTGTAATATTCAAAAGACGTTTTCACTTGTTGGTGCAAGCGATAAGATTTGCTAATATGGATACAAGGTATGAAAGATCAAAGACAGATAATCTGGCACCTATAAGATCAGTGTTTGACCAATATGTTCAACGTTGTTCTGCCTATTACACGGTAGGGGAGTAAGTCACCATTAACGAAATGCTGGAGGCTTTTTTTTAGGGGACGTTGCTGCTTCCGACAGTATATTGCCAACAAGTCCGCAAAATATAGGATCAATATATATGCCCTCGTCGACTCCAGGACTTTCTATGTCAATAACATCGAAATTTATGCTGGGAAACAGCCAGTAGGTGCTTACCAAGTACCTAATGATGCTGCAAGTGTAGTCAAACGTCTTATCAAAACCATTGACAAATCGGGACGAAACGTTACAGCAGATAACTATTTCACGTCAGTTCAACTTGCCAGTGATCTGTTTACTGATCACAAGTAAATACTTGTAGGCACATTACGGAAAAACAAGCGAGGAATTCCACCTCGGCTTATTGACGTAAAAGATCGTCCTATACAAAGTAGTATGTTTGCTTTTGGAGTTTCTCCCAACCGTTTTATGCTAGCTTCATTTGTTCCAAACAAAAACAAAAAATGTGCTAATGCTTTCCATTCTACATTATGATGAATCAATTGACGCCGAATCCGCGGAAAATAAACCAGAAGTTATTACGTTTTACAACCTCACGAAAGGGGGAGTTGATGTCGTTGACAGAATGAAAGCCGAATAATCTGTTACCCGAGTGTCCAATCGTTGGCCGTTCACAATATTCTGCAGCTTGTTGAATATTGCCACTGTCAATTCATAAATTATTTACAAAAGTAACAGTGGTATCATATCAACGCGATGAAAATTCATTAACTTATTATCGAAGCAACTTACACGAACTCTTCTTGTACGGCTAGCTTCAATTACAACTTTACCATTCAATCTTCGACAGAGAATTAAATCTATTGGAAATATAGAACCACATAATAACCCGAAACCTTCAACATCTCAAAATTCTGAAGGTAAACCAAGATGTGGTTTTCATGCAGTTAGAAAGAAAATATTTACCCAACATAAATGCCACTGATACCAAACTCCAATCTGTAAAGAACACTCAACTAGAACAACTTTCATTTGTTATAAATGTGTAGATAACAACGAAAGTGACGAGTAAATTGAAATAATTATGTATTTTTCTGTGTTTAGTTTTTAGAATTTAGAATAAATCAACTATAATCAATATTAAATAGAAAATAAGAATAAGACAAAAATAAGAGAAAAGGAAAGAAAGAAATTAAATTTTGAATAAAAATAAAACAAGCAAAAAAGATTTAAGAAACGATTGAAATTCCTTGAACCGGATTAATAATATAAATTGTAGCCTCCTGTAGAGAGGGATATAAGATCTATTCAAATTAACTTGAGTGTTCAGACAGAGGCTATTGAGTGACAATTAATTATTTATGTGTATGTACTCAAGAAAATCTAATCTGTTATAATTTCTAAGAGTGACCCCATGTAAAATGTCGTACTCCTACCAGGGCTAAAGTTGTGGTTGTTGAATCTTGAATGATTCCCAAAAGCAAAATCCTTACTCGGACTCAAATGTTCCGATATCCGAGTTTTCAAAGGTCTACAAGTTCTACCAATATAGGTTGCCTCACAATCACCACACTCAAGCTTATACATTCCACTTTTTGAAAGTTTATCAATTCTATCCTCTGGTACGTCTCTGATGTGCCTCTGGTACGCCTCTGATGTGTCTCTGGTACGTCTCTGATGTGTCTCTGGTACGTTTCTGATGTGAGGTTACTCCACTTGCGTGCGAAAATTCACCAAATGTCTACCCACAACGTTAGGCGTTTTGTAAGAGATTCTTTACATCTTCTATACAATTGTTAATACGCCTGGCTATTTTGTTTGAAATGTTATTCAAAAAAGGAATGGAAATGAACCTGCCAACCGAATCCACCTTAGGAAAACCAAATTCTGCTCTCTTCTATTAATAGCATTGCCGAATGAGACGGTCAACGATGTGTGGATTGTACTGGTTATTAACTGCTATCTGCTTCAGAACACTCAACGCTGAATGATAATCACTCTCTGACAATGGAATACTTAGAAGCTTATGGACATAACAATTGAAAGCTGCCATTTCATGTTGGTGTGGTTAGCAAGAGGAACTTGAAATGACATGGTCTGTCTGTGTAGGTTTCCTATAAAGACTGTAAGACAATTTGTTGCAGTATTTGTGAATTGTGATGTCTAAAACATTCAATTTATTGTCACTCTCAACCTCAAGTGTGAACTTTATCCTAGAATGTACTTGATATATTTTTGATAATAGATTATTGGCAGTTTCTACACTACCATCCAAAAAAATCATACAATCATACACATATCTAGACCAATAGGGAGATCCTCCCTATTGTTGTCTGAAAGAATAATTATATTTTCCAAATTGTTCATGAAAATGTCAACTAGAAAAGGTGAAAGACAGCTCCTCATGGCCAGCCGATTAGGTTGTTGATAGTATTTATTATTGAATACAAAAAAATTCTGTGAACGGCAAAAACTGAGAATAGTCAAAATAAAATTGGTGCGAAGCTCATTCACCTGAGCTGACAGTAAGGCCTCTTTTACAAGAGGTAACGTTTCCAATTTGGGAACATATGTGATCAAGCTGCTAATATCAAAAGATGCTATCAAGCAGTTAGAATCAGAAGGAAAATCTAAACTGTTCAATTTATTGACCAAATCCAAGGTATTAGTAACTGAATGTGCAGGTCTGAAATTAGTTAACTCTCCTATGAGTTTTTGTATAAATGTGGCCAAAATGGAAATTGGAGTGTTCAAGAAACTCATCACTGGTCTGATAGGGATATCCACTTTGTGAATCTTTGGAAGAACATATAATCGAGGCATGACCGGATTACTAGATATAAGAGGACATGGGGCTGAATGTTGAATGAGGAATTCCTTCCGCTTGCTCAAAAATGGCTTTATCCTGGAAATGAAAGAGTTAATTGGATTTGTTTGCAAAACTTTGAAACTATGCTCAGAAAAAAATGACTCTACCCTATCAACATAATCCGATCTATTAAGGATGACCAAACAAGTACCTTCATCAGTTTTTAGATAAGCAATTTATAATGAATTAGTTGTATTTTAATATGTTCAACTGGTTTTCGTTGTATGGACAATTCTGGGGATTCGTCCTACCTGACGAGTAAGTAACCTCACTTCTTCATTCAAATTTATCTTTTTCATAAATTTCTTGCTTTACTCGCTTGTAGGTAAGCACTGATGATGACTTGACAGTTGAAAGCGCTTTGCTACGATTTAAAAATGTTATTAAAATTTACACGAAATACAACGAAAGTTTTATTCAATTTTTATCAAAGTGCCTGGCTGTTTCTTTTACATTTTTATAGAGGCTTAATCCAATATGATTGAGGTTTTCCGATTCTATACATCTTTCAGTAAGTAATTTTTTTGCCACTCTTATTTCTTTCCGTATTCTCCTTTGTAGATATTTATACTCGTTATTGTTATTTTTGATTTTGCATATTCTGCGTTTCTCCATCAATTCTAGGATCTCTTCTGTCATCCATGCCTGTTTTGCTTTTATTTCAGTTCTTTGAAGAAAAGTTTTCATTTGATCCTTCAAATACTTTTTTGAAATCAGGCCAATGTTTCTCTGTGTGGTTTGTATTATTTGTGTTCAAGAGTTTATTGTTCAAACATTCCTCATATGATCTTCTCATTTGTTCATTTCTAAGTATTTTTGGGTCGGAGGACTTAATTATGTTTTTCTTCTTAATTTTGGCGAGTCGTATTGTAATACCGGAAACGATAGTTGTGTAATTTATCTGGTTACGGACAATATGTGGATAATTACCCTGTGGTGACTTCCAGGTGTATAGACGTCTAGGTGGTAATTTGTACCATGTATTCGTTATTACCAGATTGTTTTTTCCACAGTACTGTATTACCTTCTCACCTCTTTAATTTTTTCTTCTAGACCATAATCGCCGACTACCGATGCCACTCTGCCTTTACCTACTTTAGCGTTAAAGTCCCCTAGAATTATGTTTATTTCGTTAGTTTCTGTTATTTTTAAGATTTTATTTAGTTGATTGTAATATTCTTCTATTTCATCGTCTGGCCTCTCGGCTATTGGTGCATAAACCTGTATAATGGTAACTTTTATGGGTGCATCATAAAGTTTTATCAGAACAATTTTCTCAAAAAGAGGTATAAACTTCCTTACTGATTTTTGTAAGTTTTTGTCGATTAATATGCCAACTCCATGTCTATGATTATGATCGTCGTTGTTGTCTTTCCCTGAGTAGTAGAATAATTTACCCTTTGATTTAATCATGCCATTTAAGGTTGGCAAATTAATTTTGGCAGTTGACGATGCGCGAGAAATCCATACAACTTGACAATGTTGTAAACGCAGTTACCGGGAAGAGCAGGCGACGTACATTCCGCATGCAAAGTTTTAAATGTTGTGAGGCTGCTAATTCGTACGAGGGTAACACAATATTTTGAATTTGGATATAAAAATAATAAATTGTCGCACATGTATAATGCTATATAAAATCGAGTTTACAAAACAAAATAATATTAATGTGTTCTTTATTATTGATTGAATGAATAAGGAAATAAAAACCATTAGATTTTTCTACTAAAATTGGGTTTCTTCTGTACAGACATAACTATTTATTGCTTCAGAAACCATACGGGGAATTCTTTAACAATGGCCAATAATTTTTCCTATCTGTTCGTAGTAATAGTTGATGACATACCTACCTGTTAAGCTTTCTAAAAATTTTATTCTTAATAATATGTAGTAGATAATAATGTAAAAATTCGGGTTGATACATAAAATTTGAAAAACCAATTTGGGAAATTGCCTTTAGAGATGGTCTAATAAGTATACTAATACTATAAATAAAAGATTAAAGCTTTTTGTGGTAGATATTTCTACTTTCATATGTAAATTTTTGGGTTTTTTGCAAATATTTACTATGAAATAAGAACATCTCTTCACACTTTTTACAGAGTTTGGACTGGCAAAACAAAAAAATCTTGGTTCTGGGAGCCGTCAATTATTGTTTATTTAAGACTATGTACAGATGAGCTACAAATATTATATTACACTAGTGGAGTTCGTCTCTAATATCTACAATTTTATAACACCTATTCACATTTTTTCATTCGTTTTACTTAATGTATTCAGTCATACCACCTACAAATAACCACTATAATGAAAAATAGGTTTCAGATGTACTGGGATCATCAACAGTAAAATAATGATGTGCATCTACAAATGATTCTTCAAAATCACTTTCTATATCAACTTCGTCATCTACGCTATCTCCGTCTTTGGCCAAATTAATAATAATATTGTCTACAACAGTATCTAAAAGTGGTTCATTGTTCATAAATTCATCTTCAATCTTCTTAACATGGTCACATCTAACTTTCCAATCATTTGCAGAAAATGTGTCAAAAAATTAATTACAGAATTCTTTAACCTTTGTAAAATTGAAGGTAACATTTTGTTTCGCCACATATTCTTTAAGTGCAGCCCAAACACTTTCGATCGGTTTTAAGTCCGGGTGATAAGGGGGTAGCCTTAAAACTTGCAATCCATGTCGAATAAACAATTCATCAATTTTATATTGCGGTTTGTACATTTTTGCAACGTTATAGATATCCGGTTTTAATATTTGTTCACTGTAATATATGTTACTTCCAGAAAGCCAGTTTTTTAATTGTTGATTAGCCCAAGCAGTCGTAGGCAATTTTCAATTTAGAACATTGTGATATATGGCGTTATCAATTACCACAACAGCGTTTTTTCGTAGGTTTGGAATACATTTTTTTTGTACCCACTTCTCATAATTTTCGTACGCCATTTAATTATGATAATCTCCTGTTTTTGACTGAGAGTTCCACATAATAACAGCATTGGGTACAAAACCATTTTCACTTCCTGCATGAATAATGATGAGCCTATCACCTTTTGAAACGGGTTTTCTTAATCCTTCGTTACTCTTGTCGCTCCATCCTTTAAGGTGTGTGTGACATGAATGAATGTATGTCTCGTTCATATAAATGATAGATTTGTTCTGTTCTCTGCACTTCTTTATGTTCTTAAATATAGTAGGCGTAAATGTCTAATTTTGTGACGTTCCATTAACAAACTTCTGTTGTGTTTCATGCTGGTCTAACGAAAACCCAAAGAATGTATTTGTTTCCGCAGAGAATGGCGACTTCCTGCGAAGCCATAACTATCTGCAAAGGTTTGGTGTACATTTCCTAACGTGGGTACTTTTTTCTCGGATATGTGGAAATTTATTATGCACCTTCCAAGCACAGTTTTGTCGAAGTGATCTATACGGATAATGGACGTTCTTTGTTTTTTAGTAGGCACATCAGTATCAGCATTACTTCCTGTCAGAGCTTCTTTTTCAATACGGAAAAGCGTTCTTTGGCTAACTTTCGTAGCAGCAGAAACCTGACAATGGAATAAGTCGATACAAATGTTATATTACTCGTGTGTATTTTTATACAAATAAAATGAGGAAGTAGTTAAATTTGGTTTCAGTGACCGTTCTTTGAAATAAAAATTTTAGTCGTGGTTTTCGGCCATTTAAGAGAAGTGTTAAATTCAAATATACTATATTACTTTTAAGTTCATTACTTGTTTAAACGATATTTAGATTTTAGTTTAAACATATTTTAATATGACCAAACCGCAATTGTAACTGAAATCGGAAGATGGTTCAAAACAAATAATAAAACCGAGACGTAATAAAGATAGGTATGAAATGAGTATAATAATTATAATTATAAGCTAAAACACCTATTACATTTAAATAGGTATCTTACACAGAATAATCATGTGCCGTTTTATATAATCCTGTAGACAGAAACAGAATAGTTATTTAAGCAACAAGTGCAACGAATGGCAAAATTGACGCATGAGTCGCAGGCATGCAAAAACCAAAAAATGTCTCATTTAGGTTGCTCTAAATGGACTAAAAATGGCGTCGATTTGTTTCTCATGATGGCATAACGGTGCATAAAATTGACACAGGAGTGCATAAAATACATTGTATCACCCTAATATCACTTTTTTAAATCGAATAACAAATATATATTTTATTTACGGAAGTCGATTTAAAAAATTTACTATCGAGTGTAAATCTGATAAATAATTACTTTGGTTTAAAAATTTTATTGCAATAATTAAAACTTACCTTTGCTAATGGAATTGTTCACTTGCCATTGTTTGCCTCTTCGGTCATGAAATTTGAAACGTTCATAATTATTACACGACACTGCCCACTCATTTTTTTATGAACAGCTTTACTTTCTGGAGTCGCCATGACAAGTTAGTACTGCACACAATCACACTTTTCTCTGAACTGTACTGTCTTAACGAAGCTTACGAATTCTACCAGCGAAGTGAGCTCTTGCAATCCGCACACGTCTTTGCTACGGCGCATCGGACGTTGCGAAACTTCCGACTGCCAAAATTCATTTGCCAACCTGTACCTGGCCAACGTAGGAATATTCCTAACTATACGTAATTCCATGGTTTCGCAAATCACAAAAAAGTGTGGCTTGTCTACTATTGCCTTATAAAGTTTTCTAATAGTGCTTTGTTTTGATCTTTACAATCCCACATGTATCTAGTTGATGAACGACAGTACAAACGGTTAGTTTGACTGATTATAATGAAAATAATTATTACAATTTCAATTAAAAATACATCACGAATTTTTTTAAAATAAAATTTCTCTTTTCTTTTTTTCTCTCTGCTTTTCAAATGAGAATACAAATATTCCTGTAGAATTACATGTTTATGATTTTAAAAAGTATGTTCTCCCTTTGTTAAAAAAACTCACATGTTTTTTCTAATTCCAAAACCTTTGAGCGTGGGTCATTTTCATGAATTCGTTTGTTGAATGTCCTTTATTTTTCTTTGAAATGGTAAATATACAGACTGTGAAGCATGTCATACGCTTTTCAAGGGACAGTCAAATAATCCGCAGCTATTGTTAACCAAATTCAAATTCACAATATACTTGATAATATTTCATTTTTCCATTTGCGTTCAATCAAATATTTGATCTCATAAGCCGGTCTGAACTGTTTTTAAAGTCCGAAAACGCACCGTTGCGAAAACGAGACTAAAGCAAAATGTACATATTATTCCATTATGTTTTCCAAAAGTAACAATATGGCTTTGGGTAATGATAATAAATATCACTAACCAAAAGCCGCTATTCAACTCTTCGTGAAATAATAGTTATATATAGCTGAAGCTTTTTTTGAATGGAATAATTTTATAAAGAGAATCTTACTTATATTGTGATTAGGTAATAACTAACAAATTGATCATCCATTCAAGAGCCACTTTTATTTTCAGTTCGAACACACAAATAATACAAAATGACTCCTAAGTACGGAGTATCTCAATTATTCATAAACTTTTGTTTGAAAGACAAATTCAAGACTGTTTGGGCACTTTGAACAAATTATATTACATATTATACTAAAACAGATCATGAAACTCACCAACAAAAAGTATCCCAATATTCCTGTCCTATATGTGCAACTTTTATCACTAAATCTAGACATTGTTAAAGCGGTAATTAATATACTACTAACATAAACTTCACCCTCTCCCTTAGAAAAAAAATAAACTAAGGAGTTTCTCGAAATGAAAAGGTCACAATTCCAGTATAAACAATTATTTGACCACTATCCGTAGATTGAGATTATTCATTATCAGTATTTTCTTTCCTGAGAATATATTGTTCCACAATGATTAAAAGGAAAAGTGCGTATTAGACGGATTTCGATATGATTGGAATTACATATATTCTATTGTATATTTATTTTCTCCATCTATTTTGTAGTAGTATTGTATTGCTTTGTATAATAGTATGCGATTGTAAAATTATTATTATTCTAAGTTATTACTATTAATAAATAATAATAATTTTTATTTTAAAATAAATTCTGTCTTATAACTTTTTTTATTTATTTTTCAGTGGAAATTACAACACTGCATCAACGGTAAGTTCTATCAGTTATCAGAGTTTTTATATTCCGAGTAGAAGCGAATAAGGCTGGAAATGATGAGTGTTCATACTATTTTAAAAACTATATTGCACATTCCAGTTTGAACTATTGTAGAGTACGAACGTGTGTGATTGTGTTTAGCAAAACAAACCGTCTTTGCCTTTTATATTTATTGCACGCATTTGTGGTGTGTAGGTTAATATTAATTCAACCATACTGTAAGTATAAATTTTTACTTTACTCTTTTGGTAAAACAATTGCCGCGGCACTGGCCTGCGGATGGACGGACAGTTTAGACCTAGCAGTAATGATCCGCCATTAGCCGTATCAACAGGTAATGGAATTTCAAATAATATTTACGTTGAAGACGTCGTATTTTCAGAAGAGATTATTATGGAAGAATCTCATAATGTTTTGAAATGCGATAACTCTGTTGTTAATCATTCCAAAAATTCCGATGTCATTAACGAGGTTAATAAAAACTCACACTCGAATTATTTCCAATATAGTAGTCAAAACGAGTAATACATTTAATACTTCTAATAGATTCAATGTTAATGATAGCGGACCTTATTTTATTTTTGCTCAACATATTGACTTAAATATAGGCCGTTCACATCCTATGAAACTTGGAAAAAAATTACTTGCCCTTTCGAACTATGATGGAAATTGTTAGTGTTGGTAGGAACCGTATCAAGATCGAAGATGATTCGGGTAGCAAATGAATTGGTAAATGAACCTTTCTTTAAAGAAAACAACCTAATTGCCTATATACCAAATTATTTGACAGAAAAATGGGGGCTTGTTCGCGGCGTAGATAGAGTATTAAACGTTCTAAAATCTAATAATACTGTTAAAAGAGTCAAAAGAAGGACTCAAGTAATCCAGAAAAATGATATATCGGAGAGAGTTCCACGACAAATGGTTATAATTACTTTCACGGGAAAATTAATTCCTCAATTTATTGATATCAATAAAGTTGAGGTTTTTGTAAATCCAGTTATGCAATGTTTTCAATGCCTACGTTATGGTCATTCAGCTACCCAGTGTAAATCAAGAAAACGTTGTAAAAAATGCGGAAATGAGGAAATAAATGATTGTCCGGAAAATTGTACGAAATTTTACATTTATTGTAAAAATAACAACCATGAGTCAGTTTTATAGGAATGTCCTGAATACATAAAACACAAAAAATGAAATAAGCTATGGCAAACTTAGATATTTCTTTCAAGGAAGCTGAGAAAGTACTCGAAAATCCATGTTACTCCAGTCTCGTTCAAAAAAATAAATTTGTACCGTTAATAAACTCCGACACAGAATTGCCTCCCCCTATCAATCTAATTCCTGTACGGCTCATAAAAGTAGCATTACTGAAGAGCTGAAGAACGCTATTTAGACCCGCTTGTCAGTCCTCCGAAGAGGAGGAGAAATGATGAGACTACGTCTAATTTACATCCTATTGTATAGAGTTCCAGACCAATTTTTGTGCGGGTCCAATATTTCAGTTTGGGCAATGTGAACCTGCAAATGAGTTCAACAAATTCATAACCCAACTGTGCTACATTAAAAACCTTAGTAATAGAAAGCTATCAAAGTTTTGCTAAGTCTTCCCCAAATCTAGCTACTAACCTTAAAGTTAATGAAATTGATATTTGAAAATAAAGATGACGGAATTGTTAATAACATTTTTGCATAATTGAAATGGACTCTAAAAGCATTAAAATTATTCAGTGGTATATTCGATCGCTAAACGCTAACAAATATTCTTTACATCAATTGCTATTGGAAGAACATTTTGATATAGCATTTATATCGGAAACCTGGTGCAAACCTTCAGATACTGTTTGTTTCAATAACTTTAGTGTAGTGAGCAGAAGTAGAAGTAGGGGATATGGTGGTGTTGCCATCCTTTTATCGAAAAATATTAATTACGAACCAATCTCATTTGTTCATCATTTTAATCCAAACTTGGTAGTTTGCGGTGTAAATATTAGCATTAATCAGAGAAATTATTCGATATTGAGTGTGTACCGACCGGCAAAAGTTAAAATAACAGCGCAAGATTACGTTAATCTTTTTTTGCAAATTAACTATGACTGTATTGTCAATGGTGATTTTAATGCATATCATGGCGTGTGGGGGTCAATCTCGAGTTCCTCGGAAGGCAATACATTAGTAGCAGCTCTAGATTCTTTTCCTCATTCAGTTATCTCCAATAATGGATCTGCTATGGATCTGCTACGAGAGTTACTCCCCCCCATTCAGGCCAAGTCGGTTGTGGATCTTACTATTTTATCTTCCAGCTTTTGTTCATCTTTTGACTGAATCGTCCTGTCAGATACATATGGATCTCATTATTCTCCCATCCAAATTTCTATTAATGATATCAAGATTCAAAATATGATGTTAATATCATCAGCTAAGTGGTCGATGTCTAATGCTAATTGGGATAAATTCATATTTACCATAGAACAACCTCTCACAGCTGAACCAACTCTACATATTACTAACGAAATTATTTTATTCTCATTAGAATCGATAACAAATGCCGCGAACAAGTCCTGTACGTTAATCCGACCCTCAACCAAGCATGTCAAAACTCCACCGTGGTGGGATGACGAGTGCCTAGCTACTTAGACTTTGAGGAAAAATGCCTTGAAAACATACAGATCCAATCTAAATCTTCCAAATTTTAACGAGTAAAAGAGATATCAAGATATCTGTAAACGCACTTTCCGTTCAAAAGCCAAATCTAGCTGGGCAAGATACTGCTCCACTCTTAACAGACAAACTCCTCCCTCAGACATTTGGAGAAAAATAAATAAGATTCAGGGTCGCAAAAAGTATACCGCTATTGATGAATCTATGGTAGAACGACTTTTAAGAAAAATTACTCCTGATTATGCACACCTAACTATAAAAATTCCGAACAACCACATTGATTCTAACTTTTTGCTAACTGCTATCATACCTGACGAGATTGAAGCAAATGTCAAAACCTCAAAAAATACTTCTCCCGGTATTGACGGGATAAACTATCTTATGTTACCAAATCTCCCCGTAATTGCCAAACGCTATCTCTGCAAAATATATAACAACATTTTAGTTAAAGGGGATAATTGTGATTTTCTCAAACGTTGCCTGGTTATTCCTATACCCAAAGTAAACGACCCCACTGTCTTCAGACCTATCTCTCTCATGTCTTGTGTATTGAAAACATTTGAACGTATAATGAAAACTAGACTAGAATGGTGGTGTGAAAGCAGAAATTTGTTTCCGATATCCCAGTTTGGTTTCCGGAGAAAAAAAAGAACTATCGACTGTCTTCCGTAGTTAACAACTGATATCCAGTTGACTTACTCAGGCAATAGTTATCTATCTGCCCTATTTCTTGACATTCGGGCGCTTATGACAATGTCATCCTAAATATACTTTTCAAGAAACTAACGCACTTAGGCATTCCAACTATGTGTGCATATGTTTTGGTAAACTTATTTGTTAATAGGCAAGTATTCGTCCGGTGCAACGATAGACTGATCGGCCCAAGAGTAGTTCATCGAGGCTTACCTCAAGGCTCTGTTCTTAGCCCTCTTTTGTTCAATTTATACACCATGAACCTTCATGGAATGGATATTAATTGCGACATATTACAATATGCGGACGATTTCTGTTTTTATACCATAAAAAACTCTTATGACCAATGTTGTAATTCTATAAAACAAATTATATATAGTACTAAAGAATATTTTTTTAATCAAGGACTTGATCATACTCCGCTGTGGTATTTTTTACTCGACATCGTTTACCGATCCTATCCAGTGTAATGATAAGTAACCTAAGTAGTGCACAATCATTTTACCTATCTTAGTATTACACTGGATACTAAACTTACATGGAATGAACACATCAATAAATGTTTAATCAAATGTGAAAAGAGCTTAAATGTTCTCAAAGCAATTAATCGATATCAATAGGGTGCTAACCCTAAAGTCAATTTAATGTTCTGTTTTTAGCTGAGAAGTTTATCCTTAAATGTCAAGCTAACAATCAGATTAAACTATTGGAAAAAATATCTGACATAACTAAGTCCAATTTAGTTGATAAGTGGTGGTACAATAAAAATTCTCCAACATTAGCCGTAGCATATCCCAATGTCTCCTCCTATTTAGAGACTTCAGCGGAAAATACGTTCTATCAAGCCTCTTTTGATATCTGATATTCCCGAGCCAACGTTTTCTTTTTCTTTTGATGGTAATAACCTCATTGCTCTTCATGAATTGCTCGGAAAGTTTGAAAAACCATGTAAGATTTTCACAGATATTCGAAGTAAAAATTAGGAGTCGGTTGTGCTGTATACATCCAAAACTATGAAGAATCTCTAATGTTCAAGTCAGCATTGTTCAATATATTCCGCAGAACTATTTGCAATATACCAAGCTCTAGAATGTGCCGTTAAAAGACAAATCTTCTATCAGCTAGTTCTAATCATGTCTGATTCAAAGTCTGCGTTATCTGCTATAGAAAACACATGATCAGCTTCACAAGAATGGGCTCGTTGCAAAAAATTAAGAAAATCAACTAAAATTACACGGAATAAATAGTTCTGTTTGTTTCATTTGGGTAAAGGGACACATTGGTATTTTTGGTAACATTAAAGCAGATTACTTTGCTAAAGAAGCGATCTTAAAAGGTACAGAAATCAGTTGGCTAGATAGAAGTGATCTAATAGCAATACGTAGACAATGTTTGAAGCAAAATTGGGATATTGAATGGTACGCCTTCTGTAATCGAAGCAATAATATTTATACCAAAATCCACCCTGCTTTACCTATTGAGCCTTTTGCTTCAAGAAGTTATCCCAATAGAAACATCTACTCCATGTTTGTCAGATGTATTTTTAATCATGCCACTGTAGAAGCGTACCTTCACAGATTCAAACTTAGTGAATCAAAATTTTGTAATTGCGACGGTAATGTTGATGACATCAATCACTGGAGTTTGGCTGCTTATATAATGACGATGCAGTTTAGTATTTGATGAAATCTCTTGTAAAAGAACGGATTCCGCTCCATCAGAATCAAGCTACAGCTTTTTATCTCTTTCAGCGAAATCCTAGGCTAAACCAAATCATATGGGAGTTTTTAAAAAGGACTAAAAGAAGAATTTAGTGATGAATGTCTGTTTCTGTTTCAGTGTAGATCCTTTCAGTCCTCGTTCCTCGGGTCTATCCCTATGTTATACATTTCACCTTCTATCCGTTGCCCGTTTTGTCTGTTATAAAGTCACTATGGTGTTTAGGTGGGGTAAAGGGGTTTAGGGTAAAGGTGTTTTCACATTAGTGTAGTTACTACCACGATTGTAACAACAGCATCTAATAATCAAATTTCAAATAAAATCATATAATACATAATTATAAAAACAGTAGAACATTAAATATATTATAATATATATTATTCATTTATTTCTTTGAATATTTTGTAAATAATAATGCTATTTTTTCTAAGGGTACATTTTATAAAATTATTTTCTATAAAAGAGATATCTTCATATTTTATTAACAAGTGATTCTAAATATAAGCTGTTGTTCAATCTTATTCAGAAAGTTAAAAAATTGTACTGACAAATACGTGTAGTCTTTGAAAAGTTTAGAACTTAAATTTTTAATTATTATTCCTATTTTGCTAAATCAAAATTTATTAACCCTTTAAATTTATTTAAAATAAACACATCTCTTAAATAGCCCGCTTCAATATAATAATGTTTTCTCATTAGCAAGACTATTAAACTTTTAAGGAATGCATATTATGAAAATATTAGAACACATTAAAATCGTTACAATTCTTGATGGAATTTAATCTAAATTTCTGAATTGTATAATTCATACAAAAACAGTTTTAGATATTTTAACATGAAATATTATTTGTTGAGTATAATACTAATGCTCTATCGCCTAAAACATTCTGACCCTGTAAATATCCCTTCATCGTCCCGACATTCTGACCCCTGATCTAGCGCATGTAGTAACATTATGCCACTCAAAATAGCTACATCTAATTTGATTGGTCAGATTTTCGGACTATGTCTATAATGGGTGGTAGAATGTTTTGATGCATACGGGACAAAGTGAGTTATAGAGTGAAAATAAATGGGCAATGTGCCATATATACCTACATACATAAACGATTAAACCGGGACTGCCAGAACATCGGCATTTTTTTTGAATGAATATATTTCTGAATAAAATTGTAAATAACATAACATAAAAAATTATTGTAAATAAAGACATTTTAAAACAACCAAACATAAACTGATACACTTTTCATACACATTCAAATTGGTCCACAAAAAGTGGAATCATGCCCGGCAAATACAAGCACAATGAATGAATAATCTCATAATAATTGGTATGCTTCCAATCGTAAAGAAACTTTTCAGAACCTCACAAATTTTAAGCTGGAATAGGCTAGAAAAGAGCAAATTAATTGAATGATCTAGACCAGCAGTTCTCAAACTTTATTGGTGACGGAACACTTTTGGAAAGCGAAATTCTTAACGGAATCCTACAATAAAACAATTGTTTTTGAAAATGTATTCTTTATTAATAAACATAATAAACGTATAATGTAGCAGTTACTACTTATTATTTATTTTACTTAGTAAATTACTATATAACAAATATAATAATAGAAGATATTGAAAAAAGTCTAACTAATGGGAGGTATGAAACTGTTTTAAAAGTGTTCCGTCACCAATAAAGTTTGAGAACTGCTGGTCTAGATCATTCAATTAATTTGCTCTTTTCTAGCCTATTCCAGCTTAAAATTTGTGAGGTTCTGAAAAGTTTCTTTACGATTGGAAGCATACCAATTATTATGAGATTATTCATTCATTGTGCTTGTATTTGCCGGGCATGATTCCACTTTTTGTGGACCAATTTGAATGTGTATGAAAAGTGTATCAGTTTATGTTTGGTTGTTTTAAAATGTCTTTATTTACAATAATTTTTTATGTTATGTTATTTACAATTTTATTCAGAAATATATTCATTCAAAAAAAATGCCGATGTTCTGGCAGTCCCGGTTTAATCGTTTATGTATGTAGGTATATATGGCACATTGCCCATTTATTTTCACTCTATAACTCACTTTGTCCCGTATGCATCAAAACATTCTACCACCCATTATAGACATAGTCCGAAAATCTGACCAATCAAATTAGATGTAGCTATTTTGAGTGGCATAATGTTACTACATGCGCTAGATCAGGGGTCAGAATGTCGGGACGATGAAGGGATATTTACAGGGTCAGAATGTTTTAGGCGATAGAGCATTAGTATTATACTCAACAAATAATATTTCATGTTAAAATATCTAAAACTGTTTTTGTATGAATTATACAATTCAGAAATTTAGATTAAATTCCATCAAGAATTGTAACGATTTTAATGTGTTCTAATATTTTCATAATATGCATTCCTTAAAAGTTTAATAGTCTTGCTAATGAGAAAACATTATTATATTGAAGCGGGCTATTTAAGAGATGTGTTTATTTTAAATAAATTTAAAGGGTTAATAAATTTTGATTTAGCAAAATAGGAATAATAATTAAAAATTTAAGTTCTAAACTTTTCAAAGACTACACGTATTTGTCAGTACAATTTTTTAACTTTCTGAATAAGATTGAACAACAGCTTATATTTAGAATCACTTGTTAATAAAATATGAAGATATCTCTTTTATAGAAAATAATTTTATAAAATGTACCCTTAGAAAAAATAGCATTATTATTTACAAAATATTCAAAGAAATAAATGAATAATATATATTATAATATATTTAATGTTCTACTGTTTTTATAATTATGTATTATATGATTTTATTTGAAATTCGATTATTAGATGCTGTTGTTACAATCGTGGTAGTAACTACACTAATGTGAAAACACCTTTATCACTGAATATAACCTATTTGAAATTTTGACAGGAATTGTCAAATTATTATGCCCGGCTCAGATGAATATGAAATTTTATATTCTGAAAGATAAATTACTACAAAATCGACTTACTCGCTCTTACCTCAGGGAGGGTTCAAAGATTTAAAAAAAAATTAATAATTTAAATTTTAAATTTATAAATTTCCAAAGAATATTCCAAAATTGTCAATTATACTATTGCAAATCTATAGTGACTGCTTGTTCAATATATTCTAAGACCATTAAATTATCTAATGACATCTACAATTTTTTTGTCACTGAAAATTAACTAAATGTCACTGATTATATCAAAAGTTTTATAGGATCCAAAATTTTTCAAATTCAATGAAATAGGAGTTGAATTAATAACAAAGTGAGTTGGAATCAAAAATTATATATTATATACCATCAGATAACAAGTGAAAATGAATTACTATTCCCAAAATATAATAAAGAACAATAATCGTACTTTCTACGAACCTTAAAATTAAAAAAACAACCTATATACTAGAAGAACAACCTAATTAACTACTTATTCTAAACGTTCAAATCGTCGAAAATTACACTTACGTGTATAAATGTCAAATAACTATATGCGATAAAATTGTCTATTCAAAAAAATTTTCTCTTCTCTTCAGGTGAAATTTTATATATCTTTAACGTTAATTTTGTCAGTATTCAAAAATGTGATATAGATGCATCTATCTTAATTTTATTTAAAGGCCTGTTAATTCTTGAAAAATAATTTATAAAATCTGGACTGGACTCACCAACTAGGTATCAGGATCACTCGTTCTGATTCTAAGCACGTCTTTTAGAATCGCCGGAACCACTTTTATAAATTTATAATTTAGAACCCGGAAAAATCACTAACACTATTTCAATATAATTATTTGAGGGAATTATTCACGCACTGATCTTATCATGCTAATTATTATAATCTGATGCTATTTTAATATATCAATTACTATTATATTATTCAGCAAATTTGAGATAACTCATATTAGATGTTCTCTCGAGAGGGGTTCAAAATCAACTAACTAAACTTTTTCCATAAATAATTCTGTTCTCCTTTGGTTACCAAAAAATTCCTTTTTTAAAAAAATACAAATTTATGTTTTCATATAACAAAGAGAGATTTTCATTCTTTAATTCTAATTGTAATTTTGCTACCAGCGACATCTGTATTCTTTTTTTAAAATCTTTATAAAATCTATGTATCATTAAGTATCTTCTGCATTATTGTCATTCGAAATTGTAATGTCAAATTTTATTTGCATATTGAATCTTTTAAATTATTTATAATACATTGTATATCACTAGTATTACATCCAAATATGTACATTTTTCTTTATTTCAATGTTTTCTTTAGAATTTAGATAGAGTATATGTATTAATATATATATAATATAGATGTATATTGAAAGAAATATAAAATGAACATACATTATTTTATCTAAATTGAAGAGGCACATACATACCTATAATAAAAGACGTGTGGCACTCTGAGACTGTCGCGGTAAAGCTATTGCATAGAATTTTAGACTTTGACGTTCACAATTTCTTTTTCTTTTCAGCTCTTTTTTTAGCTCTTTATGCTTTTCTTCTCTATAAAAAGAATATATCTAGGTATAAATAATTAGGTATTAATAGTGTAATTACACACCAAAACAATTATTCATTCAAAAAATTTGAACAAAATTAACGATATCAAGAGTTTGATCATCGAATTTCGCGCGATTTACATTTATATAGATATAATATCATAGATAGAATTTAGTTCTGACACAAATCTCCTACAACTTTGGGCAGTAGTGTCAAACTTTGTATGATTTTTCTTCATCAAATCAATAAGTGAGGCAAATAAATCCTTACTAATGTTTTCCTCTTGTTTGAGGTCGGATAATGGTTGGCGATTTTCAATATTATATTCCGATATTAACCTATCATTTAAGTTACCAGTGGTAACATTTTCAAGAGCTTCATCCATACGTTCAGTCATGTTTTGATTTGCAAATACAAATGGCATATAAAATCTTTTGACTGGACATCCTCTCCAAAAGCCAGCTGTGTCATTGAATACCTTGATTCGACACTACATCTTGGAGTATTTAAAGATGCTTTTTGATAATAATGGAGAACTCCAGCCTGGTATTTACAAAAAGACCCTAGTCGTCTAACTTCACAGCTGCAAAATCCGTTTGAAATGTCCACGTTATACATTTCATCCGAACTTTCACTCGGGACAGAAAATAGGTCATTAGACAACTGAGAAATGTCTTGTTTTTGTAAGTATTTTATTTCCCCAATATACCTTTTCAAAAGCAACCTACACGTCGAATCCCTCTGATGAATATAATTTCTTATTCTTCGCAATTAGTAGTCTTCCATTGCTGTGCAACAGAAATCAACTAGTGCCACTGCATTATATGCCTTATTTCTTGAGAGCACTATATCTTCAAATAACCGAACACTTAACTCACTGTAATTATTAGTTTGATGTCCATGGGTTGCTGCATCTCTGTGGGCTAAACACCAATCTACCCTCCTATTCCAGTTACTCGGTAAATATTTTTGCCATTCCAGCAGTGAAGTAGAATTCAGATTTTCCAAATTATATTCCTCTTTAGCTTTATCTTCTGTAGAAGAGACTAAAATATTATGATGAAAGTTTTGATACAATTATTTTCGACAATCTTGTGGAATACCATGTTTTTTTTCCCACAACCAGCGCTACACCGACTGTAATACATGAAACCGACAAAGCAAAGTTTTGGAATTGGACCATACAGATTTTAAAGCCACTCTTTCGGAATTCGAATCATCCGTCATAAAAAATTTCGGAAAACCTTGCCCGCAAAATGAATTTGGCACAGAGTCTTTTAACAATTGAAATCGTGCTTGATAATCACTTGCTGACTGTCCTGACGTTATAATTATTGCCAAAGGTACTGCACCAATTTGGCAGGGTGTAAGTAAAAATGTTAAACAATGACTTAGTGCTTCGCAGGATTATGTACTGTCAACAAATACAATATCTTTAGCGAATGGCAAATTATGTGCTCTTTGCATTATTTTAGGTACTACTATGGGAGCAAGCGGGTTTTCTGAATAATTTATAATTTTTCCCTCTGATTGGAACTCTTCTTGTTCCTCCGAAATTTTCTGAAAAAAAATACTGTGGAGAATTTCAAAACTATCTATAGAATATTTTTTTAAAACTTCTTGTTGGTGTTCCTTAGAAATAATAAGATTTTTTCATTGTGTATTTTAATTTTGAAACAAGTTCTTATATCGAATTCAGAAAATTATATATTTCTTAAGAATATTGGGCAATTATGATAAATAATTATTTAATAACAGAGTTAAGAACTATACTATGTGAATAAACAGGTAAATTAATAAATGAAATGTAAAGATGAGAAAAGAAAATTGTCAAGATATTGTTTTTACATACAGCAATATATATTGTGTTTAATTATTGATAGGATTTACCTGCATTACACCATCATCTGAACGTGGACCTAAATATTTGGTTCTCCATTTTTCATACCAAAACTGTACTGTTCGATATTTTAGATTAATTTGAGAATTAGCTAGTTCTGCACTTTCTGGTCCATATTTTAATTCAAGTTTTGATTCGTGGTAGTTAATTGCTGATAAACAACAACTATATGTGCAAAATGAGCTACTATATATTGAAGATGAAGATTGAGAATAAGTAATGGAGAGGTTTGAAGTTGGGATTCGGTGTGTTTACAGATTCGAAAATTTGCATGCAAAAGTTCTGCAATATCGCTATAATTCAGTTTTTCAACACAGTCGAAATTTCAATATCAAATATCTTCCTTACCTATTCTCAACCTTTATCTTCAATATGTAGTAACTTATTTTGATTACACACTCGTGGATTATTATTGATGTGCTTTTAAAATCACCTCTGCATGTCCAGTTTTCTCTGATGCGCGTCCTTAAAGTAATTTTATAATTCCTAAGTGTCCCTGTGAAGAAAAAAATTGATGTGTCCGACTTTTTTTTTAATTATAGCTTGGCCGAAAATGCGTCTGTTTCGTTTTAGCTACGACATCTTGTACATAATATTGTGTATGTATTCGAAATTTCAGAAATCTCAAATGCGAAATATGATGACATGAACAGTTTTTTATGTCATCACAATTTGCACCCTGTAAGTATAATTTAAATACAGGGAGTCCCATAAATAATGGTCAATATTTTGATTATATGTCGATTCTATCAAAAATGTTGACACAGTTTCTAGTAAAAAGTCACCGGCCACAATGATACAGGGTCATCACTATAAACAGTGTTCTATGTTTTTTCACGAAATTATTACCATCTCCTGATTACACAACAAACCAACCTCTACTAATAATAATATAGGTACTTACTAACAAATATTCTTTTTTTTTTTAATTTTATTGAAAAGTTCAAATGAGAATATCTCGAAAATGGCAAATCGTAGCGACATTTATGAAGAACAGTTTTTTTAACAAGTCATTTGGGAAGCTATATTTGACAGGAAAGAGATATTTAGACCAAGCGCATAAATAAATTATGTGGTGTAATAATAATGAATGGCGCAGGTGCACCTCTGTGAGTTGAATTAAAATGGATATAATTTTAAATTTGTCAGATTTGAAAACCCCAAATTAAAGCTTGTTCAATTTATCAAATAATTGCGAAATTTATAATAAAAATTTAAAAAAAAATCAAGTCAACTTCATTACCTTGTATCTTTGTGGCCATTGACTTTTGGTTCAGCAAAATATGACTTGATGTCAATATTCTTTTATATAAAGTAGGCTCTCAAAATATTTACCATTACTCATGAGACTCCCTGTATAAACTGAATTTTTCTAAACATTACAAATTTGTCCCCTCTTATCGGATTTTTAGCCACATCGAATTTTATTGGTCAGATTTTCGGACTATGGCAAGAATGGGTGGCAGAATGTTTTAATGCTTCCGGTTATCATTGCTATTTCGACTTGTTTATCCCTGAAAAGCAGCTGAAAAACAGGGTTTCAAAACGAAGTGTATCAATGTCTCACATCTTACTAAATTCTGAATATCCAAAATATGAATTTAATTTGAAGGTCAATGGACTTGGCTTTTCATCGATACATTTTTGTACTTTTCTGCTGGAAGTAGCTTACGGAAATAGAAAATCACTATGGGAAACAAATAAGATTTATTGTATGATGAATAATATCGGGAAGCATCTTATATCACCTTTATTACCATAATATTCTGAGAGCGATTCTAAATAAACACGAAACCGGTAAACGACACACAATGTTTCATTTTATTTTCGGCATTTCAACGGAAATCGAAGTGTAGCAATATGGCTTTTCGTAATAATAATAAATATCAGTTATCTGAAGCGGCAGACCGGCCGTTGTGAAATTATCATTCTCTGCCATCCACCATTTCGAGGGACAGAAAGCGATGAAATATGGAGCCAGATAGGGACGGTAAATATAATTAGTATTTAAAACGGGAAACAAACAAATCTGCGGATTACTCTCTACCCCATAGACTTGCTGGAAATAAACTGCACTAACGTTATGTGTGTATGCCTGAAATGCAAATAGGAACGGTAAGTGGTAAAAATGTGCCAGTATTTGACAAAAATGAAATCAAATTATATTATCCACTGAAAAAATTCTGAACTGTATCAAACTGAAGCTTCCAACTGCATAGATATCCAAACTCAAGAATGTGAATTTATGATAAAGCAGGATAATAATAATAATAGGTAGGTAGGTAGGTGCTTTATTGACTAGTTGAAATACATGGTACTTTTTTAATCCTGATAAGTTGTCCTAAGTATAGGTATTTAAGATTAAAAATAATAATAATAATAATAATAATAATAATAATAATAATAATAATAATAATAATAATAATAATAATAATGCATGCAACAGACCCGACATCACATTTACTGACAAGAGAAACAAACACACCTACCTAATAGACGTTTCCATCCCTACCGATCAAAATCTAACAAACAAATACTCGGAAAAAATACAAAAATACACCCCCCTCGCAATAGAACTGGAGAGAATTTGGAAACAAAAGGCGGTCACCATTATTCCGTTGATTATGTCTGCTACTGGTATCACCCACAAAAAATTCACAGAACATCTGACAGAACTCGACATACCTGAAAATATACACAATCGAATACAAAAAAGCGTCATTTTACACACGTGCAATATAGTCCGCTCGTTTCTTAGAACACAATAGACTTCGTTTATACTTGGCCCGCCCGTATAAAGAAGAAATCCAGGGAACAAAAACCCTGTGAATTCCTAAAATAATAATAATAATAATAAAGGGTAGTGAAGCGTCTCTCACAGCCTCTCCTACCAATTCCTGCTCGCACCTCCACGTCGGTAGACCCTGGTAAACCATCTGTGAGGATTCAAGATCGGGTAACCAACCCCCGATGGCGAATCCGCAACAGGCGGGCAAACGCGAGAGGAAGAAACCACCGCTAGATGGGCCAACCACCCTATAGTGTGTAAGAGGGTTCCAAAAACTTTCAGAAACGCCTCGGACGAGCGCCGTGACGGTCGAGAACGGCGCGGGATTCTGCAACTCGACCACAAAGGTACCGACACAGCTACGACGATGGAAAATGAACCAAACCCAAACCCAAATAGAGATGTTTTGCAGGAGATGCTCCCACCAACCACTCTACGAGGGAAACAAAGACAGAGAATGAAATGGACAGATGATGTAAATAGACAACTCATGCTCTGTTACTATCAGGTAACTCTTTTAGAAACAAACTTAAGTGCATATAGACCTCAGCTACATGCTGCATTTACTAGCAAGTATCCCGAACTTGGCGACTTAACAGAACAACGGTTGGCAGATCAAGTACGTGTAATAAAAAGGAACAACAGGATAACGCAACTTGAATTAGAAGTAATTAAAAAGCAAGCCCAACAAACAATCGAACAAGACAACATACGCACAGTCACAGACATCACTGAAGCGCAAGAGACTAGCAAAAGTAATGCAGCAACCGAAATAAACGCAGATGATACACAAATAAAAGAGCGTCAAGCTGTCCAAGCTGAAGAGATCCATGAGCCAGAAGTAATCACAACACTAAATGAAAAACAAAAAGAAGAAAAAGAAATAGAAGAAGAGTTCAATATCACATACATTAAATACAAAGATACAGGAATGAGCTACAGACCATATATACCAAAAGTACAAGAAAACGCACACACAAAAACAACAGTCGACCACATAAATAATATAATTAAACAAAACATAACTACCGATACAAGTATGGAAGAAATACAATTGCTCATATACACAGGGGCAATAACAACCACTCAACTACACACAAAACAGAAAGAAACAAATATGCCCTATCAACCAAAAACACCAGCCTGGCAACGGAGACTTCAAACTAAAATAGAATTCCTAAGGAAACATATTGGACAACTAACGCAATATACGCAAGGAAAATTGTCGCAAAGAAAGAAAAAAGCCATAGAAATGAAATCAGATGAAGAAATAAGGAACGAACTTGACACAAAGAAGCAAAAACTACAAGCACTAGCGAAAAGATTAAGAAGGTACAAAAAAAGCGCAAACAGAAGGAAACAAAACTACATCTTCAATACTAATCAAAAGAAATTCTATCAGACGCTAGAAAATAAAGAAGAAAACATAACAAATGATCAAATCGATGTGGATATCATTGAAGATTTCTGGAGTAATATCTGGTCACACCCCGCTAAACACAATGAGAACGCACATTGGATACATGTAGAAAAAGATAGGTTCAACACAATCGAACCAATGTCCGGAATAATAATTACACCAGAAGATATATCAAGAGCAGTAGCTCGAACACACAACTGGAAAGCCCCAGGGGTAGACGAAAATGCAAATTACTGGTTAAAAAAATTTCCTTCCACTCACTCACAACTCGCAAAATTATTTAACACATATATATCAGACCCGAATAAAATCCCCCGAACATTAACACAGGGTATAACGTATCTGAAACCAAAAGGCAATGCTACAAACGATCCAAGTAAATACCGACCTATAACCTGTTTACCTACTATATATAAGATACTAACATCAATCATCACACAAAAATTAACTGAACATATAACAAAAAATAATATATTAAGCGAGGAGCAGAAAGGCTGTCGTCAAGGATCTAGAGGATGCAAAGAACAACTAATTATAGATGCAGAAATAACCCATCAAGCAAAAATAAAACAAAGATCTCTCTACTTTGCCTACATTGACTACCAAAAAGCTTTTGATAGTGTACCCCACTCCTGGCTAATCGAAATATTAAAAATCTACAAAGTACATCCAATTATAATAAAATTTCTAGAATTAATAATGAAGAACTGGGAAACCACCCTCTCAATCAAGACAGGACAAGTTAACCTGAAATCCAAACCTATACAAATTAACCGAGGCATCTTTCAGGGAGACTCCCTGAGTGCATTATGGTTTTGCCTCGCCTTAAATCCACTGTCCAACATCTTAAATGATACCAACTACGGCTACGTCATCAAAAGTCTTCATGCATGTAAAATGTCTCACTTATTTTATATGGACGACCTCAAACTACTAGCAGCATCGGGTCATCAACTCAACCACCTACTCTTCTTCTTCTTATGGTGCCGTCTCTTTATGGAGGTTGGCTATCATTACAGCTATTTTTACTTTGGATACCGCGGCTCTGAAGAGTTGGAGGGATGTGCATCCAAACCATTCTCTGAGGTTTCTTAGCCAGGACATACGTCTTCTGCCTATCGATCTCTTTCCTGCGATCTTTCCCTCCATTATCAGTCGTAGTATACCGTATCTCTCTCCACGCATAATATGACCGAGATATTCTAATTTTCGGGCTTTAATCACGTTCACTAGTTCTCTTTCTCTTTTTACTCGGCGTAGAACTTCCTCATTGGCAATCTTTTTTGTCCATGATATTCTTAGTGCCCGCCGGAAGATCCACATTTCAAAAGACTGGAGCTTTTTCATTGCGATTTTGTTGATTGTCCATGATTCCAGTCCATACAGAAGCACTGGGATTACGTAGCATTTAATCATTCTCAGTCTGAGTTGGAGATTTAAGTGGGGATTAGTGAATAGTTGTTTCATTTTGAAGAAAACATTTCTCGCCTTTTCGATTCTAACTTTAATCTCCATAGTCTGATCATGTTTGTCGTTGATCCACATGCCAAGATACTGATACTGCTTAACTCTTTCGATCAACAATGAATTGACTTTGATGTTGGTATTAGGATGGCATGATGGATTTTTACTTATGACCATGTATTTCGTTTTCTTATAGTTCATTTTTAAACCGTACTCCCTGCTGACCCGATCGATTTCTTGAAGTATTATTTGAAGGTCATGTGTGCTGTCAGTTATGATTAGGGTGTCGTCAGCGTAGCGCACGTTGTTAATGATCTTTCCATTTATAATTATGCCTTCTTTTCTGTTCCCAAGAGCCTCTTTGAAAATGGCCTCTGAATAGTAGTTAAACAGAAGTGGCGATAAAACACATCCTTGTCTCACTCCTCGTTGTATTTTGATGTCTTCTGATGTCGTTCCTTCGGAGCTGATCACAGCAACTTGATTCCAATAGAGATTCTTTATTATTCTAACATCTTGCTCATCAAGTTGGCTTTCTCGTAAAAGATTAATTAGCCTCTCGTGTCTCACCCTGTCGAACGCTTTCTCGTAGTCGATAAATCCCATATATATTTCCTTATTCATATCCAAACATTTTTGTATTATTACATTCACTGCGAATAAGGCTTCACGTGTGCCCATTCCATTTCGAAATCCAAACTGATTTTCACTAATATCGATTTCTAGCTTTTTATATATTCGACTATGTATGATCTTGAGGAAGGTCTTTAAAGTGTGGGACATTAGGCTAATTGTGCGGTGGTCAGAGCATTCCTTTGCATTTACTTTCTTTGGCAACATTACGAAGGTTGATCTCAACCAATCTGTAGGGATGATCCCTGTATGATAGATAGTGTTATATAGATCTACTAGTATTTGCAGCTGGTCATATTCTATAAGTTTTAGCAGTTCTGTCGGAATACCATCAGGGCCAGGTGCTTTTCCTGTTTTGGTGCATTGAATAGCATATTCCACCTCCCTCCTGCTAATAGGTGGGCCTTTTCTGATTTCTTGGACTTGCAATTCTTCTCGTTGGTCTTCAAACAGTTCCCTAATGTATTCTTCCCATCTTCGCAGTTTTTGGGCAACATCCATAATTAAATTCCCTTGCTTATCTTTGATGAGACTGTAGCTCTTCTTTTTACCTGTGCCTGTGATTTCTTTGATCTTTTTGTGAATCCCAAAACTGTCATATTTTTTCTCCAGCTCTTCTATTTCATGACATCTCTCTTGCATATATTGCTCTTTCGCTTCAATTATCTTGCGTTTTATTCTTCGATCTATATTTTTATAGGAATGTATATCTATTCCTTTGTAGGTTCTTCTTTCATCCATCATCTCGAGAATCTCCCTTGTCATCCATTTTTGTTTGAATGTTCGGTTTGTTTCTGTTAATTTACTCTGTGAGGCCTCTAGTATTCCTTCTTTAATGGTTTGCCATTGTTCATTAACGTTGTTGTCGCTTATTCTAATTTTCATTTTTTCGTTTATATTTTCTTTTATTTCCATTTTGATCGTTTGGTCTCTCAACAAGTCTGTATTTATTTTTGGGGGTAATGTCTTTTTCTTCAGTTTTTTAAAGCGCATTCTGAACGTCGCCACAACTGGATTGTGATCGGATTTTATATCGGCGCCTGGATATGCTTTAACAGATTTAATAGCATTTCGGTATCTCTTGTTGATTAACACAAAGTCAATTTGATTTCTGATGATATGCTGCGCAGTGTGTCTAGGTGAAGTCCAGGTGTACAATCGTCTTTTTGGCAGCTTATACCATGTATTTGTAATTACAAAATCATTTTGCTGACAGAACTCTACTAATCTGTCTCCGCGCTCGTTTCTATCGCCCAAACCATATTCCCCAACATATTCTCCAACCTTTCCTTTTCCAACTTTAGCATTGAAGTCGCCAAGGATTATTGTTGTATCTGCCTTTTTTGTTGTCCTAAGAAGTATATCGATTCCATTGTAGAATTCTTCGATTTCCTGATCTGCTTTATCGGCTGTAGGTGCATATATTTGGATTAGGTTGGTCTTGCCGTTTTGAGATTTTAGTTGTATCATTATTATTCTGTCGGAGTATCTCACTACATTCAATATTGATCCCACAATACCCTCCTTGACGCATATGCCTACTCCGTATCTATGTGGCTGGCCATCGTCGCTCCCGCTATAGTAAAACCGGCCATCCTCAAATGCGCACTCTCCGTTGTTTGGCCATTGCGTGTCACTTATTCCAAGTATATCTATTTGTAGTCGTGTCATTTCCTGTATAATGTTATCAAACTTACCTGACTGAAACATGCTTTGAGCGTTCCATGTTGCTATTTTATAAAATTTGTCTCTTTTACAGGGGTTTCGCATGCTGACGACCGAAGAGGCCCTGCAATTTTGTATCGTCCCTCTCCTGCCGGATCTTGGCATCCGATCTCCATGATCAGTATAGTTCTGTGTATTGTCTATCGTATTCATAGCTATAATGATTGACTAGGAGTGTCTTGCAGACCTTTAATGCAGTGGTTCTCCTTTGCCTTCTGCATTCTCATGCCGTTGACCATCTTTGATTCATCCGCCTTTTGAACCGATTTCTCGATCCAAGGACAAGAGATTGCCCTACCTCTTATCAACTCCTCCACCCGAAGCTGTTGGTCAATAAGAGGGGGACAGCTTATTCCGGCTGTCTTTCGGTCGACAGAGCCTCGTCCGTTGTCTAGCAGGGTGCACCACGTGCAGGTGAGGTTGTCATTTGGGTTGGCTTTTATTAGCCATCACCCCTTACACCCCAACCACCTACTCAATCTTACTCAAACATTTAGGTCAGACATCAAAATGACGTTTGGAACAGACAAATGCAAAATAAATAGCATTGTCAAGGGAAAACAAACGACGCAAGAAGACTACTCTCTGAACAGCAACAATCAGATAATACAAAGTATGGAAAGTACTGATTACTACAAATATTTAGGATTCAACCAACAAATTGGATTAGAGCATACAACACTGAAGGAAGAGTTAAAACAAAAATACAAACACAGACTAACAGCCATACTTAAAACAGAACTATCAGCACGAAATAAAACCAAAGCAATTAACACGTACGCAATACCAATGCTAACGTACTCAATGGGAGTAATTAAATGGAGTGATACAGATCTCGAAAGCCTAAACACCTTAACCCGATCGCAATGTCACAAACACAGAATACATCATATACACTCAGCAGTGGAACGATTTACACTTAACAGAAGAGAAGGGGGAAGAGGTTTCATAGACATTAAAAATATGAACTACACTCAGGTAGACAACTTGAGAAAATACTTTGTAGAAAGAGGGGAAACAAGCAAAATCCATAAAGCCATCATACACTCTGAAACATCAGGCACACCCCTAAAATTTTCCAGCCATACATACAACCCGACAGATAGAATAATAACACCAGCAACAAAGAAAGAAAACTGGAAAGGAAAAACACTACATGGAAAACATCCACAACATCTAGCACAACAACATATAGACTTAGAGGCATCCAACATGTGGCTCACAAAGGGGAATATCTTCGGTGAGACAGAGGGGTTTATGATCGCAATCCAAGACCAAACGATAAACACCAGATACTACAGCAAACATATAATAAAGGACCCAAATACACAAACAGACAAATGTAGACTATGCAAACAGCACATAGAAACAATTGACCATATAACGGGAGGCTGCAACATACTAGCAAATACAGAATACACCAGAAGACATGATAATGTAGCGAAACACATACATCAACAGCTTGCGAAGCAATACAACCTTATAGAAGAAATCACCCCTACGTACAAATATACACCACAAAACATACTAGAAAACGACAATGCTAAACTATACTGGAACAGATCAATCATCACAGACAAGACAATACCGCAGAACAAACCGGACATCACACTAATAACAAAAAACAACAAAACCACTTACTTAATAGAAATCTCCATACCTAACACGCACAATCTACAAAACAAAATTGGAGAGAAAATTGAAGAATACATCCGTCTCTCAGAAGAAATTAAAGACATGTGGCACCAGGACAGAGTGATTATAATACCCATAATATTATCTAACACAGGAGTTATACCAAGAAATCTACACGACAGCATTCAGAAATTACAACTTCATCCAACAACATACATACCACTACAGAAGTCCGTCATAATAGATACTTGCTCTATAACTAGAAAATTTTTAAATGAGAACTACAGGGAATAATAAAAACAGAATGGAAACTATGCTTGACCTGACGTCCGCATATATTCCTAAACTAACCAGAGAATATCTGAGAAAGGAAGAAGATAATAATAATAATAATAGATAGACAAATGTGCGACAGCTATTTACAAAAGAGGCAAACTAGTCAAAAGTCACAACATTCAACTTGATAACGGAACCTCAATAAGAAACCTGGAGATGGACGAATCTTATAAATATCTCGTCGTCGAAGAAAGGGGCGTCATAGACAACACTAAAATGAAAACTATGGTATCAAATCATAGCCATTAATACCCTCGCAGTTCCAGTGGTCACATATAGCTTTGGTATTGTCGACAGGCTAACATCAGAAATAGAGAAGATTGACAGGAAAACGAGGAAACTTCTCACAATGGGGAGTATGCATCACCCTAAAGCAGATGTTGCCAGACTATACATTAAAAGACGAAACGGCGGACGAGGTTTAATCGAGTTGCACGCAGCTATGAACAGGCTATTATAGGTCTAGGCGATTATATTGATACCGAACACGATAAATTCTGCAAAGCAATTGAAATATACGATTCGGACAAGTCAAAATATTCCATCCAAAAAGAGTCAGCATAAATAAGAGAACAGTATCTTATAACAGATAATGCTCTGAGGAATGCAAATGCGATTAAGGATGTAACTGAAAGGCACAAGATCCAGACATTACAACAAAAGCCACTACATGGACAATTTTTCAGGAATCTAATAAGATGAGAAGTGTAGCCTGGTTGGGTAGTTCTGGACTTAAAGAAGAAACTGAAAGTCTCATTATTACAGCTCAAGATCAGGTACTAGCTACTAGATGCTATCAAAAGAACATATTGAAACAATCGGTAGACAGTAAATGTAGGCTCTGTGGCAAATCATATGAACACATTAGCCACTTAATAGCCGGATGTACGAGTCTTGCCCCAACAGAATTCACTAACAGACATAATAAGGTTGCTTCATCCATCCATTGGTCTATATGCAACGCAATAGGATTGCGTGTAGCAGAAAAGTATTATAATCATGTCCCAGAAAAAGTCGTAAGCAACAACAACATCGATGTTATGTGGGATATGGCTGTAATTACTGATAGAACAATCCTGGCAAATAGACCGAACATAGTACTATATGATTAGAACATAAATACATGTCTTTTGATCGAAATATCTGTCCCAGATGATAGCAATATAGTGAACAAAGAAAACGAAAAAATAAGCAAGTATAGAGATCTAGAAATCGAGATAAGTCTGATGTGGAATACAAAAACTAAAGTGGTACCGGTTATTGTAGGAGCATTGGGAATGATGCGGGATAGTTTGAAAACATACTTAGAGATGATCCCATGTAAACCATCCATGTATGAAGTGCAAAAAATTGCACTCATGGGAACTGCTCACATAATAAGAAAGGTGCTAGGGTGAATGACTTTGATCTCTAGTTGAGAACTGTATTCACCCATTTTACCGCCAAATCTATAGTAAGGCGAGAGGAAAAAAATATAGAAATAATAATAATAATGATAATAATAATAATAATAATAATAATAATAATAATAATAATAATAATAGTAATTATAATAAGAGTGGCCCTTACAGAGAACCGGTTCCACCACCCAAATGCTTCCATGCACTGGCTGTATTTACCACGAAACAGAAGGGGAAGAGGACTGAGGAACCTCGGAGAGGCACATAACAAAGAATGCCAAAACCTTCTTACTTACGTTAAGTCTAGAACCCATCCAACGTATACGGCAATTTCAACGTTAGACAATAACTTGACACCTTTCAAACTGTCGAACCAAGAGCCACCAGTAAAAGAAAATAAAAACTATTACACAGAGTTAGAAGAAAGCTGGAAAAATAAAGAATTACATGGACGCTATGCGGCAATACTAAACAGTCCAGAAGCAGACAAGAACTTATCCACACTATTTTTAATTAGGGGTGTATTGATGATGGAAACAGAAGGATTCCTTCTAGCCATACAGGACCAAGCTATCTATACAAGAAACTACCGACGGTTTATACTACATCAGGACACACCGGTCACAATAAAACAGAAACCATCCAGCACCTAACAGCAGGGTGCTCATATCTAGCACCGCGTGACCATAAAACCGTGAATATTGGGGTAACAGCAAGTTAATTAAAGTAAACTCTTCGTACTGTTCTTTTTCCAAGCTTTCGGAAAATATCATTTCCATTATCAAGAATAAGTAAATTGAGATTGTTATAATTGTTGTTATAAATTGGTAAATATATCGATATTTGAACTTTTTAAAAAAAAATTTTTAATCATAAGTCATTTTAACAGATTCATGAATATAAACATTTTCTTTATATGCTAAAATTTTTGAAAACAAAAGAAGTAAATAGGTTATGTTTGTAATATAGGTTAATAGATATTGGAATATTCTTCTTTTATTATATAAAACTCAACTTCAAATTATTATAGATGTCATCTTAATAATTTCTTCATAGATATACAAACTTATAATAAAAGATTTTAACAAATTCATTTTATATAAAATTGATTGTTTTAATTACGTATAAGAATTTGAAATTCAGTTATTTTTATTATCAATTGTTAGTAGATAATAATAAATATCACTCAGATTATTATGGTCACTTTTTTTGTTAATAGTATCGGGCTCTTGAAATATATGAGCCATTTCTAAGAAAAGTCTTTTTTTGGTATTTGGTTGTATGTCCAAAATATTAACAGATTCAAAATCCATAAAGTGATCATTATCAATTACATGTTCAGCCAAGGCACATCTTTCAGGATGTAACTTACAATCGCTCTTATGGAGACATATACGGCTCTGTAATTTCTCGCCAGTGTGACCAATATATTTATTATCACAATTTTTGCATGGAATAGAATATATTACATTTGAAAGATTAAGACTGTTTTGTTTAAATTCTAGTGAAAGTTCCACATTCAACACATTCCATTGTTATCTCAATAAGATTAAAGTTCAAAAGAGATAGATCTGTCTAAATATGATTAAGTTTTTTACTTTATCGCAGAGCACAGAGTTCACTCTCTAAATAGAGGGATAGCATTCTGAGAGCAAGCGCCCTTCCTATCTTTCCAAAACTAAATCAACTAAATCACAATAAGGCAATGGCTGCCCGAGGCAGCATCAGCCCAAAACTTTGTAGAATTCTATAAGATTCGATCTTGATTACTATAAATTATCGGAAAGTTGCAAGGAGGCCTCTGGAGACTTCGAATTTACGTGCTTTCAAATTGACATTGTTTACACGTCATGGATTTAGTTAATAATTGATTATGCCCAAAACTAGCATGGACCGCCAGCTATAAGTTTTGATATCTTGACTAACAAAATGTATTCGGAAGATTATCTATTATATCCATCAATTTCAGGTCGAAGTGTTGATGTAGTTGTTAAAATTATAACAACCATTGATTAGAATGAGCGCATATACAGGGTACACTTGTAGGGTAAAGTGGGCAAATGGCGGTCACTTAAGAAAACAATTTTTTCTAAGTAAAAAAATAAGTCGTAATTTCAAATAATTTGAAGATAGCGATCACTAGTGCACTTAAAAACTTTTTTGATCTGAAAATCTTTCAAAATGTGTTCTATACTTTTATGATAACAAAAAAACAAAAATGTGCATTTGACTGCCATTGTCATACAGATAGGGGAATTCCGGTCAAGCAGAAAAATGCTTTAAATATAACTAAGTAAACTTCAAATAAGCATTTTTACCAAAATATTGTTCATTGAAATAAAAAGAAAATAAAAACAATCTAACTATCTAAGTAAAAGGCTGACATGCATCACATGTATATCCTACAGGTGTGTCCCATCCACTGCATTCAGAATGTGCCAATCTTCCGTATAGGGTACATCTGTACCACTGCTCATTATTCTTTCCATAATCATTACATATCAAACATATATCTTCATCAACATCTCCATCTTCATTATCATCATATTGAACATCAACATCAGAATCTGATGAGTTTTCATCAAATATTTTATGGGATTCCCTCTTATTTCTTAAATTATTCCTTTTTTCATCAAGATTCATTTAAGAAGGTTGTACCTTTAATTTCTTCTTTTCCTTTACCTGTTTCTTGGCTTCCTTTTCATCCAACTCTTCCTTCAATGGTGTAGCTGTAAGTATTTTCGCATGCTGTTTTTGCCTGCCTGCTCTCTTCTCTTTCTCTGCTAGTTTAGGAACGGGAAGAATTTGTTGAAAAGAGAGAAATCCTGAAAAAGTTGAAAGAATTTCGTGTTACTCTTTATTTGTAGAAGTCTTTGGTACAGCATCATCGCTTGCTACAGCTTGGGGATCATTGCTGAAAGACTTATCCGTTTCGTTATCTTGTATGGCAATGACGTCCTGATTCAATAACTCGGAAGGCAAAAAGTCTTGTTCATTAAAAACGTTGCAGTTACGAGGATAGATACCAACGCTTCTAAAACCAGCTTCTCCTTTGCTAATTGTAGCCACAGTTGAATGAGCTTTATTGAATGAAGACGCTACATCATAAGGAGTGATACTTTTGATCAACTGCGTCTTCATAAATAAATTGCACTGATTTCTGTATTCGGCTTTCAGGGGCCCGTAGAAGACCACATCTAATGGCTGTATTTTATGTGAACTGTGTGGTGGAATTGATATCATAACAATATGATTTTCTTTGCAAAACTCGTACGACTTCAAAGAAATATTGCTGGAGTGGTTGTCTACAATTGATAAAACCGGCTCGTCTTTCGTGGGTTTAGCGTGATTTCTAAAATGCGTTAACCAGTCACAAAAAATATTTTCATCGATCCAGCCATTCAGTGAACATTTCTAAAGAGCTTCTCTGCGGTCCATCTTTTTCCAGGAGAGGGCTTAGTCTCTTTCTGGGGAAGATAAACATGGGCGGAATAAATCCCCCTGCACCATTCATAGCACACATGACGGTAATATTTCGGCCTCTTTCGCCGCTAGTTACCACACCAACTATTTTTTGTTCTTTGGTTGTGAGTATCTTTCCTGGATCCTGAACAGTTGTGATTCCCGTTTCATCTGCGTTATATATTTTTCTAGGGGAAAAGTTATATTTTGACATCACTTCTTCCACAAGTTTATAAAATTTAGCTATTTCATCCTTGTTGAAACCAGTCAGACGATTTAGACTGGTAGCCTCAGCTTTTCGCACTGATATGGTGGGATTGCGTCTGATGAAACTTCTCAGCCAGTTTTTTCCAGTCAGCCTTTGCGTTGCGTTAAAATTATGTATAATATGGTTTCTCTCAGTAAACTCAAAAACAAACCTTCTTAGTTCTTTTGTGGTAGCACCGTAAAAAATGGACGCCAAGTGTTTAATTTGATTAGCAATTTCCAGTTCCTGTTCAGTTGAAAACACAGGTTTTCTTCCCATTATAGGTGCTGAGTCTTTTTTTTACCCTTTCTTCTAGCGTTGAAAATTGAATTGCGTATTTTTTTGAAGCTTGTCTTATACTCGTTCCATTTTGAATGTCTTCTATCGCTTGCTTCAAATCATCTCTGGTCCATTTTGCTTTACCAGTTAATCTTTTTCGATTTCGAGACATCTGTAAAGACAATTAAAAATGAAATAACCATCAACATAAACATTGGGTAATGCCGGTCACTTGACCGGTACTACCCACCAGTGTTGACCGGCATTACCCGCCTGTAACAATTTTTCTTATGGGTCATTTTTTTATGAGAAAAAAATGTTTTTTATTCTATCTTTCTATAGGACACTAAAGAAAAAAGTCAACCTCTATGTATCAATTAAGTTTTTATGAAAAGAGAGAAGGATTTTATCTCCAAACCTTATTTCACTTACCGTAAATCTTACATCAGAATTGCCGAAAACACGTGGTGATCTGCACTAACCAAAGTTTTAACACAAACTGAAAATCAATCGGCTGTCGAAAATCGTAGGTCAGCTGGCATATCTGAGGCCACATTGCATTGTTGCCAAACCTAGTAATAATCATTTTTAAGGTCTGACCGGCATTGTCCATCTGACCGGTATTTGCCCACCTTACCCTATATATTGTCAATTTCTTTTAATAATTGAATGAGTAAAACTTTTCGTGCAAAGTTCTCTTTATTTCCTTGAAGGTAACCAGAATAATGTTCAATGAAATCTGCTAAGTATTAATTCATTTTATTAAATTGGTTTGGGTTACATCTAATTTTGAGTATTATCTTCTTTATATTTAATATGGAAGCATATCTATTTGGGGAGCTTATTTAATAATAAACGGCAGTTGCAGATTCTGATATTTCCCGTTTGAGTATTATTCAGTTGGATCGATGGCAGCTCATATACTTTAGCAAGATGTGGGGAAACGGTGACATAGTGAATATGTAAATACATTTCAACAACGAAATAAGTGACAAAATTAACAAATTGCACTTGGAAGCTCTAAAAAATACTGGATTACCGGTCCGTGAGTGAGATTTTATATTATTTCACATTTCAAGCAAAAAATTATTCTGAAACTTTACAGCAGTTCTAACAAGAAAATGCCACTTTTGCGTCTGAAATTTCTAAATATGATTATTTATGTGAATTTCTTGTAAAACAATTGCGGTGCTCATGATTTAGTTGTATTAATTCAACGTTCCAAAAGGAACAACTCGCGTAAATAGCATATAAAAAATGTCAAACCGTACAATTTCGTATGTCTTGCTAATGTTACAGAATTAAACAAATGTTTGATATATAAATTAATCACTCTTTTTTTAAGTATCCTGATTTATCTGCTAAGCACCTGAAGGAAATATACGAGATACCTAAACGATACAAGTGGTGTACTAATTGTATAGGACCCAAACATACTTCAAAGAATTGTACTTCTGATGGTGGTTGTAGAATTTGCAATAAAATATTTCAAACTCTTCTACATTTTGATTAATACCGTCTTGTAAATGGCTGCTATAGATACTATCTCTTCTTCCAATTCAACTCAAATTTTTAATTTGGATACCAGTGATCCTACAATTGACGTTCTGCAATTTACTTCCCACTGCCCAGATAATGTTACTGGATTCCCTTGGGAACTTTCAAAAGGTTGAAGTTTTAATTGATAGTTGTAGTCAAATCTCTTTAATTACTGAAAAATGTGTCAATAGATTAGGTATGCCCAGATATATCACTGCTATGCCAATAGGAGGAGTCGAAGATATTGGAACTTTGTCTAACAAGTTTCAGGTTGTTTCTTAGAACCTTTAAATAAATCAACTCCCTTATTTAATTTGGATGCTCAAATAGTGTTAAGAATCTGTTACTGTTTGAGTTTCATTTAAAAACACTAATATGAGCATATTCCACAAAGTAAGGGTCGAGACAGTCAATTTCATTAAGAATCTGTAATAAAATACCCGTTGATTTATTTTCAGTCGGTACAATTCCCTGTATTTTCATATTTTAATTGGGTGATAAGATATTTAACATTCGTCTATGTTAGAGGAATCAGATATATTTGTAAAAATATGTAAGCCTCACAAAGTTCAAACAGCAAAAGGGGAACCGATTGCTTTTAACACACTATTTGGTTGGAATTTAATGGGGAAAATTAATACCGGTAATAAACCAGTTGTCACTATTTTCTTTCATCCTGACTTGCGTCCCTCGACGATACCCTTCAAAAATTTTGGGAACTTGAAAATATTCCAAACACAAATAATTTTTCAATTGGCGGAAAAAAACATTCTTCTCTATGACATAACTGAGTTGAAGAAAGTCTTTTAATTAAAGTTTTCTCTTAAGCATCTTCTTCCAATGATTCAATTAGATCTCCGCCTGATGACTGAGTCGAGGATTTTTTTCTTTGCATTCCTAATTACGATGTGCCAATATTTAGGAATAAAAAAATTAGGATGAAACTTTTTTCCCTTTTGTATCAGGCCAACATCCTGATCACAAGGAAGATACGAGTGACCACTGACTAAAAATGTGTGGTCAATCGCTTCCACAGTTTAATCTGGTGACGCAGTGATGTAATTATAGAGCACAGACATTTTTATATTGCGGTTCTGGCCTCCGCATTGATCGGAGTAAATTATAAGTTTTTTTGAAGTTACAAAGTTCTTGATATAGTATAAAAGGCAAGAGCCTATTTCTTGGGAACCTCTTGACGCAACTGTTTCATCCCATACAAACATGAAAGAACGATTAGTTCCCATATCGTGAATACCGAAGCAGTAAGTCCATAGTTGTATTTTATAATAGCATATTCCTGTTGTTAGTACCGGTGTTGGCAGATATTTCATCAAATCAAAACATATTACGGAGATCTCTCCCTTTCTCGAAATCTCTGTATCAATTTTGAGTCCCTCACTGGCACTCTCAGCTTTCCTCTGATGCAAATCTCTGTAAATTTCCAATTCTTTTTTGTGTTTCATCTCCTGCCTGGATTTTTATATTAAAAAGATCACACTTCTCACAAGAATCTGTAATTGGGGGCTGGAAGTGTAAATTGAATTCAGTATTGAATATGTTTCGGAAAATGAAATAAGATACCGGATTCATTGTTTCAGCTTTATACAGCTGAAACATTTTGCGAATGCTTGAATCTGGTGAAAGATATTTTATATGGTTACTCTTTTCTCTGCTATAGTGGGATTCATACCAGGGGAACTGCTTCATGAAATCTTTCACCTCCTATCTCTTTTCATCGCTTGTTTCATTGACTGGTGCATGTTTTCCTCGACGGTCGCATGGAGAAGGTAATTTGTTCTTCAGTAGTATGTCAAGCCTGCCAGCAGAAACCTGGAATAGAAAAAATAGAAAATTATTCCGCATAAAATATCGAAATAAAATACAATCCTGTAGAACAGCTTGGAAGAATGACTGGCAAACCTTTTGCTCTATACCATTCACGTCCAATAAATAATAGATTCTAGTTTTTTGTCTTCTATTGTCTGAATTTGGAGTGTATGTACGCAGTTTGTTCACAACTTCTATCAAAATGAAAGAGTAAGAAGTTTGTAAGTTGAAGGTCTTTATAGAATACAAATTCGAATAAAGCTCTTTTGCCGTTCTTGAGAGAGCATTTTTTTTGGCAAGTACATACAATTGGACTGAATTGTTTTGCTGGAAAAGTTTTTCCAGATTTTGTTTTATATTCCTCACCGGTACATCTCTTATTTTTATCAATAACTCTCTTCCATCTTTCAGAATTGCGTAAACTCGCTTTTTTGGTTCAAGACTCATTGCTGCTATAACTGATCTCGTTTGCTCAGTTAACTGGTTGTTAAAATGTTTAGCTTCTGTGTTAGATGGAATATACTCGGACCCAGAATCCGCGAAAGGATCAGATTCTGACGAGGCTGTAGAAATAATCTACCACTCAAATATTTTAGTGCAATAGTGGACCAACCCTCAAAATTATGAAAACTTTTAAGACAGAAATTTATTGATAGCAATAGACAAATAATGTTGATGGAGTAGATCTTAATAAATCATTATTTTGTTGTATGAATAATTCCTAAGATTGAGTACATTCCGAAAATATCTTATTTAGTACAAAGTTGTAACCTTCAAGAAAAACAAGTTTTCAAGTAAATAATGCTTTTAAATGGAACATAGCATAATATAATAAGCACAAAATATGGCAAAGAAATTTAGGGACACCCTATATAGATATAATTTTCTTTATATCAAATATCAGTTGAATTCAATTTAATATAAAATAACATAAAACGACCTAGAGCTAGAAAAATTAATCAAACAATTTACATAAAAAATAAGAGCGACGCGAAAATAATTGAATCAAAAACACACCGATGTTTTGATTATCAAAAAAAATACAGACAAATTTTGCAACGTAGCATAGAGAAATTAATTAAAATTAACCTTCAATCATGAAAACAAAAAATGAAAAAAGCAAGGGCACAATGAATTAGATGTTTTGAATAACAAACCTCGTCCGAAATTATTGAAAATAAATAGAAAGAAAATTTGGACGATGGGAGTCGGAGATTTGACAGGCATCAAGAGTGCGGCCTGAAAAACTCCCGGTTGCGACGGCCCGAGTGTAAACAGTGATTTTCTTAGTGATTGTCGCGACGTATAGAAAGCAGATATAGCCTATCATAGCTAATTTTTCTTTTCTGTGACGTTCGACGAAGATATTTCAAACCGTAAGTTTTTGAACCTGACACTTTTTCTTTTGAGCCAAAAATCATATGAGTATTGATTTAATTTTATTTGTCCGACGATTCATCCTGTTCATATACGTGCACTACTGAAACTTGAACCCTATACTACCATATTCAGTAAGTGTATGTTTCATAACTTGTTCTTTCTCCTGTGAACATAAGATTTTATTCAAGGGTTTTTTTGTTGCGCTCTAATGTTTCATTCAGAGATATTTATTTACGCAACCCTTCTATTTATGCTATAATCAGGGAAAGATATTTTCAGTCCATAAAAATAAGTGTAATTGTACCTTAATTTACATTCTCTAATCAATAGGATTTCATTTATTTATTCGAACCTTATCGGGCAACGGAATTTTTCACTCGGTCAGCAGGGAGGCCGGTATGTACAATCAGCTAATTGTTATGTTATGAAATTTCCCTTTCTAATAAAATCCTGACCACTCTCTCTAACGAATGAACTCTGTTGTTCTTACCGGACGTTAACTGTAAAAGAGGGCAATTGTATTTCAGGAACCCCTCTGGAGTTCTATTTGTTTTGTTTATTTAGTTTGATTATTATTATTATATATATATATATATATATATATATATATATATATATATATATATATATATATATAACAAAGAAGATGTAGGAATATCGCGTGATATGTTAACAACAACAACAAATATATATATATATATATATATATATATATATATATATATATATATATATATATATATATATATATAACAACAACAAAGAGATTCATGCGTAATTCACCCAAAATAAAGGGCTACTGAAACAGACTGGTATCCGCGGACATGCATGTTTCTGGCTCATTTGCCTCTTCAGCACGGTATAACCAAATAAGAATGTGAAATTTGGGAGCGAAGATGTTAATCGAAACATGGGAAAACACAAAACAACGGATTTCAGCAGGGAAACCAAACGCTTATTTGTGCCTTGAATTGGAAGATCCTGAGTTTTCAGGACAACAAGCAAGATCGACACGGAGGCGCATATAGCCCCCCCTCCTTCCCGCCATGGCAGTATCAATATTCATCTCTCATTATCAACCTATGAGTAACATGTGATTCTAATATGTTTTATAGGTCGCACGCTGACATCTAAAGTTCGAATCATACCGTCAAATTTTAAGTGCAAAATAATTTAAGGAGTCTTCACTACTAAAATGTTTATTTGCCAAATTGGACAAAGTATAATCTATTATATTCGCATGTAATGGCTATTATTCATGCAAGTTCCTAGGGCTAGCAGAATTAAAAGAAAATACACTACCAATAAATGAACCTCTCATAATTTTCTAATTATTTCTCCATTTTTTCGATCTAATTAGAGTTTGAAGAAAATCAACGTGGTCTATTCAGAGGAGAATATACACTACTGTCCAACTCACCACCTTAAATGTACCATAAGTGTGAAAATATGTTTCTTCTGAACCCTTGATTGGATTCCGATTTTCACATCATAGGTCTGTTTCTGAGGAATTACTGTACTAATGTTTTCAGAGAAATGTTAATGTTTTATCCATATACGGGGTGTAAAAATAAAGATGTGTTTTTCCATATCAGGTTGCAACACACCGTAGAATTTATCAGAAACTTTACATTTTAAAAACGCTACATTTTATGAATATTGCGAGATAGCTTCTTCTTTCCTCAACATTTTCGTAAACAAGTCACCTTGAAAGCTCTGTTATTAAAGAAGAAAAGTACGTTGAAAGCATATCGTAATTTTATTGAATTGTACTACGCAATAATGGAATATAAGTAGGTAGTTTGCTATGAATAACAAAAAATTTGTCTGGTCAGTTTAAAACTGACAATATTGTTCTAAATTCAATAAATTATCTTGCAGCATTGCGTATGGTAGTTAATTGACATGGACAGTATTTCAAGAAATCTGAGCCGCGATGAATGTGTGCAGGCCATTGAAGGATTAAGTTATCGTAAAATAGACTTTGCTCCGTACATAGCAAGTTACTTTCTTTCAATGAATGTTAATGCACGACTACATGTTGCACGTAGGATCCTTAATTATTTGGATGAGGTTAGTAGACAAACCATGAACTGCCCACCGTGCAGCCCTGATTTACATCCCATAGGGAATATTATTGATCGTGTTCTCAGGATCCGGCAACCATCACCTGTCTTTCTTGACAACATAGAAGTTACGGTGCAATTGAGCAAGAACATATACGACGCTTAATTTTAAGTATGCCTAGTCGCTGTGATGAGGTAATTAAAAATAGAGGCATTGTTTTTTTGCGAGAGGGTTGTTATTTAGATGTTTCCTTACATTTTAGATGTTTTAAATGTGAATAAAGTTTATGCGTATTACAATTCAGTAAAATCACGTTATGCATTGGATGTACTTTTTTACTTTGATAACAGAGATATCTAGATGACTTTTTCACGAGAATGTCGAGAAAAGATGAAACTATCTCGCAATGTTAATGACATTCAGCATTTGTTTCAAATAAATTCCACAGGGTGCTGCAAAATAAGATGGAAAACACAACTTTATTTATACACTTCGTATATTGGTAAAACGTTGACATTTTTCAGAAAACAGTAATTCTTTAGAAGTAGTGAAAAAAAAACAATTAATGCGTTAATTTTGTACAGTAGTCTGTAAACTGCAAACCAACAGAATCATCACAAAAGTGTCCACTTTTGTTCCTAATAAAACATTTAATAGATGCCAGCTGTGGAGGTCAACGGTCGAAATAAAAATCTCATTCAATATGTATAAATAACTCAAGTTTTGTAAAATAGGTGGAAGCCAACTCGAGCGCGATCTCAATAACAACAGTATATAGCGGCTTAAAATATCATAATTTCAATAAAATCAAGGTAATTTCATCAATAACCAAGAGACGCAACGTTAAGAAGGCAGCTAAAGACGCTAACTGAGTGGTCCAATATACGTACACGCTGTATATTGGGCGAAGGCTAAGGTGGTTACTTTTTATACGGACGCCGGGGTGGGCGCTGATATATATATATATATATATATATATATATATATATATATATATATACACTGCGTCCATAAAGTAACGCATAAATTCATTATTAGCTAAATAAACAATAATATTAAAAATTCCTGAAACAGGTCAATTTTTGATTTTAATTTACTGTTTTTTTCAAATTATAATGTTATTTACAGGGTGAACCATCTTCGTGTGATGACGTCATCGCCATTTTTTTTTAAGTGGAACACCCCAATTTTTTTTCGATTTCCGGATTTCCCTTGATGAGCTGATTCCAAAAATGTATAACACTTTGTTTCAAATTGGTACAGGGTGGAAAAAAATACAAAAATTGTAATTACATAATTATGAAATTACTGTGATTTACTACCAAAAAGAAACAAAAGAAAATTTACAATAAATGTTCAAATTGTTCTCCATTGACTGCTAGACAATGACAGAAACAGACATTACATTCTTCTTTAACATTTTGTAGCATAGCGGGTGTTATGTTCTGCATTTCTTGCCTGATTCGGTCTTTTAGATCACGGATATTGTCAGGTCTGTTAGTATAAACTTTAGATTTTGAATATCCCCATAAAAAGAAGTCTAATGGGGTAAGATCAGGGGATCTAGCGGGCCATTCCACTGTTCCCCTTCTTCCTATCCACCGTTGTGGAAAGGTCCTGTTTAAAAACTCGCGCACAGTTACAGCGAAATGTGGCGGTGCACCATCCTGTTGAAACCAGATTCCACGGTCTAGATTGTTGGGTATTTGAATATCAGGAAAAAGCTGGATCAGATCAGGAATCATTGTATTTTGTAGGAAATCCAGATACAATGCTCCTGTTAAATTTTCGTCAAAAAAATATGGACCAATAATTGTATTTCTCACAATACCAGCCCATACGTTGATTTTTTGTGGTCTTTGCGTATGACATTCTTGTATCCAGTGTGGATTTTCATCAGACCAATAACGGGTGTTTTGCCTATTAACATGTCCGTTCAAATAAAACGTTGCCTCGTCCGAAAATAAAACGTTGTCAGTGAAATTATTTTGGTTCATCATATACTCGCAGAATTCAGTTCTTCGGTCAAAATCGTCTTCAGACAATTCATGGATAAGTCGTACTTTATAAGGATGGTATTTTACCTTTTTTAAAATGTTTGCTACTGAAGACTTTCCAATACCTGAATCCCTAGATAATCCTCGCACTGTGCAGTGTGGATTTTCTATTGCCGACAAAATTATGTCTTCTTGAATATTTTCATTAATTTTTGTTCTACCGGGCTTTGGTGCATCCCTCACATGTCCTAATTCTCTGTATTTTTGCTCTATTCTGCTTACAGTAGATTGTGAAATGGTTTCACGATCTGGGTGCATCTCATGAAATGATCTGCATACCTCTTGTTGACTCCGCATCCTGTCGCCAATACCAATCATCATTAATATTTCAATCCTCTCACTTTCAGTTAACCGCATTTTGTTAAAGAAGTTGCAAAATTATGATATGATAAATTTCTTTGTAGATAGTTTTCACATAAACGTACCTTGTTTACAGAGTTAACAATAACAGAAATGTACTTTAACGTTGTTGACAGTTTTTACCGGCAAATGATAAAAAATGACAGAAAAAAATTTCAAACAATAAAAATTTTAGTCGAGGGGCTTGGATCACTAAGCTGTTAAATACAGTGTTAAAAATTATACGGGGTGTTTAAAGTAGTAGTAAGTAAATACGTAATTTCATTTAATGTGTTTATTACGTTTATTCTTTTATTTCTTATTTTGTAGGTAATTTAATTTTTTTTATTTTCCTCCACCTTGTACCAATTTGAAAGAAAGTGTTATACATTTTTGGAATCAACTCATCAAGGGAAATCCGGAAATCGAAAAAAAATTGGGGTGTTCCACTTAAAAAAAATGGCGATGACGTCATCACACGAAGATGGTTCACCCTGTAAATAACATTATAATTTGAAAAAACAGTAAATTAAAATCAAAAATTGACCTGTTTCAGGAATTTTTAATATTATTGTTTATTTAGCTAATAATGAATTTATGCGTTACTTTATGGACGCACTGTATATATATATATATATATATATATATATATATATAGTTTTGCTTTTTTTGGTTCTTGGTCTTTTTTATTTAATTATATATTGTTTATTTTATATTCTTGGGATTGAGGACCATTTTTAAAGACATTTAACTAGTAGTTAATACATTTTTATTTTACGTTTCGGTCTTTCCATGACCTTCATCAGAAATAAAGTTTTTGTTAAAACTTCGACAGAACGTTCATTTGATTATTCGACATATTTTATAGATGTTTTAGGACGCATCACATAACAGAATATAACTCACACCCAAATAAAACGAACATTTTAAAAACATGACATTCATTGATTAGGTGTGAGTTATATTCTGTTATGTGATGCGTCCTAAAACATCTATAAAATATGTCGAATAATCAAATGAACGTTCTGTCGAAGTTTTAACAAAAATTTTATTTCTGATGAAGGTCATGGAAAGACCGAAACGTAAAATAAAAATGTATTAACTACTAGTTAAATGTCTTTAAAAATGGTCCTCAATCCCAAGAATATAAAATAAACTATATATATATATATATATATATATATATATATATATATATATATATATATATATATATATTATCATGTACACAAATAGAGTAGTTATAGAATTATAAATACCTGATCAGAATGTACAAATTCAAATTCCAATGTTGAAATTATCCACACAAATAACCATAATAATATTGTTTAGAAGACAACGTATTCATATCATAACTTAAAATATGAACTATACCTCAGTAATTACCAGTGAACAAATTGATATTGGATAAATGCAATCCATATTTCGATTAATATCTATAATAAACTTTGTAAACACAAAATGTCACGATGACAGTTAAAATGTTGGGTTAACATTATTGTCAATGTCAATGGTTTGAATCAATTAAGAAGAAGAATATGGTGTTAGATGTATGTGGTTATACAGCTATTCGATAAATATCAAGTTACCAATTGACATTTAAAAGAAAAGATTTCTGATAACATAAAAAAAAGTTTATCTGGTAAATAATAGAGTTTATAATGTAGATTTAGTTCTTACTCTATGTAAAGAAGGTATAACAATTAATAAAATCATTAAACTAAAATAGAACGGAAATGTGATTGGTTCAAATGAATAATCTAAGTGGGATTGAATTTTTTATATATAAAAAAAGAAGATCGATACCGGGAAACGGATAAATAGGGAGTTTTTTGAGAGATGGGGAAGAAGAGTGACAGAAATTTTAAAATTCGAGAAAAAAATATTAAAAAGAACCGCAAATTATATTAATTTGACGATTACATAGAAAAGTGTACCAAACCAAACAAATACATATTAATACAAGAGAAATATCAATTTCTGAAAAGTTTATTCATACAATTTAAAAAGAAACGAACTAACAAGAGAAGCAGAAGTAAAATAATAAACATTAAACATCAATAAAAAGCATCAGAATAATATAAAGTAAATTGGGTGAGCAGAGACGGATATTCTAATAGTTAAATTTTCATTGTTGGAGAATTGAAATAAAATAAATTGTGAGGAAAGGAAGTTGGGGGTGCGTGCAGCAGAAGATATTCAAGAAACAAGAAGTAACGTTAAAGTGAATTGTCAGAGCCTGAGACATTGGTGAATAATGAAAGATTGCTGGTGATTGAATATTGAGGAAACATAATTAGTAGAAAACGTCACGAAACAGAAATCATTGGCATATAAAGAGAACAAAACCGGTAATATAATAATTTATTTTTCTAAAGATTTTTAAAATTCATAAACTCCTCTGAAAAGTATTTATCTTAAACAAATAAATAACTAAATATTTAATTTCAAGTCCAAAATAATCGAAATCAATAAAAAGAAAGGCCAAAGAAAACAAATTTAGACACATTTCAAAATTACAAAAATTCAATTATAATTAACATTTCAATTTAGAAAGAAAACAAAGTGGTAAACATATTAGTTGGTATACCTTCAAAATAAATTTGAGTATAAAAAAATAAATTGTGTGAAAGTGAGTGTGAAAATATTGTTTTTGTTTAGTATCGTATCTGTGTGTTGCTACAGAAAAGTATTTAATTAAAGAAAAATAACAGGTATTTGTTTTATTTAAACTGCATCGATAATATATACATATAAAACAAAGGATACCAACTATAAATAAACGTAATAGTATATATATATATATATATATATATATATATATATATATACATATCATCTACCCAGACTGTTTCCTTTACCAACAAACCCCTCCACCCGACCTAGCTGGATTGAACTAGTCTACAAGACATACCTTAGAACTCAGGCTTGGCACATTGTATGAGCACAAGAGGCCCCACGAATACCCTTCCACTCGTGCCAGCGAAACCACCTTACCCGGGGTTACCCACAGGGGATTCCTGGTTCTGATTGTGCCCTAAGGCACTAGTGACAGCACGCTGCAAATAAAAAAAAGAAGGCCCAAGATTTTATTAATCTGGTGGGATTGTGCCATATTATACTGGTTATCCTCTACTAGATTATCACAATAACAATAAATAATAACTTACCGTCCATTACACTGTTGATACTAAATGTTATTATTGTCTAGAATATTTGATTATTTATACACAACAGCATGCAAGTAGGGCTACATAAACAAATATAATCAAGAAGCACAGTGGACTAACCGCACTTGATCTACTTTGCAACTTAGCAGTCACGTCAAACTAAAAACGGCAAAAGTAGTTTAGTGTAGCCATCTAGTGATCAATAGGAAAAGTTGGCTTGGTCCATTTTGCAGCCGATAATATATGCAAATGGGAGTTGAATAATGCGATAAAAGCAATTTATTTTTTTGTGGGTTAGTCCACCATTGCACTCGTAGCCTCATATATATCAATGAAAAGTACTTTATGTGACGCTATACATATTTGTCTCTTCCCCTAAATATCGCTAGTGTATTATAACTTCATTGGCAGGCGCTTCCAATTTTATCCCTTCTATATTTTACCTTTTTCGCACAGAACCACTTCTTCCTATCTAAAAGAAGACACATAAATTTAATTTATATCACAAACATATTTGGTTGTACCTTTGGACACGTCCCTTTGTACAACCAGAAGTATATCCCGAGGTTCAACCAAGTCCGCATTTAACAAAAGTATATTTTTTTACTAAAATAAATTCCTATTCATGTTTATTATCTAGAATAGGGCTTTGCATATCGTTAAAATATCGTTATATTAATTAAATAATTAGATTAGTGCTTACCTTTGCTATAAACACACCGCCAAATTGACACGTAATTTTTACATCAAACCTACACTTTCACGCTTACAAATAGTGACTGACATAAAAACAGTGTCGAACAGTATTGCCCACAGAACTACTTTTTTATATTGTCAACATTTGCAGTCGCTTTCCAGCTACAGTATTTGTCCCAAGGTAAAACCATCTCAAGGTACAACCCTTTCCCCTATCAGGAAAGTTGTTTCCATTAAGTTAATAAAATTTTTGTAGATATCTCCCTACGAACTCTTTTTCTTTCCCATATATTAGAGTAAAATATATTTTACCAATTCATAACAATATACTTGTGCTAATTATTATCCACCATCTTTGGATTCAGCTCCTTTCTTAATGAATTTTTTATGTTCCCAACATAAGTTCATCTACTTGTTTGTTTTTGTTAAGAAAATATTATTACTTGACTGATTTTAATTAAGATAAAAGGTTATCCTCTATAGAATTTCATGAGATTAGATCTTGAAAAACATGAAGAAGTTGAATAGCAGCTTTTATCTAATATTCACTTTAAGATTTTATTATCATTATTCAGACATGACGACAATGAGAACGCAAATATGAGCATTTTAGCGTCATTTAAAAGAAGTGTATTGTATGGAAAGATGGTAGAAGCGAATTCATTAGAAATTATTATTTGTTATGATAAGAAGTCGGCTGGAATGCGAATTATTATAGCTATGCTTCTTGGGATAAAACGTGTTAGTATTCTGGATGTTATTTAAATATACTATTGATGCATCCACTGTGTGTTTATTCATATCCTCAGGGAAAAGTTACTTGGAGGTCCCCGAGGTTAGATAAGAGTGCAGTGTCATTAGCAGAAATTGCGCTCTTGAAATCATCTAGTCTGCCGGCACAAGGATAAGTGCGGCATCTACGGAAATATAGTTTTCAGATAATGACCAAAATGTGTAAAATTGATATTTCATAATCATGCGACGTGATACTTATTATATTAGTGTTTGTATGGAAAGTGTTCGGGACGATAACAATTTCCCTTTTGTTTTAAATTTTAATTGAAGTGAACTGTAATTTTCATTCTTAGTAATTAATTAAAGGCTGACATTTTACCTTGTAATCATTCCTCTCGGAGATTAACCGGCCGGCGTTGTATAGCGATGTCGCTTCAATCACACACCGTTGTACTCTGGCGCGCGGAGAATGTCTTACTGGTACGATAATTTACACACACTTGGTGCAAAACTTTGACGAGGTGAAAATGTCAACGTTGCGCGGTTGAATTTAAAATATATGATGCATATCTGGAACAAATTTAGTAAAATAGCAACAATGTCTTGTTGAAGCTTAGGTCCAACAAACAAACAATTATTGAGGGATTTCTCGTTAGGAACTTTGGCAGATGCATTGAAAACTACAGGTAATTTGGTACCAACACTATCAGGTTTGACCACACAATGGTGAGGAATAGAATATTTACCATTCTCTTCGTTGTCAGCTGAAATCAACTCCATGTGACCTAGGTCGAGATACTCTCGCATAAAGGTAGAATATTGTTCATACAATTCGGGTTGCTTGAGCAGTCGGCGTTCATGAGGGTGAAAACGATATAAAGCCAGATCTCGTATACCAGGAAACGTAAGAATAATTTCCCGAAAAGTTAACGATACAACATATTGTCCTGACGGTTAACGAGAAAAATTATCTTTCAGAAGATCGTCACACAAAATATCATCGGAATTAAGGGGAATGACTTCAGGAACCGTTTCTATTTCCCAGAAAGTTTTCAAAGTAGTGTCTAATCAGACCTTGGAAACGGTGTGGCATAATAAAGAGGTGACAATTGACATGAATCGGACCCATGACAACGTAACCAAATACAGTGTTTATGGCGTCGGGTTCACCTGCATTTCCAGAGATCTTACCTGAGAGCAACAATTTAGGAAATAAATCAGCTCCGATTAATAAGTCGATCGTTCCTGGTCGATAAAATTTAAAATCTGCTAGCGAAATATTAGTTAAGTGGGTCCACTTATTGGGATCGATTTTAAAATCGGGCATAGGATCACAAATTTTGTCCAAGACTAGAGCATCAAAATTATAAATAGAAAAGTCCCTAGTATGCGGACAAATTGAAAGGACAACGTTTCCAGTCTGCAGCTTAGAGTTCATAGAGGCGAGACCATTAACTTCAAGAGCACATTGAGACTGAGGGATACCTAAAGTGTTTAATGCTTTACGGGCGATAAAAGAAATTTGGTTGCCGCAATCTAAAATAGCTCTTAATGGTCTCCTACTACCTTTATTATCAAGGGCGTCAACCACAGCTGTGGATAACAAAACTCCCTTTTCAACAGAGGATTGGAGTCCAAATAAACTAGTGGTACTTGATTGACTTGAGGACGGAAGGTTCGGGTTCAAATTAGGGGAAGTGTCGGTAGAATTTGTGATTGGTGTATCGAAATGCAATAGAGTATGATGAGTCTTGGATTTTCAAGTCCGACAAGTATACTTGGAGCGACAGGAACGAAGATCGTAAGAGGAACTCAAACAATTAAAGAATAGACGCGATTGTTTGCAAAAATGATGGCTTTCTGAAGGACTTTTACTTAAAAATTGATCACATTTGTAAATAGTATGGTTTTGTTTGCATAAAATACAATGTTGATTAGACAAATTAGTAACTAACAAAGTTGAAGAACGAGTTTCACAGGAAACTTTTGAAAATAAGGGTGGATCTTTCGATCGGAAATATTTCGATGAAGAAACATTTAAATTACTTAGGCGTTCAACTGGGTTTCTAAAAATGCAATCAAGCTTGTGAAGGTGGAGATCTCTGTTGATTTATGTTCCATTTCAAAGTGACGTGCGATTTCTAGAGTTAATCTAGAATTTAACATATTAAACATAATGGAGTCCCACTCATCTGTAGGTAAACCGATCACTTGGAGAGCAGAAATATTTTCTAAACATGTATCAATAAGTTTCGACAATGTTTCAGCATTAACCATATTTAATTTTGGGGCCTATTCAAGGGCATCCCAATGGGCTTTGGCACAACGTCTTTGATTGGTATATCGCTTGGTAATAAGGTCGTAAGCAATATCATAATTATTGGCAGTAATCTTTAAATTACGAATTAAACCTAGAGGGGGACCTTCTAACGACGCTTTTAAATACTTCAGTTTTTCTACATCTGACATAGATTGGTTGTTGTGGATAAGAGAATCAAATAAATCTAAAAACAATGCGAATTCCTTTACATCACCTGAGAATTTGGGAAGATCAATTTTTGGTAATCGGATATTCGAATTAGTTCGTGAAAGAGCACTAGTATTAGCAGTAGATTGGGAACTGGAAAAGTCGAAAAGCTCGGAACATATTAGTTTGGTTGGAAAATTCTGCGATGAAAAGCTACACGAATTTGGTCTTCAGCTTCGAGGTCTGGTGGATCTGGAAGCGCCATCAATTTGGCAATCACTGAATCATGATGTTTCACAAAAGTATCACGAAATGACTCTAATTCAGTTGCACGAATTTGTAAAAGAGGACGAACGGACTTGTCAGTCTTACTTTGATTGGCTAAACCGCTCAACATTTGAAGATCATTTAAGGCGGCTTTACGATGAAAACGATACTGTTGGACTCTATCTATTGTAAATAAAATAAACAGAAGTATCGAAAATAAAATGTTGCGAGTGAATTGAATCAAATTTCAAATGATATTGTACAAACTACCGGTTACTAGCTGTAAAATTTGAAATAAACAAATGATTTAATAGAATTGTTGAATCACCCTGTATAGAAAAAGTTAAGTGAAAAATAAGTAATAATCATGAAATTGAGAAGTTGATAAGAAAAGAAAAAATGTGAGTTCCCTATTTACGATAAAAACGCGCAGATGGCAAAAGGATAATTAAATAGAAGTATTGCGAAAAAATTCTTAATTATCACTCAAACTAGTTGACCAGAGAATATATGGGCTCACCCTGTATAAAATTGCACGAAATAATAACAGAATGAGAAAAAAATTAAAACTATTGAGTAATTAATCAAAGAAAAACACGTCTGTCCAAATCTCCGTTTGGAAATTATAAAAATATTTAATAATCAAACGACTAGTTCTTGTTCGGTACGCCGGCTACAATATCAAGAAAATCAGGTACAATATCTTCAAGGTTACTTACTTTTGAAATAAAGTAGATCGATTTAAAAATTATTGGACAGAGTGAAAATAAGCAAACGTACATTTATAATGAATTTTTTTTTAAATGAGAGTAATGCAAGTGCCTTTTTTCTAGGCTAAAAAAAATATCTATCCAGGCTAAGAAAGACCAATGTTCAGGACGATAGCAATTTCCCTTTTGTTTTAGATTTCAATTGAAGTGAACTGTAATTTTCATTAATAGTAATTAATTAAAGGCTGACATTTTACCTTGTACTCATTCCTCTCGGAGATTAACCGGCTGGCGTTGGATAGCGATGTCGCTTCAATCACACACCGTTGTAATCTGGCGCGCGGTGAATGTCTTACTGGTACGATAATTTACAAAACTTTGACGAGGTGAAAATGTCAACGTTGCGCGGTTGAATTTAAAATATTTAATGCATATCTGGATTCAATCACGAACAGAAACGAATATTTATTTTTAATAAAAAAATTTTAAAATATATATCTTACGTGTAAAATATAGAAAATATGGGGAAAAAAAGTAAATGCCCATTTTTTTCTTCTGATTACTAGTAAAACTTGGGCATGTGAAAATGGTATAAAACTGTAACATATACACAGGGTTGATGACTTCATTAATTTTAAATAGTACGAAAACACATATATTAGAAATTTTTCAATAAAAAACATTAATTTGAAAATATAAATGAATATATGTTAAGTAAACCACCTTTCTCTAATAATAGGAATGTTACTTTTATTTTTCTGCGCCACTTCGTCGAGATTTCTTTTTTTCCTTCTTTTCAGAGGATGATGGTTCTGGCAAATTCCTCCAAAATGACTTTCTGTTTTCGGGCAAATTTTTTCTTAAATTGTGCAGTATATTTCATTTTTTTCCTCTGGGAAACCCGCTGGGAACATTTTGCACTTTAGTAAGTTTAATTCCTTAAACACTTCACTATTATTATAGGTTGTCCGGTACTTTAGGGGTATATTCTCCTCGTATTGCTTTTATGCAAACTATCTCCGACAAACGGGGCCGCAGTGGTTCTCTTAGTTTTTTAACTGATGAGTGGATGATCCACTTGTGGAAATCGTTATAATTCATCCTCTTTTTATTTTGGGGGTTTTATTTTCAGCACTCTCTACTGCCTCATGAAAATCGTCAAAATCGTACACTTTTCCCGCTTTTTTAAGTGCCAACTCAATTTGATGATGGAAGTTATCGGCACTCATAAAAGTGTGGCCAGGTTTAAAGTAATGCACAGTTAATATGCGGCTAGTTATGAGATCTGAGTTGATAATATGAGGAACTTGCGTTCAAAAGTGGCTATATCCCTCTTAATGCCGATATGCTTTGAAGCGATTTTCGGCTAAATTTCACAAGATCTATGAACTGGTACGATCATTTGCGTTCAAAACGGGCTACTTGTATTTTAAAATCGCATATAAAGTCGGCTTTTTGCATCAAAACTGGCTATATCATCTTTTTGCGCACAAAGGTGGTTATATCCAATAATTCGTTATATTCAGAAATACTTCAACATAGTGGTGCATCCGGTAAGACTGTAAGAACTGTATTGGCGATCCCGCGTTGACTACCAGTTATCATCTAAATGCTGTGGAGAGTAGTGCTTGTTTTATCTCGGAATTGATGACGATCTACGTGCATCATGGATGAAGAACTTATTACCGTGGAGCAAGGAAATAGAGGTTCTAGATGCCGTATGAAAAATGTGACAAAACGCCAGACTAAACAGATATCAAGGTACGAAATAATTGAAATATGTTCTATTATATACTAGTTACATAGCTTTTATGCACAGTTGTATTCATAAAAAAAGCATACAAATGGGTTAGACTCATTAACAGTTTTTAATGTAATTCTTATGAGTCAGTGACATTTTACTTGTCATGTACGCTGTTTTTATGAATACAGCCGTAACTTATTTTTAAGCATACGTTTGTATGTTTTGAGTTGAGTCTCATCTGAGATAAATATGGCCTTTTATAGCGGTAGTGCAAGAAGTTTTTTTATACATTTTACAGATATACTGACCCCGACCCAGCACTGATTCGATTCAGACGGCCTTGTCAACATAATGGCAAATCATTTCAGTGAGCTACAGTTAAAAAACGGCATATCGATGGCCTAGAATCAATACCTCGTGTGAAACTTCAAAGTTTTCAGTATGAACAAAAAACCTTCCATTTGTCATAATTAATAATCTACACTTCTACAATTGCAATTGTTATTTTATTATTGTGAAATAAATATAATTCTAAAGAAAAATTACAATTTATATTCTCTCAAAAAAAATGCAAGCACTTACGAGGTATTTCACTTATAGTGTTTGACAAGTAAGTGGTATTGCTGGCTAGGAAATTCCTTATCTTTATTTTAAATTTTATTAATTAATAAAGAAATCAAAAAAATATTACATGTTACTTAAAAATGAAACAAAAAAATTATTCAGTTAAATTGATCACTTGATCAAAGTACTGCAAGTATTAATTATTGTTAGTCTTGATCGGTTTGCCTTCCTTTCTTTTTTGAAGTTTCATGCGGCAAATTCTTGTAATTATTAACGTAGTCCGGTTCCATTACCTGGCTTATTTCCATTAAATGTTCATATTTTTCTAAAGAAATTTTGGGTTTGGTGCGGTATAATTGCGGGTAAGTAGGTATAACGTTTGGTAAAGTTTTACCTTTTCTTAGTGGCAGGTATTCTGAGTCGAAATCAGTCTTGTAATATATAATCCCCTCGGGGGTGTATTTAAGGCATTTTATATCTGTAACGTAGGAGGTTCCTGGTGGTCTTAAGGAGTTATACCATTGAAAGTTTGGAGAGGCATAGTTTTTGAAGAAATCATGTGTTAAATACTTAGCATCTAGAGGAAATGGCTTCTCTCTTGCTCGTTTTGTAACTGAAATAAATTCTGCAGGTAAATGAATGTCTCTTCTATCCAAACGTCTCTCAATCAGGCTGTGTACCGTATCACACTCCATCTGTGTATGTCCCTTGCAAAGATACTTCTGCTCAATCGTTTTCCGCTCTTCTACAGCAAAAGTCAGCAAAGCATTCGATACAACAGTGCATCTGTTCTGATACCCACATCCATCTGAGTATAGAATAATGGGCTTGTCACTATTTTGGAAATGTGTGTATAAATAGTCAATAATGCAGCTTGCAAAATGCGTTGAAGTCACGCCTCCTTCTCCTTCATGCCACCAGAAATTAGTGCTCTGATGCGTAGCAACATTGTATACAGTAAAGTTATGAACCCTTAATTTCATTTTAAAATATAATTTTGAGGCGTATAACCTAGGGCATAATTGAACAGCCTGTAAGTCCATGGTTACCATGTTGCAATTGCCTAAAATGCTAGCTCCTTTATCAGTTTGTTTTTCGATTCTATAGCTCGATCTTTGTTTGCAATGTGACATTGATAATCCTCCTCTGTGACGGTTTCATAATTACCTGCTTTGTAGGCGCAGCACACGTCGCACTGGTCTTTCTTAGGCTGGAAAATCGCTAAGTTTTTCCTATCGAAAATTTCGTCAAATATAAAAGAACTTAGTGCCTTGATGTTGGTGCAATCAGTTGTGTACCTTTTGTAATGCTCGGATTTACTTTTTATGAAACTGTCTTCAATGTATTGTTTATTAGTATCTCGCCTTGCGTAATGGGACGGTAGTTTTGGCAAGTTATCTAGCCATGTTTCAAGAAATTTCCGTTGTTCGACGTTTTTTAATATTGTGCCGTTAGCTTCGCGATTCACAACATCAACTGATGGTAAAGTACCACAAGTACCATGACCGAACTGACCATTCGCCTAGACTAAGGGTACTGAGAAACATGCTCTTACATACCCTCATTTTGGTGGTTGCATCTTTCAAGAAATATTTAAATGCTCTTTTGGGTTTCTTGATTTTCCGTGCGTCGGCGAGTTGGTTTCGAAATATCCACATGATTCACAACAAATATTTTCTTCTGTTCCCAGGTCATTTCACTCCAAAATTTTGAAAATATTATGCTTCTGACGTCATCAGTAAGCTTGCTACATTCATAAATTTTGGCGTGTTTTCCTTTGCACCTTTTGCCCATAGTCTTTGCTTCTCCCTGTGTATCGTTTTTCCATACTTTTTCCTTTGATCTCGTATACCCTATATAAGCCTGCCCTTTCATCCGTTTGTATTTATTCTTATTGTGCTTCCATTGGGACCTATTTACAAAACGCTTGCGTGATCGTTTTCTTTTTAGATTTTGGGAACCATCCACTTCCGCATTTACTACCGGATCATCTTCTGCTTCTTTCGGCGCATTTTCTTCCGCTTCTTCTTCTGATGTGGAAGAAGATGATTCTTTACCATCTTCCATTACGTATTCTTCGTCGGTATCGTCTTCTACCTCTTTCCCAGGATCATCATTGATTTCTATTTCAAACGTCTCCACGTTTTCTTCTCGTAGGCTGGATGCGAGTTCTACTTCGTTAGTGTCTTCAGAACAGAGACTGGTTTCGAAAATGTCAACACTTTGTGCTGTCATAACTTCAGGAACCTGCATTCCTTCGAACTCCAAATTATTTTCACAATTTTCTAAAATAAATCCATCATCAAATTGGATTGGCAAGTTAGAAACTGAGTATTTTTCTATGCTTTTGATGTTTTCGATGGGGGATGGTGATTTTTTATTGGACTCGAGAGCCATTAATACCATTCGACTTGCGCGACTGTTCATTCTGTAATAATATAATGAATTAAATTTCTGGCAAATACCATAATATGACGAGTAGGTTAATAATTTTCAGTTTTCATTTGGTTTTAGTTATAGGTATTAATAATAAACAAAAATCTAACCTAATAAATAATTGCTAATACCACGTAAGTACTCAAATTATTCATTAAACCAATATCTCTTATGTACAAGTCATAAATAAATTGATATAATTAGAAGTAAATCACTATCTTTCTCAAATTTCTTTACTAAACAAACATTCTAAGGTAACAACAATTACAATTAGCTGGTAGTAATCTAATAAACTCACCTGTATAATAAACACTTCACAAAAAACACCACAAAACACTGGGTGACAGAAACGGCCATTAGCAATCTGGCGCTTACGAGCAATTGCATTTAACATTTGCACGCGAGGTATTGGCACGTGACAAATTGAAGCATTTTTATTGGTCTGGCAGTTAAGAGCTATTGCCAGGATGTAGAAACGACTTACAACAATGCAGTGGCGCTAAAACCTTAAAATTCAAAAAAAGTGTACTTACGAGGTATTGATTCTAGGCCATCGATATTCAGACTTTAAGGCAGAACTATTATGCAGATTCGATCAAAACTAACCAAGACATTAGACTGTGACATATGTTATCCGTCGCTTCTATTGTTCGTCGAAGATCGGATGGTGTTAATGTAGTTCCCTTGAAGAATCTTAGTGTCTCGTATTTTATTAAGTGTGACAATAAAGCAACGCGGATGTGTCAAAAGTTTTTTGTTGCTGCACTGAGTATCTCCAAACAAAGAGTTAATACTGTTGCAAAAGTCCTCTTTGCAGGTGGAGTCCCGAAGGAAAATAGGGGCGGTGATCGTAAATCTCAAAAAAGTGAAGAAAAAAAAGATTGTGTTTGCCATTTTCTCAAGAGACTAAAAGGACGCGAAAGCCATTGTAACATGTCAAAGTCTAAAAGGATATACTTGTCTGTCGGTTGCCAAGTTATGGAGACTATTTAATAAGGAATACCCACAAAATCGGGTATCATATTTTATGTTCCGAAAAGGTTTTATACATCGTGTTTTCATCGCCCGCCCCGTATGTGTGTAGTAAATGTACGCAACTGAAACAACAGTACAAATTTGAGACAAAAGCTGAAATTAGAAATCAGCTGCTAGTGGAAAACCGCGTACAAAGAAAACGTGCTGCTGCCTTTTATTAGTTAACCAACGAAGCCCCAGAAAATAGTTTAAGTTTCTGTTGTGACCTTCAGCAGGTACAGCCCCTACCTCGGACGGCTATTGACGATGCCTTTTACTCACATCAGATAATTTTATGCGCATTTTGCTCTGTCGAGCTGTCTTCGCGTAATCCAACTTTCTATGTGTGGATTGTAGATTATGGTGTGGCTCAACAGAAATTGCCTCAGCACTTCTTCACCATCTTGATTGTCTTGACTACGATAAAATTAAGAAAATAAGACTTTTATGTGATGGCTGTACAGGCCAAAACTAAAATTCTTACATAGTTCACGCACTTATGTTTTGGCTTAAAAATAAATCTCCAGAAGATCTGTCCGAAATCTCAATCACATTTCCAGTCCGCACACATAGCTTCATGGCTGCTGATCGTTGTTCTGGGAGAGGTTACTTAGGAAAAATACTGATATATTTTCTAAAGAGATACATTAAATATTATTCAGAAGCCGGACAAGTGAATATTTTAGGAAACGACTGAAAAATGTATAATGTAAAAGAACTAGAGAAAGTGTACAAGGGCATTGCTGAATCAAAAAGAATTTTTATCGCAAAAAGTAAAAAAATCAACGAAATCCTAAGATTAAAGTGAAGACACATCTGTATTATCGGTTTGCACCTGAAAATAAATCGTGTCAGATAATGCTAAAGAAAGGAAAAGACGATGACAACCTGGTTCTTAAGATAATAGTGCCCAGAAACTCTTTACCGGATAAGAAGAAACAAAGTCTTAGAAAGCTTTTGAAAGAGCTCTTCGGTGAAAATTGGATGTCGCGAGGCAGATCTAAAATGGTATAAAGATTTACTTATTCCTGGTAATGCAGATACAGAAACTAGCGAAAGGAAAGGAGATGAGGGCGAACAGGATGTGCCATGTGACTGTTTAGATGAAGAAGCTGCTCTTCATATATAAATATTTTATGTTTCTCTTGTTTTTTTTCGTTTTTAATATCTGTGTTGAATTTTCCTAATAAAAATATGTTTTGTGTTGCAGTTAACAATTATAACATCAACAGTGTTTCCTATATCCTGTGTGTAGCAGTTTTTGATTTATAGATAAACCTTGTTGGAGTTTTAAGGTTTAAATCCCTTAAAGACTGTATTGCAGTCCTGATCTGACTACATCAGTTTTAACCCCGAACTTTATTCTTTGCTGAAAAAATGAAGAAAATTATTGAACTGTGGTAAGACATTCTACTTCTTTGTGAATTAGATAGTATTCACGTGTTTATTTTTTAGATTTAAGGATTACTTACAAGCTTGTCAATTGTTCATTCACTGTTATTTCTAAATCATCTTCATTTACTCATCCATAATTGGCTTCGAAATTATATAACTTCCTCAGACTTTAAAATAAAATAACATTACCTAAATTTGCGTTACAACAACAAATAATTGTTATCTTTGCACAAGTCACAAATATTTCTTGTCTGGTATTTCCGAGCCAAATCACTTTCCAAATTTATCATCCATTTTATGTCCTTTTATTATATTTTTATATGTTGAAATTCATTAAACTGTTCACTAATTTGAGTTCGACACTTATTTGAATTGTCCTCAAAATATTCTGCGGAAAGACAAAGGCCTTACTCAGAAACCGGTGTGTTTTACAAATTAATAATAAAAAGATTTATGTTAGTGTTTTTAAATGAAACTCAAGGTCTCTAGTTAATTCCACAATATAATACAAGTTATTGAAAATTCTAAAAAATTGACAATTGTTTCGATAAATCAATATCATCGTCAGAATGACAGAAGTTACATTTCATTTTATGCCTACCTGATGTTTAGTAGTTATATTTTTGGCTAGACCAAGAAGTAACCTAACTTGTGATTGGCTTAATATATGTTTATAGAAAAAAGAAGAAGATGTGATATTACAAATATTGAAGCTTAGATATTATTAGCCCTATGGTGATATCCTGAATATCATTTTTCCAATTAAGATCAGTATAACTGTGCAATGATATAGAAAACCAGAAAACTATATCTGCTGATCTTTACAATTATCACTTGAGAAGACAGTTTATTAGTGGAGAATTCCCTAGATTTAACTGTTCATTGACCACTTCATATTGTGGGTTTCTTAACTGTCTTCTAATTTCCAGTTCTTCAAGGAAATCCAGTTCTTGTTTCTTTTCACAAATATGCAGCACTTCTAGTTCTGTGTTAGGTGTCAATGAATGATTGGTGTCAAGTAGATGTTTTGTTTAGTGGGATTTATCTGGTTGTTTTAATCTGTAAGCTCGTAAGTGCTCACTGTATCGTATTTCAAAATTCCTAAGGGTCTGACCCAAATAGACAGCATTACATTCTGGACATTTGAGTTTATAGATACCTGACTTCTTTAATAGTGGTATTTTTGTTTTTACATTTAACAATTTTGTACTAACGTTACTTTCTGTTTTAAAAGAAATTGTTGCATTCGTTGCTGAAGATATTATCTTTGAAATATTATTAGAAATATTTCCTGCATATGTGATGGTTTTATAAGTTTTAATTTCATCAGCTTGTTTAGGATATATTAGTTGCAATGCCACTTTTTTCTCTTTTTTACTGATTAGTTTATTTATCATATCTAATGGATAACCGTTAGATGTTGCTATTTGTCTAATTGTATTAATCTCTCTATCAGAATTACATTTGTTCATAGGAACTGAAAAATTTCTATGTATCATTGAATTATATGCTGCTAGTCTGTGTGAGACAGGGTGGTTAGAATTGAATGGAATTGTCACATCAGTCTGTGTTGGTTTTCGGTAAATTGAATAATCAAGTACATTATTAACTCTTTGAATTTTTAAATCAAGAAAATTGATTGAGCTATTTTCTTCAATTTCTAATGTAAATTTAATTTTCGGGTGTAAATTATTGATGTGGTTGAAAAACACATCTAATTGTCGCTCACTACCCATAAAACAAGCTAATATGTCATCCACATATCTATACCAAAATAAAATATTTTACGAAATATTACTTTCAAAGATCTTTCTTTCTAAATTGTCCATAAAAATGTTTGCTAAAATAGGTGATATAGGGCTTCCCATTGGTAAACCTTCATTTTGAATATATATCTTATTGTCAAAAGTGAAATAATTCTGATTAATGCATACATCAAATAAATTAAGTATATCTGATATTATTCCTGGATTAATATTTTCATATTCTAGTAATTTTCTTACAAGTATTAGACATTCTTTAGGAGGAATTTTAGTAAACATATTAGTTACATCGAACGATATGAGTTTATAGTTATCTTGCAAGTGGATTGATTTCAACTTTTTGATTAGTTCTATTGAATTTCTAATTGAGTACTGAGATTCATATCCGTAAGTATTGAGTATATTGTTGAGCTTTTTTGCCAATAATTATTAGGAGCAATAATATAAGAGACTACAGGTCTAATTGGTTTCGTTATTTTATGTAATTTAACTGTTCCATATAATTGTGGACAATGAGGATTCTTATGTATGATAGACCTCTTTTCGTAATCATTTAAAAGATAATTTGAATTATCAACAATATCCCTTACATTATTAGAAAACTTCTTTGTTGGGTCTGTTTTAAGAACTTTTACATCGCTGGATTCTATAAAGTTATATACTTTGGAATTGTAATTTTCAGTCGTCAAAATGACAGTACCATTCCCCTTATCGGATTTTGTAACTGTTAGGTTATTATTCTCTATCTTCTTTTTTATTGCGTTTAAAACTGAAATGTCATTTTTTGTTTGACGTTTAACTTTTGAAGGTTCAATATTTTTGATTAAATTGGCAATTTTTAATTTCTCATAAAGAAAATTATTTGAATTAGATTTTAAAGCTATTTCTGACTCTGTAGCTATAATTTGTTTAATATTATTCATAAATTTAGGTGGTATGCTGTACTTTAAACCTTTATTTAAAAATTCTATTTCACTATTTGTAAAATTAGTGTCTGAAAGGTTTTCAAATCGTGGTGCAAAGTGTGTTGGTATGTAGGTACTTACAGTTTCATGATGTTTTGAGTATTGAATTTTATGTTGTGTGTGTTCAAGATTCTGTAGCTTCTTTTCTTGTTTCTTAAATTTCATATGCTTCATAGTGCTGATATTGTCTCTAATTTTGTCATCCAAACAGTCAAATTCTATTGGATGTAATTGGAATGTGAGTTCTGAATGTACAACTTTTCTGTAGTTGTCTAAGGAGTCTCTAACTTTGAACCATTTCTTACATTCAGATTTTATCCAAACTCGTTGAGCACATTTTATAGCTTTTTGTGCTTGTGGTGTTTTAGTGTGACATTTTATATTCACATAATTTGGTATTACCTTTTTTCTAAGGCATTCTTGGTTAAACCAAATGTTTTGTGATGCTTTGTAACGTTTTTGTAGTAACTTCTGGTACAGTCGGGTCAAATCTTCTCTCGAAGATTTTTTAATGAAATTGACTGTCTCGACCCTTACTTCGTGTAATATGTTCATATTAGTGTTTTTAAATGAAACTCAAGGTCTCTAGTTAATTCCACAATATAATACAAGTTATTGAAAATTCTAAAAAATTGACAATTGTTTCGATAAATCAATATCATCGTCAGAATGACAGAAGTTACATTTCATTTTATGCCTACCTGATGTTTAGTAGTTATATTTTTGGTTAGACCAAGAAGTAACCTAACGCAATGAAAAAGAAGATAGAGAATAATAACCTAACAGTTACAAAATCCGATAAGGGGAATGGTACTGTCATTTTGACGACTGAAAATTACAATTCCAATGTATATAACTTTATAGAATCCAGCGATGTAAAAGTTCTTAAAACAGACCCAACAAAAAACCTCAACAATATACTCAATACTTACGGATATGAATCTCAGTACTCAATTAGAAATTCAATAGAACTAATCAAAAAGTTGAAATCAATCCACTTGCAAGATAACTATAAACTCATATCGTTCGATGTAACTAATATGATTACTAAAATTCCTCCTAAAGAATGTCTAATTTTTGTAAGAAAATTATTAGAAGATAAAAATATTAATCCAGGAATAATATCAGATATACTTAATTTATTTGATGTATGCATTAATCAGAATTATTTCACTTTTGACAATAAGATATATATTCAAAATGAAGGTTTACCAATGGGAAGCCCTATATCACCTATTTTAGCAAACATTTTTATGGACAATTTAGAAAGAAAGATCTTTGAAAGTAATATTTCGAAAAATATTTTATTTTGGTATAGATATGTGGATGACATATTAGCTTGTTTTATGGGTAGTGAGCGACAATTAGATGTGTTTTTCAACCACATCAATAATTTACACCCGAAAATTAAATTTACATTAGAAATTGAAGAAAATAACTCAATCAATTTTCTTGATTTAAAAATTCAAAGAGTTAATAATGTACTTGATTATTCAATTTACCGAAAACCAACACAGACTGATCTGACAATTCCATTCAATTCTAACCACCCTGTCTCACACAGACTAGCAGCATATAATTCAATGATACATAGAGCTTTTTCAGTTCCTATGAACAAATGTAATTTTGATAGAGAGATTAATACAATTAGACAAATAGCAACATCTAACGGTTATCCATTAGATATGATAAATAAACTAATCAGTAAAAAAGAGAAAAAAGTGGCATTACAACTAATATATCCTAAACAAGCTGATGAAATTAAAACTTATAAAACCATCACATATGCAGGAAATATTTCTAATAATATTTCAAAGATAATATCTTCAGCAACGAATGCAACAATTTCTTTTAAAACAGAAAGTAACGTTAGTACAAAATTGTTAAATGTAAAAACAAAAATACCACTATTAAAGAAGTCAGGTATTTATAAACTCAAATGTCCAGAATGTAATGCTGTCTATTTGGGTCAGACCCTTAGGAATTTTGAAATACGATACAGTGAGCACTTACGAGCTTACAGATTAAAACAACCAGATAAATCCCACTACGCAAAACATCTACTTGACACCAATCATTCATTGACACCTAACACTGAACTAGAAGTGCTGCATATTTGTGAAAAGAAACAAGAACTGGATTTCCTTGAAGAACTGGAAATTAGAAGACATTTAAGAAACCCACAATATGAAGTTGTCAATGAACAGTTAAATCTAGGGAATTCTCCACTAATAAACTGTCTTCTTAAGTGATAATTGTAAAGATCAGCACATATAGTTTTCCTGGTTTTCTATATCATTGCACAGTTATACTGATCTTAATTGGAAAAATGATATCCAGGATATCACCATAGGGCTAATAATATCTAAGCTTCAATATTTGTAATATGACATCTTCTTCTTTTTTCTATGAACATATATTAAGCCAATCACAAGTTCGGTTACTTCTTGGTCTAGCCAAAAATATAACTACTAAACATCAGGTAGGCATAAAATGAAATGTAACTTCTGTCATTCTGACGATGATATTGATTTATCGAAACAATTGTCAATTTTTCAGAATTTTCAATAACTTGTATTATATTGTGGAATTCACTAGAGACCTTGAGTTTCATTTAAAAACACTAATATGAGCATATTCCACGAAGTAAGGGTCGAGACAGTCAATTTCATTAAAAAGATTTATCATTTTCAATTCAGTATAAAACAGTCCATGCCATCTATTGAGCTATAGCCGAGGTAAGTACTGAAGCAATACCTAGAGTAATATACGAGGTAAATCGAATTATCATATAATGAAAAACTTATTAAATAATATAATAATTATATATTATACACAGATTAAAATATTAACATAATATATATAGCTACCATAAATAAAAGGTTTATTCAGGAATTAAAGTTTATTGCATGAAATTTAAAATAATAATACACTTTCTAAACATATATAACAATCCTTACATAAAGCAACTTGACAGATCTGACATTATATTGGAACGCGTTTGCTTTTTTTGATGAGCTACATAGTACACATCTCCGATGAGTGCCTTTGATTGGAAGATGGGAAGATGTGTCCATTGGAGAATTCTGTCGTCGAGGACCAGATTTCTTCCTTCGAGTAAAGTCACCGATAAGTTCAATTGATAGAATGTTGCGAAACTGTAACGCTGTTAGGGGTTTGGTACTTGGTTGGTTTTTTATTCAAGGTTCCTTTATACAATATATAGCTATTAACAATGGATGCATCAATCAGATAATAAAAGATTTTCATCAACCAACGTCTGGATTTCCACGAAATTGAGTAATAGGCATGATGTTGATCAAAAAGATCTACTCCTACCATATATTGATTATAATCAGCTACAGATTAAGGGCACGGTACTTTTACCCTTTCGCCGATTCTATTTGTTCCTAGAACTTCTGTTACTTCATTATAGATGTGTCTGTTACTCACTACGCTAACGGTTGTTTTTTCCGCGATCTTTCCATTTGCAGACAGATACATTACCAGAAGCAACAGAATCAGATTGACTTTTAGCAAGCTGCCTATCAGGCAATGAATGTTGCTTCGGAAAATGTTTACGATCAATTCAAAAAGTTCCGCAAGCAAATAGATCTTTCTCTTATAATTTCTGCATGATGGGAATTGTAGTATAAAAATTATCAAAATAAAGGCAATAACCTATCTTGTAAAATTTTTCTGCTAATTGTAACACAACCCGTTCACCCAACTTAACATCTTTTTGTGTATCAGTTTTACCTTGATATATTTGAAAATTGAGTAGGTTTTAGAACACGTCATTGCCCATATTTTGATGCCCCGTTTGATGGGCTTCATGGGCATGTACTGCTTCAAGGTTGTGCGTCCCTTGAAAGGGCACATACTCTCATCAATAGAAACGTGCCTGTAAGGTGAAAAAGCAGTGTGGAACTTATTCATTAGATGGGCCACCAACGGTCTAAGTTTGTATAACTTATCAAACTCAGGAGTATTAGGTTTGGGTATTTTCTCATTATCATTGAGATGCAGGAAACGAAGAATTTTCAAGAAACGTTCCAAGGTAAATACTTTTGTAATACGTTCAACATGAGAATTTTCATCTTGGGACCAATATATTCTCAAACTGGGCAGTCTGTGGAAACCCATTATCACTAATGCTCCTAGAAACGCATGCAATTCTTCTGAATTCAACCCTAGATGTGTACCGTTTTGAGTAGCATATACATCTGATTCGTCGATAACTTTTTGACAGATCTCCTCGTCGAAATAAACTTTAAAATAATCTATAGGTTTGAAAGAATCAACTTCAACATTTGAATAGTCTTCGAATATTTAACTTGTGAATTTGAGACTTGGTGCTCCTTCTTTGAACCACTTCAATGACTTATGGTTGACTCGTGAACTTAATGATGGAGATCCCAGTTTATCTTGCCATTCCTACTCCACCTCATCTTCCCGTTCCTCCTCGGAAGATGATTCGCCAACTTGAGAAAACAGCTTCGTAATCTTATTTGGCGAACGAGTGTCATTTTCTTGTAGTACATAATCAAGATAAGCATCGTCGTCATCACATTAATCGCCGCAACCACCATTATCTGCCAGAAGCGGGTGACAAAGATGCTGTCCGTGATGATGAACAGCTATCACATTGTAATGTATCTTCCGCATCTTCATCTCCATCAAAGTCAGATGCACAATATCCCATGTCGATCAAATTGGCAGCTACTTCCTGCAATTTGGCTTGACTTAGAGGTCGATATCTGGACATAACTGAAAAAAATTCAAGCCTCACCAATAATTTTCTGAAACTAATACAAATCTGCGACCGCTCATATTAGCATTAGTGAAAACAAAACTACGTATTTTAATTTTGCCCCCTATTTTCAGCACCATGTCATCATAGCAAAACTACACGTTTCAATTTTGCTATATTTTTCCAGCAAAATTGTAAACCCGCCACTGTACTTTTGTTAATATTTTCCTAGCGGAATACCCCTGGACCAATTGAAATGTATTACCTTGTAAATTTATGCATGGATTCCGTAACTGATGAGTTAAATTTTTCAAAATGAATAAACCTAGCTTTCTGAGATAAAAAGTATATAGGCGTGTACAATCACTGAAATGTAAAAAAACACAAATTTTAGGAGGTCCTCTACGCTGCCCCCCCTCCGGTTAGATTTTTTTTACCAAAATGCTAGCACATATAAAGGGCACCTAGCACAACAATTTTTATAGCTAGCACACCAACAGCTCACAATAAAAATGCCTTTGAATTCGGGTGGGGTCAGGTTAACGCTAGACCCCCCCCCCCCGGCTGGAATATTTGCACCAAAATGCTAGTACAGATGAAAGACACCTAGCACACCATTTTTTATAGCTAGCACACCAACAGCTTACAATAAAAATACTTTTGAATTCGGGTGGGGCCAGGTTAACGCTAGCCCCCCCTCCCCCTGTTGGAATTTTTTCGCCAAAATGCTACCACAGATAAAGTACACCTAGCACACCATTTTTTATAGCTAGCACACCAACAGCTTACAATAAAAATGCTTTTGAATTCGGGTGGGGCCAGGCTAACGCTAGCCCCCCCGGTTGGAATTTTTTCGCCAAAATGCTAGCACAAATAAAAGACATCTAGCACAACCTAGCACAAAAATGTTTATAGCTAGTACATCAACAATGCTTTTGAATTCAGGGGGTGGAGGGTGTGCAAAATAACGCTATGCTTACACGAATGAATGACAATGTTGGATGTATTTGTCCCTAAACATCATTTTCCTATATAAAAAATGGCCCCTAAACAGCATTATTGTTGTCAGCTGTTGCCGAATTGTGCATGATATCTATATTTTCCCATTTAGCAGGGTATTTGATTAATTAATAATTAACTATTATTTAATTAATAATTATGTATTTATTTTCAATTAATGCTAAAAAACTGAAGAATACAAAAAACATCCACTTTTAAAAATAATTTTGTCAAAATCATAGTAATTTTAATAAAACAAAATAATTATTGAACCATTTAGTCACGGAATCAGAAACAAATAAGTTGCAAATTACGTCACACTATTAAAAATGCAATGACAAACGTTTGCGTACAGACATTGGATAAATAAATGTACAAAAAAGCGAAGCCGTTGGATATGTCCTTTGGACAAAGTTGTGAAATCTTGGAAGGGGCGGCTGAGATCCCTAAAAATGTTCCAATATATTGAGAATACATGTTTAAGACTGATCGTGGTTCACTGTAGTCCTTATTTAAAATAAACACTCAAACTTTATATTTAAATTTGCCAGAATATTTATTGCCGAAGTTGATGGATAATTAACCATTGTAATAGGTCTGTTCCAACCAACACAAAAACCGTACAATTACGATATAAACCCAGTTGACCTGCTTATTAGTGAATATAATAAGTCTGTGTAATTTACATCAAAATTGCTGAGTTACTGAGATTGTACGGTAAAAAAAACGGTATTTACTTCGGTTGGGACAAACCTAATGATAACATAAACATTGCATTTCACTATCAGATTTTTTTTAAATTCACAAGTTTACTTAGAACGTGCATCTTTTAATTCTTAGAGCCGGTTAATCAGAGCTTCAAATATTTCTGTGGCATATCATAAGATACCAACACAACTATGTATTTTTCAAAGTTTTTAGTATGTAACTGGCAATGTATGTTTGTTCGGTTGCAATCTTGCAACTCAGTTTTGAAGCAGATATCTTCAACCGATTGAGCGGAAATTTCGTATATACGTTCAGTTTGCATGCCAATCCATTATTCGGTATGTGACGTCATTCTAAATTCAACATGGTGGATCACCAAAGTTGGCATGCTAAAGAAAGTGGAATAATTTTTTCATGCTTTCTTACAATATGGGTATGAAATGGAAGCACTTGCTAAGAATACGAATGTGAGTTATAGTCCGTTGCTCCAATCCGTCTACAATTTTGGTGTACGTGGGTTTTTTGAGTCCTTTATTATGACTTTGAGGTCGAATTGTTTGACTGTGTTGCATCGTTTGGTTCACTTTGACTTGTGTTATTTGTCGAGATAGATGTCAATAGCATTGGTTTGTAACCCTATATTGAAGAGCTGGACTGTTCGAAATTAACCGGCAAACCACATTGCAACAATAGTGTGTTGAATGAGATGAACATACTGAGAAGCCTATCGAGCGGTAACTAAAAAGTAAATAATAGATTAAAAGTAAAAGACATTTTAAAAACAAGCTTTTATTCAATTGCACTAAAATAAAATAAACTTTTCCTTCAAAACTTTTACTATCAAAATATAACGTCATTGCACAATTTATAAAATATAAAAGCTTGTCGTGATATTTACCTGTGTAGATAAACACATAAATTAAATAAGTTGGCCTGATTGATTTTAAATTTTAGAATATTCAAAGAAGGTCAAAACGAGTACTTAAATCTCGCGACAAGTTTTATATCATTGTGTAATGACGTTATAAGTCGATAGTTAAAGTTTATTTCATTCTTTTCAGTGCATTTGAATAAAAGCTTGTTTTTAAAATGTTTCTTATTTACAATTTATTTTAGTTGGAAAATGAACGGTTTTAAAGATTAAGACAAACTTTTCCGCACTAATGTACTCCAGAGGCTGTATCGTGCTAACAAACCGAAATTTTTCCAAAAATCGCCAAAAATGTGATATATCTTGATTGATAAGACCCATTTCACTGGCTCTGGTGAGCAGAAAATCATTAGAGTTCATCCGTGTGATGCTCTCAACAATATCCAATCATAAAATTGGTCACTCGTATACACTCCGGAGGATGTATCGTGCTAACAACCCGAAATTTCTTAAAAATGACCAAAAATCTAGTATTTCTGTATTTATAGGACCCATTGTACTGGCGCTGATGAGCTGAAAAACAAAAGCGTCTGCGATGTCGTGAACAGTATCCACTCATAAAACTGGTCACATGTAAACACACCGAAGGCTGTATTGCTAACAAGCTGAAATTTCTTGAAAATGACCACAAACGTGGTTCTTCAGGAACCATAGCAACCGTTGTACTGGTGCTCGTGAGCTGAAAATCAATAAAGTTCATCTATGTGATGCTCTTAACATTATTCAATCATAAATTTGGTGACTTTATGCACTACGGAGACTGTATCGTGCTAACAAGATAAAGCGGCCGACGACAGTGACGACCACATACCCACAGGATTTTTTGTCTAAAAACTCGTATTTAGTGTTTTTCTCGCTGAAAAACGTAAAAATTATTTTAAAAAATTCCAAGATCACAACTTTTTTTGGGGTAAACCAATACTTTTTTCGCAATTTTAGATAGTGGGTTTGCAGAAAAGTAAAAAGATTGGATTCGCAAGAATGATGAATGCACAAAAAGTAAGTAAATCTAAACATAATCAATATCAATTATATTCGTCTAATCGGAGGGGAGATATTCACATAAAATAATGAAGGATATGGATTTGCTTTCACCTACATGACTTCACAGTCGTAAAAAAAGATGCAACTACCTGGATAAAAAACTAACAAATGGTTTGTTAGGCAACTTACATTAATAATATTCAAAAAACGATTTTTAAATTTCGTTAGTTATTTATGGCACAATAAAATTGAAAAAATATATACAAGTTACAGGCCTAGATATTCCCAGAGTGGTAAACAAAGAAGTCATTTTGGCGAAAAAATTCCAACCGGAGGGGGCTAGCGTTAACCTGGCCCCACCCGAATACCAAAGCATTTTTATTGTAAGCTGTTGGTGTGCTAGCTATAAAAAATGGTGTGCTAGCTATAAAAAATGGTGTGCTAGGTTGTGCTAGGTGTCCTTGATCTGTGCTAGCATTTTGGCGAAAAAATTCAAACCGGGGGGGGGCTAGCGTTAACCTGGCCCCACCCGAATTCAAAAGCATTTTTATTGTGAGCTGTTGGTGTGCTAGCTATAGAAATTGTTGTGCTATGTTGTGCTAGGTGCCCTTTATGTGTGCTAGCTTTTTGGTAAAAAAATCTAACCGGGGGAGGGCAGCTTGATGGGCCTTGATAGGCACTAAATTATTAAAAACTCAACTACACCCTATCATTAGTAGGCGTGAATGGACACTGGTAACAAATGCTACAGCCACATCGTTATTGGCGCCAATTTAAGCACAAGTGCGGCTTCGGTGCATAATAGCTACCTCATGAGCATTCTATGCTACGGTTGGTGACTCTAGAAACAGGTTTGCTTGACCGGTCGTGGGATTATAGTCTATATTGAATAATGGTATTTATTGCTACCAGTACCCGTTAAAGGGTTAAGAAATGAACATCGATAAATACGATATGAAAGAAATCAAAGGAATGCTCTCGCAAAAAAAGATAGTCTCAGGAATATGGAAGAAGCAATTGAGAGAAATGCATATATTATAATGGAATTGGAACAAGAAAATCAAAAGCTGAAAGAAATAATCGCCGAGCAAGAAGAAATATTAGACTACGTAGAAAGAGAAATAAGGCGCAATCACATAGTAATTCGAGGAATTTAATAACATAGTAATTCAAGGGATTGAAGTAAGGAGCCAACAAGAAATAAAGGAAACAATCCAAAAATCATGAGAAAAATAGAGGTAGAAGTAGACCCAGAAAAAGATTTAAAAGAATTCGGAAGAATCGGAACTTTTGGAACAAACAAAAGCAGACCACTTATTGTTAAAATCAAAAAATAGAACAAAATATTAGATATTATGAAACAAGCTAAATGATACCAACATATGGTTTAATGACTACTCGAAAAAAGTCCAAAGACAAGGAAATATTTTATTGCCTCAGGTAAAAATATCCAGAGAACAAGGACACAATGCAGTATTCAAGTTTAATAAATTAATTATAAACAACAGAATTTATGGAGCAGATGCATTTGAGGATGAAACGCTAAAAGAAAATGGTGATATGAAACGTACAGCAACCGATCGTTCTACGAAGCATGGATGAGGCAACAAAGAGAAAAAGTCAAAAAACTAGTAGCTAAAGAAAATACGATATATACAATTGAAGACAAGACAATCAAATGGATAATGCGTAAAGGTAAAAATAAGAAAGATAAACGCAAGATTCTAGTGAGGAGGACAACATGGAATATCAGGACAATGCTTGCAATGAGAAAAATGGAGGAAATTACAAAAGAGATGTTGGAATATAAAATAGACGTATTGGCACTTCAAGAAATACGTTGGAAAGGAGAAGAATAAATAAACAAAGGAGAATATACTTTGTTTTGTGGAGGAGATGACAGTCTAGAAAAGAACGGCACAAGATTTATGATAAGTAAAAGAATGATAAATAATTTACTAGATTACACAGTTTTGAGCGATTGAATATCAAAATTAAGCTTAAAAAACCACATGGCAAATATTGCAATAATTAATAGTTATGCACCGACGGGAGAAGCAAAAGATGAATGTTACGAGAAATTGGTAAAGGTGCGTGAGGAAACCAAGGAAAATAAGAAAAGAAGACTACTTAAATAATATTGCAGAGAAGTACACTATACATAACATATCTAACGCTAATGGACGGGGACTATGTAATTTAGCTGAGGAGCTCAACATGTATATTAGCAGCAATAGTTTCAGGCATAAGGAAGAACATAACATTACATGGATAATACCCGGAGCTACTACGGGGAACCACATAGATCATGTTCAAATAGCAAAAAGAAGATCAAAGATGATACAGGATGTAAGAGCATACAGAGGAACAAGTGTTGATACTAATCATCAATGAGTAATAATGAAAATGCAAATGAGAATTGTAAATATAGTAAATAAGACAATAAAATGTAGGAAATGGCACGTACAGAAATTGAAAAGAAGTAAGAATGGATATAGGGAAGAAATTGAAGAAGCAACTACAAAAGAGCAAATAACAAGATAATATTGATGAGCAATGGAAGGAAATTAAAAGAAGTATAATAACGGCAGCAGAGGAAGTGATTGGCACAAAAGATACAAGAAAGAATAATGAATGGTTTGATCAAGAATGTAAAATAAAGGTAAAAAAGGAAAAAGAAGCGAGACTAAAATGGCTGCGAACTAGGCAACAAAATTTATGATGAATACAGAAAATTAAGAAAAGAGAGCACAAAGTTGATAAAAACAAAAAGAATAAAATGGTTGGATGGAAGTATGGACATATTAGAAAACGATAATAAAAATATTGTAAAAAAATGTCAATATATAAAGAAACAAAACAGAAAACCAACTACAATGAATATCAACGAAAAAGGGTAGAGTCAATATTTCAAGAATTTATTAACGGAAGAAGATAGGAAGCATGAAGAAGATGATATGAGTGATAATGATACAGGGATAGAATACGACGAAAAATCGACCGAAGAGGAATGTAATGACATAATCAATAAATTGAAACACAACAAAGCAGGAGAGACAGACGAAATAATAAATAAGCTGATTAAAATATGGAGGAGATGATCTAAGGTAGAAAATTATTAAAATCATGGAACGAATATGGGAATCAGGAACAATGCCGATAGAATGGTCTACTGGAATAATTATACCAATAATGATGAAAGGAATTTCTAATATTTGTAGCAATTATAGGGGAATTAGTTTACTCAACACCGTATATAAAATACTAACAACAACAACGGTAATAAAATAGGTAATAATAATAAAAGAGGTAATGGAATCAAAAATAGGGGAGTATCAAAAAGGTTTTCGGAAAGGAAAATCAACAGTAGATGCCATACATACTATAAATCAAGTAATTGAAAAATGTTAGGAACACAATGTTGGAGTGTAAATGCTATTTACTGACTACTTGCAAGCTTTCGACAGCCCGGAACTGAGGACAATTATAAAGGATATGGAACAGCTAAATGTACCACAAAAGATAATGCAGTTGGAGAAAATGACGATGAAAGATTCTAGGGCAAGAGTAATGGCAAGGGAAGGTCCATCATAGGAATTTAAAATAAAGCTGTAGGAAGGCAAAGAGATGGGCTCTCAGCGGTATTGTTTAACATAGCAGTGGATGGCATAATTAGGATGGAATGGAAGCATAAATCATTATAAATCAAAACAAATAATATCATATGCTGATGATTTAACCATAATAGTGAGAGACCGAAAGAGTATTGAATAAACATTGAAGAAAATTGTATAAGAAACGGGAGAAAGAGGATTAAGAATAAATCAGGAAAAAACAAAATATATGGAAATGAAAAGAAAGAAGGAAGTCTACCAACCAGAAGCAGTAAAGTTGAATTAATTCAGTTATGAAGTTGTTAGCACCTTTAAGTATCTGGGAACAATTATTAGTAACAAAAATGACGCAAAAATCAAGATAAGGCAAATAATTCAAGCAAGGTATAGAGCATATAATAAATTAAAAAACAGAATGCATAAGAGAATAAGTAAGCCGAGCAACAAAATTAAGAGTCTACAGGGCGGCGATAAAACCGGTAGTTACTTATGCGGCAGAAACGATGAGACTGACAAATAAGGACGAAGAGCAACTAATGATATATGAAAGAAGAATAATTAGAAAAATGTATGGGCAGTGAAATTAAGGTATAACGAGTACCGAAGACTTGTGAACTATGAAATTAGAAATATACTAGAAAATGAGGATATAGTAAACACAATTAAATTAAAAAGGATACGTTGGTACGGACATGTTAAAAGAACGGACAAAGGACAGGAGGTAAGGAAAATTGCCGAATGGAGACCGAATGAGGAAAGATTACCAGGAAGACCAAAAATTAGATGGGAAGATCAGGTTGTGAAAGATATAAAAATTTTGGGAGTACAAGGCGGGGAGAGACAGATGCAGGACAGAAAGGGGGGGAGAACAAATGTCGAAACTGCAAAAACCTCTAATAAATTGTAGATAAGCAGCAAGTAAAACGTGGGCTGACCCCCCACAAGATACAGGGTCAAAAGAGCTTAAATTGAGCGGCTACAACTGCAGCTGGAGTGTATAGCTTTGTATATAAATGTATTTTTCTCTAAACTAAATAAATGAAGATATATGGGAAAAAATATTTTATGAGGTTTTTTGTTTATAACTTTTGTAATTTTGGTTCTGTGACAAAATATTACGGTACGAAAACTGTAGAAAACTCAATTTCCACATGAATATCTCAACAAATTTTTTGTGAGACTCCTATTTTGAAATAAAATACATTTTCATTCCTTTTTTCAACATGGTGGCCGATGCTCAGGGAGTGGAATACTGAAAATCTCTGATTTGGACTCCTTTACATCCCCTTCATTATTTAGTGATAAAATATTCGGTGTCGGAATCGAACAAGATAATGTCTGAATGTCTGTAATCGAGGTCCGTGAGCACCCGGACTAATGTTTTATTTTTATTAATTATCGGTCTCTAGTTGTTATCAGCTAAGAACTACAGATATCTTCGAATTCCAAAAGTTACGTTCTCATGTGTCTGTAAATTACGCGACCATGAAATTCGATGGTTTATTTGGATGGCGGTAAGTGAATAATTATACTGCATAGATCCTGATGAAGCTTTTGTTTGCAAAATACACCAAACAAAAGCGCTTCGTCATATTATCTTAATTGAAACATACCAAAATTAAGATCATTCATCTTGAAATTAGTGCCATCTATATAACATTATGTATTATTGAAAATTTACGTATTCATGAATATTTGATATGTAATTATTCATAGTGCCTACTCAAATGATTATCTTCAAAGGTGGTGTTTTTAAACTACGCGCTTCTTATTCTTTTATGCATTAAGTTATACGCCCATCATATTTATTCTGAAACCGTTCTCTCAAGATTACCTTCAGCATGTGCTGTTTTCTGTAAACGATTTTCTACATAGACGATTCTTAAGCCAAATATCACGATTTTAGAAGTCATGTTTTCAAATCGATCTTTGATGGAAACTTTTGTTTTTATAGAATGTAGAATTAATTGAATTATTAATTATTCAGTGTTTTAAACCAAACTTACTGTTTGTAGTTAACTCCACAATATATCGAAACAATTGTCAATTTTTTAGAATTTTTAACAATTTTTCAATATATTGTGGAGTTAACTAGAAACAGTAAGTTTAATTTAAAACTCTAATATGAGTAGATTCCACAAAGTAAGGGTCGAGGCAGTTAATTTAATAATTATTTGATATAATCCAAAACTAACTATCCATTTTGTTCTCAGGGGTTGATGCCATTCACTTTCATGGGAGGAAAAGTATCGAAAGGCTTTACGAAACTCACATTTTTATTTATATTTTAAATATCGTTTTGGTATGAACAAGTTGAATGTTTAAACATTTCAATCACCAAAAAAATTACTCCACTTATTCCTCAAGACTTTCTATCTGTATGTGTAAGGTAGAGGGAAGAAATTAATCTATTGTGCCATGAATGTGTTCCCTTAACTCGCTTCTAGCTTCTTCTTATTTATTAATGATGTCGAATCTTATTCCTCTCACATCTGTGACTTGCCCGACTTCATCCTGCCATCTTCTTAATTTTATACCTTATTTTGTTGTCCTTGTACCATACACATTCGTCACAATATTTATATCACTCATTATACTAATGTGCTCTATTAATGGAAGTTGGTTTTCCACTACTACTTGATAAATTGGTGTCAATTTTAAATTACTTCAGAATTTTTCAATCAATCCTATCTCTTTATGTATCTATCTAATTCTATCTTTCATGTACTTTTGATATTATATTTTTGAGTATTTGTTTATTTCCTAGAAAAATATTGTTCATACTATTAAATAGTTTTCCTGATGTTGATGTTCCTATTGCTATTTCTGCATCTAACCTTTCTGAGCCTGTCATTAATACTCTAAGTTACTTCATTTGTTTCACTATTTACAATAATTTTGTATTTCGTTCCACTGTCGTTATCAATGTTTCTTGTTTTTTCGCAGTATCTCTCAATGTTATATTTCTTGATGTGTTCTTAAATTCTTGTTGATGGTTCTTCCGTCTCTTGCTATAATTACCATGCCTGCGAAACATATTTCTACTTTTAGTAGATTTTTCTATCAGTTTTCTCATTTTGTGTTTTTTATTCAACTTTTTTGATTATATTGTCTAACACTAGTAAAAATAAACGGTTTTAAAGATTAAAACTAACTTTTCCACATCTGTGAGACGCCCTGAACTTGTATACATTTCGGAGGCTGTGACGTGCTAACAAACCGAACTTTTCCAAAAATAAGTTAAAATATAGTATATCTGGATTTACAGAACCTATTGTACTCGCTCTAGTGAGCTGAATATGAATAGGATTCACCTGTGGGACACCCTAAAAAATATTATAAAATTGGTCACTTGTATACAATCCAGACGCTGTCTGGTGCTAACAAACCGGAGTTTCTCCAAAAATTACCAAAAATGTGGCATTTCAAGTACCATAGCACCCGTCATAATGGATCTTGTTCGAATTTGTTTTCCATTCCATCTAATTAACCCAAAGTTAAAAGAGTTAATTTAGAACAGATCTAGTGAGCTAAAAATCGATAGCTTTCATCTGTTAGATGTTCTGAATAATATTCAATCAAAAAATTGGTAACTTATTGTACAGCGGAGGCTGTATCGTGCTAACAAACACATTTCTCAAAAAATGATAAAAATGGTGTACTTCAAGTATCATAGCACCCGTTTTACTGGCTCTGGTGAACTGACAATCGATAGGGTTTATCTGCGAGATGTTCTAAACAATTTCCAACGATAAAATTGGTGACTTGTTGCAATCCGGTGACTGTATCGTGCTAACAAACTGAAATTTCTCAAAAAATGAAAAAAAATGTCGTACTTCCAGTACCATAATTCCCGTTGTAGTGGCTCCGGTGAGCTGAAAATGGATTGGGTTCACCTGTGAGATGTTCTGAATAATATTAAATCATAAAATTGACGACTAATTACACTCAGGAGGCTGAATCGTGCTAACAATCTGCCAACAATTACAAAAATGTTGTACTTCAAGTACCATAGCAACCGTTGTACTGGGTCTGGTGAGTTGAAAATCAATAGGGTTCATATGTGAGATGTGTTGACCAATATTCAATCATAAAATTGGTGACTCATTGCACTCCGGAGACTGTATCGTGCTAACAATCTGAAATTTTTCCAAAAATGACAAAAATGTTATACTTCAAGCTTCAAGTACCATAGCATCCGTTTTACTGGCTGTGGTGAGCTGAGAGTCAATAGGGTTCATATGTGAGGTGTTCTGACCAATATTTAATCCTAAAATTGGTGACCTTCTGCAGTCCAGAGGCTGTAACGTGCTAACAAACTGAAATTTCTCAAAAAATGACAAAAAATGTCGTACTTCAAGCACCATAGCCATAGTAGGTACCCGTTGTACTCGCTCTGGTGAGCTGAATATCAATAGAGTTCATCTATGAGTTATCCTGACCAATATTCAATCATAAAATTGGTGACTTATTGTACTCGGGAAGCTGTATCGTGCTAACAAAACATGTTACAAAAATTGGCCGACGACAACGACGACGACGACGACATACACACAGGATTTTTTTCTAAAATAGTTATTTATGTATTAAGAGCGAAAATTATTGTTCAAAAGCAAGGGTTAACGCGCGACGCGAAGCGGAGAGCGTTAATTGCTTGAGAACAATAATTTCACTTTTACCTCGAAATATATATAACATTTTTGCTACAATCACTTGAATATATATTATAAATAATTATTGATATATTTGTACCTCTTATTTCAAGTACCTGTCAAATACTTAATACTTACTTTTTTAAACAGTCCCTGGATCAGTAACTGCCCTAATTGGTGTCGCTTCAGACGATTGTACTCCTTATCTCTACCCTTCATATCAAATACTTTCAAATTAAATGTTTGTAGTGACGGTTGTTACTTTTTCGCCCAACCTATCTAATTTGCGAGAAAAGTATTAGTTTACCCCTAAAAAAGTTGAAATTTTGAAAAAAAAATTTTACGTTTTTCATCAATAACAACACGAAAAAACTGTTTTTAATATAATCCTGTGTGTATGTTGTCGTCGGACACTTTTCGTAACATGGTCTGGTTAGCACGATACAGCCTCCAGAGTGCAACGAGTCACCAATTTTATGATTTAATATTGTTCAAGACATCTCACAGATGAACCGTATTGATTTTCAGCTTATCAGATCCAGTACAACGGGTGCTATGGTACATGAAGTACGACATTTTTGTAATTTTTTGGAAAAATTTCAGTTTGTTAGTACGATAGAGCCTCCGGAGTGTATACAAGTGACCAATTTTATTATCGTATATTATTCAGGACGTCTCACAGATGAACTCTGTTCGTTTTGAGCTCGCCAGAATGAGTATAACGTGTGCTTATGGTACTTGAAGTACAACATTTTTGTTATTTTTTAGAAATTCCAGATTGTTAGCACGAAAGTGCCCCCGGTAGGTATACAAGTGATCAATTTTATGATTGTATATTGTTCAAGGCGTCTCACAGACGATCTCTATTGATTTTCAGCTCACGAGAGCCAGCACAACGTGTGCTATGGTACTTGAACTACCAAATTATTGTCATTTTTGGAGAAGTTCCAGTTTGTTAGCACGATACAGCCTCTGGACTGTATACAAGTGACCAATATTATGGTCGCATATTGTTCAGGGCGCCATATAGATGGGACTTATCGATATTCAGCTCACTAGAGCCAGCATAACGGGTGCTATAGTACTTGAAGTACCAAATTTTCGTCATTTTTGGTGAAACTTCGGTTTGTTAGCACGGTACAGCCTCCGACGTGTATACTAGTGACAATTTTTTGATAGAATATTGTACAGGGCTTCTTACAGATACGAAAAAGATAGTTTTAATCTTTAAAACCGTTATTTTTTATGCTTTTATGCGATAACAGCCAATGTTTCCAACTCAAAGGAGTTATATTTCCGCTCCGTATCAGATGTTTGACGACTTTGATATGCTATAGGGTGCATATGTTCATCTTTTTGCATTTGGAACAATATTCCAGCTAATCCAACTTGGATTGCGTCGGTGTGTAGTTCAGTGGCAGCTTCAGGATTAAATAGGCTTAAGATGAGTGACTAGAATCTCTTGTGACTGTCGGAAAACTTTTTCTTGTTTTTTCCCCCCACATCCACGTCACATTCTTTCTTATCACAGTTGTTAAGGGTTTTACAATAATGGCATAGTTTTTAACGAAATGGCGAAAATAACCAATGACCCCCAGAAACTGACGTATTTGGTGGATTGTTTTGGATACAGAAAATTATTCGACTGCCTCAATCTTTTCAAGTCCAGTTATTACTGCTCCTTGTCCACCTTCACATACCCTAATGATCAGTTTATCATATATGGCGATTTCAATGCAAGGATAGGTCATCTCAATGGCTCTGGGGAAAGCAATCCCCTGAACTTTGATCTTCCCTTAGAAGGCCGCGAAACAATGGACAACGTGAATAATGTACGGGGTACACTACTTGTAGAAGCACTAGAAAATTTAGGTTTTTTTCGTTCTAAACGGCAGGTATGATGATTACCAAGGTAAATACACTTACATTGGACACACGTGCTGTAGTGTGATTGACTTGGTTTGGGCAAGTTTTAATAACAAAAATTCTATTTTAAACTTCTCTATTAGTGGAACACTTATTAATGATCATTTGGGCTGCTAGAGAATAACTTCTATCAAATCAACTCGACCCCACAGAGCTATAATAAACACCTGATTAGATGGGACCCTACAAAACTTCAATCCTACAGAAATATTGTAGACAACTATGACTTTGATCTAAACTTAAATACTGTGAAAAGTTTGGATAGACAAATACAGGAGGCAATCAGACTGACAAAAAGATTTCTGGACATGGAAAAAACACAAACATTCAACCCCAATAATGGTTCTAAGGCTAAACCTTGGTTTGATAAACAGTGTAGGGATTCTAAAAAATTATTAAACGTAGCAAAAATAAATTTAGTAGCATCAAATTTTTGTAAAAACATTGTAATAACGTACAAGCAAACTAAAAAATAATATATCCAATTTATTAAAAGTAAGAAACATGCATATGAAAAAAATATGAGATATAAATTAACAAATATAAGCAACCCCAATGAATTCTGGAAATATATTAATTCACACAAAACTAAATCAAAAATTGGCGGTGTTAACATGAATCAAATGATTACCTATTATAAAGATTTTCACAAATCCACACCAAATTCAACTTTTTGTGGCCTAGATATTTTACACCCGTATCTTGATATAGCTTTCTCTCGAATATAAGCAACCCCAATGAATTCTGGAAATATATTAATTCACACAAAACTAAAACAAAAATTGGCGGTGTTAACATGAATCAAATGATTACCTATTATAAAGATTTTCACAAATCCCCACCAAATTCAACTTTTTGTGGCCTAGATGCTTCACACCCGTATCTTGATATAGCTTTCTCTACTTGTGAAATGTACAATGCTCTAAGCTTAGCTAACAATAATAAAGCGCTAGGGGAAGACAATATAAGTAATGAGTTTTACAAAAACATGCCTTTAAACTGGATAATGCACTTAAAATTGCTTTTCAATACTATCCTCGAGATTTAGAAATCCCATCCACCTGGCCAAATATTAAAATAATTCATATTCATAAAAAAGGCCCAGTAGATGATCCTGACAATTATCGTAGTATTTCATTAATCAATCACATAACCAAACTTTTTACGCAGCTCATTAGCACTAGACTCAGAGGTTTCGCTGAAAAATATCAACTACTACCTTAGTAACAAACAGGGTTTCGGAAAACGCGATCCTGTGATGATAACATTTTTGTCCTTTAAACAATTATAAATAATTATTTACGCCTCCCGTCTAGGAAACTATTTGCGCTATTTGTAGATTTTAGGAAAGCATCCACTCTGTGGACCATGGGTTACTGTGGGAAAAACTATTCGATATTGGAGTGAGCACTAAAATTATTAGGATACTAAGAATTATCTACAGTTCAGCCTCACAGTTCATTGAACAAGGTGGTCAAATCTCCGATAAAATTAAAATAACTAAAGGTGTCCTACAGGGAAATACCTTAAGCCCCTTGTTATAATCTCTCTTTATCTCTGACTTGGAAATTTGCTTCCAAAATCATAGTGCTAAAGGAGTAACTCTTGATAACAATGAAAATATCAATATTCTACTGTACGCAGATGATATTCCAGTCCATTATTTTCACCAGTATGATGATGGACATTATTTTAAATTAGTTGCTGAAAATATAAATATCCATTTTAAAGTAATAGATTGTTATTGGCAGGTGACGCATATATACGATCGTTTGTAAGGGTGGCATTTTTTATGAGTACTCTGTGTTACTCAAAAATTAGAATGTACAGATCTTTCATAATACCATTAATAGTTAACGCAATAACCAGAAATCGTTATTTTAAATTAAAAAATTTCCTTCATTCTGTCAACAATTTGGATATACCATATGAAAATTCTGTCTGTTTTCGATAATTTTCATAGAGCTACTTCTTCCGAGGAAACAAAATATAAACATCGATGAACAAATAATTCCTTTCTCGAGACAGGTTTCTTTTCTTCAGTATGATCCTCAGTATGTTCCCCGTAAACTAATTCCAACTGGTTTGAAAAATTATCTGCTAGCGTCTCTCAACGGCTAAATTCTAGACTTTGAAATTTACCAACGAAAAACTACAAGATTTTCACAACATACAGAAGAATCTAGCCTCAGTTTTATGTCTTTGTGCGACCTGTGTAGCAGGAAATAATATGTACTTTAGAAGATATTTTGCAAGTGTTAATTTGCTTGGAACGCTAGAAGAGAAAGGAATATATGGTACCGGAATTACAATGCAGATCAGGTCCCTAAATGTTGGTTTTCCAAATGATTATCAAATAAGGAAGTTAGCGAAAGCCATTAGATCGAAAGTTCGAAAAGAGAAAAAAATAGAGCTGCAAAGAAACCCTAAGATTTTAGAAGCCTATTGTGAAACATTTAAACTGGAAATAAACACAAGTAAAACTAGAATAGTGGTTTTCCGCAGAAATGCTAATATGGGACAACAGCCACAATTTAATTATAAAGATGTCACTATTGAGATCTCGAATACCTATGAATACTTAGGAACAATTTCCACATTTAACGGAATATTTCTAAACAACCTAAAGCAACGAGAACAAAACGCGAGACTCTCCCAAGGAGCAACACTGAGAAAAATAAATTCAGCTGGTATATCATCTCTTAATTCAATAAAGACCCTGTATAACAATGTTGTACTACCCACCTTTACATATGCAAGCAGTATTTGGGCGTTAAGATACTTAGAACAAACAAACAAAAATTCAGAGTAGTTTTTAAAAAAAAAAAATTTTTCTGCAAACGCGAACAGCAGCCTATATCATCAGAAGTGAGGTAGGTATCTGTAAAAAAAGCTACTTTATAATAAAGCAGGCGTTAGAGCTACTGTTCAGGATAAAGGATCACAACCCTAGAAGATACACTCATAGAGCACTTCTCCGTTTGATCCACTTAAAAGATCACTCTAACCTATGTCAAAAATATAACTGGATCGACCAATTATACCGCGGTATAGCGACGTACTGTGATTATAATCTAGATATAAATAGTTTTAACACAAGCCATATCACTAAACTTTTATCACAATACGTGCAGAAAATTTTTTATAAGGATTCAAATAAAATACTTCTCAGTACACATCATACATCGTATAAATACCTTTTACAAGATCGAAATGAACCAAGCAATTATCTACAGGGGTATTCCCCATTACATATTAAAAGGCTCGTCGCACAACTCCGAACCGCTAATTCCGAAGTACTGTCTTTATATTTAAATAATATGTCTCACAAAATAAATACAACCCTAATCAGTTCAATCTGTGATAAACTATTACCAGAAAAGCTTGAACATATAATTTTAGTGTGTCCAATGTATCAGAGCATAAGAGCTTACTATATTAAACCTCGGGGCCATTCAGATGACTTAGACTCACTACTTACCTCAACAGACAGAAAGCAACTGAAGGAATTATATCGATTTATGGACGAGGCAATGAAAAGCAGATCATTCATAATCAATGAATAATGAACCAAAATTGATTTGTATACGTATGTGTTGTACATATATATGAGTACGTGGGTATGTTTACACAAAATTACAGAGCAATCGTTCAGTACCTATATGCTCAAACTCAGAATTGTTTATTGTAGAATATCTTATGTAGTACCAGCTGGCTCTCTTGCTCATGTATTATATGTATATAAAGGAACAATAAATATATTGTATCGTATTTGTATTGGATTCTAAACTGATCAAAGGCCAGTATCTCCGCGTGCCTGTGCAATCATGAGAAATAACATAAAATATATATGTGTTCCAGAATACGTGTCATGGGACCTTGTTCCAATCATGGTTCACCTCAACATTGAGGGTAGCGACCGATACATCGTCCTTGCCTCTGCTTACTTCGGTGGAGACGGGCCGATGACACCGCCAGAAGAAGTACAAGAGCTAGTGAGACTCTGTAATAGCAGACGGCTGCCAATCATAATTGGTTGTGATGCCAACGCACACAATACCGTGTAGGGAAGCACTAACAACAACGCCAAAGGTGAAAGTTGATTAGAATATCTTTTAGCAAATAACCTTAAGACCTTAAACATGGGGATCACACCCACTTTTGACACTAAAGCAAGAGAAGAGGTCCTGGACGTAACAATTATTAATGTTGCTGGGAAATTCCTACAATCCGAAACCACGACTGGAGCAGGCGTTGGAGTAGGAGAGCCCGGGGCTGGTTGACGCACCAGGTTGGTTGACGCACCTCAATTTTTTTTAAAACAGTACACTTGGCAACGTCGCCGACCGGTTTGTCTTAAAGCCGCCATCAAAAACCATTCTCGAACGTTCGTTTCAGTTTGATTGCATCAGTGGTGTTGTGTACAGTGTGGTTTGTGGTTTTTGGGCAGTGGTAAGTAATTTTTTACTTTTTTACAGTTTTTATTCTAAAAACTTCATTTTTAAAGATGATGGAGATCGGTTTGATGCTACATAAAGCTTCAACCGTCCCAAACAAGAACTGTTAAATAGATTTTCTAAGAATAAAATAGTATAGGTGCAGTTGCATCACACATTCAAAAACGTAGTCAGGGGCTGGTTGACGCACACAATGAGGGGCTGGTTGACGCATGCGTCAACTAACCCCGAGTTTGAAATAAAATATTTTAATTTTTGTTTTATATTTTAGCGAGATGCGTTCTCATAAACGAACATCAGAAAGGGGTATCACTCCACCAGATATCATGCTAATGGCAGTTAGAGAGGTTCAAATGAACAACAAATCCATAAGGGCCACTGCAAAAGACTTTGAGATTCCACAGGCAACTTTGAGACGTTTTTGCAAAAAATTTACTGAGGAAGAAATTAATGGTGATGCCGCAATAACGACAAAAGTTGGATATTACAGGAATCGCCAGGTATATTATATTTCAAATTATTTTTAAAAATATTAATTCTTCAAAAAATGCCTTACGTCTTTTATAATTTTTAGGTGTTCACAGATCAACAAGAAAATCATTTGGAGGAATACCTTAAAATGGCAAGCGACATATATTTTGGATTGTCTGTCAGAGAAGTAAGAAAATTTGCGTATGATTATGCCACTGCTTTGCGCATTAAATACCCTGAATCCTGGAACGTGACAAAAATAGCTGGAGAGGATTGGTTTACATACTACATGAAACGACATCGTGCTCTTTCGGTAAGAACTCCAGAAGCAACCAGCTTAGCTCGCGCTTCTAGTTTCAACAGAGAAAATGTTTCAATGTTCTTTGACAACTTAAAAACGGTCCTCAACCGCCTAGAATTAGAAGCAGCACAAATATGGAACATGGATGAAACTGGGATTACGACCGTGCAAAAGCCTAACCGAATTGTTGGCAGGCGTGGATATAAGCAGGTGCGACGCGTAACCTCCCAGGAACGCGGCACCTTAGTTACTATGGCTTTGGCGGTATCTGCAACGGGAAATTCTGTCCCGCCGTTTTTTGTTTTCCCAAGGGTTAACTTCAGAGAACATTTTCTCGCTAATGGCCCTCCTGGAGCAGTTGAAACCGCAAATCCTTCAGGTTGGATGAAAAAAGAGCACTTTTTGGAGTTTGCTAAGCATTTTGTCAAGCACGTTGGTTGTTCTAAAGTGAGACCGGTACTACTTTTGCTAGAAAATCATGATTCGCATTTGTCTGTAGCTGCCCTTGATTCTCTAAAAAGTAAAAGTGTAACGGCGTTGTCATTTCCAGCCCATTGCTCACATAAGCTCCAGCCTCTCGATCGGTCTGTCTATGGACCATTAAAACATTACGGTAATTCAGCCAGTGACTCCTGGATCACTAGCGATCCCGGACGCACGTTGTCAACATACGATGTCCCTCTAATTGTTCGAGACACACTGCCACTGGCAGCAACACCGAAAAATATTATGGCGGGATTCACGGTGTCTGGAATTAGCCCTTTCAATAGAGACGTTTTTGACGATCAAGAGTTTTTACCAGGATATGCAACTGACCGTCCCGATCCCGCAGAAACTAATGCTGACAAGGACGTGGTTCCAGTTCAGCTAAACTCGATTTTAAAACCACGATCTGATGATCTTAACCAGCCAGGATGCTCCAAAGATATAGTACTAGCAAAAAGTCCACTGCCTGGGAGAGAAAACAACATTAAAACTAACAGTTCTATTAAAGAAAAAAATTAGAGATCGCCTCCTACTGTAAGTCAATTTCAATTAAAACCGCTACCAAAAGCCGGACCTAGAAAGCAGGACGCTAAACCTAATACAAGAAAGCGTGTGACAGCAATTCTAACTGACATGCCAATAGAAGATGCTCTTGAAGAACAAGAGAAAAATGTAAAAAAGTCTGTTAAAAGAAATATTTGCTCAAATAAGAAGTCCGATCCAAAAGAGAAAAAAACAAAAAAAGGAAAATAGTCAAGGACGATGATGAGTCCAATTAAGAGGAATGCTTTAGCCTTTATTGCACAGATAGCTATAAAAATAGTGCCTCATCCGAAAAATGGATCCGGTGCACTAGTTGCGAAATGTAGGCACATGAAGCTTGTGCTGAAGAACCTGGCGTCTTCTTTGTTTGTGTAAACTGTGAAAGCGAATAATGACTAATATTTTTTTAAGCTATAATATTAAATTTGTTAATTAAGTTACCATTTTTAGAATTTACCATTTTTTTTTAATTTAGATTTTAACAGATGTTTTACTTTACTTTTTTGTCTGCGTCAACCAACCCCATGGTATGCGTCAACCAACCCCGTCCCGGGGCTGGTTGACGCAACCTGACATCCGTCTTTACAAAAAAATTTATACCTAAAAAAATTTTTTTTCTTGTCTAATATGAAGGATAAAACATTAAACTTTCCTATTTGGTACCAAAAGCTCACCAAAACTTAATAATGTGTAAGCTGAAAATAGAAATACAAAAAGTGCGTCAACCAGCCCCGGGCTCCCCTATTTAGGCACCAGATACTCATTATCGTTAGGTTCCTTCCCGAGTGTTTTTCAGGCAGGCATACTTGCGATCTAGAGATGCGTGGCAATGAACCTAGAAAGAAACTATCAGAAATGTGACATATCGATCCATTCTGATAGTCAAGTAGCTGTCAAAGCATTGAGCTCCCATGTCATTCATTCAAAGTTGGCATGGGAGTGCTGAAAAAACTTGAGGAATTAGGCAAGAATAACAGGGTCTCTTTAGTCTGGGTTCCTGGCCACTCGGGAATCACGGGTAATGAAGAGGCCAATACACTTGCCAGGAAAGGAGCACAAACGCCCTTAATTGGCCCGGAGCCTTTCTGTGGTGTAGGAAAATGTTTCTATAAGAAAGAGTTTGAGGAAACCGGAAGAGAAGCACTCCTTCCCTTCCCGGGCCGGAACATTCCAAAAAGTTCCTGCGGAACTTTGACACTGCTATATCCAAAAAATATTTGGATCTGAGTAAAAATAAGCTACATCTCCTCACGGGCTTTCTAACAGGACACTGCCGCCTTAGAAAGCATCTAATGAGAATAGGTCTAGCAGAAATTGACGAGTGTAGATTCTGTGGGGAGGAGGATGAAACTCCGAATCACCTAGTTCTGAAATGCCTCGCCATTGCAAGCCAACGCAAGAAATGCTTCGGACAAGAAACTTGTAATAGTAAGGATCTAACCCCGTTGAAGCCATCCCAAATACTAGAGTTCAATAGAACTCTGGAACTGGAAGGCGAGCTGTAGTAGTGGAGAGAATAGCTCTGATGGGGAGGTACAATAAGCCTTAGATTTCAGTGTATTGTAACTTCGGTAAAATCTATTGCCATTTCGACAGTTTTTAAGCTCCCAAGTTGCTCACTTGTTAATGTGAAATAACCTCTATATTTATTAAAAAAGTTGACTAAATTTTGTTTGTCTTTGGTAGTGACAAGTCCAACCACAATTTCCTCATCCGGTAAAGGCTCGTCGACACCTTCTTGTATTTTCATGATATGTTCTTCCGGAACCTTCTCTTCTATACACTTAAAAGCTCTAACGATAACCCTATTTTTCTTAAATTATTTGTACTTATCTGCTAAACTTGTACATGGGACAATAGGTTCGCCCTTTTTATTGTTACTACGGTATAAGGAATACAATATTCTTGTAGTCGCACTTACACGACAATGTAAAGGTCAACTTTATATGAATTTCTGTAAACTTGTACGTGTTCGTAATGATTTGGCAAGAATGTAGAGTTCCTCTGAAATTCGTAGTTCAAGTTTGTTGTTATTTGGTTCTACTGCTATTCTACTAACCTTGGAGTGGACGCGTGTTATTATTTTACAAGAAGGGGGAGTTGAGTCCTACATACCCAAAAACAAGAACCTAATATTTCTCAAAATCAAAGATATTTTTAAAAAATTGTATCAAATGGTTTTAATGTAGTTATGAAAGAACATAAAAAACTGCAAACAAAAATATTTTGATTCACATAAACAATATTTAGTTTTATCTTCTGTGAAACCAAACATACCAGAGTTTGGAGGCCTTTTGGCAAAAAAATCAAATGGTATCTGCTTTTTATCTTTGGCAGCTGAAACAGATGTAAACCAATTGTCCATTGTAATATTTCTCCTAGATTTAGAAAGGGGATTACACATTCTATTTACAACATCAGTAGTGGCATTGCTAACTGCAAATAGGCCTTCTGGTTGTGTGCCGCAGTAGACCTCCATATTATACAGTGCTATTCAAAAGTCCCCTCCCCCCCTCGTATCTTTTGAACGGCTACACTTACATTAATAAAATTTGGAGGGTGAAAATAAAGTGTTGTAAACTTCTCTACGAATGGTAACAGGTGACGTAGTAGTCATAGACGACGTCACAGTGCCACTCTGGCCAATAATTTTAAATAGGACCTTATGGCAAGTGATATATCGTTTGAAAGGCATTGACATTGGCTACATAGCCATATTAATTTTGTTTGGGTTTAAATGAATTTTGACGGATAAATTAAATAAATACCAAAATTATTATTTCACATTTAAATATTGAAGATTTTTCAGTCCGCCTCTGGTTAGTTGTCAAAAAAAAGACGTTTTTAATTTAATAGTATTTGTTGCTTTGCAAAGTTTTTCTAAATAGCTCAAATATTTAATTTTATTATTGTTTAATGAGACGTTTAAGAGTTTACATAAGCAAAATGGTACGTACTCAAGCCGACAAAGTAGCAGCTATCTCAATAATTGGTGAATCTAGAAAGAATCTCCATGAAGCGGAACGTTTATTTAATGGGAGATACCCAGATCGCCGTATCTCGAGAACTTATTTGAGGGAGCTTCTTCACAAGTTTGAAGCAACAGGTAGTGTTCAAGATGCCAAACGATCTGGTCGAGCAACATTTAGTGACGATAAAAAAATTGGTATAGTTGCTGAAATGGTAGTAAACCCTACTTCCTCTTCAACTAAAGTTGCGTCTATCTGTGAAGTAAGTAAAAGTACAGTACAGAGAGTGTTGGCTACTAATAAATATCATCCATACAAGTTCAAAATGGTGCACCACCTTTCGGATGACGACCCCGACAGAAGACTCGAATTTTGTGAATGTATGACAAATAAAATTAGTCAAAACCCACATTACACAAAAACAATTTGTTATAGTGACGGAAGTACTTTTTGCCTCAATGGAAATGTGAATACACAAAATGTAAGGTATTGGAGTGACACAAATCCTCACACCTTTCGTGAACAACATACCCAATTTACCTCTTAATTGTCGAATGATTTGGTTTGCTTTTTTTGATCTCTTTGTAATAAAACAGTGTTCTCCCAATATGTCTGCAAAACTAACAACGTTTTTCGGTACTTTTGTTTTGGTTGCAATTTTTTTCTAGACACTGGTTTGATATATGTCCTTGTTTATGGCAAAGAAAACATGTTGACGTGGCTGAATTTTCAAAGTTTTTATTATGACCCATAAAATAACCATGTTTACGTTCGTACACATATACTTACAGTTAGTAGCATTGCTGTACCCTGCGCTGCGGTCCAAGATAAAGAAATTATGATAAAATTGCTTTGCTTCTTTAAAGTATTTATATTTCGACTTGATAGAAACTGAGAAATTTATTAGGGGGGCCCACCTATTTTTTGAATCAAGACTACTGACTATCCAGCTACGCCACTGATTCTGGGTTTCGTTCTCATCTATTGGCATTCATGTCAGAAAAGATTATCCTTTGAAATCCTTTGATCAGTTAATGAACAAGCAGCCTGAAAGTAATTCAAAATAGCTGTCAAGAATGTCAACATGTCGCTGATTTACTAAAAACTTTTTACAGATGGGGGCAAACGTTCATCTCTTGCACTCACATTTTAGTTTCCTTCTGAAACATTGGAAAATAAGAATGACAACAGAAAAATGTATCGTTTTTATCAAGATTTTGAGATTTTCCTAGAAGAACATCAAATACTTTGGGATAAAAACTCATTGAAGATTACTGTAGGTCTCTCATTAGAAAAATTGTTTCGTAAAACTATGGGAGGTAGGCGGAAACTAGTCATCTAAAATTTTTTCTTGTAGATGTTTTTCAATATTTGTACAAATATTTTCATAACCAGGCATTCTTCCTTTTTTTCAATTTTTTTGTGTAAATATATAACTTATAATGAACAACTGCCAACTAGATAACATGTTCTCTCCGTCACAGATACAATAGATAATTTTATATATCCACAATCAATGAAACTTTCAATACAATCTATAAAATGTTGAGACGAGTAAACGGCAACATACACGTACAAGTATTTCTGTGAAAAGGTTGAACGCATTTAATTTTCTCAATCGTTGTAAGAACCATTCGATTTCTCGATACCTTTCGAAACTACCAGTGTTCTGGCTCTCAACTTAAATCTAACATAGAAGAATATATGAGTTTTCCAATCAAATTTCCTCCGTTCAGCCGAATACTTCTATAAATTGGAACACGTATTGAAGTGATTTCCTGACGAGTGAAACTCCTAATTGGACAGGCTCTTCAACAAAGTGTAGAAATTACGGTCAGAATCTACCGACTTCAAACTTTATTTCCGACTAGAAGTTCATTGGTAATAATTATTACTGTTTTCATACTGTATGTCTAGTTATAATATTAATCTGAACGTTTCGGATTATATTTATTACAGATAGGAATATTGAACTTCTGTCCAATTACATACAAGTCAATTTATGTTCGCTTGACCCTTTCTAATTTTATATATTAATATTATGAAGAAAATATGATGATTACTTTTGTGATATTTTTATTTTATTTGGAGTCAGGTAAAAAGATGAAATTTGGAAACTTAATTAAATTGTACTGAAGTGAAAACTTCTTTAGCCTCGTTGAGCGATTTTTGGTAGGGGAAAAGCTTATAGAGTCGCGCGACATGCTCGTTAACTATTCCGCTGAGTGTTGGGCAATATATCCGTAATCGCGATATTCCACCTGTGAATGAAAAATCACTAGTGCTACCGGTGATTCACTTCTTGCATATACGCTCATCGGTGTTTTCGACAATTATTATTTGAATTGATTATTTGTAGAATCACTGTGCTGTTCAATAGTGAGTACTCAGTAGACTTTTATGTTTGTTTGGAAAAATAAATGATAAGTGAAAAGCTTTTTTTGTCGAATCGATTTCCAAAATTGGTATTGATATTTGGTTTGAAAAAGGACCCAGTACTTTTAAGTGCAAATCCGGTCCCAGTTAAAATTAATGAAATTTTTGTATATTGTACGTCCTGACATGGCGAACGAAAGTTCTTAAGGACATAACTAACGAAAACCGCAAATAAGGTCAATTTTAACCTCTAAAAGTATAAAGGACATTGTCACACACTTCAGGGTCCGTCAAAGAAGGAAAATTATAATGAATAAGCAAAATGGACACATAAAGTATTTAAATACAGAAGTGGTAGATATATTAATATATTTTTGATTATACATGGTGATTCAAAAATATACGACAAATGAAATATTTTCAAAGAACACAGTACCTATATGTTTTTTAGATATTAAACTTTTGGTTTAGTTTATGTTAGGAGCTGTTCTTGATTCAATGAACAGTTTTCTTAATGCATAACTCGAACATTTTTGCATTTGATACTTTCCATAAAAAATATCCGCGACCGGCGTGAATATGTTGACATGTCTAAAACACAGTTTTTTAGGGCAGTAATTTCAATTTTTGACAATTAAATAAAAAAACGTAATGGCTTTCCTTTGTGTTCAAGACTATAAAATCTTGAAATTTATTTGTTAAGATACATTCAAAATATGTGAGACATTTGTATGCCTCCTCTTTTTTATTGTATATATTTAAGGCGTAAATTCATTTTAGTTAATAGCTTTGTAGAAATATGTTGCAGAATTGATAACATCTTTATATTGTTGTAAATTCGAAGTATAATTTCATTGTATTTTCAAAATACTTTAAAATATCACGTTTTCCAACAATGATTGTAAATTGTTTTGTATGGGCATATGCATAGCACCTTTTTTGAAAGTCGACATCTTGATGCATTGTCCTATAGTTAAGAAGTTAGGAAAAGGTCACGTACCACCCTATTATATATTGTATTGTAAAAACTCTAAATCTAGTGTCAATTCTGCATGAATGTTATACTGACCTCTCTCTGACATCCTCGCTCCTACTACCTTCTTCTCCTCCTTGGACCAAAATGATTCCTATAATCGATACCTCACTCACCATTTTTAATGAGCATGAGTCACCCACTGCACTTGTAAAGAAAGCATTCCTAGAATTACTACAAAAAAAATCTTACGATTTACCACGACACAGATGCTTCCAAAACTGAATCCGGAGTTGGTTGTGCAGTTACCTCGTAACATGAACTGATAGGCTCCTTTACTTTACCTTCAGTGTGTAGCGTCCATACAGGTGAGCTTCACAGCGTTCTTCAGCCTTTTAAATATATCTTTCTCCCCCACAAAAATATTGTAATATGCACTGATTCCATTTCCTCCATTTTATCAATTAAATCAATCTTCACTGACCACCCAATTGTCCAGATCATACATGCCATATATCAAACTCTCGTTGCTCATTATATAACAGTCTCTCTCATCTGGCTACCATCTCACATTGGAATTGCTGGTAACGAAACTGCGGATCGCCACGCGAAAGAAGCAGCCTCTAGCAACAATCCAAAACACATAGTCCAACTCGCCAGCGACTTCAAGTTCAATTTCAAAAACGTCACGCAAGAATCTTAGCGACATCTATGGCGCAATAGTACGACAGCACTTCACGATATCTATTCATCCACTTCTCCTCTCTCCCTTAGCTTTTTAACAAGGAGAGAGGCCGCTATAATCAGAAGAATTCGAATCAGCCACACCAAACTCACACACGGTTATCTGATGTCTTCAGGAAATCGTCCTGTTTGCCATAGCTGTAATGCTATACTGACCGTTAAGCACATACTTACTGACTGCAAACAGTTTTCCGCTACATATCAACGATTTGACGTAAGGCCTAACCACAAGGAAATGCTCCACTGCCACCTAACCACCGAGATCAAGGAAGTCTTACAGTTTCTGAAAGCTACGCATCTCTACCATGAAATCTAATGTAATAATAGTAATAGTTGTTATTTAATATCATGTAAATATTTGTAATTATTTTTCTGTGCTAATGACCAGCGCTGTCGAGGCACGTTAAGCTAAAATAAAATCAATGTCTTATTCTCTCACTCTACATTTTATTGGCAGTTTGGAGATAAGCTTCATGAAGAATCAAAGCAATTATCCTGTAAACATGCTACAATTTCAACTTGATTATAGTTGTGTACCCAAACAAGTTCATTAAGAATTATGATTCAATGATATTGTTTAGTTTGATGCATAATTGAAATTCATGTTTGTTTAATTACAAAAATTACGAATGATCCCATTTTATTTTACTATATTTCAGTGTTGGTATTGACATATTAATTAAACTTTTTAATGTTGGACGAAGTCTTACGAGAGTGAGATATAAAGCTAAGTATAAATTTTAATGATGTCAAATATCCATAAAACCTGTCACGTTGTTAGGAACGTGTTGTCGGCTATAAAATTGTAATTTATCTTTTAATGAAGTATCCTTGAGAGCTTTTCTGAAATATGTGAAGCTTTGATGTAGTTTTTATTATCCAAAATAATAGGGCTCTTTCAAATCCATACGTATCAAAAACTATAAAATTTCTAAATTATATGCTAGCAGAAAATTGAATTAAATATTCATCTCATCGTTCAAGCTTTTGTTAGAATACTGATCTATTAAGATAAACTAACTCGAGGTAAGGAGGGGCCAATACTAATCCTCTTTTAAATAGAGATCGCAATACGGAACCTACTTAAACCAAATACATACATTTAACCATTTTATTATAATTGGAAAATGAACTTAAAAGATTTAATACAATAACCCAAATGGTGGGCCATAACGGAGATGGCCCACCATTCAAAAAGAGAATGATAAATCAATAGTTTAGTGGCTGAGCAACCGACCTAGAAACAAAGCATGCCGAAGTTGTGTAGAGACCATCATAGAAATCGATCAGTATTTGACTATCCAGATATAATTTACTCTCTGATCATTAAGTTGAACAGGTTGCTAATATGATTCATAGGATAATCATACTGTTTTCTAGAGGTCAAAAGTAAATCTGCTAACGTTAGATGAAACCTTGATAGAATCTCGTCAAACCTTGGTAGAAGCTGGAATTTACTTATTGTAGTTATGCAGAGTCCTACGTGTAAGAGTTAATCGTATAACATTCCTGGAACTCCAGTTTTATAAGCCCCACATCTAGGGGACAGCACTTTCTATTTGTTTGGAAGTTATTCACATAAACTTGAGCATATTGTTTTCTGCGGAAAGATGCATCAATCACAAATGCATTATATTGCATTATTTTCCAACATTTTCATAATTTTTTAGTTTACTGTTTTAAATGAAACTTACTGTTTCTAGATAATTCCACAATATATTGAAAAAAATTTTTTAAATTTGACAATTGTTTTGATATTAAATATCATCGTCAGAATGACAGAAGTTACATTTCATTTGATGCCTACCTGATGTTTAATAATTATATTTTTTTGCTAGACAAAGAAGTGACCGTGTGATTAACTTAATATATGTTAATAGAAAAAGAAGATATGATATTACAAGTATTTATGCTAAGATATTATTAGCTCTAGGAGATATCCTGGATATATTTTTTTCCAATTATGATCAGTATAACTGTGCATTGATATAGAAAACCAGGAAACCTATGTCTACTGATCTTTACAATTATCACTTAAGAAGACAGTTTAAAAGTGGAGAAGTTCCTAGATTTATCTGTTCATTGAAAACTTAATATTGTGGGTTACTTAAGTGTCTTCTTATTTCTAATTCTTAAAAGGAATCCAGTGCTTGTTTCTTTTCACAAATCTGTAGTACTTGTAGTTCTGTGCTAGGTGCCAATGAATGTTTGGGGACAAGTAGAGGTTTTGCGTAGTAAGAATTATCTGGTTGTTTTAATCTGTATGCTCGTACGTATTCACCGAATCTGATTTGAAAATTTGTAAGGTTTTGACCCAAATAGACAGCACAAATTTAAGGGGTTTTTCAAAAAAGACCACTCTTTGAAATCAGTCAGCCGTGACTAACTGCCAACTTTTAGTTTTTTGGTTATATATATATTTATATATATATATATATTTATATATATATATATATATTTATATATATATATATATATATATATATATATATAACAACAAGATGTACGAATAGTGCGTGGCATATGAACAATAAACAACGAATAGATTAGTGGGTATTGCACGCAAATAAAAGAAGGGGCTACTGAAAAGAATGGTAACCGCAGACATGCATGTTTCTGGCTCATTAGCTGTCATCGGTACGGTACAACCAAGAAAAGATGCGGGACATGGGAGCAAAGGTGTTGAATGAAGCATGAGAAAATATAACAGAATTCAGCAGGATAGTCAAACACAACATTTGTGTCAGTAATATTAGAAGATCTAGAATATTCGAGACAACAACCAACATAGACACGGAGGTGCATATAACACTTCCGTCTGAAACTTCCGACCCAGATTAATGAAATAACAACAAGATGTACGAATAGTGCGTGGCATATGAACAATAAACAACGAATAGATTAGTGGGTATTGCACGCAAATAGAAGAAAGGGCTACTGAAAAGAGTGGTAACCGCAGACATGCATGTTTCTGGCTCATTAGCTGTCATCGGTACGGTACAACCAAGAAAATATGTGGGACATGGGAGCAAAGGTGTTGAATGAAACATGAGAAAATATAACAGAATTCAGCAGGATAGTCAAACACAACATTTGTGTCAGTAATATTATTCTATTTGCGTGCAATACCCACTAATCTATTCGTTGTTTATTGTTCATATACCACGCACTATTCGTACATCTTGTTGTTATTTCATTAATCTGTGTCGGAAGTTTCAGACGGGAGTGTTATATGCACCTCCGTGTCTATGTTGATTGTTGTCTCGAATATTCTAGATCTTCTAATATTACTGACATAAATGTTGTGTTTGACTATCCTGCTGAATTTTGTTATATTTTCTCATGTTTCATTCAACACCTTTGCTCTCATGTCCCACATCTTTTCTTGGTTGTACCGTACCGATGACAGCTAATGAGCCAGAAACATGCATGTCTGCGGTTACCACTCTTTTCAGTAGCCCCTCCTTCTATTTGCGTGCAATACCCACTAATCTATTCGTTGTTTATGTATATATATATATATATATATATATATATATATAAATATTACAGAATATTTTTCCAATACACCAATTCTTAACTTTAGTAATTGTAGCAGTACAATAAATATAAACATTAATTAAAAGAATATAATAGAAATATTTCAATAATGAACTTGTTTTGTTCATATTTGATTGAGTTTTGATGAATACTCTCTGGTCTTACTCGGTTGGAATATACTATTTTGCAATTTGTTATTACAATAAACTCACACATTTTACAAAATAAAATGTACACCGAACATATTATATTTTTGTTAACTTCACATCCAAATATTGAAGTATTCGTAATTGAATGGAAATGAATAATTTTTTTTCTCCATGCAACATTATATCATTCTAGACTCCTGCATTTCTAGTATAATTTCGCAATGAAGCATCTGGCACCCTAACCCGAATAGAATAAGTTTCATTTGTGTTAGCAAAACGAACTAAACGAGCAATTTGTCTGAAATAATCGAAATTGACTCGCCCTAGGGAAAAGACGTTCTGTTATCAGCATAACAATGAGTGCTTTGGAGAGTCTTCTATTACGCAATTAAGTCAATAAGTAAATTGGGCCGTTCAATTGGGGGCCTTTTGTTCCATTAAGCCCATCAAAATCCTATAGATCGGCATTAGTTTATCTTGCACTTGTGATAAGAACAGGGTGACTGATTTGGGATTAAATTTGATCTTGGCGATCTAGGGCAAAGTGGATGAAATAACATACTTGAAGAAGACGCTTTAGTTATTATGAAGGATTTATAACTCACAATAACAATTTTAGAGTATTTTAATTGTATATACAAGAAATAAACTTTACTTGAACATAGTAATTGTTAAGTAAATATATTTTTACAAACAATTGATCGTTATGAATGCAAGTAATAAAGGAGATAAAAGTTGCAATATTAGCTGTGTCTATAAGCATTAGTGATGAGCTTATCGGTATTTTTTAGGTCACCAGGTGGATCAGATTGTGGTGATAAAGGCCTTTCAATATTTTCTAAATACGGTCGTTCAATAATTTAACAAGAAAAGCGTGTTCCGGAATTATGTTTGGATTAAAGAGCATTATACCCGTGGCATAAAAACTTGATAACGTCTTTTGCACTGTTGCGGATTGGCCCCAGCTCTCACCCAATGATTTTCCAAAATTCGAGTCTTTGTGGTTTGTTACAAAATACCTTCAAGCTTCAAAATATTGCTGTTTTAGAGATTTCAAAAAATATCTATCCAACGGTTGTAAAACGTGGGTTGTATGGGGTGGTAACCAGAAAAGTATAATATTTTATGCTCTTCTGCAAGTTGAAGTTTTTCAAGATATGAGATGTATGAACAATGGCCGTTAATGTCAATAGCACCGCTCCATTGAGCTTTTTAGGTAAGAAATGATTTTTAGCCAATCTAAAAAAAATCGTAATTGAGGTAAGCTAACTTTTCACTCATTTTTATGCGTGAAACAGGTGGCAGACCATCGTTCCCTTCGTGTTTTTTATTTTGTTCTTCATAATACAATAGTGAGGTAAATATCCACCATCAGCATTAATACAAGCAAGGACCGATATTGTTTCGCCCTTTTCTCTTGAACTAATACTTGAAATGCATCAAGATCTCTTCATCAGCTTGGGTCTTCAAATGAAATCCAGTCTCATCACAATTAAAAATGTTACCTAGTTTGTCAAAAAGTAAATGTAATTTTCAGAATAGGCCTGCGCTACAGGTCTATATATTCCCGTGGCTTTAGCGATGGAAACATTTTCAGATTTTCGCACAACAATATCAGGCGTTCTCTTAAAGAACCACTCTAACCATTTTTAGTCAGCCTTGTCCAAAATTGAAAATAAAGTTACTTAACAAATGTCTATTAGAACATTTCTAGCCATTATTTACAAACCTTTAAACGCGCTAAATTTGTTTACGATTCCCATTTTTTTTGCCAAGTGGTAAGCCATTTCCCCTACTTCTTATCGTGTTGGATAGGAACCATTTTTTTGAGGCTTCTCAATATGATGGGCAAGCTTTGCTTCAGAATTTGTGCTAGAGCTGAGACTTATTTAATTTTTGTGAATTGTTAAATTTTAGTCTTCTCTGTAAGGTAGTCTTTCTGATCGAAAAATGTTTGGATTTACGCCCGTATTACCTACTTTTACTGTATTTATTGCTGATTACAAATTATTTGCGTACTATAATCCTCTTGGAGATGCAATATCCTTACCTTTTCAAATATTGGGCATTACCTGAAAGCAAAAAACGATTTTGAAAAACATGGTCCATGTATCCTTCCTATGGCTGGACCATCCCTACTATTTTGGGAAGAGAGATGGACCACTTAAAATTTTTTAGATTAGGTATAAATAGCAGTATATTATACTTGATATATAACAAACCTACAAGATTTCACTTAGGATCTGTATCTGTGAAAGTTTGAAGGGTGAGTGACCCCACAGCACATGGGCCACAATTGGCCCCTTGTGCATCCTTCTGAGGTTCAAAACTTCCTTCTAGCTCTTCATCCAGCCTACCTCTTTGAAGTAGGCGATAACGTCGCCTGAATTAAGTTCCCTCATACTGGCCTATGTTAGCCTGTGCTCGCCGAATACATGAAACCTAAAATGAGAGAGTGTCTAACATTCGCAAAGAATGTGTTCGACAGTCTCAAATTCTTGTTAACATCCTCTACAAAGTGGGGTGTTAGACAGACCCAGTCTGTGAAGGTGTTTTCGTAGGCGGCACTGACCAGTCAGAATACCCGTGGCTGTTCGTAGGTTCTGCCTGGTTTGCTGTCCGGATACTGTAACAATTCCTTAGCAAGCCCGCAGCCTTCTACATCGTCCCAACTACCCTTAAACGTATTAAGGGAGTGTTCTTTTAATAGGTCGGCGGTCGCTGACGCCGATAGTCCAATGAAAGTGCCAGGTCCCAAGAGTTTGTGGGAGGCTGCCTTCCTGGTTAGCGAGTCTGCAATACGGTTTCCTTTAGATTTCTCATGGCCCTTAATCCGGCCTAAAGTGACCGTGTTATTGTTACAAGCTTCGATTAAGGCCATGTGACATTCTAGTACTAGGCCTGATGTAATGCGTGGTCTGTTCAGGGCTAGTAGTGTTTGTCTACTGTCCGTATGGATGTATATATTATTACCTGTGGCTTTCCTTTTGGTAATCTCTTTTACAGCGATGCAGATAGAAGTAAGCTCTGCCTGAGCAACACTTGCATTGCAGCCCATTGCCCATTTTATGTTTAGATTCAGGGGTCTGGAGAAAATTCCACATCATATATCGCGGTAGAGTCAAGTCCGTATTGGCCTGCAGCAGTGGGACCTCCCTGAGGGCTTCATGCCACAAGTTACATCTCAGTTTACCGGATCCTACATCAGGTCTTATACCGGTAGAGCATAGACGTGTCATGGTCATCAATCAACCTCCTTGATGTATATGTCAAGGGGAGTGAGACCGAAGATTACCTCCATAGCTCTTGTTGGTGTGGTTCTCATGCCTCCTGTTATGTTGAGGCACGCTGTTTTTCGTATTTGATCCAGTTTACGGACGACTGTCAGCTGGTTTGCTTTAGCTCACCAGGCAATTGCGCCGTACGTCAGCATAGGTCTGATGATGGCAGTGTAGATACAGGCAGCGACCCTAGGTGATATTCCCCAGGTGCGGCCGATGGTTATACGACACTGCTGATAAGAAATATATGCTTTTTCAACTCTACTTTCTAAGTGAGACTTCCACGTTAACTTACTGTCAAAGGAGACCCCTAAATATTTCACCCATGAAGAGAAATTAAGTATGGTATCTATGAGCTTTGGGGCTTGATGTTTTGCAAGCTTCCTTTTTTTCGTGAAAAGAATCATCTCCGCCTTTTTTGGATTTATTGACAGTGAATGGTCTCTGCACCATTGTTCTATGATATTGAGGGCCTTCTGCATTAAAGTGTAGAGTGTCTCCTCGAATCTTCCTGTTAGCAGAATCACTAGGTCATCTACATATGCTATTGTGTTGAAGTTGCTATAGTTGAGGCGACTTACCAAGGAGTCTAAGACCATGTTCCACAGTAGTGGCGAGAGTACTCCTCCCTGTGGACAACATTTCACAATCAAGCCTCTGATGGTTACATCATCTACACTGATTTTTATTGCTCTTTTTGAGAGCATGTTATATATCCAGCCACTTATGGTTTGGGGGATATTCTTCTTGGAAAGTGCATTTGTTATTTTAGGAAAGGTCGCTTTTCAGATGTACAAGGCTCAAATGTTTTTCTAAAATCACCGAGGAAAACAAGCATAAAATTCTTTCACAATTTATTGCAATGTCAGACAAAATGAACAAGATTCACATTTAGCTGGACTCATCGCAATACAAACAATCACCAGGCGCATACCTAGGAAACCTGAGGGTGAAAACCATAAAGACCACGATGCTGAATTTAAATATAAAATCCGAGTAAGTGGATCAGAAATAACTGTATGTTTGAAAGCTTTTCTGAGTTTTCACGGTGTAACACAACGCAGAATTCGTCACATAGAACATAATCTTTTACATTTGGGAAAATCTCCCAAGGATCTGAGAGGTAAGCATAATAATCGGCCTAATAGGTGCCAAAATAAAGTCGCAGAATTTGTGAGGCAACATATACAATCTTTCAAAGGTCGGTCATCTCATTACTCATTAAGAGACAGTCCAGATAGAAATTATTTACCTGAGAGTTTGACAGTAGCTGAAATGCATCAACTTTTTCTTGAATTGGCTCAAATAAATTTGCCTTACAGAATGTACTGGAGCATTTCAAATGAATATAATATAATATTCGGGTATCCGGGCTCTGGCACCTGTTCCATTTGTGATCAATATGAGCAGAAAGCGAATGATCCTAACTCTGACAAAATTCAGCTTGCTATAGATAAAAACCTTCATCTGAGAAAAGCAGAAGCTTTTAGACAAAAAAAGAGACTATTTAAAGAAAGGGCAAGAAGCGGTGAGATCTTATGCATATCTTTTGACTTTATGCAAAATTTACCTTCGCCTCATTTGAAAACCAATGAAGTGTTCTACAGTAGACAGCTTTGGTACAATGACTTCGGAGTTCATAATCTTGGTACCAATGAAGTCATGATGTTCACTTACCATGAGAGTCAGGGTAAAAAGGGTGCCAATGAAGTTACATCCATGCTGTTTCAATACTTAAAAGTATAGCTGGCGATCATAGAGAACTAGTACTAATTAGCCACAGCTGTTGTGGTCAAAATAAAAACTATGTGATGGTTCACTTTTTGTATACTCTATTTCATTGTCTGAAAATGTTTGATTCAATCACTCATTTATTTCCTGTTCGAGGACACAGTTATTTACCGAACGACCAAGATTTCTCATCCATATAAAAACAAAAAAGAAAACTAGAAGCTGCCGAGATACCTGAAGATTGGGACTCAATAATCCTATCCAATTTACATAAAGTGAAGAACCACGAATTTCTTGACATCAAAAAGCGACCGGTAAGCTATTTCTCAAAACGCCAAAGCCTCCAATGAAGATCAAAAGTGTCAGAATGTTAAATATAAAGCAGCAAACTTGATATTTATCTATACGTGGAAGCTATAATGGTTTTTGGGCACAAAGTATTGTTGTTGGCTCTAAACAAAATTTGCCACGAGAAAATAAAAATGCCATTTTTGCAAAGTGGGCCATTACCCATTACCCCAGCATAAATGCAAAATATCATGTCACTTACTAAATTCCTAAAGGATATTGCATTCTATGAAAATTTGGCCCAAAAAAGCACTGAAAACGACGACACGGAAACCGCAGATGTTTCAGAAGATGACAACAGCAGTGGTTGCGAGCTTTGAATTTAATATATTGTTTTTGTAACGTTGAATAAAAAAAAATTAATAAATATTTTCTGTCAAAAACGACATAAGTCTTATCATTTTGTATTTTTTCTGACTTTTTCTTATTTTTTTGATAATTTGAGCATTCGAAATCACTATGTAAAACAAATTTACACATGTCTGGAAAATTTGATGAAGGTGCCTATTTCCAGTAAGAAGTCCGAAAGAAATTTGTAATTTCAGCAAAACAAAATTTTTTGACTTGTGACGTTTTTGCAAAAAAACCCTTAATTGTTTCAATTAGAGCAGCCATGTCAAACTCAAAGTCACTGGTTGGCCAAAAGCATGAAGACCATAGACTAGGTGGGCCGCAAAACCTAATCTTAAAGAAGACAAACTACTGAAAATCTTAACGAAAAAAAGTACTATTATGTTAGAAGTATATTTATTAAATTTCCAATAAAAAGGACATTACAAAAACTTACAAACATTAACTTCTTTTGCCAGATATTTGACATCTTTTGTCTTTAATTAAGTTGTCTATTTGTGGCGTGAATTTATCGGCGGAAATAACTTTTAAAACTGCGTCCAAGTGTGCGTCTGTCAATCGCGATCTTGCGGGAGATTTGTTTCCTTTCATCAAAGAAAATAATTGTTCACACTTATAGGTACTTCCAAACATTGACAGGATTTTACAGGCAAGTTTTCTCATTTCTTGGTATTGGAAAGGCAAGTACTTATAAAATTCGAATGTACCAACACTATCAAATTTTTCTTTTAAATGGGTTTGACACTGAATCTCAATCACTTCCATCTGCAAGTGAGGGGGAACTTTATCAATATCGATAGTGAAAAGACCGGTAAATAAAGAAAAATTGTTTTCTTGGGACTTAAAATCCTGAAAACGCTTTTCAAATTCTGACAGAAGGCTTCATATTTTTTCTGTATACATTTTGTATGATATTAGGCCACTTGTACTTTCCTGATACGCCTTGCAAGTCGGAAAATGTGACAGATTATCCACCGCTAACTGGTTTTTCCACAGCATCATCTTACACTTGAAAGCTTCAATATGATCATGCATATCTGTTATAACTTGACGTGGTCCTTGCAATTTCGTATTTAAGTCCGACAAGTGTTTTGTGATGTCTACCATAAATGAAAGATCTTGTAAAAAAGGTACGTCGGATAATAAGCTGACATATTGTTCTTTCACTTCCATGAAAAGGCGTATTTCTTCTTTGAGTTTCTAAAACCGATCGAGAACCATAGAACACGAAAGCCATCGCACTTTTGCATAGTAAGGTAAACCAGTGTACACACTTTCTAAATCACGTAAAAACGCAGAAAACTGTCGCTAATTCAAGCCACGTGACCTTATGAAGTTTATCATTTTTTTCACTGACTTTAAAACGCTTTCCAACTTGATCACTTTTGAGCATAAAACTTCTTGGTGGATTATGCAATGAACATGATGAAAATCTGGTTTGTCACTGCCAGTTTCTCTGATATTTGTTTGTAATATTTTAATGAAGCCATTATTTACTCCAGTCATTGAAGGAGCTCCGTCTGTTGCAACGGAATACAGTTTTGACAAATCTAAATTGAACTTTTGCAGAAGTCCATAAACTGCATTGAAAATATCCTCCCCACTTGTTAAATCATGCAATGGTACTAATTCCAGTAATTCTTCATAAACGTTGATATCTCTATCAACAGCACGAAGAAAAACAGCGAGTTGCGCCACACCACACACATCTGTACTTTCGTCACAGGCAATAGAAAATGCAATGAAAGAGTCTGATTTTGTTTTTATCTGTTCGCTTATATTGGCAGCCAACTCGGTAACTCTTTCAGCGACAGTATTCCGGGACTTACAATTTCCGCGGCCTTTATAAGGCACTCTTTTATAAATTCACCTTCAACAAATGGTTTTGAGTGTTTTGCGATCAACTCCGACAGTACGTAGCTCGCTTTAACGGCAGATTCATTTTCTTGCTTTGGACGTGTGAACATAAGCTGTTGATCTTTTAACCGTGATTTTAACTCTTTTAACTTTTCGTTTCTAATCATGCCTGTATACATGTCAAACTTAGTTTTATGACTATCATAGTGACGTTTTATATTATATAATTTTGGGACACCGACTGTACTGTTACAAATCAAGCAAATAATGTTAAAAACTTTATCTGAAATAAATAACAATAAGTACTGTTACGTGTTGTAACAATAAGTACGCAACTAAACTCGCAATTCTATCGCAACTGACTCATATCTGACTGAACAACTGAACTCAATCGAGCGGTATTGGCTTATATACGGATTGTGATTTCTCGACAGTTCTTTCCAGAATGTTCAGGTAGCGTCATCTGTGTTCTCGCGCGATAGAACTTTCCGGAACAAGCCAGGCTTTTAGGTTGAGCGCGCATCTTAGTTCATCATCACAGTACTTTATTTTCGGTTTTTAACAGGCTCGCGGGCCGCATTACATGGCTGTTATCAAAATTGATTCGGGGCCGCAGGAAAATGCTCAGTGGGCCGCATGCGGCCCGCGGGCCGCATGTTTGACATGGCTGAATTAGAGTGTCTTGAATTTCCATACAAAATTCGTAATTCAGGCGTACAAGTAAGTTCCTGTACATTTTTAATGTAACTAGATGATATTGCTCAGCAAAATATCGCATGTAAAGATCTCAAGAATTGTTGTTCGCCAGATAACTATTTGCTTACTAGACGTTTTCTCTCATTTTATATAGTAATGAAGTACTACACTCAAATACCGTTTTTTATACCTTCTAAACACATTCTTACCTCAATTGTGAATATTATGAGGGAATATCCAAAATTATTTGATGACACCCACAATACTATTCAGTTATAACAAAATTTTGTGGCATAATTGTTTTTTAAAAGTATACATGTTCAGAAAACTCCATTTATCATATCTTGAATGATGTTGTAAGGTTCAAGAAAATTACAAATAAAAAAATTGGAATTCTAATATTTCTACGACCAATATCATAAACATAATTAGAGTACAGTGCTGTGAAGTATGTTTCAAATATTTTTCGCGATCTACAATACTCCAAAGTATATTTATTCAAGCGTCAATAGCTATTCACGTCATATCCAACACCACATACATTCACATTGGAATATGTATTCGGATCCACATTTAAATGGATAGTTTTTAATTGATAGTAATGTCATGCAACTCCGCGAGATCCTATTAAAGGTAATGGAAAATACGTGAATATTTTTTCATATAGAAACTGAAAAAATTGCTGATTCCAGAAGGGGGACAAAATGAAGATCTATATAATATTAATTTTATTGACAAACTTAGGGTGCTGTCTAATCTTGAAAACGTTGTCATATTCAGAGATTTCAATTTCCCGGACATAACCTGGCCGATAACGTTTGATTTCGAAGGCATCAACGCAAAGCATGTATTCATAAACTTTGTTTCGGATTCCCTTTTACTACATTTGATAAGTGAACCTACTCGTTTCAGGACATATCACCAACCTTCCATTCTAGATCTCCTCTTTATTAATGATGAACAATTAACAATTCTAATCTTCTATTGAAACTCACGCTCCGATCGAAATTTCAGATCACGTAGTCATAACACATTCAATATAACCTCATTTCTGTACCAAGACGTGGTCATTTCTACGACTAACTTTGTAAAGATAAATCAACTTTTCCTATATATAAATTGGGAATCTAGACGATTGTTCCTTCATGTGGTCTACATTCCATAACATTACAACACAATCAATAACTAGTAACACAACAAAATTCCGAATTTAAATAAACAAACTAAAACCTTGGATCAACTGGAATACCTAACAAATGATCAAGCATAAACGAAACATGTGCAACATTTAATCACTCTCCATAATTTAGTCGACTTCCTCTCAAATAGAAAATTCTCCGACACAACAACCCACCAACCCAAAACGAACTTACGAAGACAAAATTGCCAACTTTAATAACAGTAAATCGTTTTATAAATACGTTCGCGTATCACGTTCCTCTAAAGTTGCATTTCCAGTCCTTCATAAATTTGATGGAACCAATTGTACTGCTGACTGAGTCATCCGAAACTATATCTAGTTCCTTCTTCAAAGCTTTTAATGTGGAACCTTCTGATGACAATCTTCCTCAGTTACGGGGTCTCTCTCCAACAAATTGAATCTTCCTTTCTAAAAATGGAAAACAACTCATATTTGGGACTTGATAGCCTTTCATCTTTCTTTCATAAAAGTCTGCACATTCAATATCTCATCCAGAACCAATTATAATGAAATGCTCCTTCACTCAAGGTTGTTTTCCTATCACTTGGAAATCCGCTTTGGTAACTCTTATCTTTAAAAAAGGTGAAAAATGTAATGCTAATAACTACCATCCAATTAGCTTACTACCTATTGTCTCTAAATTTATGCAATCGATAGTCGCCGAAGCGATTTCTGAGACCTGTTTAATTATAATGTTATCCCTCATCAGCAACACGTTCGATATTAGTAACCTCTCAATCTGCGTTAATGACTAGACCAAGGCTTTGGACAATAATGAGCCTACTAATGCTATCTACCTTGACTTCTTCAAAGCCCTCGATATGGTAACTAGACGAAGACTTCTCTATAAATTGGATCATCTGGGGGTTACTTGTAGACTTAACAATTGAATTTGTGACCTTTTGACGAACAGAAATTTTCAAGTTAGGGTAGCTCAGCTATCTGTCCCAGGTCCGCTTCTCTTTGTCCTATATGCCGGTAATTTACCATAATATGTTTGTAGCTCTATATCCCTTTATGAAGCCGATACAAAACTATACTGTAATCCAACCACGCAGACCGTCAAAAAGATCTAGATAACGTGACTTTCAGGAAGAAAATATATCCAACTATAATCACCTTCCCACCCTAGAGGAACTAGATAATGCACTTTATGAAATGAAAGACTCCGCACCAGGAGGAGACAACATTGTATATGAATTCATCAGACAGCTACCAAATTTAACAAAAAAAGTACTATTAGATTTGTATAATAGAATATGGATCGACGGCACCTATCCAGAGAAATGGCGGGAGGCCGTAGTTATTCCTGTTCTTAAAATAGGGAAAGACCCAAAACTTACAAAACTTACTTGTAGTTATCGACCCATCTCACTCACAAGCTGTCTTAGCAAACTTATGGAGAAGATTATAAGCATCAGACTTATGTGGTATCTGCAATCCACTCATCTCTTGTCATATGCTCAGTCTGGTTTTAGGAGCCACAGGTCTACAATTGACAATCTTTTTCTGCTAGAGAAAGAAATCCAGGATAGTTTTTCCCACAGAAACCACACAGTAGCAGTGTTTTTTGACCTAGAAAAGGCATTTGATACAACCTGGCGCTTCAACATTCTCGACCAACTCCGAAAGTGGGACATGAAGGGAAGACTACCAAATTTCATCGCAAGTTTTCTCAAACAACGTAAATTCCGTGTCAGGAAAGAATCGACTTCCTCAGAGCTACATATATTAGAAAACGGAGTACCACAAGGATCTACTCTGAGCGTAGTACTTTTTGCTATTGCAGTTAACGGACTTCTAGATAATCTCAATCCAACAGTGGGACGATGTTTATACGTTGATGATTCAACGATCTTTTACTCTGCAACATCTATGGACGACATAGAGCGAACTCTTCAGGAAGCCATAAATAGCCTCTGTAACCGAGCGAAGACTTTAGGGTTCACTTTCTCTGCTGCGAAAACCAAATGTGTTCATTTCTGTCGACTTAGATCAGGTCATAATGATCCGAAATTGAAACTGTCTGATCATGAACTAGTATGCAGCGACTCTGTCAAATTTCTGGGAATGATATTCGATAGAAAATTGAGATGGGACTTACATATAAACGATCTAATACTGAGATGCAAGAAAGCGCTCAATCCACTGAAAGCATTAGCTAGTATTAATTGGGGATGTGACAGAGAAATACTTCTGAGGTTATACAAATCATTTATATTGTCCAAGATTGACTATGGCTGCCTTGTTTATGACTCAGCACGTGAATCAATACTAAAAAAGTTGGACAGTATACAGTGTCAGGCTTTGAGGATCGCACTGGGAGCATTTCGCACAAGCCCATATCTATCACTCTGCTGTGAAGCTGGAATTCCCCCATTGAAATACAGCAGACTGCAACTACTCACGAGCTATAGCTCAAAATTGGGTGCATTCCCAACCCACCCCAACCACCTACAGATGCTCACAGAAGAGGAGTATGACTACTATGAACGACGGCCAACTATCACTCGTCCTGCTGGAATTAGATTTGTAGAATTCATCAATAAGATTGACTATTCCATTCCAAGGAGCTATACCATAAGACCGTCCGAGGTGCCTCCCTGGGACATTGCCCCCCTTGATATATGTCTCGACCTCCAGAAATATAAAAAAGGTGAATGCAACAGAATCACTATTCTTATGGAATTCCACAGGATAATTGAAAGTTTCTCAGATTGTCATATTATCTTTACAGACGGATCCAAGACCGACAACGGAGCTGGATGCGCCATATCATGTTTGGGAATTGTCCATTCATGGACATTACCATGTGAAGCCAGTGTTTATACAACCGAACTCTATGCTATTTTACAAAGTACTGGATATATAGAATTCAACACATATAATAAGTTCGTTGTTTGTACCGACTCTCTGAGTTCTATACAAGCCCTAAAGAATCCATTCAGTAAAGATCCACTGGTACGAATAATACTTGCACGAATACATTGGCTGAGAACTCAAAATAAATCAATAACGTTTCTATGGATTCCTAGTCACTATGGAATAGCTGGTAATGAACTTGTTGACAGTGCTGCTCAAGAGCCTGTTGCTGAGGATATATATATTAGAGTTGATGATATAAGAACCCATTTGAAACACGCTATCTTAGGGCAATGGCAGATGGAGTGGGATAGTACGGAGTCAAAATTGAAGGAGATTAAGCAGAAAGTTCATCCTTATACACCGCTTCCATACTCATGCAGAAGAGATCAAGTAGTTATTACCCGAGCACGGATAGGACATACTAATTTGACGAACACATTTATGCTGGCAGGAGAGCGGCAGCCCAGATGCCATCACTGTAATAGGAGACTTACTATCAAACACATACTCACACAATGCCCAGAACATCAAGCAATCAAACAACGAATTGGAATAACGAACACCTTACAAGCATGCCTGGAAAATAATATGAATAGTGCATCTCGAACACTTTCATTCTTCAAAGAGATTGGAATCTACAAAAGAATATAGAAAAAAAAAACAGAATTTGATGACTGCAATAATATATTAATTGAAATAATAGGGTTGAATATATAAACAGAAATTTAAAAAGGAGAAAAGAAAAAAAAAGAAGAAGGAAAAAAATGCTGGAAGGCTAATGACCATAGCAGTCGATGCCTCAAAAAAAAAACCACCAACCTAAAACGAACTTACGAAGACAAAATTGCCAACTTTAATAACAGTAAATCGTTTTATAAATACGTTCGCGTATCACGTTCCTCTAAAGTTGCATTTCCAGTCCTTCATAAATTTGATGGAACCAATTGTACTGCTGACTGAGTCATCCGAAACTATATCTAGTTCCTTCTTCAAAGCTTTTATTGTGGAACCTTCTGATGACAATCTTCCTCAGTTACGGGGTCTCTCTCCAACAAATTGAATCTTCCTTTCTAAAAATGGAAAACAACTCATATTTGGGACTTCATAGCCTTTCATCTTCCTTTCATAAAAGTCTGCACATTCAATATCTCATCCAGAACCAATTATAATGAAATGCTCCTTCACTCAAGGTTGTTTTCCTATCACTTGGAAATCCGCTTTGGTAACTCTTATCTTTAAAAAAGGTGAAAAATTTAATGCTAATAACTACCATCCAATTAGCTTACTAGGTACCTATTGTCTCTAAATTTATGCAATCGATAGTCGCCGAAGCGATTTCTGGGACCTGTTTAATTATAATGTTATCCCTCATCAGCAACACGTTCGATATTAGTAACCTCTCAATCTGCGTTAATAACTAGACCAAGGCTTTGGACAATAATGAGCCTACTAATGCTATCTACCTTGACTTCTCCAAAGCCCTCGATATGGTAACTAGACGAAGACTTCTCTATAAATTGGATCATCTGGGGGTTACTTGTAGACTTAACAATTGAATTTGTGACCTTTTGACGAACAGAAATTTTCAAGTTAGGGTAGCTCAGCTATCTGTCCCAGGTCCGCTTCTCTTTGTCCTATATGCCGGTAATTTACCATAATATGTTTGTAGCTCTATATCCCTTTATGAAGCCGATACAAAACTATACTGTAATCCAACCACGCAGACCGTCAAAAAGATCTAGATAACGTGCATAAATTCTATTCTGAATGGCTACTACCTCTTAATATTGATAAGTGTGTTGTTCTCCACATAGGAAAGAATACTACTACTACTGGGTGTGGGTTAACATGGGTCAAGTCATGATCAAGCCAAGCTTCCGGCCCTTAGGCCACTGGTGCCATTCATACTACTTATGCATCCTTGCAGCCAAGTCTTTCGATGAAGGACTCAATCCTCTTTAATGGATGCCTGCGTGTGTTCCCAGAGGCCGTATGTCATTACAGGTATTACGCATTGCTCATAGGAGCAATACCTTGCTTGCGTGATTCAATGTGCTACTTTGCTCACTAATTTCAGTTGAATAATAATGAACTTTGCTCACGATTGTAAATAAATTATTTTTGTTAATATTATTTCCTACGAAAAAAAAATTATATATTATTTGTGACATGTGAAAGTATAAACTCTAAACGTTAATTATTTAAAATCCATGAACTAGGTTAATATAGCTGCGTAATTTGTTTGCAAGCGATCTATAAGTAACTCACTTAACGATAATCCTCATCTTGAATGAAGCCTATAACGCTATTAATTATTCCAAATAACTCCATAGTTATACATAACATCACTGAATGGAACCCTCTTCACTTTATATGTTTAATATAAATGAAAAGATGCTTTACTGTCAGCTCTTGATTATACTAAGCCATATTCTAATTAAGATTGTCATGAAAGGTGCGTTTTATTTTCATTTCGTCGCAGTTCATTTACATATACATATGCAGAGTCCTTAACTACCACGTATTAAAACCATTTAGCCCCAAGACAAGATAAAGTACTCCACATTTACCTTTTGTGCTCATTCCCCAAAATATTCTTATATAAACTGACGTTTTGACAAAATTACAAATATATTAGCATAATTATCTTATCTTCGTGGAAATTTCGTCGATAAATTGAAAGGAAGAACTTTATTTGAGGCTCCCTACGCAGGATCGTATCTCAAGGGATTCGTGTCCTCAATATGAGATCTCGAGAGGGTGTAGAGTAGCGACTATATTTTATTTACAAGTTATTTCAATAAATTGGGAGGGAATGTCGAAAGTTAGAAGCTTAAACGTATCCATTCCAATAAATTATTGAAAATACATAAATGTGTTAAAGCATAAATTTCCGGAAAAAGGTTTTTTCATTGGACATCCTACTACACGTTAATAGTGGTCAAATTTCGAATGCGAATTTATGGAGCCCTACTTTTCAGCCATCGCAGAAAAATATATTGAACCTAAGAATTTTTCAGGAGCTCAATAAATACAAAAATGTGGAAGTTTTATTGTAGAGTATTTTGTCTTGGTGGGAGGGACAAGTGCGTTTCTCGAAATAATTACGGCATTACAACCAATTGTCCTTACTATAGTTTATGTATACAGTGTTAGGTATATTGTACGGCAACATAGGGTTTCTAATACAGAATCCAGAAGCGAGTATATTCAGTGTATCACCTTTTTTCTTTAACAGGGTATCATAACATACCAAAGAAGTATCGTTGCAACTGTTTACAAATATCATAATCATAACATATCAAACCGCCTGTAATTCATATGCTCCTGATAAAACAATTTCGTCTACAGCCGTAATTCTTCTATTTTTATTTATCCCCTCTCTTCATTTTCAATCTACACGTTGAAAGTATAGGTGCCCATATAATATTCCTTATCCATAATAACAGAAATCATTTATAGTTAAACTCGAATCATCGAGACGAGTGGTCGTGTAAAAATAGGTGAGAGAATCGATTCCAATATTTAACTAGCTGATAATTTATTAAAATAATATGATAGAATACCAAAATATTCTTCCAACATAAAAGTACTGTTGCCATATCCAAATTAAAAATTTCTGAAAAAACCCACACAGTGATGGCTTCCTACTACGGGAGCGCATCAAATTCTATAACAACTAGTCAACGTCAATATTCTCAAGTTGTTAACTCTGATATGTTTCCAAAAAAAGAACAAGCGATCGTATTAAATATAAATGGCAATCTTACTCTCGGGGACTATGTGTAAGCCGTAGCAAGTATTCTTGGCTCCAAAAATATACTGTTTGCCTTTAGAATGTCAAATAATAGAATATGTATGTAAAAATAGGTTTGTCAAAAGTATCACCAATGTCATTCATCCGTGCAAGTCTGTCAGGGAAGCACACATCCTGAGTTTTCGACGTCAAATCTACGTAGCACCAAACGATGACATAAGTCTACCGCCTTCACTGGTTATTACATTTAAAGATACAACATATAGAGTGTTTCTATCATTCGACGGAATAACATGTTTCCTCTGCAAAATCCCAGGACATGCTTTATCCAAATCAAGCACCAAACTCATCCAACTATCAAGAAAATACTAGAATACCCGTTGAACCAAAAATCTCCGTAGAAGATCTTAGCCCAATTGATGAGATGAATTATAATCTTGCATCAATAACCTTTAAACGACCATGGCAATATCTAACAGCTAGTTCCAGCGACCTTACATCCGAAAAAGATCCAGTGGAAGAGACAACTAATACAACGGATCAAAAGACCAAAAGAAAAAAACCCAAACAATGCCCCTCTGCAACCAAACAAAATCCAAATGCCAAAGATCCGGAACCTGTAAACAAATTCTACAATGAATCAACTCAACAGCTCCTTACATTTGAAGAGCTCTCCGACTTTTTGGATAACTCATTTGGCACACTTGACCCCTCAAATATAGCCCAACAATACACAGATAATACTCCTGAACTATTTGTCCTTCTACACAACATTCACCCATTTAAACAACACAGGGCGATGAAATCCCGATACACAAAAATCCAATCCAAGAAACATAAGCAACTGAATTTAGTCTCGATATCAACAAATGAAGATGATCAAGATAGTTACGATTCGTCCACTTCTCAACTTAGTCAACACTAACACTTTCTTACTCCAATGGAATATAAATGGGCTAATAGCCTATCTGGAAAAATTAGAACTTTTACTATCAAAAACTACAGAAGATGTGATCTGCATACAAGAAACCAGGGGCGGCTCCAGTATTTATTCTCGGAGGGGGCACGCACATGGGGGGAGGGTAGCAATTTAAGTGGGTTCCGGAGGCAGACCCCTCGGAAGAAAATTGTTGTGTATTTTGTTTCAGTGTCTAAACAAATAGATTTCAGTGAAAAATTTTCACTCTCACCTTACCTTAATCAATATTAAAAAATTGTTTCGAGCGACAGAAAAATAAGCAATTGCTATACTTTCATGTAGTTAAGTATATAAAGTTATAAGAATTCAAAGAACATAGCTACTGCGTAAAGTGTTAGAGATAGTTAAAGAGCTCCATGCCAGCGATCTCATGGTGCGATTTCCTTGATCAGATGTTTGTATCAGTATCAATACTTAGTCTTAGAATACTTAGAGACTGAAGTCTTCTGACATTTACGTAATATCACGTTTATAGAAAGATTTATCACTAATTAAATTAGCCATAAACAGAATCTTAGAACAACTCATGATTAAGTTCTAATGTTGATTCTACCAGTTAGACATACAATGAGAGTAAATAAGTCAATAAAATATAAAGAAAATTATTCACTCACATTTATCTTTGTATCAATAACATACGTTCCATTATTATTATTTTAGGGAGGTTGAAGGCAAACCAAAAAAAGACGGGTAAAACAATGTTACTCTATTTTACAAATCAGTCCTAAAACAAAGAGAATCCTAAATTACAAAATCAAGTCGCCTAGATTTGGTTTTTGAAAAGCGGTCAATGATTTTCTCAATGTCCAATTCAATGTCTTTGTGAACGTGTAACAAACACAATCCAGTCAATCGATCTTCAGTAATCCTTGAGCGCAACCATGTCTTCATTCTTCTCAAAGTGGAGAACGACCGTTCAGCAGAAGCGACACTGACTGGCAGAGTGGCAAGGATTTTCCAAAGTTCTTTGATTGTAAGATATAAATCCTCGTCACAGTAGTTTACGAGATCAACAGCATTTTCTGGGATTTCTTTGTCGTTTTCATGTCTCCATTTGTTGGCCCAAAGTTGCAGTTCACCTCTAAACTGGAATAATAACATTTTCACTTATTTATTAAAGACTGGTGAAAACTGTTCCAGGGCTTTTTCGAGCTGACTTTGTTTTATTTGGAAGCTTCCTCCGTCTTTAAATAGTAGAGCTTTTTTGGAATAAATTTCTTAGCCCATAGCATTGAAGTGTAGATTGCCCAAATCTTCCTTTGATATATTCACAGATGTTTTCAAGTGAGGGGATGTAAATGGATCGTCGAAAGTATTCTTCTGGAGTGCTGCTTGCATAATTTTCCCTATGAGTTTGACTACCAACAATTCGTGGTAATTTCATTTCTACGCCAACTGAATCAACTATTTCTATGGCTTCCGTGAACACTTTGGCAAACACTTCATTGCAATCACGTCTTTTATTTTCCAAAGTAGAGAGAGTGTTGTGAATTGCACTGGATGCCCGATTGAGATCTAAAGAAGGCGACTGTAGCAATCTGCTGATTGGGAGAGTTGCCTGGAAGATGTCCACTAAACTACAGGCCGAGACGATGAATTCGGGTGAACACATCGCATGAAGTAGAGATATAGCTTTAGATGATGTTTGTGTGTCTTTCCAAGTGGAAATGCTGGTGAGAGCCTCAACAATTCCTTTGAAGTACATCTTGAATTGTAGTACACCATCATGCCTCTCAGCCCATCTTGTCTCACAAAGTCCTGATAACTGTAGTTGTAGAATATTCTTGATAACGAAGTTTCTCTTTGCGGACACATTGAAAAATATAATAATAGATTTCATTATGTCTACCGTGTTCCTAACATTCACCACTGAACTGGATTTTGACAAAAAATTGTTCAGACCATGATTGTAGCAAGGTACTCTATATGCATTAATTGCTTGATCTTGAATTTCTTGTACAGCCCCTAGTACTTCGGAAACCATTACGCTACAGTTATCAGTTCCTATCCCTACACACCAATTGAGATCAAGGTTCAGTCCTTTCATGATGTTTAAGACAATCGTTCCCAATGCTTTTCCTGATAGCTTGCGCTCAGTCAGCAGATCACCATCAGGTCCTGTCATTGATGGGTCATCGTACGCGTCGACAAACTTCAAAAAGTCTTCACGTACCGCTCCATCATGAACATACCGAATATTGAACGATAGTTGTTCCACATGGGAAATATCAGTCGTCTCGTCGAACAAAATTGAGTAATAACCTGCTTTACGAATCCGTTTTATTATTGTACTTTTGATGTCTTCTCCACAGCAATAGATTATCTCGTTTTGGGTATTTTTACCAATGTAAGTAGTTCTTGCTGATGCAGTTGCCAAATGCATTTTTAGATTATTATCGCCACTGGCAACTTTAAACTTCAAAAGCTCTCTAAAATTTCCGTCATTGGAAGGCGGAGCCTCATCATCTAGGAGTCCATCATCCCTGTGGCCCCGCAAAGGGATATTTTGTCGTCCTGAAAATATAATTGTCTCAACAATGGGACGAAATCTTGCCCTGTTCTCCTCAACTTGTTGAAGCATATGTTTGTTAATCTGATTTATAACTTCGTCTTCTGTTGCTTCGAACGTTCTCATGAAATCTTGACTTGCTTGAGCACATTCTTTATGGTAATGCGTATTTTCGTGTGTCTTCAAATAACCATCTTTTCCAACCAGTTTTCAGAAGGTTGTTACTGGTCTACTGACAAACTTTTGTGTAGCTACACCTTTTTTGTGTCCTACTTTATCTGCAGCAATCAACACGCAGTATTCACAAAACAAACCCTGTTGGATATGAGAAAGAACTAACCACTTATGATTCTCAAAATGTTGCAATCTCAAGTATCTTTTAATTTCTTTTCCGTTTACTTTGTGTACGGAGACGGGAAATTTATAGTTACTTGAAGGTTTCCAATGGTTTTTGAGTAAATTATACTTTGTCAAATCAATCGTTTTCAAGAACTAAATCGTCATTTGACGTTAAAGGAGGCATTTGATTTGCCAAATCATTCAGGGCCGAGTTATCAACGCCTTTGACGGCATCGTCAGCGTCAGTTCCTTGTTCTGATTGTGATATTTCCATGTAATGAGCAGTATTTTTATCAACAAAAGAATCCTCGATTGAACTTTCTTGAATTTGGCATATTTTACTAGTTGACGCACATTACTCATCACTATTTTTTGTGTCTGTTGATACATTGAAAGACCTCGTAAAATAAGAATCAATTGATCTTGTTTGAGCTTTCCTCTTTTTAATCGGTCCCCCTAAAAATAAATATATGAATTAGTTCAAACTAAAGTCTACCAATGCTGATGTTATGCAATCAAGTTACATTTACTTTCTCCCGTACATGGGCTACATGGTAATAGTATGGGTGAAAATGTTATTTTCATCAAAATTTTCGAATTTGTGTTAGCAGTGGATATATTTTTTCACCAAACAATCATAATAATTGTTCATTCAACAAGCTAAGCTAAAAAAGTGAATAATTTAATATTTTGAATCATCAGTCTGCGGTAAATGATAGTGGAGAATATTGAAATTCGATGTGCATAACCAAATTACTTTAATTTGATCTAAGTCCACAATGCCGTACAGTAGAAATGTGTAGTCTTACACTATCCCACGCAGTCACGCAGTGAATATCTGCTTAAAGCAAAAGCAAGTGACTAGGCCGGGCGCACAGTTCCAATGATGGTTTTGGAGGTTAGGTTTTATGAGTTTACGAGTTATAAAGCTTGGGTAGCAATTTTCCCAGAGTCTTATTTAATTCCTTACTATTAATTTAATCAGCTCAAGTTTAAATAATTAAATATCACAATAATAAATTTAAATCTACTTATATCAGCCAATATTAAACAACCGAAACGTTTACGAGGTTTTAAACAACAAAAATTGTAGATTCACACTCCATTTTAAAGCTTTAGCCAACACACAAAACATCAGTGAACTTGAACAGACAGCACAAGACTCAATACTGAATGCTATTGAAAAAGCATCATTAACACATAGTACCGTCACGGTTCTTTGACTGATACGGTTGACGGTTGCCCCTTCCCATGTTGGAGGGGAGAAATGAATTCTCGCTCTACGTCACAAGAGTAAAGAGTTCAACGGCTGAATCGCAAAACTCAGTCAACGTAAAACGTTGAAGTTTACGAAGTTTGTCTTTTATGGTTTGCAATATATTGAAGTTTACTCAATAATAGCGCATATATATAATAAGTTGAAATGTGATAAATATCAATATTTATAATTTATATTACTGTTTGAGGTGTATATACTTTTTAGAAGTTAACATCATAATTTATATCTTATTATAGGCTTCTGATGATGGTCCTTGGGGAAACTATAGTCATCGTTTCATAAAAAAAATGTATAACACATTTGTATGGGAAGATTTTGAGTTTAATTTATAGTTATAACAGCTCACCCCATTAGAGAAAATGGGTATTTAAACTACTTCTTCACCTATTTAACAAGTAATTATTTTACGAATTGTTTTACAAAGACTTTGTCTTAAAAAAATGTATCGTCAGTTTTAACTTTTTTTAATTACTGATTTCAACGCAAAAATCACATTTTTACTTTATAATAATTATAAATAATTTGCCCAGTTTCTCTTTTTCTTCAGTATATTAGGATATAAATAAATAACATACCGAAGAAAAAGAGAAACTAAGTTATTAGAGAGATATAATATTGAACGACCAACGATTCAAATTATGTACTCTCGTAACGTATTCGCGGGCTAGATTCTTATTGGTTAGTCGGAGTAGGCAATCATTGAGTACCGTATGGCAAATTCTCTTATCCACCTAACCTCCAAACTAACTAATACAACTGGAGTAAGCATACCACCGGTTCTAAAGGAACTACCAGCATCACCGCGTGAATTTTTTTAGCAATTTACAGAAATATAAAACCAATATAAAGTTGATGTTTATAATGCATCAAATCATGCGAGATTCTGTTTGTAGTTATTTTCACCTTTTTTTAATTTTATGTTCGAAATATTCCAGTTAAAAAATATTTCCCAGATTCTCGGAGGGGGGCAAATGCCCCTACTGCCCGCCCCCCTTGGATCCGCCCCTGCAAGAAACTAACTTTAAAGATAACAAATACTACTCACTAAGAGGTTACAAATGCGTCCACAAAAACAGAGAGTCTGACAGAGCTAGTGGAGGAGTGGCTATGTATATAAAAAATAATTTTACCTGGAAAAATATACAAATTACATCACAACTAGAGGTAGTTGCACATACATAAAAATTCGAACATTATTAATATTTATACTCCATCCAACAAAAAATTCACTTCACAAAGCTTACAATAACCAACCAAATAAATGGCACAAAAATAATTCACATAATACAGCGTGGGGATCCAAGACTACAGAGAAAAGAGGGAGAGAAATAGAAAACTGTACAAACATAGTTTTATAATAATAAACTCTGAGCGGGTACAAGATTAAGTCAACTAACAGGAGAATCATCTCCTATTGACCTAACTATTTGTGACGAACAAATTGCACCAAACCTGAGTTGGGGCCAAACTCATACTAATATGGAAGCGAACACCTACCTATAAGCATAGAATTTCATTCCAGAAAAGACAAGAACAATCAACTTAACTCAATGGAAAGTCGGAATTTGAGACGAACAAATTGGTTTAAGTTTACTGAGTATATGGAAAGAAATATTCCAGAAATTGATCAGATTGAAGATAACATTGACGAAATAACGAATGTACTTACCGATACCATTATACAGCAGATATTGGGTATATAAAACCGCTCAAAATAAAAATTCCTGTACCTTGGTGGACACCACAATACAAGGAAGCTATCAAAGCAAGCAGAAGAGCGTTATATAAGTTAATAAAGAACAAAAACCGAACTAACTTAGATGAGTTGAAAAGACTAAGAGCAAGAGCAAAATATGTCACGAAGCAAGCTAAAAAGGACTCCTGGAAATCAATTGTCTCAACAATCACTCCGAATACTGCAAACTCCGAGATATGGACAAAAATAGAAAGACTGAAAGGAATTTCTTTAAAACATAAAATAACAAGTTTATCCCACAATACTGAAATTATCTCTAATAATGCACTTATAACACAAACATTTGCAGAAGAATTCTGTGGAATATCAAGTGATGAAAACTACGAACCAGAATTTAAGGAATATAAACGCGATAGAGAACAAAGAATGAAATTAAAGGATGAAATTAAATCATATTACAGGTCAAAACCACCCATTAAATGTGCAAATCGACAAGGAAGAATTAGAAGAGGTGCTGAAACAATGCAGCAATAAATCCAGCCCGGGACCTGATAAAATCCACTACACTTTTTTAAAAAACCTCCCATTAACTGGTAGAAAGTATTTGCTACAGACATACAATAAAGTTTACTTAGATCACAAATTTCCAAAATCAGAACTCGGTAACGTCTTACAGACCAATATCCCTAACATGTACAATGTGCAAAGTTTTAGAGAAGATATTAAACCGCAGGTTAATATGGTATCTGGAAAAATACAACCTTATATCGATACTCCAAAACGGATTTCGAAAAAACATGTCAGCAACCGATAGCATTATAAACCTGGAATCCGAGATACACAATGCATTTGCAAATGGTCAGGAACTGCTAGGTGTATTTATGGATCTTGAAAAAGCTTACAACTTAACCTGGCAACATGAAATTCTTAAAACACTGGTATATTGGAACATTAATGGAAATATAACAGCATTTATCGAAAAAAATTTGACACAATGTAATTTTGGAGTCAAAACAAATGGTGAATTATCCACCAAAAGTAAACTAGAGAATGGAATTCCCCAAGGATCTTCCTCAAGCACAACATTATTTCTTGTCGCTATAAATGGCTTCAGCTCTTGTATCATATATCCACTACTTGTGAGCTAATACGCTGACGATATTGTAATATACGGAAAAGGTAAAGATATAAAAACATTGCAATCTCTAATTCAAAATGGATTTAACAAAATTTATAAATGAAAAAATAAATCTGGCTTCAAAATATCTCTCGATAAAACAAAATGTGTCTTATTTGCACGAAGAGCCCAGAAAGAATACTCGAAATTGACCATAGGAAACACCAAACTCAGTCTCACGAAAGATGTCAAATTTTTGGAAATAATGTTTGATGATAAACTTAACTGGAAATAACACTTCATAACTAACTATCTTAAACAAAACAGTATACAAAGCTTAAACATATTAAAAATCCTATCACATCAAAAATGGGGAGCAGATATAAACATTTACAAAAGTACCATTAGATCTAAAATAGAATATGGAGCCATGGCTATTCAAACCGCTAATAAAAGTTATATAAAAACTGTGGAAATAATTTCAAATAAAGCACTTAGATTAATAATTGGTGCGTTCCCAACAACCCCCACAGACAGTTTCTATAAACATCTTGGAGAAACGCCATTTACATATAGAGTTTAACATTTATCTCTATCTTACTCGACAAAAATTTTGGCCCTTCCTAACCACCCTTACCACAAAAAAATTGCACTAGACCAGTGCAAACAGCTCTTCCCGCAAGTATCAATATTACACCACCTTTTTACAACACAGTTAAAACATACGAGTATACGGCAGAAATCAGTTACAGTTTTCCTGAAATAATTCCTACAAACAGCTATAATTTCGCCCCCTGGATTCTGTAACCGTAAACACAGAACTTTCCAAATTAAATAAAAAGGAAACACATCCTTCTCTACTGAAAAACGAATTCAATAGTTAGAAATCAAATTTATATTCTCAGTGATATCGACAACTTCCTTAAGAAGTTGATTAAGAAAAATATGCAAACAGAATGGAATAATGATCAAAATAGCCTCAAAAGCATCAAATCGCAATTTACTGACATCCAGTCGGTTAGAACAAATTTAAAATATCAAGACTATGACTTGGCCTTACTCGTATAAAGCACGGTTATAGAATATCTAAAGAAGAACTCCCCAATTGTGACAAGTGCAATGTAAGACTGTCCATTAAACACATCCTTGTTGATTGTCCAGAATTTCAAGAGGAAAGATAAAGGAACAAAATCTTCGAGTTCGGTCCTGGCATCTATCACTGATACAGATAAATTGTCAGCTCTTAACAAATCAATATTTAAACAGTGGTTTATTGTGTTTTAAAAACCTATACTACATTTAATATACAACATATTAGTGTACCTAACCATATACGTAAGTACGTTTTTCGATATCTAAACGTAAACATCAATTTGAATCACCTAACCTGCAAGTTTCTTTTGGAACTATCTCCAACAAAAAAGAGTCAAACCTCTACTCTTATCAGTACCGATATGTTCGACGAAACTCGAAGAACAGGTCCGTATTCAGGTTCATGAGTGAAAATTCGTACAAAAATATGAATATGTCAACACTATCTGCTGGGACTTCTGACTACAGGGGTTCTCAGAATAACACCTTAAAAACTTACTCAGATGTAACTTCTCAACAACACTTCCCAAAGAAAGAACAAGCAATAATCTTTCCTGCTATAGAAAACGCAACACTCCAAGATTACCCTATACCTCTAGGAACAATGATTGAACCCAAAAATATATTATTCACTTCAAGACTATCGAACAAAAGAATTTGCATGTATCTTACTAGTCCTAGCATAGTAGAAAAGTTCATTACTAATCACGAAGGAAAGATCAAAATTAACAATGAAATTGTGCAGGCCCGTAAATATGTAACACCCTCAGAAAGGCTTGTACTTTCTAACGTTTGTCCTACAATACCACACGCTATATTAGTGAATGAATTAAGCAAACTGGGCATTATCACTCTTTCTACGATGTCATTTCTTAGAATCAGCTCAAATCTCCCCGAATTTAATCACATTTACAGCTTCAGACGTCAAATTTTCATAACTCCACCAACACACACACTTCCAGAATCATTTTTGATAAATTATGAGGATACAACTTACAGAATTTTCCTCTCCCAAGACTCACTCTGCTTTTCTTGTAAAAAGCCAGGTCACACCGCAGCAAATTGCGAAACAGCATCACACTCTCCACCTCCCACTACTAGTACCCCTACCGCTCCACTTGAGACCACTTCCCACAACGAACAACCAATAAACATAAATACTGAAACACCTACATCCTCCGAGCAAAATTCTACAATAGAAACGGACAATCAAAAATTAACAAAACGTACTTTTAAGGAAATAGAGACACCTTCTCCTCAACCAGAAGAAGAAACAAACGAAGCCAAGAAAGACCCTTTCACTAAACCGCAACCCAAAGCAAACTTAAAGAAAATCAAAACAAACAACAAAAAAGATCTCCCAATCGAAGTTCTTATGGAGCCAGTGAGAAAAATTATCAACGAACACAATCCACCCTTTATTCTCAACTTTACCCAAATATCAGATCTTTTCGTAAACGTTTACGGATCAGCCGACCCAGTAAGCATCATTCAAGACTACACAACCGACCTCACAGCACTAATATATATGTTAACCAAAATTTATCCGCATTTTACCCACCGGGCTATCAAAACAAGATGTACAAAAATTAAGAAAAAACTTTTAATACACCTGCAATTAACCTATTCAGATACAGAACAGGAAAGCGATTGTTCACAAACGTCAACCTATTAAAATACTTATCCATTTTCAATTCTTTCTCATCTATTTTACAATGGAACCAAAATGGTTTCATTGATAAACTTCCAATACTACAAAAGGTCATAAACGAATTTAAATCTGACATAATTTGTTTGCAAGAAACCAACCTAAAACATAGCAATGTCCAAGCATTAAATCAATTTCAAAAATTTTATAAACATCGAGATACTGCTCAAAAAGCTAGTGGAGGAGTAGCAATCCTCACTAAAAATAATATCGACGCCGTGGAAATTCCCCTAAATAGTAATCTTGAAGCCATTGCTATTAAAATCCATGACAAACAAGACTTACATATCTGCAACCTATATCTTCCTCCAGGATCGCAAATAAACCAGCAGGACTTAGGCAATTTGATACAACAAATCCCCCATCCTAGAATCATACTAGGAGATTTCAATGCTCACAACTTTCTTTGGGGCTCAACATCTCAAAACACAAAGGGTCACCTTGTAGAACAAATATTAGACGACTTTAACCTTTCTGTTCTCAACGACGGCAGAGCCACAAGATTTAATATACAGACCGGAGAATCCTCATGTATTGACCTTACAATCTGCGATCCAACCCTAACCCCTTCGTTAACATGGGACAGACTAGATTATACCTACAGTAGTGACCATTACCCCATTATTATATACAACAATACAAAGAATAATACCAAACAAAGCTTCCATCCTAAATGGAAACTTAAAACTGCTGACTGGCAACTCTACTCCACTGTCATTGAAGAAAAAATTGAATCTTGTGCTATCCTACCTAATATAGACGAATCGTTAGAACAATTCATGGAAACCATAAAACATGCAGCAAATATATCAATTGGAAAAACATCTTACACCAAACAGCACACTCCGGTCCCATGGTGGAATAACGATTGCGAAGCAGCTCTAAGAGCCAGCAAAAAAGCTTTTAATAGATACAAACGATATAAGACTCCGGAAAACAAACTTCAATTTTTAAACTTACGTGCAAAATCAAGGCACACTATCAAAAGTGCAAAGCGCAAATCTTGGACTGAATATGTCTCATCATTAAACCCAGATACACCAATGACAGAGGTCTGGCAGAAGGTACGCAAAATATCTGGCATTAATTCAAATAATAATATAAAAATACTCAACATGGGAGGAACTATATTGACAACTGATTCAACTATTGCAGATGCGCTTGCTGTAACATACGAGAACCGTTCCAGTGATTGCAATTATACGAAAACTTTTTTAGCTCACAAAACACTAGAAGAACAAAACCGCCTGGAAGTGACTACAGAAAATGACGATCCTATAAATGTACCGCTCACCATGTCAGAATATGAAGACGCCTTATCCAACCTTAAAGATACTTGTCCGGGTCCTGACCAAATTCCATCTACCTTTTTAAAACATCTTCCTTCCAATGCCCACGAACATCTCTTAAATCTCTACAATGTGATTTGGTTGCAACACACCTTTCCAAAGGCATGGCGAGAATCCCTAATAATACCTATTCTAAAACCCCGAAGCCAAAAATCAAATCCTCAATCATATCGACCAATTTCTCTCACTTCAGTGATTTCTAAGCTACTAGAAAAAATCATTAACAGAAGACTATTGTGGACATTAGAGCAACATAATTTAATAATACCCGAACAAAGTGGCTTCAGACAAGAAAGATCAACTACCGACAATATTATAGACCTGGAAAGTACCATCAATGAGGCATTTGCACAAAAACAAAAATGTTTAGCAGTCTTCTTCGATATCAACAAAGCATTCGATACTGCCTGGCATGATTACATTATCAAAAAACTTCTGAGCTGGAATATAACAGGTAACTGTTTACACTTTATCCAAAACTTTTTAAAAGAACGAAATTTTAGAATATTAGCAAACGGAACCACGTCAGATTTAAAACAAACAAAAAATGGCATTCCACAAGGGTCCGTAATTAGCCCCACCCTTTTTATCATAGCAATGAATGATATCATACAGGCATTAAAACCACCAATGAAAGCTCGTTTGTATGCGGATGACTTAGTTATCTATTGCAAAAGCAAAAACGTGAACAATCTAAAATCTCTTACGCAAGAATTCATATCTCATCTAGAGGAATGGTCGGAGAAAACAGGCTTCATGTTTTCTACTAGCAAAACTCGCTTTATGTTATTCTCCAAAAAGAAAACAGTAAACATCCCAGATATTCATTTATATGGACAGAACATAAAAGCCGAAAAGTCACTAAACTTTTTGGGTACAACCTTTGATGAAACGCTCAATTGGAATACACACATTAATAACTTAATATCTACGTGTCAAAAGAGACTTAACCTCCTGAAAACACTATGCAATAAAAACTGGGGCGCTGATCGAGACACTCTTCTAACATTATACAGGACGTTAATCAGATCGAAATTGGATTATGCAGCAGTCGTATACTCGTCAGCCAACAAACGAACCCTAAAACGGTTAGATATAATACAAAATACGGCTTTACGGATAATAACGGGAGCCTTTCGTACATCTCCAGTTGTAAGCTTATACGCTGAAGTTAATGAACCTTCCTTAGAAGATAGGCGTATGTACTTGAGCCTGACATATGCAGCTAAAACGATATACAATCCGTTCAATCCTACAAGGCATAACTGCTCCCCTCAAAAACTCCCCAATTCTTTCACAATTAAACCTCATGCTCCCAAACCCTTTTATGCTAGAATAAAAATGTACCTTGAAAAACTAAGCTTCTCCTTTCCCAAATGTTTCCCTCGACTGACTACATCTACTCCCCCTTGGCAAATCAAAAAACCAAAATGTATAACCACTCTTAGCTCTCTAGATAAATATTCGACTCCCAATTTCAGTATTAGATCAACCTTCAAAACAATACTAGAAGATTATACAGACTATCACCAAATCTATACCGATGCTTCGAAAACTGCAGCTGGCATTGGAGCCGCGGTGGTAACTACAAACTCAACCCATAAGTTCACATTTCCAGATACATATTCCATCTTCTCAGCTGAATTATATGCCCTATATGAAGCCTTAGCTAATATCAATTCATCTTCAAACACTCAAAACCATCTTATTCTCACAGACTCCCTCAGCTCAATAAAATCCATACAAAAAATATTCACAAAACACCCCCTTGTGTTAAAAATTAAAGAAGAACTCAAAATAGCTCAACAAAACAATAAAGATATCATCTTTATGTGGATCCCATCACACGTAGGAATAGATGGCAACGAAGAAGCTGATCAAAGAGCAAAAGACGCCACAACCAACGAAGATGCTCGAGTAGTGCAGTTCTCAGTAAGTGCGGATATTAAATGTATAATTCAATCTAAAGTGAACAGTGTTTGTGAAGCTAAGTGGAAAACAGCGGGAACCAAACTTAACGAGGTAAAAAAGTCTACTAAACCGTGGTCGGTCCTACCAAAGAATCGTCGCGATCAAGTGCTACTAACACGGCTACGTTTAGGTCATACCCGGCTAACTCATAGTTATCTATTCGACAATGGTCCCGAACCAAAATGTAATTATTGTGACTCAAAACTGACTATTAAGCACCTACTTGTTGAATGTCCTCAACTAACACAACAGCGACAACTGGCACAACTCTCCAATAATGGATTATCCGACGTATTAGGAACAAACTACAATTTACATAACCTAAAGACATTTCTTAAATTAATAAATGTTGTAAATTCTTTGTAAAATGCCAAATGTAAATAACTATATATGTATACACCAAATATCGCTAATGACCCCTCGAGGTCGATGCGCTATAATAAAAAAAAAAAAACAAACAAAATCTTCACAAATGTTAGTGAAAATCTAATAACTCTGGAACAAATACAAAAAACAATACAGTACCTAACAGATATTAAACTCTATAATTATATCTAGTCAATATTTCGTGAATATTCAGTGAATGTTTTCAGTGAATATTTAGTGAATATAATGCTATAATTTACTATGTAGTAGAATGATATTGTTAAGGGCTAATGACCCTTATCGGTCGAAGCACACCCTCACAAAAAAAAAATCATTTCTCATTTAATTTCATCTTAAAATAATTATCCTCTCATAGTCAACGGGAAATTGTAAGAGGCACATGGCATTACCAGTGTGTTAAGGAGAGACAATGGTGAGGTAGACAATAAAAAAGTGCGACACTCTAGCACGTTTATCTGTACGTCTGGGTACGTCAATACCTGTTTGTTTGCGAATCAGGAACGACCTTTGTAAATCTTATAAAATGAGTGTGCAGATACACCATAAAGTGCAAATTGTTAAATTGTATTACCAGGGTAATTCATATCGAAAAATAGCAGATAGCAGAAAATTTGTTCATTGTGGCATTCGAAAATATCCAACCAATTAGCAAGAAACAACTGAGAACGGTTATAAAATTTTTTTAAGAACATGGATGTGTCACTCCTACAAAGCATGGACCGCGTACACAAAATCGACAAACCCAACCCGAAAAAGAAGAAAGAGATATTTTAATATGTGCAAGTGTGGAAAATAATCCTCTACAGACGTCCACTCATTTAGCCAAGGGTTTGAAGTTGATCTGAAAACGATTCGGACTGTATTAAAAAAATGGCTATCGTAGTCTTAAACTGAAAAATAGCCATCAATTCCGTAGAATGGAATTTTATGAAATAGTTATGGAAAAAAGTACAATTGGATGCAAATTCTTCAAAAAATATTTTGTTCACAAATGAATCGACTTTTCCCATACACGGTGCACATAATTCATGTTGAAATCTTTATTGTGAATAAGCCTTAAGCGCGCTCAATTCCTTCATCCATGACAGTTGTCAAAAATGTCAATTGGTGAATAAGTACTGTAATAAATGGGTCAAGGTGTGGTTTTTGTAAGAGTGGATTATATATAATAAAGCGTATAATAAAACAAAACATATTGTTTTAATAAATAACAAAAGGTTATGGGCTCAGAGAAGATAATGGGATAACATTTTCTCGAAGAAGTTAATTTTAAAGTTTTTAAGTTTGAGGTTACGTGTGAGCACGTGGTAAAGAAACTGAACCGGGAATATACCTATAAGAAGAAAATGTCAGGAATTGGAAAAGGTTACCTTATCGAGCCGTTAAATGGTTTGAATTATCATAATTGGAAATTTCGGATGGAACCAATATTAGCAGAGAATAACGTGAATGATTGTGTGCTAGCCGCTATTGATCCGACAAAAGAAAGCGAGGTGAAAAAAGACAATAAAGCTAAATGTCTGATTGTCCAATGTGTTGAGGATTCACAAATTGAGAGTTTACGAAATTGTAAAAATGCTTTGGAAATGTGGAAGGTCTTGAAAGATAAGTACGAAAAAAGGGGATTACCTGGACAATTGTTCTTGAAGAAAAAGTAATTATCTATGAAGCTAAAAGAAAGTGATAATCTTGTAACATTTATAGAAGAAATTGAAAAAATATTAAGACAGTTAAAAGATGCTGGAGTAGAAGTAAAAGAAGATGATATTATATGCAATTTGTTACTAAGGTTGCCACCATCCTTCGAAACCGTGGTTACTGTATTAGAAAATATACCAGAGCTTAAATATGAAACTGTAAAATCAAAATTGTTAGCTGAAAATGATAAAAGACAACTGAATACCGTGAACTCAAATAGTAGTGTATCAAATGTGAATGTAACGGCATTTGTAAGTCAAGGTCCATGCTTCTCATGTGGGCAGAATGGTCACTACAAAAAAGAATGCCCCACATATAGGAACAAACAATTTAACAACCAGAGTCTGAAGAAACGAACATTTCAAAATAGAGGAAGAGGATTTTACAGAAATAGAAGTTTTCAAACAGGAAGAGGATTTCAAAGAGGTTTTAGAGGTCAAGCAGGCCATTACAACAATCCCAGAACCAATTTAGTACAACAAGAAGAAGTAGAAGATAACACATTGTTAGAAGATGAGAAAAATGAAAATAAAATATGTTTTATGACAGACATGGAAGGTAACGATAAAGATAAGGGTTCTAGTAAAGAATATTTAACTTTTTTTGTAGATTCAGGTTGTACTGACCATATGATTAGCGATAAACAATATTTTTCTGAATTAATAATGTTGGACAATCCTATAAAGATTGCAATAGCAAAAAATGAATCTTATTTAAATGCTGTAGGTATAGGAAACATAGTAGTTTTAAGTGGTAATGATAAAATTGAATGCAATATAAAAAATGTATTCTTTGTTCCCATGTTAAGGAAAAATTTATTATCTGTCAAAAAATTAGAGTCTGCAAACATTTCTGTTACATTTGAGGATGCAAAGGTAAAGTTATTAGACAAAAATCATAGATTGATAGGTCAGGGTATCAGGAAAAATTTCTATGAAATATCTTTTAAATTGAAAAAGCCATCTGAGTGTCTAAATGTTGAAAGTAATAATGATTTTATAAAATGGCACAGGCGTTATGCTCATGTAGGGTTTACAGGGTTAAAACAAATTGTTAAAAAGGAAATGGTTATAGGAATAAAGAAAGAAGTAATAAATAGAAATGTAGAATTTTGTGAGTCTTGTGTTGCAGGTAAAATTACTCGTTTTCCATTTGGTATTCGTACAAAAAGCACAAGGTTGTTGGAGATAATACATACAGATGTGTGTGGACCTATTACCCCTTTAACATATGATGGGTATAAATATTTCATAACTTTTATTGATGACTTTTCAAATTTTTCTGTTGTATACTTAATTAAAAACAAAAGTGAAGTTTTTCAGAAATTGAAGGAGTATGTACAAATGGTTGAAAATAAATTTAACAGTAAGATTTCAAAAATCCGATCTGACAATGGTGGTGAGTATAGTTCAGACAACATCACTGATTTTTGCAGAAACAAGGGAATAATATTAGACTATACTTGTCCTTATACACCAGAACAAAATGGAAAGGCCGAGCGGAAAAACCGAAGTTTAGTAGAAAGGGCTAGGGCAATATTAGTGGACTCAGGTATGTCCAGAGAATTTTGGGGTGAAGCAATTTTGACATGTAATTATGTCATGAATAGGGGTATGTCAACAAATTTAGGAAACGTAAGTCCTTCAGAGTTGTGGTATAAGTGTAAACCAAATGTTGGAAATCTTAGAATTTTTGGTTGCAATGCTTATAAACATATACCCAAAGAAAACCGCAGCAAATTTGATGCTAAGACGGAAATGTGTGTAATGTTAGGATATTCTCCAACAGGATATAGGTTGTGGAATATTGAAAAACAAAAATTAATCATTGGAAGGGATGTACAATTTGATGAGGAAAACTTTTATTTTAAAACAAATGGTGTAAGTGTAAATAATGAACCTAAAGAACTATCTATAAATAGGCTAGAATTGGAGGTAAAGGATAATGATAATGAGGAAATTGAATTAAACAGGGATATTGAAACAAGAGATATAAATGAAAATGCTAAGGAATTGGATAACATGAGAAATAAAAGAGAAACAAAAATCCCAAGCAAATATGATGATTATGAACTATATATGGCTTTTAATGCCTGTAATTACATAGAAAATGTGCCAAATTGTTATAAAGACTTAGAAAATAGAAAGGACAAGGAGAAGTGGTTAGGAGCGGTTAGTAGAGAATTAAAATCAATACATGAAAATGAAACATGGGAAGAGGTAGAAAAACCAATAGGTTGCCAGGTTCTAGACACAAAATGGGTATTTTCATACAAAATGTTAGAAGATAGAGAGGAAGATAAATATAAGGCTCGATTAGTAGTTAGGGGGTTTGCACAAGAAAGAGAGAATTATTTTGATGAAATATATTCACCTGTAGCTAAGTTAGTAACTATTAGAAGTTTACTCTTAATAGGTAATCAAAATAAATACTACTTTCAACAGTTAGATGTGAAGTCAGCTTTCTTAAATGGTAAGTTGACAAATGACATATATATTTTTTACCCAGAGGGAATTGTGAATAATAATAATAAGGTTCTGAAATTAGAAAAATCATTATATGGATTACGCCAATCATCAAAATGCTGGAATTCAGAAATCAACTCTTTTTTATTAAAAATAGGCTTTGAAAGATCGGAAAATGACTATTGCTTTTATATATTGCGTAATACAAATGAAAATATTTATTTAATAGTATATGTAGATGATATAATCATAGCAGGTCCAAACTTATCAGATGTGAATGAAATAAAAAGGAGATTACTGAATAGGTTTGTAATGAAGGATAAGGGTCATATTAAAAAATTTTTGGGTTAAAGGATTAATTATGATCGTGATAAAGGTATTCTGAGGATTGACCAATCGAGATACACAAATGGGATACTTAACCGGATTGGAATGACTGATTGCAAGGGTTCAGCTTTACCTATAGACCCTAAGCTTAATATATCATTATGTAACGATTCAAAAATGTTAACTAAGAAATCTATAAGAGAACTCGTGGGTTGCCTCATGTATCTGATGCTAGGCAGTAGGCCTGATATATGTTTCAGCGTAAATTACTTTAGTAGGTTTCAGGATAAATCATCTGATGAAGTTTGGAACCATTTAAAAAGAGTTTTGAGATACTTAAAACTAACAGTCAATGTTGGCTTAGAATATGTTAGGAATAACGAAAATAATTTTTGTTGTTATGTAGACGCTGATTGGGGAGGTGATACACATGATCGCAAATCTGTATCAGGTTTTGTATTTAAACTTTTTAATAACACTTTAATGTGGGTTACAAGAAAGCAGACTTGTGTGTCATTATCCACCACAGAAGCAGAATTAGTTGCATTATGTGATGCTGTACGTGATGGTCTGTGGTTGCGAAAGTTGATTTCAGATCTAGGTGTCAGTTTTAATAATGTTACATTTTTCGAAGATAACCAAGGTTACCTGTCGTTGATAAAAAACCCGTCTAATAATAAGAGGGTGAAACATATTGACCTAAAATTTCATTTTATTTGTGAATATTATAATAGCGGAATTATTCATTTGAAATATATACCTTCGGATAACCAACAGGCTGATATTCTTACCAAAGGTCTACATAATGTTTTATTTGTTAAATTTAAGGATCTTTTGGGTCTGAAGGAATTTAGCGAGGAGGGGTGTTGAAATCTTTATTGTGAATAAGCCTTAAGCGCCCTCAATTCCTTCATCCATGACAGTTGTCAAAAATGTCAATTGGTGAATAAGTACTGTAAGAAATGGGTCAAGGTGTGGTTTTTGTAAGAGTGGATTATATATAATGAAGCGTATAATGAAACAAAACATATTGTTTTAATAAATAACAAAAATTCATCCGTTATGGGATGTTGGTCCAGGGCAAACCTACACAAACACTATAATAGTAGAACTCAATATCCCCAAAAGTTAAATGTTTGAGTTGCAATATTAGGTGAGCATTTAAATGGATCATTTTTTTGACGGCAATTCAACCGGACAAAAATATTTGAATGTGCTGCAAAATCAGATTACTCCTGCCCTTATACAATTAGGTGTTAACTGTGCATCGCATAATTATCCATAAGCAATAAATTTTTCAAATACACAATTTCCCAATCGGATAATCTCCACGACTGGTAACATTAGATGGCCTGCTAGATCTCCAGATTGGGCACCCAACGATTTCTTTTTCTGGGGTTATATGATATCGAGAATTTATGGATTCCATGAGAACAGGGCTAGTTCTCTGAATGAAATTAGGAAACAAATTCTACAAGCCTGTGCTCACACATGTTCGTCAAGAATTTTATATCCGGCTCGGTTACTGTTTAGCTCAAAATGGGGGTGTATTTAAATTCTTTGAAGAATGAAGAGGTATTATTTTCTAATTTATTACCTATCAGAATACTACTTTTATTTAAAAATAATAGGTATTTTCATCAGAATTCCACAAGGCACTATGCTTTTGTGAATGACTAGGTTTTCGCCAGGTACTAGGGTGATTTGGAATTGTTTGCAGATTAATTCTATAATATTTTTTATTTTGAACACTCTATCAGTAGTAGTTGCTGCATCTCCATTATTTGAGAAATGCAAATAATACAGCAAGCACTCGAATCGGTCTCGTTTTATAATTTTTTGAACGAAGAAATTCCCAAACTTTTCTGTACTGGACCAGTATAAACGCATTTTTGGTACGTGCTCTATGCCCATAATTATTATAATGGCAATAAACTTCTTTATTTCGTCACGATTCGTATATGTCCATTTTTTTAGTAAAGCTCTTGGACGATGTTGATGAGAACTGGTGTGTTGCAATGCATATCTGTTGGTTTTTCCACAACAATTATATCCAATATTTCCTCGGTCAAAAATTGTCAAAACATGTTATAGGGATTAGCTGACATCTAAGTCATGTACTTGTTTGTATCCCGGTATTTTGTGCTGAGTGTTGGAAACGGATTGGGTAATCAGTACATGGGCCCCATGTTTCGTGATTGACTGTAGCATTGCTTGGTTCATTGGGATCATCATCTAAAGCCAGATCAGTTTCTTGGTCTTCTTGTTCATTTTCATATTCTACATCAGAATGTACTTCAGCGTCAGACTCATTTCCTTCATCATCAGGAGCAACATATGAGGACACTGAGCCCGCAAATGGGTCTGATTCATCTGAAGACCAAGCGTGTTTATCCGTTAAGATTCCACGAATTTTTTTAGTGCTAGATGTCGACGGCTAGCAGTCAATATATGAAGAAGTTGCGTTTTTATTTGGTGCTCCACATTGTTTCGTAGAAATATCTATTTCTTGCAGAGAAGCAACAATTTCTGCAGAAAGTGGGTCAACCGAATGTTCGTCAACCGCGACTAGTGGTTGTTTTTCTGGGGAAAGGGGGCCTATGTGCAGAGTGGCATCCATTTGTGCAGTGAATCAACCAGATGTTTGTCAGTCACAATTTCTGGCTGTGCTTCTGGGAAAATGGGATCTACGTGCGAAGTTCCAGCTAACAACGGTGTCTCTGGCTCAGTTTCATTTGCTGGTGGGAGGCGAGTGGTGTTCTACGCTAATTCTAAAATTTTCTTTGTTCTCCACGTCATTATTCTTAATCTGAAACAAAAAATATTCTGCTTCATTTTGTTTACAAATTCCAGCCGATTTTACATGGTGGCCACCGGTGGTATCGGACGACAACAACTAAAAAATATTCTTTGGGGGCGTCAGGAACCACCGGTGCCGCACATCGAAAGTGTAATCAAACTATAAAAAACTTATATTCACTGTTTAAAAACACTTTATTTATACAAAAAAACACAAATTAACAAAAATTAGACAGAAAATTTTCGTCGTGAGTATATCGGTATACAACCAGACCATCGTCGCGAACATGTTAATACCTACAATGAATTTATACTTGTAACACCTTGTCATCGATTATGGACACGTATTTTGGCACGTTTTCCATTTTATGATATCCTGTTAGATAAAAAGAGTAATTTTTATTTGTTTCTTCCTAACACATTGTCGCTCAAACATATGTGACCACAGAAAATTCCTAATACTGTATATTAACCCTACACTGCCTAATGCAGATACAACCATTTCTTTTCTCATATATTATCGCTAAAGATTATTTTTCTGTCTACTACGAACCGTATCAGATTCGCTACAACTTTATTGAACAGGTCTATACGGTCGAAAATTGAATATACCGCGCTTTCCACCGGCTAGTTTGTTTATGTTTGAACAGTAGCACATGGTAGCATTAATTGTGCAGATTTGTATCCGCTTTTGTTTAGTTATTTTTGCGTTTGTGAGCCGTAGAAATATTCTTAGAAGTTTTCTTTGTGGCAAAGGTAAGTAGTTTACGTTTCAATTTATTGTGTATTTTGACTTTCGTTTATGCAAGAAGAAATTTTTGTTGTAAAATTTGGTCGTATAAAATTTGCTACATAATGTAAAAAGTTCAAGTTTTTTTGAATTTTTTAGATGTCAAATCGGCAAAAATGGAAAAGTCCACTTTCTCAAAGTGATAGTGAGGATGATTTGGAGTTAGATTCGGATGATGATCTGGGTGATATTACTCTTGAACAAATTGACGCCATTGAAATAGATGAACTACCAATAGAGCTTGAAGATGGTACTATTATTTTTTCTGGTGCGGATATTCAGCAGGAAAATAAGGTTCAACTGAGTCCTGAAAAATCAAATGAAATTCCAGAACAAGAGATAGGTAATTTGAAAAAGAAATTTTCCAATGTATTATGGCGTAAGCAAAATCTTGTTTTGAGTGAAGAAACTTTATCATTTCGAAAAAACATAACACTTCCTTCTTCAATAAACAATCTTGAAAAACCATTCCAGTTTTTCACATGTTTTTTTGATGACGATTTATTCCAAAAAATTGCAAATGAGTCAAATCTTTACTCAATCCAAAAAGATCCCAGTAAACCAACCATGTTATCTGCAGCTAACATAAAGCAGTTTCTAGGAGTTTGCATTTACATGTCAGTCGTACATATGTCCAATGTACTACTGGTCAACAAAATTAGGTTTCCCCCAAATCAAGGAAACTATGAGTCAAAATCGTTTTGATTTTATTCGAAAAAACCTACTAATACCTTTAGATAAATATCTGTCAGTTGGCGAGCAGCTTTGTGCTACCAAAGCACGCCATCATTTAAAACAATACCTTCCAGCAAAACCCCACAAGTGAGGTTACAAACTGTATGTTTTATGCGGAAGTGATAGCTTTCCACATAATTTTGAAATATATACGGGGGACGAAAATAATTCAAGTTTCGCTTGGATAGCGAACCCGGCCTAGGTTCTAGTGCGAATATTGTCGTGAGACTATAGAGTCTATTTCGACAACTTCTACACATCGGTTCCCCTGCTCGCATAGTTAGGTAGTAAGGGCATTTACTCGCTAAGCACAGTTCGACGTCCATGGATTCCAAATTGCAAATTACCGACTGATGCAGAGTTGAAATGAAAAGTCAGGGGTACTTCAGAAGAATTCGTTTGTAATGTTGAAGGAGTTGACATATCCTCAGTAATATGGTGAGATAATAAACCGGTTACTTTTCTATCAACATTTAAAGGCAAAATACCCCTAACTGAGGTTAGACGATGGGACAGGATAAAAAAAATACGTACATATTGAGTGTTCCAGTTTAGTTCCAGATTATAATGCCCACGTAGGAGGGATAGATGCCATGGACAGCTTCATTGGAAGGTACAAAATTAAAATAAGTACAAAAAAATGGTACATAAGACTTTTTTACCACCTGATTGATATGACACTTGTCAATACACTTTATATACGCTTTATAGACGGGCACTTGCCGACATAGAAAAGTTAATGTCACAGGTTGATGTTCGACTAGAAATAGCAGAATGCCTTTGTAAGTCTGACAATGGCAGTAGAAAGAGAGGTAGACCTTCCAAGGATTCAGTTAAGTCAATATTGATAGAAGAGAGAAATAAACCTACAGTGTTTTCTCATATACCACCAAAAGACGTTCGCACCGACTCCATGGATCGTTAGCCAATATACGATAAAACTATACAACGATGTAAATTTCCTTCCTGTTCTTGGTTTCCTTACATTAAATGCTCTAAATGTGGCATAAATTTATGTTTAAATAAGAACCACGATTGTTTTGTTTCTTTTCAGAACGGATAATATTTTTATGCAGTTATGCTCAATGTATCAGATCTAATACTACTATAATTAATAAAAAAATTGAATTCTATTTTTTTTACTATTTTTCCATTCATCCTCAGAGCATAAGAAGCCCAAAACACATTTTTTATTGAACTTCAAAAAATTGAGCAGTGTAGGGTAACAAGTGGGCGGTGCACATAAAATCTAGCTGAAATTACTAAAACTAAGGTTAATATGAATATTTTTTGCATTTTACACATTGCTATGTTAAATTTAAGGTAAATTACATAAGAGTTTTTCATGATTTGAAAGCAGCATCTAGAAATTTCGTCAAATACAAAACATAACTTTATATTACTTAATACCGCCTGATATTTAGGATGTTCCCTATTGTTCTTTGATTTAACTATTTAAATCATGTCATGTTGAGGCAAATGAATCTCAATTATGACTGACGCCCCACAATAGTATAAATTATAACATATACGTAGGGGAAGTCGGGGTATTAGCGCAGATGAAATTTTGATGGTCTGTAAATTAAAGGATTTTTATGATAGAAATCTGTATTTTTTGCAATGGTTTACTGAATTTATGTATTTTTATGTTTCAAATGCAAAACTTCACTGATATGAGGTTTTTTTGTTGGTTTGTGAATTAAAAAAAATTATTTGCGCTTTTACCCCTACTTATAGGGGTAATTGCGCAGCACAGTATCGCTAATGCCCTATATGGCAAAGAAGCAAAGAACTAAGAATTTGATGAATTAAACACAACATTTTTAAGTTGAAATGCTTTATCAGTCAACAAATCCAAAGTAATCACTAAAAATGGAAAAACAGTAATCAATCATTAATTCACGGCCAAAGGACACACCGAAGGATAAAATCGGCTGTTGCCGTTTTGTTCCACCGTGTAATATGGGTCCGGTAAAATAATTTTCATATCCGTCTTCTTTATAAGCGACAAAACAAGATGCTTTTCAAATTTTTCACACAATGATATTTCGTATTCTCCGTTTTCCTCTGTCAGTTAATATTTTTCCCACATAGTAAATTTTTCGTTCTTTGGTATTAAATTCTACCAAAACATAATTGTTTTTCTTCGTATCGCCATCCAAGTAACTAATGGAAATCACCCTCACTTTCATATACTGAAGACTATATAACTATTTATTCTTCAGCAGAGGTATCATCTTCAGTGGGTTTAATTTTTAGCGACAACCTTTTACAGTATTAGGCTTACTATCCGTATAGAAATTTCTCTTAATTGATTTCGCAGCTACTTTCTTATTGATTTTTCGTGTTTCTGGATTGATTATTTCCTCATTGGCGTCGAAGTTAAGATTTCCGAATGTTTTTAATAGCCTATCTCTGGGATGGGTAAGATTATCACTATTATCCTCGTTATTATCTGTCTGCAATGTCTAAGTAGCATTTAGAGACGTGCTGGTAGGTGAAGGTGGCGTTGTTGTGGTTTCCCGCCTTGCAGCTTCAATCTGTTGATTTGGTTTAAAGAAAATAGTTGCCAGTACTACAACATCCTCTTCAGAGAAGATGCTAGGTTGATAAAGCAAAATTCCAGGTGCTTTGAACTCACTTATCCCTTTATTAACAGTTGCAACTTCTTGGTAGGCTGTACCAAATAACTCAGCCATCTCGTACCCAGTAATTCTTTTACCAGCATCGGATTTCATCCAGTATGCACACTGATTGTTGAATTCAATTTTCAAAGGCCCAAAAAAATACTCTGTCCAAAGGATGTGTTTTATGAGAAGTACGAGGGGGCATGTTCTTTAGCCAAGTCCTTTACTGGAAGACAAATATGACTCTCATGATTATCTAAAATGAGGCATAGCCTATGGTCCTTAGAATGTCTAACTGTCTCTACGAAATGGATACATTTCGTAGAGATTATTTCAGAACGGGTTCAACCATTTGCACTAGCGAAGCTTTTCGAACCGGGAGGAGCATTTTTCATAGGTCGGTCGTTCAAGTGTTTAATAAGAAACACGATGAAGGGTTGCACATAATTTCCAGCAGCATTGAAACAACAAGTAAAAGTGACGATATGTATCTCCTCTTTCTGCACTGGTGATCTTGCCTATTGTATTTTGGCGCCAATGCTTTACAATGTTTATGTACGGTTTGTAAGCCACTTTCATCAACATAATAAATGTCATTGGCATGTTCTCCAAAATCTGTGAATTTCTGCCTTGTTAAAACTAAAAACTCTACTCATACTCGTAGCTTCACGTGTCCCTAATGATATTTCAGGATATTTTTTCTAAAAATTCCAATAAAAATCCCAACCTGCAATTTCCTCATCTTCTTTTTGTTTTCCATTCGATGCTCAACACCAAATTTTTTAGAGAACTGAAAGGCCAGCTGATGAAAATCCATAATAGTGAGAAAATATTTTTGTGAAAGTTTTGAAGAATATTCTGCTAGCAGATTTTCTTACTCTCGAGTAAAAATTGGTTTTCTGTCTACCACCTTTGATAAAACAGGGACATTATTGGAATTTCCGCATCTTTTTAGAACATGGTTTTTAATAGTTGTGTACGGAATGTTACATAATTTATTGGCTTTATATACTTTTAATCTGATTGACCTGACATCTTGTACAGTTTTTCTGAGGTCTGCTAACTCCCGCCGACACTTTACGTTTTTTTCTTGTACGCCCATGGCATCTAAAATAAAAAAGATACCGTAAAAAAAGATCGTAAAATTATTTTGAAATATCAAGGTAACAGCGCATAATGTCGAGGTCATAGCGCATATGTGCTAATGCCCCGGCACGATACCTGCGCTATTTCCCTGTTGCCACCATTTTTTTTTGAGAGCCAGTAACTACAATCAGCTACAAAATTATGACTATAACTATTTATTAAGTTTTTAATACATTTCATAGAATATACAGAAACATCCAGACTGCCATGCAAGTCACAAGTCCATTGAGGCAATAAACCTTACTAGACATTCTGGATCTACTCTCTTGATCTCACCACCTCACACTTCGAATAGGCTACAACCTCTTGACGTAAGTGTTTTTTTGGCCATTCAAAACATACCTGGCAAAGAAATGGGTAATGTTTCCCAGTCAATTCTGAAAATTTGCCACTTAATCCAAAATCATCTGATAATGATACCCAGGAGGGCAACCGTACGGTACTCCCGGAACATCCATCATGCAGTTACATTTCGGTTACTAATTTAAGTCCAAGCCCAGAACCAGCTGAACAATAACAGAACACTTAAACAAAACCTAGAAAGACAGAAGGATCTAAAATATGTAGGTATTAGTTCACCTTACAAATGTGAATTCGAAGAGAAATCAAAATCAGCAAAAGCAAAGTCAGTGAGAGAATTTTTAAAATTAGGAACAAGTTCGTGTAATGGAAAATGAAATATAGAGGCACTTTCGGGGGGAAAAGAAAAATGATGTTCCAGAAGATGCAGTAACTATGTCAAAGGAAGAAAATAATGAGAAGAGTCATATGGGGACCCTTGCCAAAAAATGTAAACTCTGGACGCATGAGGACTGTTCCGATAACGAACCGGGCGGTTATAATCATTTTTGTGACAGTTGTCATTGTCCCATTGGGGTCATTCACGTACGCCATATATTATTGGGGCAAGTGAGTCATTTATTTTGACATTTCATTGACAGGTCGCTAGTGTGGTTATTTTTTTAATCTAGGTTATTACTTAAAGATGACTTCTCTGTTCAATAAACGTTTTTATCTCTTAAACTAAAAAAAAAATATCGCCTTGAAACTTAAGGTGTCTCACTTGCCCTTTAGTCTTACACCTCATCTGAATATTCATTGGCAAACCTGGTACGGTGGGGACACGCATTATCTTCCATAAAAGTAAAATTGGGCCCTATGAACATGGCATATCCCATATCCCGTAAATACCATGGAGGGGTCGAATATGACCCTACACATTTTTGACGGCAGATTTTGCTACTAAGGCATAGTAGGCGGTCCGTGCGCTTCCAGGTAATCTTCGACCGACAAGCCATTTATTTATTCCCGGAAGTAAGGTTAGTTGAACGTTCGCAGTGATGAGTGGGCGTAGGGTCAGGTTTGACCCGCTTATAGTATAAGTGTCGGTAAATTGTTTTGTACGAGCGATTGAAAGTGGCGGGATGCAGTAACGATAAGCGACCTTTGAAACAAAGTGAACTTGAAGATGATGCACAAAATATAATGTCTTATGGTCTAGATAGTGACAATGAGTTTTTGGATAATTGTAGTGAACACAGTGACCACCAAACCGATACGGAAGAAGAATGCGATGATAGTGACGAAATATATGCACATACAGGAAGAGGCACTGATAGTGAAGCATCGGATGATCAAGAGGATACTTCTGGTTTCAGAAATTACTTCTATGGTAAAAACAGATTCAAGTGGACAAAAAATCCTCCTGCATCTTCTCGTACTCGCAAGCATAATTTAATAAGCCATCTGCCTGGGATTATTGGAAAAGCGCGAGATACAATACCTGAAAAACCAATTCAAGCTTGGTAATGTATTATTAGTGATGACATCTTGCAGGAAATACTCGAAACGACTAATTAAAGAATAACTAACATGGCCGCTAGTTATAACTTGCACAATCTGTCATGTCAATATACCAGTCATTTGGATATTGTTGAATTCAAAGCCTTCTTGGGTTTATTATATTTAGCAGGGGTTTTCAAATCGAATAATGAAGATTTGAGATCGTTATTTGCTACCAGTGGTACCGGTCGTGATATATTTCGTGCGACAATGTCTTTGAACCGCTTTTATTTTTTACTTTCATGTCTTTGTTTTGATGATTTAGAAACACGACCAGGACGTATTATAAATGGAGACAAACTATCAGCTATTTCCAATATTTTTAAAATGTTTATCACTAACTGTCAGTCTAATTACAGCTGCGGGGAATATCTCACTATCGATGAAATGCTTATAGCGTTTAGAGGAAGGTGTAAATTCCGTATGTACCTAAAAAATAAGCCCTATAAGTACGGTATAAAAATGCAATTTTTGGTGGATGCTAAAACACACTATCTGTTAAATGCTTTTATATACACTGGCAAAGATACTCATAATATGAACCCCACACTGGATGTTTTGAAACTTATCCCACCGATATCGGGAAAAAATATGAACCTTACAGCTGATAATTGGTTTTCGTCTATAGAACTGATAAAGGAACTAAAGAAACACAACATTACATATGTTGGAACTTTAAAAAAAATAAAATGGAGATCCCTTTGGAGTTTCAACCTCACAAAGATAGACCAGTTAAATCTGCGATATTTGGATTTACAAACAATGAGACTCTTGTATCTTCTGTCCCAAAAAGGAATCGTGTATTAATATTAGTATCAACCGTGCACCACTCTGATACAATGGTAAATGAAAATCCCGAAATTATAAACTTTTATAATGAAACAAAAGGGGGGGTGGACTCATTAGACCAAAAATGTGCTTGCTATAAAACTGGCAGAAGAACTCGAAAATGGCCCCAAACAATATAGTTTCGTATTTTGGACATTGCTGGAGTAAATGCTAACGGTATATTTAATAGTGTGGTTCGAAATGAAACGATGGCAAGAAGGCTCTTTTTAAGCAATTTAGGACAAGAACTTATTGAAAGCGACATGAATTGCAGAGCTCAAGAAAGTTGTTTGCCGAGAGAGCTTTGCAATATGATTTTAAAATTTTCCGGAATTCAGGAAGTATTACCAGTACCAAATCCAGAGTCACGACAAGGTAAAAAGAGAGGGAGGTGTCAGTTATGCCTCTATTCAAAAAATCAGAAAAAGGAGAGTATGACCTGCGACAAATGCATAAATTTTTTTTGGAAGCATCATTGCAGTTAGAAGATATTGTGCGAAATTTGCATTCAGAGGTAAGGTGTAAAACATGTTTGTTATCTTTTACATAAGAGCTTTAAAATGGTATCTTCAATTTCATAGAGGGGTTATGAGGCTTGAACTTCAACCTCCCATTCCTGCAAATGGACAATTTTTTTTGAGAAAATTTCATAAAAATTATTACTATGTTTATTTGACTTGATGTTTAGTTTTATGTTTATTAAACGTGTAACCGCCAGACTTTTTGGGTTATTTCTTTTTTGTTATACGAAAGCAAATGTGTAAACATAAACTAGGTACGAATACATTGAAAATACACCATTTTTTATTTAAAAAAAAACTAGGGGTCAAATTTGACCCATCCATGTCATAAATGTAACTTTTTGAGGCATGGTATTTAAGGGATATGCTCATCAAACATGGTTGTTACGTATCTTGCTCCCGTCATATATTCTCCACCCATAAGAATCAAGTCAGTATGGGCTTCGGAACTTATATCAGCCCAAACTATAACTAAGCCTCCTCGTTAGCTTATTGTTTCCTCAATATGGCATTAGGCAAATCGTTCTCCTGTAATTCTTCATATTCTTTCGCGACCGTCTGGTGACCTCAAACGAAACCTGGACTCATCCGAGAATAAAACCTCACTCTAATCTGCGTAATACCAATTTTCGAGTTTTGCAAAAGCGAGTCGAGCTCGGCGATGTTCCACGGATAGCAGTGGACACAGGGCTCGTCATCTGGGGTCATCTGGGTGATAAATTAGCTTCATTTAGTTGTCGAAAAGCTATCCATCTACTTACATTTGTCAGCTCAACTGAAGTCTTAAGCATGAAGAGACCTAAAATCAATCATCGCTTGCGGATGTTGCTCTTTTACGGCCTGGGGTGGGATTTTCGAGTTTGTATGGTGCGCCGTCGCATGCTCCTTTGCACGAAATTCAAAGAATCAAAGAACATGTCACATAACATTTGTCAGTGTGAGATAATTATTGTCATGAATAATTTTTATCCTCCGTTTTTGATTATATTATAATAAATACTTCATAGGTACTATAATGAATTTTTGAGATGCAGGAATTCCATTTAATATGCTAGTTATTTGCAGTTAATTTTTTTCTGCGTAAATGAAAATTCTTTTGAAAATTTGCCAGTGTCTAAATGTAGGTAATGCTGAACATAATCAATCAATATTTTTTTTGTTCCTCTGTCATTCCTGTCGCTTTTCCAGACATTTTTTAACAGAAAGTAATTTATACCTGTTCTCTTAATTATTGTAACACGACAATAACACCCAAGACAACAACTATAGATCCAAAATAAGTCCAAAATACAACATTTATAAATCATTCGATTCGGTCGTCGCATGCGGTAGTCGTGTACGATGACCGTCGTATGATTTAGAAAATCGCACTCCTGATCCTGGCCTTCTAGTATAGTGTCCGCTTTGACTGAACAGCACAACAACTTACACCTAGCACCTCGGCCACATTATATGTGCTACGACCATCTTACACTAAAGCTATTTTAATGCAATTAGAAATTCTGAGCTCAAAACGTTTTAATAGCAAATTGGTCTGGTTGTTACAATCAACGCGATAACAAATTAATTGCTTGCTGCTTATCAAACTTAAATTTATGACAAACATATATGCCTATTGATTATAATAAATGTTATAAAATATATAAAAACAATATATACAAATTAATAATTATACTTCTACGAGTGTTTCTATAAATTTATATGTCATGTAATAAGTCATAAGTTTTGAAACTCACAATGAGTGGAATTCAAAGCTTCCAGTCGTATATTTAGAGTTAAACTGGAACATTATTCAAAAACTTCAATTATCAAACATTTGTACCTTATGAAGGCTTGGAATTGGATGAGTTCAATCAACTGTTGGACAAGATAAAAATATTTTACCAAAGTGAATGAATAACTCAACAAAATTACTTTTGCTTTGTCCCTACCTTCAAAGTATGTTCAACCACCATTCAAATAATCCAGTTATCTTAAAAAAGTTAAACATATATTCTGGAATCGTCTTCAGTACTCACAGCGAATTGTCTATATCTACTATAGACTGAAACCTTCAAAGTATTAATTTGAATTTTGAAAAGAGAAAAGGCTTAGCTTCTGAATTCTTCAATTTTGCACATTTTACACCACTTAGTGTTGTTTATGTGCTCATTTTGGAAAATCTTGAAAAACGTCATTTTTGGATTTAGTTGTGCGCTGTTCATACATGACTTGAAGTTTATATCCACACAAGTGGAGCATTGTGTAGCATATTCTGGTATTATTTCAAATAGCGTATTTCTGTAATCAATTAAACCAGATACATTAATTAAACCTGGTTTACAAACATAAATAGCTGGAAACTATCTAGAACAGCGGATAATTAAACTAACAACAAAAATGATATGGAAGTCAGTTGATGCGTCAACATTTCTTATTGAAATAGTTCCATGCAAGAAGGTATAATGCAATAATAAACTGAGATTCACCGAGTTAGGATTTTATTAGTGATCGGTTTCAGAATTAATTACGCTGGTCAACAGTGGTTTTGGTGCCGGGGAATTTTTAGCTGTTTTTGTATAAATTTGATGCCCTGATCCCAAATCTGTTGTTAGTTTTTGCCTAGGAGCTCAAATTTTTGAAATACTATATTTTAGTGAAAACCCGATAATTCACCACTTTATTAATTTAAAAAATCAAAAATGTGTGTCATTATTCTATATTACTCAAAAATATTAGAAATTGGTATATTTTTGTACAAAAATACAAATAAAAGACATTATTAAAATTGGCAGTCGCTCATGCACACTTTGAAAGCTTCGTTTTCGTGACACTCTTTTTAAATTCCAGCAGTAATCTGCCATCATGTTTGCGTCCCAACGTTCTTGGTAGCGGTCCTTCATAGTCTTAATATCTTGGTGAAACATTTCATCCTGTTCCTCAATGAAGTCTCCCAAATTTTCTGGAAACCGGTCCAAGTGACTATGCAAATAATGTAATTTTACGCTCATGTTGCACCCAAGGGATATGAAATTGTCGAGCATCTCGTTGACCACTTGATTGTAATTGTCAGCCTTGCGATTCCCCAGAAAATTTTGAACAACAGAAACAAATGAGGTCCAAGCTTTCCGTTCGACCTCATTCATGAATGTTACAAATGCAGGGTCCTTTATAAGTTTCCGTATTTGTGGGCCGTCGAATATTTCTGCTTCAAGCTTATCTGAACTTAACTGGGGCATTTTTCTACCTATATATGCAAAGCACAGTCCAGTTTTATCAAGAGTCTTAACAAACTGTTTCATTAGGCCCAGTTTAATATGAAGTGGTAGGAATATGATTTTCTCTCGTTCAAATAAGGGATCGTTAATAACGTTATGTTTTCCCACTTCCAGGTTTTCTCTCTTAGGCCACTCTTTTCTAATCCAACGGTGTGTTTTATCTTTGCTATCCCAGAGGCACAGGAAGCATGAATATTTGTTGAAACCACTCTGCTTACCCAGAAGGAAGTTTACCATTTTTAAGTCCACCCATTGGTACACAGTATACTGTATTTTTGTCAATACCAAAGCAATGGTGTCGTATGCTTCTTTCATTTTCGTTGAGTGACCAATTGGTATCGAACCATTTTTGTTTCCATTGTGTGAAAGGACACATTTTAATCTTCGCTTTGAGCTATCAATAAATAAGCGCCATTCGTTTGGAGAATAGTCACAAAGTCCCATTTTTTCTAGAAGGCCTCTAACATCCTGGCAATATACTAGATTGTCTTCTTGAGAAAAAGAAGATATAAAATCCTTTTCTTTATTGCGGTAAAAAGTAATCTTAGTTCCTTGTTCAAGTAAATTCTTGTCCTTCAACCTAGAAGCTAGAATTTCAGAGGCTTCCTTTGAAAGATTGAGATCTCTGCTGATGTCGTTTAACTCATTTTGATTAAAACGTTGGGGCATTGATGTCGTCCCCAAATAATCACAGTCACATTTATCTCTTTCAGAAAAGTGATCAGAGGAAAAATTCTCGTCCTGGCCAAGCTCTGGTAGCTGATAAAATGTGGGAATTGGTACTTCATCTGCATGAGCGACTGAGCGCCTTGCAGACTCTAAATCGGGATAATTCCACTTGCTACGGTTGTTTCGATTAATTCCATTGAAATTTACTAGGCTAACAGTCATTAAAGTGATTTTTGGGTTCCCTCCAAACCGTGGGTACGCCAATCTTTAAACATTTTTTTTCTCCAGTAGTCTACTGCCGTAAATGTTCAGTACACGTCTTACAGACTATATGTGGTGCCCAGGTTTTATCCTGATCGCCAAGTTTAACACCAAAGTATCCAAAATAAGCTCTCTTTACAAAGTCACTAACAGCTTTTCTGTTTTCTTTTAGAGCGAATCCTCCACATATGTAACAAAACACATCAGGATGATTTACACAACTTCTTCTACTGGAACCAGCAGTGGAACTCATTTTATGTCCATAAAAAAGCACAACAATAAAAAAACTCAAGATATTTCGCAACTCCGTTCTACTCTCTACGGCGTCAATTTGCGAACTAACTAACTCAAGTCCAAGTGTTAATACCTTAGTTTGATAGGAGATTGTGCGCCAACCACTGGGTGGAGAGTATCTTGAGCATCATGTGTTTTATTTATTAAATTCCTGGCAAGAAATAATAAATAATTTTCAAATTTCACCCTATAATATACATTATAAGTGTTATAGTTGGTTAAAAGTAGTTTATTAAGAATATACAAAAAATATACAAATACACTTCGTGTTTCATTGAAAATCACGAGTACTGATTATGCTAAAATTGAACGAATTCAAATTCATGATTAATCAGCGCACAATTCAATCGAAAAGTTAATATGTCCCAGAGTATTCCATCATTTTCTGAAATAACGACAAAAATAATTTTACTGGATACGTAGTGGTTTCTACATCGTATATTAATGAAATTCCCTTCATCATTCACGTTAACCAACATGGACATGAACAAAATCATTCAAAGTCACAGTATTTTTGGCAGAAGGATATCACTGAATAGAAAACAATTTTATTGAACATCAATTTCATTGAAAGCAAGAGAGGATGAGTTAGCAATTTATTTTTCATGTATATAATATTTTCAAAGAAAATAACATTCAAGCAAAATTCCCGTAATTGGTATAGGAATGATATTTAGCCCTGTCCTGTGTTTAAGGACAGAAAGGACTTAAAGTGTCTTTGTCTTGAACATGTGGCAGCTGGGCTCGGCACAAGTGTTCCTTATTACGTCTGACATTTTATGGTCCTAACAAGATGGCTTTTCAAATCTCTATAAGAATTTTATATTCTGCCGGTTTCTACAAGGTACACGAATTTCCATAACAAGCTTATTTCTCAAAGGAGAACAAAATGTGGACGACTACGCTGTACAAAGAATAACTCAATTTATGCAACTTTTGTTGCACGAATTTTCTAGAAATTATGTTTGGTTCATTTTTATGGAACTGAGAATTAATTAACTTTTGCTAAATGGTTGAATAGGACGGTTACTAGTGTATTTTTCAAATTTTTTTGTACATGTTTTGGTACAGATGGTGCGGTGATTGATCACCTGATTTAGAAATAACTTTTCAAAAATATAGTGAGAAAAGGTATTTTTGAAAATTGTGAAATAAGCAGCACTGTTGCCATATTTAGTCATGGCAAGTAAAACGCGAAGTATTAGTGCCAGTTTAGACGAAAGCTCATTGGATACTATAGCAGAGAATATGGCACCTAAAATGATTCATAAAATAGAATGTCAGTTAGAAAAACAATTAATAAAAATGGTCCAACAATTAGAAGATAAATTAAATAATCTAATAACAACAATTTCAAAGTTAGATGATGAAATTAAGAAAATGCTAATGGCATTGAAAGAAATCGTGAAAATATAAACTACATTGAATAAAAATTAGCCTTAGAGTAGTTGGTATCGAAGAAATGCCAAATGAGAATCTGTTGAATAAAATAATGAAATTTATAACTGAAGACATAAATGTGTCATATGGGGTACCAGCAATAAATAATTTATATCGTGTAAGAAAAGCCACAAATCTCAGACAAATTTAAAATCTAGAACCATTTGCTACAGGTATTAAGCGCAATAAAGTGTATAAAGCCAAACACAAACTTAAGAGAAAGAAGATATTCATCAACAAAGACCTCACTAGTGATATTCATAACATTAAAAAGGCTGTAATTCGAAAATGTGGAAATCAAGTCTGGTCTGCAAATGGAAGAATTTATGCAAATGTTGGAAACAATGTGAAGATGGTTAATGATGAATTCCAAAACATTTAATTTTAAAATCTATCCACTTTTAACATTGAACACTAATAAAAATATTCTTTTGTATAAACAAATTAACAGGTTTTATTTGTATATACATCGATAACGATAATTTTGTTTATTTCAGGTTTTTTCATTTATTTTCATGCGCTCTCTAGATATTTATTAATTTAAAATTTGAGCTTGCTGTAACGAAGTTTCTTTTTCGTTACTAATCATTTTAAGGTTTCCGAATTTACTTTTATTAAATATTATTTAACCGTTAGATATGTAGAAATTACTTAGATATGAAATATTCATTCTAGATGTAACGAAGTTTCTTTCTTGTTCTTATTGATTTTAAGTTTCCGAATCTACTGTTATTTAATATTGCTTATAACCCGTAATATGTGTAGAAATGACTGATAAAATATTCATTTCGGATTTTTACTTAAAAATTTCAAATTTTGACCGCGATCCGATGGTAAAAATTATGTTTACCCCTACCGCGGAATACAGAGTAAGGAGCGCGCAAGTCGAACTAGCGGCAGAGAGGGGAAAGCAGTTTGAAACCTGGTAGGTGAGATAGTCGAGAGTAGAGTAGTATCGAGTTCCGACCGCCGGCAGTAGAACAACGCTCCGAAAGTAAGCAATTAAATCAATTTATTTACCGTTCTTGTAGTTGTTTTTTTTTAAGTTGTATCTCTTTGAATTTTTTTAAAAATATTTGAAAATCAAAGCATAAATGGTCTTTTCAATAGATTTTTGAATTTCTACTTTGAATTTATAAAATATTAGACATTTCACTATAAGCATTAGTGGTTTTGTGATATAGCAGAAATCGAACTGTTATCTGTTTCTTTTAAATATTTTGAATACTTTTTTCCCGTTTTTCTTTTTAAAATAAAAATATCGAAGCAATAACTGTGAAGGTAAGAATATTCGAAAATTATAATAACAGTGGTCTTTAAATAGATATTTGAATTTGTATTTTGAATTTATAAAATATTAGATATTTCATTTTACTGCGAGCGTTAATGGTTTTGGTGATATATCAAAAATATAACGAGAAACAGTACATTTGAAATCTCGACAATATTTAATTGAGTGCTAACCCGATTCCCTGTTTTGCGTTTCGATTGAAATATCAAAGACTTCCAGGTGTCTAGCCAGGGCTCTTCTGATATTTTTATTAGAAGACGTATATTCCGTTAAATTGAAATCTTAAGGACTTCCAGGTGTCTAGCCAGGGCTCCTTGATATTTTAATTTCCGGATTTCAGCCGTCACTATCCCGTCTCGATTCCCTGTTTTGCGAGTTACAGTTCGCTGACCCATGGTTCATGCATGGTATTAACCTTCGAGCTTCCGGCATAACTCACGACCGCTGATCCATGTTTGTACAACAAATGATGATTCTGCAGAATTGCACATTTTTAGTATATAGTTGCATTTATGTTAGTATATAAGTTCGATTAATTGAATGTATTGGATATAGTGTATTTTTGTGTTTAAGTTGTGTAGTTGTATTGTTAATAAAGTATCTTTTTAAAAAGTGACTTTTCGGGCAGCAACCCTTAATTGGCGCAGTCAGTAGTATAGTGGAAGAGCCCTTAGTGATCCTCTTCGTTTTTTAACGTTTATCCACTTCAAGAACCTTTGGGAAACGTTGAAGTTCGTCCAAAAGTGCCAAAAGAAGAATAAAAGTAAGTGAAGTGTATCCATAATTATTAGAAGAAAAAAATCAATTTAAGTTAAGAAGAAATACCTTTGGAAAACCAAGTGAAGTTCATCCAAAAGCTTTAGAATTAAAGAAGCAAGAAAAAAAACGACACTAGTAACCGGAATGCACCTCAGCATCATCGTTAGCCTGTAAGCAATTATAATTTTTCCTTTTTATTACCTATATGTCAGAAACACCCCAAGCAAACACTCCTCATACCTCTCAATCATTATTACGTCCATCAATCCTAAATTTAAACACACCTAGACTCATAATTACCCCACCTCAAATCAACATTATGCCTGAATTTAATCCAAAACATCTAGACATCCTATCCCCATACGATGGAAATCCCAACGAGCTGTATAACTTCATTAATACCGCTACTCTACTCCTAAGCCATTTCTGGGACAATAACAACATCCAAAGTTTTCAAAACCACCTCCTATTCCAAGGAATCCTAAGTAAACTAACAGGAAGAGCTAAGGAAGTCATCTCAGTCTACGGATGTACAGATTGGGAACATACCAAAGAAACTTTGATCCAAAACTTCGCCGACCAACGTAATGAGAATTCTCTCACAAGAGACTTAGTAAATTTACGTCAAGGACCCAATGAATCTCCACAGCAGTATTACGAGAAAGTAATGGGTCTGCTAAATACAATATCTAACTACATAGAACTCCACAACGGCGATATCAACATAAAGGCAAGTAAGAAGAGCTTTTTCCAGAAACAAGCCCTAACAACTTTCCTAGCAGGACTTCGGGAACCCTTAGGTTCCACTATCAGAGCAATGAGACCAAGCAACCTATCTACGGCAATACAGTACATCCAGGAAGAAAACAATATAAGGTATCTCCAGAAAGCAGTAAACCCTCAACCAACAACCAGCAGGCATATCAGCGCAAACCAACAATATAAATCACCAGCTCCTCTTATGTCTTCACAAGGGCAGCCATCAACGTTTAGACCACAATGGCAACCATCAACTTTCAGACCACAATGGCAACCACCACATCCCCGACCGCAATGGCAGCCACAACCTCAACAGTCTGGATTTAGACCACCGGCGCAACAAAACAATTTCATCCCACAAGGCCAGAAAGTATTCCCTGGACCGTCAAGGTTTCAACAGTTCAGCAGGCCTCAACAACAGAACACCTGGAGTAATAAACCTGGAATATCTCAGCCACATAAACCTACACCAATGAGCATTAGCACTGGAGCTACGACTCAGAACCGAAACTGGAGATCTCAACAGCAAAATCCACCAAGATTCACATCTGAAGAATTATTTAATATTGAACATGCTAACGAAGCATATGGTTATGATACCAACGAATTTGATGATGAAACAGCTTACGATTATTACCACCAAGGAAACCAGTTTTGCGAGACAACAGAATCGTATGAAGAAAAATTTCAAAATGATTACGAAGAACAATCGACAAATTTTTGGGAAAATGCCGAAAACAACAACGCGACGTAATAGAGCTTAATTCTTACCAAGGTAAAAGGGAACTACCCTATATAACCATCTCCAACCCTCCTCTTAAACTACTTATCGACACTGGTGCTACCAAATCTTTCCTCAATCCCGACATCGCCTCGAAATATTTCCATGATAAAATCAAACATGAACCTTTTATAGTAACCTCCATTTTCCAAAATCATTCTCAAGATTATTGTGCCGACATACCTATATTTTCCGAATTCCAAAAAAACGGAAATTTCAAATTCTACCTCTTCAAATTCCACAAAACTTTTGATGGCCTAATAGGCCTTGATAATCTCAAGCTTCTAAAAGCAAAACTCAATTTTCCTGATTCTGAACTCGTCACAGAAAATTCTGTTCTACCTATTCAATATTATGAAAGTATCAAAACCCAATTTTACTCCATCCAACTCGAACCACAGACAATTACTCAAGTCCGAGTACCCGTTAAAGAAGCACATGGAACTGTCATACTTCCGAAACAAGAGATACAAGGAGCTTTCCTTAACGAAAGTCTAACTACAGCAGCCAATGGTCTAGCATGGACAGAACTCATCAATGCCACGGACGAACCAATACAGATAGCACTAACAGATCCAGTAATAAGTTCGGGGATCCACTTACCCGATTACCATCTTTACACAGCCGACATTATACCTCAGGAATACCAGAAGACAGATGTCGAACATCTACTTAGAACCGATCATCTCAATCCAGAAGAAGAAGAGCACATTAAACGATTGTGCAAAAAGTTTTCAGATGTCTTCCATCATCCAGAGTCACCCCTCGCCTTCACCAATCAAATCAAGCAGAACATCAGAACAAGAGATGAAGTTCCCACTTACACCAAATCATACCGCTATCCTCATATTCATAAAGAAGAGGTCCAAAAACAAATAGCATCAATGTTAGACCAAGGAATCATTCGACCAAGCCAATCACCATGGTCATCGCCTATATGGGTCGTCCCCAAGAAACCCGACGCCTCGGGAAAGATTAAATGGCGAATAGTGGTAGACTACCGTAAAGTTAACGAGAAGACAATAGACGATAGGTATCCAATCCCAAACATCACAGATATCTTAGACAAACTAGGAAGATGTCAATATTTCTCTACCCTCGACCTAGCTAGTGGATTCCACCAGATTGAAATGGCAGAAGAAGACATCCCTAAAACTGCATTTAACGTCCAGAACGGCCACTATGAATACCTCAGAATGCCATTTGGACTCAAGAACGCCCCTGCAACATTTCAAAGAGTAATGGACAATGTTCTCAAAGGATTGCAAGGAGAAATATGTCTTGTATATATGGATGACATAATCGTTTTTTCTACGTCCCTGCATGAACATCTTGTCAACCTCACGAGAATCTTCAAAAGGCTTAGAGAAACGGGATTTAAGATACAGGTAGACAAATGTGAATTTCTGAAAAAGGAAGTTAGCTTCTTAGGTCACATTGTGACTCCAGAAGGAACTAAGCCGAATCCTGACAAAATCAAAGCTATTGTCGACTACCCAATTCCGAGAACAGCCAAAGAAATCAGAGGGTTTCTGGGACTAATGGGCTACTATAGAAAATTCATCAAAGACTTTGCTCGAATAACGAAACCTTTAACTTCATGCTTGAAGAAAGATGCTAAAATAGAACACACACCAGTATTCCTAGAATGTATCAAGACCTGTAAAAACCTCTTAACCAATGAACCACTGCTTCAATATCCAGACTTCACGAAGCCATTCAACCTCACCACAGATGCTAGCAACTTCGCCATTGGAGCCGTACTTTCTCAAGGTCCCATTGGCAACGACAAGCCAATTGCATACGCGTCCAGAACTCTAAACGAAACAGAAATTAAATACTCAACTATAGAAAAAGAAATGCTAGCAATAATATGGGCTACTAAATACTTTCGCCCGTATCTTTTTGGAAGGAAATTCAAGATTCTATCAGACCATCAACCCCTCAAATGGTTGTTCTCGCTGAAGGACCCAAATTCTAAATTAGTAAGATGGCGACTGAAATTGGAAGAGTTCGACTATGAAGTTGCATATAAAAAAGGTAAATCTAATACTAACGCCGACGCCCTTTCTAGAGTTGAGATCAACGCACATGAACTTGACAAACAACTTCAAGAAGAAATAAGTAAATTAGATAACGAAGACACGGCATCAATGTACAACCACCCAGGATCTACCCTCGATCCTTTAGAAGATATCGAAACAGAAATTTTTCGCACGACAGACCATCTAAATCCCAAAGAACTCCAAATAATTAAGGAATTACTAGAAGAAGGAGAGAAGCAACACTCTTCGTCAAACAATCTAAACATGGAAGAACTCCCAACTATAGAAGACTTACTTCAGGAAAGAGAAGACGATTCCGATTCAAATGCAACAAGACATACAGCTCAAGAAAACCCTATCCTAGGAATTCCCATAAGCGAGAGACCACTAAATCACTACAACAATCAAGTGATATTCAAACTAGTTAACCATAGTCCAGCTCCACCAGTTAGCGAAGTAACTTTTGTTAATAAGAAAAGGATTTATATTCAAGTTGGCAAAAACAATCTAAAAGGAGACTTTTTCAATTTCTTCAAAAACTATCTCGATCCCAAGAAAAAATATGCTCTGTACTTCGAAAATGATGATCTCTATCCACTTCTCTGTAACATAGTACGAGAAACATTCAAAAACACGGCCTACGATTTAGTAAAATGCAATCAAGTTTTAGAAGATGTTAATAGCTCCCAAAGACAAAAGGACATTATACATCAATACCATGAAGGAAAGACCAACCACAGAGGTATAAATGAAACCGAAAACCAAATTCGGAAACTATACTATTGGCCCACATTGAAGAAAGATGTTGAAGAAATTATCAATTTGTGTGATACTTGTCTAGCCAGCAAATACGACAGAAATCCTCCAAAACCAAAATTCATGATAACACCAACGCCAACAAAACCTTTGGAAATAATTCATCTCGATACCTTCCAAGCAAATGGTCAAAAGTTTCTGACTATCGTCGATGCATTTTCCAAGTATGGACAAGCCTATCCGATAGAAGGATCTAATTCTATCAACGTTCTAAATGCTCTCCTCATCTATGTAACAAATCATGGAATGCCACACATGATGGTAGCTGACAGTGGTACCGAGTTCAAGAATGGACTTATGCAAGAGTTTGTAGACACCCATAAGATTATAATTCATTACACAACTGCGGATAGCCCGCAGTCGAATGGAATAGTTGAACGCTTCCACTCCACAATACTCGAACATCTCAGAATCCTCAGAACAAAGAAGAAAACTTTAAGCATTAAGGAACAAATGCTATATGCCATCCTGGGTTACAACAGTTCTGTTCACTCTGTAACTAAACAAAAACCAATAGATGTCCTGAATGGTCATTTCGGCGCTCAAGACCCTTTTGACATGGACATCGATAGAGCTTTGTTAAACAACTACACACAAGGCCATCGGGAAAAAACGAAAGAAATATATAAAGAAATCAACAAGAGAATCCAAGACATCAAAGAAAAAGCCATAGAAAAAAGGAATGAGAAACGACAAACTCCTATATCCTACAAACCTTCTACCAAAATTTATACCAAAAAGATGGTCAAAAGAAATAAATTACTTCCAAGATTTTCTCCTAAAATCATTACAAAAGACAACGAGGTCACTGTTGACACTCAAAATACAACTATACACAAGAAAAATGTCAAACACCAGCCAAACAAATCTCATGTGAACCCTATATTACAGATGTACATACATCATGGCCCAAGAAGTTCTGATCCAGGATCTCAAGGACAACCCAGGAATTCTACCCCTCAAGCTGGGACTAGCAAGAATTCGAACTAGTAAACACGACTTTATCCACTATTTTCCCCTGAGACCATTAGCTGAAGAAATAAATGCACTCGAAAACCAATATCGAACAGTAACATCAGAAATTCAAGAAGGACTAACACAACCTTACTTCGATCAGCTTCAAAATTTCGACCAGAGTCTGCAGTACCTACTAATCGCTGCTAAGCAGAAACTCCACAGCATCTATCCAGAATATAAACTGAAGAGAGGATTAATTAATGGTTTGGGAAGCATAATCAAAGTAATATCAGGCAATTTGGATCAAGAAGATGCCGAAAGATACGACAAGGCCATCGCCTCACTTGAGAAAAATCAAAACAACATTATATCAGAAATTGACAGGCATACGAGTCTAAACAAACTAATCATGGCAAACTATAATACTACAGTGACACTCATTACACACAACCAAGAAAACATTGCTTTTGAGATAAACAAAATCAGCACTGATATGAACAAATTTGTATTTGACTTCAATAACTATATGGAAGTACGAAACATATTAGACCAGCTCAACCTAACTCTTCAGACTATCTTACAGCTTCTCACGGACTTAGAAACGGCCATCACATTTGCAAGATTAAATATCATTCATAGCAGCCTAATCAACCCAGAAGAATTGAAATGGGCCGTAGAGAAAATGCATGAACATCACTCATCCGAACAATTGGCATACGTTCAAGAAGATTTCACGAAATACTTCAACATTCTAAGAGTTGACGGTTATTACACCAATCACACATTGGTATTTGTCATCCACTTTCCAGTCTTCTATCCCGATCCGTTCTCATATTTTCATCTATTTTCAACTCCCACATATAACCAAACAATAATCATTCCACCTGGTCCTTACCTAGCCTCTAATGAAAACCTTTACCAATATATGGAAACACCCTGTGAACCAATGGGCGTAGAATACCTATGTGTAGAACAGCTACTTCAAGAAAGCTATGATTGTGTTAACGAAATCCTGAAGCTCACCAACGAAGAAGCCCGATGCGAACATCTACCTATCGCAATTAACTCCACATTCATTCAAGAGATGTCAGAAGCCCATTATATAGCAGTTTTTCCCCAGGCTACAAAGATTTCTACACAGTGTTCCTCTTCAAAAATTATGGTGCTTCAAGGAACATACCTCATCGAACTTCCTCCAGGATGTCGCTTCAGAACAAATATGGAAGCATTTGAAAACACAAAATCGGTAATACGAGAAGAAGCTTTAACCCTACCAAGAATCAAAACCTCCTCACAGACTCAGATAGCCAAGACCAAACCGTTAACAATCAAGAAAATCCCGCTGGACCAACTCCACCTCCTTACCAGGGAAGAAGAACGACTACAATCAATATCTACCAATCAGCAAAAAACAGACCCCACACACTTCTGGATGACTCCAATCTACATCATCATAACCATTTGTATAATACTGGGATTATATAAACTTCGAGGACGTCAACGTAAAACTCCAGAAGAACCAGAGGTTCATCAGGATGTGCCATCATCACCATCAGTTTTGTTCGTCCCTTACAAAACTTCTTCAGGGGATGGAGAAGTTACAGTTCGCTGACCCATGGTTCATGCATGGTATTAACCTTCGAGCTTCCGGCATAACTCACGACCGCTGATCCATGTTTGTACAACAAATGATGATTCTGCAGAATTGCACATTTTTAGTCTATAGTTGCATTTATTTTAGTATATAAGTTCGATTAATTGAATGTATTGGATATAGTGTATTTTTGTGTTTAAGTTGTGTAGTTGTATTGTTAATAAAGTATCTTTTTAAAAAGTGACTTTTCGGGCAGCAACCCTTAATTTGCGTTTCGATTGAAATATCAAAGACTTCCAGGTGTCTAGCCAGGGCTCTTCTGATATTTTAATTAGAAGACGTACATTCCGTTTAGATTGAAATATCAAAGACTTCCAGGTGTCTAGCCAGGGCTCCTTGATATTTTAATTCCCGGATTTCAACCGTCAGTATCACGTCCCGATTTCCTGTTTTGGCGTTTCGGTTGAAATATCAAAGACTTCCAGGTGTCTAGCCAGGGCTCTTCTGATATTTTAATTAGAAGGCGTATATTCCGTTTAAATTGAAATCTTAAGGACTTCCAGGTGTCTAGTCAGGGCTCCTTGATATTTTAATTCCCGGATTTCAACCGTTAATTTCTAGTTCCGATTCCCCAAAATTCCCGAAAGTGGCCCCACCACTTGGCCCGAGCTTTCGACGGTTTTATTCAAGAACGGGACCCTTTTTCGTATTTCCTTTCCCGATCTCTAGAAGCATCGTGTACGCAATACTCACATTTATTCTACATACCGGGTGCATCGAAAGTGATCGGACACTTTGCTATCATCAATATTGACTCCGTTTTATTGATTTTAATTTATTAAACTGTATATTGAAAAGACCCGTGAAATAGGAGTTTGCTTTTAACGCTTTTATAGTAAACATTGCCTTTGCTGATAAAAACTCTCTCGCTCATGTCCTGCCCGCTTCGTCTCTAATGATCGCATATTAAATGTATATAGCTCGCTTACATTTCTCTGCTTTTCTGGGGATACCAGAGTATTGGTTACCTTTAGGTGTGATACGTTTTTTTTCTTTTGTATATAAGTAACGATTTGAGTAGCTACAAAGCTTGTATTTATTAAATAAAAACATTATTGTAATATAACCTAACCGAACCTCTGTGTTTTACTGACCTATTATAGACTAGTACTTCCTTATGGTAGAATAGTTGTTTGCCTGCACGAATTTTAGCTTCTCCGTAGTGTGGATTAGGATAATAATATTTACTTCAGGACTAGCGAGAACATTTGTTTTTTTTATATTTAGCAACCTCCCGAATTTTGACGACAATATACCCCTGGAATTTACCGTACCTCCATCTGAGGCTACCTGGAACTCTCCACGAGTGAAGTCGAGGGGCCGTGGAGAGAACCACGTTAAAACTCTGGCGCCCGAGAAAATGTAAGGTTTCAAAGGTGTCAGGAGTGACGTTTCCGAGGCATTAAGAAGTAGAGCAAGAGGCCGCTACCGATAAACCACGCGCAGTGCCGCGCGCGGTCATCGCCTTAGGGAGGAAAACGCGTCACATTGCTATTATATGAAATGATTATAAACGGCATGTAGTATACAAATTTACTATCTGAACTGTAAATGTCTTAATACTAAATTGAGTGATTTTTATAGGAGGTCGTACGAAAATGAGTTTGATTGAATCATTGGAACTGAAATATAATCATCAATCAGATAGGATATTAGATAGGAAAATCATTATTACGGATATGTATAATATAACTAGAGCAAATAGGAATTTGCAATGGTAGGTAAAGGTATAGGTCGAGTGTTAATAGCTTAACGGAAAAAATATAAATTGATAAATATTGTAAAATGATCAACAACTTTTGAAGATTAATCTGTTCCGTTTAAGGTGAGTGACAGCAAATTCAATTTAGTGGTACTATATATTTCCCCCAATCGTCCATTAACAATTTATGAAGCATTGATTGATTTTATTACGAAGAGTTCGAAGATTTTGACGAACTGGAACAAATATTGCGAACAGAAAAAGTATCTTTCCACACGTATTCTAGGTAATAAGAGAAGACTCACGCATTTGTACTCAGGGGGACTCACGCATTTGTACTCAGGGGAATAACCGAAGAACTACGTATAGACGAGATAAAGAAGGAACTCACGAAAGTATACAAAATAGATATTAAAGATTCATACAGAACCCAAAATCACTGTACACTATTTAAATATAAACGTAAAGCTGCTGAACACACACCTGGAAACAGTGGGAGCATCGCCGGCTAACCAAGCCGATAATACAATGTCCTATATGCCAACTCTGGCAGGTACCCCGGAATGTTCAAAAGAACGCACCAAACCGGCAAAATGTGCCAACTGTGCAGGGGACCACGCAGCCAACGCAGTAATATGCCCGAAATACATCAAAAGAAGATATTGGATCGTGGCAAGAAGATCCAGAAGTGCCAACATCAAAGATATTACACCAAAATATATCCCTGCTCCCATCCCGACAACAAACCCATGGACCAACAAAACACCCCTCGCTCGTCAAGAATTACCCAGTATACCAACAAAACAATCCACTTCAACCCCTCGCCAAAACATCCCGTTACAACCAACTAGCAAACATGGAACCAACAGCTGACATTAAAAAATTCTCGCAATTGAAATAGTATGTTCAAAGAAGTTCACGAAACTGTTAACTTAGATGAACTCATTAAGGCCGTAACTAACCTCCTCCACGGGATGAACAAATGGGAGAAATTCACTATATACAACAACTTCGTCCTTAGTATTGATAAACATGACATTTAGGCAGGTAGGTGGCAAAACAGGAATTCAAAAACGAAATATTCTTAAAATAATTTTCTGTAATGTACCAGGTGGTCCAATAAGCCGATCTTTCGGCTATATATCAGAAACTATTGATGTTATAACTTTAGGAGAAAAAATTCCTCAGTAAATGTGGCCAAGAGAAATCGCTGGAAATAACTTTCAAGTTTCTAGGTTAACAGCTAGGGGGCGTAACCTGTGAAGAAAAATTTGAAAACCAGTTTTTTGTGAAATATGCCCAATTATCCAAGAAATTTGTTTTTTTTCTCAGTGGTTTTCGTGAAAATTTTGGTACTGGGTTCATAATTAGTTGGGGGATCTCTTTTTCGGTTTCTACTTTGAATTATTTTTTTCTTTTCTTTGGATAGCTTTCTGATTAAGTTGTTCATATAATAATTTATTTTTTTCACGATGCTGTTCTCTATAATTATTCACTAACATTTTATTTACATCTACATCAAAATGGTCTTGAGTGTCTAGAGGTACATTTAAAATTTCAATAGGTTTTTGATTAGTAGTGCTATGAATTGAACTATTGTAAGTTAAGATACCGTAAGGCATGTGTTCTTGAATGTCGAAAGAATTTTTATATTTATCTCATAACGTTCTTAAATATTCTATGAGAGTAGAATGAAAACGTTCGATCATACCATTTGCAGAGGTATTATCCGGAGTTGCGTAATGAATTAATATTCTATTTGTATCTACAAATTCTTTAACAAGTCCATTTTTAAATTCCGTACCACTTTCAGATACTATCATATGTGTAACTCCATGGTGAGTTATGAATTTAAGTAGGATTTGACTACATTTATCTCTGGGGTATGCTTGTCCATATTTTGAGAAAGCATCAATTAAAGTCAAACATTTTTGTCCGTTTGCTTGAAATGTATCAATATGTATAATTTCGAGAGGTTTTACCGGTGTTGGTGTTAACATAAATTTGGGTTTAGTAGTATGTCTGTCATATTTAATTATTTGACAATTTTCACATGGATTTATATAATCTTCATTCAAGTCATTTTTTAAAGTGGGCCAATAAAACCTTTTTCGAATTTGTTGTTCGGTTTCGGTAATACCACGGTGATTTGTTTTTCCTTCATGATAATTTTTTAGAATGTCGTTTTTGTCATTATTGTCTTTACTGTCTGTGAGTATTGTGGAACATTTAACTAAATTGTATGCACTATTTTTAAAAGTGCCTTGTAATAATGTACAAACAGATTCATAATATGTATCTGGTGAAAAATTCATACCGTATTTTATTTACGGTTTAACACATTTTTTAAAGAATGTTATTCTATTATCGTTCAAGTTGTCTAATCCAATTTGAGCATGAATTCGGTTTTTACCTCGGAAAATTTCTTTTATTTTTGATTTATTTGGTTGATAATAAACAAATTCTAATATTATTTGGTTTTCATAGTAATTTATGGGTTTTTCTGTTATTGGGATTTCCAATATGGGGTTTTTAGCTGCTAGGGATTGTTTCGTCATATGATATTTCTTCCTGAATATTTTGTTGAGGTTCCTCTTGGTTTTCTTGCGTTTCGTTTGTTTGTGGACGGGGTTGATCCAAGTTTATTTGTTCTAACTTTTCTTCTACGGATGTGGGTATATCTGGTATGTCTTCGTTAACCAAGTCCGAGAGTCTGTCTTCAGGTGGATTATTGTATAGGGAGGCGTTTTAGTCATCAGGAGCTTCGACATATTTCGCTAAGTCGAATAACTCTTCTGTATGTATTTCAACTCTTGAAAGGACGTCGGCATTTGTGTTTGACTTTCCTTTTTTGTGAACAATCTCATAATCATATTCTTCTAACTTCAGTTTCCACCTTATAGATTTAGAGTTTGGTTCATCAAGCTGAATAACTACTGTAGCGGTTTGTGATCTAATCAATTTTTGAATTTTCTTCTGAATAAATAAGATCTAAAGTATTTTACAGCTCATACTATAGCAAGCATCTCCTTTTCGATGGTTGAATAATTTTGTTCTGAATTGCTTAACGTTCTGGATGCAAACGCGATTGGTTTATTTTTGCCAATTGGTTCTTGCGAAAATATTGCACAAATTGCAAAATTACTAGCATCAGTTGTGGAGGGTTGTGTAAAATCGGGATTTTGAAGTAAGGATTCATTTACAAGAAGATTTTTACAAGTTTCAAAACATTCGACAAATTTAGGAGTATGTTGAATTCTAGCATTCTTTTTCAAACAGGTTTGTAATTCGCGCAAAATCTTAGATAAATTTCCTGTAATAACCAAGAAGTCCTAGAAATGATTTAATATGCTTAGTTAATTTTGGTATCGGAAAATTTTTGATGGCTACGATTTTATCAGGGTTTGGTCTAATTCCATTAGGAGTTATTATATGTTCGAGAAAAGCGATTTCTTTTTTTTGGAAATTCCGATTTATCGAGTTGTATTTTCAGATTAGAATCTCTAAGTCTTTGAAATATTTTCGATGTGTTTACCAAATATTCTTACAATGAGGTTGAAAAGATTATAATATCGTCCATATATACAAGGCATATAAATCCTTGTAATCCTCTCTGAAACTCTCTGAAACGTGGATAGACTATTTTTTAATCCAAACGGCATTCGAACATATTCATAGTGACCGTGTTCTACTGTAAATGCCGTTTTTGGAATGTCCTCTTTGGCCATTTCTATTTGATGAAACTCACTGGCCATGTCAAGTGTCGTAAAGTATTGGCATATGCCTAATTTGTCAAGTAAATCAGAAATATTCGGTATGGGATATTTGTCGTCTATTGTTTTTTCGTTTAATTTTCGATAATCTACTCAAATTCTCCATTTAATTTAAAAGATCACTTTCAAGAGGATGTATCAATGTCATAGAAATAGTTTTATCTGTGTCATTGATTAACTCGGCACATGCTAATCCGTTTTTTGCTTCGGCTAGCGTTTCTCTTAAATATGCGCCATACATTTTTTGATTAGGTAAAAGTTATTTTCTTCAACAGGTATTCGAATGGGATTTATTGAATTTGGATCTAATTGAATACTGTATCTGCTGATCTTTACAATTATCACTTAAGAAGACAGTTTAATAATGGAGAACTCTCTAGATTTATATGTTTATTGACGACTTCATATTGTGGATACCTTGAGTGTCTTCTAATTTCCAACGTTTCAAGGAAATCCAGTTCTTGTTTCTTATCACAAATATGTAGTACTTCTAGTTCTGTGATAGGTGTTAATAAATGGTTGGTGTCAAGTAGATGGTTGGTGTCAAGTAGATGGTTTGCGTCATGGGATTTATCTAGTTATTCTAATCTGTATGCTCGTAAGTGTTCACTGAATCGGATTTCAAAATTTCTAAGGGTCTGACCCAAATAGACAGCATTACATTCTGAACATTTGAGTTTATATATACCTGATTTCTTTAATGTTGGTATTTTTGTTTTAACATTTAACAATTTTGTACTTACGTTACTTTCTGTTGTAAAAGAAATTGTTGTATTCGTTGCTAAATATATTATCTTTGAAATATTATAAGAAATATTTCCTGTATATGTGATGGTTTTATAAGTTTTTATTTCTTCAGTTTGTTTAGGAAATATTAGTTGTAATGCCACTTTTTCCTCTTTTTTATTGATAAGCTCATTTATCATATGTAATGGATAACCGTTGGATGTTGCTATTTGTCTAATTGTATCAATCTCTTTATCAAAATTACATTTGTTCATAGAAACTGAAAATGCTCTATATATCATTGAATTGTATGCCGCTCCCTTATGTGACATTGGGTGATTGGAATTATATGGAATTGTCACATCAGTGTGTGTCGGTTTTCGGTAAATTGCATAATCAAGTACATTATTAACTCTTTGAATTTTCAAATCAAGAAAATTGATTGAGTTATTTTCTTCAACTTCTAATGTAAATTTAATTTTTGGGTGTAAATTATTAATGTGGTTGAAAAATATATCTAATTGTCGTTCACTACCTATAAAACAAGCTAATATGTCATCTACATATCTATACCAAAATAAAACGTTCTTTGGAATATTACTTTCAAAGATTTTTCTTTCTAAATTGTCCATAAAAATGTTTGCCAAAATAGGTGATATAGGGCTTCCCATTGTTAAACCTTCATTTTGAATATATATGTTATTGTCGAAAGTGAAATAATTCGAATTAATACATACATCAAACAAATTGAGTATATCTGATATTATTCCTGAATTCGTATTTTTATCGTCTAGTAATTTTCTTACAAGTATTAGACATTCTTTAGGAGGAATTTTAGTGAACATATTAGTAACGTCAAATGAAATAGCGTTATCTTGTAATTTGAATGCTTTTAGTTTCTTGATTAGTTCTATTGAATTTCTGATTGAGTATTTAGACTCATATCCGTATCTATTGAGTATATTGTTAAGTTTCTTTGCCAATATATTATTAGGAGTATTAACATAACAAACTACAGGTCTAATTGGTTCCGTTATTTTATGTAATTTAATGGTTCCATATAATTGTGGACAATGAGGACTCTTATTTATCATGGACCTCTTTTCGTAATCACTGAAAAGATAATTTGAATTATCAACAGTATCCCTTACATTATTTGATCAGACCCAACAAAGAAGTTTTCTAATAATTTAAGGGATATTGTTAATAATTCAAATTATCTTTTTAGTGATTACGAAAAGAGGTCCATGATAAATAAGAATCCTCATTGTCCACAATTATATGGAACCGTTAAATTACATAAAATAACGAAACCAATTAGACCTGTAATTTCTTATGTTAATACTCCTAATAATATATTGGCAAAGAAACTTAACAATATACTCAATTGTTACGGATATGAGATTAAATACTCAATTTGAAATTCAATAGAACTAATAAAAAAATTAAAAGCATTCAAATTACAAGATAACGCTAAGCTTATTTCATTTGACGTTACTAATATTCCTCCTAAAGAAAGTCTAATACTTGTTACAAAATTACTTAGAATAAAAATTTTAATTCAGGTCTAACATCAGATATACTCAATTTGTTTGATGTAAGTATTATTCATAATTATTTCACTTTTGACAATAACATAACTATTCAAAATGAAGGTTTACCAATCACCTACTTTGGCAAACATTTTTATGGACAGTTTAGAAAGAAAAATCTTTGAAAGTAATATTTCAAAAAACGTTTTATTTTGGTATAGATATGTAGATGACATATTAGCTTGTTTTATAGGTAGTGAACTAATTGTCAACCACATTAATAATTTACAACCAAAAATTAAATTTACCATAGAAGTTGAAGAAAATAACTTAATTAATTTTCTTCATTTGAAAATTCAAACAGTTAATCATGTACTTAATTATGCAATTTACCGAAAACCAACACACACTGATGTGACAATTCCATATAATTACAATCACCCAATGTCACATAAGCTAGCGGCATACAATTCAATGTTACATAGAGCATTTTCAGTTCCTATGAACAAATGTAATTTTGATAGAGAGGTCAATACAATTAGACAAACAGCAACATCCAACGGTTATCCATTAGATATGATAAATAAGCTAATTAATAAAAAAGAGGAAAAAGTGGCATTACAACTAATATTTCCTAAACAAACTTATGAAATAAAAACTTATAAAACCATCACATATGCAGGAAATATTTCTAAAAATATTTCAAAGATAATATATTTAGCAACGAATACAACAATTTCTTTTAAAACAGAAAGTAACGTGAGTACAAAATTGTTAAATGTTAAAACAAAAATACCAACATTAAAGAAATCAGGTATATATAAACTCAAATGTCCAGAATGTAATGCTGTCTATTTGGGTCAGACCCTTAGAAATTTTGAAATCCGATACAGTGAACACTTACGAGCATACAGATTTAAACCACTAAATAAATCCCATTACGCAAAACATCTACTAGACACCAACCATTCATTGACACCTAACACAGAACTAGAAGTACTACATATTTGTGATGAGAAACAAGAACTGGATTTCCTCGAAGAGTTGGAAATTAGAAGACAATTAAGAAACCCACAATATGAAGTCTTCAATGAACAGATGAATCTAGGGAGTTTTCCACTATTAAACTGTCTTCTTAAGTGATAATTGTAAAGATCAGCAGATATAGTTTTCCTGGTTTTCTATATCATTGCACAGTTATACTGATCTTAATTGGAAAACTGATATCCGGGCTAATAATATCTAAGCTTCAATATTTGTAATATCACATCTTCTTTTTTCTATTAACATATATTGAGTCAATCACAAGGTAGGTCACTTCTTGGTCTAGCCAAAAATAACTACTAATCATCAGGTAGGCATCAAATGAAATGTAATTTCTGTCATTCTGACGATGATATTCAGTTATCGAAACAATTGTCAATGTTTTAGAATTTTCAACATTCTTCATTATATTGTGGAATTAGCTAGAAACGTTGAGTTTCATTTAAAATACTAATATGAATAGATTCCACGAAGTAAGGGTCGAGAAACAATTTATTTGCCGTAAAATATAACAGTGAAAATACAGAGATCAAAATATACCTAAGAACAATAAAATTATATTCAATTATGAATGTTTATCTCGATAATTGATAATATAACAGCATATTCCGCACTATCAGTGTCTGGGTGTAACAACACACCATTCATCGGAACAATGTATCATAATGGTACCATTGATTGCTACAATGTAACTCGCACGTCAGGCAGTGTAATTGTGAGAGTTGGTGTAGTGGTGGTAAATAGTCTATTCAGTATGAGTTGGAATTTAAGAATATTCTGAAGTATATGATGTTATGGTTTTAATTAGAAGAGGTGTAAATTATTTTGAGCTTCCTCAACGTGTGATAAAAAAGTTTTTCATTCGTTCAAATGATATAAACTTTCAGAATGCTGAATTCATTTAATTGATAGGAATCAAAATAAATAAGAAATAGATTAGGATATCTACACCTTAAAAAATTATCACCTTTGAAAGTGTTAATAGTGATAGAATATAAAGAAATCGCTCATTCGATTAATGAATATTTCACATATTTTGTCTAGACATCATGAGCACACGGACTGGACTAAAAAGATATAGCAGGTACACAATCTTGTAAATGAAAAGCCATATTTCCATTATCAAGACCATGTAATTTCCTGACGAAACATCGACAGTTAAAACCATAAACAATGTTGGCGCGAGAGCAAAGCTCTAAAGTCAGCATTTACAAACCGGAAAATAATAATTCGATTCAATGTTCTGTAGTGTTGCGTCGCGTTGTTGAAAATATAATTCGTTGGGGAAGTGCATGTATATACATGGATTCACAATGTGGCAAACCAAGTGATTACGGTCCGCGACAATCCCTGCACTAATGCAAATTGGTTATATCAACCGTTACGCTGCCATTGTTCCGTAGATATCATTCGTATGTCATTTACAGGACTGCGGTTAGCGATCTGAACCATTCTATAATGGGTATTAGCAGCATGGAATGAATGATGTTCAATTAAAGATATTGACAAGACATTGGTTTGATAGTAGTCCTTTTTAAACTGTGTTAAAATGAACCATGTGCTGTATTTATACATGTTGTCAGTTTTAAGAACAATATTTCGAGATATTAAACGCTGGAAATAAATTCGTTCCATATTAGAACTGAAATTCATCCTTTGAAGAAATAATTTAAGGAAGGTCAACATCAAAATTAGATTTATTTTTCATAATATTATTGCGTAGAAAATTATAAATAGGATTTTGAGTCTCAAGAAGGTAACCAATCACAAATTAGTAACATCACAACGGGTAGTGAATCTTGAAAACGATGAAGAGTAATTTGAATATAGCAACGTAGCAATACATAAACTTGAAAAGAAAAGAAAGAACTATATGGAAAGGTTACAAATGAAGAATTTCAAAAACAAGCAGAGGAAACGGAAGACTGGACCTCTGAAGAAAGATGGAGAGTATATAGAGGACTAGTGACATCCTCATTAGAGAAAATTTAATAAGGATATAAGAAGTTAGACTTTCAGTAATTTGAACGACACAGTCAGTCGAAAGATAATTGAGTTTCTCTGCATTTGCTAATTCCTATATTTTTTAGATAGAATTATTTTTACTTTTTTCTTCACTGTCTTGTAATAAACTTTATTTTTTGTTATGAATTTGTCTGTTCTGCGCTGTATTTTACTTTATTTTTAACTTGATCCTCTGAGGTATATTCTAGTTTTATTATGTTGACTATTTTTAATTGTTCCTCTCATTACCTTTTGTTCTAAAACCAGGAGAAACCTGGAGAATATTTTATTTGAAAATCATATTGTGGTAGGTAATATGCTAGATCTCCTAATTATTCTTCCGTCCTTGATTTTGCATTATTATTTTCCAAGGGCTTGTGATCTGAGAAAACTTTAAACTTCCTACCAATCAACAGGTGCTGCCAGTATTTCCTACTCCCAATATACTGATATCTGCTTATATGTGAATAAGCAAGTTAGGATAAAAATGGTCAATATTGGGTGTGAGCAAATTTCTTTCATTCCATTCAATTACTTCTGGCATGCCTTAGTCCAGTTAAAAGTTTGTCCGTTCCTCAAAAGGTTATGTAATTGTATTGCTATGTTTGGCACATAGTTGTGATGAAAATTAATATTTCCGAAAAATTTACTAATATTTTGTCACGTCTTTGGAGTGGGAAAGTCTTTTATTGATGTCAAGTTCTCTCTCACTATGTATGATTCAGTATGTGATCTAGGTATTTAACTGAGTCAGCTACAAACGTGCATTTTGAAAATTTCAGTCGTAAACCTTCACTTTTTCTCCTTCTTCTTATTCTCGTCCCAAACGCTGTACAGCGTATAGGCGATCATCCACCAATAATTAGTTTATAACGCGTAATTGTCATTCCGCAGCTGGTGCGAGTATATCACCCACGTTCCTCAACCCGCACCAGTTTTGATATCACGTAACCACGAGTATTGTCTTCGTCATGGGCCTCTTTTTCCTTCTATTTTGCCAATTAGTATTAGTCTTAGTATGTCATATTTATTGCCTCGGAGTATGTGCCCCAGATAAGAGATCTTGCGTTGTTTTATAGTTGTTAATAGTTCGCGTTCGACGTTGGCTCTTCTAAGTACTTCCTCGTTTGTGACCCGGTCTACCCATGGGATCCTCAATAATCTGCGGAGTGTCCACATCTCTCAGGCATCTATGCGGTTCAAGGATTTTACTTTAAGTGTTGTATGTGTTAAGTATGTTATTATGTGCCAAATATAGCATTTTACCATGTGAATTTTTATGTTCAGCGACACTTCTCTTCGACATATATATCTTTGAAATTTAATAAAAGCAGTTGTTACCAATGCCGTCCGCATTTTTATCTCCATATCGCTATCCAATTTGTCATTGATGTTACAACCAAGGTATTTAAATTTGTTGACTCTTTCTATAGGCTTATCTTCAATCATTACTTGGGCCTGATTATGTTGGTCTTTGCTGATGATCATGAATTTTGTCTTATCGATGTTTATTGTAAGCCCATATTCCTTACCCACTATATTAATTCTGTTTAGAATGTGCTGTAGATCTGCCAAATCGGTTGCCAATATTGCAGTATCATCAGCATAACGTATGTTATTTATGGGTATTCCGTCTATTTTTATAACTTTTTGTTGATTTTCTAGGGCCTTCTGGAAAATAATCTCCAAGTATACGTTGAATAATAGCGAAGACAAAATACAGCCTTGACTAACACCATTTGTTATTTCTAATTCTTGGATTTTTGATGAGTTGTTAATACGAAGTACTGCTGTTCGATTCCAATATAGATTTTGGATAATTCTAAGATCTTTTGTGTCGAGACTAACTTGCTGTGATATTTCTAGCATGTGTTAATATTTAATCCTATCGAAAGCTTTCTGGTAGTCAATAAAGACTATGAAGACGTCTTAACGTTGGTCGTAACATTTTGTATGCAGTACATAGCCTCTCTGGTGCCCATTGCGTTTTTAAACCCAAATCGTGTGTTGCCGCTGTGCTCTTCACATCTCTTATATATTCTGCCGTGAAGAATTTTTAGAAATGCCTTTAACGCATGACTCATTAGGCTTATGTGTCTGTGGTTATCGCAGGTGTAGGCCTTACTCTTTTTCGGTAATGCTAATGCTCACTTTTTGTTGGAGTTATTCCTCTTCATTGAGGGAAAGAAACACCCTTCATGAATATTCAGTAGTAATACTATAAGTACTTGAAAATAATCAGGTTATACATAGATAACTTGTTGCATAATTACAAAGAGTGTCAGTTTGACAGTTTAAATCATCCGACCGCTAAGCGGGAGGATTATTCTATCAATCTGACACGATGAGTAATTATGCAGGAAGGGCTAATCTTAAAAGTTCTAGGCGATGCAAATAGAGGGATGTTAGTGGACTTACTCGAGATAGCGCATAATAAATGACTCTCGATGATATTGTCTACGTTTACACAACATACATGGATGCAGCAGGCATATGCTCTTTCGCATGCATCTGAAAACCCGTGCTATTGAATTAATTTGGTTGATGGACTAACACTTGTTGGGGAATCTGCATTAAACCAACATGAGATGTTTCATTCTTTCAATCTACCCATTGTGACAGTTGTTGCGGGATTCGATTTTTAATTGCAATAGTTTTTTAATTATAAGTTTTGTTCGAATGGCACTAGTATACCTAGGGGGTCAGAAATGATTGCCACAAATGAAAGAATAGTTATTTTAGAAGCCGTTTCTTGATTTGATACAATATTTTTAGAGTTGTACTCAAATTTGTATAAGCTGGGAACCCACGATATCCTGAGTGATTGATTAAATTGGAATTTTCTGAATTCAAATCCGAATTCCGAGAAAATTTTACATAGATTGCTTCTTAAATTTATAAGTGAGTTTCTATTTTTTGATGATCATCAACATAGAAATCCTTAGGTTACTCTCAAGTAGGAATTGTTTTAATAATTGACGAAATTTCTAACAGACAATGAGTGGCAAGAAAAGAGACTGAATCAGTCCCATATGTAACAGTATTCAAACGAAAATGCTTCACTTCCTCACTTGGTGAATTATGCCAAACTATTCGTAGCAAATCTCTTCCATCATGCTGGATTAATATTTAACTATACTTTTTTTTTAAATCGCCTATTAGAACGAAATTATGTTCTCCAATGCGAATAACAATCTTGAATTGTAGGGCAACTTTAAGTACATTATTTAAAGATAAATTTGTAGAAGATTTGCAAGCAGCGTCAAAAACAACCCTTAGTTTTATGGTGGAACTATCCGGTTTTTCAACGCTGTGATTGGGAATATAGTATATCGTAGTTTTTGAAGCATGATTACGTGTTATTTCAGACATATCTACAAAATCTTGATATTCCTGCATAAATACTCTATAGGACTTCCCTAGCTCTGTATTTTTTGTTAGTTTCTTTTTGAGGGAATAGAGTCTGTTAAGGGCAGAATGATCAGAATCACATAATTTGTAACGGTTCACTGTGACAGCCGGTATACAGAATTTGCTGAAATTGGCAATTTCGTTTATAAACTCAAATTAATTTGCGGCGAATGGTTCCTACGTATAGGCAACCAAAATCACTCCGGAAATTAAATGGTCTTATTCCCGGTGATTCAGTCATAAATGGCAATTTTGGCTACTTGTGAGTTAGGTACAAATGTCGCTGGGTAGCAGTAGACACATGGAATGTTAATTTCTTATTTTTAACAATAAATATCGAAGTCAATAATTTAAATCTTAACGGTCGCGCCGTGCGCATGACTAGATCAGTCTAAAAAGATCAGTCAGTAGAACGAGGGGACTTTGTACTGAACAATAAGAGAGAACGGAAGCCATCTTTACTGTTCGGTGTTCTTGTGGATAGTGCCTAATAAAATCTAAGGTAAACTATAAGTTATCATAATAAAATTAGCATAATTATAAAAGGACGTAATTTCTCTTACAGGCAAATCTGGTAAGGACGTTACCACGCACTTTGTAAGAAAGTTAGATAGACATTGTGCAAATAAGTCAAAAAAACGAGTCGGCCACTGCTTGTTTTATGTGCTATCACCATCATAGTTCGAAGTGGTTTGAAGAAAATCAGACCGACCGAGATCCTGCTGTACTCCGTTCAATTTTGTGTTTCTACTGTCTCTGTTCGATCTTGGTATAAACGAGAGTAATAGAGTGTCTGTGAGGACAGCAGATGGGATAGCGCAAGCTGTGGATGGGTTTGTAAATTTACCCCTAAATTAATGTGGAGTTGAAAAACTAATTAAGGTTTTGGTAGTACCGTCTTTAGCACATACCCTGATTTTGGGGACAGATGTGTGTAAAGATTTTAATATTACTGTTCGTTTTGATACAAATTCGTACTATGTAGGAGATAAAGATTTGTATCGTTCAGCTAGATTAGATTTGGTGAAGAAATTCGAAGTAGTCAGTAAAATTTGTTGTAGTACAGAGCTGTCCGAAGATCAGTTGGCCGATTTAGGTCAGGTTAAAGACCTTTTTCATAGCATCTCTTCGGAAAAGCTCAGTAGAACTAACAAAGTTATGCATGTTATTGATACAGAAGATCACGAACCAATTAAGCAGAGATACCACGTAATGTCACCATATAAGTTGAAAGTTCTTGAGAAGGAGTTAGATAAATTGTTAGCTTTGGGCCTTGTTAGGCCATCATCAAGTTCTTGGTCAAGCCCTGTTGTTATTACGGAAAAGTCAAATGGTGAGCCAAGATTTTGTTTTGACGGAAGGAGACTCAATGCAGTTACCAAGAAATGTGCATATCCCCTACCTCGCGTTGATCACATTTTAAGTAGACTTGCAGGTGCAAAGTTCCTCAGTAGTATTGATTTAAAGTCCGCTTTTTGGCAAATTTCTTTGTCCCCGGAGTCGTGTGAGAAGACAGCACTCGTGGTCCCAGGAAGAGGTTCATATGAGTTTATTGTTATGCCATTTGGCCTCTGTAATGCCGCTCAAATGTCGCAAAAACTGATAGATTCAATATTGGGCCCTGAGTAAGATCCTTACGTGTTTGTGTACTTGGATGATGTGATCATAGCCACCCCTGCTCTAGAACAACACTTAGAAATCCTTCGCATTGTTTATTCTCGTTTAAAAGAAGCCAATTTAACAATAAATTTTGACAAATGTCATTTTTGAATGCCTAGTTTAAAGTATTTGGGCCTATCTAGCTGGTATAGACGTTTTGTCCAGGTTCACTCGTCTATTATAGCTCCTATAACAGCTCTGCTAAAAGAAAAGAAAAAGTCACAGAAAATCCAATGGTCAGAGGAAGCAGATACAGCCTTTCATAGAATCAAAGAAGCCTTGGTATCGGCGCCGGTTTTGGCTGCGCCTGACTTTACGAAACTATTTTTCGTCCAGTGTGATGCGTCTAACTATGGATTGGGAGCTGTTTTGACCCAAAAGGTTGGAGGAGAGGAAGTGATAATTGCCTTTGCTTATCGGACATTGACGGAGGCGGAGAAAAAGTATACCGTTACAGAAAAGGAATGTGCAGCAGTTTTGTTCGGAGTTGATAAGTTCAGAGCATATATCGATGGAGTACATTTTACAGTCATAACTGACCATAGTTCACTATTATATTTAAGCAATTTAAAGAATCCGTCAGGACGCCTTGCTAGATGGGCAATGAGACTGAGCCAGTATGATATGGAAATAATTCACCGGAAAGGATCTCTTCACTCCCTTCCGGATGCGCTGTCTAGAGCACCAGTAGAAAATTGTGTGATAGAGGTCGATAGCACTATGGCAGATAGAGACGCATGGTATAGCAGGGTGAAACAAAAAATTCTATCATCTGCTGAAGGATATTCAGATTGGAAATTAGAAGAGGGTCGATTGTTCAAACGCACACTTAGGAGTTTATAAAACATTATGCCGTGTCCGTGAACTTTATTATTGGCCTCGTATATTACAAGATGTAAGAAAATGGGTTAAAGAGTGCACAATATGTGCAGAACAAAACATAGAGTCAGCCGCTCCCCCTGGATACATGGGTAGTCAAAAGAGCGTTTCCTTACCGTGGCGGTATGTATCAGTGGATGTATTGGGACCACTACCAAGATCAAAAAACGGATTTTCATATCTTCTAGTAGTGTCTGACTACTTCACCAAATATTGTCTATTTCATACCATGAGAAGAGCAGTTTCTTCTACTATTATGAAGTTTATCGAAAACCGAGTATTTTTAGTATTTGGGAGCCCACAAGTAATAGCGTGCGACAATGATACCCAGTTTATTGCCAAGGAGTTTCAGAGAGTAATGGAGCGATATGGAGTTAGAATATTTTACAACGCCAATTACCACCCTCAAGTTAACGCTGTTGGGAGAGTGAATCGGGCGATTACAACGGCCATTAGATCTTATTTGGATAAAACCGATCATCGTAGCTGGGATCAAAAAATTCATAAAATCGGATTTGCTTTGAGGACCGTGGTACATGAAGCTACTGGTTATTCGCCGAACTTTTTGAATTTCGGCAGATACATCTGTTCGAATTTGATTTAATTACAAAATTCTCCTGTGATTCTTTATTTTCAATTCCTCCTGTATAACACAATTCATACTTCATTCCATATAAAAAAAACCACAGATAATTGTATAACAATTTCTTTTCTCCACAAAACTACATGCGTCGGCTGAGATTCAACAGTCATATGACAGTTTCATTTAAATCTCTATCTTTCCCATTGGTTACATTCTCACATAACTTTCCTTGTTATCACCCACTCAAAACCACACATAAAAATATCCATAACAACACATATTCAATTTTTCATCATCATACAAAAAACCGTTGTTAGTCAAGTAACAAAAAAGCATTAAAAGACATAACACATTTCTTGTCATAAATGAATCATAAAAAGTAAAATATATCGATTACATTATACAATAAGAAATTGTGATATTCTTATTTGTGAAGCAACATGAACAATATGTAAAACTATACAAATATAAACTAAATGTACATGTAATCATCGGTTATCATTTAATATAACACTCAATTCATATACGTGTAAAAGTATTTATTATCGTCACATTAAGGCGGTTGGTCCTTCAGAACTCAGTGCAATCAAGTGAAAACGACATTCCGCAATTTTGCTTTTCCACCAAAAAAGAGGAAAACGCAAAACATGGCCCTTCTGTAGCCGGATCAAACCAGAAATAAGGCTCATAGAATTTGATCCTGAATTGAAAACAGTTTTGGCGGTACAATCCACAAGGGAAATGAAATTTTTCGAGACAGTACGCAAGTTCGCAGTGGAAACGAATAAGATAGACAAGAATTTGATCCTGAATTGAAAACAGATTTGGCGGTACAAATCCATAAGGAAAGTGAAATTCTTCGAGACAGTACGCAAGTTCGCAGTGGAAACGAACAAGACAAACAAGGTATATATGAAAAAAAAATGTATTACATTGTTAATTTCAAATTTAGTTGGGACATTTAATGACATTCTTCCATCACAACTTTGGAAAACAATCATTTAGATCATAAAATATTACTGAAATACCTAACATGACACATTGATTTGACTTTTATGTCAAATATTTCTGTCAAATAATTGAGATCATTGATAAAATGGATTTATTAAAAACACAACGTGCTAGTTGTAAGGCAGCAATTACACGTATTCATAAGTGGTTTCATAATAATTTGGACGAATCAGACAAGTATGCTTTCAAATCCCGCATAGATAATTTAGATAAATACTACTCAAAATATTCTGAGATTCAAGATCAAATAGAAATCATAGCCTCAGATCCTGAATTAGAATTTGATGATAGAAGCCAGATTGATGAAAAATATTATGTACTACACTGTAGACTACAAAATGCTTATGATAAATTAAATTTCAAATGTAATCAAATTACTCAATCAACCTTACATTCTCATCATGAAACACATATTAGATTGCCGTCAATAGAAATACCGAGACAGCACAAAATATAATGCCTTTATAGAACTGTTAAATGCATTAATAGTAAACAATTCCCGGCTGACATCCAAAATTGAAAAATTTTACTATTTGAAATCATACTTGAAAGGTGACCCGCTAAATTTAATTTCTCAATTACCAGTAAATGAAACTAATTCTGATGTAGCTTTAGACTTACTAAATTCCAAATACAATAATATAAGGCAGATTGTTACTGCCCATTTTAACCGTTTAACGGCCTGTAATAATATATTAAAATGTAACGCACAGCAATTAAGAATATTCACATCTGAAAATAGATCTATTGTAAAATCATTATTAAACTTGAATATCGGTAAGGAAGATTTATTCAATGCTTTAATTGTTCACATATTAAAAACAAAATTAGACTATAATACTAAAAGATCTCTTGAAGAAAAAGAGATTGATCAACATTTAAATACTAGTGACTATTTCACTCACCTACGAAATGAACCAATCAGAAGCTCTGTCAAGTTCGGCTTACCGATAATACCAAACTTGACTCTTGACTCTGATTGGCCTATCAAGTTCGGTGTTTTCAAATTTGTTTACAGTGCATGTGACAGTTAAACGTCAAATATAAGTGATTACGCTGTGCACGCATTCAAAAATGAGTAGATTTGGGATGAATTCTATCGAATCAATCAACGAAAAAATCGATGAAAATGTACCGAAAAATACGAGGAAATCGAAGGAGTACATTTGGAAGCAATTTACCAGATTTTGCGATGAACGAAAATACCTATTAGATGAAGCAACGCCTGTCGAGAGACTAGCTATTATTTTGAAGGACTGGGGCTTCAACATGAGGAAAATCGATGGTTCTGATTACAAGGAATGTGTTGTGAAGACGATTTGGAATGTGAGTGCTAGATTATTGCAAGAAAAATTCTATAATGAATATGAACTTTTTTGCCAATTTCCTCTAATCCTGCCGAATTTCAGATTTTTTATCTTTCACTCTGTTTGTGAAATAGTCTAATAAAATTCCACTCGTGATTGAATTTATCTTATAAGTCTGTCTTTCATTTATGATCTCAACTGAATTGATTCGAGAAAACACCACTCGTCCTGAATTCAGTTTCGTTCAAAAATGAATCGACAGACTTATCGCGAAAATTCAATCACTTGTGGTATTACTACTGATAATTTTTTTGATTTTTTGGAAAAAAAATGTACTGTTTTGGAAAACTTGTTGACCCGAGATCCTAAACCTGATACATCCCATCATCATCGTAATCAGTCTTCTAATGTGACCACTCCACCCAACAGGGTAACTTTACTTTTAAATCAACACTCACTTCCCAAACAAAACTCACCTCATTACAATGATCAACGCAATCAACCCTCGTCTAGTGCATATCATAGTTCCCCTTACCCATCTCCAACATGCTCATTTTGCAAGGAAACATCTCGGTTTTTAATAAATAAATACTCTATATCGGCATTAGGTATTACTCAATCATTTTCAATTCAAAATGTTTCGAAAACGGTACACAGTATCGAGTACCATTCCATTACAATATTGTCACTAGTTTGGACATAATCGTAAACTTTTTAGAAAACCTTTTATCTTGAAAACGCACCCTGTGCAGTATTCTACATGTCCTAGTAGCGTGGTCACATTTTTGAAACACCCTGTATATATCACTTACATATCACTTATTTTCCTTCAACCTTTCGATGAACATTTAAAAATTATACATTTTTGGGTTCATAGGTTATTAAAATTATGTAAATATATTGATTATAATATATTTATGAAATAATTAAAAAATCTTAGTGTTTTACTTTTACTTCAGAGCATTTTCTAAAGTACGGACAGAAGCGATTATTAAAATTAAAATCATGAAATAGAGTCTTTGTAAAAACTAACTTAAAGACGTCAATAAAATGTCAAGAAGAGTAGAATACCTACGTTAGACATTCAATCAACAACATTACATGAGGTATGATGAAAATGAATTGATTAATTAATTTGTAATAAATTAGACTTTTTTATATCATGTTTGTCCTTTACTGAAAATTGGATTATTATTTTCTTGTTTTTGAACGCGAATTCGTGATTTTCATATTTTTCATGTTTGTGTAAAGCTGTTGATTCCATTTATTCTGTTTTCTAAATATTGTGTTGTCATTCCTATGTAAGTTTTTGGACATTTCAAACATGGTACGGAGTAGATTCCACGAAGTAAGGGTCGAGACAATTAATTTCATGGTATGGAGTATATAACATGTGAATTCTTAGTATTTTTGGTTTAGTTTCTTAATTTGGAGAATAGCAGCGATAACGTGTTATCTAATTTATGGTTATATATATATATATATATATATATATATATATATATATATATATATATATATATATATATATAGAAGATAGTCTTTGTCGACTAATTAGGTATAAAACCACGAATATTGAGGTAACGGCAAGTTAATTAAAGAAAACTGTTAACTTGCCGTTACCCCAATATTCGTGGTTTTATATATATATATATATATATATATATATGTCACAATTATAATACTTAGCATGTCATAATGCGTCGTTAATTGCAGAAAAAGGGAGAAATATCTGTTTTTGTTACAAGAAGAATTTTATATAGTTATTGTTTATTCTCATGTATTCTATTAGTGTTTTTAAATGAAACTCAAGGTCTCTAGTTAATTCCACAAGATAATACAAGTTATTGAAAATTCTAAAAAATTGACAATTGTTTCGATAAATCAATATCATTTATCGAAACAATTGTCAATTTTTTAGAATTTTCAATAACTTGTATTATATTGTGGAATTAACTAGAGACCTTGAGTTTCATTTAAAAACACTAATATGAGCATATTCCACGAAGTAAGGGTCGAGTCAATTTCTCATGTATTCTGTATATATGTCTGGAGACTATATATTAACACTGAAAACTGGCGTAATTGATCTATTCACATTATTCTAAAGACCGACAATGAACTGTGACTTTACGGTATTTAGTTTCCTTGAAACGTGTATTCGATTATAATTCTGTATATTTATTCATAATGTAACCAGAGCATAAATTAATAATAATAATTTTGACTTCGAGACAGTGAACATGCAAAGGTTGTATTTTGCCATAAAATTTATGGATGTTCCCAAATCGGACGGCTCTCTATCCCTGATCGGAGTAAATACATTAGAGATAACAGAATGTGCTTTAGGTGTCTAGGTTATAAACACACAATCCTTAATTGTGTAATACTTCTCAGTTCTTTCCTGTTTGTATTTGTTCTTATGATGACCCCCGACCGGTATTATCCTGGAAAATGTAATCGAGTCGGAACTATTCTTATCCAACACCAGTGTAATGGGATCGGTAATCCTTCGGGTTGCCTTTTTCTCTGTTGGTAGTGACCGGAAGGCCCCACTGTACACTCCTATCCAAAGAACAAAATCGTTGCAGCGTGCTGTCACCAGTGCCTAGCGGCACAAAATGTAGAACCAGGAATCTCCCTGCGGGATTACCTCGAGGGAGGGGTTCTTCCTGGCTCGAGCGATCAAGGTCATCGTGGGGCCCCTTGGGCTTATACAGTGTGCCAAGCCCGAGTTCGTAATGCAGGTCGAGTGGGCCCGTCGAATTTGGCGGGTGAGGGTTGAGGTTAAAGGAAATAAACTGAAAGGTTGAATAAGTACAAGCATATATTACAAAAAAAATTAAAATATATACGAAAGTTTTTGAAATCGAATAAATATAATAACTCGGCTCTCTCCTGATTTTTTGGATAGCCTACGTGATATAAAAAAATAACAAAGTAACGAGCGGAATTTCTTTTTGGGTACTTAACCTGAATAAGTATGGTACCCTATACACTACAGTAAATCATATAACGAACAGTAGTATGCTGAAAGTCTCAAAAAAAATAGTAACTAATACACCTTTTAGCGATAATAATGTTGGATATCCTTCACAAAAATTAAGGCAATAAATAGAAATCAAACGTAATTTTATGAATCAGAACAAATTAGATAACCTGTAAACCATATATCTATATTGCCAAAATTTCTGGGATTGGAAAGAAATGATTACGAATCTCGTGAAATGTATTTAACTGGTACAATATATAAAAGAAGAAAATCTATATCCCCTATTTTGAATTCTAATTACGTTTCTCGTAAAATTTGAATATGAGAAATACAATCTAGATCAATAAAATTCAGAAGATTAATTATGAGGTCTCCGGTATCTGGATTTCCGGTAATATGACTGAAAAATTATCGGTTGAAACTTTAAGATAGGACTAAATACGATCCCTTGTACAATATAAATATCTGTGCGCTATTTCAAATAATCAGAATATATAGGGAGATGGTCCCTGAACATAAGATAAATACCTATAACTGTTTAGATTCTACCAGTAGATGAGGGGCGCAGATGTATATGATACACTAGATATGGCCGAAAAAAGAACTGTGGGGTCCCCTACCTTTTTTGGGACACCCGGTTAAGTCAAAGCAAATATAATACGACAGATCAATACAATATATAATAAGTTTAATTGTACGTTAAAAACTTACGTTTTGGAATATCAATAGTCACAAACTGCACACTATTACTGTTGAGGGTGAAGGGACCGTCAGTACTTAGACTGGCCTCTTCGGGGAGAGATACTGTCTCTGCCTTTGATTCAAATTTTCTCGTTATTTATTCTAAATTTTACCTTGTGTGAAGGTTAGTTTCCTATATCATTATTTTTTAATTTGTAACGTATTGGTAAACAAAGCATGACACAATCGCCATCTGTAATGTTTTATTAACCTTGCAATAACACATTTTGTTTGTATCAATTTCTTTCGTTGAGGTCAACAGTTATTATTTATTTCGAATTAAGAAAAGATTTGTCTATATAGGGCGTTCTTAAAATTTTCTATGTCATATCTCGTGTTTATTACAATTATATTTCGGCAAAATCATGTTCCATATGTCACAAAAGACATCACACTTCACTCCATCTAAACAATTCTCCCCCCAGACAAAACTCTGACACAAGATCTGTCGATAGAAATGACACTCCGATCTTCGCCATGACCCATTCTTTTCATTCCATATTAAATGAACCATGCAACCTACACTCTCTCGCAACACAGCCTTCAACTCAACATTCACTCGCTGATCATTCATTACCCAACTCACTTAAAAGGAACACCTCTAATCAGCTCTCTTGTAACACAACTCATAGCTCTAACCCTATCAACATTTCAACATGCTCATTCTGTAACAAAGCAGGTCATAAAATTTATTCTTGCTCATACTTCAGAACACTCTCTACACTTGACCGCAAAAAATATATACTAAATAACAAAATGTGCACAGCATGTCTGGGCTCCAGACACACGTTCACCCATTGCTCGTCTACCGGTGTATGTGCCATTTGCAGAAACAAGCACCACACTTTACTTCACTTAACCCTTTACATTCACAAACAAAAAACATCATTTAGATCTTTGAACATAAACCCTAACCATTCACCACCAATGCAACAATCTCCAGAATATTATCGTCAAGAAACGTACTGTTCTGAACAAGACTCATTCACAACACCTTACGGATAGCCCCTCTCATACTCATCATACTCATTCTTCTGGTGTGACCAAACCACTTTTAATCCAAACTTACCCTCAAAAACACTCTAATTCACAAAACACTCTTAACTCATAATTCATTTTCAAACCAACACTTACACTCAAATAAACGATTCACTTTCTTACTCAACGCTCTTCCAGTGCAGGATAGCACTCATTCATTCCTTAAACTTTTTCTTGTCAAGAAAACCAAACGTTTAGTCCTCTGGAAGAGGACAGTGATTAACCCCTAAACTTATACTTAGACACTTAAGAAAAACAAAAAAACTTTGTGAAAAACTTAAACTCATACTTAGACATTGAGAAACAAATACTTTAACATTTAAAACCCTGGACGATTAAAGAACCTTAGACATTTTGACATGAAAATTACTCTTATGTGAATACCTGGATAAAGGTATTGAAAAGAAGAAGAAGATAACTTGGTTAAAAAGAAGAAGATGATACTTGGTTGAAAATATGAAGATGCTTGGTTGAAGAAGAAGATACATGGTTGAAAAAGATGATACTTGGATAATATTAACACTTGGGTGACGTTTAGAAGAAAACGGCATCCCCTCTTACTCATATGTTACTTAAAAAATTACATTGACGACACTTTGGATTTGAAACGACTTGACAAAAACATTATATGCATATCTTATCCTCCCTCTTCTTCACGAGAATATAAATAACTCTCCTTTACATTAATTAAAACATTTTAAAAACTCATTCTTCCCCGCAAAAGAGTCGGGTCACCTTAACACAAACATCTATAATCATAAAAACGTATACAAAAACAATCTCAAAAGAGTTAGAAAAAACTCTCTCATCATACTTATACACTCGTGGTCACTACCTTACATTTACTTTCATGCTAACTCAAACTTACATTATTTCTTGCACTCGCATACAATTGCACCTTAATCAAACTTATACTCATACTCATATTGGCAGTCACATTTAAACTAACATTCGTAATACTTTCACATTTATTCGTATTTACATTTGCATTTACATTCATTCGTACTTACTCTTACTCACTTGTTGTTGCACGCACTCGTACTTGCTCTAGTCTCATGAGCACACTCTCTTACTCGCATATACATTCTTAATATAGATTGTACTCAATACATTCACAATGAATTCCAATATTACTTACACTCTCACTTGAATTCACAACCTCATTCCAATTATAGTCGCACTCGTAGTAGCACTCACTAGCTTGATATTACAAAGAGAACATATACGTTTAGGACACAGTGGTCCTCAAAATGTATTAGCCAATATCCTTTTACAATTTTGGCCCATTTACGGCCTGCGTAAAATCAAGCGCATCATAAACAAATGTCTAGTGTGCCACAGGTTCAAGGCTATAACAGCACAGCAAATCATGTCTGATCTACCTGCATGTCGTGTAACATCTCCTGTCCCTTCCAGACGACTGGAGTCGACTTCGCGGGACCATTCTCAATAAAATCATCTCATCTGAAGCAAGCTCCGGTATCCAAACCTTACTCTTCTACAACATAATCATGTTGTAATCACTGACACTCTTTCTATCTCTCTACTATTATAATACATACATTCGTATCGTTTACAACTCTAGTCCATTTCTAGAGTATATTGCTCACATTCTTATCATTCACACCTCTAAAAAACAAGAACTAGCATACATCTAGACCTCTTGTTCATTCGTTACATTCATGACGTTAGAGTCCTTACACCACTGTAACATCAAAATTTATCATTTCTCATATTCATGATATTAGAGTCCTTACAACACTCTAACATCAACCCTAAACATTCATTTACACTCATGACACCAGTGTCCTTATACCACTCTGACACTAACATTAAGTTATTTTTACAACCCCTATACATTTATATAATTATTTACAATTAATCACTTTCATTCATAATCCTGTATCAGAGCCCTATACACTATCACGTTATCTAACCCTTTCACTAACATCAGTATTCGATGTCAGAAAGCAGTCATCTCTCACCTTTGTTCCCGCGCCTCCAATAACATCCCTTCTGATGGGCGGTACTATGGCAAATTGCAGTCTTGCAAAGATGTGGATCTATCAAACATAAATAGAGATCGGTATGGCCAAGTAATAGATAAACTTCCAGAACTTTACCTTGAGGTTCGTAGACATCTGGCAGCATCGTATAAGAAGAATGCCCATTCATATAACTTACGCTGAAGGCCCCAAAACATTTATAATATGGGAGACAAGGTTTGGAAGAGGAGCCATGTCTTGTCCAGAAAGGGAGACATTTTTTCGTCGAAATTGCCCCCAAAACATATTTTGTGCCCTGTGAGTAAAGTTGTTTCCAATTTAGTATATGAACTTGTAGGTCCAGAGGAAAAAAATTGGAAAATATCATGTTAAGGATCTTAAACCATATACAGGAGACGTAGATAAGAATGAATGAAGCTTGAGGGCGGAGTTTGTCTGTGGCAGCGATTAGGTGATTGGCGGGTGATTGCGGGTCTATTATTTTCCTGATGTGGTGTGTATTATCTGGTAGTCGTTTTCATTTATCTGTAGTAATTTTCTACATTCCTGTCATGGTTGTTGTTGGGTAATCGCATAAGACTTAGTTTTACCTTTTAATTGGTAGATTTATTCATTTAGTTATGTATTGTTACCACTATTTTGGAAACTCTTATGGTTGGTTGAGGTTGGCATTTCGATTTTCGAAACTCGAGATGTTTTTTTTCCGACATGTCGATTATGGGGTTCTTGCTTTGACCAGGATGAGAGGGTTTTTAATATGTTTAGCGAAACAATATAACATTTTGTTAGTTAAAATTGGTTTAGGGGATTAAAAATTAGTCATTTCTAGCGGTGGGTGTTGGAAACGTTATAGGTTCTCGTGAAAAAATATTCTCGTACCTCAAATATTTTTTTTACTAAGCTGAGGGGGTGTGTAACGGTTCACTGTGACAGCCGGTATACAGAATTTGCTGAAATTGGCAATGTCGTTTATAAACTCAAATTAATTTGCGGCGAATGGTTCCTACGTATAGGCAACCAAAATCACTCCGGAAATTGAATGGTGCCATCTTTACTGTTCGGTGTTCTTGTGGATAGTGCTTAATAAAATCTAAGGTAAACTATAAGTTATTATAATAAAATTAGCATAATTATAAAAGGACGTAATTTGTCTTACAGACAAATCTGGTAAAGACGTTACCACGCACTTTGTAAGTAAGTTAGATAGACATTGTGCAAATAAGCCAAAAAAACGAGGCGGCAACTGCTTGTTTTATGTGCTATCCCCATCATAGTTCGAAGTGGTTCGAAGAAAACCAAACCGACCGAGATCCTGCTGTACACCGTTGAATTTTGTGACAACAACGCTACTGATTGCGCAACTTTTGTGATAGGGCGCTTCACCCCATCACACTAAGGCATAACACATTAACACTTACATAGGTGCATTATTAGAGCTGACATAAGCAACCCGATTGGCGTGCTTTCTGGAGCCCGTGAGGGTTCGAGTTTAAATAATTTCATCCCCTAGGAGAATCGTGAGTAGACCACCGTTGAATTAAAGATGTTGAAAAGTGTTTCATTCGCTTAATACCTAAATGCTTATTGTTTTTTTAGATATAGTAAGTAATTGTATTTTTTTATATTATTCTTATTGTGAACAATCTGCAGCTGTGGGTTGGGAAATTTCTTTATTATTTCGGCAATCATTCCTATTTAATTACCCTCAGATAGTCTTTATTCTGGGGTGATATTGTGTACAATATTTCTGTGGCAGAAAGTCAAAAAGGCATAACTCAAAAATTCACGTTTTACAGCAGAATTAAAAAACTGACTTTATTGGATTTCGCTTATCAGCAATGAAGATACGAAGAATTTTGTTACGTAAAACAAAAGAGATTTAGGTCGGGAATTAGAAAAACACTTTTTTGAGTTTTTTTTTTCAAAAATGCTACGGTAAAACCTTTTTTTTAATTGGAACTCAGAGTTGTGCCTTGAATTAAATGTTCTGACTTTCTGACAAAAAGGCATAACTTTAGTTAACTAGATAGCCACCTAATATAGAATCTGACAAAAGGCAGCATCTAAACATATTCCCTTCTGTCAAAATATTTTTTGTGATTGATATAATAAAAAGATTCAGTAAGTGTAGATATAGTGTATGCTTTATTATTCTTAATAATAATTATTTAAAAAACAAATAATCAAATTTTACAAAAAAACAACATTAGGACAAGCAAAAATTAAAATTCTTCACCACTGAAATAATTATCAATGTCTGGATCGACATCCCTACTTTCTTCAGACGAAGTTTTTAGGTTTCTATAGAAAAGTTTAGCACTCTCATCGACGAGATCTAACAATTCTAATAAATTTTGTGCTTTTTTTTTGTCTATTAGTCTGTCAGTGTCATATAGAACTTTGAAATCAAAGTTTGCATTTAAAGGTGTTGTCTTCCTTTTAAAGTTTATTTTTTCAAAAGGGCAGTTTTCCTCTAAACTATTTTTAAATTGTACTATGCCAAATTCGTGTTCATACCTCAGCCATTTTACTGGCCTCCATGAAAACTTTTCTTTCGTTTCGGTGATTTTTAGATTTACAAGTGGACCCTTTAACAATGCCGCAAAATCCAGGAAGTTCTCTCGCTTCATTTCGACAACTGTAAATTTGTTTGCTTTCGAACCTTGATTGCCTGCAAGCCTAACAAGGTTGTACCAGTCTCGAGGAAGGTGTATGTTATAGGGACTTCTTTTTTTCGCTTTTTCAATAATGGCATGATCAGAGTCGCACTCCATGTGCGTATGCCCTGGCACAAGAAATTTATGGTCAATAATTTTTATGTTGTTACTTGCAGATGCTACATAAGACAACATAGCAGCTACATGTGAATTTTTATTTTGGCCGCCACATGTGTCGCTGTAGCAAATGATGTGCTCCGTTTCTTTTAATTCGGAAAAATATTTGTGAAGACAGATGCGATCTCGTTTGCACCTCGTCCAGCAATTGCTTCGTGCCACATAAAGTGCATTGATTTTTGGGTCACACAATCATGAACTGTTAAATTATAGGTGTGAAGTTGTCTTTTGTAAAATACGGTACCTGTCGAAAGGTATGGGGTGGGTAGCACTTGTTGCAAATCAAAAACTATAACTTTTGTGTTTGGCGCATTGGTAGATAAAAGTTTGTCATCTCTTTTACTATTATAAGCTTTATCAGCATCTAAATGGTGTTGAGTTAATTGCTCTTTAAGCTGATCTTTAATATTGTCATTTGAAGAACTTTGAATTTTCATATGAAAACATCACATGTGTTGCAGGTATCGTTGCTCGGCTTTTTAAACTTCAAATTTAAATTATCAACAGCTTGTGAATAGATTTTAATTGAAACAGGCTTCACTCCATCTTTCATTGCTTCTTCACAGTAAAGTTTATGCATTTTAGCCTTTGTTAAATCAGCTGCTAAATATTTTTTTTCGGTGTGTCGTCGAGAATAGTGGGACTCGTACGCAGGGAATTTTTTAATATGATCAACTACTCTTTGCAAACTACTTTCTGATAGTTTGTGGCTCGGGGCATGTTTACCGCGCTTGTCTAAATATGGAATGCCACTATCAGAAGCAAGTTTCTTTTTAGTAACAAACAGAATGAATTTATTTGTTTCGTCAAAAGTGGCACAAAAGCATTCTTTGCACACTTGAAACCTTTTGCTTTTGACTTCCAAAAAGTACAAAAATGTTTTTTCTCTATTTTTTGCCTTACCTCGAGCATCGCTTTTAAGAGTTGCAATTTTTTTGTCGTCACAACTGATTAAACTTGCAATATAAGATACTCGTCGGTCATAGTTTCCCATTTTCCAATAATCATTAAATAAAATAAGCCTTGTAGCCTCATCTATCTGTTCTCTGCATTTTCTTCTGCAATTTAATTTCAGTGGTCATTTTTCTTTCTCTAACTGGCTATTGACTGCTTGAGATGTACGCTTTGCCGGAGTTTTTGCAAACTTTTATTTCTTTTTTTCTTTGTCTTTTTTCAGAAATTTTTTTGGGTTTTGGATTTTGCTTTGAAGCACTTGATCCACTGGGCTTGTTAAGGTTATTTTCTTTATCTGAATCTGAAGTTTCAGAGTTTGGATTTTCCTTTGAAGCACTTGATCCACTGGGCTTGTTAAGGTTATTTATTTTATCTGAATCTGAAGTTTCAGAGTCTTCTTCTTCAGCAGTATAATCCGGATCTTGCACACTATCATCCGAGTCTTCAACAAAAGTGTATTGTTCCAAGCACACTATAACAAAATTAAAAAATCAATACCGAGTTCTTATAAATACCTATTAACGACCAACTGGCTATGAAATGAACAAAATTGACGCGCTTACATGAGTGATTAAGCACGAACAAAAAACGTTTTTGTTTATTCTATAGCCAGTTGGTCTTTACAAACATTTATAAAAAAAAGCAATAATTTTCTGTACTTATCTGCATTTAAATAAAAAATATTTTAAAAGGCATTAATTGAATTAGCTTACCGTTTTGAAAGTTGTTGCTGACACTCTCAGGAAATAGCTCATTTTTGTCGTATTTGTAATCATTAAAACAATTGACGGACGTGCCTGTCTCATTTGCAACTGGTGGATGAAATACTAAAAAAAAAATTGAGCAATTTAAATTTAAAATATTTTAATACCAACCTTCACCATCTAAATGATATTTAATTCGGACAGCTTTTTTTAATAAACTTTGCTGAACATTTTGGCCACCTGGCAGTTCTACAATGAAAAAAAAAACAAAGTACCGATCTACTTATTATTATTATTTCAAAATAATAAAAGGATTAATTTTCATCATTGTAAACTTTATTTGATTGAATTGTTTGATATTATTTTTAAATGTTTTTAATTAACCAATAATATTTTTTATTAAAATAGAACGCTAATTAAATTTTTAAATAAATCAAGTTTTATTTTCTTTAACAAATTCTATAACTTTTTTGACTAGGCTTTGTTAATTTGCCTTATTTAAAGCAATTCCGCACTAGAATGAATACAAACACGTTTTCTTTTATTATTTTTTTAAATTCTGTAATAAAAAAATACGATAAAGAATACTTACGGCAGTTGGCCACCATTAATTCGGTGCACTTGCTTACACTCATCATCAGTCTACACACATCACACCTACTGCAGTGATTATAGTGAAATGCGAAAGAATCCGTACCGAAGGGGTGTTTTTAATAGACTTTCCGCATAGACAATCGTACGAAACGTGCCGAAATTACACGATTATTAAATTCTAGATAATTTCTTACCGACAAAAAGACATATATCTAAATAAGACCGAAACATTTTGTCGGCATTCGAAACCGACAAAGAGTCATAAGTCGACTTATGCCGCTTTGTCTGACTAGATTTCCCCGAAAATATGATTCAACTGTAGTTATGCTCTTATGTCGGATGACAAGGTTAAAAAATATTATAATATCTAAAGATATACCTTCCTGTCAAAAAAATAAAAAATAAAAAAAATTGTTAACTCCAATTATATCTTTATGCAAGGAAGAAAAAATATTTTTCATTCAGATATTCCCTTATGTTAAAAAAAACCGTTATTTTAAAGGAATATAGATAAACCCTTTTGCCAGATTATCAAGCTTGAAAAATGCTATCGATCGGTATAAATAACTCATTTTGCAAAAAAAATTACTTATGCCCTTTTGACTTTCTGCCACAGATTTAATGGTACCACCTATGTTATACAAAAGTTTATCTATAAACTTATTAGTAAGTGATCTAGTCAGATTTAAATTTTAATTCGTTAATACCGAAAATTATTTATTACGCAAATTATTTATTTCGCAACTGTTATTAAATTTATACCGTATCCGCATTTGACCTATTTTATTGTCCCATTCCTCTGGCGATTTTTCGTCATGGCGCCCCTAGCTTACTACTAAAATACATCATCTTTAAATATTCGTTATTTGTTTATTTTTCTTGGAAAAAGTAGGACTAGTATTTCCTCAATCTCTCCCCTGAGTTAGCATTCTGTAGTTGGACTTACAGAATAGGGTCATAAATGTTGTGAAAGTTAATTTACACTTCTTATATCTGTGGTTAACATGATGGCTTGTTATGCTGTCAGAGCAGGCCATTAATATATGTCAAATATGTTTACTTCTTTTTTAAGTTATGAAATAGATATTAGTTCTCTGTATGTTGTTGTTAAGGTGTGAAATAAATGTCTCTCGTTAATTATCAAAACCATTTTTATTAATACAATTTATAACAGGTTATGGGCCCAGAGACCCAGTCCACAAACTGATTTATGTTTTATTAGTATTCTAGCCAAAAGTGTGCTGTATACTGTTTAAGCAGTTTGATGGTTCATGGTAAAACTTTCATTGTTTTATATTGATAATTCTTAGCCAAAAGTGTGCTACAAAATGGCGGATCGAGAAGACATTAGTCACATTGTACCGTTTAATGGTTGTGAAATAGAACGATGGAAATTTAGAATGAAACTATACATGAGAAAAAAGGGCTGGCTTAGTTTAATCGAAAATCAAATTCCAGCGAAAAGAAATCAGACAGATGAATGGACACAAAGAGATGTCGAATGTATGGAATTCATTTCAAGTAAAATCTCTGATAAATATTTGTATTTGGTGACAAATAAATCTCATGCAAAAGAGATGTGGGATGCTGTTATCACTAGTTTTGATCATGAATCAGAAGCAAAAATGGCAGAAATCAGAAGTAAGCTGTTTTCAATGAAATATAATAATAATTCAAAAGTTTTGGACTATATAATGGAATTTAGAAGTTTTGCTGATAAACTGCATGCATATGGTGACTTGATGAAAAGAGGGGCCTATATCACTCAATTATTAAGGTCATTTCCAAAAGAATTTTTACCCATTAAAGTAGTATTGGAAAGCAAGGCTGATGAATTATCTTGGGAAGAAGTACAATCAAGGCTAGTTTCCTTTAATGCTGATTTAGAAGGAGAAAAATCTAATAATGATGAAGATAATCCTAGGGCATTTATGGCAAAGTTCAAAGGTCATAAATCTACAAGCTATAGCAAGTTTCCTCATAATGATGAGAAAAATAAATCAAGAGAACAAAAGCCTTTTATTAGATGTTATTACTGTGGCAAACCAGGTCATATAAAAAGAAACTGCTATAAATTGAAAAACAAGGAAAGTAATTCTAGTAATGGCTCTGGAAATCAAACTAGACTAGATAGGGCAGCTCATAACACAGAAGTTACAGGTGACAAATTTTCTTTCTTGGCAAATTTGGAGGACAGTCTCGAGGACAGTTCAAGAATGGAAGAAAATCCGGTAAGCTGTGTTAGTGTCATTTCCGGCTTAATCGATTCTGGTTGTAATGCGCATATGATTAATTGTAGAGAAGGTTTGGTTGACTTTGAAAAATTGGATGAACCAAAGAAAATTGGAAGTGCAAAAAATGGTCAACACATGTTATCAAGTAATGTTGGTAAATTGAATATTATTACTAATGAAGGTATAACTGGTGAGTTGAAAAATGTATTCTTAGTACCTGAATTGCGACAAAATTTGTTTTCTGTTCGCCAGATTGATAAATCAGGGGGTCTTGTAATTTTTGGAAACGATGAGGTGAAAGTAGTTTATAATGATAAAATTATTGCTAGAGGTTTTGTCGAAGGTGATTTATATAAAATTGATTTTACTGTTAAAAGTGAGTTGGAGGCAAATGCTACAAATATAGATACTTATGATATATGGCATCAAAGATTATGTCATCTAGGTAGATCTGGTATGAAAGAATTAATTAACAGAGGTGTTTTAGATGGCGCTGATTTGAACGGATTATCTAAGATATGTGAGAAATGTATTTTAGGAAAACATGCTAAATCTCCACAACCAGAAGTAGTACACAAAAACTCTGAAAAGGTGATTGATATGGTACATAGTGATGTATGTGAAATCACCTCAGGATCTTCTTGGGATAAGAAAAATTATTTTGTCACATTTATTGATGACTACAGTAGTTTTGTTATGGTGTATTTTTTGGAAAGAAAATCTCAAGTTCTTGGGAAATTTAAACAGTATGAAGCAATGGTGAGAAATATGTTTGGAAGAGGTATCAAAATACTGAAATGTGATAATGGTGGTGAATATACATCAAACGAGTTTAAGGCCTTTTGTTATGAAAAAGGTATCCAATTAGAGTATACCATTCCTAGAAATCCCCAACAAAATGGAAAATCTGAACGAATGAATAGGACCTTGTCTGAAAAGGCAAGATCAATGTTGTTTGATAGCGGTCTTGATATGTTTCTATGGACAGAAGCAATAGCATGTGCAGCATATACAAAAAATAGATCTCCTTTAAAGGATAAACGTATCCCTGCTGAAATTTGGTTTCAAACTAAGATAGACTGTCAGGGATTTATTGATTATTCTCGTTTGAAGGTTTTTGGCTGTACTGTTTTTGCTAAAATAGATGATGAATTACGTAATCATAAACTATCACCTAAAAGTATTAAATGTGCCTTTGTAGGATACACTCCTAATGGTTATTTATGTTACAATCCAGAAGAAAGAAAGGTTTTTGCAAGTAGACATAATATTTTTGTAGAGAATGAAATTTTTAGTAAAAACAAAACTGATGAATCCACAAATTCAATTGATGAAGATTTATCAACTTCATCTAATTTAGATAATATTGTAAGCGTCCATTCCAGACCTAAACGAAATCGTGAACTACCTTCTTATTCACAGGATTATGAAATTAGTTCATTATTTTGTGAACTTGATCATGATACCCATAATTTACCTCGTACATTTGACGATGCTATGAATTCCCCTGATGTATCAAACTGGTCTATTGCTATTTGTAAAGAATTTGAATCAATCAAGAAAAATAATGTTTGGAAATTAGTAGACAAAAAGGATGATATTAATGTTATTGATACTCGCTGGGTTTTTGTAATGAAATATGATACTGATTTAAACCAATATTTCTATAAAGCCAGACTTGTTGCCAAGGGTTTTATGCAAATATATGGTATTGATTATTCTGAGATCTTTAGTCCAGTTACAAGAATTTATACTGTTCGTATGTTATTATCAATTGCTGTTCAAAAGGGTTGGCCCATATGGCAATTAGATGTAAAAACGGCATTCTTAAATAGTAATTTGTCAGAAAATGTTTATATTTCTATTCCAGAAGGATTTTCTGAATTTCATGACAGTAATATTGATGTAAGTAATAAAATATTGAAATTAAACAAAGCCTTGTATGGATTAAAACAAGCTCCTGTAGAATGGAATCGTTGTTTTACAGTTTATTTAGAAAACATTGGTTTGATCAGGTGCAAATCTGACTATTGTATGTATGTTTATCATAAAAAGGATGATATTGTTATTTTAATGATTTATGTAGATGATGTAATGATGACTGGTTCCATTCAAGTGTTGTTAAATTTCTTTAAAGATAAATTATTGTCAAAATTTGAAATGAAAGATCTTGGTAATGTTAAAAAATTTCTTGGTTTAAACATAGATTATGATATGACAAAGGGTGTGCTTACTATAGATCAAGAGGATGCTATATATAAATTACTGAATAAGTACAATATTAAAGATACCAAATCTTATAGTACACCAATGGAAATAAAGTTGAAATTGCAACCATCATCAAATGCTACAGATGAATTTATACAGGAAGAATATCGTTCGTTATTAGGATCACTAATGTATATTATGTTAGGGAGTAGGCCTGATATAAACTATGCTATAAGCTACTTAGCTCGTTTTCAAAATAAGGCTTCTAAAGAGCACCTAAAATACTTGAAAAGATGTGTTATATATTTAAAATGTACTCATGATCGGAAGTTGATTTATAAATCACGATATAAACCTGATGGTCAAGAAGTTGATATTCTATATTCATATAGTGATGCTGACTTTGCAAATGAAATGGATCGTAAATCAATTTCTGGTTGCTTAATTGAAGTGTATGGTAACTCTGTATTCTGGCAATCTAAAAAACAAGGTATAGTAACTTTGAGTTCAACAGAAGCTGAGTATGTTGCATTGGCTAATACATGTTCATTTACCATATATTTCAGATCATTATTATCTGAATTGAATTTGTTTCAAAAAGAGAATTACTCGACTACAGTGTATGTTGATAATTTAGGAACTGTAAATTTAGCGAATACATGGAAAAATAATTCTAGATGTAAGCATTTAGATATTAAGTACCATTTTGTTCATCAACATGTTACAGAGTTGAAAACAATTGTACTGAAATACTTAGAGTCGAAAGAAATGAAAGCAGACATTTTTACCAAGTCCTTAGGAACTCAACAGTTTAACTACTTATGCCAGAAAATTGGAATTAATTAACATTTTATGTCAATATTGTTTTATTTAAGTTTATGATAACATCTTTTGTATTTTGATGAGGAGTGTAAATTGAGGGAGGATGTTGTGAAAGTTAATTTACACTTCTTATATCTGTGGTTAACATGATGGCTTGTTATGCTGTCAGAGCAGGCCATTAATATATGTCAAATATGGTTACTTCTTTTTTAAGTTATGAAATAGATATTAGTTCTCTGTATGTTGTTGTTAAGGTGTGAAATAAATGTCTCTCGTTAATTATCAAAACCATTTTTATTAATACAATTTATAACAATAAATTCCTTGAAATTATCCTTCAATGGGAACTTTACAACGAATCTACCAATTACACTTCGACACGTATTTTGCTGAAAATTATTTTTCACAGTCCATCTCCTCTTTAGTTAGTTTTTATCTTTAAAACGTTTTATTCTTCTAATAATTTTGCAATCTGCTTCCCAATATCTTTTTTATCTTCAATTGTGTAACCATATGGCCTTTTCCGGCAGTGTTTTCATACTAATATATCAATGTCTGCTTCATAATCTTTCACCGTTTCGATGTCATATTTGCCCTTTGCAAATACTTTATCCATTGCTTTCTATCCAGTCGTCAATCTCAGCTTGTTTTTGCTAGTCCAGATGATTTATGCAAATTTTGAAGTTTTCTTCACTAAAGTTTATTAAATTATCTTATTATATTTCCCTATACATATTAATGTCTGATTTTATTTTTTCTGTAGAATTTTCAGTATTTATTTCCTTAGAAATATCATTATCTGACTTTTCTGTTTCCTTAGAAACCATTTCACTTCTTTGCAAGAGCTCTTTCCGATGGATTTCTATGTTTTCAGTTTGAGTTATAGGAACTTCTTTGATTGATTTCATTTTGAATTATGTAAATCGTTTCATACCATCTAGTCCAAATAAAAAATCGTAATCGAATATTTTGTTGTGGTTTGTGGTGGTCCAGATATTAGAAAGACTATCAAAAAGCTGTTTTCCCGTATGGAAAGCTCCTTGATGAACTAAATGTCTTCGTGCCATCGAATCCCAAAGATGTTCGATGCGATTGAGATCGGGGGAAAACGTAGGCCATGGTAAAACATTGTTTTGCGCATTTTCCAGATTATCATACATGAGCTAGAAATTCGGGCAAACTTGTGCAGCATATGGACGCACAATAGGTTGCAGAATGTTATCGCGATAACTGGCGGCATTAAAATAGCTATCCAGTAAAACGAGCTCAGTTATTCCTCCAAAACGAATGCCGCCCCGTACCATAATTTTACCACTATACACCTCCTGGACATCGGCTAGACGTTCCACATCATCTTCACACACGAACTCTACGCGTATCAGGGTGAAAACCAAAGCGAGACTCATCCGTGAAGAGTACAGTACGCCATTCTTAATGTCCCCAGAGTAAGTGCTTGTGTACCCATGCTAATTTTATACGACGATTGCCCCTAATGAATAGGGGTACCCAAAGCGGTCTACGGGCATTAAGGTTGAACTCGTGTAACCAGTTTCTCACAGTTTGGCCACTCATAACGGTGTAGCTCACTTGCTAACTGACCTGAAATGATTGTCCGATCTCGTAATGCCTGTAAGCGAATATAACGGTCTTGTAGAGCATTCGTTGCTCATGTACGGCCAGTATGTCTTCCTCTAATATCGCCATCCCACGGTATCTTCTAATGAAACGACAAATAACACTGGGCGATGAATTAAAGACTTCAGCCACACTTCTATAGTTTCGGCCCGCTTCAACCATCCCTATTACTCTAAGTTGCTCTCCGCTTCTTAAATGTCGTCTTTCCATCTGTATCCACTCACAAACACTAATTCGAATAACAAAAATTACTATAAACTTTGTACACACCGATACCAACAATAAAACACGGCTACCATATTTTTGCCAACAATACAAAAACAGGTATCAACATTTTATGAATCGCTGTTGACTCAAATACTTTACATTATAAAAAATATGTACAAAAATTTCAAGATAATACCGGGGCTCTTAGAGAAGTTATAACAAATTTAAATCTTCTTCCCTAGATTATTTTAATTTGTGTAGTCTCTCTCTCTCTCTCTCTCTCTCTCTCTCTCTCTACTCGCTTCCTCAATCATGAGGGTCGTGACCTCTCTGGAATGTCTCTACTCCTCTTTCTATTGTCCCTTTCCACATTTCTCGATCTTTAGCCTGGTGAAACGATACGTGAAGGGGTTGATATGTGACTTTGATTTGATCAGACCATCTCATAGGCGATCGGCCTCTACTTCTCTTTCTCTGTACTTCTACAATCACTATAAGCTTGTCTATATTGTCATCTCGTCTTCTAGCTACATGTCCAAAGTATTGCAACACTTTCTTCATGCATAATGATGATAGTCTGGTGGTTACACTTATCTCTACTAGTATCGACTGATTAGTTCTCCTCGCGGTCCAGGGGATTCTAAGCAATCTCCTGTAGCACCACAGTTCAAAGGAATCAATATATTTGCGTTCTTTAGCTATAAATGTGTCCACGATTCTGAGCCGTATCAAAAGATTGGAAAGACCAATGTTCGTACCAGATTCATTTTAGTGTTTTTGGTTATGTATGAGCTCTTCCATATTTTGGTAAGTCTCAGCAACGCACTCTTGGCCAAGGTTATTATTCTTTTAACCTCCTCTACGCATCCATCCATGTTGCTTATCACTGACCCCAGATATGTAAAGCTGCTTACCCTCTCAAGATCGTCAAGCAGGTGAGTCCTGTTCACGACGTTATGCTTATCCGCTATCATTAATTTTGTTTTGGTTTTGTTTATTGCCAGACCAAACTTTCTACTCTGTTTAAGAGAGGCGCTATTTCCTCCCCCAAATATGGTGGTATCATCATCATAGCGTAAGTTGCTTATCCGATATCCCCCAACAAGAATTCCACCTTCCCATTCATCTAGGGAGTTCCTCATTATAGCTTCGCCATAGATGTTAAAGAGTGTAGGTGATAAAATGCACCCTTGTCTCACACCTCTTTGTGGGTGGAAGTCTCGACTAATCATATCTTCTATTTTGACTACAGCAGTACTTTCCATGTAAAGATTTTTTATTAAGTTGATCAAGTGATCTGGAACGCTCATTTAATTGAGTACTCCCCATAACCAATTCCAGTTGGCAAAGTCGAAAGCCTTTTTGTAGTGTATAAAGCACATTATCATGGGGACATTATATTCGCGGCATTTTTCTATCATTTGTCTCATGTTAACAATTTGATTTCGAGTGCCTTTACCTTTCACGAAACCGACCTGTTCTCTTGTAATTTCGTTGTCCACGTAGTGCCTCAGTCGATTATTTTTAATACGTAGCAACACTTTGCTTGTGTGTGATAGCAGCGAGAGTGTGCGATAGTTATTACATTTTCGAGTGAAGCCTTTCTTGTGCAGTGGAATCATAATCGATGTTGTCCAGTCTTGGGGGCATATTTCGGTCTTCCATATTAAATTACATATTGTGTGTATGATATTGACTCCCTCCTCGCAAAATTCTTTAATAATTGCCCCTGTGATTTAATCAATACATGGCGATTTATTATTTTTTAGTTTTCTAATGGCTTCTTCTACTTCATTATTGGTTTGCAGTTGTGTATCGTTCCTTTGTTTGTCGCAATAGTGTAGTAAGGAATGGAAAAATGGGTGGAAGTAAATATACAAAACTAACTATAGCCGACACTGATAGATGTGAAGTAAATGGAGTATGGAAGAATTGGTCTATTGATATTACTGAAATAATGTACGGTGCCATTTACATAGGAAGCACCAGATGAAAAACTATTATGAAATTTTTGTCTGCTAGTTTTCGTTAGAAAAAATTTGCATCCCTTGAAAGTGAACATACACCTACGAAAATTGTGGTAAAAGACACAAAAGTATTTTAGAGATTATAAAAAAGTCACTCACAAAAATTGTTCGACATAAATAATTTTATCACTCGCTTTATGCAAAAATAGTCCTAATTGGACCCGAAACATGCAGGTATAACATATTTCAACAAAGTTATCATGTATCGTCAAAAATAAGTTCACTGTATACGAGTTTCCTTTACATACCATCTACCTTCGGGAATTTGTGAGACCGTATTACTCTTTGACGGCGCTTTTTTTATGAATATATCTAAAGAAACGGGAAAGAATAATTTAAGCCGAACGAAATCCCGCATAATGCGGACAAAGGTCACCGCGCCCGCCATAATGGAATCCTACTGCTATTCTGCTTGGGAAACTCTAACACAATTTGTCCATCAACTGTCCGTGTTCCTTGAGGCGCTTTCAGATTTCATCTACAACATAGCAACGTTGCCGATGATGAAACTATATAACTAAGTGAAACAAAACGTATTGATATCAACGATAATATCATTTACACTGGATATAACCAATAAAATAATGTATCGGTTATACAATAATTATTTGTATAACAAGCACCGACTCGTTTTGTTATACTAGTGCAGTATGCGCAATTAACCGCAAAGCGGTGAATGGCGCAAAGCACGAGTACTACAAAAGTCATTTTGACATAAGTTTCACACAATATTTTGTATAATTCGCATTTATTGATTTTTTTGAATAAAATAGAATTACATTATCCCTGTTATTAAGCTAGGAATGATTTGAATTAAAGTTGGCAATTCTGTATATTCCTAATTGGTCAGATCCCAGCCGGTTTCACTCAGCACTTTTGACATATATTATTATCGAATAGTTGTGTAAATTGTAAACAAACTTTGGTTTAAGCAAATAGAGGTTAATTATTTGTTTAAAATAGAGCTTTTGGCTTTGGTAGGTATAATTTGTTCATCTACCGCAGGATATTCTTATTTCGGAATAAGATGCATGTGTCCTTTCAGATAATTTAATAGCGGACGGATTTTGAGTAGCTTCTCATGATCTGTTTGTCCTGCAGGTATATGACCAAGATTATCAGAAAAATTTCCCAAAGATTACAAATCATCATGTTATGTATGAAAGGCTGACCCAAATGAGAACTCCAGTAATATCTTGTAGATGGTAAATGAACCATAGACATATACATGATTATTCCAAGGAATTGTTCAAACTCATCTTCTGGTAATGAAAGTGGCTTATCAGGTCTATTTTGCGTACACTACAAATTGAACCGAAACTTAATTTGCTCTTCAGTATAAAAGAATTTGAAATATTGCGCAAGTGAAACCAGATTTTCTAATTCAGGAGGCATATTTTTAGAATAAAAAAATTGTAAATTCTCAGGTTGTACCGCAATATGTGAAGATGTCTAATCTATTGGACGTTTCTTGTTATTGGCCCGTTTCCAATTATATTTTTTTCTCTAACGTTCTAAGAGTGGCAAATCGTCCTCACTATCAGTTTCTGATATTATACTTATATCTTCATATGCATCATATTCATATTCTGAATCGGCTCCTTTTACAAACACAACTTCATCGTTTTTCATGTCGTTTTCGGAAAGATTGTCATCGTCACTAATATTTGTATCAGGTATATTTATATAAGTTCGTCCGTAAAATTGTGCGGGATCCATGTACATATAAAACAAGTACTATATACATCCAGATGCATAATGCACTGAGTCGTTTTGTAGTACTAGTGCGATATGCGCAATTAACAGCGAAGCGGTGAATGGCGCAAGGCACGAGTACTACAAAAGTCATTTTGACATAACTTTCACACAATATTCTTTATAATTCGCATTTATTGATTTTTTCAAATAAAATAGAATTACATTATTCCTGTTTTTAAGCTAGGAGTGATTTGAATTTAAATTGGCAATTCTGTATATTCCTAAATGGTCAGATCCCAGCCTGTTTTACTCAGCACTTTTGACATATATTATTATCGAATAGTTGTGTAAATTGTAAACAAACTTTGGTTTAAGCAAATAGTGGTTAATTATTTGTTTAAAATAGAGCTTTTGGCTTTGGTTGGTATAATTTGTTCATCTACCGCAGGATATTCTTATTTCGGAATAAGATGCATGCGTCCTTTCAGATAAATTAATAGCGGACGGATTTTGAGTAGCTTCTCATGATCTGTTTGTCCTTCAGGTATATAACCAAGATTATCAGAAAAATTGATGATACTTTCTATCTTTTCCCAAAGATTACAAATCATCATGTTATGTAAGAAAGGCTGACCCAAATAAGAACTCCAGTAATATCTTGTAGATGGTAAATGAACCATAGACATATACATGATTATTCCAAGGAATTGTTCAAACTCGTCTTGTGGTAATGAAAGTGGCTTATCAGGTCTATTTCGCGATTTTCTATTTCAGGAGGCATATTTTTAGAATAAAAAAATTGAAAATTTTCAGGTTGTACCGAAACATGTGAAGATGTCCAATCTATTGGACGTTTCTTGTTATTGACCAGTTTTGATTTATATTTTTTTCTCCAACGTTCTAAGAGTGGCAAATCGTCCTCACTATCAGTTTCTGATATTATACCTATTTCTTCATATGCATCATATTCATATTCTGAATCGATTTCTTCTACAAGCACAACATCATCGTTTTTCATGTCGTTTTCGGAAAGATTGTCATCATCACTAATATTTCTATCAGGTATATTTATATAAGTTCGTCTGTAAAATCGTGCGGGATCCATATACATATAAAACAAGTACTACATATATAGATCCAGATGCATAATGAGCTGTATATGTCACGTAATGAATTTATAATGTAGTTACAAAAAGCTAGGACATACCTTCAAAATATTTACAGTAAATTACTCCTCAAATGTGTATTTATTATATAAAATATTCGTCACTTACTACATCTCAAAACAAATACAAAATTTCAGTTTATAGGAACTGGGTGCACAAGCTTAGTCACGCAGACAACTGACCTTCAAAAAAACCGCGGAAATAGTGAAATAAAATTGACAGGTAAAGAATATATCTCCTAAAAGTTGTTTGAAATGAATTTTTTAAAATGTTATACTTCTGCCTAATAGAGAACGCTACTTATATATTAAAATTATTTGTCTCTTATGTGTCCTATTACGCGGTAAGGAGTTAATTTGCTAGCTAGAACCAGGCTAGACCATTTTATAATTTGTTTCAAGTTAAGGTTAAAGTCAAATGTCAAATTAAAATACATACAATAACCAACTATATGATACTAAAAAAGTGACACTGTAAACAATGTTATAGTTTATTTACGATAAGAAGTCGATGACGTTGCAAAACAAAATATTGTGATGTTGCCAAGCCTTTACTTAACGAAAACTAGAAAAGTCAATCTGATGTTAGATTGACAGTTCTTCTTTTTTATTGTTCCGTGCCTCGTAGGGCGTAAGTAAAAAATATTTATTTAAAAATAAAAGGCTTGTATGATAGGCTTGATTAATTTAATATAAATATTTATTCATGAAAAACTTTGGATAAGATACAAGAAACAGTAACCAATCATTCTATATTCGAATTAACACCTAATTATTTTACATAGAAGATTGTTAAATGACGAACTGTAGGTCCTTATACCTTATTATATGCTCTATAGAACCATCTTCAAGAGCACTGCAAGGGTTTACGCTAACAGGAATCATCTTCATGCAAATTTAAATATTGTTTCTTTATACAATATCTATTATACTTATTATAATAAAAATAGAATGGAAAAGAAAAATATAGATACACAAAATAAAATTTTGTTACAAGATATAAAAATAAAAGATCTCCCATTTTATCAGTATTATTTATGTAGAGATACTGTGGTCGTTATTTTAATTTGTGTATTATAAAATAACTGTTCCTAATTAATTTAATAATAGTTATTAGTGATTTTGAAAAGGTGGAAATAAAGCAAATTGTATAAAAATATACAAAAAATAAAACACAAGATTTCCACTACTCCTCTACAAAATCATCACTATCTTCATCATCACTGTCAACATTAATAATAAGTGGAGGCACATCCTGTCTATCAAATACTACTTCTCTATCCCACCCATCTTGTATAATTTTTCCAGTAAGCTCTACTGTCTTTGACCAAATATCAGGAGTCACTTTTTCTAAAGGCTTTTTCCATACACCTATTGCTTCTTCTGTTGAAGAACGTTCCTACAAAATGCATATATTTAAACAAAATAAGTTATCTAAGTATTACCATAATATATTGAAAAATATTTATATCAACTTACCGTTGTACTAAATTTAATAATTGGGTTTTTAGGAAAGTATTTTCAAAAGGAATATAATTTTGTATCAACCAGTTCTGTATACTAGCTTTTTGGTAGCTGTTGTTGGTACTTTATTGATCACTGTACTGTGGCGTCAACATATACGCAGACAAAAATTTACGAAAAATTTAAGAAACATTTAACGAAAAATTTAACGAAAAATTTTACGAAAAATTTTACAAAAAACTTGACGAACAATTTTAGGAAAAATTTTCGAAAAATTTTGCGAATTATTTTACGAAAAATTTAACGAAAAATTTCACGAAAAATTTTACAAAAAATTTTTCGAACAATTTTAAGAAAAAAGAGACGCTTCGACGCTCCTTCGACGCTCGTTCGACGCTCGTTCGACGCTCGTTCGACGGTCGTTCGACGCTTGTCTGACGCTCGTCTGACGCTCGTTCAACGCTCGTTCAACGCTCGTTCGACGCTCGATCGACGTTAGTTCGCCGCTCCTTCAACGCTTGTTCAGCATAGACGCAAACAAAAATTTATGAAAAATTTTACAAAAAATTTTACGAAAAAATTTACGAAAAATTTTAAAAAAAATTTTACGAAAAATTTTACGAAAAATTATTCGAAAAATTTTACGGGAAAATTCCAAGAAAAATTTTACAAAAAATTTTACGAAAAATGTTTCGAACAATTTTATGAAAAACATGACGAAAAATTCAACGCTCGTGGGCGCTCGTTCGACGCTCGTTCGACGCTTGTTCAACATAGACGCAGACAAAAATTTACGAAAAATTTTACAAAAAGTTTCAAGAAAAATTTTACGAAAAATTTTACGAAAAATTTTACAAGAAATTTATGGAAAAGAGACGAAAAATTGAACACTCTTCGACACTCGTTCGACGCTCCACCGACGCTCGTTCGACACTCAACTGACGCTCGTTTAACGCTCGTTCGACGCTCGATCGACGTTTGTTCGACGCTCCTTCAACGCTAGTTCAACATAGACGCAGACAAAAATTTACGAAAAATTTTACAAAAAATTTTACGAAAAAATCGAAAAATTTTACGAAAAATTATTCCAAAAATTTTACGAAAAATTTTAGGAAAAATTTTCGAAATATTTTACGAAAAATTTTGAGAAAAATTTTACAAAAAATTTCGAACGAAAAGTTTTACGAACAATTTTATGTAAAACATGACGAAAAATTCAACGCTCGTGAACGCTCGTTCGACGCTCATTCGACGCTTGTTCAACATAGACGCAGACAAAAATTTACGAAAAATTTCAAGAAAAATTTTACAAGAAATTTATGGAAAAGAGACGAAAAATTGAACGCTCTTCGACGCACGTTAGACGCTCCACCGACGCTCGTTCGACACTCGTCTGACGCTCGTTCGACGCTCCTTCAACGCTAGTTCAACATAGACGAAGACAAAAATTTACGAAAAATTTTACAAAAAATTTTACGAACAATTTTAAGAAAAAAGAGACGCTTCGACGCTCCTTCGACGCTCGTTCGACGCTCGTTCGACGGTCGTTCGACGGTCGTTCGACGCTTGTCTGACGCTCGTCTGACGCTCGTTCAACGCTCGTTCAACGCTCGTTCGACGCTCGATCGACGTTAGTTCGACGCTCCTTCAACGCTTGTTCAGCATAGACGCAAACAAAAATTTATGAAAAATTTTACAAAAAATTTTACGAAAGAATTTACGAAAAATTTTACAAAAAATTTTACGAAAAATTTTACGAAAAATTTTACGAAAAATTTTTCGAAAAATTTTACGGGAAAATTCCAAGAAAAATTTTACAAAAAATTTTACGAAAAATGTTTCGAACAATTTTATGAAAAACATGACGAGAAATTCAACGCTCGTGGGCGCTCGTTCGACGCTCGTTCGACGCTTGTTCAACATAGACGCAGACAAAAATTTACGAAAAATTTTACAAAAAATTTCAAGAAAAATTTTACGAAAAATTTTACAAGAAATTTATGGAAAAGAGACGAAAAATTGAACACTCTCCGACGCTCGTTCGACGCTCTACCGACGCTCTTTCGACGCTCGTTCGACACTCAACTGACGCTCGTTCAACGCTCGTTCGACGCTCGATCGACGTTTGTTCGACGCTCCTTCAACGCTAGTTCAACATAGACGCAGACAAAAATTTACGAAAAATTTTACAAAAAATTTTACGAAAAAATCGAAAAATTTTACGAAAAATTATTCCAAAAATTTTACGAAAAATTTTAGGAAAAATTTTCGAAATATTTTACGAAAAATTTTAAGAGAAATTTTACAAAAAATTTCGAACGAAAAGTTTTACGAACAATTTTATGTAAAACATGACGAAAAATTCAACGCTCGTGAACGCTCGTTCGACGCTCATTCGACGCTTGTTCAACATATACAAGAAATTTATGGAAAAGAGACGAAAAATTGAACGCTCTTCGACGCTCGTTAGACGCTCTACCGACGCTCGTTCGACGCTCGTTCGACACTCGTCTGACGCTCGTTCGACGCTCCTTCAACGCTAGTTCAACATAGACGAAGACAAAAATTTACGAAAAATTTTACAAAAAATTTTACGAACAATTTTACGAAAAAATCGAAAAACTTTACGGAAGAATTTTACGAAAAATTATTCGAAAAATTTTACGAAAAATTTTAAGAAAAATTTTCGAAAAATTTTAGGAAAAATTTTAAGAAAAATTTTCGAAAAATTTTACAAAAAATTTCGAACGAAAAGTTTTACGAACAATTTTATGTAAAACATGACGAAAAATTCAACGCTCGTGGACGCTCGTTCAACGCTCATTCGACGCTCGTTCAACGCTTATTCGACGCTCGTACGACGCTTGTTCAACATAGACGCAGACAAAAAATTACGAAAAATTTTACAAAAAATTTTACGAAAAATTTTACAAAAAATTTTACGAAAAATTTTACGAAAAATTGTTCGTGAAATTTTAGGAAGAATTTTCAAAAAATTTTACGAAAAATTCTACGAAAACTTTTAGGAAAAGTTTTACGAAAAATTATTCGAGAAATTTTAGGAAAAATTTTCGAAAACTTTTACGAAAAATTCTACGAAAAATTTTAGGAAAAATTTTAGGGAAAATTTCACGAAAACTTTCACGAAAAATTTTACAAATTATTTTACGAACAATTTTATGAGAAAGACGAAAAATTCAACGCTCGTCTGACGCTCGTTCAACGCTCTTTTTGACGCTTGTTCGGCGCTCGTTCAACGCTTGTTCAACATAGACGCAGACAAAAATTTACGAAAAATTTTACGAAAAATTTTACAAAAAATTTTAAGAACAATTTTATGAAAAAGAGACGAAAATTCAACGCTCGTTCGAAGCTCGATCAACGCTTGTTCGACGCTCGTTCACGCTTGTTCAACATAGACGCAGACAAAATTTTACGAAAAATTTAACGAAAAATTTTACAAAAAATTTCACAAAAAATTTTACAAGATTTTACAAAAAATTTTACGAAAAATTTTAGGAAAAATTTCAAACGAAAAGTTTTACGATCAATTTTATGAAAAAGATGACGAAAAATTCTACGCTCGTGGGTGCTCGATCGACGCTCGTGGGTGCTCGATCGACGCTCGTTCGACGCTCGTACGACACTTGTTCAACAAAGACGCAGACAAAAATTTACGAAAAATTTTACAAAAAATTTTACGAAAAATTTTATATAAAAATTTACGAAACATTTCACGAAAAACTTTGCAAAAAATGTTACGAACAATTTTACGAAAAATTTTACGGAAAAATTTTGAGATTTTCGAAAAATTTTACAAAAAATTTTACGAAAAATCTAAGGAAAAATTTTCTAAATATTTTACAAAAAATTTACGAAAAATTTTTCGAACAATTTTATGAAAAAGATGACGAAAAATTCAACGCTCGTGGGCGCTCGTTCGAAACTCGTTCGACGCTCGTACCAAGCTTGTTAAACATAGACGCAATTCTACGAAAAATTTTACAGAAAATTTGTGAAAAAGAGACGAAAAATTGAACGCTCTTCGACGCTCGTTCGACGCTACACCGACGCTCGTTCGATGCTCGTCTGACGCTCGTTCAACGCTCGTTCGACGCTCGATCGACATTTGTTCGACGCTCCTTCAACGCTAGTTCAACATGGACGCAGACAAAAATTTACGAAAAATTTTACAAAAAATTTTACGAACAATTTTACGCTCGTACGACCTTGTTCAACATAGACGCAGACAAAAATTTACGAAAAACTTTACGAAAAATTTTACGAAAAATTGTTACGAACAATATTACGGACAAATTATTCGAAAAATTTTACAGAGAAATTTCTAGAAAAATTTTCGAAAAAATTAACAAAAAATTTTACGAAAAATTTTACGAACAAAGACGACGAAAAATTCAACGCTCGATCGACGCTCGTTCGACGATCGTTCGTTGCTCGTCTATGTTGAACAAGCGTCGTACGAGCGTCAAACGAGCGTCGAACGAGCGTCGAACGAGCATCCACGAGCGTTGAATTTTTCGTCATGTTCGTAAAACTTTTCGTTCGAAATTTTTTGTAAAATTTTTCGAAAATTTTTCGTAAAATTTGTCGTAAAATTTTTTGTAAAATTCTCCGTAAATTTTTGTCTGCGTCTATGTTGAACAAGCGTCGTACGAACGTCGAACGAGCATCCACGAGCGTTGAATTTTTCGTCATGTTTTACATAAAATTAATCGTAAAACTTTTTGTTCGAAATTTTTTGTAAAATTTTTCTTGAGAGTTTTCCGTAAAATTTTTCAATTTTTTCGTAAAATTGATCGTAAAATTTTTTGTAAAATTTTTCGTAAATTTTTGTCTGCGTCTTTGTTGAACTAGCGTTGAAGGAGCGTCGAACAAACGTCGATCGAGCGTCGAACGAGTGTCGGACGAGCGTTGAACGAGCGACAGACGAGTGTTGAACGAGCGTCGAACGAGCGTCGAACGAGCGTCGAACGAGTGTAGAACGAGCGTCGAACGAGAGTCGAACGAGCGTCGGTGTAGCGTCGAACGAGCGTCGAAGAGCGTTCAATTTTTCGTGTCATTTTCACAAATTTTCTGTAAAATTTTCCGTAGAATTGCGTATATCTTTAACAAGCTTAGTACGGCGTCGAACGAGTTTCGAACGAGCGCTCACGAGAGTTGAATTTTTCGTCATCTTTTTCATAAAATTGTTCGAAAAATTTTTCTCAAAATTTTTGTAAAATGTTTTGAAAATTTTTCTTGGAATTTTCCCGTAACATTTTTTGAATAATTTTTCGTAAAATTTTTCGTAAGATATTTCTAAAATTTTTCCTTAAATTTTTCGTAAAATTTTCCGTAAAATTATTCGAAGAATTTTACGGAAGAATTCCAAGAAAAATTTTACAAAAAATTTTACGAAAAATGTTTCGTACAATTTTATGAAAAATTCAACGCTCGTGGGCGCTCGTTCAACGCTTATTCGACGCTCGTACGACGCTTGTTCAACATAGACGCAGACAAAAATTTACGAAAAATTTTACAAAAAATTTCAAGAAAAAATTCACGAAAAATTTAACAAGAAATTTATGGAAAAGAGACGAAAAATTGAACACTCTTCGACGCTTGTTCGACGCTCCACCGACGCTCGTTCGACACTCAACTGACGCTCGTTTAACGCTCGTTCGACGCTCGATCGACGTTTGTTCGACGCTCCTTCAACGCTAGTTCAACATAGACGCAGACAAAAATTTACGAAAAATTTTACAAAAAATTTTACGAAAAAATCGAAAAATTTTACGGAAGAATTTTACGAAAAATTATTCGAAAAATTTTACGAAAAATCTTAGGAAAAATTTTCGAAATATTTTACGAAAAGTTTTACAAAAAATTTTCAACGAAAAGTTTTACGAACAATTTTATGTGAAACATGACGAAAAATTCAACGCTCGTTCGACGCTCATTCGACGCTTGTTCAACATAGACGCAGACAAAAATTTACGAAAAATTTCACAAAAAATTTCAAGAAAAAATTCACGAAAAATTTAACAAGAAATTTATGGAAAAGAGACGAAAAATTGAACACTCTTCGACGCTTGTTCGACGCTCCACCGACGCTCGTTCGACACTCAACTGACGCTCGTTTAACGCTCGTTCGACGCTCGATCGACGTTTGTTCGACGCTTCTTCAACGCTAGTTCAACATAGACGCAGACAAAAATTTACGAAAAATTTTACAAAAAATTTTACGAAAAAATCGAAAAATTTTACGGAAGAATTTTACGAAAAATTATTCGAAAAATTTTACGAAAAATCTTAGGAAAAATTTTCGAAATATTTTACGAAAAATTTTACAAAAAATTTCGAACGAAAAGTTTTACGAACAATTTTATGTAAAACATGACGAAAAATTCAACGCTCGTTCGACGCTCATTCGACGCTTGTTCAACATAGACGCAGACAAAAATTTACGAAAAATTTTACAAAAAATTTGAAGAAAAATTTTACAAGAAATTAATGGAAAAGAGACGAAAAATTGAACGCTCTTCGACGCTCGTTAGACGCTCCACCGACGCTCGTTCGACGCTCGTTCGACACTCGTCTGACGCTCGTTCGACGCTCCTTCAACGCTAGTTCAACATAGACGAAGACAAAAATTTACGAAAAATTTTACAAAAAATTTTACGAACAATTTTACGAAAAATCTAAAAATTTTACGGAGGAATTTTACGAAAAATTATTCGAAAAATTTCAGGAAAAATTTTAAGAAAAATTTTCGAAAAATTTTACAAAAAATTTCGAACGAAATGTTTCACGAACAATTTTATGTGAAACATGACGAAAAATTCAACGCTCGTGGACGCTCGTTCAACGCTTATTCGACGCTCGTTCAACGCTTATTCGACGCTCGTACGACGCTTGTTCAACATAGACGCAGACAAAAATTTACGAAAAATTTTACAAAAAATCTTACAAGAATTTTACGAAAAATTTTACAAAGAATTTTACGAAAAATTTTTCGAAAAATTATTCGAAAAATTTTACGGAGAAATTTCCAGAAAAATTTTCATAAAATTCTACAAAAAATTTACGAAACATTTTTCGAACAATTTTATGAAAAAGATGACGAAAAATCAACGCTCGTGGACGCTCGTTCCACGCTCGTACGACGCTTGTTCAACATAGACGCAGACAAAAATTTACGAAAAATTTTACAAAAAATTTACGAAAAATTTTACAAAAAATTTTACGAAAAATGTTTCGAACAATTTTATGAAAAATTCAACGCTCGTGGGCGCTCGTTCGACGCTCGTTCGACGCTTGTTCAACATAGACGCAGACAAAAATTTACGAAAAATTTCACAAAAAATTTCAAGAAAAATTTTACGAAAAATTTAACAAGAAATTTATGGAAAAGAGACGAAAAATTGAACATTCTTCGACGCTCGTTCGACGCTCCACCGACGCTCGTTCGACACTCAACTGACGCTCGTTTAACGCTCGTTCGACGCTCGATCGACGTTTGTTCGACGCTCCTTCAACGCTAGTTCAACATAGACGCAGACAAAAATTTACGAAAAATTTTACAAAAAATTTTACGAAAAAATCGAAAAATTTTACGGAAGAATTTTACGAAAAATTATTCGAAAAATTTTACGAAAAATCTTAGGAAAAATTTTCGAAATATTTTACGAAAAATTTTAAGAAAAATTTTACAAAAAATTTCGAACGAAAAGTTTTACGAACAATTTTATGTAAAACATGACGAAAAATTCAACGCTCGTGAACGCTCGTTCGACGCTCATTCGACGCTTGTTCAACATAGACGCAGACAAAAATTTACGAAAAATTTTTCAAAAAATTTCAAGAAAAATTTTACAAGAAATTTATGGAAAAGAGACGAAAAATTGAACGCTCTTCGACGCTCGTTAGACGCTCTACCGACGCTCGTTCGACGCTCGTTCGACACTCGTCTGACGCTCGTTCGACGCTCCTTCAACGCTAGTTCAACATAGACGAAGACAAAAACTTACGAAAAATTTTACAAAAAATTTTACGAACAATTTTACGAAAAAATCGAAAAACTTTACGGAAGAATTTTAAGAAAAATTTTCGAAAAATTTTAGGAAAAATTTTAAGAAAAATTTTCGAAAAATTTTACAAAACATTTCGAACGAAAAGTTTTACGAACAATTTCATGTAAAACATGACGAAAAATTCAACGCTCGTGGACGCTCGTTCAACGCTCATTCGACGCTCGTTCAACGCTTATTCGACGCTCGTACGACGCTTGTTCAACATAGACGCAGACAAAAAATTACGGAAAATTTTACAAAAAATTTTACGAAAAATTTTACGAAAAATTGTTCGTGAAATTTTAGGAAAAATTTTCAAAAAATTTTACGAAAAATTCTACGAAAAATTTTAGGAAAAGTTTTACGAAAAATTATTCGAGAAATTTTAGGAAAAATTTTCGAAAACTTTTACGAAAAATTCTACGAAAAATTTTAGGAAAAATTTTAGGGAAAATTTCACGAAAACTTCCACGAAAAATTTTACAAATTATTTTACGAACAATTTTATGAGAAAGACGAAAAATTCAACGCTCGTCTGACGCTCGTTCAACGCTCTTTTTGACGCTTGTTCGGCGCTCGTTCAACGCTTGTTCAACATAGACGCAGACAAAAATTTACGAAAAATTTTACGAAAAATTTTACAAAAAATTTTAAGAACAATTTTATGAAAAAGAGACGAAAATTCAACGCTCGTTCGAAGCTCGATCAACGCTTGTTCGACGCTCGTTCACGCTTGTTCAACATAGACGCAGACAAAATTTTACGAAAAATTTAACGAAAAATTTTACAAAAAATTTCACAAAAAATTTTACAAGATTTTACAAAAAATTTTACGAAAAATTTTAGGAAAAATCTTCGAAATTCTTTACGAAAAATTTTAAGAAAAATTTTCGAAAAATTTTACGAAAAATTTCAAACGAAAAGTTTTACGATCAATTTTATGAAAAAGATGACGAAAAATTCTACGCTCGTGGGTGCTCGATCGACGCTCGTGGGTGCTCGATCGACGCTCGTTCGACGCTCGTACGACACTTGTTCAACAAAGACGCAGACAAAAATTTACGAAAAATATTACAAAAAATTTTACGAAAAATTTTATATAAAAATTTACTAAACATTTCACGAAAAACTTTACAAAAAATGTTACGAACAATTTTACGAAAAATTTTACGGAAAAATTTTGAGATTTTCGAAAAATTTTACAAAAAATTTCACGAAAAATCTAAGGAAAAATTTTCTAAATATTTTACAAAAAATTTACGAAAAATTTTTCGAACAATTTTATGAAAAAGATGACGAAAAATTCAACGCTCGTGGGCGCTCGTTCGAAACTCGTTCGACGCTCGTACCAAGCTTGTTAAACATAGACGCAATTCTACGAAAAATTTTACAGAAAATTTGTGAAAAAGACACGAAAAATTGAACGCTCTTCGACGCTCGTTCGACGCTACACAGACGCTCGTTCGACTCTCGTTCGACGCTCGTTCTACACTCGTTCGACGCTCGTTCGACGCTCGTTCAACACTCGTCTGTCGCTCGTCTGACGCTCGTTCAACGCTCGTCCGACACTCGTTCGACGCTCGATCGACGTTTGTTCGACGCTCCTTCAACGCTAGTTCAACATAGACGCAGACAAAAATTTACGAAAAATTTTACAAAAAATTTTACGAAAAAATCGAAAAATTTTACGGAAGAATTTTACGAGAATTATTCGAAAAATTTTACGAAAAATCTTAGGAAAAATTTTCGAAATATTTTACGAAAAATTTTAAGAAAAATTTTACAAAAAATTTCGAACGAAAAGTTTTACGAACAATTTTATGTAAAACATGACGAAAAATTCAACGCTCGTTCGACGCTCATTCGACGCTTGTTCAACATAGACGCAGACAAAAATTTACGAAAAATTTTACAAAAAATTTGAAGAAAAATTTTACAAGAAATTTATGGAAAAGAGACGAAAAATTGAACGCTCTTCGACGCTCGTTAGACGCTCCACCGACGCTCGTTCGACGCTCGTTCGACACTCGTCTGACGCTCGTTCGACGCTCCTTCAACGCTAGTTCAACATAGACGAAGACAAAAATTTACGGAAAATTTTACAAAAAATTTTACGAACAATTTTACGAAAAATCGAAAAATTTTACGGAAGAATTTTACGAAAAATTATTCGAAAAATTTTAGGAAAAATTTTAAGAAAAATTTTCGAAAAATTTTACAAAAAATTTCGGACGAAATGTTTCACGAACAATTTTATGTGAAACATGACGAAAAATTCAACGCTCGTGGACGCTCGTTCAACGCTTATTCGACGCTCGTTCAACGCTTATTCGACGCTCGTACGACGCTTGTTCAACATAGACGCAGACAAAAATTTACGAAAAATTTTACAAAAAATCTTACAAAAATTTTACGAAAAATTTTACAAAGAATTTTACGAAAAATTTTTCGAAAAATTATTCGAAAAATTTTACGGAGAAATTTCCAGACAAATTTTCATAAAATTCTACAAAAAATTTACGAAAAATTTTTCGAACAATTTTATGAAAAAGATAACGAAAAATTCAACGCTCGTGGGCGCTCGTTCGAAACTCGTTCGACGCTCGTACCAAGCTTGTTAAACATAGACGCAATTCTACGAAAAATTTTACAAAAAATTTGTGATTAAGGGACGAAAAATTGACGCTCGTTCGACGCTCATTCGACGCTCGTTCGACGCTCGTCTGACGCTTGTTCAACGCTCGTTCGACGCTGGTTCGACGCTCGATCGACGTTTGTTTGACGCTCCTTCAACGCTAGTGCAGCATAGACGCAGACAAAAATTTACGAATAATTTTACAAAAAATTTCACGAACAATTTTACGAAAAAATCGAAAAATTTTACGGAAGAATTTTAAGAAAAATTTTCGAAAAATTTTACTTAAATTTTTACGAAAAATTTTAGGAAAAATTTTCGAAATATTTTACCAAAAATTTTAAGAAAAATTTTCAAAAAATTTTACAAAAAAATTCGAACCATTAATTTTATGTAAAACATGACGAAAAATTCAACGCTCGTGGACGCTCGTTCGACGCGCATTCGACGTTCGTACGACCTTGTTCAACATAGACGCAGACAAAAATTTACGAAAAATTTTACAACAAATTTTACGAATTATTCGAAAAATTTTACGGAAAAATTTCAAGAAAAATTTTAAAAAAAATTTTACGAAACATTTTTCGAACATTTTTATGAAAAAGATGACGAAAAATTCAACTCTCGTGGACGCTCGTTCGACGCTCGTTCGTCGCTCGTACGACGCTTGTTCAACATAGACGCAGACAAAAATTTACGAAAAATTTTACGGCAAAATTTTACGGAAAAATTTTAAGAAAAATTTCAAACGGAAAGTTTTACGAACAATTTTATGAAAAAGATGACGAAAAATTCAACGCTCGTGGGCGCTCGTTCGACGATCGTACGACGCTTGTTCAACATAATCGCAGACAAAAATTTACGATAAATTTAAAGAAAAATTTTAGGAAAAATTTCACGAAAAATTTTACAAAAAATTTTAAGAACAATTTTAGGAAAAATTTCCGAAAAACTTTGCGAAATATTTTACGAAAAATTTAACGAAAACAACGAAAAATTTTACGACAAATTTTACAAAAAATTATTCGAACAATTTTATGAAAAAGAGACGCTTCGACGCTCCTTCGATGCTCGATCGACGCTCGTTCGACGCTCGTCTGACTCTCGTCCAACGCTCGTTCGACGCTGGATCGACGTTTCTTCGACGCTCCTTCAACGCTTGTTCAACATAGACGCAGACAAAAATTTGCGAAAAATTTTACAAAAAATTTTACGAAAAATTTTACAAAAAATTTTTCGAACAATTTTATGAAAAAGACGAAAATTCAACGCTCGATCTACGCTCGTTTGACACTCGTTTGACGCTCGTTCAACGCTCGTTAGTCGCTCGATCGACGTTTTTTCGACGCTCATTCAACGCTTGTTCAACAAAAAAATTTACGAAAAGTTATTCGAAAAATTTTACGGAAAGATTTCAAGGTAAATTTTCGAAAAATTTCACGAAAAATTTTACAAAGAATTTCAAACAAAAAGTTTTACCAACAATTTCATGAAAAAGAGACGAAAAATTGAACGCTCTTCGACGTTCGTTCGACGCTCCACCGACGCTCGTCTGACGCTCGTTCAACGCTCGTTCGACGCTCGATCGACGTTTGTTCGACGCTCCTTCAACGCTTGTTCAACATAGACGCAGACAAAATTTTACGAAAAATTTTACAAAAATTTTAGGAAAAATTTTCGAAAAATTTTACGAAAAAGTTTACATAAAATCTTACGAAAAATTTTACGAAAAATTATTCGAAAAATTTTACGGAGAAATTTCAAGAAAAATTTTTGAAAAATCTTACAAAAAATTTTACGAAAAATTTTACAAACAAAGACGACGAAAAATTGAACGCTCGATCGACGCTCGTTCGACGCTCGTTTAACGCTCGTTCAACGCTCGTTCAACGCTCGTTCGACGCCCGGTCTACGTTCGTTCGACACCCAGTCTACGTTCGTTCGACGATCGTACGATGCTTGTTCAACATAGACGAAGACAAAAAATTACGAAAAATTTAACGAAAAATTTACCGAACAATTTTAGGAAAAATTATCGAAACATTTTGCGTAATATTTTATGAAAAATTTAACGAAAAATTTACAAAAAATTTTTCGAACAATTTTATGGAAAAGAGATGCTTCGACGCTCGATCGACGCTCGTTCGATGCTCGTTCGACGGTCGTTCGACGCTCTTTCAGCGCTCGTTCGACGCTCCTTCAACGCTTGTTCAATATAGACGCAGACAAAAATTTACGAAAAATTTTACGGCAAAATTTTACGGAAAAATTTTAAGAAAAAATTTTAAGAAAATTTTTAAAAAACTACAAAAAATTTTACGTACAATTACGAACGAAGACGACGAAAAATGAAAAATTCAACGCTCGATCGACGCTAGTTCGACGCTCGTTCGTTGCTCGTTCGACGCACGTCTAACGCTCGTTCTACGCCTGATCGACGTTTGTTCGACGCTCCTTCACGCTAGTTCAACATAGACGCAGACAAAAATTACCGAAAAATTTTACGAAAAATTTTACAAAAAATTTTACGAAAAATTTTACGAAAAATTTTACTAAAAATTTTACAAAAATTTCGCAAGAAATTTTATGAAAAAGACGAAAAAATCAACGCTCTTCGACGCTCGTTCGATGCTCGATCGACGCTCGTACGACGCTTGTTCAACATAGACGCAGACAAAAATTTACGAAAAATTTTCGAAAAATTTTACAAAAAATTTTAAAAAAAAATTTACGAAAAATTTTACAAAAAATTTCTGAAAAAGAGACGAAAAAATTAACGCTCTTCGACGCTCCATCGACGCTCGTTCGACACCCGTTCGACGCTCGTTCAACGCTCGTTCGACGCTCGTTCGACGCTCGATCGACGTTTATTCGACGCTCCTTCACGCTAGTTCAACATAGACAGACGCAGACAAAAATTTTACGAAAAATTTTTCGAAAGATTTTACAAAAAAATTTACGAACAATTTTATGAAAAAGTGACGAAAATCCAACGCTCGATCTACGCTCGATCTACGCTCGTTCGACACTCGTCTGACGCTCGTTCAACGCTCGATCCACGTTTTTTCGACGCTCCTTCAACGCTTATTCAAAATAGACGCATAAAAAAATTTACGAAAAATTTTACAAAAAAATTAAAAAAAAAATTTCACGAAAAATTTCACAAAATATTTATGAAAAAGAGACGAAAAATTGAACGATCTTTGACGCTCGTTCGACGCTCCATCGACGCTCGTTCGACACCCGTTCGACGCTCGTCTGACGAAAAATTTACCGAAAAATTAAACGGAAAATTTTACAAAAAATTTTACGATCAATTTTAGGAAAAATTATAGAAAAATTTTGCTTAATATTTTACGAAAAATTTAACGAAAAATTTTACAAAAAATTTTTCTAACAATTTTTTGAAAGAGACACTTCGACGCGCGATCGACGCTCATTCGACGCTCGTTCGACGCTCGTTCAACGCTCGATCGACGTTTGTTCGACGCTCCTTCAACGCTTGTTCAACATAGACGCAGACAAAAATTTACGAAAAATTTTACAAAACATTTTACGGCAAAATTTTACGGAAAAATTTTAAGAAATTTTTTTAAAAAACTACCAAAAATTTTACGTACAATTACGAACAAAGACGACGAAAAATGAAAAATTCAACACTCGAACGACGCTAGTTCGACGCTCGTTCGTTGCTCGTTCGACGCTCGTCTAACGCTCGTTCAACGCTCGTTCGACGTCTGATCGACGATTTTCGAAAAATTTTTCAAAAACAATTTTATGAAAAAGATGACGAAAAATTCAACGCTCGTATTGTCTTCATTGAATGCATAAATTCTTTATTGCTTATCCAGTTCATAACAATATGACAAAAATATTAATGGCTTAGTAACCAAATTCAAAATCGATGTTTTTGGAACGGATAGTAGAAGTAGATTGTTTCAATATGGACTATATTTTTATTCATCTCGACTACATCGCCCCTCCCCATATACTTTTCGGAGCATCTGCTGTTTACGACTAAAGCCAGTGAGGCAGTTCAGACTGCGCTAATTCGTTAAAAATAACTAGTTTCGCTAGTCCGACTGATTGTGGTTGGCAATTAGAAAACGAGCGATATACTTTCAAATGTTTTGATGGAGAACAGTTACCTGATATTCATTATATAACCCAAAATTTATCAGAAAATCTATCAGGTATCCGAAAATTTCATTTCACTTCAACTCATATCTCTTATCATTTTAAAACTAGATACTCGTATTATTTACATATTGTCCGAAGGAACCCGAGGGAGACGAAGAGTCGTCAAATTATGATGATGACGATGAAGTTCCACGGAAGAGTTAGACTTCCATAGTGATAGTGATAATGATTAATTTTAGTGACAAATAAGATTTTTGTATAAACTAAAACTGCTGAGCGGATTTACATGCTAATTATATTTTCGGTTTCGAAAATCAACTTTTTAAAAACAAAAATTACAATTTATTCTACGTAAAGGTATAACAGTGAAAATACAAAGATTAAAATATAACTAACAACAGTGAGGTCAGAACCAGAATGAATGTTTATCTCGAGAATTTATAATATAAAACTGCATATTCTGCACTATCAGCGTCTGGCTGGAATAACACACCATTCATTGCAACAATGTATCATAATGGTTTATTGTTACAATGTAACTTGTCCATCCCTCGGAGAAGTTTTATAAGGGACGAATAAAACAGAATGATCTTCTTGTTGTGGGGATGATGTTTCTTCTTCTTCTTTTTATTTTTTAGGCTTTGATAGCGATGTCGATACCTATAGATTATAATACCGATGCAGATGGTGATTACAATGATTACAGGGGTTGTCCAGAAGTGTGTAGCGTCGGGAGGATTTTCTTCATAAGACATAGGTTGTAGGAGTTGTTGTTCTTCATGAATTCTCTGGAGTTCATCTAGATGAATTTTTTCTAAATTAATTGCTTTTGGTTTTGCTGGTAGATAATTCGCAACTATCTGGATATTCGGAAGGGTGAGTGGTTCTTCGTATGTAATTTCTTTGGCGTTGTAGTAACTTTCTTCAGGTGTGTGGAATTCACATCCCAACGGTACTTCGAACAGGTAGACACCATGTATTACTTGAATGTTGCTGGTTGAACAGTGAGTTGACACTTTGGTTGGCAACGGGAAGATGCCAATGTAATGTGAGGAGGTAATTGCTTCAATTAACGTATTTTGACTTAAAACTGGAACGTAGAGGCAGAGAGCTTCTTCGTCGGAGATTCGAAGAATTTGGCTGATACAGTCTGGGGATTTGCTGTGAAACTGGAGATTAACTTTTCGACACAGATAAGTAGTGTCCAACTTTTTGCAGGCGGTTTTCGAATATTGGAAGAGTTCAGTACCTATTATCAGATAGGGTGAAGTGGATATAATTGTGGTTAAATTTCTGGTCGGGATTGAATACAAGTGATAATGAGTGAATGGTTCAGAATGAAGGATTGGGAAATGCAGAATAAACACAACCATATAATTTGAAAAATAGGCATCAGTTGAAATAATATCATAATATTTTAATAAATTCTCTTCGTCAATATACAATAATTGATTCTTTTTGTAGTGTTGAAGCATTATATGGAAAATGGATTTAATTTCTTCCATTTTTATAACGCTATTATGTAGGGTGTTAATGCGAGCAAAAGAGATTGCGTTTTCTAAATCAGTTAATAACTGTATAATTAATTGTAAAGACAGATTTAGTTGATTTAGGGTATTTTGTATTTGAATGAATTTATCAAATTCGAAAATTAAGTTGTCCAGGACCATATTTAATTTTTCTACTTCCTTAGCTATTAATTTTTGATTATTAGTTAATGAAGTAATGGTTTTATTGAAATTGTTAATCAAGTGAGTGGTTAATGAAATTTGTTGATTAAATTTCGAAATAATATTCTTTTCATTATTTTGATGGGATTCTATGGCTCTATCATACCTTTCGGCATGTGATTGATCAAGATTTCCGGAAATTGTTTTTATGATGTTACCAAGGCCGTTAATTAAACCTCGTTTGGTTCTATGTGAAGGATAAATTGTTTGAAATTTTCGTTGTGCTGATTGTAATTGATAGCGAACTCCATTATCGATATTTTCAAGACTGTTCCAATGTAAAGTTGTGTTTTTTGACTTCAATATAGTATTAGTTATATTTTGATAATAAAATTCTAACGTATCTAATTCTAAGGCTATAGGGGTTAGATTATAATAATGAATAAAGTCATGTTGGCTGATTTGGACCTTTGCTGGGCCCAGATTAAGGGGAAGTATCCCTGGATTGTCTTCCAGGTTCTGGATTTTTATTTCTTGACATGTTATCGTTGTCAATCTGTTAAAAAATTTGTTTGTTAGTTTTCGTTTTCGGTATGTGTTTAATGTTCTTTTTATGAACTGTAGTTACTGTTACTTTGTTATTAGATTTTACCGTTTTTGGGGCAAATCTAGGGAGAAGTTTGTTTTTTTTCTCAGTGGTTTTCGTGAAAATTTTGGTACTGGGTTCATAATTAGTTGGGGGATCTCTATTTTGGTTTCTACTTTCAATTATTTTTTCTTTTCTTTGGATGGCTTTCTGATTAAGTTGTTCATATAATAATTTAGTTTTTTCGCGATGTTGTTCTGTATAATTATTCAGTAACATTTGATTTACATTTACATCAAAAGGGTCTTGAGTGTCTAAATGTCCATTTAAAATTTCAATAGGTTTTTGTTTAGTAGTGCTATGAATTGAACTATTGTATGCTAAGATAGCGTAAGGCATGTGTTCTTGAATGTCGAAAGAATTTTTATATTTTTCTCTTAACGTTCTTAAGTGTTCTATAAGGGTAGAATGAAAACGTTCGATCATACCATTTGAAGAGGGATTATCCGGAGTTGTGTAATGAATTAATATTTTATGTGTATCCACAAATTCTTTAACAAGTCCATTTTTAAATTCCGTACCACTATCAGATACTATCATATGTGGTACTCCATGGTGAGTAATGAATTTAAGTAGAGATTTGACTACATTTACTGCTGTAGCTCCGTCTATGGGGTATGCTTGTCCATATTTCGAAAAAGCATCAATTAAAGTCAAAAATTTTTGTCCGTTTGCTTGAAATGTGTCAACATGTATAATTTCGAGAGGTTTTACCGGTGTTGGTGTTAACATAAATTTGGGTTTAGTAGTATGTCTGTCATATTTATTTATTTGACAATTTTCACATCAATTTATATATTCTTCTAAGTCATTTTTTAAAGTGGGCCAATAAAATCTTTTTCGAATTTGTTGTTCGGTTTCGTTAATACCACGGTGGTTTGTTTTTCCTCCATGATAATTTTTTAGAATGTCATTTTTGTCATTATTGTCTGTAACGTCTGAGAGTATTGTGGAACATTTAACTAAATTATATGCACTATTTTTAAAAGTGCGTTGTAATAATGTACAAACAGATTCATAATATGTATCTGGTGAAAAATTCATAGCGTATTTTATTTTTGGTTTAACAAATTCTTTAAAGAATGTTATTATATTATCGTTTAAGTTGTCTACTCCAATTTGAGCATGAATTCGTTTTTTACCTGGGAAAATTTCTTTTATTTTTGGTTTATTTGGTCGATAATAGACAAATTCTAATATTATTTGGTTTTTATAGTAATTTATGGGTTTTTCTGTTATTGGGATTTCCAATATAGGGTTTTCTTGGCTGCTGTGGATTGCTTCGTCATCTGATATTTCTTCCTGAATATTTCGTCGTGGTTCCTCTTGGTTTTCTTGTGTTTCGATTGTTTGTGGACGGGATTGATCCAAGTTTATTTGCTCTAATCTTTCTTCTATGGATGGGGGTATATCTGGTATGTTTTCGTTAACAAAATCCGAGAGTCTGTCTTCAGGTGGATTGTTGTATAGGGAGGCGTTCTCGTCATCAGGAGCTTCTAATCTTCTGTTAACTTCTTCGACATATTTCGCTAAGTCGTATAAACTCTATTGTATGTATTTCAACTCTTGAAAGGGCGTCGGCGTTTGTATTTGATTTTCCTTTTTTGTAAACAATCTCATAATCATATTCTTCTAACTTCAGTCTCCTCTTATAAGTTTAGAGTTTGGTTCTTTCAAGCTGAATAACCACTGTAGCGGTTTGTGATCTGATAAAATTTTGAATTTCCTTCCGAATAAATAAGGTCTAAAATATTTTACTGCCCATACTATAGCAAGCATTTCTTTTTCGATGGTTGAATAATTTTGTTCCGAATCGTTTAACGTTCTGGATGCAAACGCGATTGGTTTATCTTTGCCAATTGGTCCTTGCGAAAGTATTGCACCAATTGCAAAATTACTGGCATCAGTTGTTAAATTGAATGGTGGTGTAAAATCGGGGTATTGAAGTAAGGGTTCGTTTACAAGAAGATTTTTACAAGTTTCAAAACATTCGATAAATTTAGGAGTATGTTCAATTTTAGCATTCTTCTTCAAACAGGTGGTTAATGGTTTTGTAATTCGCGCAAAATCTTGGATAAATTTCCTGTAATAACCAAGAAGTCCTAGAAATGATTAAATTTGTTTAGTTGTTTTTGGTATCGGAAAATTTTTGATTGCTACGATTTTATCAGGGTTTGGTCTAATTCCATCAGGAGTTATTATATGTCCGAGAAAAGCGACTTCTTTTTTTAAAAATTCTGATTTATCGAGTTGTATTTTCAGACTGGAATCTTTAAGTCTTTGAAATACTTTCGATATGTTTACCAAATGTTCTTGCAATGAGGTTGAAAAGATTATAATATCGTCCATATATACAAGGCATATAAATCCTTGTAGTCCTCTTAGAATATTATCCATCACTCTCTGGAACGTGGATGGACTATTTTTTAATCCAAACGGCATTCGAACATATTCATAGTGACCATGTTCTACTGTAAATGCCGTTTTTGGAATGTCCTCTTCTACCATTTCTATTTGATGAAACCCACTGGCCAGGTCAAGTGTCGTAAAGTATTGGCATCTGCCTAATTTGTCAAGTAAATCAGAAATATTAGGTATGGGATATTTGTCGTCTATGGTTTTTTCGTTTAATTTTCGATAATCTACGACAATTCTCCATTTAGTTTTACCTGAGGCGTCGGGCTTCTTTTGTACAATACAGATTGGCGAACACCACGGTGATTGACCTTGTCTTATTATACCTTGGCCTAACATTGATCCAATTCGGTTTTGTACTTCCTCCTTATGTATATGAGGATATCGGTATGATTTGGTATAAACTGGTATTTCATCGGTTGTCTTAATATTATGTTTTATTTGATTTGTAAACGTAAGTGGCTCATCAGGCCAATAAAATATATCTGAAAATTTTTTGCATAAACGTGTAATTTTTTCTTTTTCTTCAATGTTCATATGATCAGTTCGGATAAAGTTTTCTATATCTAATTTTTCGTCAGTATTTTGAAAATTTGTTGGTAAAACATCGGCTGTATATAAATGATATTCATTTAAATTTATAAGATCACTTTTAAGGGGATGTGTCAATGTCATAGAAATAGTTTCGTCTGTGTCATTAATTAATTCAGCCCATGCTAATCCGTCTTTTGCTTCGGTTAGTGTTTCTCTTAAATATGCGCCATAAATTTTTTGATTTGGTAAAAGTATTGTACCTTTATTTTCTTTAACAGGTATTCGAATGGGATTTATTGAATGTGGATCTAATTGAATAAAATGAAATTGATTTTTATCTGGTTGATAATATTTAATTGGTAATACAGAATTTAAAGTTATTAGTTTTGATTTGGAAAAATCAATGTGAGCTTTTAAAAGTTTTAAATTGTCTAAACCTATTAATCCATCAAAGGTTTTATGAAATTTGAAAAGTCCAAAGTTCAAATTGTGATTACTTTCAAACTCCATAAAGCTTGGAATATTAATAGAATATTCTTGAGAATGTGTTTGAAAAACTGAGCTTACTACGAATGGTTCATGTTTTACATTATTTTTAAAATACTGAAAGCCAATATCAGGATTTAAAAATGATTTTGTTGAACCTGTATCTATAAGGAGTTTTACCGGTGGATTTCTAATAACTATATACGGTAATTCCGTTTTATCACAAATAGTATTTATTTCTATTATCTGCTTAGATTCCGATTCGGATCTAAGTGAAAATTTTCATCATCGTTTTCGCTATCATAATTAACGCTTTTATTTTGAATATATTCATTAATTTCGGGGTTTGAGATATAGTATTCTTGGTCATCGTTTTGTTCACAATTGGAAAGTTCTTCCGATGTCCAACTTCTCTGGGGAGTGTGTCTTTGAAAATTATTTGGAGAATTTCGGCGAGCAACTGGAAGGGTACTTGAGATACTCATAGGGGTAGGTTTATGATGATTTAAATTCTTATTGACCGTAGTCATTTGTGTGGGTCTTGTTTGAGATGTATTTTTACTTGCCCAAACATTCTCTGGTCTTTGGGGTTTGCCAAAAACTTGTTGGTTTGTGAAATATCTTTGGGGTGGTAATTGTCTTGGATTTACACTCACTGGACCTTGGGGAAATGGTCTGTGTTGAGTTTGTTGCCATTGTGGCCTAAAAGAAGGTTGAAAAGATGTGGATGGTTGAGGAGAATGTGGCTGATTTCTTGCAGAAAATTGAGGTTTTTTATTAGACAAGTTTTGTTGAGGGTTGTTGCCTTTTTGTAAATAATGTATATTATTTTCTTCTTGGATATACTGCATAGCAGAAGCTAATGTGGTGGGTCGCATTGCTCTAATAGTAGAGCCTAAAGGCTCTTTAAGACCTGCGAGAAAGGTAGTTAAAGCCTGTTGTTGAAAGAATTGTTTCTTATTTTGAATAATAAGAGCGTCATTATTATGAATATCAATATAATTACAAATAATATTTAATATTTCAAGACATCTATGATAAAATTGTTGCGGTTGTTCATTATAGTTTTTCCTTAAATTAACCAAATCTCTCGTCAATGAATTTTCATTTCTTTGATCACCAAAGTTTTCAATTAAAATTGTTTTTAATTCATTCCAGTCTTTATAACCATATATCGAAATAATCTCTTTAGCTTTACCTACGATTTTAGAGACGATACCCTGTAGTAACAGAATATTTTGAAAACAATTTTCGTTACCAGGTGTCCTATCATAATAGTAATTTAATAATGTTGTAGCTACTTTAATAAAATCATATAATTCGCTAGGTTTCCCATCAAAAGTTGGTAGAATGCAAAGGGTCTTTACATCAAATTGTGGAAGAGCCATTGTATTTCTATTAATATTTAAATTATTTAAATTAGAACTATTTTCGCTAATACTCGAATTTGAGCTATTTTCACTGATACTCAAGTTTGAAATTAAGGCTGATAAATAATCTGCAGATAAATCGCTCAAAGGATTAAAAGCAGAGGAATCTGACATAGGTACTTACAGAATAAGGGCGACGATTAAATTCATGCCCCAAAACTGCAGGTGGTCACTGTTGGATGATCTGGTTTTGGATGAAACTTCGAAAGTTTTCCCAAACTTACACTTTTGTTTTAACTTTCGCACTTTCCGAGTTAAAATTTTTTTTTCAAAGTTCGTATCGCGAATAAACGTTTAAAAACGACGAGTTTCGACAAAAGGACTCTTTCGCGATCCTACTGACTGCGCCAATTATATTTTCGTTTTCGAAAATCAACTTTTTAAAAACAAAAATTACAATTTATTTTACGTAAAGGTATAACAGTGAAAATACAAAGATTAAAATATAACTAACAACAGTGAGGTCAGAACCAGAATGAATGTTTATCTCGAGAATTTATAATATAAAACTGCATATTCTGCACTATCAGCGTCTGGCTGGAACAACACACCATTCATTGCAACAATGTATCATAATGGTTTATTGTTACAATGTAATTTGCTAATTTCATCAATAGATACAGTGATTCATGAGGAAGGTTCTGTTGTATAGTTTGTCAAGGTTTTGTGTAAATTGGTTGAAATATAACGATAATTGTTGAAGTCAAGCCGCCTGGGAACTTTCATCGAAAAGGCTACCTAATTCATTTGAGATATAACAAAACAATTCATTAATAAATTATCTGATACTTTCATTTATATAAAATGAATTAGACAGTAATAACTCGGGTTCAATATAACACACACACAAAAACCATTTGCGTTTAGTATGAATAATAGTGGCAACAGTTTCCTTTAAGAAAGACATTAAAATGCCTTCAAGCTTGCGTTATGATAGATCACCAAACAAACAATGGTGAAGATCATTTTCAACGGTTTGTTGCTTCTTTCCAAAAGCCTCGAAATCCTTCCGGATGTGCTTTTATTCCGAGATATGTGAACATGTATGTACAGGAATGAGTGATGAGCTTCGAATTATTTATTATGAGGACAACTTAAAACGCGTTTCAAATGCTCATAATATGGCTAAAAGCTTTGGATTACTGTAATTTCATGATAGAAATATTTACAACGAACGATATACAACTTCAGGAAAAACAGAAATTTAGATAAATAAAATTTCCCCCCATAGATTTCTGATAAAACCTGAATCTAATGAGATATTGAACGGATAAAGCATATTCGTGTATTCTGCACGAATTATAAATAATAAAAATTCAAAATCATTATTATCGATTGAGGAGAGATTTTAAAATCAGTAGCCTGACTCATATTCGCACGGATGTAATTTATAAAAAATAGGTCAAAATGTGTTTTAGATTGAGGAATTTCTATAGGATTATGGTTTTAGCTGACTTTTTGTTACACAATTCGTTTGGAAGTGATACATGGGAAAACATCCAACACATAGGTCTAAGTACGCAACGTAGAATATTCCTGACACTTTCTTCATCGACATTTTTCCATTGTTTGCCGTTTTTCCCTTCACAATTTTACTACGTTGCAATCTCCTTCTTTTCGATCTTTCCCGCGGTCTTATTCTTCGTCTTTTTCCCGCGGATTTAGTACTCTTTTGGCTATCTGTAATCCGGCATCCTTTGTACGTGACTATACCATTTAAGTGTTCTATTTTCTATCGTCCTTGTTATTGAGAATTTAACTTCTTTTTTTCGCCAGATTTCTTCCGTTCTTATTCTATTGTTTCTGTGTTTAGTTAGTCCAGTTCCACAGTTCTTATACCGTTACTCGTGGTGGTTCATATTTCAGCTCCATATGAAATTATACTTTGTGTTGATATTTGAAAAATTATTTTTTTGTTTCCTTTGATAATTATTGTATTATGAAATAATCATCCATGTAATGTTTTTTTAGTGCTTTCCCCGCGCAATTTTTAATTTCTATATCCCTTAAACAAGTACCATCCCGGGGAACAATTGATCTCCAGTACTTAAAAGTAAGACAGGTTGTTTATTGTATCTCCCACATTTGAATCTGCAACCTGTTGTCCGATTCATAAGTACAGAGAAAACCGATAACATTACTACTGAATGTTACTTATAAGATACTTAGCAATTTAATTAATACACGTCTAAAATTACACGTAGAAAAAATTCTAGGAGACGCCTTCAGGCAATGATGTGCGAAAATTAATGTAACACACACTCTAGAACAAATACTGCAATAAACTGGGAACATAACAGAAACACTCATGTAGTTTCCATAGATTTTAATGCAGTAATTAGTAAGCATATGGCAAATAATTTACACCAGAAAAATGCGACAGTGAATAAAGCATATGCGGATGTTGATATGATATATATATATATATATATATATATATATATATATATATATATATATATATATATATATGTTGAACTAGTCCTCTAATATATTAAAATAATTAACAAAAGTGACCAGATATAAAGATGATGTATTAATACGTAGGGTGTACCAGTAGACACAACCAAGTTTAAAAAAACTGAGAGTTTATATAAACGAATTGAATGAAATGAGCAAAATGAATTAAAGGATGATGAATAAAAATTCTAATAATAGCATTGTTTAAATAAGTACAAATTTTACCTTAACAAATAATCCAAGTTAAAGTCAATGTCAACATGTATCAAAATATTCTGAACACTGCCATGTGAATATCCGGGTAATTTAATATAGTATCACTTGAAACCTGGAATAAAATAAATTAGTACACGGGTCAATAATTGGTTATCAATATTTACAAACAAAGATAGAAAAGGGTTAAATTTGTAAAATAGTTTGAAATACTTCATAGTAGGTTGACATACGGAACAGAGCCAAGCTATCTGTGAAGGAAGTATTGTAATCAAGAAGTTTGATAGACAGGAAGTAATAAAAATTAGTGATATTATTGCCAACTTAAATTTGTTGGTTACTAATAGAATATTGAATATTAAAGGCAAATTTGGAAATAACTCATAGTTTATATATGATTAAATTAGTAAAAATTAGAAAATTTAAAACTAGACAGTTGCATATATACTAATAGATATTTTAGGTTGTGGATTTTATAAAATTTAATGTAAATAAGAATACCTTAAAAAGGGAAAATTAACAAAATAAGATATTGTTACAAGTGAAAAAGACATTTTATGGAATCTTTAAGACTATACACATATTTACAAATAAGTGTTGATATCCTCCAGGACTGTTAAAAGAACTCTTTTTACATTTTGAACCAAAACATTCAAATCAACAATTATTTTGTAACATACGGTAAAAAGAAGGCTTTGCATTTTAAGATGAAAAAAGTTTGTTGATTTGAAAAACAGATGAAGGTAGCGCGTGGGTAGTTGAAATGAGAGCATCTATGTAGAAGTCCTCTACAAATTTTTTTAATAAAAATGAAATAAATTTTTATTTTAAAGTTAAAAGTTATAAAATAATAATATTAGAAGTCATTAAAACTGTGTGAGAACGGGAGGTGATCAGAAGGAGCATTTTTTTCGCTAAGTAACCTCCAAGAATTGGGGAGCCGCCAGCAGCAGTAATGTGTATAGCTATACTGATGAACAAATTAAGGTCGATGCTATTTAAATATTAATTTCGGAATTCCAAACAGTAACTAGTGAACAATAAAATATATTTTCAATATATCAATAAAATTTTCATAAAAAGTCCTAAGCATTTTAAGATGCCAAATAGAATATCGCATACATGGATATCCATGAATTTTAAACTATAGATATAAATTTGTACTTACTTGTTATAATTATTCTGTTTCGTCATTGTTCACACTGTATGTAAATCATCATTTATCTCACTTTTCTGTTTCTTAATGCATGCTTAATTATTTTCTATCTATCACTATTCTAAATTCTCATCACTCATATTTCCTTGTATATATATTGAACTAAAATTTTAATTCTCAAATTATTCTAATTCTATACTTATTATTAATCCAATAATTTGTTATTACAATTTTAATTTTAATCTATTGTAAAACTATTAGATAAGAAACATCGAAGTGTGCAAGTGAAGTGTGCTAGGTCATTTAGTCAAAAGAAAAAAATCAAAAGTTTCATCTAGGATGAAGATAAAAAAATGTTGATGGTTGCTAAGCGGGAATCGACGGAGTTTGTTGATTGATTTTTGATTGAAAAGAAGGGAAGAAAATTGAGAGAGATTTCTAAAGAGATTATTGAAATAGAGACATTCAGAAGAATCAAATAAGATTATAATAAGAAAACTAAAGAAAGAAGATACATGTTGAAATATAAGAAAAGCTGTAGAAGAAATTATTCTCAAATATAAGTAAAATCAATCAAGTATTACTTCAGAGTACAATAACACTAGTGGAGAATATTGTAGATTAAATAAAGAGGAGAAAAAGTATTTGATCACAACACAAGTAAATATAATAAAGCATTACTTACTGGAACTACGGAGAAGCAGTCTTCGGTATCCAGCAAGGACATAGAACTGAATTTTGGTTCAGTTCATTCCTACACCCAATTAAATTAAGAAACATCGAAGAAGAATCCAGTGCATAATTACAAACTGTCAGGTAAATTTACGAAAACTAAATTCATATCATTTCTATTTTTCACAAAGGAACTGTCAAGACTTAGTACATAACCTTTTTATCTGATCGGACTTGTGTCAATTCTAATGATAATTTTTTTGATATATTTCACATAAAATTCAACGACCAGATAAAAAGTTACTCAACAAATTTTAGATAAAAATATTATAACAAATTTTACTGAATAGATTTATAACTAATATAAAAAAAAGAAGGAACTTTCCGATAATTTCCATATAATTTCTCATAACCTTTAAATATTATTCAGTAAGATAGTTAAAACCATTGGCCAAGGTATTTATTAGTAGTAGAGAAACGTATTGAGTACTATTTAGATCTATTTAAAAATTATTGGAAAATAATAAGTAACAGTTAGTGTAAATATTTCTTTTCCTTATAAATTATATAACATCTTAAATATTTTGAAGTTTAAATTTAAATACAAACGTATCCTTACTCACGATAATTCCCTACAAATAATTAAGAGTTTCATCTTGAGGACTGAAGTTAGCTGGCTTTTTACTTTTTAAACTAAACAGACATTCATTTATCATTTCATTAATTTCATCTGGCGCTCAACAACTAAAATTATAATAAATAATATAAACCTAATATAAATAATATAAAAAATATAAACAATTAAATAAATAAAAGATACAATTATCTCAATATATATGCAATTGTATGGTCAGTTTTGAATAGTATAACGACAAATCCAAAGTATATATGAAAGTTAAAATCTTGTAAATATCTCGTGAATGAACCATAAACAGTGAATACTGTGTTTCGTTTCGCTTTGGACTCGATAGAAGCGCATGATTCCTGTGTGCGCCGACGCGGTGGAGTTAATGCTCAATAGCATGCAGTGCGCATGACTGTATAGAATGCAGTGGCGGCATCAGAAAATTTAGGTGTTATAATAATTTTAAATTTTGATCTATAATTTCATTAAAATATTTTCTCTAAAGTGTTTTGTATTTTTATTTTTATTTAACATCCATTATAGATTTATCAAAATTGCTCACTCCATTCATTCTGTGGAACAATATTCTGAATCTTTAAAGTAAGAGGTGTATATTAATAAAATATAGATTTCTATATATCGCAAACTATAAAATTTAATAATTAACTAATCAAGGTTGAAATACATTTATTTATAAGCGCCCTGAACCCAAACGGAGGAGTCTACATGCCGCCGACTCTTTATTAATAAATAAAAAACCAATAATAATATATAATCAGAAATTAAGAGAGCTAGCCGAAGGTAAGTCAACTCAATACATGTCAACGACTCATATATATATATATATATATATATATATATATATATATATATATATATATATATATATAAAAATTATAATTATATATATTTATGAAAATTTGAGATTTTTTCCTTGGACCTTATAGTTTATATTCTTTTTCATTCATATTTCTTGCGAATTTATGGTCCTGGATGTTTTTCAAATTAAATGTTCCATTGACGTTTCTGTCGCTTTTCCATACTATATAGTTCAGGTACATATTTGTCAGAAAATATTTTACCTCTAAAAAAATACTGAAATTATGAGATATGGGGTTTTTTGATACGACAAATCGACTGATGTTGTCCATTTTTCGATGAAACGGATGTTTCAAATATTAGCAGAGGATATAAATTGAAAGAATACATGCCTTCATATAAAAAACCGCACAGACCAAAATAGTGGGAATATTCATCCACTTTTCTAGGAAAGTACTGTCAAAGGTCCACTCCACAAAGTAAAAAATCAGGAGTGCACCACAATTATGCGATTCAGAAGCACAGTACGTCAAACCCAATGAAGAAAGGTAAAATCAAATATCTATAGTGAATCGAAAATTAATAGAGTTAGGGTATCAACAAAGTCACCCATCGATTTAAGACGAAATTTCATCTACTCGGACATGTTTCTAGAGGAAGATAGGCCAAAAATTTATTTTTGGAGAATTGCGAAAAATGCAATATTTCCCATACTATAGTTCAGGTACATATTTGTCGAAAAATATTATTCCTCTCGAAAAATACTGAATTTATGAGAAATAGGGTTCTTTGGTACGGCAAATTGACTGGTATTGTCCATTTTTCATTCGATGAGATGAATGTTCCAAATCTTAGCAGAGGGTATAAAATGAGAGAATATATGTCTTCATATAAAAAACAGCACAGAGCAAAATAATGGGAATATTCATCTAATTTTCTAGGAAAGTACTGTCAAAGGTCCACTATACGAAGGAAAAAATCAGGAGTGCACTACAATGATGCGATTCAGAAGTACAGTGCGTCAAACTTAGAGTATCCAATGAAGAGGGGTAAAATCAAATATCAAGAGTGACTGGAAAATTAATAGAGTTAGGGCATCAACAAAGTCACCCATCGAATTTTGCCGAAATTTCATCTGATCGAACATGTTTCGAGAGAAAGATAGGCCAAAAAGTATTTTTGGAGAATTGCGAAAAATGCAATATTTTTCATACTATAGTTTAGGTACATATTTGTCGAAAAATATTATTCCTCTCGAAAAATCTTGAATTTATGAGATATAGGGTTCTTTGGTACGGGTAATCGACTGGTATTGTCCATTTTTCTTTAGATGAGATGAATGTTTCAAAAATTAGCAGAGGGTATAAATTGAGAGAATACATGCCTTCATATAAAAAAACAGCACATACCAAAATAATGGGAATATTCATCTAATTTTCTAGATAAGTACTGTCAAAGGTCCACTCTACAAAGTAAAAAATCAGGAGTGCACCACAATGATGCGATTCAGAAGTACAGTGCGTCAAACTTAGAGTATCCTATGAAGAGGGGTAGAATCAAATATCTATAGTAACTCGAAAATTAATAGAGTTGGGGCATCAACAAAGTCACCCACTATTTTGGACGAAATTTCATCTAATCTAACATTTTACGAGAGAAAGATAGGCCAAAAATGTATTTTTGAAGAATTGCGAAAAATGCTATATTTTCCATACATATTTGTCCAAAAATATGATTCCTTCCGGAAAATCCTGGATTTATGAGAAATAGGGTTCTTTGGTATGGCAAATCGAGTGGTGTTGTCCATGTTTCGATGAGATGGATGTTTCAGATAGATGGATGTTTCAAATACTAGCAGAGGATATAAATTGGAAGAATAGTTGCCTTCATATAAAAAACTTCACAGACCAAAATAATGGAAATATTCATCTAATTTTCTAAGAAAGTACTGTCAAAGGTCCACTCTACAAAGGAAAAAATCAGGAGTGCTTTATAATGATGCGATTCAGAAGTACAGTGCGTCAAAGTTAGAGTATCCAATGAAGAGGGGTAAAATCAAATATCATTAGTGACTCGAAAATTAATTGAGTTGGGGCATCATCAAAGTCACCCTTCGGTTTGATACGAAATTTCATCTTAACAAACATGTTTTGAGAGGGAAGTAGGCCAAAAATATGTTTTTGGAGAATTGCGAAAAATGTAGTGTTTTCCATATTACATACAGTTCAGGTACATATTTGTCGGAAAATATTTTTCCTCTAAAAAATACTGAAATTATGAGCATTGGGGTTCTTTGATACGACAAATCGACTGGTGTTGTCGATTTTTCGATGAGATAAATGTCTCGAATTATAGCAGAGGTTTGATATTAAAAGAAAACCTGCCATCATATAAAAAATCGAACAGACCAAAATAATGAAAATATTCATTTAATTTTCTATGAAAGTACTGTCAAATGTCCAATCTATGGAGAAAAAAATCAGGAGTGCACTACAACGACGCGATTCAGAAGTATAGTGCGTATCGAATATAGAGGGATAAAATCAAACATCAATAGTTACTCAATAATTAATAATGTTAAGACATTAACAAAGCCACCCAACTATTTGAGACGAAATGTTATCTTATCGAACATGTTTCGAGAGGAAGATGGCCCAAAATATATTTTTGGAGATTTGCGGAAAATGCTATATTCAGGTAGATATTTGTCGGAGAATATTTTTCCTCTAAAAAAATACTGAAATTATTAGATATGGGGTTCTTTGATACCACAAATCGACTGGTGTTGTCCGTTTTCGATGAGATAAATGTTTCCGATTTAAGCAGAGGATTTAAATCAAAATAAAACATGCCTTTATATAAAAAATCACACAGACCAAAATAATGAAAATATTGATTTAGCTTCCTTGGAAAGTCATCCATCAAACATCCATAGTTAGATAAAAATTAAAAGGCATTAACAAAGTCACCCATTAAATAAAAAACGTTTGAGGTATATAATTATATTCCATTAAAAATTATAACAATATTGAAAATGTGGAAGAAACAACAACACAATAATAAAATAAATGCGAATAGTGCTGTGATGAGGAAATACTATGTTTTATACAAAATATGTTTCCATAGGTCTCTCAACGATTCGTTACATACATTGAACAAACTACCGGAAATTGATCATTCTAAAAGCCAACTTAAAGAAATAGTCAAATTGAGTTATTTATTTCATTTACAGTCCTACATTTTGTTAGGTCATCCCAAATGTGATCTTACAAAGAATCTGTTTCATATTTTTCATCAGGAATGAAATTTCTTATGTAGAAACGCTAAAAATGATACCTAAAAGTTACCGTAAATCAACTTTATTAAAGACACGTGCATATATATATATATATATATATATATATATATATATATATATATATATATATATATTATATACTATTATGTATCTTTATATAAATGCTCCGCGTTGGGAGCCAAGTTTATTATATATCGATTTTTATTTTATATAATTGCCCTACGTTGTAGCGACAATTATTGTGCACACGGCTTTAGCAGCGTATGATATTTATTTCACTCTGACAGTAGTTGTCAAACAATGCCCGACAATAAAAAAAATATAATTTATCGAAAGATTAATCTATTGTAAAATATTCGTATTGTCTAAATAAAATATTGATTATTAATTTTGTTCTGTTTGATCTACCTATTACTATACTGTGGCTGTTTGTTCGGTATTCTAAAGGCTATTCAATTTCTTTCTGACATTCAATAAATTTCAAAAAGCACCGTCACCAAGAATCCACAAATGTCACTGTCACAAATAAAAATTTTAATCAAATTAAATGAGTTTAATTTCAATAAGTTGTTCAAATCTATTACAAAACAATATCTAACGTACGTCGAATTCCAAAAATTATATACAATTATTAAATCTCACAGAAAATAGACAAATATTGGTTTTCCTTTTTCTTTTTATCGAATACCAAATATCTTATCTACAATGAATGAAATTTCAGTGAATTACGATGAAAGTTTATAAATAATCAAATGGCAAAATCTTATCTATAAGGATACAAATTAAATTAATTACAAACTAAATTGAGAAATTTCTCTAAATGTCCGAATGATTTACGAATTGTCACTTTTACTTCGCGAATGTTAAATACCCATTCTCAGTCCCAACTTCTTCCAATATATTTGTACAATATTAAATTTCTGTATTTATGTGAATCAAATTTCTTTGTAATCGATTAATTAGATGCATCTATGATTAATTTTGATTAAGGCCTGATATTTTTATTATCGAAATAATGCATTATTTTATATTATCAATAATCTGGAACAGACTCACCAAGGCTCCAAAACTCCTCCAAACTCGTACAATTCTAAATCTAATTTAGAATTCAGGATCGTTTACTTTTCTGAACTGACGACTAACTTTATTAATAAAAATAACACCCACAGAATTTACAATTATGGGCAACCGGATAACAATTTCTATTATTAAGTCTTATATTATTTAATTAACTACTACTTGGCGAAATATTGGAGAACTATTAAATTACATGTTCTCCGTTCGGGATATCAAATGCAACTAACTATTTTTTATCTAATAAATAACCACATAACGCTGTGGTTACACAATTTCTTCTTTTCAAAAAAAAAACTCTATTCGTTATTTTTCTGTAACAAAGATTTTTGAAATTCTTTTATTATCTACATATCTTATCATGAATTCTGTTTTCTTTAACCTACAACATCTTTTTCAACTGTGAGATGTCACTGTCAGAAATTAAATAACCTGCCAAATATTACATATACCGTGTTTTTCAACCATATTGATTTTATCGACAATACTGGGTTTTCCAAAAGTATTGCAAAATAAAATCGAACGAAATTTTTTATGAAATAATAGAACCGTATTAATATATATATATATATATATATATATATATATATAAATATATATATATATAAATATATATATCTTATATATATAAGAATATCAGCTGTTTGAGAATATTTTGCTTAGTATTTAAAATGGATTGAAACTATGTAATTAAAAACACATTAAAAAAATCACAATCATAAGTTAAAATGCATATAAAGTCATAATATATTAAATCATTTGTTTATAATAATTAAAAAGAGCAACAAGAAATATAAAGAAATTACCTTAATAATTGTCTAAATTTTGAAAACACTTAACAAGTATAGTGGAGAACAATAAATCTGCCCAATATGGATGTTTAGTTGTCATGAAGGAATCAGCTGTTTCATCTGAAATGAAACAAGTTTTAGTTATCTAATCTAATATAAGTATTAGTTAAACAGTAATAATATAAATCATGTTCATATTTAGTATAAAGAATTAGATAAGTTTAGAAGATAAAAATATCAATGACATAAAGGTAATTTATATGTCACAATTTATATCAAGTTTATGGAGTCAATGAATGATGAAATAATGATGGATTCAAGGAAATATTTGCTACTATAGAATTGAAATAGTACAAATAACGAAAGCAAAAGATATATATATATATATATATATATATATATATATATATATATATATATATATATATATATATATGTTATATAAAAGAATTTATGTCCATAAATATATATATTATTTTCAAGTTGTCATAAATGTCAAAACAAAACTATACATTGTCATATCGAGATATAACAATGAATTTTACTATCTGTAAAATACTTGTTGTATTGAAATTCGTTGAAATATAAAAGAAAACAGATAATTTTCAAGTGAAATTCACATTCATATATGTTTCCAAAAACTTCATAAAGTGTAGCAATTGTGAATATAATTCGACAGCTCCATAAAGAATGTGATTGTTGTAAAAATGACAGAACAAATTTTGATCAACTAAAATTAAACAAAACTTTATTGAAAATTAGTGAGCTTAGAAACAATATATTATTTGTTTATTAAAAAATTGACGATCGAAAGGACGCGTTAGTAGTTGGTTTTTGGCGTCTAAATAGCGAGGAGGAGATGGACAATTTTTCCAGAAGTTTCAAGTAAAATCACAAATTTCCATAATCAAAGCTATAGATTCCTAATAAATATAAAACTTAGAACACTCACATGTATAAGTATCCAGTTTTGCCGTGAGAATATCCAAAATTCTCAAGAAACTACGCAGCTTGAACTTCGGAAGGTGTATTCCTGTTTCCAGACGGGATGGATCCAGAATCCAGACATCAGGTCAGTGCTTCTTTAAATATTATTGGCCAATAATAATAATAATAACTCTCGAGTATAAATTCAGTGACTATTTCCATGTGTATAATAATTCTTGCGTCTATATGATCGATCTATTAAAAAAAACGACTTTATGTAGTTCATTCAATAGACAAAATTTCAATATTATTTAAAAAGGCCTATTCTGTAATAAAATAAGGTTTGTACTTACGTCATTTTGAATCATATATAAAAAATGCATTTTAATCCATTGATTAAATATTTCCAATAGTATGTATAATTTTGTAACCTATTTCTTCTAAATAATTTTATCCTTTGTATGTATATAATTTCTAAACATAAATTCTTTTATACAAACTCCATCACCAGCATTATAACGGCAACGATTCTATGAAACATCCAATATTCACGCAGATGCAAAGCGTCTATAAGAAACGTTCGTTCCGTCTCGTATCCATTCGCAGTTAGTTGAGCATGCGCATAGGATAGTGTATGGTATCATTTATGACTATGTTTTGGTAATGCCATAGGCGTAACTATTTTATAAATATTCAAATAAAAATTTCGTTATTAAATTAAATTATTGAAAGTACTGTGTTTCTTTTTATTTTACATAAGCAAAATAAATCAAACAAAGTCAGAACTCGAAGGGTAGAATGAGTCTCATGCTCCCGAACAATATCATATAATTACTTAACAATAACTGCGCTAGCCACACAACAAATTCAATAAATAATTAAATATCTATATAAATAAATATAATAAAATAATAAAACTTAGTTTAATATATATACATTCAAAAGAGGACGAAATATGGTGAAAGAGTTGCCTTGCTCTGGATGACCATCTACATCTCTAGCTAAGCATAATATATTGTGGTGATTAGCAGCCTTCCACATCGCCATGTGGTGATTAGAAGTAAACGTTCCACATTCTAAACCATTTATCTTCCATACTGTTCAAGATTAGGAAATCTTGAATTTTATAGTTTACGATACTTTTAAAAACGTGTAAAATATTTGTAGATAATAAACTGAGTTCATAACTCGGTTCCTAACTCAGTACATCACTCAACAATAAAGTTTTCATTAATCAAATCAGTTACGAGCTCATCGCTGAATCAACGAAGTGAGTTCAATACTCATTCAAGAAACATTCACACTTGATTAAGTAGTTATCACATAGTTACGCAATCGGTTATTAGTAAGTTATCGGTTACATTATTAACGAGTCAGTTGGTTGAATAGTGAATCGATTCCTTAAGTTGTGCAACAAAGTCGAAACTCAAGTTCTAAGTGTAATTCAAGTCGAAACACATCGTTTCACCTCTATTAAGTCAAACACGTCATTTCTTAATTAGTTTTCGAGTTTATCACTCAATTAGTTTAACACTCAATCGAGTTCAACACGCAGTTTAGTTCATCACTCACATTCAGTGAGTCGTCGTTATATATCGAAGTAACTTTGTAACGAGTAAATTTAGCTCTAGGTTATATTTTCCCTGATGTTTTATTAAATTCCTTAGGTTACCTGCTTGGCATGTATAGTTGCTGTCATTTGGCTCCCTTATGGCTGTCCTGATAGATTATTATTAGTCCTGTTGTCCCTCGTTTGGTCTACCAGCTAGGGTTACCTATTTTGTGCTTTTTCCACCTAAAATTAATTAATAAAAAAACAACCATATTACAGAGATTCTTTCTGTTGGTAGATGTCTTTGAAAACATTTTTACTTTTTCCTCAGTTTTTTTCATTTCTTTCCAAAATGTGAAGTGCAGTGATCCTTTCAGATTGATATGGGTAGTATAACTATACTTTATAGAGATTTCACTTGGAAATACAGTGGTCTCTTCTACTAGGTATAGGTGGTATAACTGCACTAAATATATATTTTGTGTTCTCTTAATTCCTTGGTAAAATATCTGCCTCTCATTGCTTAGTTTTTCTCATTATTTATTATTGTACTCAACAAGTGTGTTTTGATAGCCGATCTGACATACTTGGAAACACATATGTTAGTCGAGTGTGGATCATGTCAATTTCTGTCGTGTTGTAAGTTGCGAGCGTTTTATAGTGTGTTTGTGATGGGTTTTCCGTGTAACGTTGATATCTGTAGTTAGAGGTTAGTTGTATACAGACCACTAACCCTAGACGCTCCACACCAATACTGTAAAATTAGGCCGATTTCGCACTCTTTACAGGTCTGTATCGGAAATAATGAGGAGAGGGATATTTAAAATATTGACTTCGGCGGGAAATTTAAGAGAATGGTTTCGGCGCGAAATTTAAATTCTATACTTTGACAGGACTTAACGTGTGAAAAAAAGTAAATTTTATTTGCACCAGAGGTATTTCCAATTCAAAAAATTTGAAAACCTTACTACTTTTTACAAAAAGTAATGTTAAAATGTATTCTAACTTTCCAACATATTGTCCTTCACAAAATTTGTAGTAGCCATATATAAACAATATTATTCTTAGATTGTTTTCTTGAATCAGAATAATAGTCCGTAACACATTGTAAATATATTTAGAAATCGTTAAACTTGGGAGAAATTACAAAATTTAAAATTTACTCTGGAAAATGTAGTAGAGATTTTGCAAATTTATTGAATTGCTTATTGAAAATAGGTACTTTTTAAGTGCAACTCAAATTTTCCTAAAATTGGAAAATATAATTTAAATGACTTCATTTCTTCTACATGGGATTAATAAAAGTTCAACATTGCTGACAAATACGTTTATTAGAAAAATGTAGATGGATTCAAAACATATTTATCTGAATTTAGAAAGGAAATGAATGTGTCATTTTAATAGAAACCAGAAAAATTTGAAATATAAATTATTTATATCTTCCAGGCTAGTTTATATCAATAATTATTCAGAATAGATCTATGAAATCATAAAAATAGGTTCTAAAATTATCTGTTCCAATCTTAAACCGTAAAAAAATATTTCGGCTTTATATAGATCTTATGATATCGAGGTGAAAACATTTATAAAATATTTTCAACAATACTTGGAACAACTCTTCACTGAAAAATTGTGATTTTAATATAGTCGCCAGTGATTTTAATATTAACATTAAGGTAGTGAAAGTCACAAAAGGAAACTTTTATAAAACTAAATGTGAAGAAATTGAAGAATTACAACAAAAACACGACAGCTTTAATGTACATAAAAAGGTTAAACAACTAGCATGGCTACAAAGACGAAATCAACTCAATAAATTATTTGACATAGACAGTTAATCAGTACGGCTACCATATGATTTAATTGTTCAAAATTTTCTTCCTAATTGTATTTTTTGAAATGCCTCTACTTCAAACAATCTTCTTTTCACGGTTTTGTGGCTGACTCTCACTTTATTGTACTTTTTGGTCATATGCTTTATTACAGAGTACATTTTCTTATTTATAGGTGACATCATAATGCTACTAATCCCTACTCCTTGAATAATTTTAAATGGGGAAGGCAAAATACCGTGCTTACTACCTGAAAAAACATATGAAGTATTACTAGTTATTCATGGTCACATTATATAGCTAAGCTTAACAATTCAACATAAGTGAGTTGTCATCAGAGCAAAAAAGGGTCAGTGATGTTGATAAAACTAATAATGAGAGGGACAGTGTAAATGTGGTCAAATAACTGTAAAATGTAGGTATCTTATTTTGTGTATTCATTTCAAACACATTCATTAAAAATATTTTTCAACCAAAAAAATACGAAACACTACAAACAAGTAATAGTTGGGCATGCATGTAGTTGTGCATAATCCTTTCATGGATCATATTTAGGCCCTCAGTTACAAGAAGTTGGTTTTAGGTGTAATATCACTTCACATTCTTTCTTTTAAATACTTTCAATTTATACATCTTATCTTATTTCACGTCCTGTCACATAACAAATAGTTTACTAAAAAAATAGGCCTTTTAATGATATACGTTGTACAAAATAAATCCCGCTACATGTCATTCATAACAACAATCTAAATTTTATATTATTGAAGAGGCGCATTGCAATTTTTTGTAGGCTTTATGTAAGAACGTGGTGCATTTGTCTCTGACATAATTTAAGTTGACTATATGACTATGAATGGCATTTCATTAAACTAACATATACTTACGTTCAGATATGGTTGGTACAGAAGAATCTAAAGTAGGAGGCAAACAAGATGGATCATCCAATGCCAATGATGTTGGTGGTATACTAGCTGATGTTGATGGTATTCCACTAGATGTAGATTGTACATTGATATTCACTGGTTCATCTGAAACATAGCATTGAAAGATCTAACTTTTCATTAGCAAGAAGGAGACTTACCATGCAAATACATCTTAGGAATCGCATTTCTGTGTAACCAATGGCACATAGTCGAAGCATATATGGAATCAAAATGGCGATGAGAAATTCTTTTAGATTTAAATATTACTAAATGATCCATCTCATTCAGCGTAGCATCATTTACATGCTCCATCCATTTGTTAAACATTTTTAAATCCTTTATGGGGTTTGGAAATATGTGGCGGATTTTAGATATTTCAATACACCCAGGGATACAAACATTATTATGAAAAGGCATTGTGTTTAATCACTGTTGTTTCGGTATTAACTTTTAAAAACAATAATCTACAACTAAAATTAACTAACTATACCACGAATGTTCCGACTAAAATTAAACTTCAAAAGTCCAGAATAATGTTAAAAACACTTAAAACACAGAAATAATCAAAAATAGGAAAAACAATACAGAATTCAATAAAAGTAAAATCATGAAAATATTATGGTAAAACCTGCATACACAATGACGATGACGACTACTAAAAAGTGACAGAAAAAGCAGTAATTTGCACGGGCACAAAAAGTCAAAGTAGCAACCCATGACAAAAAATTAGAGGAGCGCAGCTTTTATTCATTCTTTACCTCTATTTCTTCTTTCTTCTACTTTAAGTTTGCTCAACCTTATTCACCTCTCACATTTGCACCACATCTATCACTGCATTACACACTGTGTCTTGAACTTATCTGAGACATGCCTAGTATGGATCTGGGTTTGTTCTTGGAACTGGTTCTAGATTACCACAGTGTACGTCGGACACCAGGCTATGTATGGGTCATAGTTTGGTTAACCATATAAGCTATCTTATAAATTTGAGCAAATCACCCTCCTTCTCACTTTCTCTTATTTTCTTCTTCTCCTACGCATGCCTGGTTCGTGATAGTTCTAGTATGAATCTAGGTTTGTCACAGCCATGGCATAGCTGCCATCCTTTCTTCTCTTTATAATTTCACTTGGTTTCTTCCCTTCTATACATGCCTAGTATGGATCTAGGTATGTCATAACTACACGCCATCTTTTTCTTCTTTTTTCACTCCCACACCGTTTCTTCCTGTACATGCCTAGTATGGATTTAGGTTTGTCATACCTATCAAAAACTTCTTAACCACATTGTTCCCGTGTAACCTAGATGTATGGGTCATAGTTAGGTTCATCAACAAGTTTTTTATCTTGCAGCTCTTATCAAATTCTGTCCTACCCTTTCACTATTAACATACTCCTATGAATTCTTCTCTTCTTGTACATGCCTAGTATGGGTCTAGGTGTGTAACAACTAACCTAATTCAATATTCACATTGTGTTCTTGACGCCGGGCTATGTATGGGACATAGTTTGGGTTATTAGGTCACAATCACTATACCATTTACATCTAATTCATATGGGAGGCCATCAGCTGTTGGGTTCACCTTGCCAGCGTACTTTTCCACCTTCGTCACTAGATTATGTAAACTTCTCCATGGATGTATTTACAACTAAGTGTTTTAATTTATGTTATCTAGCATTCTACACGTTTAGGTTTACTACGCTTGTTCCTGACTGGCTGGGGAATGGATCTAACCCCTAATTCAATTTTCAGTATACAATCAAGGGTGGAAGGGGATTTTCATATTCATCTAAATTAGATGAATGTTGGGAATTTGAATTTGAATGGAGTTTTTTCAATTTTTTGTTTTATCACATCTTTAACTTCATTTTTTAAATTTAAAATAAATTCAATATATAGGGTTTCCTACAATTTACAGTTCGCTATATGAATTTTTTCATCTTTTCAATCATACATTTGATTCAATGTTCATCACATAAATATGTTGTATTGTCATACACTTGTTTTTACGGCAAGTTGGCTTATTTTAATTTTAACGTCAAACTTGTCATCGGGCAAAATTTAGTTTGCACTTCTGAATGGGAATTTCCATCATGTGAATTATAATTGTACACCCTCTTAATAGGGTTGTTTTAATTTATTTTAATGACATCATTGTAACAATGAGTTAACTTTGTACATTGATTCTATTTTATCAACTGGATGTTTTTGACACCTGTTTTGGATCTTTTTTTATGACGTAAGTTCAATTTTTATATTGTTTTTTTTTTCAAAAAAAACTTACAAACATTGTTATTTTATAGGACAGCTTTGATAATGGCCTAATGCGCTTAGCTGCATATTAATAAACATATACACACTGAGTACTCGTCGTTTATATTCACTCAATTTACATCTAGTGTGTACACCATACCCATAGACAGTTTCAATATATTTGTCAATTTCCGTGACAACATCGTACTAGCGTTACCCAGCACATGTCTATTGTTCTTGGAATTCCCTAGACCGATTGCGGAGAGTTTGGGAATACCCTCGGCCGCTGTCATTTCGTAAGCGCGTGCACTTTCGAAACTGATAATCTATCTCCATTACTTGTAATAGTATTCTTCTTATCTATTTTCTTCTTTTGTTCAATTTCATGCATACATTGCTTCAAGTCCTTCTCCAAAACATGAAACGAATGTTCTATGTATGTATTGTACATATCCACTTTATCATTGATTAGATTATTTGTTTTCAACAATTTATCGTATATTTCTTGTCCAAAACTCTTAAAATCTTTTCTCAAAAATTCCTTGCCCATAGCAATTCCTTCATCGACATATTTTTTAGTTGCCATATCTCGAGCTCTGACAGGAGGATTTCTCGAAATGAATACCAACTGCGTTTGTAATATGGTGATTATTGTTTTTTGAAGTGAGTCAAGCTCATTATGGTACACTTGCAATTGTTCATCAACATATAGTTTGTTAGCATCATCGCTATTTGCAATCGGCATCTTTAAATTACAAATTTTTACATTTTCCGCATCAATATTACCGTCAGGAGTATGTGGATACGCTACTTTCGGCATATACGGTTTAATCCGCTCATTCGCATGATGACGGCGGTGTCCAAACTTATCGACAGACATGATTGAAATGATTATGTTTTCCGTTTGTTATTCAATTATATTGGCTTCTTTCAACTCATTGATTATTGCGATTATCCTTGGACGCAATCAGTAATTTTAAACGGTCACGCAACTCATTGGGATCGTCCCAATAAATGTATTCCATCGGTTTTTCGTTGTATGACAAAAGAGGGTCGCCGCCAACAAGACCTTTTCCCACATTAGTATATGATAGTTTTTGAATGGATTGTTGTTTCTTTAATATTCGAGCTGATGAAGGTTTGGTTATAGTACTACTACTAATAGTTGATGAGTCAGTTTTAAACAACGGTCTTATTGTTTTGCGATACTTTTCGGTAGCAGTACTTTTCAGGCGATCGAGTGCATCGAGATGAGCTTTTGTTATTGTTAGCAGAGCTTTGTAATTTTTCAAATCGTCATCAGAGTAATCATTGGGATGATTGTAAAACATAGGCTGATACAACCCCGGAGTCCCAGGTATATTTCCTTCTCCACTCTCGTCCTTCTCTCGTAATATATTTATATTACCGTTTCTTTTATCGAACGCAATTTTACGCCTGCCCCACATCCAACCAATTTCATCATTATATAATGGACCATAATTTCTATGAATTTCAACATCTTTGCGAAAGTAATCTTCAAGATATGTTCGACTAAATGCTGGATATTGATATTAATGATCGACTATGACTTCACGTGAAACGTTGGAATGTATGTCTATATCATAATCATCATAATAATAATTATCTTCATCATAACGTATAATATTTACTGATTCATCCGTCTCAGCTATGGGTTTTGTATCGAGAAATGATGTAGATCACTATTTTTATCTTCTTTTTTTGTTATTTCCCCTTTTGGATGGTTAAATTTTGAAATTATGGATTGTTGTAATGAATTTTAGGATTTGACCATTTCTTTTAACGGTACAGATATCGGTTTAAATAGCTTATTTAGAGATGTATCATGTTCTGATTTTCCTAATTTTAATGCTAAATATTTCTTGCGACTAGATCTCGCCAATTCACTAACTTTTTTCTTACGCAAGGCAATAGCAACCTTATCGTTGGGCATGGTGACGATGGCTGAGGATAATGTCTAGTGCTTTATAAATTTATTGAATCCTTTACGGTACCTACCATTATTTAAAGCAAAATCTTTTACAATCACCAATGTTCCATAGTTGACAGACTACCAACATTCTGAGCAAATCTTTTTAAATTCTTCAAATGTCATGTCTTGTGACACATGTTCCTCAAATATATGTTTTAGATTAACTTCATCCTGCTTGAATAACACAATCATATTACAATTGTCACGTATGAGCTGTTTCGGTATTTTCGAATATGTTTGACATAAGTAGGCCGCGTCAATGTCTTTATGACGACACATTGAATAATATTCGCGAATTTTCTGTTGATCATCGCAGGCAACATCATCAAATATGAACATCGAGTTTGACTGCGCTTTATCCGGACTAATAATTTCCTCATTGTCTTTAAATGGAAAATAACCAACACCTTTAACTTCTCCTAGGACTTCTTGCAACAACTTATATTTCGGTTGAAATAACGACTTGGAATAAACGTAAACATTTTTGAATTTAGCACCATTTGGATTGAATAAAAGCGACAACATAACATTTGTCTTTCCACACTCACTAGGAGCACATATGATGGTACGAAAAGAATTTGGCAGTAGCTCACCATGTTCACCAACAGATGATGGATTAAAGGTAGAGTCCAAATTTTCAATGGGTAGCGTCTGCTCTTGTTGAACGATCTTCATCTTGTGAAGAATTTTATTAGAGTGTTATTCTATAAATATGGATATCACCACATTATCATACATCAGTCTTAATGTTTGTGTTTGAGGGAGAAGGTCTTTTGACATCTCTAATGAATAAACTACTATTCGAACTTCACCTACCTACCTACAATTATTGCGGACGTAAGTGAATATAACTTGTCTTTTTCTGTCAAACACATACTACGTACGTTTATAGCTGGAACAAAACTACAAAAGCGACTTGCACGTGGTGACGTGGGCATTAATCCATTGCAAACAACACGAAATTGCTTATTCGCAAAATGAATCTCTTGAAGAACGTCACAAAGCAGATAAGGAGTTGGAAGATAAAGCTTGAGCTCGAGTGAAATCAAAGGAGGGATCTTTTGGTGAAAAGAGTGCTGCATTACTTGTTACTAGTACCATGAGACGTAGTGCTAAAGATAGGAAAATCAATGAAGAAAGGAACATATTTAAAAGAAAGCGCATTGTTTGCCATACGAGCAGCCAAATCACTTATTAAACAATTTGGAGGATCGAAGAAAATTGTTGTTCCTCGAGTGATACCAGTAAAATCTGGAGGTTTTCTACCACTTATACCTCTGTTTGCGGGGCTCTCAGCACTTGGAGCACTATCGGGTTGAGCTGCTGGGGTTGCAAAGACTGTCATTGATGCTAATAATGCTCGAAATAAATTGGAAGATCAACGTCATAATAAGGTTATGAAACATGTCGGAAATGGTTTATACCTGAAAAAGTATCCCAGTGGCAGAGGATTTGGATTGTATTTAAAAAAAACTCGCGATACAGCTACCCAATCGTCCACTGTACGACATTGATATTGTACTCTAGTAGTAGTGTGCAGTGGTTAACTTGGACTCGTCCAAAACAGTGGAACACATTGGGTAGCATATATAAAGAAAAACCATATCGTTGATTATTTCGATTCATTTGGTAATTTTAAACCACCCAAAGAACTTGTAAAGTATTTAAGAGGAAAAAACATTTTTTATAATGATAATCAGTATCGAAACTATGATCAGATCAATTGTGGACATTTGTGCTTGAAATTTCTACTTCAACATCCAACGAACAATGGGGGAGGAGAAGGACAATAAATAGGTAATTACTAATGCAACACCAAAAACCTTTGAGAAGTTTTACGGTCGAAGAACTGAAAAAAGTTCCCATTCGATATCTGATAGGGTTTGTCAGTCCGTCTAAATTGTTAGATATATGGCATAAACTACCTAATGAGTACAAATCAAATTTTGAGTTACAAATTCGTCTACCATGCTTCGTTCACTACAACCGTGCCGATTGGACAACGCATTGGGATGGTCCAGCATATTCTCAAGCATCTTGTTTCCTATGCCAAAGTGTATTAAATAAATCTTAAACATAGTTCTGTGTGTATTATTTACAGCACCTTCATCTCTTGACTTGAATCAGTCATCATGTCGCAGTTGTTGAGAGTAAATATCACAAATCACGTATTTACCTTCCAATCTCCTACTCCTATTGTATTCTATCCGGAGAAAGACTATGAGTTAGCACTACATTCCTTTCACTCATACCATAGTATACCAAACATTGATAATCGCAAATTTTACTACTACGATAACAACAACATGATGCATAGTTTTGATATACCTACAGGATGTTACGAAATCGCTTATATTGAAAGGTTTATACTAGACAAGTTAGGAGGTGACAGCAGCAGCAATTCGTTTTGATCAGAAACTGTATTTGCGTTAAAACCCAATAATAATACGTTACAATGTATGATTTTCAGTAAATATAGAATTCCGTTCGCAGAGTATGATACTCCCAACTGTCTTGGTGACATATTAGGCTTTTCTACAATGATACTCGAACCCAAACAATGGCACTCTTCAGATTTACCCGTCAAAATTATAAAAGTATCTAGCATACGCTTCGAATATAATATTACGACTGGAGCCTTCGACGCAGACAGACCTGCTCATACTATTTACGAATTGGTTATAAAAGTAGATCCTGGGTACGCCATTGACGAAACTCCACATAATTTACTTTATTTACCTGTTATACCACAACGTGAAATTACCAACATTACTGTGTTGGCTTTGGACCAAGACGGGCATTCGTGGTGAAAAGAGCACCTTGGTGTTGGAGCTTAGAGTGAGAAGCAACAGATGGCATTGATAATTAATCATAAAAGTCGTTCCACTGCACATCCAATACCATTAGTTAAGCGACGTCCTTCAAAGCAGCATCTTACGTTTGCTAACAAATTGTTCTTACAATCTTTAGGCACTTTGTTGAAAGACACACGTATGCAAAACGTTCTCCTATGAACGATATGCCTCCAATGATTGGAATCTATCCGTTCATCAAATCGTTCAGTTGCAGTGACATTACGGAATTTAGCATCAATCAAGTCGATTCGTTTTTTGCGATGAACAAAACTTTGTTGTGCATTAAAAGCTCACTCAATATACATGGAGCTGGTGATGTAAAGCTGGCAAATAATTTTGGTGCTTTCCTTTTCGATTCATGCACATACAGTGAAAGTGCAAGAGAAATTGAAACGGTTCGAGATCCTGGAATCGTGAGCGCTGTACGTGCCATGACGTGCTACAATCAAGAAGATTCCAATCATATGGCTATATCTGGCTGGAGTTATCCCAAAGATCCCATCCTTGATGCCACTGATAAATCATTCAACCTACAAATTCCTCTCAAGCACATTTTCAATGACTATCCTATGATTACATGTGGACGGCAAACAATACGTTTGGTTTGAGCTCGAAACGATAATGATTGTGTATATATCACAGAAAAAAACGTTACTGGCATGACTTCCACTACAACTGTTAGCATATTAGCATACCTATCCTAATGATGATATTAAGTTGGAACTTATGAAGACCATTCAAAAGGATCAGTCTATAGTTATTCCATTTAGAAAGTGGGAGATACATGAACTAACATCCATCACCAGAAATGCTAGACGTGAAGTTTGGGCTGTTAAAACTACAACTTCAGTCGAACGACCTCGTTATGTTATTGTTTTCTTTCAAACCAACAAACGTAACAACAACACAACTGACCCAACTTTATTCGACAACGCCGACATTCAAAGTATCAGACTATCGCTAAATGGGGAGTATTATCCCAATGAAAGAACGCAGTAGGATTTTACTAAGAATGATTACAATGAGGCCTATTTCAACTATACTGAATTTTATCCTAGCTACATGAATTCGACACAGAAGCGTCCTCTGTTGTATTATTCCTCTTTCAAGAAGCGTGCATTGTTTGTTATCGATTGCTCGAAACAAAAAGAAAGCATGAGGGCATCTGCAGTTGATGTAAAACTTGACATTGAAGCAAACATTGGTTTCCCCGAAAATACCAAAGTATATTGCGTCATAATACACGACTGTGTAATGGAGTATTTACCTCTCACCGAAATTGTCAAGAATTTAAATTAGAATGTGCTGCTGCACGTCAGTATTCTAGCAATCATCATCATGAGAGTAGCATTCGTCGACATCCAAGGATTCATCGTGGATGGACACTTTGTTCCCAAAGAACTCACCATCGAAATTGGTTACAAGCAAAGTCACTACATGTTTTTGCCACCTCAATCGATTGATACATTAAGTGCGTGATAAGAAAACTACGTCATACCTGGAAAAGAACTTGCATGGCATTCGATATTCTTCAGGTGACATAGAGTCTAACAAAATAAATAATATATTGGAAGCTAAGCTGTTGTATGCTGCAGACTTTATTTACGTACGCGGACAGCAAAAAACCGAATTTCTACTAAAGAAATGTCACATTCACAATGTGTTTCCTCATATTATTGATGTCTGCAAGTTTGATGGTACATCATGGGCAACTGGAACGTGATTCAAGCCCCTACCACACCACTGAAGGACCATACTCCAGCACTCAAAGAAATGTACAGCGTCTCCGACAATGGTTTTTAAATACTACCTTTGTAATTATAATGTCTAAAAAATAATAAAAATAAATTGCAGTGAATGGATTTTTTATTAAAACTGCTCTACTCATCAGCTGATATATTACATGACGATTTAAATTTACGTTAAACACTTTTCAGTAGAATTTTAATTATTAACACAAATATGGATGCTAATATTATACATGTCAATGAAAAAATATTGGTTAGTTCATCTTTCATGTTGCTGCTGTGGGAGGTTATGTTGTCGTTGCTCATATTGAAGCTTTGTAGGTTCGACCCTGTTTAATGGATATATCGTTTGTGGTGTCTGGCGTCTAAAGATATAATCTAGGGCACTTGAAATCTCTTGTTGTTGTTGACCCTCGTTTATTCTGATTTTAGTTAACTACGAGTATGTACAGGTTTTTATGTAATAAACACGAGATATGACATAGGAAATTTTAAGGATATAGATAAAATTTTCTTGATCATAAAATAAGTCGAAACAAATTATTATAAAAAAAAATTGTTGACCTCCGCCAGGAAAGAATTTTATACAAACAATTTTACATAACCGGCAAGGTCGATAAACAATACCAGGTGTTTGCCATGTTTTGTCTACCAAAAAAATATAATCAAACGTTGCAAACTAGTATAATGAAATTTAAAATCAACCAGTTACGAAAATAAAAAAACATGAGACAAGGGCAAAATGAAACGATTCTAAAATAAATAGCAGGAATTTTGGTAACAGAATCAGTGAGGTAGTAACCCTCATTAAGTGACCAGGCACTGTAAGGCCTGCCACTTCATCGTCGACAGTAATATTGTGTAGTTGTGACGTGATATTTCAAAAGCGTAAGTTTTTTTCCGTATAATTATTTTTTTATACTGTATTGACATTATTATTTGATTTAATTGGGTGTCCAAAAGAAAAAGGGATACATATATTTTCGGTCATATTGAGTGCACTATTTACACCTGAGCCCCTCACTTATCATATTTAGGAAATAGCACAAATTGAATCCGATCTAATCTAAAATTATATTCATATACAAGAGATATCGTATGTATCATTTTCTTAAATTTTTTTTTATTGTACAAGATACTCACCTGTACGAGATAACATATTTATTCTATTAGATTCCGAAAGTTTTGTTTGATATATTATTATCTTATATTGTGCAGGATATCCCAATGTACGAGATATCATATTTATTCTATTAGATTTCGAAATGTTTTTGATAATTATTATAGCATATTGTACAAGATATTCAACTGTATGGGATATCACATTTATACCGTTCGATTTCGAGAGATTGTTCGATAATTATTTTTCTTATAATGTACCGAATATTCAACAATACGTGATATCGTATTTTATCTTTCATAATCAGGAAAGACCTTTCAAAAAGTTGGAAGACGTTGTGCCCGAGTCAGATTTATTTAGTTTGTCTCATTTCATATACAGGGATAGTCCTATATAATACATCCTTTACGGGTGTCATGATAACGGGTAACTACTTCCAGATTTGGAAAGACGTTTTTCCTTAACTGAATTTTTAGTGTTACGTACCGGGGCATTCTCCCCCGAGTAACCTTCATTTTGACCAAATCAGGGCTGTGTTATTGGATTTAATTAACTACTGTTTGTAATATACTTGTACATATTTATCCACCCAGTCTGTTTCCTTTATCAACAACCCTTACCCACGGACCAGCAAGTTTCAACGGGCTGACGCGACCTGCCTTAGAACTCAGGCTTGGCACACTGTATAAGCCCAAGAGACCCCACGGAGACCTTGACCGCTCGTGCCAGGAAAACACCTTCCCCGAGGTTACCCGCAGGGAGATTTCTGGCTCTGAATTTGTGCCGTAAGGCACTAGTGACAGCACGCTGCAAAGGTTTCTAGGATAAGAGTGTACAGTAGGATCCCTCAGGTCACTACAATAAAAAAAAGAAGCCAAAAGAATAATACCGTTTCCTATACCATTGGAATATACCAAACGATCTATTAGAGTGGTGACAGCCGTCACTGGATTCACCCAACGGAGATAGCGCATTTTATTACATTTGCTTCATAACCATTCGCTTATTTTTATAAAAAGTAACATCCTTAGTTAATTGATTTATTTTTAGCATAAATTCCTCAATTCGACGTCTGTACTCGATTAAAGTCATACTATAACTAATTTTTCACAGATATGATACCTCATTACATCTTTATGACTACATCTTGTTAAAAGAATAGTATACGTTAAGACCGCGCGCGTGCGTAAGCGACACATTCAAATCACCCGCCATCAACACCAGCGCCATGGATGCCGTAGAACGGATGACGTCACAGCGACACATTAAAATCACCCGCCAACGACACCAGCGCCACCGTCGCGCAATGGAGGACATACACACAGCGCGCCATCTAGCGATAAAAATGCGCCAAGGTAGACAACACACAACAGACCCGCCGACAGCCAACAGCACCGCGGACGTTTTTGGAAGTAGTGATGTTCCACGCCCCCAGGTGCAAGATGGATGACACACGCACGATGAGTGACGTCACAGAAAATGGATACCGTCGCATAGCGGACGTTTTTCGAAGTAATGGTTTTGATCCCGGCTTAGTTACACTACTCAGGCCGACAAAATTGAGTAAGTTTATGTAATAGTACTGATTTATCAATAAATATTTGCCGTAAAGTCAAAGGGACGAGATACGACCGATCCAGACCATTTACCACGAGAAGCCGTATAATAAGAAGAGATCTGTAGACAACCCGACCAGGCAACCACCCCAGGGAAGCTCCACAGAATCAAGGACCAACAATTGTACATATAATAACTCTATAACTGTATATAGAATGAGTTTTAATTTGTAAAGATTTTATTGAATTTTTAGCTTAACAGGTAACATACGTGTTACTATTAAATAAACACATCTAACCATCAATCCCTTTTTATGTTCTACCCCCTGACTACCCACGGCAATTATAAATTGACGCTCGAGCAGAAGAAATACAAATTGGCGCTCGAGCAAAACGATTATAACATCAAATGAACCTTACAAGACCTCATGTATACTGTGCCTCCCGTTCATTAGAGCCCCTCTCTTAGATTTCGATACAATCTATACAGTCCTCATAACAGCTGCTAAGAAATGCAGAGAGCTCCGACAACGCTGCTGTTTTGTCGTAGTCGTAGTAAGTCCCTCAATCAAGTGAGGTTTGACCTATTCCAGAGGTCGCTTTCGAAAAATAATTTTGCTTTGGCGTCTTTGCCTCCTACAGAAGCGGCTGCGCTACAGCACTACTTCAGAGCTTATTTACAGGTCTAGCTGTTGATGAGTAATGTTCTTGATCCATAGAGATGGGTATGGTAAATGACCACCAATAGGTTAACTATCCACTGCCCCCACAAGAACTTCTCAACTCCATATCGTGCACGTGTAAAAAAAGATTCACAGCAATTATACTCCTGTAGGAAGGCAGGGATAAAATGCACCACCCTCTGCATAACCTGTAAAGGGCACGCATGCCTCAATTCCTTCCCTGAAGATAAGGAGTTTAGTATACTGGATGCTACCCAGTGTGACGAGGAGATTGATGCCATCGAAGAAGAGCAAGAAATGATTCCCCATTTTCAAAATTTCGAAGACGAGGACCTAGTTTGCGTGATCGGCGAAGAGCGACCGTCTTTTCCCAAACGGCGAAAGATATCGTCAACATGAGTACCTTGTACATTTTTCATATTATGATCTTTGATGTACACAACTAATACAGTAATCGTTTTCAAGTATACACCTTTTGTTACCTTCAATAAAACATTATTCATTGCTTATATTTTGAAACCCATAACATAATTTTGGAGTGTCCAGGTGCGGACCCAATAAAAGGATTAAATCGCCTGAATTAAAGGAATAATATAGCAAAATAGGAAGTAGGACAGAGTTGTCCCACTCTCCCACAATCGGTTACACTAGCTACGAGTAAAACTTTTTGTAGCATGCGTCGTTTTAGAGTTGTAAGCCGAGAAATAAACAAAGAATAAACTTTTTAGCCAAGTTGGTTAAATATGACCCAAATTAAAAACGCGATTGTGGCTAAACGAATGGGCCGGTCTTGTTCAACTAAAGACTATTCGACCCCGAATTAAAGCTTAGAGTAAACATTTCTGTAGGATGCATCGTTCAGGAGTTGTAAGACGAAAACTAAACAAGGAATCAACTTTTAACGAAGTTTTTAAAAATGTCTCAATTTCAGAAATCGATTGCGGCTAAACCGATACACCAAATTTAACAAACCAAACTCCATCCGCGAAATTTAAGGTTCTTTAAACAAGCTTCGAATACAACTTTCTATATTATGCGTCGTTCAGGAGTTATACGCGTAAAATTCAAAAATGTTCGAAAATTCCGCGGTTTTTTTTTCTCAAAACTTAAGCAGGTCTCACAGGACTCTTATTTGGGACCCTCTAAAGGTACTGAAATACTTTCCAGCTTTGGACGATTTTCGGGAAGCATATGTCTAATTTGCGTGGGCTATGTTGTTTTAGTTGAAAAACGTAAAAACATAAAGTATTAACTTTACGACGAGGAGTAAAGTGGTTTTCAAAACTTTGTAGTAGGGGTTGTTGGAAATTGTAGAAGTATTTCCTCCAACGCTTCACCCATTAAATATATCAATATGTTGATTTTGTCTTTTACAGGTTTTGTATCTTGTCCATATACGGCCATGCATTAGGCGATGAAAATGTAAATTTGTCAGGGGACTTACATGAACAGAATGTTAATCGTTTTTTAATTACATGTCGATTTTATTTTACAAAATTACGAGCGGCATGAATACGATTTATGTAAAGCTCTATAATCCTAAGTCCGGCACTGTGTTCCATTATAACAAAGATATTATGGAAATAACAGACTGCATATAAATAGGTTACCTAAAAATATTTATTTTAAAAATTTAATTCAAATTATTTTCACTTGACGTAATAATTCTTGATCACACTACAGAACACACTTATCAACATTAAAACTTTGACTAATGGTATTATTTATTTGTATAACTATCCAACTGCTTCTCAAGACTGTAGCTTAAATATGAGCTATGTAGCGTTAATATCACAACATTTGTTATCGGATTTCCAGACATTTCTCGAGATCAACGTTGAGTTGAATGCAAATATTACGAGGGAACTTCTAAAAGTAGTTATGAGCTCTTATAACAGTAAGTTTAATATAGTTAGAAGCGGATTATTTCACTAATAGAGTTTAATATATCAATATTCAAAAAAGATACTTTTCACAATTCATAAATAATAAAAATACATAATTTCAATTGATTACATCGTATTACAAATAAACGTTAAAAAATAATTAAAAATATATCGAAGACATAGTTGGTATTTTAAAATGTTTTCAGTTTTCAAAAAAAGTAAAATAATATTGTTTCACGCACTTTATAGTTCAATTTACTGAATTATTCACTCTTTATTTTGCTGAGAAGAAGCAATGCTTTGTTTACTTTCATGAAAGTATTTGTCAGTAATCTTATGTCTCAGAACTACATTATTTATAGTGACATCTCCTTGAATATACAGAGTGTTAATTCGATCAACGTCGCCTCTAAATTTAAATTCTCCTGCTAATTGACCGTCAACATATACCGAAAAATGGCTGTCACATTTCCGAATCGCTAAGCTAAAAGATAATCCTGGAGTGAACAGGAAGCATTCAACTCTTTCCTCTGGACCCCAGGAACCTTCCAACCAAGCGTTTCTGACGAAGACGTGCCTTGTATTTGCGTAACCTGAAAAGAAAAATCGGAGTCAATATCAAAAATAATATCAAACTTGTGTGGTATACAAAGTGGTTCAACCAAAACCGTCATCAAAATATGCAACATAACTCCACTAAGGACCGAGAAACTTTATTATTTTATCCATTGTAAAGAATATACAATACAACTATGATTGTTTCCATTTCGTATCGTGTTTCGGCAAAAATGGATATGTCGTAGGTATAATGCAAATTTTATAAACGTCCTAGTCCTTGTTCAATATTATTATTGCATCGCCTAATTTATGAATACCCCTTGTAATATTTATTTCTAACGTTAAACCCACATGCGCGAAACCAGCACCCAGCGTTCGTGAAGAGGAGAGAGGGTTCAAGTGAAACTGCATACGCCACCAGGAGTAGATACAATAATGTAATAAGAGAAAGATGAAATAGGTGATATGTATGACAATTGCAACAATAAATTATGTTTTTTGAAAAGTAATAAGTGTTTCTAAATATACAGTCCATGAAGATAACTTGCTGTTGTGTACAGTTCTTTTACAAAAAGCCGGCGAAACGCGAGAATACAATGCATTTTTAGTTCAGGTAAATTGATAAAATGGCGATCAAACAAGAACACAAAAATGTATATCACGTTGCGAGTGATTATTTTTAGGCATTATACAATTTTGCCAAATTCAGTACTGTCAAAACGTGAAAATAAAATGAGAAAATACTATTAAGTAATAAGTATTTTGTTTCGTCATATAATAGTAATCGTTACAATAAACGTTATAAATCTTCATTCTGAAAGCAGTTAACAACTTCAACTTCAAATATAGCTATTAAAAAATGTAGTAGTAGTACACAAATATGAACTACAAACTCATAAAAACTAAACAACTAAACAAAAATTCTTTGAAAACAGTAGATTATCAAAAAAGTGTAATGATGATTATCGAAATATAAATACCTTCGTTTTTGAGTAATATAGAATGTTGCACGAGCGCCTAGCGCGAGTGTGGTTTTCTTAGCACGTTAAGCCACTGGCTATTTAGAGACGAGTTTTACCTCAGACCAAACAACTTTTTCGACAACTTCATGTAAAGAAGCTCTATTATTATTTGAATTTACCCTAATAAAAATCAAATACATACTTTTTTTGTTAAATATATCTGTCTACCAACATTGCACACGTGGTCCACACAAAAGATTTTTATTCCTTAGGATTGTCCTGGGCTATGCGTGCCATATTGTATCACAATTAACATGTTTCTTCATTATAGTATTTTTATTGACAATACGGTTTACAATCAAGTTATCTTTTTAGTGATAATGAATGTTTGAAAAATTATATTTCACAAACATAAAGGCGCAGTCTGTGCCGGCTGGACAAAACGTATAAACCCGTTTGTAATCTTTCATATAAGCCTCCCTACCATTTTAAAACACGTTGTACACCAATTCAGCTAAGCGCTTTCGGCCAATAAGCCATCCTCAAAGCTATCCTATAAAATTACAGAAGTTGATTCATTGAAAAAAAAACAAAAGGGAACTTACGTCGAAAAAAGTTTCAACGGGTGTCTAAAAACATAGATTTTCTCAACCAGCTCTACATAGGTAGATAAAATTTAAAATATACAATACTTGTATTGAATTAAAATGATTTAGAATGTACCCTATAATAAGGGTGTACACCAAGCCATAAACATACTAAAAGCTATTTCAAATATTTCCTGGGGAAGCAATACATCAACTCTATTAAGCATATACACATAATTAATAAGGTCAATAATCGATTACGGTTCAGCTATATACAACTCAGCTAAAAAATCCGTCCTAAAACAACCAGACGTCATTCAAAACACTGGACTACGTATTGCACTAGGAGCTTTTCGTACAAGCCCCACTCTTAGCATGTGTTGTGAAGCAGGCCAAATCCCCTTAGACTTCAGGAGAGACTATCTAAGTTTGTCCTTTGCTAGCAAAGTTTTAGCCACACCTGAAAACCCAACATATTATAATGTCCATAGCAACCGTTTCAACTTGCACTTCTCAACTCACCCCCGATGCCATCCGCCCTTTTACAAGCGACTCAACCGCTTACTACACAAATACTCCATAAACTTTCCCACAATTTACTATCCCAGCAAAAACTCACCCCCTCCATGGACTATAACCCAACCGCACATTATCACAGAACTATCGAAATTTAATAAACACGCAATCTCAGCAGCCTTTATACAAAACCACTTCAGTGACATAATAAACAAATTCAACGAATATCACCATATTTACACTGATGCTTCGAAAACAGCCGAAGGAGTTGGAGCAGCAATCTTCTCCAAAACCCACAACGCCAATTTCAAGCTACACAATAACTTCAGCATTTTCAACGCAGAGCTCTGCGCCTTTCTAGAAGCACTGAAACACATTAATAAATCCGACCAAAACAAATTTACAATTATAACGGACTCAAAGAGTGCCCTGTGCGAGATCCAACGCATGTATCCCAATAAGCCTATACATAAAGAAATTAACAGCGAACTCTAGCACGCCAGAAAAAGAGGAAAAGAGGCAGTAATTATCTGGGTACCCTCACATATCGGAGTCAGTCGAAACGAGTCAGCGGACCATCTGGCACGCGAAGCAGCAACAAAAGACATTTGCGTTCAAGTAAACAAGAAAGTGCTCAGTGATCTAAAATTGTGTATTAAAAATATAGTTCGCAGTGCGTGGAAAATCAAGTGGTCGCAGTGCTCCGAGAGGCTAAGTGAAATCAAAGAAACCGTGCTATATCGACCAGTCTTTCTACCATCTAGGAGTAAGCAAGTGACACTCTCAGGCCTTCGAATCGGCCACACTCGCCACACACACCTCCATCTTATCACAAAAGAAAACATCCCTTATTATGATACATGCCGAACCAACTTAACAGTAAAACACATTTTAGTGGAATGCCAAAAATTCAACTACACCAGAAATAAATTCAACTTTGCACAGAACATATCCGACATACTCAGAGACAATAGCAACATGGACAACATTATTAAGTTTCTTAAGGAGAATAACATGAGAGATATTTAAATTTAAAACGATCATACCTCACAACTAATAACATAACTATCTATAATGCTAATATAGAGAATACACTGTATATTAACGTAGAACATAAGTGAGTTCCATTAAAGAATTATAACTGTTGTCGCTTATAACCTAAGTGGTTCGGGCGACATTAAATGAATAAAAATGAAAAAAAGAACTGAAATAAAATTAAGTAACCTTGTATATAAAGATGTTAAAGAAATAAATAACAGAAGTAGACGAGAATTGTTTAATGGTATTGGAACTATAAGTAAATGGCTTTTCGGAACCTTAGGAAGTTTCAATAATATATGGTGAATCGAAAATCGTCAAATTTAAAAATCCATAGAATTACTACCAAATGGCCGGAGTTCAAGTCAAAGTTCAAGATTCTAGAATAATAATTGCTAACCATGTACCCATTCTAATATATAGTTATTTTCTAACCTATCACATTATCCCTTTACCATATAAAAATTCAATAATTGTTCCACGTAACCCTCTCCTTGTGCTTGGTATAAACTCACATCAACATGAGGAAAAACTGTGTTCATATATTGAAAGTATCTTCTTTTGCCGACAATATGAAGAAGCCATTAACGATACTTACATAATAACTTCGATCCGAGCCGAAACACCAACCTGCAGATTTGAAACAGCAGTTTTTTGATATTATTGCAAACTGAAGATCCTATAAAAGCTGAAATTAACTGCGATAAGAATAGAATAGCTATAATCAAAAGTAAAACTGTCATTAAAATATTTCAAGGATGTAGCGTAAAAATTGGAAAGTATTTATATGAGAATACAGAAGAAAAGACGGATGGAAACCCTCTTTTATTACCAAAATTACGTTTAACTTCCGAATTTAAAGTAATCACAAATCGACATCCACCTTTACAACTAGAATCAGTAGATCTCAAATCCATCAAAGACACTCGAAAGGAAGCAGATTCATATGAAATTTAAGAGATAGAAAAAGTGCACCACACAATTTGGAATATGACTAGTCTAAAATTGTAGGTTTAATTATTATCTATATCTGGTATAGAAGAAGAGGCCAAGAAGATGTTAGCCGGCCACAACAAAAGGACCAGCAACCCGAAAACAATCCCTCATCGGTATTGTTTTCGCCTAAGGAGGGAGAACTTATATGAAGACATTCTGCATACACGCAAGTTATTTGAAGCCATCCTGTTTACATAAATAAAGATTGCTGTTTTCAGCAATTAGTCTACTTGGTGTTAATAATTGTCATTCTAATCCTGTAACTTGTATTGCAAACATCAAATTTAAATTACTCAAATTTTGTATATTTGAAAAATAAAAGTTTTGAAAAAATTTCTTCAGGAGTAAGATCATTTAACTAGCTTGAACGTCTAAAGTCTGCCTGAAAAAATTACAGTATCATATATATTTTTTCTATTTGTTAAATGACAACTCTTATTTTTGAATGAATATTTGGGTACGTTCCCATTATTAAAAGTTCCAAACAATATAATAAATAACATTTCGAACGAATGAAGACATCAATCAGACAATATAAACAAGTTATCAATCAACTTGAACGACTTTCGAAACACGCCGTCGCTAAATTAATATTTATATTCCAGACCGCGTATATTAAAATGTTGGCCATGTTTGCCACACATACTCTACACAATAAAGGTCGGACCTTTGTTATATAGGAACTATATCAGAAGTTCGGTTTTGCGTTACAAAACATAACAATCAACTTGTGTAACCAAATTATAACTTCATTAATTAATTTATTAAAGTTCGTTATTTTATTTTAATTAGACCCCAAACATGGTTTTAATAGCATCTGCTTGGTATTCACGTCGTTTACATACGTCGGTAGAGAATACCTGAATTTACTAAATTTTGTACGGCGAGCAGTAATAAACATCGTTTGTCATTTATAATTAGAAATTGATAAATTCCCATACCTTTCGTCACAGTTATATACACCAACATAATTCCATTTCCCATTTCACACACACATTATTATGTGACATGTCAAATTCCTTATAAAATTACCTTTTCGATTATGTGTCACACTTAGTGTCGGTGGGGAGGAGAGGCATGTTGTGGAAATTATCGAAATAAAAATCGACCTGTTTTTGCATTTGTTTTCAGAATTCGTTCGAAATAAAAATTCGCTTTAATTTGTATTTCAGTCTGTTTCAAGAACTTTGTATTTTTTATCATTGAATGAATGAGTTTTTGCGCATCTTCATGGTTTGGTAATGCTGTTGCATTTTTTTATCGTTTTGATGACTTTTCAATCTATTTTTTAAATATTGATATTTTTGTCCTATGTAAAGAACATGACAATTCTAGGAACTTCGTATATAATGTTATACAGTGTGTTCTCAAATGACACTTACAACGTTTGCATGTAGATACCTCTTGTAAAATTGGACAAGATGATATAGGGATTGAGGGGTCCAACCCATTTACTTTTCGAAATGCAGGGTGTTAAAGTTATGAAAAATATAATGTTTTAATTTGATAACTTTAAAATGGATGAATATATTGATCTGACATTTGGCAGATTGTTTTTAAATGTAAATGGGCATATTTTGAAGGAAATACATGTTTCAATTCTTGATCTAGTGGTGTACATTTGGAAGAATGTGTCACCTTTCCCCTCCCATTTTTTACGCCACTGGCATTTGAAGCTATTTTTATTTGATTTTGTATTCCTCAATAGTTTTCACGTGAAAAACGCATTGCCTTTACATATCAAAAAACTTGTAGTTTTCAAGATATTTAATGTTTTTATGAAGTCTGCAAGATCACTTTTTAATAAAAAATATTTTTCTTGAATGTTTTCAATAACTACCAAACTACTAATGGTTAGATTATGTAACCGGAACTAATTTGTGAAACAGCAATGCTTATAAAACATTGAGAGGGGATTGTTGAAAATACTTTTCCAAACTTGTGATTTTATTAACAAAAGAATTAATGACAATAAAAAATAAGATAGTTACAAAGTTAAATAATATCCCATTCAAACATAGTTTTTGACTAAGCAGCCAACAAATTACAAAAGATGTTCAAAATTTTGTCCATTTCCATTTACACATAATCTGCAACGTTTTCTCATTGAAAATCGCATACCTTGGAAATACTGGCGATTGCCGGAAATAATTTCTATAGCTGCATGGATTCTTGCTATCAGTTCCTCCTCCGTTTCTATTATTGTATCGTAGACTAGGGACTTCATGTAACCCCACCGAAAGAAATCGATTTAATTTAAATCCGGTGACTTCGCAGGCCACATATTGGGTCCACCTCGGCCTATTCAGTTTCCGTATTGTTGGGTTATAAGTTGTCTGGATGCTAGAGAATAATGTACAGATGCCCCATCGTGCTGAAACCATACATTATCCATATTCGCCCTAATGTTTAATAGTACAACGTCGTTTAATAAATCAGGCAGGATTTCTCTCAAAAAATTATAATAAATATTACCATTGAGTTTATTAGGTAATAACTATGTGCCCACTATACAATCTCCAAGAATGCCTGCCCACACGTTAAGCGAGAATTTTTCCTGAAATCCACGTTGTCGAATAACATATGGATTTTCGTCATCCCACACGTAGCTATTCCTTGAATTAAAAATTCCTTCACGTGTGAATTTAGCTTCATCAGTAAATAGAACAAATTCGGTGAAATTCCTATTTTCTAAACATTTTTGGGTGTACCAATTGGCAAACTCCACTCTTTGAGGATAATCTGTTGGTTTTAGGGCCTAAACTTGGGTATACTTATAAGGATACAACTGCTGTTCATTTAAAATATTCCACACAGTTGAGTTACTTACATTTAAAGATTTGCCGATGGCTTAAATCGGGTCTATTTTCAATACGGTCTAGAACAGCCTCCTCTAATTGCACAGTTCGTACAGTTAGTTTTCTACCGCTACCTTGTAATTTTGAATTGAACAGTCCAAATTCTCGCAATCTCCTGTCAATTTGAGAAAATGTTGTGTGCCATGGAAATCTAGGTCGATTTGGATATCTTTCTCTATACAAGCGCTCGGAAAGTCTACCATTCTTTCTGGCTTCCCCGTATATTAGTTGCATATCAGTCATTTCTTCAAAAGTATAATCCATCATAACAGAAAGTGTGAAAGTGGCACAAACCAATTTAATTACAAATAATTAATTTTCGTTTTGACGTCAAACAAAATAACATTTACCATTTCATGACTAAAAATAATTGTGTATTAGATTATTCACAATCAGAATTACACATAAATTGCAAGTCTAAGAATTCGGTAACCATACAAATTTTTGGTAATCCAGAATACAATACTTTAGCAATACCGCCTAGATGTGAGGTGTACAGGCTAATAGAGAACTTTAATAATTTGAGAAAGGATACAGTAGTAGAGCAACAGGAAATAGCACCGGGAGTATTTATAGCCAGATCCATAATATCGGGGAAAAACCCGTACGTTAGAATTTTAAATACAAATTATGAAAGTATTTCAGTAAAAACTAGAAATATTGAGACTTTAGATTTAGATTTTTTCGATATATATATATACAATTAAGAGTGATAATAGTAATAGAATGAAAGAATTAGGGAAAGCATTAAACTTAGAAGTACCAGAATATGTAAGAAACGATTTAACGAAACTGTGTGAGAATTACGTAGATATATTCGCTTTAAAAATTGATATACTAACCCACAATAACTTTTATAAGCAAAGGATATCAGTAAAAGATGATACACCGATATACATAAAAAATTATCCCACACCACATTCACAATCAACAGAATTAAATAGTCAAGTAGAGAAACTTATAACACAGGGAATAATTGAACCCTCAGTATCAGATTATAATAGTCCAGTATTACTAGTACCGAAGAAATCGACGAATCAGGATAAGGCATGGAGACTTTGTATAGATTTTAGGCAGCTACATAAGAAAATAGTCACAGATAAATTTCCTTTACTCCGTTTAGATGCAATTTTAGACCAATTGGGAGAGCAAAATGGTTTTCAGCTTTAGATCTTATGTCAGGTTTTCATCAAATACCTTTAGAACAATCTTCTAGGAAATACACTTCGTTCAGTACAGAAAAAGGCTCATTTCAATTCACAAGACTACCTTCTGGGTTAAACATAAGCCCTAATAGTTTTTCACGAATGATGTCAATAGCATTCTCAAGCCTCACGCCGGAAAAAGCATTTCTTTATATGGATGATATAGTTGTGATAGGAATTTCGGAGAATCATCACTTAGCCAATCTTAGGAATGTGTTCGACGCATGTCGTAAATTCAATTTGAAGTTAAATCCACAAAAATGCCAATTCTTCAAGCGAGAAGTCACATATTTAGGTCATAATTTATCAAAGGATAGTGTTTCACTAGACAAAGCAAAATATTCAGTCATTCAGCATTATCCAGTACCAAAAAATGCCAACGAAGTCAAAAGATTTGTTGCATTCTGCAATTATTATAGAAGGTTCATTCAGAATTTTGCAGAAATATGTATTCCTTTAAATAGGTTAGCTAGGAAAAACGTAAAATTTGAGTGGTCACAAGAATGCGAAAACTCATTTCAGGTCTTAAAAAATGCATTAATCAATCCACCAATTTTGAAATACCCAGACTTTGATAGACAATTCATCTTAACTACAGACGCTTCGAATAGCGCATGTTCAGCAATCTTAAGTCAAAACTATGAAGGGATTGACCTACCCATCGCATTTGCATCACGCAGCTTTAAGAAAAGCGAGCTTAACAAACCCACCATCATAAAAGAGTTATTAACGATTCATTGGGGAATCAATCATTTTAAGTGTTATTTCTATGGTTCACCACATTTCATAGTGAAAACAGATCATAAGCCACTAACGCATTTATTTGCAATGAAAGACCCGACGTCGAAACTCACGAGAATAAGACTCGATTTGGAAGAATACGATTTTGAAATACAGTATGTCAAAGGTATAGCGAACTACGCGGATAGCATATCGAGAATATCCATAGAAGAACTTAAGGATTTATATATAAATAATTCACATGTCTTGGCAATCACAAGAGCACAAACACGAAAAGAAAACGCTCAAACAGAAAAGGATCTAAAGATTAACGAAGAAACAAAGGAAGTAAGAATACAAAAACCTTCAGTAGTAAAAGTTTTAAATAATCTTGAGGCACATAAATTACCAATTTTACACTTTGAAAATAACCGTATCTCACTAAGGATGAGCATTCGGATCAAAAATAAATTGAAATTTAGTGAAGCCTTAATTACCGGAATACACAACTTCGACCTAGGACTAACGTTGGAATAGCTTGAAGAGCTATCGGTAAGAAATGAAGTAAAAAGAATGAAAATATATACAAATGATGATATATTCCAAGTGCACAGTAGAAGAATTTATAGAAGAAGGAAATCAAAGGTTAAAAAGTATTCAAGTATGTATATGCGAAGTACCAAAAACGGTACAGCAAAAAGAAGAGATCCAGAAGATTTTAGAAATATACCACAACGATCCAATGTTTGGAGGATATGTAGGAAACAATAGATTATTAAAGAAACTAAGAGCAAATTTCAGGTGGAAAAACATGGAGAAAGACGTAAGGAAGTATGTAAAGAATTGCCATAAATGTCAAATGAATAAAGCAAAGCTTAATCATAAGGAAAAATTTGTCATAACAGATACATCTATTAAACCGTTTGATATTATTAACATAGACACAATAGGTCCGTTTGTAGAAAGTAACAACGTGAATCGTTATTGTATTACAATATTATGCAAATTAACTAAGTACGCAGTTATGATACCGGTCAAGAACAAGGAAGCACACACAATAGCCAAAGCAATATTTGACAGTTTTATACCGAATTACGGACTGATGAAGGAGATAAGAACAAATCAAGGGACGGAATATAAGGATGAAATAATGAAGAACTTAGCGGAACTTTTAAATATAAAACATAATTTTTCAACAGCATACCATCACGAGGCCATAGGCAGTTGTGAAAGATTACATAGAACATTTAATGAGTATATAAGAAACTTTATCAAATATTCTAGGGATAACTGGTGCGAGTTTGTAAAAATGTTTGCATATTGCTATAATAAAATACCAAACACGTATCACGGATACACTCCTTTTGAGTTATTATACGGGCTAAAACTCAATTTAGCAGAATTCGTAAATGTAGAAATTGAGCCGTGCTACAATCTTGAAAGATATGATAAAGAATTAAAATATAAGTTACAATACGCAAATGAAAGAGCCAAACCGTTTTTAATAAAAAACAAAATAATTAGACTTAATAATAGTGAAAAGGATTGACTCTTCACCTATAAATTTTAGAATAGGGGAATTAGTTATTTTAAAGAATGAAGGGAGAAATAAGTTCGATACACATTATTTAGGTCCGTTTAAAATAACGGGAATAAAAGGCGTAAATTGTGAGATTACATCTCAGGACAATAAACTACAGACAGTTCATAAGAATCGTTTGTATAAATACAACAGCCAAAAACGGTCGAATCTAGTGGTTTCCTATAAAAACAAAGTGGAACTAACCCATGATTCATTCATTTATTATTATTTTGAATAAGTTAAATGGTAGATGATATTGTATTTGTGTTAATTTTAAATATACTAAACCCAGTGATTTTAGAACGGCTACTAAGTAAGTGTTTTCCTCAAAGATATAATGGCTTTATGGTAAACGTAACATATACGAGGGGCACTTACCGAGTAACCACCACAGGAGTAGCATCGAACATAGTATAAATGGGTCTCTACGAGTCCACAGGTTAGTTATTCTTCCAATTTAACCCCGCCATTGAAACAAGCAGAAAAAATTAGTGGGGGAGAGTTTTTTTCTCAGTGCCAAGGTGGTTATATTTATTGACAAAATATTTTTTTTCATTAAACTTTAAATTATTTTACACAGTCTTATAAAATCATATTTCAAACTAAAGAAATTGGTAATTCACAAGTCAAATGACAAAGAAATAAGGGAAACGTATAAACGACAGTCTTTAGAAGGATTTTAGCCCAGAGTATACCCATCAAATTGGATCGAATAAACCACTTTTCCGCGGCAGTCTTCAGCTGGAGCTGGCAGAAGTCTCACAAAATCCGAAGGACTTACGACTGAAATTTCGTCTATCTGAAAATAAATCAACAATCGATTTAGATATACCTAATGCAAAATGCACTGAAAAATTTACCTCTGGCCAATAGAAGGCAGAATTCTTCGCAATTCTCAGGACCACGTAGTCTCCCATCAGGCAGTTTTTCTTTTATAAGACCTACGAAAAATTGCAAGGTCTTTTTGGTTGCGAATCTCACGAGCACATAATCGTTGACGACTGCAGCCCCTGTTGGCCTCTCGATCTCCGCGTTCTCTTCTTGGTGCATTTCATCAGAAAATGTCTCGAAATCACAATCAGATTCGTCCTGAAGCTCTAGTTCGTTGTCGGAACTGTCACTATCTAATTCCTCAGCAGACTTTTTATTATTATTTGGTGGGTGGTGCAGAACATCCAGAACTTTCCCCTATTTCAAAATCTCCCAGTCCAATGCTTTTACCCGGTGCGATGTTAATTTTCTTTTTTCTTTGAGTTCTAGTTCCCTTTTTGTTTCTAATACCCTGTAGAAATTGTATGAATGTGTCGTTTAAACTGTTTTCGAAACTTTGATTTGATTCAATATCATCAGTACCAGGCAATTTCATTAATATTTGATTTCTGTCTAAAGGGTATATATCCATTGCCCGAAAGCAACTTTGAAGGTTTTGTTCAGTGGTTTCTGCGAATTTTAACATCAGCTCCTTTAAAAGTTTTGGAAACATCTCCATTGGAAGACCAGTTGATCCCGTTGTTAACTTATAATCGCTGAGTATTGCCCGCAATTCTTTCTTCAGTGGTGCGAACAGCGCGACATCCAGGGGTTGAGCATTATGCGTGGTATTCGGCGCTAAACATATGAATCGAATATTATTTTCAACCGACAGTCTGAAAACTTGCTCAGAAAAATGGCTCGCCAAGTTATCCCCGATTAATACTTTGATTCTTTCTTGATGTCTCGTGGAATAGAGGAAAACAGAAGTAAACCAATTTAAATATGTTGCAGAATCGAACCATCCATGAGTTGTTCGGTTGTATCTGGTTTTATCGGGCCCTCCTTCCGTCCAAGTTGTCCAAAGGTTTTCTGCTTTGTAGACTACATACAGAGGCAGCAGAACTCCTGAAGCTCTTCCACAAAACATCAAAGAAATGTTCGATTTTGAGTGAGACAATAAACGTTCTGTATATTTCACCCCTCTTTTAAAAAAGCATCTTGTAGACCCAGAATCATCCGCTAAATTTGTCTTATCGAAATTGTATATACAATCGAGGGAAACACCGTCTAGATATTGCTCAAGGTTATCAAAATATGCAATGAAAACTTCTCTAGGGAGAGATGCTATATTTAGGTTTATATTTTGAGATTTTCTTGCACTTATTTCTCTGTTTCTTTTCAGAAAATCTTTAATCCAGTCGATACCAGGCAAATTATTTTTAAACTGCTTAACTGTCTTACCCATTGTATCCAAATGGCTTTTAATGACATGTAAATCGTCGTGAGTCAAAGGAAAGCCCCATTCAGCGGTTTTCAAGAGCATCTTGACCAGTGCCTTTTCTTCGTCGTTGTTTAAAACTGTGGACCTTCCGACGTCCTTCATTTTGTTTGTTGTTCAGTTTGTGGCTTAATGTTCCTTTTTGGATATTGTATTTCTTCGACGCCTTGGAAAGTGACAACTTTTTTGTTTTGATTTCGCGAATTGCTTGTTCCACAGTATCAAAGGTGTAATTTTTGTATGATCGACTACACAACTTAATGACGCATTTTGGAATGAGATTATCGCACTGTACTACTGCACCACAACTGAATTTCCTAACCTCACAATGTTCCTACCACCAATCCAACCAATGTTATACTGATCGAAATTGATTCAAAACTAGGTAGGTAACGCCAGACAATAATATTTACATGGAACTCGATTGATGCCGCCCGAGTACGTTGAATCCTGCCGTTCAATGTTACCCCATGCAGCCAAAAAAATTGACATATGTTTTGTATTAATTAATTAAAAAGATTACAGAACCCTAATCATTTACGGTATTATGTAGAATAAGGTCCAAATAAGTATCGTGGAAAATTAGTTATGAGAAGATATCTTTTGCATATCGCCGGCTGCACACCAAAGTTTGAGAGATTTTTTTTAAACCTTTTATTTCAGAAACAATTTTTCATTTTTTTTTTCGGTAATTTTGAGAATCTGCGACAAATTTTATCAGGAAGTCCAAGAAATATATATTTGCAACCTTAAAAAAAATATATCGGTCCCAAAAAAAAATTGAGGCCAGCTTGTAGAAAAATATAATCTTCATTGCAAAATTGTTCAATGTAACCCTGGGGTTCAATGTATCCCCATTTCACGGTACATTCAGTATAGATGGGGAACCAAATGTGTAAAATTTTCGAAATTGTGCACAAGAAAACCGGTATTTAAGAAATAATAATAATTCCCAAAATCGTGAAGGTGTTAATGTCTGGATTGTGATATTGGGTCTACTAGGTCCATTAGGTCCATTAGGTCCATTAGGTCCATTATGTCCATTAGGTCCATTAGGTCCATTAGGTCCATTAGGTACCTTAGGTCCATTAGGTTCATAGGTCCATTATTAATTGAGGGAAGACTTGATGGAGAAAAATATTTAGAATTACTAGAAAATAATATTGAGCCTGCAATTGAAAATGTTGCTGGCGAGAATGTTACCTATTTGGTGGCAGGATGGATGTCCGGCTCATTCATCCAACGCAATTAAATTACACTTTAATATAGCTTTTGGTAATTGTTGGATAGGACATAGTGGACCAATGCATTGGCCAGCTCGATCACCGGATTTGGCACCAAATGAGTTTTTATGGACACATTTGAAATCCAAAATTTACAAAACTAGAAACCCCAATATTGATTCTCTCAAGCGAAAAATTATTGAAGAATATGCGAAAATGTCAAATAAATAATTAGAAAATGTGTGGCAAAATTGTACGATAGACTTGATTTCTGTTTAACGAATTATGGTGATTTGTTCGACCATTTAACTAGACGCATAATTTTCTTAGTTATTATTATTTTACTCTACGTGTTTTAGTGAATTTTATTGAATCTGGTTAATAACAAATAAACTTATTTATATTTCGCTGGTTTCGAACCCGATCCTTTTGCGTCAAAACCAACCTATCACTGCGCTATACCTACTCCGGCTGCAATTTTCAAATTCAAGTGCATCAATCTACATTTATTTTCTTTATTTTTAAACTTGTTTGCTATTAAACTGTGATTATTTTACGGTAATATTGTCAGAAATAATGTACTTCACGTCCATACATTATGTTCTCTATTGCTCGGAGGCAAATATTTACGATTTTATGATTTCCCATGTTAAGTATCGTGTCACCAACCGGTATATAAGAGGAAGGAAACCGGATGAACTCAGAAAGCAATTAAATAATTAACAAATAGAAACAATATATTTATTCAAAAACTTTCAGTTAATGAGCTTTGAAACTTTAAACAAAATAACATGGTTTACTTTCTAGAATCGGATGATGAATCATAATTAATATTACATACATTCATATATGTATATGTTATTTCATTTAAATTTTACTCTGTTTCATTTTCAATTATGAATTTATTTCAGAAACAATTCAATTATTCCATTAACAGATTAGGAACGCTAGGCGGTGGGGACTTTTAATGTAACAGTGGAAATTTTTATTCTGTATTCACAATACAACGTATATTACTAATACGAGAGTATTTCGTACAATAGCCATCGAATTAGCGGGGTGCCAGTAGTTCTGTCCGGGAAACATTCCATCTGTGAGTGGTTTATACTCAATTTATCTACAATTATTGAAGATACAACTACTGGAATATAGAAAATCTATCTTTATTTAAAGTAAATTATACTTTCATTGAGATTAAAATACAACATAGAATAAGATTAAGTTAGAATCTCTGGAATCGTTGGTGATATTCATACTAATCACACTATTTACCACAACTATACCAAACTCAGAATTATACTGACTGACGCGCGTTTCGATAACCAAGTTATCGTCTTCAGTTACCTCCGATAGGTAAACTGAGGTATCTTTGGTAAAATGAGTTGCTCTACAATAGTGTGGGATTTACTGCATGTAGCTACTTTGTAAGCCACTTTCTATGATGCCAAGAGAGCCTTCTTATTTACTGCCAGCAAGTTTAACTAGTAGAGTCCGGTCCTGGCAAGCTAACAAATAGCAGTGAAGTGTACTCTTATCGTAAAATTGTGGTATATCGAGAAAAACAAAAACCAAATTTGGAAAATTGCACTGATAAATAAAAAAACCGAGAGGGTATGTGTAAGTAGTGAATAAAAACAAACTTCATAATAGGTTCGTCCAAAAACGGTGAGTAGAGAGCTTGAATACCATTATACCAATTAAGTCAGTTAAAAGAAACCAACAAAAACAATAACAATTAACCAGAATAAGTTGAAATAAAAATTACAGAGTCGACTTAAGAACAAGTTCTGCAACTGAAAAATGAGTCAGCTCGAATCACTGGTCTGAGAGTGAATATAGTAACTTTTGGGCAACAGTGCTCGAAACGCAAAGAAAAATCAGTTATTTAGCAGAAAATGATAGAAATTAAAGGAATGTTCAAGCAGATAAATGAACAGCTGAGGAAAGTAGAAGAAAAGCTGGATAGAAACACAGGTAAGCAATTATACATTTAAAAGAAGAAAACGGCCATTGAATAAATTAATCTCATTACAAGAGAAAAGAATAGAGTCAATTGAATATGATAACGGAACAAACGAAGCAAGTGAAATACCAGGAGGAGATAGAAGCACAATTAATTAAACTCAAAGAAGGCACAGAAATTGATATAAATGAAGCCGAATTAATAATGCCAGTATTAATGCAGCAGAGAAGGTAATTGGAAGAGAGAGTAGAACTAACAGAAATAAGTGGTGGGTCGAGGAATGTGAAGAAACCGTAGTTAAAAAGAAAACAGCCAGGCTTAATTGGCTAAGAAAAGCTAGAGAGCAAGACTACGTGAAATATAAAGAAATAAGGAAGGAATCAAATGTTCTCATCAAAAAGAAAAAGAATAAATGGGTTGAGCAAATAATGGAAAAAATGAAGAGTGAAAATAAAAATAATACGAAACCGAAACTTTATCTATACATTAGGAAGTAGAGCAGGCAACCTAACATGATCAATATAGATAAAAAATAATGGGAGAAGTATTTCATAAAAACACTAACAAATTCAAAGGAGAATAGTTAAGAAAATGAGGTAGATGAGGAAGACGAGCTACAATAACATACAGTAGGACAAACAGCACCGTCAGAAAGTGAAGTTATGAAAACAATAAATAGCTTAAAACAGGACAAAGCTGCGGGCCCAAATGGTATCGTTAATGAAATGCAGCAGCAAGAAGGGTCTGAAATGAGAAGGGCGATACATAAACTCAAAGTTCAGATATGGGAAACTGAAACCATGCCGCGAGAATGGAATGGAGGGTTATTAGTGCCAATTTTAAAGAAGGATGATCCAAGGATGTACCCGCCCTATATAGGAATAACATTATTAAATACCGCATATAAGATCCTTATAAGTATAATACTGACACTAAAAGAACATACTGGAACTAGTATAGGAGAGTACTAATTGGGATCTCGACAGGGGAGATCACCTATCGACGCAATCCAGATCCTAAGTCAAACGGTGGAAAAATGTTATGAACGGGACATCAAGATGCATGTATTATTTATCGACATTAAGCAAACATTTGATAGCCTATTTCGAAAAGAATTGAAAGCACATTTACTCAAAATGCAGGTACCCAAGAAAATTATAAGGTTAGTGGAAATGGCGACGATAAATTCCAAAGCAGCGGTTCTAACGAATTAAAGTATATCGAAAGGGGTCCAAATTAACTCAGGAGTAAGACAAGGAGATGGACTTTGAACAGAAATTTTCAATTTAGTAAGGGACGGAATAAAAACAAATTAATTTACCTTTAATTTACCTGGAACAGTCATCAAACGGGTCCACATCAGTAGATATGTACGTGGTTCGTCGCTGTTCGTCGGGATATTTATTGATGTGGAGGGGGTGAAGCACCAACCCGGTGCGTCTCCACGGGGCGGTTAGGAGAAGGGCCTCTGAGATGATTTTATATGTGGAGGAGGTCTGCGGGGAAATACCTGGGGCTCGTTGTGTCTAAAAACTCAACTGGCAGCCCTCGAATACCCTGCCGCGGACCGACTTTACCTGTCCCAGCTGTAGTATCGTGGCTAAGGGATTGCACACAGGGTTACGATGCCGGGTGAAATTTCGAGCTAACTTCGAAATCACCTATTATACCAATGTCTCCTGGCTGTATGTGGTCAAGTCTCGCGGGCCAGTGGGATGGGGGGATCTTGGCTTTACTGCCCAGACCAAGAGGAGATAACCTCATTAAAAACCTAGAGTCAAGGTGGGAAACCAGGCCGAAGAATGTGTGGCTATATAGAAGAATACTCCTTACTGGTTTCGACCTTGGAGCACAGGGGGGAACTCCAATGTATTGAACCCCTTACCTCTGCATGCAAGGCTCTGCAGCGGTGGACCCTGGCTTCTCGTGAGTTAAATTTATTAAGTAAAAAATATACTTTTTAAAAAGATTTATTTAAACTTAGTGATTAGTTACAGTTGATGTTACAATTATGACTGATTTCTCTTTTAGTTTACAAAAATAAGGAAATGTATTACAATGCTGAATAGAAGAAAAAATATATGATAACACAATTATAATAATTGTAAACAGGATGTGTCTCCACGTGTTTGCTGATTAAGAATTATGAATACAATAATGTGGGAAACGTCCTGTCAGCAATTTAATAATAATATTAACAGGATGTCTCCATATGACTCCTCCCCTCTTTATTAAGGGCACGACCTCGTGGCTTTTGGCTCCAATAGGGATTGGGGTAGCTCCATTGGTTCACCTTGGGGTTGTTCTGTATTTTTGATTTTTCTAAAATATTTTCTATACAAATACAAAAATAGTAGAATTAATAAAATGAAAATTATTATTGCTGTTATTCCTAAATGGCTTTGATGAAGTTCTATAGGTAGCAAATTTGGTTCTTGAAACTGTGGTAGTAGCTTGGTTGGATCGTCTAGATGTAAATTGTTGATGCTGATTTTGTGATGAATTTCTGTGGGTTCCTTGAGGCTGGGCCATTCTTGAGTAAATGTTTTATTGGATCCCATCCAAGTATGTTTTTGAAAAGAATAAATACAATCATTGTTTCCTAGTACGATGTTACATTTTGATATTTTCAATGATTTAAAATTTTGTTTGCAGTCTTCATTGATGGTAGTTATCATCTTTGAGCAAATTATTGTATTTCCATTAGTTAATTGTGTGAAAAGTGAAAAGTCATTTTTTACTTGAGCGTAGTTGCAGAGTGAAAGGTCTTCCAAGTTACAAGGGTCTTCGTGTGGTTCCTTTTCGCAATACCAGAACGAAAAGGTCTTCTTGCATTCTTCGTTTGTCCATTTTGTTGATCCTTTGGAATTTAATGTGAAGGCGTATGGGGGTAGAAGGATATTATTTTCTTTACTGGGAATAGGGATAATTTTGGAAATATAAAGTAATTCATCGGCTAATATGGGTATTTTAAGAGTAATATATAAAGTTTTTGAAGTAAACATAAGATTGACTTTGATTATTTCTAATAAAGTACGAATATCGGAAGTGATTTCATTGTGAGAATGAATAGTATGTAAATTATTAAGAATTTCTTCTAATTCCTTTTGTTTAATTAATTCTACATTTAAAGTTTCTTGGTTACTGAATGATATTGTTCTTAGTAAAATTTGAATATAATTTCTTAGATCTCTAATTTGTTCTAGTTGAATATGAATAATAATTTCGTTATTCAATCTATCATTTAAAGTATTTAATTCTCTTAGAACGTTTTCAGCATAATTTTGTATTTTACGTAGGTCTGTTTGCCAGCGTTGAGTAATCTGTCCTGCAAATGAATGCAACTTCGAAATTTCAGTCATTAGTTTCTTTTCATTTAAATTGATTTTTTCAAATGTATTTTGAATTTCGATTAGGTCGTTTTGATCAAGATTTCCTGAAATATATTTTACTACTGTACCTAGGCCGTCTATTAGACCTCTTTTAATTACTTTATTTGATCGAGCATACATTCTAAGTTTATTTATATCTTCTGAGAGTAAGTCGATATCTCTGTTATAAATTTTTGCTAAAGTTATTGTTGAATCGTCAAGTCTACTGGCTAAATGAACTTGATTTAATACTAATTTACTATATGAGTTTTCAATTTCTTCAATACTTATACTAAAATAAATCTTATGATAATTGGTCTTATATTTAGCTAATCCTAAACTATCTAATATGTAACCTGGGGGTTCAATTGTTTTGACTTGAAGTGCCTGGGTGGCTATCTTCATGGTTAACCTGGAAAGATTTAGTATTTTTAATCATGTGTTTGCTAACCTTTTTAGATTTTTCAGAAACTAACTTATCGTTGGATTGATTTGTGTCTACTAATATTTTCTTATATTTAGGTTTAATTTTATTTCGTGGTTCCATATCTAAATATACGACATCTGTTTTTGGGATATCGTCTGTTCGTTTACTATTAATTTTATGTAATTGTTCGGTTCTTTTTGTTAATTGTTTTTGATAAAGATCGTCGAAAAATGGCATAATTTCTGTTTTTCGATATTCGTTGTAATTTTGGAATACTTGTTTATGGGGATCTATTTCATGAAGATTTAGATTTTCGTATGGTCCATAAAGAAGTGAAAATGGGGTAAAATTTGTTACTGAATGAATTGATTGATTATATATAAGAATAGCAGTTGTAACTAAGTCGGTAATATTTTCTTTTGATTTTTGTCTTAGGACTCTTAATTTTTCGATTAAAGTTGAATGTGCTCTTTCTATCGGTGAATTGCCGGTATGAGATTAGGGTGTTGTATATTGAATTTTTATATGAAAGAGTGACATGAATTCTTTAAAGGTTTCGCTAGTGAATTCTCTGGCATTGTCGCAAGTTATTTGCGAAGGGTATTTATGATGAGAAAAATAATGACGGAGTTTACTAAGTATTGTGATAGAATTTGAGTCACTAATTTCGTAAGCTTGAAGGTACCTAGAGAATAAATCGAGTATTGTAAGAAATTGTTTATTTTCTATAGATAATACGTCTATGTGAATATTTTCGAAAGGTCTTTTAGAGATGAGTGGGCCGGAAAATGGAATTTTTCGAGGGTTTCTATCATATTTTGAGGTGAGACATAATTCGCAATTATTAACGTGATTCGTTACTAATTCTTCTATTTTCGGAAAATAATACAGGGACTTTATATGTTTCGTAGTTTCTGTGATACCGTTATAAGTTTCGGAATGATAGTCTGAAATTAATCGGACTTGTTCTTCTTTATTAATTATGTCTTTCAGAAAAGTATTTGTTTTAATGATTTTTACGTTTGGTTCCAAGATTTTTGAACATTCTGTAGAAGCAATATTAAGTAATGAATCATTGGGGCAGTATATATAGTATGTTTTTGTTGGATCAACTATTTCTAAAAACATATTACTTATAACATTATGGTCGGATCCTTTTCTAAAAGTAAGAATAAAGCGATTTTTGCCAAATGGCTTAGAGTAATCTATGTCGTTTCTGTCTCCGTATTTTAGGAATATTTGAAAATGGGCGGAATTTAAGGTTTTTTCTGAAATTGGGAAACCAAAAATTGGATTTTTTTGTGCGGAGTGTCTAGTGTCGCCTGAAGCGGTACTTTTGTTATCGTCGGATATTTTACTTAAGATTTCGTTAGCATCACTTAATGCTAGATTTGGATCGGAATTTGCTCTTGCCATAGTTGAAATGGCATCGATTTCATCAGGGTTTTGTTTGAATTCTTTAGTATTTGTTTTTGAGTTTGGGGGAGTAATAACTATATCACTAATTATATTAATTTTTGTTCACGTTTAGGAAGTTTTTTATCGATTGCATTGAGTTCAATTCTCGATAATGCATCAGCGACGTAATTTTCTTCACCTTTTTTATAATTAACTGCAAAATCGAATTCTTCCAACTTTATTTTCCATCTTATTAGACGTTGATTGGGTTCTTTAAGAGAATGTAGCCAGATGAGTGGCTTATGATCAGTTTCAATAATGAATTTTTTTGGAATATAAATATGGTCGGAAATGTTTACAGCTATCGATTATAGCTAAGAGTTCTTTTTCGATAGTGCCATAATTTCTTTCAACTGAATTAAGTGTTCGAGAGTAAAAAGCTATTGGATGGGTATCTTGAGAAAGTACGCTTCCTATAGCGATGTTTGAAGCATCGGTCGTTTAAGTAAATGTTTTTGTGAAATCGGGGTATGCTAAAATAGGAGAATTACAAAGAAGTTGTTTGCATTTTTGGAAGGCATTGAGGTATTCTGGGTCGTTTAAATCTAATTTAGTTCCTTTTTTAAGATATTTATTTATTGGGTAGGTTATTTTGGAGAACTTTTGAATGAATTTACGATAATAGGAGAGCATGTCTAGAAATGATTTTATTTGTTTTTCATTTTTGGGCAAAGGAAAGTTTTGGATGGACTTGATTTTATCTGGATTTGGTTTAATACCCTCAGGGGTTATGACATGGCCTAAGAAAGCAACTTCTTTTCTGAGGAATTCTGATTTGTCTATTTGGACTTTCAAATTATTAGAAATGAGTCAGCTCGAATCACTGGTCTGAGAGTGAATATAGTAACTTTTGGGCAACAGTGCTCGAAACGCAAAGAAAAATCAGTTATTTAGCAGAACATGATAGAAATTAAAGGAATGTTCAAGCAGATAAATGAACAGCTGAGGAAAGTAGAAGAAAAGCTGGATAGAAACACAGGTAAGCAATTATACATTTAAAAGAAGAAAACGGCCATTGAATAGATTAATCTCATTACAAGAGAAAAGAATAGAGTCAATTGAATATGATAACGGAACAAACGAAGCAAGTGAAATACCAGGAGGAGATAGAAGCACAATTAATTAAACTCAAAGAAGGCACAGAAATTGATAGAAATAAAGCCGAATTATTAATGCCAGTATTAATGCAGCAGAGAAGGTAATTGGAAGAGAGAGTAGAACTAACAGAAATAAGTGGTGGGTCGAGGAATGTGAAGAAATCGTAGTTAAAAAGAAAACAGCCAGGCTTAATTGGCTAAGAAAAGCTAGAGAGCAAGACTACGTGAAATATAAAGAAATAAGGAAGGAATCAAATGTTCTCATCAAAAAGAAAAAGAATAAATGGGTTGAGCAACTAATGGAAAAAATGAAGAGTGAAAATAAAAATAATACGAAACCGAAATATGGTCGGAAATGTTTACAGCTATCGATTATAGCTAAGAGTTCTTTTTCGATAGTGCCATAATTTCTTTCAACTGAATTAAGTGTTCGAGAGTAAAAAGCTATTGGATGGGTATCTTGAGAAAGTACGCTTCCTATAGCGATGTTTGAAGCATCGGTCGTTTAAGTAAATGTTTTTGTGAAATCGGGGTATGCTAAAATAGGAGAATTACAAAGAAGTTGTTTGCATTTTTGGAAGGCATTGAGGTATTCTGGGTCGTTTAAATCTAATTTAGTTCCTTTGTTAAGATATTTATTTATTGGGTAGGTTATTTTGGAGAACTTTTGAATGAATTTACGATAATAGGAGAGCATGCCTAGAAATGATTTTATTTGTTTTTCATTTTTGGGCAAAGGAAAGTTTTGGATGGACTTGATTTTATCTGGATTTGGTTTAATACCCTCAGGGGTTATGACATGGCCTAAGAAGGCAACTTCTTTTCTGAGGAATTCTGATTTGTCTATTTGGACTTTCAAATTATATTTTTCTAATTCACTGAATATTTGTTTTATATGAAGAATATGGTCTTGGAGGGACTTTGAAAATATTACTATGTCATCCATGTATACAAAACATTGTTTATAGAGAAAAGGACGGAGAATTGTGTCCATGACACGTTGAAAAGTGGCAGGAGCGTTTTTTAGGCCAAATGGCATACGAGTATATTCGTAGTGGCCATTATCTACGGTAAATGCAGTTTTTTCTGCCGAATCTGGGTGTATTCCAATTTGGTGAAAACCTTGTGCCAAATCTAAAGTGGAAAAGTAAGTACTTCGACCAAGATTGTCGAGAATTTCATCGATACGAGGAAGGGGATATTTATCTTCGATAGTTTTTTCATTCAATTTTCGGTAATCGATAACTAATCGGAATTTTTTCTTTCCACTGGCGTCCATTCGTTTCAGGACGAGAAAGGTAGGGAAACTGTACGGAGATATACTAGGTTTAATTATTTTATTGTCTAGGAGCTTTTGTATTTGATTTTAAATTTCTTGTTTTAAATGGTAAGGGTATCTATATGATTTTTGATAAATCGGTACATCGTCGACCGTTCTAATGTGATGTTTAACTACATGAGTAAAAGTTAAGTCGGAGTTTTCATTATAAAATATATTTTTAAATTTTTTATAAAGAGAAATTATTGCATCTTTTTCTTCGGGATTCAGATGATCTGTTCGAAGAAGTTTGGTAATATCAATATTATTATAAGATGATAAAGGAATTGTTTCATCAAATTTCGATAAGGGTTGGACTTGGAGAGGTTCATGAAAATTTATAGAAATATTATTTAAAGAGATTTCTTGTTCTATAGGTATTTTACAGTAACCGTCTTTTGCTAGAGCTATAGATTCAGGTATTATTATATTGTTTAATTTTAATTCTGGAAGAACTACTTGTCCATTTTGAGTTTCATCGTATTGTTCGTTTTGAGGGTTAGCGTATGATGATTCATCAGAATTTTCGTCAGTATCTTCAATATTGAACAATTCTTCGACAACTACGTTCGGAGGTCCTGTTTGTCGAAAAGAATTTTGTTGTGGAGGTCTATAAGTATTTGCTGTAGATATACTCATTGGGATTGGTTTGTAATTACTTGTGGAAGGTTGAGAGGGACGATTAAAATTTTGATTATTAGGAGATTGTGTTTGTCTATTATTTGATTGATTATTTGATCTTTGATAGTTATTTTGGTAATGGAATCTTTGATTTTTATCATTATATCTATTAAATGGTCTATAATTAGGGTTTTGCGGAACTTGTGGTCTTTGAGACGAATTATAATTATTAAATGAAGGTTGGTTTCTTGGTGATTGATTATATGAAGTATTATGTTTTGGAGGTGGGCGATTTCTTTGACCCTTTTGAGATCTAAGAAAGTTGGCAAATTCAATTTGGGATCTTTCGTTGTCTAATCTTCTACATTCGTACAATGCTTGTTCTAGAGATGAAATTGATATATGAAGTAAATGATCTCTGTAGGGATTTAAGAGACATGCTTTAAATACCATAAGGGCTTGATCAGTATACATAGTTTCCTTAGAAATTCTAACTTCTCTGTTATCAGAATTTATAGCTAGGTGTTCTTTAAGGACTTGAGAAATTTCGTCATGAAAGTCGGAGAATGATTGAGAATGAGTTTCAATAGAAGTATTTAAATCGTTTGCTAATATTTCTTCAGATCTAGGATCGCCAAAACGAGTTATAAGAGCGGTTTTTAAATCGGACCATTTATCAAAACATCTATTTATGATTACGTCTCTAGCTGGACCTAATAATTTAGATTTGACTTGCTCTAACAGAAGATTTTGAATAAATCATTATTTTCGGTTTTTAAAAGAGTTAAATATTTTTCAGATTGTCTTAAATAATATGCTAAATCTTTAGAACCACCGTTATATGTTGGGACAATATTGTTTGCTAAAGATAATTCGATTTGTGAAATTGCAGTAGACATCTCGGTATTAGTACTTAAGTTGCGACTTAGAGGTAATGGAGATCTGGATCGACGTACAGATAATGGAGATCTCGATCGATCACGATTTTGTGACATTAAGAGATTGACTTCAATAGTATATTAATTTTATACAACCATTGAAATTGGAATGTTTAAATTGCAATTCAAATAACACTTGTATTGTAGTAAAAAAAATATTATGATATTCAAAACAATTATTAGCCGATAAATAATAAAACTAAAGGAATAACTTACAGGAGGATGCACTGAAGGATCATCTGCTAGCTTGTTCCTTGTCTCTTATTCTCTGAAGGAACTTGAGCCGTCTTCTTGAACCGTCTTCTTCACTGGAGGAATTGTCAGGTTGGAGTCAGTCTTTTCACACACCGTAACTTGTTTCACACAGTTTATTGGTTCGGATACTATCTTAATTTCTTGATAGAAAACGTAGACGTTTTACCACACAGAAAGGGTATTTTCTACTGACAGTATCCTGTTCGCAGCGCCAGTTAAATTTATTAAGTAAAAAATATACTTTTTAAAAAGATTTATTTAAACTTAGTGATTAGTTACAGTTGATGTTACAATTATGACTGATTTCTCTTTTAGTTTACAAAAATAAGGAAATGTATTACAATGCTGAATAGAAGAAAAAGTATATGATAACACAATTATAATAATTGTAAACAGGATGTGTCTCCACGTGTTTGCTGATTAAGCATTATGAATACAATAATGTGGGAAACGTCCTGTCAGCAATTTAATAATAATATTAACAGGATGTCTCCATATGACTCGTGGGACTGTTTATGGACAGAGAATGTAAAACTTCCACTGGAAATGTAGTGGAGAAAACCTCCACCTCTTCATCCGGGCACCTCACAGGGGGAAAAAAGACCAAACGGCACAAAGGTCGTATGCCGTTCGACCTCCCAAAACTGGGAGAACCGGGCGGCATAGACGACCCAATGAGAAAGGGCCTCAGTGGAGCAAGGGTGCGAAAATACATGCCACTCCTTGATCAGGGAATATCCCCTGAAGAGGTCAGGAAGCAGGTTATTCAGCGCCCTACCACCCCGAAGGAACAACCAACGGGGAAGACAAAGCGTAAAAGAGGCCCGGAGAATATTACTCCTCCGCAACGACCTCTAAGCAAGAAACCAAAAAGAGCTTTAACGGTAACCGGGCAAACCACTGGTTACGCAGCAGCTGTCAAAACAGAGAAGGCTTTAGGGTGGGAATAATGCCCAAGGATTATTCTGGGGTCATCCTGAAAGCAGAGCAGCTCTCTACACTGGAAGACACTCTGGTGGAAGAGCTGTGCCAGAGCAAAGAGAAGGGAATCCACTTCTCAGGTATCCTTTTCCGTTGTGGAATGATACTGGTGGACTGTGGGTCACAAGAATCGGCAGACTGGCTCATGAGGTCAGCGCCGAAATTGAACTCTTGGGAAGGACCCAAATTGGTGATTTGAAGTGGAGACGACATCCCAAAGCCAGTCACCATAACGGTGTTCTTCCCAAGAAGCCACGACATGAAATTGGAGAAGATCCTCCAACTTGTCGAGATTCAGAGCTCCAACCTCACTACTGGGGCTTGGAAAATCCTAAACTCTAAAAAAGAGGGACAGGGAACTGTCCTCACGATTCCTACAATCCGAAATCCTAGAAATACTAATTGGTCTCTTTGCAAGACCAATCTGAAGGATCACCCGCACTACGACCTGGAACAAAGAGTCGAACAGATCAGTGAGGCAATAATGGAAGCTGTTCATTCCAGTTGCCCACTGTCAAAAGCTCGTTCAGATAAGGACGCTCCTTGGTGGAATGAGAACCTGTCAAACCTCAAAAAAGAGGTCCGTCGGCTCTTTAATAGAGCCAAACGTGACGGTAATTGGCATAGGTACAGTGGCAAGCTTACTCAGTACAATAAAGAGATTAGGAAGGCCCGAAGGCTTAATTTTCAAGCCTTTTGCGAAGAGATCACTCCCACTCACACAGCGGCCAGACTACAAAAGGTGATGGCAAATGGGGGAACTAATCCCACAGTGTCGCTGAAAAAGCCAGACGGATTATACACGGAAGGTGAAGAGGAAAGAATCTTAGAACTCACTTTCCAGGTAGTGAACCAGCAACAAGCACTGAAATAGCAATGAATTACACCAAAAAATTCCGCAAGTAAGATTGGGACATTGTTAAGAAAATATTTACCAGACAACGGTTGGAATGGGCAATAAGTACCTTTCAACCACATAAATCACCAGGAGTGGATGGAATATTTCCAGCACTCCTGCAGCAAGGGATAGAGGAGATTCTTCCTCACCTACTGAAGATTACAAGAAGCAGCCTAGCAGTGGGTATAATACCTAGAAAATGGAGAAGGGCAAGGGTAACCTTCATACCAAAAATAGTTCATAAATGTCAGCATGCCTACAGAGCGGGTCGATCAACTGAGACGGCTCTGTATCAGCTGACCGAAGTGATCCAGAGAACTCTGAACAACAAAGAAATCGCAATGTGCGCATTCCTGGATATATCTGGGGCTCTTGACAACACAACTCATGTGTCTATCAAAGAAGCACTAAAAAGGCGAGGAGTAAATGAAACCATTGTAAAATGGATGTATGAGTTGTTGACGACGAGGATAGCTGAGACACAGGTGAGGAATCAAACCACCTCAGTTAAAGCCACTCGGGGGACACCCCTTCTATTGAGCCTCTTAGTAGATGAGTTGCTCTACAGGCTAACGGAGCTTGGCTTCGAATGTATGGGCTATGATGATGACATAGTTCTAATAGTCAGAGGCAAGTTCGAGAGTACCTTGTGTGATTTATTACAAAAGGGCTTCAGAATAATTGAGCAATGGTGCTTATCAGTGGGGCTAAACATTAACCCAAACAAGACCATAGTAATTCCATTTACTCAGAAAAAAACACTTCCAGCCATGAAACCCATATCCTTAAATCATAGAATGGAAATCAGAAGTTAAATATCTAGGGATAACCCTAGACAGTAAGCTTCTATGGAATAAGCATGTTAAAATAACTGCTAGTAAAGCAATAAGAGCTTTGATGGCGTGCAGAAATCTAGCTGGTAAGAGGTGGGACTGTAACCCAAAAATACTGCGATGGATGTACGCCATGATTGTGAGACCAGCAATTACGTATGGGGCAATAGTTTGGCATACAAAAGCAAGTCAGTGCAGCACGAGGAATACCCTCGACAAAGTTCATAGGCTTGCCTGTGTGTGTATCACTGGAGCTATGAGAACGTGTCCCACTAGGGCATTTGATATAATTACAGATCTCACACCTCTATATCTGGTAATAGAAAGATCTGCCCAAGAGGCAATTCTTAGAATATCTAAGAATGGTTCAGGCAATGAGAGTATTAAAAATCAGGGAGCCTGGTCCTATGTAACAAAATACATCTCAGCAGCGAATCTTCCCAGTGACGAAATGATCAAGAAAGTAAGTATCGAAAAAGAACTTCACTACGATGCTAAATACGAGGAGAGAATGGGAAAGGGAATACACCACCCAAACTTTCAATGAAAACACCATTAGATGGTATACGGATAGTTCAAAAACCACCACTGGAGCTGGCGTTGGAGTATTTGGGCCTGGCACTAGATACTCATTATCGTTGGGCTCCTTCCCGAGCATCTTTCAGGCAGACATACTTGAGATTGAAAGATGCGTGGAAATGAACCTAAAAAGAAACTATCAGAAATGTGACACATCGATCCATTCTGATAGTCATGCAGCTATCAAATCATTGAGCTTCAATGTAATTGACTCAAAGTTGGCATGGAGGTGCCGAAGAAAACTTGATGAATTAAGCAAGAATAACAGAAGGAGGAAACTGAAAGAGAAGCACTCTGGCGGTGCCTTCCCGGGTTGGAACATTCCAAAAAGTTCCTGTGGAACTTTGACACTGCTAGATCCAAAAAATATTTGGACCTCAGTAAAAATAATCTACATTTCCTCACGGGCTTTCTTACAGGACACTGCCGCCTTAGAAAGCACCTAATGAGAATAGGTCTAACAGAACCTGACGAGTGTAGATTCTGTGGGGAGGAGGATGAAACTCCGGATCACCTAGTTCTGGAATGCCTCGCCATTGCAAGCCAACGCAAGAAATGCTTCGGACATGAAACTTGTAAGAGTGAGGATATAACCTCGTTGAAGCCGTTCCAAATACTAGAGTTCATTAGAACCCTGGAACTGGAAGGCGAGCTGTAGTAGTAGCGAGAACAGCTCTGATAGGGGAGGCACAATAAACCTTAGGTTTCAGTGCATTGTAATCCCGTTAAAATCTAAATCTAACAGTCATCAATAAATCGGCACAAATAGTGACATACGCAGATTATGTAGCCATAATTGCAGGAGACCAGAAAAGTTTACGAGAAACGCTGCAAACGGTTATAACAGAAGCCAGAAAAAGGGGACTAGAAATGAATGAGGGAAAAACAAAATGCATGGAAGTACAAAGAGACAGAGACAATAAAGAATATCAATCAATAGATATTGGCGAATATAAATTTGAAATAGTCAAAACTTTAAATACCTCGGCAAAAACATTAACAATCGAAATGGCAAGAAAGGCGAAATTTCACAACGCATACAGGCAGGGTATCGAGCATACTATAAATACTAACTCCTAATGCAGAGCAAAAAAATCAAGAGAACTACAAAAATGAGAATATACAAGACAGCAATAAGAACAGCAGTCACTTATGTAGCCGAAACTACCGCAATGACAACCGGAGATGAGGAAAATTTAAAAATATTCTAAAGGAAAATTATTAGGAAAGTTTATGTACCAAAGAAATTAAATTAGGGGCAGTATGGAAGACTGACAAACTTGGAAATAGATAAAATACTAGAATTTGAAAACATAGGAAGAATGATAAAAGCATCCAGAATAAGTTGGCTTGGACATATCCAAAGGACGGAAGGGGGTAGTTATGTGAAGAGAATGACAAAGTGAACACAAGTTACAAACAGGCCAAAAGGTAGACCAAAATCTAGATGGATGGAGCAAGTGGAGAGTGACTTAGAAAACATGGGAATTAAAAACTGGAGAAAGACAGGAAGGAATGGAGGAAGATTGTGGAAATGGCAAGGAAACATCAAACACTTTAAGTATAAGTAGGGAATCATAGTGGACTGATTATCCACAAAAACAAAAGAGTCTAAGAGCCAAATATTGGCGGTTACTATTTCGGAAGGAATGTATAACCTTGCATATATAAGTTTAACTTTCCTCTTTTGAACAATCTTATTTCTTCTTCAAAAAAATCACGCGGGTGATTGACGTATTCTCTGTGCAGCGTTTCTAGATCCCTCTACAATTTATTAGAATAAAACTCAAAGTCAATATGTCTCAGAATTTTTATTGTCAACAGTTACTAGGCATGGAATAGGAACACTAGGCGAACCTTGATCTGCAGAAGAAGAGAACCTCTTCGTCCAATAAAGGTAAAGAGGCAACACAAAATGGAGTCAAACTGAAAACACTTAACCAACGTAACTTTTACTAGCATCAAGAACAAAAGCAATATGAAGGGCATATCTAACCGGAAACTAATAAACATATGGAGGCTGTCATATTTTAATCTTGATAAAAGAGAGAAATTAGATCCGTAATCAATTGGAGAAGAAGATAATGGCCGTCTAGCGTATAACCTGATGGTAATAAGATCAGACATCCAAATCGAGCGGAAATTTTAAATTCAACTTTTCCTCAAAAATGATGTTGCCACTAACTGTTGAACTTTTCAATCATTTCCGGGATAAAATTTAGTCTCTTATAAAAACATATGTATCTGAGCGTTATGAACTATTGAACAAATAACACATAAGTGGCTGAAGCTGAAAAAGCATGGAGTATTTACATTTGGCTGTTGGGTTTCAAATTTGATTAGTAGACGACCTCGTAATCTCGATTGATTGCATCGTGCATTAATGCAACTAGACTGTTCGAGTAGTTACGTTAATTAAGTTTTGGTTTACTATTAGTACTTTCGGAAGCGTTCGACAGATGATACAGATCAGCAAAGGTATTTAACAAGATCGTTTCAGGCTGTCATTGCTCGTCTGACATATCTAAACTTGTTATATACAAGTCAAGCGTAAAGCATGGCATTATCGTGATTATAAGTAGAATGGATAGAAATAAGGGTTCAAATATCGACAAAAATGATATTTGGCGATCTTATAAGATGTTATACACTACTGTACAAAATAAACTCACCCCCTTAAATGTACCATATGTTTGAAGCTATTTTTCTTCGGAATAGTTGATTGGATTTCGATGATTTTTCTTCACATTATAGGTCTAATTCTAAGGAATTACTGTACCAATATTTCCTGAGAAATATCAACGTTTTATCTATATACGGGGTGTGAAAATAAAAATGCGTTTTTATCTTATTTGAAATTTATGAGAAATTAATATTGTGAGATAGCTTTATCTTTTCTCAACATGTTCGTAAAAAAAATAATCATATCGATGTCTCTGTTATCAAAGAAGAAAAGTGCCTCCAAAGTATAACGTGATTTTATTAAATTGTAATACGCACAAACTTTATTGACATTTAAAACAACTAAAGCCTGAGCAAACATAACCTAAATAATCTTTAACAAGTTCCCTCTCTCAAAAACACTTAATAAAGAGTATTTTCGCCTCTATTTCTAATTACTTGTTCACATCGACTAGGCATACTTAAAATCAAGCATATTTAGTCTTGCTCAATTGCATTCCAAACTTCTCTCACCATAACTTCTATGTCGTCAAAAGAGACATGTGGTAGTTATCGGCTCCTGAATTCACGATGAATAATATTCCACAAATTTTCTATGGGATTTATATCAGGGCTGCAGGGTGGCCAGTTCATGGTTTGAATACTAGCCCTGTCCAAATAATCACGGAAGTCACGTGCAAAATGTGATCGTGCATTATAATGCACTAAAAGAAAATTATTCCCTATGTAAGGAGCAAAGGAAACTACATGGCTGGACAATATGTATCTAATATACCTTTCACTTGTTAAAGAACGTAAAGCAACAACTTCCGTTCGCACTGTAGGAGATAATGATTACCAAATCATTACAGATCCTCCATTGAATAAAGTCATAGGTCGTATGTTGCACTGTGCATAGCGTTCTCATGGCCGCCGAATAACTTTTACACGTCTATCTGAGCTATATAAACAAAACCTCGATTCATCTTTGAACAATCCGTGCTCCGAGTCATCAACATTGCAGCCAAGGAGGTGCTGTCTAGTTAATTGCAATCTACTTCTACGATGATTTACATTTAAAGCTGGTCATCTGGCTGATATCCTTACATCCAAATCTTGTTCAGGTAGGTAGTGTTCCTACTTATTTGAATATTATGAACCTCTTCCACTTATATTTGCAAATTTCTCATTGTGACAAAACGTTCTCTTATAGCACGAAGCCTGATAAACTGATCTTGGCGTGGTGTTGTGACTCTTCCTCTTCCTTGTCCAGGCCGTCTCATATGGTCGTTTCTTTATTGAGAATGTTAAATGACTCGTGATGTAGTATAAGATACTCTTAACCTCAAGAATATTTGACGATAACTTAATCCTTCATTAGCTAATTCATTTCAGATTCATCGCGGCTTAGATTTCTTCTCCTCAAATCCATCTAATTCAGTTTATGGACTAATTACATCCCCATCCTTGATTACAAATACCCCTCCACCCTACCCAGTCATCCATTCAATTCCTTTACTCCTCTCTTCAGTTAGTAACCTCATTGACTATACTCAAACTACTTCTCGCTCTCTATCTCAAACTGCTCCCTGGACTAAAGGCCTTCCACACTTCAATACATCCCTTTGTAAATTCAAAAAAGATTATACCAACATCGTACTTTTAAAACAAAGTTTTTTAAATCTTATAGACCAGTCAAAATCGACACAAAAATTCGCTAAATTCACAAAATATGATGTATCTCTGATTTTTTAATATGTTGTTTGGACCCATTAAGGCTATGTTTATGTTTGGCCGTGTTTCAAATTCTGCTCCATATCTCCTAATACATGCATTTTCGTCAAAAGCTACTGCATGTGTTTCAAGAACATTAAATTTGTGATAAATTGCGACCAATCGGAGCTCTGTATGTCAATTGGTTACCAAATTAAGGCACATTGAAAATATACCATTTTTACCAGAAATAGAAAACTTTAGTTTTAGACCTTCTATGGACCGAAATTGCGTCGAAACCGTTGATCCTGCGAGTAGAATTTATGAAAAATAATATGTAGGCAATTTAATTAGCTTTAAATAAAGCGCAGATCGGGGTCTGCAAGCCTCGTCGTTCTCTCAAAATCTCGAAAAAAAAAACATATAAGGTAAAATCGCATTTTTCCAGAAAAATACCTAAGTACTTTTTTGTTCAATAGTGACAAGATTCCGAGAATACCAGTAACTCCGGGCTCCTGTTTTATATGTCAGTGTACACTTGAGGACGAATCAGTGGTAGTTGTTAAAAACGTGGCATCCAGTCACTAGATGCCTTCAATGTGAAACGTGGTCTAAAGGAAAATGGTCAGTTTCTGGAGACACTTAATGAAGTCAGTGTTCATGATGCGTACAGGAAGAGGTAATGATAATAAAAATGGTTATTAATTATTTAACCATTAAATTATTGATATATTATTTTCATTCGTTTGTCAGTAGTCTTGTACTGTTCAGAGGCAAATTCTTCCTAATTTTCTTTAATCTATTTCTTTTTTATTTAAAGTTTACTTTATCTTTCCAACTATTTATTTCATGCATTGTTAATTTCTTGTGATAAATTATTCAAAATGTCATTATTCATCTTCTTTTCTGGCTTCAAGTTTCTCAGGTTCATGGAGAATTGACTTAGCAAATAGAGATTTTTACATCTTTTGATTATGTTTTCCATTTGATATGTTTATCAAAATGTAGTCGATGATTCTTCACTCTTTACATTACAATCGTAATTACGTAACATCGAAGCTTCTATTCGTCGTGGTGGAGATGAGACTCCTTCTCTCCAACCATCAAGCTCGAGATCATCTGCAGGTATTAATAAAAACTTCTAAGGCATCATCGATACTTAAAGGGACGCTTCATGGCGGCTTTAACTCAGTTGCCGCACCAGCGGAATATATATATTTCATCTGACATTTTCTTGTGTGAGTACCCCTTTGTAATTCTCAAAACACAATTATAATATTTTTTTTTCATTTCAGGTTAAATGAATCACCAAAGAATTTGTTGGTTTTGTGGGGAAGAAATTACTGATTATAGAAAAGAAACCAATTTTTGGATTTTGGTACAAGAATGTATTGTTAACAGCTTTCGGGTCAATGATAAACCATCATCAGTGCCCCGTGGTCAGGGTGTACACCAAATCCTCACAATTAGAAAAAACACAAAACGAATTAAAATATAGTGCTTGAAACACAGTCACAATCTAATTAAAATAATAATAAAAAACACACACAACCCACTGTGCAATGGATGAATCCCTTAAATAGGGGATTAAAATTTTAGGGATTCATCTATTGCACAATGGGTTGTGCGTGCTTTTTTATTATTATTTTAATTAGATAGTGACTGTGTTTCAAGCACTTTATTTTAATTCGTTTTATGTTTCTTCTAATTGCGAGGATTTGGTGTACACCCTAACCATGGGGCACTGATGATGGTTTATCATTAACCGAAAGCACTCTTCTATAATTATTTTTCTCTGGTACACTCGGCTAACTTCACTCATTTAGAAATTACTGAGAACTTCCTACAGCTTCAAAAGCGACTTCCTACGTCACGCAGAAATTAGTTTCACACAGTTGAATAATTCCACCTAATGGAGACGATTCTCGAGACTGCAAGACATCTTGGTGACAATTGGGGTAACCAGATAATCGACCGCCTTGCATGTAAGACAGATCTCATCGCCGCTGTTGCCATGTGTCACCAATTATGCTACAAGAAATTCTACAATTTCCCAACAGCAATAAGAGAAAAATGGTATCTAGGCCCCAAGAATGTTGCTCAGTGTATGGAATTCATATTCTCGTACGTTTTATAGAGAAGGGATTAATGCCAGTTTTCTTTGAACTGCCTCATTGATCAGATAAACGGTGATTACAAGCCTGACATCAGAACTGTCATGGCCCACCTGTTTAATCGCTTTGGAGACAAGTTTACTTTTGCAAAGATAGGATCCGACCGCCGTTACCAGGTCGTCATGTGCTTCACAGATGTCGGCAACAAGAAGAAACGAGAAGAAACGTGATCCACTGGAAGAGCGGTTCCTGTGGATCACATAAAGAGTGTGGCCGAGATTGCCTTACAAGACAATGGCCGTCTAGCGTATAACACAACCGCGTATCCTCCAAGCGACGATTTCTTAAAAGATTCAGAGTCTGTTGTTCCTGAATCACTGCAGCTGCTCCTAGAGACGATTTTGCTGAAACTCAAACGCCATTCCCTCGAAGGATGGAAGAAAAAAATGCGTGTCTATTGCTCACGCAATAATCTCTGCAGCAAAAATCATTCATTTCTCTTCTCCATCAAGATAGACCTACCTGTATCGGAAATTTGGATCTAAAAATCTGGTCAATCTCTGCGCAGCTATGGGGTTTCCCTCAAGCTACAATGAAGCTATGCTGGTTGTGAACTCAGCTATAGTGTGAGGAGGGGGAACTCCGCCCGTTGGAAAGAAATCTTTCGTTTGTATACGACAATGAAGATGTTAATGTAAACACTTTCGTTAGTGAAAATACTTTTAACAAGATGGGAGGCATCGTGGTTGTCACATCTTGCAGCACGGTGCTACCTGACACTCCGATTCCTCGTTTGAAAACAAAATATTTTAGCTGAGCTGATAAGTTCCTACGCGGTCTTAGAAATCCAGCGCTGCAGCGTGAGAAAAACGCTGGGTTCTCTGCAATTACAATTGTCGATGTTGATGAAGGTTTCAAAATGGCTGTCGATATACTACCTGCTGTGCTTGAGCTGCTGAGGCTGTTCTGGAAAAGCTGTGACTTTGCTTGTTTTCCAGGATGGAATAGGTACATGGAAGAAGTGAGTCATGACCAGGTCTTCAGTGGTTCAAAAATTCTATTTTACCCATTTATTCACGCAACTCCTACTGACTACGACACTGTTTTAACCTTCCTCCTTGACGCTGCTGCAAGAACCAAGGCTCATGGACAGAAGACATGCTTTGTCACCTACGACCAGCCATTGTACCGGGTGTGCCAATAAGAATGGCTCTCGGCCATATCTCGGGAACCGTTTATAGTACAGCTTCGGGAAAAAAAATTATAACAAAAGTGACCTCGAGAAAAACCTGGAAATTATTTACAGAGTTGTAGGTCCACCGCCAGAGGGCGTAATTAAATACCAAAAATTCTAAAATTGATAATTTACAAATTTTGCCTAATTAAGATGCATTTAAACTATGATTATCGTATTCTTCAAAAATTTCAGCGTATATTTGATTTTACAAGTTTTAGTCTATCTCTTCAAATTAGCGGAAACTTTATTATGAAAAAACGCCTGTAATTTCAGTTCTACTTAACCTATCTATGCAAACTTAGTCTTCTTGAAGAGAGTTCCTCTCTACCGATGTAAGAGTTATAATTTCGAAGCAACCTAATGAGTAACGTATACGCTAGAGGACGCTATTTTTTTTCAAATCTAGCTATCCTTGAAAAATGTTGAATGGAAACATACAGTTTTAATTAAGGGATATAAAAGTAGACAAAATTAGCAACAGAATAGCGAAAACCATATGTCGATATCTTTTTCGTATTACGAGATATCCTAAGGAATGTTTAAATTTTAAGCATTTTCCTTTAAACATAAATTACTCCGGTTTGACTGAACGGATTTTAACATTTTTTGACTCCTCAAAATTGTCTTTCCTTGTTCTATTTATAATAGTTTCAATTATTATGTCAATATTACTTATGCTGTCACCGGGAAACTGCGTTATGGAAGTTAAAATGGAAATATAACTTAAGGTACCTCGCTAGTGACAACCTAAATGTTCAAATTGTCGCCCATCATTTTCGATACAAGCGTTTATTCTTTGAAGAGTAGAATGAGCAGCAGTCTCAATTTCAGCTCTCGAAATACTCTGAATGGCGTTTCGTATTCTTTCGATCATGTTAAATCTAGTAGTGGGTCTAATTGCACAAACAAGGTCTTTAATCCGGCACCAGAGATAGAAATCTAAGATCTAAGACGGTTAAGTCTGGTGACCGAGCTGGCCAAAAAAATATGCCTCCACGTCCTATTCACCCATCAGGGTAAGCATTATCTAAATATTTTCTAACTTGTCTGGAGAAATGCGCCGGACACCCATCGTGTTGAAATTACATAGACCTACGAGTTGCTAGTGATATATCTTCTAGAAGAAGTGGTAATTCATCCCTTATAAAATTTAGGTAGCGTTTCCCGTTAATTGCGTTGTCAAAAATAAAAGGTCCAATTATCTGACCATCTGCAATACCACGCCATACATTCACCGACCATCGCCCCTGATACTGAACTTCTTCATCCGGCGTGGATTATTCTGTGACCAATAGTGCATATTATGCCGGTTAACCGCACCATCACTACTAAATGTAGCTTCGTCTGACCACAAAATACGTGACAGTAATTGAGGGTCGTCATATACCATATGTAGTAACCAGTTGCAATAATCCAACCTTCTGTCGTAATCACCATCAACCAATTGTTGATGCAGTACTATATGATATGGATGAAATATAAAAGAAATATAATGTCCTATTAAATATCTTTCCGGAATGATAAATAAATTATTATGTAAACATATAACCATGCTCACAAATAATATTATGCGGGTATATTTTGTTTGAGAAACATATCTTTTTACATCATAATTTACCTGTGTCCTGTCAAATACGTTGAACGGTGGTTCTGCTTATTCCCAAGTCTCTACTTATTGCTCTAATACTTAAATGAGAATTAAATTGCACATATGCCAAAACATTTATTGTGTTAAATGAAATTGACTGTCTCGACCCTTACTTCGTGGAATATGCTCATATTAGTGTTTTTAAATGAAACTCAAGGTCTCTAGTTAATTCCACAATATAATACAAGTTATTGAAAATTCTAAAAAATTGACAATTGTTTCGATAAATCAATCTCATCGTGTTTTCCTCTGAACGACCTCTGCCGCGTCTTCTAAATATAGGAAGATTTACATTTCCAGTCGTCCTTAAATGGTGTATGAGTCGACGAAAAACTCTGCTACCGGGATGACGTCTTTGGGGATATTGTATGGCATATACCCTAGCCGCATCAGTTGCATTCAAAGTAAATGCCTATCATATCAAATGCTTCTTCGTTTGTAAGAATCATCTTATATATAACTTTTAAGTAAATTTTATATCAAATTTAATGCACACAAATCGCAATGACACGTAAATGAACAAATTACTAGGTTTATTAATTTGACACAAGACATATCTTTTTGTTTTGTTTTTTTCATGGCCCACTACTTGTTTTTGTATATTTCCATTTTAACTTCCGTAACGCAGTTTCCCGGTGATAGCATAAGTAATATTGACATAATAATTGGAACTATTATCAATAGAACAAGGAAAAACAATTTTGAGGAGTCAAAAAATGTTAAAATCCGTTTAGTCAGACCGGAGTAATTTATGTTTAAAGGAAAATGCTTAAAATTTACACATTTCTTAGGATATCTCGTAATACGAAAAATATATCGACATGCGGTTTTCGCTATTCTGTTGCTACTTTGGTCTACTTTTATATTCCTTAATTAAAACTGCATGTTTCCATGCAACATTTTTCAAGGATAGCTAGATTTAAAAAATAAATAAATAGCGCCCTCTAGCGTATACGTTACTCATTAGGTTGTTTCGAAATTATAACTCTTACATAGGTAGAAAGGAGCTCTCTTCAAAAAGACTAAGTTTGCATAGATATGCCAATATTGTAACATTGTTGTATATAAATTGAATATTGACTGTAGTATTCCCAAAGTCTAGAAATATTGTTACAATATTATTTTTTTTGTACATTGGTTAAATATTTAAAACACAATATCGGCGTATTATTGTTAAACCTACATTGTACCTATTATCAACATCTAATATTGCTTGTCTAAATAAAAAAAAAATCACATTCAAAATTACCGGTAATTTCTATATCGATTTATCGTTGGTGTGGTAATATGCTGTAATAAAACTATATCAATATGATACCAATATTGGTTAAGAAGTGAAAATTTAATATTGTATACTCAATATATATGAGTGTTGATCCGATATTGTTGGTTGATTATTTAAATACTATCCTGTAAGCACAATATCGGTAAAATAATATTAAATCAATATTGTATGATTGACATCTAATAATGTTGGCCCAATCGCATTTTATTTACATTGAAAATAGCCTGTAATTACTATATTGGATAATTATTGGTCTCACAATATGTATCAATAACAGAATACCAATATTGTATCAATGTTTGATATACATAAAACATAGAATGTATCATTACCAATGTACACACATATTTATCCAATATCGTTTGTTCAGTATATCGACTAAATCTTGTAAAAGTTATATTGGCCGAATATTGTTAAATATATATTGTAATATAGACATTTATTAACATTGACCCAATCCTGACTTCTCAGTTTCCAATATATCTATATTGACCGATATAGTTTCGATCTTTAGCCAATTTTATGTGCTACTAGGGAAATGCTTAAAATTTACACATTTCTTAGGATATCTCGTAATACAATAAAGATATCGACATGCGGTTTTCGCTATTCTGTTGCTAATTTGGTCTACTTTTATATTCCTTAATTAAAACTGCATGTTTCCATTCAACATTTTTCAAGGATAGCTAGATTTAAAAAAATAAATAAATAGCGCCCTCTAGCGTATACGTTACTCATTAGGTTGTTTCGAAATTATAACTCTTACATTGGTAGAAAGGAGCTGTCTTCAAAAAGACTAAGTTTGCATAGATAGGTTAAGTAGAACTGGAATTACAGGCGTTTTTTCATAATAAAGTTCCCGCTTCCCTCCACCACTTAATTGAAGAGCTATACTATTAGTGTCTGAGGTTTTCAAATCGTGGTGCAAAGTGTGTTGGAATGTAGGTACTTACAGTTTCATGATGTTTAGAGTATTGAATTCTATGTTGTGTGTGTTCAAGTTTATGTAGCTTTTGTTCTTGTTTGTTGAATTTTTTGTGCTTCATCGTGCTGACACTTTCTTTGATTTTGTTATCTAAACAGTCAAATTCTACTGGATGTAGTTTGAACGTGAGTTCTGAATGTAGAACTTTTATGTAGTTGTCTAAAGAGTCTCTTATCTTAAACCATTTTTTACACTCTTCTTTTATCCATACTCGTTGAGCACATTTTATTGCTTTTTGTGCTTGTGGTGTCTTAATAACGTAAGTACAAAATTGTTAAATGTTAAAACAAAAATACCAACATTAAAGAAATCAGGTATATATATATATATATATATATATATATATATATATATATATATATATATATAAACTCAAATGTCCGGAATGTAATGCTGTATATTTGGGTCAGACCCTTAGAAATTTTGAAATCAGATACAGTGAACACTTACGAGCATACAGATTAAAACAACCAGATAAATCCCATTAAGCAAAACATCTACTTGACACCAACCATTCATTGACACCAAACACAGAACTAGAAGTACTACATATTTGTGATAAGAAACAAGAACTGGATTTCCTTGAAGAGTTGGAAATTAGAAGACACTTAAGAAACCCACAATATGAAGTCGTCAATGAACAGATTATTCTAGGGAGTTCTCCACTATTAATTAACTATAATTGTAAAGATCAGCAGATATAGTTTTCCTGGTTTTCTATATCATTGCACAGTTATACTGATCTCCACGATATCACCATATGGCTAATAATATCTAAGCTTCAATATTTGTAATATCACATCTTCTTCTTTTTTCTATTAACATATATCAAGTCAATCACAAGGTAGGTCACTTCTTGGTCTAGCCAAAAATAACTACTAAACATCAGGTAGGCATAAAATGAAATGTAACGTCTGCCATTCTGACGATGATATTCAGTTATCCAAACAATTGTCAATTTTTTAGAATTTTTAATATTTTTCATTATATTGTGGAATTAGTGAGAAACGTTGAGTTTCATTTTAAATACTAATAGTGTTCTTATAAATTGTGAATGTGTATATATGGATGAATTGACTCAAGTTTAAAACTGAATCAAAATATATTAAGCCTTTTGTCTCTTTTTCTCATAATGGAATCCAGAGGAACTCGTAAAAATCCAACGAATGGAGAGGACGAATTGCACTCGTTGGTTAAAACTTTGGTCACGACTATGTTAACTTCTGAGGAGTTTATTAGTAAAATATCGAAAAGTATAACTGAAAACATTGCTAAGAAACTTAAGGATGAAATTCAGACACTCAAGGAGGACAATGCGCAAATTACTAAAAGACTAGAAGAACAGGACGAAGCTACTAGAAGTAACAACATGTTATTTTATGGATTACAAGAAGGTGAAGGAGATGTCTGCAGCAAATTGGTTAGGTTAGGTTACAAGACCATGTAACGAAAAGTGGCCGACGACAACGACGACGATGACGACGACGACGACGATGACGACGACGACGACATACACACTGGATTTTTTTTCGTGTTGTTGATAAAAATCGTAAAAATAACTTAAAATTTTTTTCAAAAGTCCAACTTTTTTTGGGGTAAACCAATACTTTTCTCGCATATTAGATAGGTTGGGCGGAAAAGTAATATCTCTGTGAAACACTTGTGCTATCATTATTCAATTATGCAGATGCTTTGTACGGACCTAATCTAATTCACCTATATAAAAATAAGATTCAGAAAGTTCAAAACTCATGCCTACGTATGATTTTTGGAATAAGAAGATAACAACGAGTATCTCATAAATTGAAGGAGATTGGATGGTTACATATGGAGAATAGAAGAAAGTTTCATTTTATTACCTTATGCCATAAAATAATTATTGACAGGAAACCTCCCTATCTACACCGCAAAATTACGTATCGTTCAGATGTCCATAATGTAAATATTAGAAAATGAGGTTTACTTAATGTTCCTCATTTCACGACTGAGTCTTTCAGGCGCTCGTTTTCATACCAAATTTACTCTCTTTATAATGCCATTCCATCCGAGTTTAAGGTCTATAATATTTCTAAATTTAAAAGATCCCTTAAAAAATATATATTAGACAATCAAATTTAGCAGTAACGCAAAAAATCTACCTGGTCATTTCTCACTTAAAAAAGTAAATTCGTGTTTGTTTCTTGCTTTGTGGGTATATTTTCTCTCATGAGGTGTCTCGCTTCGTGTTTCGTCTCTCATGGAATCAACTATAAATTCTTTAATGTTTAAGTCTACCTAATATTGTACCTATTAATACATTTATATTTTCGTTATACTTTATCTTTGTATCTTGTTCCGCAAAAAGTATTTGAAGAACTTAATTTTAGGTTTCGTCAGCTAATAAGAACTACACAAGATTTGTTTTTGGCTTAAGTGGAAGAGTATTTTCTGTTGTGCAGTAATGTACAACTGAAAATAAACTTCGCCCTTTATTTTCAAAAGTATTTGAGTTCAATTTAATTTATGTGTATTTGTGTTCTGATTGAAAATAATAAGGGCCTTTATTATTATTATTATCTTCTTTCTTCTCACTTGATCAAGTGGTGTTTCTTTTCTGGGATGACAGGTTGTACCAGGTCGTCTCAGAGTCTATTGCTTGAATTGAGGAAAGATCGCACAATATTACATGTTTTCAGGATGACAGACTTTTGTATGTTTCTAAGGGTATTTGGGTGAAGACCTAGTTGTTCAAGATGTGAGTTAAAGGGGTGTGGGGTGATGCCTGTGGTTGAAATGATGAACGGTATGGTTTCTACTCTTTTCTGTTTCCAAAGTGTCTGAACTTCTATGGCTAATTCAGTATACTTTGCTATTTTTTCTCTGTATTTTACTTGGATGTTGGGGTCGTTAGGAATTGATATGTCTATGAGATAGGTGATTTGCTCTTTTTTATTTTGGAAAACGATGTCCGGCCTGTTGCATTTTATTGTTTTGTCAGTACGGATTTCTACATCCCAGTATAGTTTGTATTCGTTGGTGTCTATAATTGTGGTTGGGGTGTATTTGTAGTAGGGTATTTTCTCTGTTATGAGTCCATATGTCTTTGCAAGGGCTTGGTGAATAATTTTTCCTGCCATGTTGTGTCTTTCGGTATATTCTGTGCCTGCTAAGACTTTGCATCCACTGGTTACATGGTCTATGGTTTCGTTAAATTGGTGACATTTTCTGCATTTATCGGTCTGTATGTTTGGGTCTCTTATTATATATTTTTGATAATTACGTGTAGATATGACCTAATCTTGTATTGCGATGAGAGAGCCTTCTGTTTCAGGGAAAAGTCCTCTTTCTGTGAGCCATTTATAAGAGAGTGTTTTTGATATGTGATCATGTTCTATGTTATATCTATGTTTTCCATGCAGCTGTTTTGTTTTCCATGAAATAAGTTTTTCTGCAATATTTTGTGATGGAGTGTAAGTATCCAATGGGAGATTGGATGTTGATAGATCAAGTGGTGTATAATTATTGTCAGCTTTGCAAACTGCTTGGTGAAGGGATGTTTGTTTATTTAGAAAAAATTTCCGGAGCTGTTGTATCTGCCCTGTATGTACATATTATTATATATTATTATTATTATTATTATTATTATTATTATTATTATTATTACTATTATTATTACTATTATTATTATTAATAATAATAATAATCATAATGTAATGTTTTTGTTATTTATTTAAACAATAAACGGGTGGGATAAATTTTAAACACTCGGTATTGCTACTTACTAATTTATTTAGACACTAACTCACTAACACTAATTTATATGTACTTAACTAGTCACTTAAATTTAATTTATATAACACTTTTATATTCACTTAATTACTGTTTAACTCACTATGGCAAATTATAAACTGAACTCATCCGCTGATCGGTCCTGTATTTATATCAAAAACTTTCTTTACTAGAACATTCGGGATGGGACATGCCTTTCGCGATATTTCTTAAAATGCCTTTCGAGAACATGTTTAGAAAGGGCGGTCACAATAGATCCCAATAGACCTTCTCAGAATTCGGCGCGCTCGCCTTTTTCTCAACTCCGTTAACATAAGGTTACAGAGCCGTACTTAGTATCTGCTTCGGTGTGCGAGTTCGTAACAATAATAATAATAAAAAACACCGAAAAATAAAAAAGGTAATAATGTATACGAAGTTCCTCGAAATAATGGTGATGCTGTTTACATAGTACAAATATCACAATATTTGGAAAATAGATAAAGTCATCAACAGGATAAAAAAATAAAACAGCATTAACAAACCTTAAAATGGCAAAAAAACGTATATCTATTGAATTATAAAAATTCAAAATTTCTTGAAACAAGATAAATACAAAGGTAATAGTATTTTTAGAAATGGTTTATTCACATAAAAATGAGAAATCTATTAATAATAAAAAAGACAAGCAATTTAAGCAACATTAATCATTTTATTTTATAAATCCCAAGGTATCTATAAATAATTTATATTGACAACTGCTTCTATTTCGTATTACAAAACTTAAATTTTAACAATAATTAAAGATTCGTAAAATTGAAGCAGATTATATTTTGATATTCATTTAGTGAATGTTGTTCATATTTATATACCAGGGTTGTCAATGACAAATAATATTTTGATAAAGGCCAAAATTGAGTCGAAACGTAACAAATATGTTACTATAAAAAACACGTTATTTATTAAAATAGATAAAAAATCAAGAATATATTTGATAACATTTTCAATTATTTTTTCTCAAAAATTCAATAATAATACAGCTTAATGTGGGTAATTTATTACTAGAATCCCTGGGCATTGTTGGCGTAATTCTCACAGAATAGGTTTCCGTCACTGGACTCTGATAATGTGTTCATAGAGTATTTGGTACAATAACATGTTCCATTTTGTAATACGATGTTAGTTTAGTACAAAGCATGTTAAATTAATCATTTGTATTGGCCATAATATAGATAAGGCTTAGAGATGTTGCGACCCACTGATAACGTTACGGCGGCTGTACCGAATTCGATCCCTTATATCCAAAATTGATTATATTAGCTGCTTGTATTGGCCTGTGAATAGGTAACGAATTATAATAACAAGACATTAATTTTGCTTTGAGTCGTTTTACACACTACAAACAAGAGATTATCTCACATCATTATAAATATAATTTTGGTGATAAAATTGAAAAAAAATTTTCTCAAATTAAAACGTATTCATATAAATTATCCAGTCGCATGGGAATTGATCTAGTAAAATTAGATAAAAAAATTGGCGAGTTTGCAAAAATAGGTCCTCCGTTATTACGTAATGTTATTTAGAAACTTTTCAACCCTCCCTCCCTTCTCCAGAGTGATACGTGAGCTACAAGCTACTTACGATAGGGACAATACAGGTGAAAAGGCAATTTTTATAGCCTTATATCCAGGAGACCAACACATAAAAAATATAGCAGACGTCTTGTCATGATGCCATCAAAACAACGCAATAGAAAAGCTATTAAACGAATGCAAAGTCGAGTAACGACTTTCACGTTTTTCCACAGCTAGACCCTACATCTTATTTCACTACTTGATGATTATATTATATTGTTGTATAAGCTATACAACAGCTCTCTCGCACACGCTGGCTATACCACTAAGAAGAAGAAGGCAAGGAATAAAGGTTTCAGAGTGATATTGAGCTCGACATACTCGACAAGGAAGAAATTGGGGAGGGAGTGTATAATGTAAATTGGGGAACTAATCACTCGAGCCATTTAATATCACTAAGTTTTATTAAATACTAAGTATATACGATACTAAAATATTTCATGTTGAGTTAATGAACTACTTGATTTTTATCTACTACATCAGAAGCATGTGCTGTTAAGGCTCAAGTTACAGTGCACTGATCCACGGTTCATGCATGGTATTGAACTTTGAGCTTCCGTTACATTTCCATTCCGTTGTTGATCCATTTTTCAACAACTTTGTACAACAACTGATGATTATGCAGAATTGCATATTTTTAGTTTATAGTTGCATTTATTTTTGTATATAAGTTTGATTGATTGAATATATTAGATATAGTGTATTTTGTTATTAAGTAGTGTAGTTATTGTCAATACAGTATTTTTTTGAAAGGTGACTTTCAGGGCAGTAACTCTTAATTGGCGCAGCCAGAAGGACCGTGATCCTCTTCGTTTTTGAACGTTCATCCACTTCAAGAACCATTGAGAAACGTTGAAGTTCATTCAAAAGTGTCAGAAGAAAAAGAAAAGTAAGTGAAATGTATACATAATTATTAGAAGAAAGAAAAAGAGGCAAAATAAGAAGAAAAACCTTTGGAGAACCAAAATCACCTCCTAAACTGACAGGAAGAGCTATGGAAGTTATCTCAGTCTACGGATGTACAGAATGAGAACATACCCAACACACTTTGATCCAAAACATCGCCGATCAACTTAATTATAATTTTCTAACAATCAACGTAGTAAATCTACGCCAAGAACCCAATGAGTCTCCATAGCAGTACGACGAGAAAGTTATGGGTCTTCTAAATACAATATCCAACTACGTAGAACCTCACAACGGCGATATTGACATTGGCAAGCAAGAAGAGCTTTTTCCAGAACCATCTTTAACAACTTTCCTAGCAGGACTTCGGGAACCTCAAGATCCTCTACTAGAGCAATGATACCAAGCGATCTATCTACGGCAATGCGATACATCCAGGAAGAAGATAATATAAGGTATCTCCAGAAAGCAGTAATCCCCGAATCAACAACCAGCAGGCATATGACCGCTCACCAGCAACATAAGTCACCAGCATCTCTCTTGTCTTCACAATGGCAACCACCAACTTTCAGATCACAATGGCAACCCCCACCATTCCAACCAAAATGGCAGCCACAACCTCAAAAGTTTCGATTTAGACCACCGGCGCAGCCAGATAATTTCATTCCACAAGGCCAGAAAGTATTCCTTGGACCGTCAAAGTTTCAACAATTCAGTAGGCCTCAACAACAAAACACCTGGAGTAGTAAACCTGGAATAACCCAGCCACATAAACCAATACCAATGAGCATTAGCATTAGAGCTACGATTCAGAACCGAAATTGGAGACCTCAACAATAGCAAAATCCCCCAAGATTCTTATGCGAAGAATCATATAACATTGAATATACTGACGAAGCGTATGGTTATCGTACTAACGAATTTGATGATGAAACAGCTTACGACTATTACCATCAAGAAAATCAGTTTTGTCAGACCACAGAACCTTATGAAGAAACTTTGCAAAATGATTACGAAGAACAAACGACAAATTTTCGGGAAAATACCGAAAACAACAACGCGACGTAATAGAGCTAAATTCTTACCAAGATAAAAGGGAACTACCCCATATAACCATCTCTAATCCCCCTCTCAAACTACTTATCGACACTGGCGCTACCAAATCTTTCTTAAATCCCGACATCGCCTCGAAATATGTACATGATAATATCAAATATGAACCTTTCATAGTAACTTCCATTTTCCAAAATCGTGTTCAAGATTATTATGCTGACAAACCCATACTTTCCGAATTCTAAAAGAACGGAAATTTCAAATTCCGCAAAACATTTGATGGTCTAATAGGCCTTGATAATATCAAGGTTGTAAAAGCCAAACTCAATTTTCCTAATTCTGAACTAGTCACAGAAAATTTTATTCTACCTATTCAATATTACGAAAGTAACAAAACCCAATTTCACTCCATCCTACTCGAACCTCAAGTACGAGTGCCCCTTAAACAAACCCAAAGAACTATCATACTTCCCATACAGGAGATGCAAGGAACTTTCCTTAATGAAACTCTAACTACAACAGCGAATGGTCTAGCATGGACGAAACTCATTACCACAGAGGAACCAAACAGATAGCACTAACAGATCCAGTTAGAAGTTCGCAGATCCATTTACCCGAATGCCGTCTTTACACAGCCGACATTATACCTCAAGAATACTAGAAGACAGATGTCGAATATCTACTGAAAACCGATCATCTCAATCTAGAAGAAGAGCACATAAAACGACTGCAAAAAGTTTTAAGATGTCTTCACCAACTAAATGAAGCATAACATCAGAACAACAGATGAATATCCCATTTTCACCAAGTCATACCGCTATCCGTACATTCATAAAGAAGAGGTCCAATAACAAATATCAACAATATTAGACCAAGGAATCATTAGATCAAGTCAATCACAGTGGCATTTAACTATATGGATCGTCCCCGAGAAACCCGACGCCTTAGGAAAAATTAAATGGCAAATAGATGATATATATCCAATCTCAAACATCACAGATAACCTGGACAAACTAGGAAGATGTCAGTATTTCTCTACCCTCGACCTAGCCAGCGGGTTCCACCTGATTGAAATGACAGAAAAAGACATTCCTAAAACTGCATTTAACGTCAAGAACACCCCTGCAACATTCCAGAAAGTAATGGATACTTTTCAAGGAGAAATATGTGTAGTATACATGGATGACATAATCCTTTTTTCTACGTCACTACATGAACATCTTGTCAATCTTGCGAAAATCTTCAAAATACTTAGAGAAACGGGATTCAAGATCCAAATAGACAAATGTGAATTTCTAAAAAAGGAAGTTAGCTTCTTAGGCCACATTGTGACTCCGGAAGGAACTAAACCGAATCCAGACAAAATCAAAGCTATTGTCGACTACCCAATCCCGAAAACAGCCAAAGAAAGAGGATATCTGGGATTAATGGGTTACTATAGAGAATTCATCTAAGCCTTTGTCCGGATAACGAAACATTTAACTTCATGCTAAATGAAAATACACCGGAATTCCTAGAATATATCAAGTCATGTGAGAACCCTCTAACCAACGAATGACTGTTTCAATATCCAGACTTTACGACGACATTCAACTCTAAATAATTGAGGAGTTATTAGAAGAAGGAGAGAAGCAATACTCTTCATCAAGTAATCTGAATTTTAAAAAAAAATGGATGTGACGTATTAAATATATTACTAGGCAGATTCGATTAAATGGGTTATACTAATCTGAACTATAAGTGAGTTATTGAGGGTCACGAAAGAACGTATTTAAGGAAGGGGTAAGAAGTTTATTGTTTAAGTTGTTATCTATATACCCTTCAGCTACACTTGTTGATTTCCGTGCAACATGGCGTTTCACGGTGGTGATATCACCACCCCCATCAACTAAAATTGTTGCAGATGCCCTGCGTAGACAATGTCCAGTGTACAACTGAGGGTGCGGTAGATTTTAAAAAAAAAGCAACACTTTTCGGCATGGTACCAAAATTATTGATACCTATTTTTTTCGACGTACATTTATTATTTTGAAAAATTAAGATGAAAGTAACTCCACAGAGGTGTTAATGAATATTTTTCTGCAAGCTTTACACAATAACTTAATATGAGATTTTCGGAAAAGGGAGTTGTATTTTGATTCGGAAATACACTCATATCTATGTCGTGATTTTTGCGGTACAAAATTTTCTGTTGCAGTCGTTGCAATATTGCGAATGTTACGTGGCGTACGGAACATTTCATTCTCTTCTTTGAACATTTTATGTCTTCAGGAATCACGAATTACGCTTTTTGCGGCATTTTTAGGTTAACGATCGCAATCGATTGCTTATGTTTTGTTTGGTTATGTTGTTATTGATTGGTTATTGAAAACTGTTGCCAACCTAACAATGGTGAAAAATAAAAAACCCGATATGTTTTATTTTGATTGGTACAACTCGCGATGGATGAAATATCTGTCGATATTATACATATCTGGGAGCAGCGTCAATCTTGTTATAATAGCCACACCTCGTAGCTTAAATATTGACTATTGTTAGTACTTTATGCAATTTCTAACTCTCAATGTATACTTACCAAACCGAGGATTGAGGTGGAGGTATATGTTGGGTCTGGGCCACAGCTGAGATCCGTCTTGCAGATTAACAGAAAAATTAGTTGGCAAAACTTTGACCCTTCCTTGTATTTCTAATTGCCATCCTTGTTGGAAGCCTTCTTTTAACGATAATGTTAACGGAACGGCCTGAAATTAAAAGAACTGCTATTAAATCTGCTGATTAAACTAATATCATTTAAAGAGCAGGGTGGTTAAAATTCATGAATTTTTTAAAAAATTCATAATTTTGAATTAATTCAAATTCCATGGGAAACATGCCACATAAATTATAGACTGACAAATTAAAGTAATTTTATTAAGGTAGAGCAGAAAATACAAACACAAAAATATACTTATTTAAAGATTGCATTAAATAAATTAATTTTGCAGCCCTTTGAACGCCTAGTCGGTTGCGTTTGTCTGAATGTACCGCTGCAAATACGGAAAATATTCTTTCAATTCCCGCGGAAGAGGCCATAGCTGTTATTAGTTGCTTGATAATTGTTTTATTTCTTTCACTCATATCTATGATTGCAAATTCATTCTATGCCAGTCATTGGTAGCATATTTTCATTAAATATTGGGCTGTTCTTGTCATAAGACTCCTGACTAGGGTTGCCAACCGTCCTGCATTTCGATGGACGTCCACCATTTGGGGTCTATTGTCCAGTGTCTTGCAGTAATCTATTGCAGGACGCCTATTATACTTAATTTCACTGTTCCAAATAATAACTCCAATTTATTATATTTTATAGTCACATTGGCAACGACAGGTAGACCGCGTCCTGTCGTGTTCTTATTATACCAGATTTTGGTTTTCAGACTTCAAACTTTGAGCGTAGTCAGTAGTTACTGCCCCACCACTGCAAGCGCTCGAATCAGTTTGATCCAAAACGAGCTTTTGTCAAATCACATATTTCACTTGTATTCTTGAGTGTTATGTGGTTACTGCATCGCGTCGTTTAATACTGCTGGATTGACATCATATTAATCTTGGTGTCAACGTTTCTAAAATATTTCTATTACATACACAACGCAATTCGCTAAGATTGAAGGTAGAAATTTCTTATATTATCTTGCACAAATTAAAAATGTGTGCTTTATTTTGGAAAAAAAAATCATGGCTTCCGCATCAATTTCGGAAACTCCCACCAAGAAAATAAGGTGATTATGTCATTACCGAAAAGAACGGGAGCAGGAATATCTATGGCTACTTGAGAAAACTACTATTAGTGGCGGTGGCGGTTTGTCTAAGCAAATTGTAAAATTTTCCGTAAGTCTTTTTAGTTGTGTGAACACGAAATGGGACAAGAACATAAAAATGTGCATCGGTAGTTAAACAAAATCAAACAACGTCAGATTTTTTAAAATCAGACGTGATAGACACTGCAAAGGAAAAAGTAATAGCTGCGGAACTTTGTAGTGTTTTTCATACTGTAAAACATTCCCATTCCTACAACTCATTAATCTGTTCATCTCAGCTGGCGCCAGTACTTTTTAACGATTCAAAAATTACAAAAGAAATAAGTTTGGGTCGCACTAAAACTAGCTTTATCGCTTATAATCTACTCGGCCCTGCATCTTTGGATAGTTTATTAAACGAATTGAAAAAAGGTTTTACTTTGGTCTGTCTACTGATGCATCTAATCACAAAAGCACTAAAATGTTCTCTAAACTGGTAAGGTTTTTTTATACCGGGAGACGATATTAAGCTATGTCTTTTAGACTTTTATGAAGATGCAAATGTTAACAGCGAACGCTGTATTCAACAATTTAAAAAACAGAATTGAAAACTTTGGATTAGACCTAAAACAAATTTCAAGCTTCTCTGCCGATAATGCGTCGGTAAATTTTGGCAGGTTGCACTCCGTATATCAGTTATTGCTTGAAGAAAATTCAAGAATTCTGCCGAGTGGGTGTCCTGCTTATATGATAAATAATAGCATAAAAAATGGATTAGATGAATGCAATTTGACATTGCAAATTTAGTGCTCAAAGTATATGCCCATTTTAATTCGCAAGCCAAAAGAGTGGCAGAATTAAAAGATTTTTTTAAATTTGTGGATTTAGAATATGAATCAATACTTTGTCACGTACCAACAATATATGGTTGTCACTTTTTCCTGATGTAGAGAGATTGCTTCTAGTGTTTTCTGCTATAAAAAGCTATTTTACGTCTCTTGGTGAAGATTGTCCTATGAAACTTAAATGTTATTTCTCTGCTGAAGAATCAGATATTTTTCAGAATAATATTACTTGCCATCCTTCCACAATATTCTCAAAGTTATTTTTGATATTGAACAGCAGTTGGAAAATAGGAATTTAATTTGTTTTGAAGTTTTTGATAAGCTAACTACTTTGAGGAATAAATTGGTATTGAGAATCGAAGATTAATTTCTAGGCTTCCGTTGTGCTAATTTGCTTGAATCTTTTACACCTAATATTCAAAATGACATTAAGATAACGTGTATAGATTTTCATAGAACAAAAATCTGATTTTACTGAAAACAATTTCCTTGATGTCACTGATTTTAGTCTCCTTAACATAGGCATGGATCAACTTTATGAAGAATTCTGCTAAATTAAGCCGGCTATAAACCTGGTTTATAACGAAAATCATACAACACTTGAAAAATGAAATTTATTATTTTCGACAAATATCGAATTGAAAAATTTCTCATTCATTTTGCAATTTATATTTTCTATATTTGGGTCCAATGCTGACGTTGAGAGGATTTTTCTGTGTTCGGCATCGTGGACTGATGTGCGTAATAGATTGTCCATTGAACACATTAGGGCTGAACTTCAAATAAAGATTAATTATCCTTATACGTGTAAAGAATTTTATGATTTTGTAAGAGGCAGCAAGAATTTAATGGTAGCTGCAAAAAGTAAAAAGAAATATATTTTTAAAAGCAGCGATAGTAGTGATCGGTTAAGTAGCTGTAACTTTTTATGTTCTTTAAGTAATGTATTAATAGTCTGTGTACTTTTTAAGTGAAATGTTAATTCTTAGTTCCTATTCACCCAAAAATTCCTTGTTGAGCACCTTTTTTAGTTTCTCACTTTGTTTTTTCGAATTATTTGCTTAAGTTTGTTTTTTTCTTGCAATAATAAGGTTGTCCAGAATTTATACCGTCTGTCCTGAATTTTTAGTACCCTCGTCCAGAAAAATTAAATAACAAAGTTGGCAACTCTATCTATAATATGTTTTGATTTTATGAATATATGATTTTTCTCGTGGGGCTATATTAATTGTAGAGCTATATCCAAACTCATTAAGGGTATTATTATATTCAGTTGAAATACTATAGCTTTCTAATATATTTATATTTAAAACCTCAACGAAAAGTTACATATCTTCTATATTATCAACACCTGGTTCAAAATAATTTTAACATGTCACAAATGTGGCCGCGTTTGTATCGGGTGACCTGTATGCTGCAGATAATATAACTACGCTATAATTTTTATTAAGTTGGATTTTAATCTTTAGAACCTTCATATTTGGGTAGTTCTCTAATATTTTATAAGTAGAGTTAGAATAACACTTAATATACATAACAAAACCATTACTTTGGTTGTATTTACTTTCATTATAAATTATATCATAACCTTCAATATGGTGTAGACTTGTATCCAGTATATTCCACGTTTTAGTGAATACAATGCAGTGTATATCAGAATTTAATGTAGTGAGGAAAATTTTGAATTCATTTAGATATTTGTTGACACTGCGAATATTATTGAGTACTATTTTAAAATTTGAATTCAATTGGTTGATGGACAAAACCTCTGTACACTGTTCAATAGTTTCTAATTTATATGTCTTTATATTTGGTACTTCAAAATCTCGTATATATTATTCCATGTCACAGATACACACAAATTAAACAAGAATTACAAATAAAGACAAATAAATTCAACTACATATATTAATATACAGACAAAATTCGCAATTAAAATAGCAGCAAGACGTAATAATAAAGAATAAAATCTAAACTATTTAAAGTTAATTATTGGAACTAAAATTGATTATAAAGATCTAGATAATACAGTTATTTTCCATTATTCAGTCTGTTAAGGAGTTTTCGGTTTTGTTTTTTGATCCTTAGGTAAATTAGGAGTATTTGGTGAGCTGATGGTTTCTATTCTTGATATTTTTGTCAATTCCTCAAGAGTGTGAAACTTGTTATCCAAAACCAGTTTATTATTTTTAATAAGACATTTAGAATATTTCCTTGTTTTACGAAAATGTATGAGGTACGACTTTAAATTTTTATAAATTCCTCTCTCTGTTGGCGTTAGATCATTGGAAATTGAAAGTCCTGAACCCTTGAGATTATTAATATTTGTAAAAATGGACTGTTTCGTCAAATATGACACAAATTCTACTTTACCTGGAGCATACTTTGATTTTCCCAGCGGATGGAAATTATTTATGTCACTTTCATTTATATTAGTATTTAAATTTTCATTTATTTCAGTGCAGATATTTTCAATTTTAATGTTTGGAATTGGTTTGCTTAAACCGAATATAACAATATTTCCCTATCTATATGTTCTTTTATAATTTCGACCTCCTTTTCTACACGTCTGATCCTTGTGTTATGTTCTTCAACTTTTAACAAATTTTTTTTTCTGTTTCATCAATGACACATTTCAATTCACTTTTGTATTTTTTTAATGATTGGTGTAAATAAATTATAAAAGCGATTAATGGAATTGGGACAACCTGTATCATATAAAAAAATGAAATAATATTTCTGCAGTTATTTCGTTCCGAAATTATATTAAACAAAAAATGTTTATCATTTCGTAAAACTAGGTGATTAGAAATTGTAGCGTAAGCTATTTCACTTCATTGTAGAACAGAAAAATCATTTATCAATTTTAGTTTTTTTGTTGTGTACATATTCTTTGGGTCACTCGCTCCACGTCTGGGAGGAAGAGATTTCGTCTCCGGTAGTGAGAGAAGACACCATCAGGCTAAAGTTGGCCATATCGACAGCACCACCATGGGAGTTTACAACGCTCTAGCCTTGATTACCACCCTTATGTTAGGTTTGAAGACTGTACGAGTGTCAGGGCTTATCGCCTACGATTATGCCAACCCCCAAACAAACATTTCCGTAATTTCGTTGAAGGACTTACAAAAGTGTCCGCCATCGGAATCCGCTTACGCGAGTCATAACGTGTCAGTACAGGTCATACAAAGAAACGAATTCGAAAGTCAGAGAGTATGTACTTTTCTAATCGAGTTCTCGCGATTAATGTTTTATTATAGAATGCACAGCCACACTTCCATAGTTAATGGAAGGATGGACTCACAAATTTTCAAGATGTAGCCTGAAGAATGCAGAGCTATGCACCGAAACATAACCTCGCTACTATATCAATAAACCGTAGGGAACATATTGATGAATGGAACCACGATGGATTCAAGTAGATTGCAATAATTTAATTCCACCGCTGTCACCAGATTCTAACGCTGCTAGGATCGTTAAAAACCTTTTCGTTACTTTTAATAATAATTTATTTGAGGGGAGTTTTACCTTTGCCAATGCGTAGCTGTTCTAGTTACCTATAGTTTCTCTCACTATCTAACATCACAAGATGAATTAATACTTTTGAGCGGACTATGGCTGTTATTCCCAAAAGAGCTTAAAGTTCGACCTCGGTTTACAATACGAGGATTTAATTTTGGGGGACGCTATTTGTTCTGCGTGTAGAGTTAAGGTTAGAGTGATTTTGAATGAGAAGCAGAGTTCACTTAATAAATACATCTCCTTCAGTATTTTTTCGGTTGCTTGTGTTAATATTTTTTACTAGCCACTTTATTCATTGTGTAGAATAAAATTCAATAGTGTGTGGTTTGCTTTAATTTATTATTGTAAATAATACTACTTGTAGGTAAAAACTTAATGAGCTATTACCAGTTTTGTACGTAGAAATTCAGTGAGGTCTAGATGTTCCCAGCCATAAATATTCATTTCGAGAACTAAATACTGTTTTATGAATCTCAGTTTTATGTTATATTTCGGGTAGGATCGTTCTTAAGCAAACTTAGTCGAATCGGATAAGTTTAAATAAGTGTTACTCGCAGTTTTCTTCAGTTTAACAGAAGCGATGCAAAGAAGAATACGGATATAGAACTTGTTTTAACAAAGCAGTACATTTAGTGCGTTATCCTGTCATTTGCTTTACTATGTCTGAATCCGTAATTACTTGTTTCAATACTCTTTAGGAGCAATCCTGAGCAACATATGAAATGTAGTGCTTGATACCGGACATTGTACTGTTAGATTTATCAAGTTTTTCTTGACCGGATGGCAACAGAAAAACCGGACTGTACGGTCGAAAACCGGACATCTGGCAAGCCTCAACTACGCCGTTCGCCGCCATTATACTTCACACTACACTTCAATAACTACACACATCTGTCACATATGGCAGGTAAAGATCTCGACTCTCTGTAAACTTACGTTACAATACGTCACATCTGAAATCAACGAAAGTAAAGCCTTCACACACAAATAGAAATATCGAATTTGATACCCTAAAATAAATATCGATAATCGATAGTATCTGAATTAAAAATATCGACAATGTTTATCGATTATTTTCTAAAAATATCGATATTTCGTGACCTTCTCCAAGTGGGAATAATTAAGCACGAGTGAGGAGATCCAAAATTGAGTGTAACAACTTAACAGTGTGTCCGTAAAGGATGGAATAAATTCAATATTTCCTAAAGCAAAAGCTTTTTATAGAAAACCCGAAACACATCAATTTTTAATTGCCATACAAGACAGTTTCGTTAAACAGCATGATCCACATAAATGTGATGATGTTATCGACATTTTTTATAAATATAACACAATGTACTTGATGAGTTTTAAATCATTATTGATGAGCTTATTCCGAAAAGATATGATACTTAGAGTCTAAAGGACGGGTACTCATGACATTTTCATTTCTTAAAAGGACTTGTCATCACTTCTGTTATTTTCCAACATTTTGTAAAGTATTTATTCAAATACATAAAAATCTAATATTTCGCAAAGTTTTGATAAGTTATAAGTAAAAAGTTGCCCGAAAACAGTATGACAAAGTCAGTTTTCCGTAGTTCCTTTTAAATTGAAACTACATATACGTTTTATTCAATTTCCTATCCAATGCATCTTCGCCGTTAACCAAAAAACGAATCTCATTATAATCCAAATTGAACCGAAGGCACACTAACAACATGTGACTCAAAGTACAAAGAAAAGACACACCGTTATTTGATATCAATTTACTGGAGTACACAGAATTTTTGCTTTGATGTTAGAGTTACGACGCGCATTTCGTTAGTTTTTCTAATAAATTCGAGAGGACGACGGAAATAAAAGATTCATGTTCATTATTTTTCAGTGAAATTGCAATCTGCATGTATCAGAAAGTTGGTTTTGGTTTTATTATAGAATATTAGACCGATTCTAGGTAGAAAAATGATTTTATTTTGTCAGACTTTCTATTTTCATCAAAGCAGTTTCATATTCATCATGGCCTTATTCAAAGAAAATATTTTTTCAATTTTACTGATAGATACTCCTTTTATCCCGAGTCCGGACTATAGATTTGGAGAATGCACTGGGCGTCCCGTATACATTTGATCAATGAATATAGACCGAAAAGTACGAGAGAGATATCGCTGGTATGTTTGATATTTGACGAATACAATATTTTTATGGTAAAATAATGATTCAAATTACCTCATTAAAATGATTTAGTCCACTTCTAGTCTGAGAGCTGGAGCCGAAAAACACTGCTATTGAACCAGTCGTTATTTATGTTGGAACTGACAATAGTAGCAACGATAGCGACAGAAAATCATCGTCATCAGTAATATGGAGTTTCTCCCGTAAAACATGTTCATTTAGTATTGTTAATTACATAACTGAGCAGGGTGACAACCTAGTGGATACAGGGGGTAGCAATTAGAGGGTGAAAGTGCAAACTTGTTGGGTAAAAATCGTCATCGAAAATATGTCAGCCATTTTGACCACTTGAAGTTGAACCCCTAAGGTGCCCAAATCCGAACGGGCTAACAGGTAGGTGGATACAAAGGGGTGGTGGTTAAGGGTAAAGAGGGTGAACATTTAGGGAAAATATCGTCATCGATAATATCGGGTAATATACACCTTCCTCTGAAAATTTAAACAAGTCAAATTATTGAAATAAATAACTGTTCATATTTTAAACAAACCTGTCCATTGGTAGTCTGATTCTGCCTTCTATTCTATTTAATAAAGTAGAGAAGATTTGTTTTGTTAACCTAAATCTATCAAAAAAATCTAACTCGTCGTATTCTTCCAAGTAATTCTTTCTTTGTTCATATATTTTAGGTCGTCTTACAACAATGTCTTCATCTTCTGAAGAACTCGAGGAAGGAGAAAATAACCACCGATTCATTTTTAATGCTTTAACGTGTTTACAACTAGCAACAACCAAACTATAAACAAGGCACCTAAAATCTGAGGTGACATATGTCTGTTAAAAGTCATTTTAAGCTTCTAAAATGGTGGAAATTTTACATTCAACTTAAAGGAAGCTTTACGAGTAAATTTTTGGTAATGAAACAGATCACTACAATACAAATGGCCTTTTACGCTTAAAGGTTCCTTTAGAAGCATTATGAAACTGGCCCTAGGGCGCTCGGCGGGAAGTTTGGACGAACTCACGCAACCACCTCACTTCATACGTATAAAACATATATCCGCCACACAATCGAGTAAAGCAAACGACTATTTCACCCTTCCTGAATATCTTGTTAAAAATATTCTGACTTGCGAGTTGTCAGTTCTCAGATACTAACAATACAAGTCTCCCTATTCCCGCAGTAACACTGTTTATGTCAACATCGACATCGAACCAATTCCTTCCCGTCTGCACAACGTACAAGCCCGATACGGTAATCGCACTATCGAGTCGGGCAACGTAATCTCTAAAAACGCCCTCCTCACACCCTGGAATGCAAACAGACGGCCACTCGGTAATAAACCCAAGAGGAAACTTACATATTCTCCAGTTCGGCTACTAGCCATCGCGTACTCGAGGATTATCTCAACTGCCTAGATAATTCTCCGATTTCCATTAGATAATCATCCTAAATCTTTATAGGTAAATCCACCATCCAACCACCACCACTCCTCGTTGGTGTAGCAGGTTTTCTGCGGTTACCCTGTAACCTGGTGAATTTATTCACTAGCCTAATGGCAGTTCTAGCTAATACAGTAAGTCAGTCTTGGACGTGGTATCAGTAAATTACTGTAACTTGTTACGCATGATATTATTATAAAATGGCGAATGCGCGAATCGGTACGAAGTGCATTGATAAACTGGAAAATATCAGCCAAACGGCTTATTTTTTCAAATTTCAACAAGAGTATCTTTTCATTAGCTCAAGGTGTGGGGAAGTCAGTTTGGTATTTTTATACAGCGTGTGTCATATCTGCAAAAATTTTGGATCACTAACTAATACGAGTACTCTGTCCCTGGCTTCAAAGCACTACTGTAAATCTTTTCATCTTACCAAAATAAACATACATATACATTATAAATATGCTGAAAATTTTATAAAGATCAAAAGAGCTGAGCGAAAATTTAAAATAAAAAACCAATTCAAACTTTGGAGACCTTCAATTCGAAAACGAGCGCCTGTATTCAAAAGTTTATATAAAGTACTAACATTATTTTGGCTCATACTATATGCTCCCGACTTTTATTCCATTAGTCCCGGGACAGCCTATATAAGCACGGAATAGTTAGTTCTAATCTTTATATCTACATTGAATTAAACTGCAATATAGACAATTTTTATATTAGTTGCATATAATATATCTAATTTTATTTGTTGTACAATATCTAGAAGATAATATCACTAAAGTAACGAGCGAAAAAGGGAACTTATCCGTGGGGAAACTACAGTGACTGGGGATCTTTATATAAGAGAAAACGTAAACGAAAATGCAGTTTTAAGACTCGAAGTAAGTAATATTAGGTAAGGTATGTTTGAGTTTTAGTTCACTTAGGAATAATCAGCTTGTGTGAACATGTATTCAGTGTTAGTTTTTCTCCAGTCTGCATACTATTCGAAACTTTTTCAGTTTATAGTAATAGTTTTTATTGCTTGTTCGTAGTATGTTAAACTCAATTTTGCGTTGAATTCGTATTTGTTCACATTTTTGAGAACTTGATTATAAAACAACAGAGTATTATGGCAACAACTTTAAGCAAACAATCATAAAAAAGATAATACAACAGGCCCATAACTACTTGTCTACTGACGACATGTTTTCTCAAGGGACACTCGAAAAACTAATTCTGGGTAGTTAAAACGGCCTAGTTGAGAAGATCGTTTGCGAAAAGTTGTGATAATAAAGATCAAAACTTGAAAACTAACTACTTTGGCCTCCTATCCCCTTTGTATCCTACAGAGTGTTCAGTTTGGAATAAAGAAGCATAATAAATATTTTATTATTTATTTTTTATCGCTCAAAGCTCCATTATTTATATAAATTTGGATCCATGGTTGAATCGTCAAAGCTCATCATAGAAGGATATATTGAAAGACATAATTCGAGGATTTGAGTGATGAATATGCCAGTATTACAGACTCAAAGATCAATGTAAGATACAGCAGAACATATATCAAGCATATTTCAAACATAACAAAGTTAACAGCCACAAAAATCGGTGGAAAAAAATTTGTTCATTTGCTTGCATCTGTTATTAAATCATGAGGGTTTCTGTGAAAAAATTTAACCTCTACGAGACCTACGTCATCGAACAATTAGTCAAAAACTTGTAATGAGAACATTCACTACGTATAATATATTTTTATTATTGTTAGTAAAACAATGAAATAAATTATATTGTTTAGCAAATCGATATACGCTTCAATGTTATATCCAATAGATTACACAATGTCAACAAAGAACCGAGGTCATTACGTGTTACGAAGTAAAGTGTATATGGTCAGGAACGATATATATATATATATATATATATATATATATATATATATATATATATATATATATATATATATATACTTCGGTCGACAAGGCATCAGACACGAATTAAGTAATTCACTCGTTAATTAATCAATTAATTATTATTACTATTATTTATTATCATCGTTAATATGTAAGATAGATCCTAGTACGTAAATAGTTAAATGTATATAAATTCCTGTGAAGACAATGGACTATAAAGATTATTTCACCAACCATCCACCACAAACTGTTCTAACTGTGTCCACAGAAGTGAAATTGTTACTTGAACTTCAAAAAACACTTTTGATAGTGATTGAATCATCTCCGAAAAGATGCTGTTCCATGGTGGTTCTGTTGTGATCTGGAAAAATATATTTCTACAGCAGCGCATACGGAACTCAAACTTATAGAAAATAGTGCTTCAACTCTTTGATGTCTGAGATACATTGTACGCGAAACTGTTGTTTAATATCTACATTCCATTGAACACAGAATACAGATTATCGCATGACAATAGTAGCCCAGATGGGGCAAGAATTGATAGTGGTTATATTATTACATTAATAGATCCTGATCTGAATCCGTTTGGGATAAACTCTAGAGGCATAGTCAAAATGCTGTAATAAAATACGAATACCTAAAAGATAATTTTATGGTAGAAAATTCCAGAACACACGGTAAAACATATTTTATTTTTCATTTAATAATAACTGGAACGCGACACACATAATGTTTAATAAAACAAATACGAAGCCAAAACAGAATAGAGAAATAAAAAACATCTTACTGGGTCAAAGCGAAATAATTGTTTTGAATACAATTATTTCGATAACAAAAAACTAGCACGATTCAAAAAACAAAAGCTGTTTTTTGCAACTCGACGAAAACCCCAAAACCGGAGTCGGGGGAAAACAAAAAAAGGAGTGTACACAGACCAGCAACGGCAGTGAGTGTGTACCGGGGGTCGATCACGCGAAGGGAAAGGTTTTTCCTCTGCCACGGTGAACGGTACTAGTGTTTTTTTAGTGTTAGCGGTACGAGTGGTAAAACTTACCCTCTACGCTAATTGCCTTTCGACATAGCACGATTCCGTTTATTGGCACGACTCGCGGTGAACAAGCAGATAGTAGAAAAATCAAGAAAAATTCCCGGCGAGACGGAGGACGGTTGTCAAGCAGTAAGTTTTTGAATTAAATTCAGATTGGAATAATTTTTACTAGTAATATATTTACTCGTTATTGGTCGAGCTGGATTCTGAACTTGGGTGTATAGGTCAATTGCTATATACAAGGTGTAGCGATAGTAAATATATTTATTAGATTTTTTGTTGTTGATTGTTGATTTTTTCAAAGAGACGGGACATAGCTGTTCACTCTCAGATTAAGTTTATCGTTCCGACAAATATATAATTTACCGTGTGTACTGGAATAATTAAGATTTTGCCGAGAGGCCGGAGCGTATGTTTTCCATATTTTTCGCGGGTTTCAGCGGAATTGCGCTGATAAGTCAATCTATTATAGAGAAATATTGTTATCAGTCTTTTGTTCAGCCGTAAATTATAAATTAAAACTCTTTCTTATTTTGCCAGCGTAAACGCATAAATTCATCGTAGGTAATTATATTACTGGGGACTTTCGCAACTTGTAACGCCAGTGTCGATAAATAAGTTAAATTGTTTTCCTCAGCTCATCAGAATTTTTCTTTATAGAACAAAAATTTCACTTTCGTTCCCTGAAGGTCAATGACAACCGAACGATGTAAAATGAATCATTGTTGCATATAAAGATATTTACACGTGATAGTTATTTATTTTTCTCGACACCGGAGAATAGAAGGATTGAGAAACGAATATATAGCAAACATACGCCTTTCACGCATTTTTTTTAATAAAAAGACCAAGCCGATAAGAGGGCTAGTTTTGCCGCACCACCGAACAAACGAGAACTCTGTTCATAAATTTGATTTTGTTTTTATAATTGTAGTATATACAGGAGTAGGTTTGATAATAAACCAATTTTAGATAAATATGTATAGGTAGAGTTATACCAGGGAATTGGGATTAATTTAATCATACGGGATTGTAGTTTTATTTTAAATATATATGTATAGCTGTATAGGAGGATTTGGAGAGATTATTTTATTATATATATATTTTTTGTATCACGTGGAGGTTCTACATTATTTTTCCTATCACCCCTACTCCAAAAATTTCCCCCTCTGGAAGTGTAACAATCGTGGACGTGTGACCGAGACGAGGAGGACAAACCCTGTCCTGGCAAAGGAAGATTCATCCGTTTTAAGACCAGGCGAACCTAGCAAAAACCAATCGGACGAGATTGCCTTACGCGCTCAGCTGCGCACTGGCGGCAGAATTTGGTGGAATCGAAGGTAGGGATACTTTGTGACATTTTGATCAAGTTATCTTACATATCTGGAATTAAAGATTACAGTGAACAAGGGTCTAGATTTTATTACACTGGTGACAGCGGTTTGCGAACCATTCTCAAAAAAACAAAACCACCCAGTACACTTGTAGCTTATTAGAATGCAATACTAATACAAACAGTATATTTCAGGAGAAGAGATAGTACTAACATTGTGTCTAACGTTGATAATCTTGAGCTCTTGTTAAATTGAAACCAAATTGCGGAGAATCCAACTCTTCAGTATTGAATGAAGCAGCTCTGGAAGAAGAGGGGAGCCAAACTATTGGAACCATTGGAAATTGAAAAGCCACTGTGCTCCGAAGATTGTGATCTTGAGAAAAAATTACACTGAAAATTTTGAAATTCATAAGGAGCTGCAAAATATCAATATGAGCATACATAAGGGAAAAGAAAAACCATGGTAATAGTGTAATGACGAAGAAGAGCATTTGGAACAAGTCCAAGTTTTCTCTGAGTAATACTCCTCATAGGGTTATGAACTGTTTTCGAATACGGGTGTGAGGAGCCCCGGAGTCACATCAAGTGATGTTTGAGTTTGTCTCGCTTTATTATGTGTTTGTTCTCTGACTCGTAATTATCCTAAAGTGTTAGATACCGTGCTGATATGATGCATGGCTCAACCAATAGGTACACACCTGCTATTTCCGAAAAATACATTATTTCAGCATTAAACTAATTTTTAACGAAAATTATTGCATTTTATCCTGTCTACTATGAATTATGCGCCAAAATGCATCTTACATCACGTCACAGTATATATTGCATTGGTTTATGTTTAACGAAGAACGTCAACAATAAATTTTTGGTTTATCGAAAATATTAATAGAAAAAAGAAGAAGATATGACATTACAAATATTATAATAGTGGCGTTTGATTTGCAGTCTCGAGCAGCTCACACGGAGTACTCAATAGTGACACAACAAAACAGTTTTTATCGTTAGTTATTTGTGATTTTTGGTTTCTTGTTTCTCATGCCTCTGTAAGGTATTGGTAAAAGAACTCACTCTGGTTCCAATCAATAATTATTTATTCTTCTCTCCAAAATATATCTCTTAATCTTTACAATATATTTTTAATAATGATTCGTAGCCCAATTACTTGACCTAACTTGACCTGTTTACTCAACGCTTTTTACACAATATTTTATATAAATATTAAATATGGTTAAAAGTGTTGATTGTCTAAATGCTGACTATAATAGTCCTTGACTAACATATCTGTGAATGTTTAATGACTAGCGAATTATTTGGTATACAGGGTGTTACACCTCTGACATGAATGAAATGATTGAAAATATGATAATCAATTCTGCTATAATAACACAAATCACAAACGAAGTATAACCTCAATGTGCATAATATGTGCATGAAACACGAATGAAATTAATAGTGCTCGAGGGGAAAGAGGAGAAGAAAGTTTGTGTATCTGGCCGCGCCTGTGGGGTTCAAGGAAAAGTCAAAAAGATCGCGAATGTTACACTCGAGTCTGCTCAAGCTAGCAAATCGAACGCCAGTAATGTGTAAATATACTGATGAGCTAACCTCAAAAATAATGAGTTTAAAAATCGCGTGTGTGAATTAACTTTTACTTGGCGCTAAAGATTAAGTATATTGTACTTACAAGGAAGTTTTCACTTTTTCGAAATTCAGACGAGCAAAAGTCTTTATTTGATGCAAGAAACTCTCCAACATGAACAAATCATTTGTGGCCAAATTAGAGATATTTGCCTTATATGAAATGATGTAGGAATCAATCGAATTGCGTAATCACAACAAAAGTTCAAGCAACACTAACGGAGGTAATTGATAGAATAGGTAGAATAGGTATTTTGGACACATTTCAAGAAGAACCAATGGGCTGGAAAAACTTATTGTCGAAGACAAAATCAATGGCAAACGATCAAGAGGAAGATCTCTGACGCGCTGGGTGGATCAAACCAAGGAAATCATCGGTCACGGACTGCATGAAGCTTCTCTTGCAGCTCAAGATAGAGAAGGATGGAGAACTACTATCCGAGCAATCGAGACATGAGATCACCATACTATTCCGAGAGTAGGCGTATAAGAGAGAGATAGAGATAGGAGCAGATCCTTGATTGGTTCAAACAGGCTATGACACTACTGGATGATGTATCAGTACAAGGTGATGCGAAAGGAAATTCATTAACTATTGTCCAAATATACATATTTCTGATGCATGAAGGTAGATGAACCTTTAAAATGCATGTTCAATCTCTCAAATGGTCGAGTGGCTTTGATAAGTTTACCTTGTCTATTTAAAAATTTAAGCCATGGACTTGCATTTTTTACTTTTTGAACATCATTTATCGAATAAGACATATTTTTGGATTTTATCCAATGGATACATGTGTTACACCAGGATGAAATACAGCTTGATGAAGGTCAAATAAATTGTTATTGCTCGTACATCCACATATTCTAGAGAATATATCTGCAACAGTGTTACTAACTCCTAGTCTATAAACAATATCAAAATTATAACAAGAAAGCTCAAAACGCAATTTCAAGATTATTTCGTTTCTAATTTTTCTTGTATGTTGTATGTCGAAAATGAAGGAAACAGATTGCTGATCGGTAATCAAAGTGAACTTCTTTCCAATAATGTAATGCCGCAACTTTTTAAGAGATTCTACTATTGCGTGGGCTTCATTTTCCTCTGTCGAATGTCGCTGTTCACTCATTGATAAAGTTCTTGAGAATAATGCAACTGGTTTTTTCAATTGACTAAGGCAATCAGCTATAGCATGATCATATGCATCAGTTTCCACAACGAAAAGCATATCAGGATCAATAGACGTCACCACAGACTGAATAATATCCTTCTTCATGTTTTCAATATTCCTTTGAAGGAAACTAAAAAAAATGTTTTAGTGTTCCCCAAATTATGGATTTTCTGATGAAATCGAGGAATCCACCAAGTATAGTGGGAGAATATACCTAACGCTCTCTGTCGTGACTGAGAATCGTGACTGAGAATTTTCTGAGGTAGGTATAGAAAATGCTTCATTTAGCCAATACTTCCAAAAACAATGCAAAGAAAGGCTTCATTCGACTTATAATAGGTACTATCAAAACACATAACAAAGAAAGGGCGCATCCAAATTACACTATCAAAAAACTAGCTTTTTCTATCTGCACTACAATAATACCGGTTTAAAAACAAAATGCATTAAAATGAAATTAGGAAGTGCACAAACAAGCACTAACATTATTTATACAAGGCTGAACGCAAGTACATCAATTATTTGAAACTGTCAAATGAATAAGAGTAGTAAAGTGTGAATATGTAGCCATAGCTCATCTTTATTTTAAAACGATTAAAAGTAGTTATAGAACTGGTATCACCCTATATATCTTATGATTTGATATCACATCTTTTGTAAAGGGTGTATTCGCGTCACATATTTTTACCTCGTCAAGTGGTTTTTGGACTGATATCAGTACTTTTTGTACGGTTTTACTGGCACTGGTGGTTAAAAAGCAATAGGGTTCATCTATGAGACGCCCTGAGCAATATTCAATCATGAAATTTATCACTCTGAAGGTTGTATCGTGGTAACAAAACGAAATTTCTCCAAAAATATAGTGCATCTGGATTTATAGGACCCATTGTACTGGCTCTAGTGAGCTAAAAATCAATAGGGTTCATCTATGAGACACCCTGAACAATATTCAATCATAAAATTGGTCACTTGTATACACTCCAGAGGCTGTATCTTGCTTAACAATCGAAATTTCTCTAAAAACGTTCAAAATGTAGTATATCTGGATTTATAGGACCTGTTGTAATGGCTATGGTGAACAGAAAATTTTTAGAGTTGATTTGTGAGACGCCCGGAACAATATCCAATCATAAAATCTGCCACTGATATACACTCCGGAGTCTGTATCGTACTAACAAACCGAAATTTCTCCAAAAATGTCCAAAATATGGTACTTCAGGTACCATAGAACCTGATGTACTGACTCCGCTGAAAATCAATAGGCTTCATCTGTGAGATGCCCTGAACAATAACCAATCTTAAAATTGATCGCATGTCTACACCCGGAGGCGGTATCGTGCTAACAAGAAAAAGTGTCCGACTTCAACGTACAAACAGGATTTTTTTTCTTAAAACCCGTTTTTCGAGTTTTTCTCATTGAAAAACGTAAAAGAAACTAAAAAATTACTGTACATATAGAGTGGCCGTACATGGTTTGACATTTACATGCCGTAGACATTGTGTATTGGGCTTTTTCGGTGTGGTGGTTTTTTGGGGGGTGTACTTGCGTCACTCGGTAACTGATGTTACCTGTGATAGGGCTTCCGCTTGGGTATTTGTTTCCCGGAAATAGGTTTATCTAAATTGGGTTTTCAGTTTCCCCACTTTCATCCAAATCTTATAAATGTTGGTCAACACACGGAAAGAAATGCTTTGATAAGGTGAATCAAATCGACTTATTGGAATAAGAAATTCCTTAATCTATGCCAAATAAATTAGTTCAATTTAAAATAGAATAAAACAAGAAAAAAACTGACAAATCTTAGTCTTTTAGGATTATTCTGTTAATTTCGTTTATGATTAATAACATTTAATTAAAACTAATGTCAGTAGACTCAATTTTCTTGTTTTCGCGTTAAAACTGCTAAATCACATCCATTTTTTGATAGGTACACCAAAATTTAGATTAACTACAGAAAACGCATTTTAAACCAATCAAACATTAAAGACTGGATTGATGTACCTCCGCTGCTTAATTTTCGCAAGAAATTTACTCAAATGGACTCATAGATTATATTATTTTGGCTCAATCATTGGATTATAATTTTATCAAATAATAATATCGGATTTAACAATCAGATCCAATTTGAGAAATTGAGATTCTTGGTCTTGGTACGATAAGTTCCATAATTACTATAATTTCAACAAGCATCATAATGAATTTTTTTACATGTTTCACTGTTGCATACATTTTCAAATAAAATCATTCAGGAATGAATTGCATGGCAGAAAGTTCTGGGGATATTAGCAGTAAATACCTCTAGGTATATTAATTTGAAATATTTGAAGTTTAAACACAGAACACAGAGTAATATATTAATGTAGTTTTAATCTATAGTTATAATGGGATCAATAAAATAAATGCTTAATTTCTATTATATTTAGATAAAATGTATTCCTGTCTATAGATTAAGTCATTCGTACAATTTACCAAAATTTAGAAAAAGAAGAGAAAAAAAATAATCTGTCTACTGAAAACAATGGAATATACAGCTAATTCTATCCAATTTTTGCTACGATTATCAAACATTTGACTAAATCAATAAAAAACTCCTAGAATCAAGCATTTATTTTGACTAAATCTGTAATATAAGGATTAAATTAAGCAAATAATTTTATTTTAACGGTTTTGGCTATTTGTGTGCGTGAATTTGGAAATGTTTATCATTTAGTATGTCCAGACCCTTCGTCTTCGTCAGCTCGCTAGTCGCATACACAACACAACCCTTGTTGTTAATAATTCAAATTATCTTTTTAATGATTACGAAAAGAGGTCTATCATACATAAGAATCCTCATTGTCCACAATTATATGGAACAGTTAAATTACATAAAATAACGAAACCAATTAGACCTGTAGTCTCTTATGTTAATGCTCCTAATAATATATTGGCAAAAAAGCTCAACAATATACTCAATACTTACGGATATGAATCTCAGTACTCAATTAGAAATTCAATAGAACTAATCAAGAAGTTGAAATCAATCCACTTGCAAGATAACTATAAACTCATATCGTTCGATGTAACTAATATGTTTACTAAAATTCCTCCTAAAGAATGTCTAATACTTGTAAGAAAATTACTAGAAGATAAAAATATTAATCCAGGAATAATATCAGATATACTTAATTTATTTGATGTATGCATTAATCAGAATTATTTCACTTTTGACAATAAGATATATATTCAAAATGAAGGTTTACCAATGGGAAGCCCTATATCACCTATTTTAGCAAACATTTTTATGGACAATTTAGAAAGAAAGATCTTTGAAAGTAATATTTCGAAAAATATTTTATTTTGGTATAGATATGTAGATGACATATTAGCTTGTTTTATGGGTAGTGAGCGACAATTAGATGTGTTTTTCAACCACATCAATAATTTACACCCGAAAATTAAATTTACATTAGAAATTGAAGAAAATAGCTCAATCAATTTTCTTGATTTAAAAATTCAAAGAGTTAATGATGTACTTGATTATTCAATTTACCGAAAACCAACACAGACTGATGTGAAAATTCCATTCAATTCTAACCACCCTGTCTCACACAGACTAGCAGCATATAATTCAATGATACATAGAGCTTTTTCAGTTCCTATGAACAAATGTAATTTTGATAGAGAGATTAATACAATTAGACAAATAGCAACATCTAACGGTTATCCATTAGATATGATAAATAAACTAATTAGTAAAAAAGAGAAAAAAGTGGCATTACAACTAATATATCCTAAACAAGCTGATGAAATTAAAACTTATAAAACCATCACATATGCAGGAAATATTTCTAATAATATTTCAAAGATAATATCTTCAGCAACGAATGCAACAATTTCTTTTAAAACAGAAAGTAACGTTAGTACAAAATTGTTAAATGTAAAAACAAAAATACCACTATTAAAGAAGTCAGGTATATATAAACTCAAATGTCCAGAATGTAATGCTGTCTATTTGGGTCAGACCCTTAGGAATTTTGAAATACGATACAGTGAGCACTTACGAGCTTACAGATTAAAACAACCAGATAAATCTCACTACGCAAAACATTTACTTGACACCAATCATTCATTGACACCTAACACAGAACTAGAAGTGCTGCATATTTGTGAAAAGAAACAAGAACTGGATTTCCTTGAAGAACTGGAAATTAGAAGACATTTAAGAAACCCACAATATGAAGTTAATGAACAGTTAAATCTAGGGAATTCTCCACTAATAAACTGTCTTCTTAAGTGATAATTGTAAAGATCAGCAGATATAGTTTTCCTGGTTTTCTATATCATTGCACAGTTATACTGATATTAATTGGAAAAATGATATCCAGGATATCACCATAGGGCTAATAATATCTAAGCTTCAATATTTGTAATATCACATCTTCTTCTTTTTTCTATAAACATATATTAAGCCAATCACAAGTTAGGTTACTTCTTGGTCTAGCCAAAAAAATATAACTACTAAACATCAGGTAGGCATAAAATGAAATGTAACTTCTGTCATTCTGACGATGATATTGATTTATCGAAACAATTGTCAATTTCTTAGAATTTTCAATAACTTGTATTATATTGTGGAATTAACTAGAGACCTTGAGTTTCATTTAAAAACACAACCCTTGTGTTGTGGTCGCATACTTTTCATACTTTACTTATCAATTTTAACGGGCACGCGGGCGGGTGGTGAGTTGTGAACGTGTCTCACGTTGTGCGCGCCGGAGGAAGAAACAAATCTAGTTTTTGGTTGGGTGAGAATATACCAATAACTGATCCCATTCTGCTCTGAGCGTTGTCTTGGTTTGATCTCTGGTAGTTTTTCTAGGTAAGTACAAAATAAACAATTTTTCCATGTAAACACTAATGAGTAGTGCAAAAAGGATGCAATTATTAATACTACACTACGTACAGTTTGTTGAAGTAAATACATACCTAACTTTTGTTGATCTTATTGAAGTGAAAACTTCTTATAGGAGTTCGGACGCTACATAATACATAATACAGTAGATTCCAAGGACTTTACCAAGACTTTAACTACAAGTTGTTTTTGTGTCACGAGTTTTAATTCTTACACACGTAATTGTTGAAGTTTTCTCTTCTGTCGGCACTCCCGGAGTGCTACTGTTATTTTTTTTTTGTCCAATAAGCATTTAGCACATATTTTAATTTAATTGCTATAGAATTTAGAATCTTCAAAATGATTGAGAGATTGCTACCAAGCAAATTATAAAATAAATTTTAGCAGTTATTTAAATTATTTTACGGCTTCTTCAATTTTGCTATGGATGGTACCTAAAAAATTAAAATGGATAATATATATCAGGATCCATATTCAGGGTATACGCACTACGGTAGTATTACTTGACAGAAAGTCAAGAACAAAACGTATCATTAGACACAGATAATAACGAGAGTGGTAACATAATACTTACCGTTTTGTCATTTTCCAATTTTGATCACAGCCTGAATAAAAACGGAATCCTTTATTTATTATTAGAATGGGGTATGCCCCACCTTTTTCATACACTTACAAGTAAGCTTCTTTTTAATTTATTTTTCTTCAGATTATGCAAAAATGTGCAATATACAAGGTTTTTCTCGGAAATAAAATATTTTTCATTTAAATTTAAAAAACTATAACAGAGACAAATTGAATATCAGTAAATCGAGATCCAAAACACAATGGTTATTTTATATCTTTTTCAGGTGCATTTCAACCTGCAATCAATCGGCAAAGTGTAGTTTGTCGATTGTCTCCCATTACATTTCATTTTCAATTAGAAAACGATAATTTCAAAACGCAAAATGTCACTTTCCATGCATGATCTAGAAAAATGTTATTCAGTTGCTATGTAGTTGCCATGGATTTATTTTTCAAATTATTTCTCATATCATAGTATATATAGTATGAATGCTATTCTCAGTTATCATTTATCATGGATGACTTGAATGAAACTATGAAGATTCAAAAACTTCTTGCAAAATTCCGGGACCCATCACCGCCTGTATCATGCACATTTTTAGCTAAGTTTTATTTTAGGGTAATTTTAAAGTATAATTACTAATGTGTGTTGATATTTAGTAAAAATATGAAATTGTTTTTGCAGAGGCCGGAATTTCCACTTCAAACTCATTTAAATATATGACGGAACAGGACCTGGACATAATATTCCTGAGTAATGATTTGGAAAACAAAATTATGTTTAGAAAACATGTTGCAGAATGGAGATTAATAAACGTAATTATTTTTTTTAATGGCGCTTATAGTTTTTTCTATTCAAAAAAATTATACTTTCAGAAAATAAAGAGCCCCACTACATTGGACTGTTCAGAATCAATTAATAACATTTTAATTAAGGAAAATTCCCGACCTTCATCGTCAAATGGATTTTCATGTGATGATTCAAATTCATAATAGTGTTTTAAATGAAACTCACGGTTTCTAATTAATTCCACATGTGGAATTAACTAGAAACCATGAGTTTCATTTAAAACACTATTATGAGCAGATTCCACGAAGTAAGGGTCGAGACAGTTAATTTCATGATTCAAATTCAATTCAAAATTCACCACGGGATTCGCCCTCCCCAACGGAATTTGTGAGTCTTTTTAAATTAATGAATTTTTTTTCTCAAAAAATTATATATTTTAGGATTTTAAGACATATTTAAAAAACGATGGGTCCAAGATACAAAAATCAGCAAATGAAAACAATGGAGGTTTGTCTGGCGTTTGTAGAGACACGTTGATACAAGATATAGTACGTCACTATGTTAATCGAAATTTGTTCATGCACGGAGTTGATTTCAATAAACTGACCGAAGAAATTCAACACTTAGCTAAATTTAAGAAATATAGGAATATTATAGGCAAATTAAATTTTATTTTTGCTAATATTAATCAAATTTTTGTTGTTATTTAATGCAACTCGTTTACTGCTACTTATCATAGTTTGATAAATTTTAGCTTGACAAATGAATCAATCGAATCATTTATCAATATTAATCTAAATTTGGATTGGCGCTATATTGATCAAAAATTTGATTGTAATACTACCTTACTGGAATAATAGTAACCAAAATTTCTTTCCGTGCAGTTTTTTTCAAATCAGAGTGCCCAAACGACTGTTTCATTTAGACCCTAGTAACATCTCCGTTTTTCGTAAAATATTTCATGCATACCATAACGGAGTACGCGCTCACTAAGAGGAGTAGTTACTCACTGCAATATGGTGTCGCTACTTCTGAGGGTCCACTCAACTTTATGCATATCATCCAACATGTCTCCAAACTTAATTTCAGCCAACAAAATTATTCAATATATCCAAGAAATCGGCTTACCTATACGACAAACTCAAAAACAGCCTTAAAGGAAAATACACACAGGTAGGTGCTAAATGACCACGATGTCGATGCACCTTTTCCCCCTAATATTTCCTTCCTTTCTTCCTTCTATGCGTGATAGGGAGATGAAACAAAAAGACAAACAATAGTGGAAGGAAGACTGCACAACAGTATGAAACAAACTGTTTCAAAAATTAAAACTAACTTTTCCGCATCTGTGAGATGCTCTGAATAATATCCTCTAATAAAATTGGACACGTGTACACACTTTGGAGGCTGTATCGTGATAACAAACCGAAATGTATTCAAAAATTACAAAAATGTGCTACTTCAAGTACCATATAGAGCGTTGTACTAAAAATCAATAGGGTTTATCTATGAGGCACCCTGAATAATATCTAAGAATAAAATTGGTAACTTGTATATACTCCGGAGGCTTTATCGTGCTAACAACCCGAAATTTCTCCAGAATTTAGCAAAAATGTAGTACTCCAAGTACCATAGAACCTGTTGTACTTGCTCTAGTGTTCATCTGTAGGATGCCCTGAACAATATCCAAGCATAAAATTAGTCACTTGTATATACTCCGGAGGCTGTAACGTGCTAACAAACCGAAATTTCTCCAGAATTTAGCAAAAATGTAGTACTCCAAGTACCATAGAACCTGTTGTACTTGCTCTAGTGTTCATCTGTAGGATGCCCTGAACAATATCCAAGCATAAAATTAGTCACTTGTATATACTCCGGAGGCTGTAACGTGCTAACAAACCGAAATTTCTCCAAAAATTACAAAAATGTGGTACTTCAAGAAACATAGTGTCCGTTGTACTGGCTCTGGTGAGTTGAATCTCAATATGGTTCATCTATGAGATGTCCTGAATAATATCCAATCATAAAATTAGTGACTTGTTGCACTCCGGAGGCTGTATTGGGTTAACAAGATATGCTACGAAAAATGGCCGACGACGTCGACATACACAGGATTTTTTTCTAAAAACTGTTTATTCGTGTTTTTCTTGCTGAGAGATGAAATACAAAAAAATAACTCACAATGAAAATCCTAAATTTTCACTTCTTTTGGGGTAAATCAATACTTTTCTTGCATATTAGATAGGATTGGGTGGAAAAGTAAAATATATTTATCAAAATTTTATAGAAAAATAAACGGTTTTAAAGATTAAAACTAACTTTTCCGCATCTGTGGCCCTGAACAATATTCTATCATAAAATTGTTACTTGTATACACTTCAGGGGATGTAACGTGCTAACAAACCGAACAAACCGAAATTTCTCCAACAATAAACAAAAATTTAGTATATCTAGTTTTATAGGACCCGCTGTACTCGCTCTAGTCAACTGAAAATCAATAGGGTACATCTGTGAGACACCTTGAACAATACTTATTCATAAAGTTGATCAATCGTATACTCTCTGGAGGCTGTATCGTGCTAACAAACTGAAAATTCTCCAAAAATGACAAAAATTTGGTACTTCAAGTACCACAGCACCCGTTGTACTGGCTTTAGTGAGCTCAATATCAATAGGGTTCATCTTTAAGACGCTCTAAATAATATCCAATCATAAAATTCATCACTTGTATATACTCCGGATGCTGTATCGTGCTAACAAACTGAAACTTCTCCAAAAATATCGTACTTAAAGTACTGTAGCACCGGTTGTATTGGCTCTGGTGAGCTGAAAATCAATAGGGTTCATCAGTGAGATGCCCTGAATAACATTCAATCATAAAATTGGTGGTGACTTGTTGAACTCCGGAGGCTGTATCGTGCTAACAAACTGAAATTTCTCGAAAAACGACAAAATGTCGTACTTCAAGTACCATAGCACCCGTTGTACTGGCTCTGGTAAGCTGAAATTCAATAGGGTTCATCTGTGAAATGTCCTTAACAATATTCCATCATAAAATTGGTGACTTATTGCACTCCGGAGGCTGTATCGTGCTAACAAGACTTGCAAGGAAAAGTGGCCGACGACAACGACGACGACATACACACAGGATTTTTTTTCTTAGAACCGTTTTTTCGTGTTGTTGGTGATGGATAACGTGAAAATAACTCAAAAAAAAATTTCGAATTTCCAACTTTTTTGTGGGTAAACCAATACTTTTCTCGCATATTAGATAGGTTGGCGGAAAAGTAATATTACCACTGGTGTTGAAACGTGAACAATAAGAGAACAACTAAAACAAGAGATGAGATTTGTAAGTAAAATAGAAAACATAACAAGGAAAACTAAACTTGGAAATGAAGCAAAAGGGTCAAACCTGGAACTAAAATAAATTGATGAAAGAATTGAAGGACAGATATTTGAAGCTATAAAATAGAAGAAGTACAGAGGAAGACCTAGAACAGTCTGGTCAGAGATTGTGAAACGTGAAACGAGATTAAGTCAAAATAATATCTGCTGATAAAAAATGCCGATAAAATCAACTCCTCTAAATACCTCACACTCGGTACAGTATAGAAGGATGAAGTGAATAAGTAAAATTCAATGTTTCGCTGTTTCTATCATGATTCTCAAGTTGATTTTTATTTTTATATATCGAAAATATGCTGTGCTAAAGTAAAATTGATGTCCTCAAGGGAAATGATAAAAATGTGTTGGTATTTTCATGAACTTTCACGGTAAACGGTTTTCTTTTCGAGCTTCAATAATATAAGCATCATAAACAGACGGAAATTTTTTTTAAAAAAGAAATAACTTCCAGTAAACATTTCAATTGATATATGTCTAGAAAAGTCATCTATATTATCTTGAACACGGATATATTGCTATTAATTCGTAACCAGAAGAGTGTTTGGAGCCTGGAATTTTTATCAAACAAACCTCAACTTTACGGTATTCCACAACTACACCCTATTTTCATGTGAACCTGAAAATGCCTGCAGATAAAAAATCAAAAATATCAAAAATATCAAAATATCACATTTTGCAATAATAATTGTAAATAGTTTTGTTTGAGCGTTGAAAGAACGCATTTTTAAAGTCGACATATTGTCGCATTGTGTTTGAAATTCTCTAGTTAGAAATTTAGGAAAATGTCACGTTTCACCCTATTATCTATTGTATTGTAAAAACCCTAAACGTATTGTCACTTTATGCGTGAATTTTTATGGTCGACGATCGGAAGCTGGTAAGAAAAGTTTGAATAACCTTTCTGAGTGAAAAGGTTACAGTTGCTATTGGAGTATTCCATAGAAATTGAAATATCTATTGCAGGCGTCCATTATTGATTCTTGTCGATGAACCCGACGAGTCAAATGATACTGACCAATAGGAAATGTTTATTTCCGTTTGGTCAACCCAATCCACGTGTAAACACGCCCCTTGCAGATTTCTATTTATCACGTCTTACAACGTGAATAAATCAGTTTTTTATACTTATCGAAGCGAGTTCAACACTCAATAACAAAGTCAGTGCTACTACTCATCGAAAGGAGTTCTAATACTCATCGAAGCGATCTTCCAACTCGAAAACGAAATCAGTTCAATACTCAAGTTAGTTCATTACTCAGCTCAACACTCAATCGAGTTCATCGAGTCGTCGTTACATATCGAAGTAACTTCACTCAAAGTCAAACATTCAGAGATACTAAGTCTAACACATCGTTACTTAGTTTCTATGCGAGACAAGTGAATATTCATCAAATCGAAACATAAAGTGTCTTCCGATCTGAAACCACCGAAGTTGAACATTCATAACTTTGTACCATTCTTGTAAATTTGTACATAATAAATCATTAATTTCGACATTAATTTTGTCAAATTAAGATTATTCATCTAGTTGAATGTCTACGCCAGTCGACGAAGTTCAGCTAGAAATATAATCAAAAACAACAGTTTTTGAGAGAATGTCATGTTTTATTATCATCTATCTTGTTAGACTGAACAAAATTCATTCCTTGTTCAAACATATTGACTCAACAAAATAAACACTGACGAAATTCTCGTCATTTTAGTTTTGTTCACAGATATATGGCGAAACAAAATGAGCTACTGGCCTAGAAAATGCTTTTATCATATTTATGTTGTTGGAGATATGAAACTGTATAGAAACTGTTGAAAAAGATATCAAGAATCTTTTATATGGACGAAGTTTATTTTTCATTTAATTAGTAATGCTTTATAAATAAACTCTTTGTTTTTCACAATCCTTGAAGATACATTTTCTCGTATCGCATCCAATCTCGAATGAGCATCGACAAAAGTCCCAAGTTAATGGAAATTTGATGTAATAAGTAGTTTCCAATTTTGAAAATGGAATACTTTCCACATAATATTGACAAATTGAGCATTAAGAATTTTCACAAAAATTATTCTGCCATCCTAAAATCTCATCACATTAAAAATTTAACATGTTCTGAATAAATAAATATTATCCGTTCGATGTATTCACTTAACTGTACTTTAATTGTATATTTTTTTCTCATTAGAATCAAAATTCAACCATTTTGGGTATTCAATAGTTCCCGAACGATTCTCATTTAATGGTCAAAATTTGCGATTACATCGCGAGATCCAACCGACATGACAAAATTGATTGTTACAGCTATCGTTCAGAGCAAAAATGTTACTATGGCAAACTTCTTACTTTAATGTCTGTAAGGACCAGAGCAGATCGTGTACAGGACAACCATTTGAAGCATTTTACTTTTATTGCATCACAACTAGAGGGCTAGGAAGAATTGAATAGATGAGGCTTTTACTTGATGAAGATCCATACTGAACGATGAAATAAAACAATATAGTTTGTTTAAATCTTCATATATTTGAACTAATGTTCAATTAAAACTTGTTGACGCGTTTCACTAACACAGTAGCTTTGACAAAGCTACTGTGTTAGTGAAACGCGTCAACAAGTTTTAATTGAACATTAGTTCAAATATATGAAGATTTAAACAAACTATATTGTTTTATTTCATCGTTCGGCTAGGAAGAAGATTTGAAAAGTTCTTTGAACTGTCATCTGAAATAAAGTCATATTGGCGTCATGCTACAACCTTATTAACAAAATGCGTTGGTTGCCACAAAGCATCACAACGCATGAAAGGACTCCCCTACCTGAGAGTAGCCTGAGAGTAGGTTGAACATAAATCAGAGGTGTTTTCAGTATTTAAGGATTTTGTAGCTAAAAGTGAAGCTCATTTTAACCTTAAATTAGTTTATCTATACATAGATCGCGATAAAGATTATTTATTTAATTGAATGAAAATTTTTTGTAAAAATAAAGGCATCACTTACCATGTGTCAGTTCCGCGTACTCCTCAATTGAATGGTACTGCCGAACGTATGGTTAGAGCAATTACAGAGAAAGCCCGATCAATAATAGCCGCATCTTGTTCGGATAAAATATTCTGGAGTGATGCAGTTTCAATAGCAACGGATTTGATCAATATTATAATATAATGAAAACACCATATGAGTTATGGCATAATAAAAAGCCTTCAGTTAAATATTTAAAAGTATTTGGTTGTATTGTGTATGTACATGATAAAGTTAACAAAAACAAATTCGATGACAAATGTTGGAAAGGTATACTGGTTGGTTATTAACCAAATGGTTATAGAGTCTGGAATGCCGAATTACAAAAGCATGCCACTGTAAGAGATGTTATTGTAGATGGGACAAATTTTATGGTTTCACGGCCATGTTTATAATCTGGTATTGGTAAACCAGATAGTTTTGATAAATCAGATATTGAAAAATTAGATAGTTTAAGTAAATCTGGTAATTGTAAACCAGATAGCTTTGATAAATCTGATATTGAGAAATCAGATAAGACTGTGAACCCAGTAATAAATTTCCAAGGCTAGAAAATACAAATGATTTTAGCAGTTTGCCGTAGGAGTGAAAGGATTAAAGATCTTCCTAAAATGTCATATGATGAAACAAGTATTTTAAAAGTATGCATGTTATCTGCTCAAGTAATAATGAATACTGTTCCAAATTATTTTGATGAGATTAAAAATAATAATAATACTTGGACATTAGAACCAAACCCAGATTATAAAAATATTGTAGACTGTAAGTGGATATTTACAATTAAAAATGATGACGAAATCTTTCATTGACATTAATAATTTCTTGGAATAATGTTTTGAAAATACATTAGTAAACAATTATTTTTTTGGAATGTTTGATTAACATTTTTATCTGCCTGTAAAATATACCTTCACTATTTCAGAACCTTTTTCTCAGTGTAAAAATGTATTAGCTTTCTGTCAACTTCAGGTTTACAAGGTCACGAAATTTTGCCCCCAGAAATCAAACGATTTATCCCGGCTTTCGCTTCTTGTTGTTGTTGTTTTCTTTGGCTCAACTCGTCTAAACCGGTTTATCCTACTGCACATGGGATTGGCTTAGGAAAAACTAGTATATCTTAAAATCAAGTTTGTTCGCTAACTGCTAACATATACAATAAAAATGGGTCAGTTTAAAAATCACAGTAACCTGGATAGACGAAATATTGAAAAATTTTAATAAAAATTTTATTATGTGGAATACACCTGGTTTATAGAGATTTAATAAACCATTTTATTTAAAAACGAAAAAACTAATTTAATCAATACGTAAAACTAAATAAATATACATTTATACACTTTCCGCGTTCAATAAATATTTTTGTACTACACCTGAGATGCTTATTAAAACACACAGCCCGGGGTATTGTTGTTTCTTCTTCCAAATACGTTTTGAAATGCGAGAGGTAAGTGAATGGTATTTATTGTTTCACTAATTACACAAGCCTGCAAAATATAATTTTAATTTAATTCTTCAAATAATTATGTTTTTTTTTCTCAGTTGTTTATTTATGTTGAATTAAAATCCAGTGTTGCTTTTTTAAATCACATCGTGATTAATTTTCATCCGAGATATGCATAGTTACGTATTGTTTACAAACAGCACTCATGCTTACATTTTATCTGCTTTGTGTTACATATAAAAAAAGAATTTGAATTAGAATGTAACATTACATTCGTATGAACATAATTGAGTTTCAAATCAACTTAAAAAGAAGTGAGCTACTATTCACTATTTATGTCTTTAATAATTATTATATATACTATAGAACCGGTAATTTATCTACTAACTCAAGATCTACGAATGTAACAGTTACTTGGAGTAATACTATACAATAGATAGGGCAATTCATTCATAATCAAGTTTATTTCTGCTGTCAATAATCCTAAACGCCAGTAGTAAAACGATAATGAATTAGAAAAGGTGGGAATGGTATTGTGGACACATGGTCTTGGTTATTTCGGTTGTTTTCCTGACAAAATTGGCACTGACGAACCATGATAATCCAAAAACATTAAATTAGTTAACTTAAGAATTCATTTTGTCATTAAAAGTCCTGAAACTACATAAAAAACGAAAGAACTAAATTTTTACTCGCTACATGTAATGGCGCTCGTAATAAACAAAACACGTTTGACATTATAAGGCAGGTACTGAAATTTTGAGACATGTTACCACTTTTAGTCACAACAAATACTTGTTTAAAATTTATATAAGAATATGCCTTTATTAAATAAAATTAATGTATTTTCAAAAGTAGCGACTTAAATGCAAAAATCAGTATGACTTTTTTACTTGCATAACTGTTTAACAAAGTTTCAATTAAATTTCTAATTTCCGCAAGAGAGCTTAGAATGTGACTCGATGTTTTGGACTTCGTAAATCGAAACAAACATATCTATTTCATGTGTTAATTTGAGGTTCCATACACAATATTAAAAAAAAAGAAGCCTAAACATATGGTGATAGCAAAAAATGGTGCATCTTATGGTAATTTTTTTATTCAGATGTTTAAAAAACTAAATTAGTGGAGATAGTGTCTGCAAATCCTGGAGTGAAAATACGCATGAAAAAAAAATTGAAAAATCCAATCATTTACAGGGTAGGGGCAAATATTTGATTTTCATTTAAATGTAAAGTATGTTTATTTTTTAAATCTGCTCTCTTGGTTGGTTGGGGCGCTTCTCGACCAACACAATTATCGTGGAGGGACAGTTTACGCTGACCAAGGGGAAGGTCGCAAGCCCGGAAAAATAGGAAGCCACACACACACACACTCCCACACTATACATATTTTAACACACTTACAGGTCAAGGCGGAAGGCAACGTGCCGAGGGCTGGATAATCACAGGGATATATGTAATCTTGAACGTTCCCCCGGGATACCAAGCAGCATCCTCCTATTTCTCATGCCTTATCCAGCCATGCGGGGCTCTGGATGGATGCACTATTTACTTCCCTAGCTTCTCTAAGGATCAAGATCCAAATAAGAAAGGCAAGGGCAAAGGCAAACCTAACGCCGGCTACAGATACAGGGCATGACAACCTGACAGAGCAAGAGGTCCAGAAGGCCCCTCTGTCGGGGATATCCAGGTCTCGGATAAACAGACTAATCAAAGAGGGCAAAAGCTGCATTGAAGCTAAGCGCTCTGTGATCAGACAATACTTCATTAACCATATAGAGGGCAGTGGTAATACAAAGGACTTAACTAAGAACGTAGAGGCCAGTAAACCCCAAAAAAACATGCTCAGGGGACAGCACACCTCAGAAAAGGCAAACTAAAATGCCAAGGGGTGTGCAAACCCAAAAACCGACTACTATGACTAACAGGGCAGACAAAGACGCGGCGAGCAGCGAGAAAGAGGCGGTCGTCAGTGAAGACTCCCTGAAGCCCAGTTGACGATCGAGAGGATTGAAGTAATCCAAGCTGCAATCCCGAGGGCTCACTAAAACATATCCGAAAATGGCCCACAGGTACGTTTTGAAAAATGCAACCACAGGCCGGGATACTTTGTGGTCACATGCTCTGACAAAACCAGCACGGAGTGGCTAAACAATACGGTGCCAACAATGAAGCCCTGGGAGGGCGCAGTATTAAAGGCACTAACAGGCGAGGACTTACCATAGCCAGTGACAAAAAAAGAGAAAGTCTGCCTGTCGAAAGTATCGTCAAGAAGCATTAGGTTGGTAATAGAGGCCTGAACACAAGCCTATGGAAGTCCTGGGGCTCAGTCCCAAAGGACAAGGGCCAACCTGGACCTTCTCTATGGACAAACAGTCCCTTGAGGATCTAGAAAAACTGAACATGGGGCCCTACTTCTGCTTTGGAAGGCTAAAGTTCAGAAGGAGGCAGGACAGGAAACCTGAGGAGAAGTTCCAGTAAACCGTCGTGGAACGTAAGGCCAGCACGTCACAGGCCGATGATAAGGTACCGGTGGAGGAGGAAAGGGAAGTCGGCATCGAGGTGCCCCCTACTCAAAGTGGCATCAGTCCGCTAAAGAGACATACAGTCTACCAGCAAGAGGATGCTGCTATGGAACAGGTGGAAGCCCTACTGAGGAGCCGCTCTCCTATAAAAAATGGATACCATAAAGGTAATTGAAATAAACCTTCATCACGCCAAGGCTTCTTCAGTCGTGCCATGTAGAAGGTTCCAAAAAGAAAGCCTCTACATCGCCCTCATACAAAAACCGTGACCAAACAACGGAGCCGTTAGGGGACTACTCGGAGGTAGATTACTGTATCACACAGAGGCAAACAATATAAGAGCCTGTTTGTTATACAATTTTAATAAAATTATCTGTACGCTAATCGAGGAGCTCTGCTCCGGCGACTTTATTACAGTACAAGCAAGGATAAGAACAACCGGGGAAGGGAACTTCTGGGTTGCCTGCTGTGTCTACTTCCCTGAAGAAGAGAGGACCTCTCCTCAACGACTAATGGAGGACCCCGTGACCTACTGCAGAGTAATAGGAGAACACATAATTATCAGAGGTGGAGTAAAGGGTTAAAAATAGCTAATATAGGCGCACAATCCACGTTCGTCTCGGTCGGATAGGCAAGAGGTTTTGGACCCCACCTTCTGCGGCCAAGATATCAGCGATAATATTACCAATTGGCACCATCATGTTTGGACCATCGCCACATAAGATTCGACATTACAACTTCAAAATCAGGAAATTCCGTAATCCAATGAGGAGGGGTTGGGGGAATCTCTCCGGGGAGGTAGGGCAACAATTTCCACAACGAATGGCCTTGACCTGGCTGTTGAACAATTGGGTGAGGCAATACAAATGGCCTATTAGGACAATTGTCCAGACGAAACTAGGCAACAAAGAAAGAAGTCGATCTGGTGGAATAGTAACCTGGAGGGTATCAGATCAGAGGTAAGAAGGTTATTCAACAAAACCAAAATCAACAAGGACTGGCAGACGTATAGGATAAAACTCATGCAGTACAATAAGGAGATCCGCAAGAGGAAACCGTGGGTGCACTTCAGTGAGGAGATCACGAAAACGCCGGAGTGCACCTGGGCCATTGCAATGAAAAGTAGTGGTTCCCTAAAAAGATAGGATGGGGCATATACGAGCAAAAATAAGGAAAGCTTGGGACTGTTAATCAGTACCCATTTTCCAGGATTATCCATAATTGATCAAACTAGGCCGATACAACAAGTCCGGAGTCCCAGAAGACCATTAAAGGTGGACTGGAACAGGGCATCGGAATTGGTAACGTATGAGAGAATTAAATGGGCCACCCCTTCAAATATTTAGGCTCAGATGGAATTTACCCAGTACTGCTCCAGAAAAGTCAGGACATACTACTGCCACACATATGTAAAATTTTCAGAGCATGTATCGCTTGGGACTATACACTAGTAGTATGGCAGAAGTCGACTGTAGTCTATCTGCCAAATATCAGCAGCATTTCAAACCAAATGCCTAAGTCATATAGACTTATATACACGTCCTCGTTCCAGCATACAGCACAGGAAACAAATTGTGGATAGACATATTAGGGACCACACTCTTACACTCTATCTCCTAAGCACTCGCCAATACGCCTATCAACCAGGAAACTCTACAGACTTCACACTTGATGATCTTAACAGACTCCTAACAAAGTCAATCGATGACAAAGAAGTGGCGCGTTCCTGGATATAGAGGAGGCGTTCAACAACGCACCTACAACATCACTAATGAACGCACTGACGTGTAGGGATATTCCGCACACCATATGCAACTGGATAGAGGCCAGCCTAAGAGATAAGGCCATCATATCCACTCTGGGCGAGGACACAGTAGAAGCAAAAATGGGAAGGAGCTGCCCACAGTATTCTATCGCCACTATAATGGATGGTCCTAGTCGACGATCTCCTGGCAAAAATGGCCAAGGAGAAATTTCACTACCTCAGTTATACGAATGACACAGTGCTAGTAATCAGAGGTAGGAACCTAGAACATGTTTCAGAAAGAACTCAAAACGCACTGAACATAGTAAACAAATGGTGCAAGGAGGAAGGTCTATCGGTTAATCCGCAGAAAACCGTTATTATTTCCTTCTCAAGAAAAAGAGCATTGAGAGGGCTTAGATGTCCCAAGCTTAATAACGTGGAAATCTCCTTCTCAAAAGAGATCAATTACCTGGGGGTCACTTTTGACGAAAAGCTGACCTGAAGTCCACAACTCAACAAGGTAATCCAAAAGGCAAAAAATGCCCTTGGGAGATGTGGGAAGCTTTGTGGAAAAAGTTGGGAACTCAACCCAAAGATGAACCTATGGCTATATAAAATGGTAATAAGACCAATGATAACCTATGGTTCGGTTGTCTGGGGCGCAAAGGTCGCGCAGACCGTAGCATTCAGACAAATTCCAAGTGTCCAAAGGCTGGCATGCATATGTATAACGGAGGCCAAGAAAACAAACCCAACTGCAGTTCTAGAGGTGCTGCTCAATCTGTCACCTTTACATGTAGGGAGAAGTAAAGACGGTACTGTACATACTCAAACAAGGTCAAGTTCCAATTATAGAACATCAAAAGGCCATGAGCTGGAAAATAGATGAAGAAGAACTCCTTGTTTGAGATGCCCTTAGACGAAATAACTCCTATTCTCATTTTCAGCAGGCACTTTTTCGGCTTGCCATTCTGGATAGATTGGAAGGAAAGCCCTCCAATTAAAACAGGTATACTGATGGGTTCAAGATCAACAAGAGGGTCGGAGCTGTTATCTATGGAGATAGGCCGAGGATGAAGGTATCCATAAGCCTCGGACATCACGCCACAGTGTTTTAGGCGGAAATCGCCTCAATAATGCACTGTACCATGCTGATAAAACAAAAATAATTTAAGAGTAAAAATGTTATTATTTACTCGGACATCCAAGCGGCCCTAATGGCAATCAGCTCCCATAAGATGAGTTCCAAACTGGTCAGGGACTGGATACCAGGCCACGAACACCACCTAGGAAACGAGGGTGTCGATGAGTTAGCCAAAGCAGACACAGCCACAGAGATGATAGGCCCAGAACCATTCTGAGGAATCTTAGCAGGCATCTTTAAAACAGCCATCAAGAACTGGATAGACAAAGAGTTTCAGAGAGGGTGACTGCAAGCACTAGGACAACGACATGTAAAACAGTTCATTGAACACTGCTCGCTCAAGTTCACATCAGACCTACTAAGCCACAACCGTAAAGTTGTAAGGATAGTGGTAGGTCAACAAATGGGGCATTGTAGACTAAACAAGCACCTGGAAAGAATGGGCTTAGTAGAAGATAGCCTATGCATTTTTAAAAACAAGAATTCAACTGAGAATAAAAAAAACATTCTATTGTAATTCGTCTGTATGAACAAACACTTCTCAAAAAACTCACTGTACAATTGAATCGATTGTGAAATGTGCACTAAGAAATGATAAATTGATTATTTTACCAATATATAGTAGGAGATTCCACGATACTAAACCTAGTTCGATAAGACGACCAGATGTTATACATTCAATTAATCACGTCATTAATGGGGGAACACGAAATGGCGATGCTGCAATACAAAAAACCTGGCAACGCTATTAAAAAAATGTGGTGTGATAAGACTACCAAATTTCAATTGTTCCTCGAATCAGGGGAGGGTTAGGACTATACGATAATGCAGTGCTGAAAGCCCTCCTGATTGGCTTTATCAGTGGCAGCAGCATGATAAGCGACGCCTCGTACCTAGGTATCCAGTATGATCGATCTACTCAAAAAACCAAATCTCATCTTAAAGAACATCAGTTTCAGTTTGAGAAAAACAACTGCTGCATTTTCCTAACAGTGGATAAAGTGGTTACAGCGATGGAGGGTCGCCCTCTGCGCAGCTGAATTCGGCGTTTCAATTCAGTTTTGTCAGCAATCACCCGGTTACTTTGGATTTGTACTGATTTAATACGCGTGCCACGTTCACATACGAATAATTTTAGGTGTCGTTGATTGTTTAAGCAAATAATTCAGAAATGTTTTGAATAGTTAATTCATATAAAAAGACATTATAGCGTATAACGTGAAATGGTATTGAAATTTGGATGAGGGCAATGAGGAAAGAAGATTGGTTATTGAAAGAATTTGATCATTTTATCAATATATTTTCTATTTCACAAATACTGCAGCATGACGTGAGCTATATAACTATAATAGATGACCTGTCAAATATATAGATATTATTTATTTTATAAAATGATAAGTCAGTATTTGTAAACTTTCCTTATTACTGATTGTAATTTGAAAATTCATTCCATGTTCAGTTTCTGAGTTAATAACGCATAAATTGTATGTTAGTTAATAAAGTAAAATAACTTTGAGTATAAAGTTATTTAACTGGCGCAGTCAGTAGGATTTGACGCAGAATTACGAAAAGCCACGGTATAGTGTCCGATTTTCGAGAAGTTTCGTGTGTTTCAACTCTTCAGTGTCAAAAACCTACATCATCATCAGGACTGAAATCAGGAATTGGGTGAGTACCAAGTATTCCTTTCACAATTCCTTTATTTACTTGTATTTCCTTTATTTAAGTAGTAATTATATAAATAAACATTTCAAGTGAATTGAAAAATAATGAGCGTAGTATTTTAATTTTATGAGTACTGTCATAGATATAGAAAATTTAATTACAGATTTTAATAGGCTAGTTAATCTCAGAGAAATGGCAAACAATAATACAGAATTGAATATTTGAATGCTAAAAATGCAAATTGATACGATTCCATATTATGATGGGAACGAAAGTACTTTAACGAAATTTATTAATAATTGCGACTTCGTAGTAAATAATTACGCAGTCACACAAGATGTTGTGGTTCGAAATTATATTATAAGAGCAATACGGGATTAACTAGTTGATAAATCAAATTTAATGGTGGGTTCAAAATCTGAATTACATACATGGGTTGCTATAAAAACGGCTTTACAGCAATGTTTTGGAGATAGAAGGTCGTTAGAATGCTTAGAACAAGATTCATTAATTGCCCACATAACTAGAAATGAACAACCAATAGATTTTGCTCGTAGATTACAAATGTTGAGGAGCCATTTGATCAGCAGAGTTAATAATTTCCCAGATGCAGAAATGTCTGCACAAACAAAAGAAATATGCAAGAGACAATATGATGACATGACTTTGAGAACACTATTGAGAAATTTAACAGCCATTACATATTTAATTGAAGAAGAAAACTTATTCTTTAGAAAATTCGAATGAAGACCTAATAACTATAATAGAAATATAACAAACAATAATTTTAACCAAAATGTATACTACAATATTCCACGGAATAGCTCCCCTACAATTTCTAGAAATTAGTTTCAATATCAAGCTAGTGGATCACAACCACAGAGAAATTTTATGATAAACAATCAAATACCGACAAGATTTCAAATATATCCTAATCCAAATACCCAACCGAAACAAAATCAAAATTATCAAACCAACCCCAACATCCATCCCAGACAAAATCAATACTTTCAAACCAATCCAAACACTAATATCTTTCCTAGCCAACCGATTCAAATGCAGCCTCGTCATTTAATAGACATTATCCGATAAACCGTCAAGTTTTTGGGCCACCCCAAAACGTATTTGCACCAACTGGGCAAAATCGCACCACAAAACCAGAACCGATGTCCATAAATACCAGAAAGACTTCCAGACCTAGACAAAACAACCAAGAAAATTATGTTGCCGAAGAACTTTATCAAACATATAATCATAATTTTGAAAACTGTCATTCAATAATGCTGAAAATAAAAATGAATTATTTTCAAATTCTTGTACAAAGGATTTACCATATACTGTCATACAAAATCCACCTCTCAAATTATTGATAGATTCAGGTAGCAAATCTAGCATGCTAAGCCCGGCTATTGTCGAAAATTATTTCCCCGAATAAATGTATAAAGACCAACTTCAATTATTACAGTAGAATGAAAGAAACGAGCTGTATATAAAGCCAACATTCCTATTTTTGCTAAATTTTGTTCTCACATTTATTTGAAATTTATCGTATATCAGTTTCATAATCATTTTGATGGTCTATTAGGTTTAAATGAATCACGCAATTTAAAATGTTCTGTTGATTTTAGCACAAATTTACTAATAAAAATTCCGCTACTATGTGAGTTAGATAGAAGCGAATTCAATATTTCCGTTGACGCTAACGAAATATTACCTTTGCAAGTTCCTGTAAATATTATGAACGGTGAAGTAATTGAACCTGAAATGAAAATTGACGATATTTATTTTCCTGAAACATTAACCATCTCTCGTGAGAATAAATAAATAACACTGATCAAAGAATTAACATTATTTTAAAACAACCTTCAAGTAATTCCGCATACAGAATGGCACAAAAATAACTTTGAAATCTTCCATATGGAAGACATTATGCAAAATTTTGATAATACTGAATTAGATGAAGATATTGAAAATTTAATTTCAACAGATCATTTGAATTCAGAAGAAAAACTTGCAGTTTATAATCTATGCAATGAATTTCCTGACATATTTTATAGAGAAAATGAGAAATTAAGTTTCACAAATCAAGTAAAACACAAAATTAATACCACAGATGAATATTCCGTATAAACTAAGTCACACAGATACCCATATCTATTTAAAGAGGAAGTTCAACGACAAATATCAAAGATGTTAGATGATGGCATCATTAAACACAGTCATAGTCCATGGAGTAGGTCAATCTGGGTCATCCGGAAGAAAGAAGATTTAAGTGTAAAGAAGACATTCAGAATTCTTGTGGACTATCGGAAGGTTAACGAAAAAATTATAGAAGACCAATATCCAATTCCGACTATGACAGAAATTCTAGACAAACTGGGACGGTGTCAGTACTTTACTACACTGGACTTGGCATCCTGATTCCACCAAATAGAAATGGACCCTGAATCAATCCCGAAAACAGCGTTTACCGTAGAAAATGGTGATTATGAGTACACGTGAATGCCTTTTGGTTTCAAGAATGCTCTAGCGACATTCCAAAGGCTCATGGACAACGTAATGAAAAATCTTCAGAATAAAATATGCTTAGTATATATGGACGATATAATTATATTCAGTTCATCGTTAGAACAACATATTCAGAATTTAAGAATAGTTTTTCAAGTACTTAGAGAGACAAAACTAAAAATACAATTAGACAGAAGTCATTTCCTTTGTAAGGAAGTAGAATTTTTGGGTCATGATGTGACTCCAGATGGTATAAAACCCAATCCTAAGAAAATCCTAGCCGTTGAAGAATTTCCCTTACCCAGAAATATCAAAGAAATAAAATCATTCTTGGGACTAATAGGTTGTTATAGATTTATCAAGGACTTCGCTAAGTTAATGAAGCCTCTTACTAAATGTTTGAAAAAGGGTACTAAATTAGTGCATTTACCGGAATTTATAAATTAATTCAATACCTGTTAACTATTTTGACAAACGCACCCATTTTTTACAATACCTATCAATGTTACTACTGATGCTTCTAATTACGCAATTGGGGCTGTACTCAGCCAAGGCAAAATTGGTAGTGATTTACCAATTGCATATGCGTCGAGAACGTTGAACGATGCCGAAATAAATTATAGCACTATAGAAAAAAGTTGTTAGCGATAGCCTTTGCTTTAAAAACATTTAGGTGTTATATTTTTGGCACAAAACAAATATAATCAAAGAACATAAACCTTTAAAATACCTCTTTAATATGAAAGAACCGAACGCAAAATATGTACAATGGCGACTATTTATTTTCGAATTTGATTATGAAATTCATTATAAACCGGGAAATAAAAATAAAAATGCCGACGCTCTTAGCAGAGTAGAATTATACCTGACATCAGAAAATGAACAAAATAATCAGTCCGAAGAAAATAATTCTTTGATTGGAGAACCAGGCAATATAAATCAAGTAACAGACAATTCCTTAGAAAACCTTATCGAACCAGTTGATGACGAAACTTCATATATAGAGATTGTTAACGAATTAGATGATTCACTAAGTTCAATAAATTCAACCCAAATAAGAAATTATCAAAATACTCAAAACCGAAATAATGTACCTGCATCTATACAAACTGAAAATCTTGATATTATTTACAATGACGACAGCAATCAAAAATCCTATTTTGGAATTACCGATTACCGAAAATGTAACAAATTCTTATAAAAGACAAATAATAATAATACAGGGTAAATCAAAACATTTTCATACATGCTTACTTAACTGACGATTTAAATAGCATTCGAAAATAAATTATAGATCTTTCTAGAGATTATATCGACCCCAAAGAAGTTTATTGCATTAATATAAAAAATTCTAACGTAGACTTAGTTCCATTATTAATAACTACATTGCAACAGCATTTTAAAAATCATTCTTATAAATTAGTTTTATCACGCAAATTTGTAAGAGACCTTGAAAACGAGGAAGAACGAGAAACTTGTATTAAATATAATCACGAAACAAAAACATGCCATAGAGGCATTAATGGAACCCAAACAGCTCTAGAAAACACATATTATTGGCCTGACATGACCTCAGATATCAGTAGATATATAGATATTTGTGAAATTTGTAACAAAGCTAAATATGACAAACATCCACCGCAAATAAAATTTTCTTTAACGGTCACGCCTAGCAAGCCATTCGAAACTATTCATATAGATGTGTTTCAAATTCAAAACACTAAATGTTTGATTCATTTTCAAAATATAGGCAAGCCTATATTATAGAAACTAGTCTAAACTCAAAATAAATAATAGAATGTTTATTCATTTTTATATCTCATATATGATAGTGGTACCGAATTCAAAAACGATTTAGTAAAAGAGTTTTGCAAACTACATAAAATTAGAATCCATTTTACTACACCACAAAATTCAAACAGCAATAGTCTAGTGGAAAGATTTCATTCTTCTATTTTAGAAAATTTTAGAAGCCTCAAATTAGAGCATCCCAACGAGCACGCGAAAGAATTGATGAAATTTGCAATAATAGGCTATAATTCTTCTATTCATTCTGTTACAAAATGTCGACCCATCGATATCGTTTTAGGAAACACTAAAGCTCTAGATCCATTCGATCTCACAGACGAACACATAATTAACGATTATCTGAACGATCAAAAAACTCGTTTAAAAACCATTTATGACAACACGGTCAAAAGTAAACAAAAAACGATTGATAAACTGATAAACGTAACCTAACTCGAGAAGATCCTAAAGATTGTATAGAAGGACAAGAGATATATATTAGAAATAGAGAAACAGCTAGAAATAAATCCAAGCCTAGATTCATAAGCAGAACAGTAAAAAAGGATAATTTGAAGAAAATAGTAACCACAAAGAATAGGTCAATTCACAAATCTAAAGTGAAAAAACCGTACACTAATGTTAAACTTTCTTTGCAGCATGACAATGTTACTGACAGCAGCGTCCCTAATCCTCATCCTGGCACTTCCAACATTAATCAAGAATAACGATGTTGAAGTACAAGAATTAAAGACCCCTATATTATCTTTATAATTAGGAAAAACTAGATTAATAGAAACAAAACATACATTTCTGCATTATATCGAAACAGGTCAGCTTGTAATACAGTTACAAAATATAGAGCATTTTTATAATAATCTAGGGGCCTTATTAAATCAATAATCATTTCAAGATAAACAATTCACGCACAATATATTGGAATATGTAAATTATATTTTAAACGTAACTAGAATAATACTTGGTAATTTGGTTATTACAGATGTCCAACAAAAGATTCGAAATAATCGAGGAATAATTGATGGCGTGGCGTAGGCACCATCGGAAAATGACTTTTTGGTACTTTAGACCACGAAGATGAAATCAAATACGATTCGCTAATAAAGAAATTAGTTGAAAACCAAAATTCAATTGAACACGAGGTAAAATTACAAGCTTCCCTAAACGTTAATCTCATAAATCACTATAACAAAACAATTTGCAATTTATACAAAAATCAGTTATTACTACAAACAAAATTAGAAGACATTTATACTTATTCTAAAAACTTTACAGACGAAATGTTCTTGTTTTTTGAGTTTACCTAATAATTTTGAATTGTCAAAATTTAATAAACTTCGTTGATAATCTTGAAAACTCAATTATATTTGCTCACGTGGGTAATTTACACAGTTCAGTTATACCTTTAAATGAACTAACTAGTCTGATATAGAGAGATTCAACAATTTACGGAAATAAAAAGGTCGTTAAGTTTAAGAATCCTTACAATTATTATCAGTTATCTGGGATACAAGTAAGAATCGAAAATTATAAGTTAATATTCGCTATACATATACCAATAATTTTAGATTTAGATTTTCTAACATACCATATAATTCCCTTACTATATAAAAACTCCCTAATCATTCCGAAAATTCCATTCCTTATACTTGGTACTAAAATACATCAACAAGAAGAAAAACTATGCCCATACATCGAAGGTACATTTTTCTGCCAACGTCATGAAGACATTGTAAACGACACATTCACCATAGCCCTAATCAGAGCTGAACCTCCTTCATGCGATACCAACCATGCAGTTCTACTTCATCATATAATAGAACAAATCAATAGCAAATTTTTACTACTACTACCTGCTGAAAATACAGTGAAAATCACAATAAACTGCGACAGAACTAGAATAGCAATGATTAAACAAAACTCAATCTTGATGATCCAAAGGACTGTAGTGTAGCCGTAGAGGATTCTCTGTACGAAAACACAGAAAAAAGCATAAATGGAAACCCACTAATGCTTCCAAACTTTGAATGGAATCCATTGCTTCAAGATTTACCGCTGAAGTTACATCCAATAAATCTCGAAGCCATAAATACTCTTCGAGATCAAGCAAAATTCACCAAAACAATACAAAATGAAGAAGTCCATTCCTTATTCTGTAATATACCCAGTTTGTCAGTTATTATAATAATATCAATTATCCTCTACATATGGTGCAGAAGAAGAAGAAGAAGATCCAAGAAAATGGAGCAACCCTCAGAAGACCATAATGAGCCCGAAAACAACCCTCCATCCGTCTTGTTTTCGTCAATGGAGGGAGGAGTTATATAACTATAATAGATGACCTGTGAAATATACATATATATATATATATATATATATATATATATATATTTGAAATTTAAAAGAAAGTAGAACATAAGGAAATTCATTTATATTTGGCTGCCATACTTTTGATACACACTGTGTTATATGTAAATTCACTAATTTTGGAAGATTCAGTAGAAATATCAAATTTGAAATTTCAAATTTTGATGACATCTATGTAGAATATATCTAATGATAGATAGAACATATTATGATTTGGAGAAAATATTTGAAATTTCAAAATATAGAGGTCTCTGCTAGCAACATTACAAGTGTAATAAAAGAATTCAAATCTCACTTGGTTATTGAAAATCGTAGATTAGTAATTTTTTTAAAAACAAGAAAATTCAGTAACCAACGGAAAGGAGATTTATTTATTTTGCAAAAGTTTAGTCAGTGGTGTTTGAAACCCCGAAGAGGCAACATAATAATTAGAGTTGTCTCAATTTTGTGGTAGATAGTAGAAGTTGTATATCTATACCACCAGATTCAAAAGCCATTTCATTATAGAGCCAGTGCGTGCATAATTCGAATAAGAATTGCATCGTGTGTAGTGAATGTGTTCGAGATTTCTAAATAATATTTACAAGGTATCCTGAATTCTAAGGTCATTTAGAATTGTACGAGTTGTCCAGTCATTAGTTGGTGCGTCCGATAGAGTTTTTTACAATAATTTCTCGAGAAATAATAAGGCCAATTTCAAATAAAATTTGACATAGATGCATCTATTAGATTTTTGATTGCAAACAAAATTAATAAGTCACATAAGGAAATTCACATAAGAGAAGAAAAATTTTGAATTCGACAAATTTGAGTGAAGCTTGTTTTTGACATTTATACACGTCAAGATTTAAATCCACGATTGGAACTTTTATTAAACGTTTTTCATTAGATTAATTTATAGCATATAGGTTGTAGTAATTTTAAGTTTCGTAAAAATTACGACTGTTGTTTCGTTTGTAATAATTTTGGGGAATATTAATTTGTTAATTTGTATCTGGTAGTATAATATAGAATTTTGCATTCCTACTCAATATAGTCTTTTTATGACATAATTCCAGAAAATTAAACATTTTTCATTAAATAAAACTGTCGATCAAATCAGTGACAGTTGATAATTTTCAGTGACAGAAATATTGGAAACATCATCAGATATTTGAAGTGCCTTTTATAATATCAAACATACAGTTACTACAGGTTCTGAACAATAGTGGAACAGATAATTTGGAGATACGTAAAAATGTAAATAAATTTTGAATAATTAATTTTTTGACAGTTTGATCCCACCCTGTGAGAAGAGTAATAGGTTGATTATACATATAAATTCATTTTTAGAAATACTGAATTAATATTTATTAGAGCCGGGCATATTATTGACAGCTACTGTCAAAGTTGAAATTTCTTACATAAATTTTTAAGTTGCATGTACAAGAATTGTCGCTGCGACTATATACAATAACGCGAGGCGAATTGAAATTTATCTTTACAGGAAGGTTTACATTAAAATTAAACAATTAAAATTCATCATAGAATATTAGATATATTACAATATATATATATATATATATATATATATATATATATATATATATATATATTGTGCTGTATTTTAATTTGAGTTACAGGTTGGATTTTTAAAAAAAAATTGCGATGGTGATTATTTTTTAATTATTATGTTATTGTCAAATTGCAATATTTTTTGTAGAATTTTTTATTGCTTATTATGAACATTAAATGTGTTAAACATTGTATTTCCTTTTTTAATCATGGGCGCCAGAACTCGTATGGTATGCTCGTTACAACAGAGCGATTTTGTACCTAATGCAAGTTCAAATATTAATACCAAAAGCTTTATTCCTTTTTTTTCAGATCTCAGGGGTGTGTCCGGCACTAGCGTTGAACAGTAACAGGAAACTGACAGGTTTTGAGAACACTTGAAGGAAAACAAGGAGGTTTGAATGTAGTTTTGTTTAATTAATCAAAAACTCTATGTATTTCTTAACATTTCTCCCTCAATACTTACTGACGATAAAGCCTGGACAAATTACATAATAATTTATAAACGTCTATGTATAATTCTCATAGTTAGATGATCCAAGTGAAATTATTAAATAACAAAAAAATAACTATTAAATATTTTGTAACCATGATATCATCGTTAACCTGCAATCAATTCCCACCTCTAACATTTAACGGAGAATGATATTGGCGCTGTGAATCGTTGTCATGTGACCAGAGATATGGCTTGTGAATCGTAAATGGTATATTTAGAAGTAACGTTCTTCTTCTAAAGGTTATTACTATATTTCATCTTAAATAATAAAATCAGTGAGTGATTTCGTCGTTGTTCGAGATTAAATTGAATTAGTAAGATAGTGGAAATTGATTATTCTTAAATAACTATGTAAATTCAAAAAATCAGTTCATAATATTATACCTAACCTAAATAATAATTCAAGAAACCAAATGTTTGTTAATACATACAGAAATTCATGAGTTTGAAGATAACAAAAGTCTTGTGTTTCCACTCATTTCAGTTCAATGAAACTTGTGATGATTAAAGTGTAATAGCTTCTCTATTCGACGAGGTGTTAAAGTTTATTATATTCGGATTACTTTCAATATAAGTAATTTCTGCTACGAGGAAAACGTAACCAAATAGCCAGGAACAAATAAGGTAAAAATTAAATTATCTCACCAAATTCTAGAAGACGATTAATGAAAAGTTTTTTTTATTTGATATTCAATTATTGGAAACTGGATCATTCCACTTATTGCCAATGACGTTGTCACAGTATTTAGTCAAAATTTTGTCCTTTAATTATGATTTTTTTAACTTGATTGTATTATTTTATTCTCGTTCTCACATCTTTCCATACCACCTTTTCAACCTAACAACCCTCTCTCGACGCTCAACAATCAACAACCTTCTTCTGTTTTTTTCCGATCCTCTTTTGTTAACTTGTAAACAGTTATTGTTTTTAAAAAAAATCTATTTATCCGCGTCTTGTTCTTTTTCAATTATTCACTCCGTTCGAAAATACCTCCGCGATTGCACTAATGTCACTTTATTTACACTTAATCTAAATATTGATAAAGCTGTCACTTTATATATAATACTATTCATGTCTATTTGCTTTTTTAATCGTCGTCAAAAAAATACTTTATCGTATACAGGGTTTGTCAAAAGTTATAGCAATCGGGAAAATACAATTATAGAAGTTGGTTTTTTTAAAATTTATGTTACGAATGAATAATATCTTTTTATAATTGACTCACGTGTGTGCAACACACAACTATATGTCAGGTTCTATTCCTCTAAATAGTGTAATGGGTGGTATCTCTGTTATAATATTTGGAATATTATTAATAAAGTTCACAACTGGATTAATGTATGAAGTAGTGATGTGTTCTATTATCCTATCTTCTATCAATTTATTCATCGTCCTCTTCACATCTTCCTGATATTTATAAGGTATCGAATAACTCCTTTGCTGAAATTGTTGATCTTGTTTCAGTTCGATTTTGTGTACATAATTTTTCGCAATTCGAGATTCTTCATTTATCAAACTTCTATGTTCTCTCAATATTCCTATTACTTTATTTCTCCATTCTATTTTCCCGTCTATATCCAAATTCCATTTCGGCTGATTATTATTATTTAAATTTATTTCCTCATTGCCATCCAACATCATATTTCCACTCATTTTTCCTTCCTGTTCATAATAATACATTTCCTGCACATTATCTTAAAATTCCTTATCGAAATTAACATTTTTACTTTCTTCGTATACAAATTCTTCATCATTTCTCGAATCATCATTATTTTCTTCATAATTAAAATCGATTCTTTCTTTATTAAAAATTATATATTTTTCTTCGTAATTAATAGTAGCTTTCATTTCATACAAAATATCAGATCCTAATAATAGTTCACATTCTATGTCTTCCACCACCAGCAGTTGTACAATTGTACTATTCTCCTTTAACTTTAATGCTACAGTTATCGTAATATCTGAGTAAGTTAGTTTCTTCTGATTTATGCCTATCTAATTTATTTTTGGAACCTCAATAAAAATTTTCTTAGATGTTGAGAGTTTATTTACAAAATTTTCACTAATTAAAGATATCTCCGATCCAGTATCGATCAATATTTTTATCATTTTGTCTTCTACTGTGCCATATATGTAAATTAATGTCTCATTATTTTGTTCTAGTTGATCCTGTACCTTGAGAAATTCGCGTGGGTGAATATAGCTGCACCAACTTAGCCTACCATATTCACCCTCTAGTGGAAAAACGGTTGTTCCGCACCAGAAGATGACGTGTTGACCACATCATTATTATTATTATCATTGTTAACTCTATTATAATTGTTATCTCTGTTAGTTGTACTATTTCTCTCCAAACTGTTAGTTCTGTTAACTCTAGTGTCTCGTCTAATACTATTTGTTTGTCTTATATCACCGTCTGAATTCCTTCTCTCTCTTCGTTGGTGATTATCGTTAGGTTGTTGTCTTCTTTCAGGGTAGTTCGTATATCTGTTATTATTGTTTCTTTCATTGTTTCTATCGTATCGTCTGTTGTTATTATCGTTTCTATCAATATTGTAATTTCTGTCATTATTGTTATTTCTATTATGATTGTTATTCCATGTATTGTACGGTCTTTGTCTGTAATAATTATCATTGTTTCTATTATAGTTAGTCCTTCTATTGGTGTCATTTCTTTGGTTGTCCGTATTGTCATGTCCTTCGTTATTATTAATTGTTCTTTGTACTCTGTTTAGATAATCCAACAATGATTGGAAATTGTTAATATTTTGCATGACTATACCTTGAGTAATGTTAATATTAAAGTGTCGAGACAAGAATATAATGATTTCTTGTTCTGAAATCATTGGTTCTAAGTATTGTGCTTGGGAGAATATTGAGAGTGCGTAGTTACTCATATTGTTACTTCTCCTAATATCAAATTTACCAAAATATAGTTTTTCCCTTACATAACATTGTTCTGTTTCCCCCCAATACTGTTTTAGAAAAGTTATCTCGAAATCATTAAAGTTGTTAATATTTGTGTCGTTGCAAGTAAACCAAAGCAATGCTTGATTATTTAAATGAGACCTTATTGTCTCCTTCAAGTCATCAACATTTATCATACCTTTCAGCTTATGTTTGAGACACCTCAGGAAAATCTTTGGGTGCATCTTACGTATGTCCCCATCGAATTTTAGATTACTTTCACCATGATTGTATATATAATTTACCCCTTGTATATTATTATTTTGTTGTGTTTTATTTTTCACGTATTCCATTTCTCTTTCAAACTCCATCATTTTCTTTTTGAAATCTTCCTTTATTTCCTTCTCTAGAGTTTCAAAGTCATGTGTGTTCCCATTTTCTTTAATTTTTTGTAACTTTGTATCCATTTCCCTCAGTAATTCCCTCTGCGTTTTCAGATTCATTTCTTCTACTATAGATAAATTCAATTGTATACCTTGTTCTACATCTTCTATTCTTTCATTGGTTTTCCTAACGTTCCATTGTACCTTCTCCATCTGTTCTCTTCCTTCTCCTCGTATCTTGTTTCCCATATCTTCTATCTCTTGTTTTCTATTTATGCTTTCTTGAATTAGACTTTCTTGCAATTTATTCGTTTTTTCTTCTTGTTCTTTCTTGTGTTTTCAAATTGTCTTCTCATTTCCATTATGTGTTCTGTAAATTTTTCTTCTTGTTTATCCAATTTTCTATTGATTTCTTCCTTTGCACTTTTTATCTCCTCTTTTGTACTTCTCATATCTTCTCTTGTGCTTTTTATATCAGACATTATTGTCCTCATCATGTTCATCAATTCTTCATTTTCGTTAGGGTTTTGTTTAGTATTATGGTGTACTTCTTCTATTAAACTATCTCCTTTTTCTTCTTCTGTTGCTTTTTTTTCTTGCATAGCCGCTGTTAATCTCTCCTTCAATGTTTGTTTGCTCCCCCTTGTATCCATGTCTCTTGATTTTAGTTGTTCTTTTAGTTCTTCTACAGTTAAATTGTCAATGTCCATTTTTTTGTCTGCCATTGTAAAATTTTACCAAAATTCCTCAAATGTCTCAAATATGACCTGTTCCTGTCGCTAATTCAAACGCCCCACATTGGGCGCCAAATATTGTGCTGTGTTTTAATTTGAGTTACAGGTTGGATTTTTAAAAAAAATTGCGATGGTGATTATTTTTTAATTATTATGTTATTGTCAAATTGCAATATTTTTTGTAGAATTTTTTATTGCTTATTATGAACATTAAATGTGTTAAACATTGTATTTCCTTTTTTAATCATGGGCGCCAGAACTCGTATGGTATGCTCGTTACAACAGAGCGATTTTGTACCTAATGCAAGTTCAAATATTAATACCAAAAGCTTTATTCCTTTTTTTTCAGATCTCAGGGGTGTGTCCGGCACTAGCGTTGAACAGTAACAGGAAACTGACAGGTTTTGAGAACACTTGAAGGAAAACAAGGAGGTTTGAATGTAGTTTTGTTTAATTAATCAAAAATTCTATGTATTTCTTAACATTTCTCCCTCAATACTTACTGACGATAAAGCCTGGACAAATTACATAATAATTTATAAACCTCTATGTATAATTCTCATAGTTAGATGATCCAAGTGAAATTATTAAATAACAAAAAAATAACTATTAAATATTTTGTAACCATGATATCATCGTTAACCTGCAATCAATTCCCACCTCTAACATTTAACGGAGAATGATATTGGCGCTGTGAATCGTTGTCATGTGACCAGAGATATGGCTTGTGAATCGTAAATGGTATATTTAGAAGTAATGTTCTTCTTCTAAAGGTTATTAATATATTTCATCTTAAATAATAAAATCAGTGAGTGATTTCGTCGTTGTTCGAGATATAATTGAATTAGTAAGATAGTGGAAATTGATTATTCTTAAATAACTATGTAAATTCAAAAAATCAGTTCATAATATTATACCTAACCTAAATAATAATTCAAGAAACCAAAGGTTTGTGAATACATACAGAAATTCATGAGTTTGAAGATAACAAAAGTCTTGTGTTTCCACTTATTTCAGTTCAATGAAACTTGTGATGATTAAAGTGTAATAGCTTCTCTATTCGACGAGGAGTTAAAGTTTATTATATTCGGATATTCAGGACCAGGAAATCCGTGTAAGGATTGAAATGGCAAAATCGGCATTTCTAAAATTTAAATCCATTTTTTGCAATAAAAATTTGAATTTAATACTCCGGTTGAGATTTATGGAGTGCTATGTTTGGTCCCAGCTATTATATGGTGTAGAAACATGGACGTTAAAGGCACAAATAACTAAAAGAATCGAAGCCTTCGAAATGTGGATTTACAGACGTATGCTGAAAGTACCATGGACAGTCCGAATTACTAACGAGGAAATACTACATAGAATTGGTCGTGAACGAAAACTACTAAAAATAATAAAAATACGTAAGACAGCATATCTCGGTCACGTATTACATGATAAATACTCTCTGTTACAAGTGATTATGCAGGGCAGAGTTGAAGGAAAGAAGGGAATTGGGAGAAAGAAGAAATCATGGCTGAGGAATATCCGAGAATGGACAGACATGGGCGTTGAGGATCTTTTTCATACTGCTACGGACAGAGATGCTTTTAAGAGAGTGGTCGCCAACCTCCGTTAAATGGGGACGGCATTCGAAGAAGAAGATATTCGGATTACTTTCAATATAAGTAATTTCTGCTACGAGGAAAACGTAACCAAATAGCCAGGAACAAATAAGGTAAAAATTAAATTATCTCACCAAATTCTAGAAGACGATTAATGAAAAGTTTTTTTTATTTGATATTCAATTATTGGAAACTGGATCATTCCATTTATTGCCAATGACGTCACAGTATTTAGTCAAAATTTTGTCTTTTAATTATGATTTTTTTAACTTAATTGTATTATTTTATTCTCGTTCTCACATCTTTCCATACCACCTTTTCAACCTAACAACCCTCTCTCGACGCTCAACAATCAACAACCTCCTTCTGTTTTTTTCCGATCCTCTTTTGTTAACTTGTAAACAGTTATTGTTTTTAAAAAAAATCTATTTATCCGCGTCTTGTTCTTTTTCAATTATTCACTCCGTTCGAAAATACCTCCGCGATTGCACTAATGTCACTTTATTTACATTTAATCTGAATATTGATAAAGCTGTCACTTTATATATAATACTATTCATGTCTATTTGCTTTTTGAATCGTTGTCAAAAAAAATACTTTATCGTATACAGGGTTTGTCAAAAGTTATAGCAATCGGGAAAATACAATTATAGAAGTTGGTTTTTTTAAAATTTATGTTACGAATGAATAATATCTTTTTATAATTGACTCACGTGTGTGCAACACACAACTATATGTTAATAGTTTCGTTTATCAAATATTGTTTTTATCATGAATTTAAATATCACGTAACTATGAGCATTATAATTCTTTTTAGTTGCAAATGGGCATTTATATACAAAATTTTATTTGTTCATTTTCCTGTTATTAATATTTCACTTTAATATATATATATATATATATATATATATATATATATATATATATATATATATATATGTATATATATATTATAATATATCTAATATAATTTTATAGTTGCCCCACGTTTGGGTGACAAATTATAATATATCTAATTCTCCATGATGAATTTTAATTATACAGTTTTAATGTAAACCTTCCTGTAAAGATAAATTTGAATTCACCTCACGGTTATGTATATTGTCGCAGCGACAATTCTTGTACATACAACTTAAAACTGTATGTAAGAAATTTCTACTTTGACAGTAGTTGTCAAAAATATGCCCGGCTCTAATAAATATTAATTTAGTATTTCTAAAAATGAATTTATATGTATAATCGACCTATTACTCTTCTCTCAGGGTGGGATCAAACTGTTAAAAAATTAATTATTCAAAATTTGTTCAAATTTTTACGTATCTCCAAATTATCTGTTTCACTATTGGTCAAAACCTATAGTAACTGTATGTTTAATATTATAAAAGGCACTTTAAATCTCTGATGACGTTTCCAATATTTCTGTCACTGAAAATTACCAACTGTCACTGATTTGATCGACAGTTTTATTTAATAAAAATTGTTTAATTTTCTGAAATAATGTTATAAAAAGACTATAGTGAGTAGGAATGCAAAATTCTATATTATACTACTAGATTCAAATACAAATTAATATTCCCAAAATTATCACAACGAAGCAACAGTCGTAATTTCTACGAAACTTAAAATTACTGCAACATATATGCTATAAATTAACCTAATGAAAAACGTTTAATAAAAGTTCCAATTGTCGATCTAAATCTTGATATGGATAAATGTCAAAAACAAGCTTCACTCAAATTTTTCTAGTTCAAAACTTTTCTTCTCTTATGTGAATTTCTTTTATATGATTTATTCATTTTGTTTGCAATCAAAAATCTAATAGATGCATCTATGACAAATTTAATTTAAAAAAGGCCTTTTTATTTCTCGAAAAATTATTGTGAGAAAACTGGATCGGACTCACCAACTAATGACTGGACAACTCGTACAATTCTAAATTGATCTTAGAATTAGAGTCAGTATTTGTAAACTTTCCTTATTACTGATCTTAATTTGAAAATTCATTCCATGTTCAGTTTCTGAGTTAACATCACATAAATTGTATGTTAGTTGATGATGTTTTAAAAAAATAACTTTGAGTATAATGTTGTTTAACTCGTGTCAACAACATGCGGTGTGAAAAACTACTAATATCAATATTCTTTTTAATTGAAAATTTTTATTCTTAAGAGCTAAAGAATTCTTTCGCTCATCTTGACCATTGAATGTTAATTAATAATTCGTACTATTCTTATCAAGTAATTCTTGTCCTTATAAACTAAAGGCCGATTTATAAACTTGCAGTTGCCGTTTCCGCTCGCAGTTGCCGTTTCCGTCGAAAGTTAAAAAGCTACTTTCACATTTGCGCATTTATATTCTCCGTTGCTGTTACCGTTCGCCGTTGAGCGTGACGCTCCTTGACGTTCAGATATGACGAAGTTTTAAGTTTTGCAGTTCGCTGTTCGTGCCGTTCGCATATTAACCAATCAAAAGCCTGGTCGTTTGGCAAGAATCGAGTTTAGTGGGTCTAACATAACCTTAAATATGTTATTAAAACCTGGGTAGCTGTTTTACGTTGATTAAGATTTATTTTTATTGATTTGATGATTTGTGCTTTGTGAAGAATGAATTTCGATATGGATGACAATAATGTTCTTCATGACATTGACTCAAGAAATCATTGTAGAAGTAGAAAGAGGTAATAAAGATAAAGATTATCTACCCTGAACACAACGGCAGCGAACATCAAACATCAGGTTTATAAATTGACACTAACAACGGCAACGGCAACGTCAAACAGCAACGGGAGCGGGAACGGTAACGGCGACGGCAACTGCAAGTTTATAAATAGACCTTAATTCTTCTTATTCCCGCTTTCTTCTTAGTAACTATTCTAACGCTACTTTTCGTTATCCGAATCGAATTTAATGAATTCTAATTCATCCTCACCGTTTTCTTCGGTTTCAACCGTCATAGCCAAATAATATTCTAGTGCAAGATAAAGAAAAAAGCAAACGGCAGAAATAAAGCCAGTCTTAAGTATCAGAAATTCGCGTTAATGATTTCAAAAAAGTTCTTCAGTTATACATTTAATAATTACATTGCCGATAGCTACATTTAGCATTGTGATGAATCTTAAATAGGTCAGATATATTACAATAATAAACTGAAATGATCTTCTAGTCTCTTCTGTTTCTGCAGTTATAAAAACCATCAAATCACCATTTTTTACTGTAGATCGATGTTTCGTGTTACTAATATATGGATAATTGGTTTATTAATAATACTTTCTACTCCTCTGTTCCAACTTTCAAATTCATATGCAAATCCCTAATAAAGAGTTACTCTGTCAAAGTTAGTTCCAGTATTACCTTTGTAGCTTATCATAAAGCTTCGTTTTAGCATTACAAGTTTTAAAAAAATAATATGAAGTAATGAAGTTAATTTGAAAATCCGTGGCCAATTAGGAATTTACGATGACTTTAAAAATGGAATGATCAGATTAATTTCTTGCTTTTTATGGTGCTCGTGAAAAATGAGCGAATCATAATGTTGTACATAAACCAAACGAATACCTTAAAAGTTAGAGCTTCCGCTGGCATGAGTTTGACCATATTTTTACGAGATAGTATAAAACACATAAAACCGGTACTCTATTAATTAGTGATGAATAGTATTCACATTGCCAATTAAAAGTTTTATATCTACATAAATTTAACAAGTAGCAAAAAAAGAGTGAAACTTTTAATGACATTGCTCATGCATTAATAATTTCGAAAGTTATAGTTTTTCTGGTAAATATTGATCCACTCATTGCAGCCCTAACAACTTTAGCGTGCATCAGCTTAACAAAGTTGAAATCTGGTTTAATTAAACGTTAGTTGCAAACTGTTAGGATTAGAGTAATTTCCCCTGCCGGCGCTTTTAATAAAATTGCATTTAAAAACTTTTAGACGCACAATTTACCGATCTGAACATAAAAATGTTAATTTATATAGTTAGGATTATATTAAAATTTAATAAGTAATTGTTAGTGAGACTAAGCTACAATCACGGAGTAGTTAACAAAACCCAAAACGTAAGTTATTATCTAGTCGAATATAGGGTCATAAGTTCGTAACTTTCGACTTCAGTTAAAGTAAGCTCTTTAAAAGAGAAAGTTACAGTGTGTCTTGGAACCCTCCTCCACTGTCTTCCATATAATAAATGACTCCTCAGATTTTGCTCAATTAATATTGAATTTATAGCGACCTATGCACCTGATGCCACAAAACCCGTAGAAGCATATGTAGCCTTTTGTGATCAAATACATCATAAATCTACCCACCTAATGATAGAATAATTCTTATGGCAAATTTGAAAGCAGGTATGGGAATCTGGAAATTATTGAAAGGGAAATTTATTGGAGAATTAGACGGGACAGTGTGAGACGAATTTGCCAGTGCCTTTTCTCTGGTCTCTGTGTTTATTAGTTAAATCACCAAATTACGAAGAGAAATAATTGTTGGAATTCCACTTAGTGGACTCATAACACTATATATTTTCAAAAAACTTTATTTTCACATTATAATTAAAATATTACAATACTTGCTAATGAACCGACTAAGAATAAACTAATTATTAAACAACGACTTTTGCCAACTAACTTCAACAACAACCTGAATAATAATGGATATGAATATATATTAAAACAAAGCTAACTCTGCATTTCTTATCTTATTTAGAGTAATATAATATTATTATTTATTTATAGAAATTTCTAGTTCTATAACTCCTCCATCCCCAAGATCGAAAAATAATGGAGTTGTTTTTCGATTTTGAATTTGTTTCTTACAATTCGATATCTTCTGTCTTGATATCTTCTTTCTTGTTTCTTCGGAATTTTCGTATGAACCAAAATATTATTATACTTATGCAAATAATTCAAATTATTGAAAATAAACTAATTGTTATATGTTGCTTTGGAATTATTATTTCCTGAATAGGTTTTATGTTTTTAGCAATTTTATTAATTTCATATAATCCTTCAAAATCTATTTTAGTTAAGTTTGGTGAATTATATGGTTGAATTTCTAAAAACTTTGAATCTAATTTTGGCAATATTATTGATTTTCCTTTTCTAATTTGTATGTTGGTTGAAAATATTTCTTCTCCAACTTGAATCTTGCAATCTTCTGGAATTCGGATGATTGATGGATGATTAATTTCCAAATATTCATCAGAAGTACATCTTGTTAATATTTTTATCGCTGAATTTGGAATAATTAAAACTTCATTATTTGTGACTTGTTCTATTATAGCTTCTTGAAGGTGAGCATCATTAGCATAGCAGTCCGTAGGAGAATGGCCGTTTAATATTTCCATAGTACAATTATCTCTTGACTTCATTTCTTGTTGACAGTAATATTTTTCTTCTAACATCGGACACTCTTCTTTTATTGAAATTATTTCTTCCGGAGTTTTTGCCAAGTAAGGTTGTAATGGGATAAATATTTTGTGGTTTTGAATGATGGGGTATAAGTGATAAAATTCTGCAGTTTTGGATTTCAGGATGGGTACATGGATATCAAAAATTATTTTAGACTTTGAAAAAGTTACTTGAGAACCCAAAAATAGATAGTATGTTGAAATATTATTAAATTTCGGAATTTGTTCTTCTCCATATATTGTATATAAATACTTTATCATTTCTACAATTTCTTGATTTGAAATCACTGAACTATGAATAGAGTTTAATTTGGAAAATGTAATGGAATTTTCAATATTGTCGATTAACGTGATTAAACTTTGACAATCCAAGTTATTCTGTGAAATCGTACTATAAAAAGTTATAAAATTATTTAAAGTTATTATTTTACTTTCTATTGATATATGAAATTTTTCCAAATTATCTTGTAATTTCTGTTGATTATGCCACAAGGTAGTTAATGATTTATTATAATGATCGATTAATTTCTTATTTGAGGATATTTGCATATTAAATTCAGGAATTATTTGTTTTTGGTTTTGCTGTAATATATTTATCGCGTTATCATATCTCTCTTCATCATCTGAATCAAGGGTACCAAAAAACCATTTATCAATTTTTCCAACAGCATTTATTAATCCTCTTTTTGCTGTAACAATTTGCTAAAATTAGTTTTGGATTTTTTAATTATATTTTATCATAATAAACTCTTTAATTAGTTTCTAAAATTATTTTTTGAATCTTTAATGCTTTCTGCTTTCTTATATTTTGGTAAATTTTTTTTATCTCTAAATTGTATCTCTAAATTTTGTTTGTATAATAACTTGGAGAATTCTTTATGATTTTATATATAATGAGATAGTATTGAGTTATCGCTCAGATCAAATAGAATTATTTAAAATTGAGAAATATTATTTTAATCAAAGGAAGATTATCTAAATATGATAAATCTGGTAAATAATCAATTTCTTTTAGAATTATCGAATCAAGATCATCAATTTATATTTTGACAAAATGTATAAAATTTGAAATGAAAAATTGAATGTTTCATATTATTACTTTGAAAATTATTATGATATATATTCCTATATCTAATTATATTGTTGTTTCTAATAACTAATAGTTATGAACTTAAATAATAATGAATAAAATCATTAAACGAAAGAATTAAATATTTTGTATTATTTTTCTGAAAATTATTATCATTATCTATATATTTCTATGTCTAATTATCGTATTGTTATTCATTTATAGTTCTACAGTAACTAAATAATAAGTATTTAATAAGTATTTAGATTTTTATTATGATATTAATTCTTATATCTATTCTAATTACATATTATGTACATAGAATTTCCATATGTTTTATAACATTTGATAACTTCTTGTATTGAGTATCACCTTAAAGCAAAGTGTTCCCAATACTTACTTATAAATTCTTGCAATCCTTGAACATCCTCTCGTTTTCTTATTTTATTTTCATGATTTAAAATTTTCTTGTTTACTCGTACACTTCTTTCTTCATTTCTCTTGTTTACATTCTTGTTACTTTCATCTATCAACAGTTTTCTTGTTTCTATTCTCTTTATGTCTTCATTCATTTCCTTATTACTTTCTTATTTATAGTTTCATTTATATTCTCGTTTCTTTCATCTATTTCATTATTTATAATTTGATTATTTCCTTCTATCTTCTTGTTGAAGTTTCCGTTTACTTGACTCACTTCTTTTTCCATAAGAACCTGTATATTTTCGTTTGCTTTCATTATCTTCTTATCCTTTTTTCTTGTATTTCTTTTTATTGTGTAATCAATGTCATTCATTACAATACTTTTATTTGTTGATTGAATATTAGAAATATAAATTTTATTAATATCGTTTTCATTAGTTTTAATAAAATTATTTTCTACACTATTCTCAATATTGAATAAATTTGATATATCATTTACTAAATCTACTTCATTATTTTCAATTTCGTTATTCCTCATAACATTATCAATATTAAATAAATTTGACAAATCAGGTATAAAATCTATTTCATTATCTGGAAGATATTCAAATTTCGGGTTTTTTATTTTAATGTATTCAAACGGTTATTGATTGTCTTTTTCTCCTGTATAAACGAAAGTTTCTAAATTATCTAACGGTTCATTTGAAATAATTTTAATTTCTGCTATCTCGGATTTCTTTTCTGAGGAGCATTCCGAAAATTTTGATTTTGTTCTTGATTGCCATTTTCTTTCGTAACAGCGTAATTTTCAAAATCATCTGCTAAATCAATTATTTCTTCTACCTCTTCCGTTTCACCATAATCATTGTTATATAATTCTTCGGATATGAAATTCGGATTTTGATTATTATTTTGGAAATAATTATTATTAGTATTTCTAAATCTATTATTATCATAATTATTATTACCAGTATCATTATTATTATTTCGATTTATAAAATTATTATTTCTCCTTGGAGAATCCGTAAAATTTCTCGAGGTTGTCGACATAGGTTCCGTCCGGTCTAAGTAAACTATGTACAGGTATTTGGTGAAGCCTGAAAACATTTCGTTTTGGACTAAATACTTGCGCATTAGTCGGATAATGTCGAGGTTGTTGTGGTTGTGGCTTTATATCAATTGGTTGGCTTGGGAAGTTTGGTCGTTGTTGGAAACATTGATATTGATTATAGTTATTTCTAGCATAATTTGAATAGTTATCATTCTGACTTCGATTATTATTATTATTACTATTATTATAATTATATGAATTTTTTTTATGGGTGGGAAAACCTTCAAAAGGCGCTTGGCGTTAAAGTTGTAGGTTGCCAAACAGTGTGGGATTTGTACCTCACTAAAAACCCACCCATAAGGAGCATCGACTACTGGGGTCATTAGCTCTTGATCATTAGCTCTTGTTACTTGTTATATATGTTACTACATTTATATTTTCAGATTTTGTCGAATAGTTTGATGCACTTCATATATTCTAAGGTGTTCTTTATATTTTCGTTATTCAGGTTCTCTTCGAGTTGGTGTTTTATGTCATATTGATGTCTTTGCGGATTGAATGTGTGACATTCATTGATAACATGAATTACTGACATAATCACATTACACTGATCACAAATTGGTGCTGGGTCGCCTTTCAGAAGATGTTGATGGGTGAGACTTGTGTGTCCTGTACGAAGTCTAAATGCTTTAATGGTTTCTAACCTACTCAACCCTGTGGATTCATACTTCTTCTTCACCTCCGGTTCTAGTCTACGGAGTAAGGTATTTGTTTCGTCCCATATAGCTTGCCATTCGTTAATAATTTTTCTTTTTAGATTATTCATAAAATCAGTTTTTCTGACTGCTTCATTATTGGCTGATTGTTCGTCACTTTGATCATCAACAATAATCTTAGGGAATTCAACGTCTATACTTCTCAAGTACTCAAGATACCTTATTGCAAGGGGGCGAGTGATGATGCCTCTATTGTCGTATTCATTATTATTTGGGAATAAAAATTGGTTATTAGGATTTTTAGTATTCAATTTAACTCTTGTGAAGTATGATGTTTGAAGGATTAATCTTCGTTGCTCTACTGGCATTAGACCGGATTCACAATAAAGACTTTGAACAGGGGTCGTCGGAAATGCTCCCAGACAGTAACGTATTCCTAAATTTTGAATTTTATTTAATCTGTTCAAATGACTCTTTCTCGCAGAGGAATAAACAATGCTGCCATAATCTATCTTGGACAATATTAAAGCTTTGTATATTATAAGAAGGCTTTTTGGATCAGCTCCCCATTTTGTATGTGCCAAGACTTTGAGTATATTAAGGTATTTTCTACATTTCGTGTTGATAAGTTCTAAGTGTTCATGCCAGTTTAATTTTTTATCAAATACTAAACCCAGGAATTTAATAGTATCGACGCAGGTTATGATGTTGTCCTTTAAATATAAGAGTGGATCGTAATGGGGTTTTCTGAGTCTACAGAAATGTACGCATTTTGTTTTTTCTTCAGAGAATTTAAAACCAATTTTTTCTCCATTTTCAATAATCTTATTGATTGCTGGTTGCAGTGTACGTGTAATGTAATGTGAATTATTATTAGGCGATTTATAACTACTAGAATTTTTGAAGGATCTCGGCTCATTTAAATCACTGTATAATCTTTCAAAATTCTCGAATTCTTCGACATAAGCCATTGCATCCTCTAAAGAGTTAGGCTTTTTCAAATGCATATTGTTTTTAAGGACACCGGTACATCCTGAAACAAATGCGTTCAGTGCCGTCTCATCACAATGATTTATGTTGCATCTCTTATCATTTTCAGTGAGAGTAGAGTCATTATTAATTCTCTGAATAATTTTACTTTTTAACAGTTGGAGTCTAGTCTCGAAATCGATTAGATTTTCATTTTTAAATGGCCTTGTTCGTGTTAATTCCAGTCCAGATCTCTTCGATCTGAGAAACATTGTTTCAAGGCTTCTTTAATCTTTTGCCATGTGTTCAATTCCATTCGATTGCCCACCATGGTATCAGCTTTTCCTATAAGTTTCTCTTGTATACAATCCAATATATGGTTGTTTATTTCGACGTCATTATATATCGCGTATGTTTCAATTAATTTCTCACACTTGATTATAAACTTATTCAACGTATTACTATTACCATCATATGGTTTAATATTTTCTAATTTTAATTTAAATAAATCCCTATTGAGGGTTTTTACAGTACCAGTAGCCATTTCGTTTATATTCACGGATGAAATTGAATTCTCAAAATTGTTATTAGTTATATTATTTTCTTTAATATTCAATTTATTGAACGTTTCCAATAAATTTTCCAATTCGTTCATAAAATAAATTCGGCAGCAAGTATATATATATAATAAAAAATATTTCTCCTACACTTTTAAAAAGGTATGGGAAAGTAAAAAAGGAAACTTGGCACTTACAATTGATTTGAAGAGCTCCGGTTTCTTCTTTCTTCGTTGATAGTAGATTCTGGAATCTGCACTCGATGTTGAAACACCAAATCGTGAGTTCTTTATACGAACGATTCGACAAAGTTTTTACACGACCGCACAGATCCTACTGACTGCGCCAATTAGATAATTTTAAAAAGCTTTATTTTCACAATATAATTAGAATATTACAATACTTGCTAATGAACCGACTAAGAATAAACTAATTATTAAACAAATTCTTTTGCCAACTAACTTCAACAACAACCTGAATAATGATGGATATGAATAAATATATATATATATATATATATATATATATATATATATATAATTATATATTTATTAATTTATATTAATTCAATAAGAGCCTACTTTGGAGTGCTATTTTACTATGTATTTAATATTTGAGATATAGTAAATTATTTAATTGTATTTTAAATTATTTGTCAATTTTAATTTATTATATGGATTGTATGGGCGCCAGAATTGGTTCGCTTTCTACGAATTCCCAATTCAAAAATACTACACGAGTTAGAAAATATTATAAATTTGTTTAACTTTTTAACACTGTATCTCAGGGATGAGATTCGGCACTTGACGATTGTCAGCAACAGGGAACTGTAGGTAAGATACCAAAGAAACGCAAAACGAACATAGACAAATGATTTTAATTGAACATAATTATGCAAATGACGAAATTATTATGAGTTAAAAGTTTATAATTCATATTAAACTCAATAGAATATTATTGACGAAAATTTTCGCATAAAAACGCTTTTCATAAATTATTAATATTATTGAATTCAAACGTATCAAGTAAGTTTCGCTTGATTACTTATTATTCTAAAAGTTCTGAATGCATTCATAACGATTCAACCTCTACCCTCGCTATTGTTAACCTTGTCGTTGTGTTGTGGTATTCTGTGATGATTATTATTTAGTTTACAAAATGAAGGGAAAAGCAAAGTGTTTGGGATGTATTATCATAATTTATTGTAAGAATTTGGTGAGTATTAATTTTTTTTAATATGTGTTCTGTGTCCGATATTTAGTGGAGATTGAATATCTAAGACTAATATTTTTGCTAATAAATAGATACCAAACAATATAACCTAACATATAAGTATATCAAAAATGTTTTATAGGAGAAATACAATATGAGGAATAGAGTTTATGGTTGGTTCTTCTTGACCCTGAATGTGGTGCATCGGAGAAAAACGATCGCCTATGATCGAATAAGCGAAATTCAGATGTGGAAAATGATGTGATGTGAATTATTTCATCAGTAGAAATATCTTATCCACAACAAGATATGTGAATAGTCATCGAAGATTATATTAATAAAGGTAATTGTTCATCTTACCATATCTAGACGCTATCACCATTTTTACACTTATTTATTTATATACGAGTGATACATTTTTGTTAGTTTATTGTACAAAACTTTATTAAACACTTTAGTTAACTTTCTACTTGAGATATCTGAAATTATTTCAGTTTTTATAAAAATTTGGAGGAAAGAAATTTAATACGTCCTCCATTTATTAAATTTACACCGCGTCTCTCTAGCTCAAAATCAACAACATTCCAATGTTTTTTACTTTTGTTTTCCATCGTACATTTGTTGATAAATAAACATCGTTGTTATTGAATCAAAATATCTGTTTCTGCGTTATAGTAGACAAATTAAATATCTTAAAAACCCTAGCCAATATCAATTGGGGATCTGATACAACTGTACTGATAAATTTTTACAAGACGTGCATATTATCAAAAATGGATTACGGGTCCATCATTTACGGCTCGGCAAGTGAATCTAACTTGAAAGTACTGGAGCATATTCAAAGTACTGCCCTAAGATTAGCTCTAGGTGCATACAGAACAAGCCCTTACCTTTCATTATGCTGTGAAGGAGGAGTAACACCACTTCGGTACAGAAGGCAAAACTTAATGTCAAATTACTACTGTAAAATTCTTAACAACCCTACAAATCCAGTTCATGAAATACTATCTGCACCAGCGACACCTTTCCATACCCAACGAATTAGTAGTCTATCACTTCCTATAAGAACATCACTTTTACTGTCCTCTCTAAATATCAGCACAGAGGAAAATGATGAAGGCCTAGAAGAACAGAAAAAGAGCATAAAAGAAAAAATTATGGACAGGTGGCAAGAAGAATGGACTGTAAATAATAACTTCCTAAAACAAATACAACCAAACATACAACTCAAACCAACAGAATACAAACTTCAAAAACGTAGGGATAAAGTGATAATTACCCGGATAAAAATTGGACATACTAACCTGACCAGCTCTCACTTTCTTCTCGGTAGAAACCCACCTGTCTGTGAATGCGGAAGACAAAACACCGTAAGTCATCTAATAGTTGAATGCCCACTGCTTTCTCGCAGCCGTCTAGATATGGGGATTGCAAAAGATGTTAAGTCATGCACATCAACAACAGACCAGCAAATTAAGCTCCTAAATTTTCTAAAAGCAAACAATTTGTATCTGAAAATATAAAAGTGTAGCCTCAAATATTGGGGGAGGTTTTTGGTTGGTAGGCCATAAAGGAGTCCAACACTACCCGATTATACGTCGGGTGAACATGAGTTTTCCCTCTTCCAAATTAGAAGAGCTAATGACCAAAGCAGTCGATGCTCTATAATAAAAAAAAAAGACCCGTACCATGGTGGAATAGTGAAATTAAATCAGCTATAACCCAAAGGAAGAAAACTTACAACCAATTTAAGAAGCAGCCGACATTAGAAAACCTAATAAAATTTAAAAGGGCCAGAGCTGTGGCACGAAGACTAATTAATGAATCAAAAAAGGCATCATGGGTGGAATATGTCTCTACAATCACACCTCAAGTCGGTCTCCAAGAGATCTGGAGAAAAATAAAAATAATTGGTGGTAAAAACACACATGACATACCTCAAAACTTAAAATACGGTGACAATATAACATCAGATCCACATCAAATATGTGAAGTATTAGCAGACCAATATGAATCAGCCAGCAGTCCGACAGCCTATGGTGAGCAGTTCTTAATTCAAAAAAGAGAAGAAGAAAAAGTTGTACTCGATTTTAACTCTCAATATGAAACACCCTACAATGCACCTCTTACATTCAATGAATTAAAATATGCCCTAGAAAATAGTGAGGAAGCTGCAGCAGGTCATGACAATATTTTATACAGTATGGTTAAACACTTACCGGAAGAACAAAAACAAATTGTTCTAAAACTATTTAATAAGATCTGGAACGAGTGCAAGTTCCCAGAGAGCTGGAAAATAGCTATAATTATCCCAATTCTAAAACCAGACAAAAGTGCACTAGAACCTAATAGTTACCGGCCTATATCGTTAACAAGCTGCCTCGGAAAAATATTTGAAAAAATGATTAATATAAGATTAACTTGGTGGTTGGAGACAAATAGTTTAATATCAAAATCACAAACGAGATGCAGAAGTAAGCATTCTACAACCGATACCTTAGTAAATTTTGAAAACGAAATATAAGAGGCATTCCTTAATAGAGAACATCTTGTAGCTATCATTTTTGATATAGAAAAGGCCTATGACAGGACCTGGCGGCACTCAATTCTCAGGCAACTGCACGAGTGGGGTCTCAGAGGACGTCTACCATTGCTTTTAAAACATTTTTTACACAACAGACAATTTAAGGTAAGGGTCGGTGCTGAGGAATCATCTCTGAGAGTGCTTGGGACTGGAATCCCACAGTGTCTCATTATTTGCAGTTGCAATAAATTTCCTCGTAGAAAAAGGTCAACAAGATGTTAAAAAATTGCTTTATGTTGATGACCTTATAATTTTTCAGAGAAATAAGTCAATAGCTATACTAAACCAATCTCTTAACCAAGAAATAAATGAAATACATATCTCATCACAAACTAGAGGTCTTACCTTATCAAAAGAAAAAACGAATACCATCCACTTCTGTAGGCAGCGACTTAAACACGAAGACCCCTCACTCCACATCCAAAATCATAGGATAGAAACAAAAAATAAGATTAAATTTTTAGGCCTTGTTTTTGATAAGAGATTATACTGGGAAGAACAAATCGTTCAGCTTGAAACAAAGTGTGAAAAGGCACTTAATGTTATTAAATGCATGTGTAATATTAGATAGGGCGCAGATAGGACAGTACTTTTAAAAATGTATCAGTCTATGATTCAAGGTCGAATTGATTATGGATCGGTAGTATACGGGTCTAGCAGAATTAGTAGACTTCGCCGACTGGACCGAATTCAAGTAGCTGCCTTGAGATATGCAACCGGTGCTTTTAGAACAAGTCCTGCGGTTGCCGTCAATTGTGAGGCTGCTGTTCCTCCTCTAGATCTTAGAAGGGACTATCAAGTAATAAATTATACCTCCAAGGTTCTCTCTCGACCTAATCATATTAATCATGGGTTGTTTTTATCTGATAATGATTTTGCTTCTAGAAGCACTATAACAAGACCCTTACGAATACGAAACATTGAGACTTGTGAAAAGTACTCTGTGCAACAAGATACAGTTCTCATGGACCCTCCCCGTAATATCCCACCATAGAAATTGTCCTCTCCAATTATAAATTTTAAACTTACATCCTGGAAAAAAGAAGAAACAGCTGCTACAACCTATAAAGATCTTCTCAAATGTGAACTGGAATCGTACAATAACAGTCTAATCATTTACACAGATGGGTCGAAGTCTGAAAGCGGAGTAGGTTCAGCTATTGTTATAAATAACAACGACCACAAATGGTCTTTTAGATCAGAATGTTCAGTTTTTACAGCCGAATTGTATGCGATATGGCAAGCACTGTTATTCTTCATGATGTCTGAACATCAAAATTGTGTAATCTGCACAGATTCTTTAAGTGCGATACAAACCCTGGAAGATCCATTTACGAGAAATATTCTATGCCAACAAATTTTAGAGCTTTTCACGCATCTTGAATCTAATAAAAAAACTTGCAACTTCTTGTGGACTCCAGGTCATTCTGGTATTCAAGGAAATGAGTTGGCTGATGAAGCTGCCAAGCAAGCTACGCAATCACCAGTAGACGAAGGAATCTACATTCCAATCGAAGATTTTAAAACTGAAATTAAAAGTATTTCAAAGATTAAATGGCAACTAAGCTGGAATTACTTCCCAGGGCAATTGCGACTTGTTAAACCATCGGTTGACAAGTGGTTATACTCCGAAAATCTAAGTCGATATGAACAAGTAAAAGTATGTAGTTTAAGTATAGGACATACTCACTTGACACATTCCTACCTTCTATGTGGCAAGCGGCGCCCACGTTGTGAACACTGCAATCGTCATCTGTCCGTAGAACACCTGTTTTCATGCGACTGTTATACTTGGCAAAGAAACATCTTCGGTATAAAGTCAGATATAACCACAACGTTAAATAGTAGAAGACAAGTACTACTTTATCTCAAAATAATTAATGCGTTAAATAAAATATAGTAAGTAAATTAAATATTCATAGCAATTTGAAGAACCCGCTATATACGATATAACTTACACAGGGGGTTTTGGTTGGTAGGTCATGTGAATGAAGTCCAACACTACTCTCATGAGTGAACACGAGTTTTCCCCCTGCCACCTGATAAAAAGAGCCAATGGCCTTAGCAGTCGACGCTCTATAATCCTAAAAAAAATAATAATTATCTAATGGCTGCAAGATGTGGGTGGTATTCGGAACCAACTCTATCAATACAATTCCATTTGCTTTGCAGCACTCACTTAATGCCAATGAAATATGGTTGGTGTGGCCATCAAGGAAAAGTACGATGTGCAGTGTAATGTTGTTTTTCTTTAACCAGTTTTAGAAGATGTTGGTTACATATTCAAAAAAGGCTTCCGCGTTCATCCCACCACTCTCGGTATATCTACAACCCCATCCGGTTGGCAAAGTAAAGATAGAGGGATATTTTTGGGCATCCTGGACTTATATGGAAAAACCACCATCGGCGGAACAACTTGACCGTTCACAGAAACGTTGGCTAAAACTATGAGGCATTTTTTATCATCATTTAAGACTGTGTTATAGATAGTCTTTGAATCTTGTTTCACTAGCGCTTGTTTTTATGAAGTGTTTTTCTGAAGGAGTTTAAAAATGCTTTAGAACTTCCGTTGTTCCAAATTCTCAAGAAAACGAAGTTAAATGTATTTAAAACAATATACCGGCCAATATTAACATTCAGATGTGAATCTTGGGTATTAACAAAAAGACAAAAAACCCGAATATTAGCAGTTGAGATGAAATATCTTAGGCGAGTTAAAGGAGTCACAAAGAAAGACAATCTAAGAAATACGGAAATAAGAGAAAACCTTGAAATAGAATCAACACTTAAATTTATTGAAAAGAGACAATTAAGCTGGTGGGGACATTAACAAAGAATGAACGATACAAGACCAGTTAAAAAAGTATGGCAATCAAAAATACAAAAAAGAACGAAAAAGGGAAGACCAAAACAAACATGGGATGGTGTTATGGTAGGCATAATGCAAGAAAAAAGAAAAACATGGACAGAGGCAAAAACTATGGCAAGAGATAAAAAACAATGGGCTAAATTTGTACATGAATAAAATTCTATCTGGACCAAAGCATCGATGAAAAAATGGATATATGGCTTAAGCATAATGCGAAGTAGTTGAAATAAGTATAATTGTAAAAGTATGCCCTACACCATAATATATATATATATATATATATATATATATATATATATATATATATATATATAACAAAATATGTTCATCAAGAACTGGGTGTAGCAGTCAACAGTGGGGCTGGTGAGAAATCAAACAACTTTATTATTCATCAAGCTTTCAACCCTTGTTTGGGGTCTTCCTCAAGATGACTACAAATATTATATATTTAAAAACAATACGTTACAAAACATAGTCGTACTTACTAAAATGGATTGTCAGATCGACTATACCATAAAAGTTGGAAACAATAAAAACTCAATAAACAATATATACATTTAAAAAACATTTAAAAATAACATAAAAAACCGTTACAAACAATAACATTGTACTGATTTGGATATTTTTATCGGATCAACCACACAATGAATATTACATTTTAAGATGTTAGAAATTAACTGACAAAACTCCAAATGAAAACAAATGATAACAAATGGTAAAAGTGACAATTAGCATGGAACAACACGGTGAGCACGGAAAAACACAAAATGGCCTTTAACTAAAATGCAAACCAGCGAACACTACATTAACGAAGATGTTATGCATTGTTAGTGTGCTGTGTTAGGGGAAATATTTTAGGAATTTTGTTCTTATTATTCTCATACTCCAAAATGTAATTATAGATGAGACTCAGATTTTGAGTATCTGATCTAGTGTTGAGGGGTCTTTCAATTTTATTAATAAACACCATCTCCAAAAAAATCCTTTTATAGTAGTTATTTTCTCCAATTAAAACTTCAACTCCTTCGAAATCCATATCATGTTGTGATTCAATAACATGGGTCGACAGAGCGCAAGACGGCCTTCCCAATCTGCAATCGCTTTTGTGAGATGTTATTCTACCCTGCAAAAGCCTTGAGGTTTGTCCAATGTATGCTTTATGACAATCCTTGCAATTGATCTTATACACAACATTGGAACTTTCTAACGGTATGACTTTATGACTTTAGTTTTGGTGCGGGTAAACAGGGAACCTACAGTTTTCACATTCCTCGTTGAAATCTTAACATGTGGAATGTGTTTCAAAACAGAAATAAGTTTGGGAGTCAGATCATTGATATAAGGTAAGGAAACAAATTTGATATCTGTTTCACGTATATCATCAACATTAGAACTCTTAACTATAGCCAACCGACGTTGGATTGGAAAAGAAGTTCTTCTTTTCCAAACCCAGTTCTTGATGAACATATTTTGTTAATATTCATCAGTCAAACGTACCAATACTTTATATATATATATATATATATATATATATATATATATATATATATATATATATATATATATATATTGTTAATGATGCCACTTACTGAGTTAACTAAAATAATTAAATAGGTTAATTGCAGTTATAGCAGTAATAGCCCCACGTTGGCTTGCGACAATTGTTTATGATATTTATTATTTATTATTTTATAAGTTATTTTATAGGAGCATTACGTTTGTGCAAATTGTTATATGATATTTATGTATGAATTTATTTATTGTGGGTAATTATATTATTGATTATTATTGTTAATATATGTGAATTTATTGTGGGTATTGTAATATAATTAAGAATTTGAATAGAATATGAGATGCAATGTTACTATTGAAATAATAATATACTTTTGGCTAGCTAATTGATATGTAAAAACAAATTTTTATTTATATATTTTTTATCAATATTTTCTCCTATTCATTTTGCTATTTTGCATCATGTGGTTTCATTTAATTTCAAAATTTTACCTCGGCTACTCCTATTTATACACAACTCTTTTTCTCAGTAGGGTTCCTGGGCGATGTTGTAACGCGAAAATTCGCCGAGCCGTCGAAGACTTAATATTGGCTAACCTGTCGACTGGGAGAAGTCACAGCGCTTTCGGTACGAAGTTAAAAATTTCAGTCCTCCATTTGCCGTCAAAGTGTAAACACACCGCTTCAACTTAAAATTTTCGCATGTGCTCTGGGAGCCATAAGTGTTTTATTGGAAAACCCGACAATTCCGACATAGGGGAAGAGAAATACGGCTGGAACCAACAATTGGCAGCTCCGACCCGATAGGTTTCTGGTCCAAAAACGGTCGATGACTGTGGGTTCCATAAGAATTTAGAGGAATTGCGTTTTGTGGTAAATTTCCGTAGACGGCGTTAGTTAAAAGGATTCATTATAAAGGTAAATGGTTGAAAATACTTTCTCGGAATTAACAGTTTTATAGGTATTTTAACGTAGAAATTTTAGTTTTGATTCGTAGTTTATTGGAGTATGTAATCTGGATTTCACGAGATAGTTGGGATATTACGGGGGTACGTCGAAAATTTGACCGGGGTAAAATGTAAACCCTATGTAGAGGCTAATTCGTTTCTCTATTTTAGGGGGGTTTTTGTACGTGGACATTAATGATTGGAATTTAATGGGTCAGTGAGACCAGTTCCAGGAGAGCTGGAATATTCTGGAGCAACTTCAGTTCCTGTTCTGGTTCCGGAAAAGGATAAGTGAACAGTTTTCCTTTTCTTTATTCTTCAACTTCATTAGTGAACTCACATTTATGCTTCACATATAAAGTTTTTTATTTCTTTTTTTGCGGCAATTACTATAATTTCGCTTACACTTGTACTTGATATTTGAAAAATTTGAAATCTTTGCTCATAGTTTAAGATACGCTAAGACACTACGGTACATACCTGGTATTGCGTTATTTAGTGGTTTTTTGCCTATTTCTGATGATTTTATGTATATAACTTGCGCCGTACATAATTTTGAGTTGTATTTTCTCTAGCAACGCTAAACTCGTTGCTATTTAAATTTTAGGCTTATGCAATTATTTATATTGATATTGGTATAAATTGCGGAAGTGTGAATCCTTGTAACTGTACATTGTTGATTTTGATATATATATATATATATATATATATATATATATATATATATATATATATATATTTATATATATTATCGTTGTATTTTTGTGAGGTATTGTACATGAATAATTTGGTCGTTTCTCTAGAATTTTAGAATTGAGACATCGGTGTAGTTTGGGGCCCTCAGCTCTTCTGCACCCTCAGTTTGAAGCCTTCAGCTCTGCTCAGATTTCATAGAATCTGCTTGTCAGTTATTTACTTGAGTTGTAACTGATAAATTAGTTAGAAATTTTTGGATTTATGTAGTTTTCGGCCTTCAGCGCATCTACGTTCTGAGATTACAGCCTTCAGCTGAGCTCAGACGTTATTTGTAACATTTTTGGTAGTGACATTGTAATAAATATTTTGAAAAGAGACCTTTGGTCCACAAAGACTAATTAAATCTACAATCAGGGGATACTTGCTGACTTTTATTTACTTATGATAATTTACCTATCAGTTCAACCTTTGGAGTGTGTAGTGAGTGTTGTTAACCCACTGAGGAGTTGTGGGCTAACTTAGGAAGCCTTGGGTGCTTGCCAAAACTTCTCTGGCGCCCTTTTGTAAACTTAATAATTTTTTTTTAAGAATCCACCCCTTCTTCGACTCGAAGCTAGTCGACTGGCGAGCACGGGTTGTACCACGTGAGACAACCCGCATACCTATAACGAGCACTGAGAGGGTTAGTAGGTTTTTCTCGTTATAAAGTCAGAAGAAAATCAACATCACTATTCAATGTAATTTATTTTATAATACAATACCCACAATAAACTCACATATATTAACAATAATAATCAATAATATAATTACCCACAATAAATAAATTCATACATAAATATCATATAACAATTTGCACAAACCTAATGCTCATATAAAATAACTTATAAAATAATAAATAATAAATATCATAGACAATTGTCGCAAGCCAACGTGGGGCTATTGCTGCTATAGATGCAATTAACCTATTTAATTATTTTAATTAACTCAGTAAGTAGTATCATTAACAGTTGGCACCCAACGTGGGGCAAATAACTATTATATATCTTAAACAATTGGCGCCCAACGTGGGGCTATTGCTGTTATAACTGCACTTAGCCTATTTAATTATTTTAATTAACTCAGTAAGTAGAATATATATAAACAACTGTCGTTCCCAACGTGGAGCATTAGGGGCATTAGGAGCATTAGGGGCATTAGTAAAAGAAAAATCATAAAATAAATTAATAAAATAAAATAAATCAAAACGGAGAAGAAAATGACGTTAAGAGATGGCAAACAAGTTGGAGTAGAAGATAGATGGATCTGACCAAGAGGGTGAAGGAAGAGGACAAGGAATGGGTGATTTTCAGGTACATTACATGGAACAAGGAAGAAATGATCAAGACAATGATGAAGAAACAGATGGAAGTGAAAGAACAGAATCAATAGAGGAACATGATGAAAATATGAGAAGGAGAGAAGAGGTAGAAGAAAAGAATTGAGGAATGGTATCTGAAAATAAGGATGAACAAAATATTATAATGCAAATTTTACAGAACATAAGTAGGGAAATGAAAACAAGCAATCAAAGCATGACAGAAGAAATAAAAGGAAGCAATCAAAAAATGGAAATAAGTAACCAGAGAATGAGAGAAGAAATAAAAGAAGAAATAAAAACAAGTAGTCAAAGAATGGAAGAGAAGATAGAAGATATAAGAAAACAATTAGATGTATCAAAATAGTACACAGAAGGAAGAATTCAAGATACAAAACAAGAAATTAGAGAGGAAATGATAGGAAGAATAATGGAATTAGAAGAAATCCAATCAACGAAAATAGAAAATTTAAAGAAGAATGAAAATGATTTGAAAACAGGATAATCATTTATTTTTTGATATAATATTTATATGAGTCCAATAACTAAATAAAAGCGTCAACTGCATTTTATGAATTACCAATATTTTAAATTTCAAATTTTTTTGTTCCTTTTTAATTAATAATATAAAATAAATTACATTGAATAGTGATGTTGATTTTCTTATGACTTCGCCCAGGAACCCTACTGAGAAAAAGAGTGGTGTATAAATAGGAGTAGCCGAGGTAAAATTTTGTAAATTAAATGAAACTACATGATACAAAATAGCAAAATGAATAGGAGAAAATATTGATAAAAAAAATATATAAATAAAAATTTGTTTTTACATATCATTTAGCTAGCCAAAAGTATATTATTATTTCAATAGTAACATTGCATTTCATATTCAATTCAAATTCTCAATTATAATACAATACCCACAACAAAATAACTTATAAAATAATAAACATAAACAGCTGTCTCACAAACTTGGGGCAACTAATTAGCATAAACAATTGTCTCCCAAACGTGGAGCAAATAACTATTATACAAACAATATATATATATATATATATATATATATATATATATAAAATAACTTTTTACACAAGGAAAAAGGTTTTTTAAAAAATTATATATTTAACAAAAGTTACAAGTTTCAAGATTCGGAGTAAATTCTAGACTGACTATATAACTAAACAATTCAAAAAGGTAAAAAATACAATGTAAGCAAAAATAAGGTTCAACAATTTATAAAACAACAGGTTATTACACAATATGCTGATTAAGCAATTTATTTAATATGTACTAAGTAATTTAAGGTATATAACAAATATATATATATATATATATATATAATAAAATGTAGGAATATCGCGTGATATGTTAACAACAACAACAAAGAAGTTCATGGGCAATTCACGCAAAATAAAGGGCTACTGAAACAGAGTGGTAACCGCGGACATGCATGTTTCTGGCTCATTTGCCTCTTCAGCACGTTATAACCAAATAAGGATGTGAAATTTGGGAGCAAAGATGTTAATCGAAACATGGGAAAACAAAAAACAACGGATTTCTGCAGGGAAACCAAACGCTCATTTGTGCCTTCAATTGGATATATATATATATATATATATATATATATATATATATATATATATATATTAATACATATACTCTATCTAAATTCTAAAGAAAACATTGAAATAAAGAAAAATGTACATATTTGGATGTAATACTAGTGATATACAATGTATTATAAATAATTTAAAAGATTCAATATGCAAATAAAATTTGACATTACAATTTCGAATGACAATAATGCAGAAGATATCTAATGATACATAGATTTTATAAAGATTTTAAAAAAAGAATACAGATGTCGCTGATAGCAAAATTACAATTAGAATTAAAGAATGAAAATCTCTCTTTGTTATATGAAAACATAAATTTGTATTTTTTTTTAAAAAAGGAATTTTTTGGTAACCAAAGGAGAACAGAATTATTTATGGAAAAAGTTTAGTTAGTTGATTTTGAACCCCTCTCGAGAGAACATCTAATATGAGTTCTCTCAAATTTGCTGAATAATATAATAGTAATTGATATATTAAAATAGCATCAGATTATAATAATTAGCATGATAAGATCAGTGCGTGAATAATTCCTTAAATAATTATATTGAAATAGTGTTAGTGATTTTTCCGGGTTCTAAATTATAAATTTAGAAAAGTGGTTCCGGCGATTCTAAAAGACGTGCTTAGAATCAGAACGAGTGATCCTGATACCTAGTTGGTGAGTCCAGTCCAGATTTTATAAATTATTTTTCAAGAATTAACAGGCCTTTAAATAAAATTAAGATAGATGCATCTATATCATATTTTTGAATACTGACAAAATTAACGTTAAAGATATATAAAATTTCACCTGAAGAGAAGAGAAAATTTTTTGAATAGACAATTTTATCGCATATAGTTATTTGACATTTATACACGTCAAGTGTAATTTTCGACGATTTGAACGTTTAGAATAAGTAGTTAATTAGGTTGTTCTTCTAGTATATAGGTTGTTTTTTTAATTTTAAGGTTCGTAGAAAGTACGATTATTGTTCTTTATCATATTTTGGGAATAATAATTCATTTTCACTTGTTATCTGATGGTATATAATATATAATTTTTGATTCCAACTCACTTTGGTATTAATTCAACTCCTATTTCATTGAATTTGAAAATTTTTGGATCCTATAAAACTTTTGATATAATCAGTGACATTTAGTTAATTTTCAGTGACAGAAAAATTGTAGATGTCATTAGATAATTTAATGGTCTTAGAATATATTGAACAAGCAGTCACTATAGATTTGCAATAGTATAATTGACAATTTTGGAATATTCTTTGGAAATTTATAAATTTAAATTATTAATTTTTTTTAATCTTTGAACCCTCCCTGAGGTAAGAGCGAGTAAGTCGATTTTGTAGTAATTTATCTTTCAGAATATAAAATTTCATATTCATCTGAGCCGGGCATAATAATTTGACAATTCCTGTCAAAATTTCAAATAGGTTATATTCAGTGATAAAGGTGTTTTCACATTAGTGTAGTTACTACCACGATTGTAACAACAGCATCTAATAATCAAATTTCAAATAAAATCATATAATACATAATTATAAAAACAGTAGAACATTAAATATATTATAATTTGGCGGCCCAACGTGTGGCGAATTAAGAATTTTTCTTGATAATTAGGTTGACGTTAACATTATAATAATTGTCACCCAAAACGTGGGGTGATTAAAACTGTGCATATAATTATAAAAATATTAAAAATTTATTGACATTATTATAAAAAAAAATTTTAAATATTTACGATGGAACGAAGAATGACGTTAAGAGATGGTAAACAGGTAGGAGTTGAAAGTGGATCCGATGAAGAAAGGGAAGAACAGGAGGATAGTAGACGGGAAGCCCAAGGAGGAACAAATAGCAATGATCATTGGATGCAACAATTTCTTTTGAAAATGAATGAGAATATGAATAGGAAATTTGAAGAAAATAGGGCAGATATGAATAGTATGGAAAAGAATATGCGAGGAGATATGTATACAATGAGGGAGGAGATTAAGGGGGATATTAACAATATCACAGGAAACATGGACAGGCTGGAAAAGAAAATAGAAGAAGGAAAAATTGAAAATTTAACGGAGATTAAGAAAATTGGGGAAGAAAATAATGAATTTAGAAAGAAAATTGAAAAGGTGAAAGAGGATATGAAGGGCCAGAAGGAAAATTTGCGCATGGAAATTCAAGAAATTGGCATTAAAATCAGGGAAGATACAAACAAGCAGGTGGTAGAAGAAGTTCAAGAACTAGGAAGATGCCTAGAAGAAAATTTATCTGGAGTAATTCAAGTAGAAGTGAAGAAACAAAATGAGAATTTAATTGAAGAGATACAGTCCATTAAAGTACAAGGACAAACAAATGAAGAAGTAATGCAAATATATGAACAGAATTTGAATAAGAAATTTAATGATTTAAATGGAAGGATAGAGGAACAAACAGGAACGTGTATTAAAAGGAGTGAAAATATAGACAAATTATTTAACCAGGAATTGGAGAAAATGAATAGAAAATTACATGAAACTGTAGAAGAAATAGAAGATAATCTAAAACGGAATGGAGGTGGAACGATGTATACTGGAAATATCGACTTTGGAGTGAAATTTGATGGTAATATAAATGTCATTCACCCAAAAGTATTTATCAAAATAATCAAAAGTAGGATGAGAGGAATAAGGGACATTGTAGAGAAAAAAATCATTATTAGAGGAATGTTATCTGGACATGTTTTATTGTGGTTTTGCAATAAAGAGGAACAAATACCCGATGTCGAAGAAATTGAAAAACAATTTTTAAAATATTTTTGGGGGGAAATACAACAGGCGAGTTTCAGAGAGAAACTATACTTTGGGAAATTTGATTATAACCAGAGTAAAAATTTCAATGCATATGCAATGAAAATGTACAACAACGCACAGTATTTGGAGCCAAGCATGCGAGAAGAAGAAATGGTGTTATATATTTCCAGACATTTCAACCAACGAGTATCTGAAACTATAGGGATACAAAATATCAAGACGATGGAAGGTTCATCAAATTATTTACTCAGACTTGAAAGAAGTAATAATGAAAAAAGAAATGAAATTAAAAATTTTAATGGAATAGGGGGAAATGGAGATGGACATTACAGAAGAGATATGAATAATACATATGAAAATAGAAACTATAGAAACAGGGATTTTGATAACCGAAGAAATGATAGACATGTAGACAGGAATTATAGAACTGAAAATAGAAATTATAGAAATGAAGACCGAAGATATGGAAATGGAAATAAAAATAATGATAATTAGTACTTTGAAAATAGAAGAGATACCAGAAATTCGGACAGAAGAAATGATAATGAAGACAGAATTGAAAATTGGCGACAGGATAGACGAACAGGAACAAATAATTATTATGATCGAAGAAACTTTGAAAGAAGAAATGATGATAGAAGAAATGATACGTTGGAAAACCAAGACAGAAACTATGATAGAAGAAATCAAGAAATAGGAGACAGGAGACAAGTAAACATAATACAAGAACAAGAAAGATATGAGGATCATAGTCAAACTGTAGATAGAAATTTTACTTAAACCGCTTTCACGTGCATAATATTATTTTTTCTAAGTACGAACATCCAAGAGAATTTGTTGATATTGGGGATATTGGGGAAATGCATGACAATTTAGGTTTAATATTCATTAAAGGGAAAATACAAAATATAGGATGTAAAATTCTGATAGATACAGGATCAGAAGTAACGTTGATAAGTGAAAGGATTATAGACAAGTGCAAAAAAAATAATATTATGGTGGTAAATACAAATAGATTATCACTAGTGGGAGCGAATAATAAAAAACTATATGATACAAGTAAAATGATAATTGAGGAATTACAAATAGGAAATAATTCGTTTAAAGTACAAATGCTGGTCGTAAGGAATTTAATTTATGATATAGTATTAGGTTCCGATGAATTAGACAATCACAAAATGATTATCAATTATAAAGAAAAGTTGATGAATTGTAAAGGAGAAGATATTCATTTCCTCAAACAAGAAACAAACAAATTAGAAGAAGATACATTTTATGTAATGAATCAAATCAATGAAGAACCTAAAATAGATTTAAATTTGTGTAAACAAAAATATGTGAAAATTGTAATGGAATTGATAAGACAATACAACAGATTATTCAATGAAGAAGTACAAGTAGCAAGGAAATATATACATAAACTGGAAATGAATAGAGATATATCGAATTTCAAAGTAAGGACATATCCAATTCCATATAAATTGAAGGATGAAGTATACCATGAATTAGAAAATATGTTAAAAGATGGAATAATAGAAAGATCAAATTCACCATATATTAATGCAGTTACGTGTGTACGAAAAAAATCTGGAGAAATAAGAATATGTTTAGATGCAAGAAATATCAATAGCTACACAAAGAAACAATACGAAAGTCCCATGAATATCGATAGTATATTTGGTAGAATTACTAATGCAAACATATTTTCAAAATTAGATCTGAAACATAGTTTTTGGTTAATTCCTTTAGAAAAAGAAAGTCGGAAATACACTGCGTTTATGATAGATGGAGTGGTATATCAATTCTGTGTGGTACCTTTCGGATTACAGAGCTCATGTGCAGCTTTAGTAAGAACACTTCACACTATTTTAAACAAATATGAAAATTTCATACTTCATTATATACATGATATCCTTATATATTCGGAAAATGAAGAAAAACATCAAGAGCATTTGAACATTATTTTCGAAGAACTAGAAAATGCTGGATTAAAATTAAACATAGAAAAATGTAAATTTTATCAAGAGGAGATAAATTATTTGGGATATGTTTTGAACACTAAAGAAGTTTCTATGGATCCTGATCGAATTAAGACAATTTTAGAATATAAACAACCAACAAATTTGAAAACTTTGAGAGGGTTTCTAGGAATTTTAAACTATTTCAAACGATTGATACCGGATCTTAGTAGAAAAGAAATACCATTAATTGAACTATTAAAAAAAGGTGTAAAATGGCAGTGGAATGACAAACGGGAAAAAGCATTTAGAGAACTAAAGGAAGATTTCACAAATAATCTCAAGGTATATCACCCACAGTATGATAAACAATTTATTTTGTGAACAGATGCATCAGCTGATCGTTTTGCTGGAGTACTGATACAAGAACAGGAAAAAGGAGAAGTACCTATTAGTTTCATATCTAGGGTTACTAAAATGCATGAAAGGAAATATTCAGTAACAGAACTTGAAATGGCAAGCGTGGTATTTTGTATCACTAAATTGAGATTTTTTTTATTAGGAGCTAAATTCATTATAGAAACTGATCATTCAGCTTTGACAGCTATGCTTAAAAATAGATATGCGAATAATAGAATACATCGCTGGATTTTATTATTACAAGAATATGATTTCGAAATAAAATACATTCCTGGAAAACAGAATATTGTTGCAGATGCTTTAAGTAGAGAGACAGAAACCACATTTGAACGGAGAAAGTATAAAATTGGTATAAATAGAATGCTACAAGAGGAAGGATTATATTCATTGGATAGAATTAGGAAAGATCAACAAAATTTGGAATCAAATTATAAAAATAATGCTATTAATATAGAGGAAATATGGTATAAATGTCTGGAAGATAGAGAAGTATTTGTAATTACACCAGATTATGCAAAGGAAATTTTGAAAAATTTACATGAAGAACATGGACATGTTGGGACTAGGAAGTTATGGATGCTTTTTAGAGAAAACTATATAACAAAAAAGGATTTAGCAATTGCCAAAAATATTTGTAAAGTGTGTGCCATATGTCAACTAGCAAAAGAAAAAAATTATCACAATAAAAATTTGACAAAATCAATAGTTGCACAGAAGCCATTACAAATTGTTGCTATAGATTTCATAAGCAATTTAATACCGAGCATACAAGAGAATAAACACATATTTGTTATCACTGATATTTTTACGAAATTTGTTAAAGTTTACCCATGCAAAAGAACCAATGCAAAAACTGTGATAGAGATTTTAAAAATGTACATTAAAAAATATGGAACGCCAAAAACAATAATATTAGATCATGCAACTTATTTTGAAAGTGAAAAACTAGCTAAATTTAGTCAAAATCAAGAAATTAAGTTGAACTTTATTAGCATTAGGAAACCATCGTCAAATCCAGCTGAGAGATACATCAAAGAGATAAACAAGTACTTACGAATTTTATGTAATCAGGATCACTGTCAATGGGAAAATAATTTAAATCACGTAGAAAGATTCCTTAACCAAATACCTCATGGTGTTACAAATGAATGCCCAGAATATTTATTTACTGGCACAATACCCCAAAGAAATTGGATAGTGAATCGAAAATTGGAAATGGAAGATGTTTTGAATAGGGTGAATGAAAGACTGCAGAAGCAAGCTAAAAAATATATTAAAAGGATGAACCAAAAAAAATAAAAAGAAGACAGTTTTTGAAAAAGGAGAATTGGTGATTGTAAGATCATTGCAAGTTGCAAAAAGATCAGAGAATAGTTGCGCAAAATTATTGCTACCGTTTGAGGGACCTTATGTAGTAGGTAACGAAGGAGCACAAAATAGTTACCAATTATTAGACCCCATTACGGGAAATGAAAGAGGAGTTTTCAACATAGAACAGGTATATAAATATTATACTTAACTTGGAACAAATGATATTATGTTACGTGAAATTTGAATAGATATAGTAGATTTAAGAAGTTTTATAGGAATTAGGAATAATAGTTTAATTTGATTGAAGATAAATTTTAGAGATAATTATTTGAAAGATATAACTATGTTACTAAGATATTAGTATGATATTTGGCAATTTTGAAAGATAAATTATAATTATATGCAAGAATCGATTTATCATTCTTTTATTAGGGGGATTTAATACATATACTCTATCTAAATTCTAAAGAAAACATTGAAATAAAGACAAATGTACATATTTGGATGTAATACTAGTGATATACAATGTATTATAAATAATTTAAAAGATTCAATATGCAAATAAAATTTGACATTACAATTTCGAATGACAATAATGCAGAAGATACTTAATGATACATAGATTTTATAAAGATTTTAAAAAAAGAATACAGATGTCGCTGGTAGCAAAATTACAATTAGAATTAAAGAATGAAAATCTCTCTTTGTTATATGAAAACATAAATTTGTATTTTTTTTTAAAAAAGGAATTTTTTGGTAACCAAAGGAGAACAGAATTATTTATGGAAAAAGTTTAGTTAGTTGATTTTGAACTCCTCTCGAGAGAACATCTAATATGAGTTCTCTCAAATTTGCTTAATAATATAATAGTAATTGATATATTAAAATAGCATCAGATTATAATAATTAGCATGATAAGATCAGTGCGTGAATAATTCCTTAAATAATTATATTGAAATAGTGTTAGTGATTTTTCCGGGTTCTAAATTATAAATTTAGAAAAGTGGTTCCGGCGATTCTAAAAGACGTGCTTAGAATCAGAACGAGTGATCCTGATACCTAGTTGGTGAGTCCAGTCCAGATTTTATAAATTATTTTTCAAGAATTAACAGGCCTTTAAATAAAATTAAGATAGATGCATCTATATCACATTTTTGAATACTGACAAAATTAACGTTAAAGATATATAAAATTTCACCTGAAGAGAAGAGAAAATTTTTTGAATAGACAATTTTGTCGCATATAGTTATTTGACATTTATACACGTCAAGTGTAATTTTCGACGATTTGAACGTTTAGAATAAGTAGTTAATTAGGTTGTTCTTCTATTATATAGGTTGTTTTTTTAATTTTAAGGTTCGTAGAAAGTACGATTATTGTTCTTTATTATATTTTGGGAATAATAATTCATTTTCACTTGTTATCTGATGGTATATAATATATAATTTTTGATTCCAACTCACTTTGGTATTAATTCAACTCCTATTTCATTGAATTTGAAAAATTTTGGATCCTATAAAACTTTTGATATAATCAGTGACATTTAGTTAATTTTCAGTGACAGAAAAATTGTAGATGTCATTAGATAATTTAATGGTCTTAGAATATATTGAACAAGCAGTCACTATAGATTTGCAATAGTATAATTGACAATTTTGGAGTATTCTTTGGAAATTTATAAATTTAAAATTTAAATTATTAATTTTTTTTAATCTTTGAACCCTCCCTGAGGTAAGAGCGAGTAAGTCGATTTTGTAGTAATTTATCTTTCAGAATATAAAATTTCATATTCATCTGAGCCGGGCATAATAATTTGACAATTCCTGTCAAAATTTCAAATAGGTTATATTCAGTGATAAAGGTGTTTTCACATTAGTGTAGTTACTACCACGATTGTAACAACAGCATCTAATAATCCAATTTCAAATAAAATCATATAATACATAATTATAAAAACAGTAGAACATTAAATATATTATAATATATATATATATATATATATATATTTATATATATATATATATATATATAATTTGGAAAGAAATATGGTTATACATTTTTTCTACTTCCGTTACTCCGCATTTTAAACATGGGTTTGATATACACAAAACGACTCTTTAAACACTTTTCATGTTCGGTCATAATTTTGTTGTTCTGTGTCATTTGATTTGTCAGTCAGCCATCGTCCGTCATGTTATGAATATAATTAAAATATAATATAATTTTCCTTAGGTCGAAGAAAAAGTATAGTAAGCACCTCGTGTTAAAAACGTCTTTAGTCACTCGTTTCACAAGGCGTTTGTTCCGCTTCGCTCCACTCGTCCCTAATAAAACTCGTGACTAAAATAACATTTTTGACACTTGGTACTTAATATGCTATTAAGTGAAACCAAAAGCAATTAATTAAAAACCGTCAATTAGGCTAACACCTCTTAACTTGATAGGTTTGAACGATTTTCCTGCTATTGCAATCACTCCTTTTCTTTTCGGTTTCTGTGGACTGTAGGTTGCTGGTAATTGTAGGAGTTCGAAGGTTTGAAACAGCACACAATTACGAGAAATATATCAGAGTTTCGACTGCGAGTTCAACTGTACCGAACATCAATCTCGAAGTCATTAGCAAAATTGACAGTGCACGCATATTTAGAAAAGCTACATATTTTGGCCATGAGATTTCAAAAATAAAAAAAAATTTAAATTATAGAAAATAACTTAATTAAATTTAACGTAAAACGTCAACAAAAGCTATTAAAAATATGTTTTTAACTCCTTTTGCTCGACATAAAAGAAAAATGTAAACAGCTTGGGTAAGCAAAACTTTTAATTTTCGAAATATTTGTATTACTCAATCAATCTGAGTAAGTACTTACCAGAATCCAATCGTTCTTCCTCTGACACCTATACTGACCCTGAACTGAACTAGATCCAAGCAAGGGTTGCGGACTCCGCCACTTTGGCGCTGTTACGCAATCTAATAAATTCTGTAGAGGATTAATTGGATCGCGTTCGTTGTCAGTTTAAAGAAATTAACTGCCAAAGTTTGTCTTAACAAATAGGACGTGTTACTGAATGTAAAGGGCGACGACAAATATCTTTACCCGGATCGGCTAAACAGATAGATCAGGCCCTGGAAGAGGTTAATTGAAATCTGCGAAGAATTGATCCAACATAAAATAAGGCAGCTTATTTTAAGTATGGGTCGACAATGCTAGAACGTTATTCGTGCGAAAGGTGGAAACACTCGTTTTTGAGACTTTTTGTTACATTTTTTAGTTTGTTTCATGTACTGCCAATTCCTTCCAGTATTTGTATCACAGCCTGAATTCATTCTGTTTGACCATTAGTAGTAGTAGTAGTAGTAATGAAATGTGAATAATATTTTATTGATTTTTGAATATAAATTAAACTGATTTAATAAACGATGTCTTGAAATCTGAGTTTCGATCAATCCTTATATGAGTAGGTACTTACCAAGTTTTGGCCAGAGTTACCAATATCTTCATCTTCATAAATGTCTTCAACATCATTACATGTGTATATTACGGGATAAATCGAAGTTATTTCATATTCTATACCGATTGAATCCACAGGGCCTTCAATCAATATTGTTTTTATGTCAGTTACAGGAATTCGGTACACAAAAGAACAAACGTATTTGCCATTTACGTTGATCAGAAATTCAGTTTCAGTTATAACAATATCGATTTGGAATTGTCGGTTTCTTATTAATTCGAATTGTGATAAGGAAGTCACCTCTTCCACTCCCCAACGTTCTCTAATGCGGGTATTTCGTACTATATATCTGAAAAAAAATACCGAACCCATTATTTCAATTACTATTCAAACTGATGAAGAATTTCGAAATTATTTCATTGTAACATGTTCTTTTCAATGTTAGATTACTTATCATGTATTTCAAAAATAGTACAATGTATATCTAATAGTAAAAGAAATACATTTCCAACTATGTAAATTGCGGGAATGTGCTTTTACTACGAGGTACACATACTATTTTTTGTCATAAATTGTTATAAATTAAGGTATTTTTATAAATGCATAATAATTTCTGATAACTTTCTATGAAATCGTTTCCTTAACAATCACTATTTGTATTTTAACCCTTTGGCGACTATCGGGAGATTATATATATATATATTAAACTATTTTTATTTATTTAATTATATTTTATTATAATTGTTTAGATAGATATTTATTTATTTATTGAATTTGATTTTCGAGTGTGTGGCTAGCTCAGTTATTAATTAATTATATGATATTGTTCGGGAGCATGAGACTCTTTCTACCCTTCGAGTTCTCGCTTTGTTTGATATATTTTGCTTATGTAAAATAAAAAGAAACACTGTACTTTCAATGGTTGAATTTTATAACGAAATTTTTATTCAAATATTTATAAAATAGTTACGCCTATGGAATTACCAAAACATAGTCATAAATAATATCATGCACCATCCTATGCGCATGCTCAACTAAATACGTGAATATTAGATACATAAAGTTCGTTTACGTTATACTGGTGGTGATGGAGTTTGTATAAAAGAATTTATGTTTAGAAATTATCTCTCTCTCTCTCTCTCTCTCTCTCTCTCTCTCTCTCTTCTAGCCGTTTTCTATCCTTTGGATATAGGCCTCTCTCATATTTTTCCAGTTTTCCCTGTTCTGTGCCACTTGGTTCCAGTTAAGTCCGGCTGTTCTTTTGATGTCATCATACCACCTTTGCTGTGGTCTGCCGGTGCTTCTTTTCTCCCCCCAAGGTCTCCATCTTGTTATTTTTCCGCTCCAGTTGTTTTTATTTCGGGCAACATGTCCGGCCCAGTTCCATTTAAGACTGCCTATTCGCCTCACTATGTCCTCTACCTTGGTTCTATTTCTTATCCACTCATTGGTTTTATGGTCTTTAAGCGTTATTCCTATCATTTTTCGTTCTATTGATCTTTCTTTAATTTATTTAAGATTTTCTTTGTTAGGACCCATGTTTCACATCCGTAGGTTGTTACTGGGAGAATGCATTCCATGTAAACCTTGGTTTTTAGTTTGAGGGGTAGGTTGGAGTTGAAGACGTGTCGCATCTTCCCGTAGGCCGCCCATCCTAGATGTATTCTGTGGTTAATTTCAAGTTCTTGATTGGCTTTACCCAATGTTAACTCTTGACCTAGGTAGACATAAGAGTTCACCTTCTTTACCTGTTGTCCTAGCACATTTATACTCTCTAGAAATTATATACATACCAAAGATAAAATTATTCGGAAGAAATAGGTTACAAAATTATATATACAAATGGAAATATTATATGAATGGATTAAGATGCATTTTTCTTATATGATTCGAAATGACGTAAGTACAAACATTATTTTATTACAGAATAGGCCTTTTTAAATAATATTGAAATTTTGTCTATTGAATAAACTACATAAAGACCCCTTCTTTTTTTATAGATCGATCATATAGACGCAAGAATTATTATACACATGGAAATAGTCACTGAATTTATATTCGAGAGCTACTATTTTTATTATTGGCCAGTAATATTTAAAGAAACACTGACCTGATGTCTGGATTCTGGATCTATCCCGTCTGGAAACAGAATACGCCTTCCGAAGTTCAAGCTGCGTAGTTTCTTGAGAATTTTGGATATACTCACGGCAAAACTGGATACATATACATGTGAGTGTTCTTAGTTTTATATTTATTAGGAATCTATAGCTTTGATCATGAAAATTTGTGATTTTACTTGCAATTTCTGGAAAAATTGTCCATTACCTCCTCGCTATTTCGACGCCAAAGGCCAACTACCCACGCTTCTATTTGATCGTCAATTTTTTTATCAACAAATAATAGATTGTTTCTAAGCTCACTAATTTTCAATAAAGTTTTGTTTAATTTTAGTTGATCAAAATTTGTCCTGTCATTTTTACATCAATCACATTCTTTCTGGAGTTGTCGAATTATATTCACGATTGCTACACTTTATGAAGTTTTTGGAAACATATATGAATGTAAATATCCCTTGAAAATTATCTGTTTCCTTTTACAATTCAACGAATTTCAATACAACAAGTATTTTACAGATAGTGAAATTCATTGTTATATTTCTATATGACAATGTCTAGTTTTGTTTTGACATTTATGACAACTTGAAAATAATATTTATATTTATGGACATAAATTCTTTTATATAACATATATATATATATATATATATATATATATATATATATATATATATCTTTTGCTTTGGTTATTTGTACTATTTAAATTCTATAGTAGCAAATACTTCCTTAAATCCATGATCATTTTATGATTCATTGACTTCATAAATTTGATATAAATTGTGACATATAAATTACCTTTATGTCATTGATATTTTTATCTTCTAAACTTATCTAATTCTTTATACTAAATATGAACATGATTTATATTATTACTGTTTAACTAATACTTATATTAAATTAGATAACTGAAACTTGTTTAATTTCAGATGAAACAGCTGATTCCTTCATGACAAATAAACATCCATATTGGGCAGATCTAATGTTCTCCACTATACTTGTTAAGCGTTTTCAAAATTTAGACAATTATTAAGGTAATTTCTTTATTAGTGTTTTTAAATGAAACTCACGGTCTCTAGTTAATTCCACAATATAATACAAGTTATTGAAAATTCTAAAAAATTGACAATTGTTTCGATAAATCAATACCATTCTGACGATGATATTGATTTATCGAAACAATTGTCAATTTTTTAGAATTTTCAATAACTTTTATTATATTGTGGAATTAACTAGAGACCGTGAGTTTCATTTAAAAACACTAATATGAGCATATTCCACGAAGTAAGGGTCGAGACAGTCAATTTAATTTCTTTATATTTATTGTGACTTTTTTTAGTTATCGTAAACAAATGGTTAGACAAGACAAACACCGTGCTAAACAAAATATCAGATGAACAATGGCTACAGCACTTTCGAGAGTTACTTACCGAAACAAGAAAAGAATTTCTGGATGAAGAAGAACCCACTATTTTAGATGGAAACATCCAGTTAACTATTGAGCACGTAAGGGAAGCAATAAAACGAACGAAACTAAAAAAATCCCCTGGCCCCGGTGGAATATATCCTGAGTTGATCAAATACGGTCCATCAAAACTATTAGAAATGTTTCGAAGCCTCTTTCAAAGATGTCTAAATGGAGATACCATACCTAAAGAATGGAGAGAGTCTTATACATCTCCTATTCATAAAAAAGGTTCAAAAAACGATCCCAGGAATTATAGAGGAATCGCTGTAATACCAACCATAGGCAGAATATGCTCAAGAATACTAAGAAACCTAATCGAAGAGGAGATCATGGAGAAACTGCCTGAAGAGCAAGCAGGTTTTCGAGCAGGACGATCGACTGTGGATAATGCTTTCACCCTAAAAATAACCTTAGAGAAGAGAGTGCAACGAAACCGAGAGACCCATGTGGCTCTTATAGATCTAGAAAAAGCATATGACAGCGTACCCGTCTCAAGACTATGTAAGGAGATGGAAAACTTGGAGATCAATAAAATTTTGATTCGGGCCACACAGAACTATTATCAGAATAACTCCACAAAAATTAAAATAGGAAATAAGATAACCACGTCTTTCAATACAACAAAAGGATTAAGACAAGGCTGTTGTTTATCTCCTACACTTTTTAAAATCTATCTAGATAGAGCTCTTGTGAAATGGGTAAAAAAATGTAAAACCATGGGCCTAAATATAGGAGATGACACATTATTTACGTTGTTCTTCGCAGATGACCAGATAGTAATAGCTGAAGACGAAGATGATCTCAATTACATGGTCAGAAAACTAAAAGAAGAGTACGAGATGGCAGGCCTTCAGATGAACCTCGCGAAATGCGAATACCTCATAGTAGGCAATGAAGAGATAAACGATCTAATCCTGGACACCGACACAATAAAAGGAGTTAAGCATAGTAAGTACCTTGGAATAATATTCAATAAAAAAGGGAATAGTGAAAACGAAATCCAAGAAAGAATCAATAAAGGTAGGGCAATAACAAGAACGCTGAACTCTCTTCTCTGGAATAGAAAAATTACAATAGCCACAAAGAAGCATATATATAATAGCCTAGTCCAAAGTGTAACCCTTTACGGTTCGGAAATATGGGATGTTACCAAGGTCAACAAAAATAAAATCATGGCAACCGAAATGGATTTCTCAAACAGCTGATGTTCTTTAATATATAAGATATATGGTTCAATATATATATATATATATATATATATATATATATATATATATATATGTTTTTAAATAAAACCCACGGTCTCTAGTTAATTCCACAATATAATAAAAGTTATTGAAAATTCTAAAAAATTGACAATTGTTTCGATAAATCAATATCATTCCTCAACAACAACAAGTAAATTGAAATATGAATAGAAATTTGAGTGAAGTAGAAATATTCCTAAAAGTTTTTCCAAAAAGCATTATACTGTATATTGCTCACTGTACAAATTTACGTTTACAACAGCTTGAAAAGGACTCTAAGACAGCTATGTTCGAGATGCAGAGGTCAAATTTATATTTTCGGCTTTTGAGGGGTCAGATTTCGAGCAACATATTTTTTCGAGTATGGGAGGTTGGTTCTCGAGGTTCGACTTAAGAGGTTCTACTGAATAAATAAATATGTTCCATTAACCTGTACATAAATATGTATGTTCGTACCTATACAGTTCCTCAAACGGGCTTAACGAACCCCCATGTCTCCAATTAGTTCGGATAATGAATGCTTTACTGTATATAATTTGACACAGCAGCGCCAATAAAAAATTGTTTGACTACCACTAATCTCTATAGCACATTCAAAATATCATTCATACTATACTTATTAGCCAAAACAGCATGGTACTTACTATGCTGACAACACTAGTAAATAAGTTTAAGTAACCATGTGCAGGAAATCATACTATTTAAAGAAATAATCAAAATAGATATATTGCTAATATCTGAAAGTAATTCCACAGTCGTCAAAATCCCATATTATAATACTTATTTCTCAAATAATCCCGATGGAGCCTGCACATGTAGGAACAGCACTTATCATCAAATCATCACTTAAACATCATGTTCTAAAACCATATACAACTAATAAAATACAGTGTACAAGCGTAGAACTCAAAATGGTCAACAGACCAATAACAATTGCTTCAGTATATAGTCCACCTCGACACAATGTATGTCATGAAGAATATAATGAAGTATTCACTGAATTCATTACGAACTTTCTAACAACAGGTGATTGGAATGCAAAGCATACCACATGGGGGTCTAGATTAATCACATAAAAGGAAGACACCTATTATAAAGTTTCAACAAAATCAAATATATATTTTGTCAACAGGTGAGCCAACTTACTGGCCAACAGTCTTAAATAAAATCCCCGACTCACTAGACTTCGCACTAACTAAAGGTATATCCGATATTGAATCCAGTTCTGATTTAAGCTCGGATCACAGTCCTATCATCATAACTATGAGTACCAGATCAATTTGGAAAACAGCACCACCGAGGTTATGTAACAACAAAACATACTGGGAAAAATTCGAACAACAAGTTAACGCAAACATTAAATTAGACTGGCGGCTAAAAACTAAACACGAAATTGAAAAATCAGTTCTGCACATAACAACTGTGATTCAAGAAGCTGCTTGGCATGCCACACCAACTAACCATAAAACATTAAATTTTAAATATAATATTTCTCTCCATATAAAAGAACTTGTTATTGAAAAGCGTATATCACGGCAGAGATGGCAAAATAGTAGAAACCCAATAGACAAAACAAATCTTAATAATTTTACTCGAAACCTTAGTAGAGCTATTCGAGAAGCGAGAAATGAATTCTTTTAGATATACTTAATTTGTCCCCTGAAGATCATTCCACAAGGAGTGGAAAGTAACGAAGAAATTGAAAAAACCTATGGTAGCTGTTCCACCGATAAGAAAAACTGATGGTACTTGTGCTCGATCTAATTCTGAAAGGGCCAACACTTTCGCTGAATTCCTACAGTACTTTATATCCCGCATGGAATTGATATTGAAGACGATGCTATAGAAGCATCATGTCAATTGTCACCTCCATTAAAAATATTTTCCCCTCCTGAAGTACACAAAAAAATATAATACCTTAAGTCACATAAAGCTCCCGGATTCGACCTCATAGTTGCCAAGAAAAGCATTGAAGACCTTATTCCTAACTATCAATTTAGGTTTAGAAAAGAACACTCAACAATTCGGCAGTGCCACAGAATAGTAAATCAAATTACAAAAAAGCTTTGAAATTAGGAAAATGTGTAATGCAATGTTCCTCGACGTTCAACAAACCTTCGATAGGGTATGGCACAAAGGTCTCCTCTACAAAATCAAGCAAAATCGCCCTGATCAACTATACCTCATTTTAAAATCCTATTTAGAAGACAGGCGCTTTCAAGTGAATTATGAAGATGAACTCCCAACTTACCATCAACTCTGGAGTACCTCAAGGTAGTGTCCTGGGACCCTTCTAATTTTTGCTATTTACAGATGATATGCCAATAACTCATCTGACCCTCTAGCAAGTTACAAAACCATCTAAACCTTCTGCAGACCTGGCTAAAAAAGTGGAAAATACAAGTAAATGCAAATAAATCCTGCCAAATTACTTTCACTACAAAAAGAAATATCTGTCCTCAAGTTAACATTAAAAAGCTGCCAGTGGTTAGTTGCCGGATGGATTGAGTAGCTTGGTAACGCCACTGCCAGTCCCAAGCCCGAACAAAAGAAGAGGGTTCCTAGGTCAGGCTAGCAACCTACCTAGGGGAAAAACACAAAGCTCGTAGAACCGAAACTTTGCCTCGGAACATGATTGGATTGAAGGTGACGACCCATGCTGGAAAAGGATTAAGAATTGGAAAAAAGGGACAATATACGATTTGCAACCTGGAACATAAGGTCCTTCAATAGTAAAGATCAAGAATTAGTAATATAATTAAACGATCATAAAATTGACATATGCGCACAACAGGAAACAAAAAAGATGGGAAAAGGTCAGAGAGAATACGGGGATTACTTCTTGATATATAGTGGACTGGGTAAAAACGAACGTGTAAAAGAAGGAGTAGCAATTGCTCTATACAAAAAATACAAGGACAACATAAAGGGATGCCAGTACATATCTTCAAGAATATTGGTTATACAATTAAACACAGGGAACCAGGAACTGCTCCTAATTTCGGCGTATGCATCAGAGGAGAGCAAAATAAAGCTAGAAAGGGAACAGTTTTATGATCAACTCCAGAATGTCATCGTGTCGATACCACGGAAAACCAATGATAATGCTAGGAGATTTTAATGCTCGTGTTGGCAAAGATACACTGTCGGAAATTAAACAGCGGTTCAACGAAGAAGTATTGAACCACAATGGAGAACTTTTAGTTAGCATCTGTGCACTTAATGAGTTACGCATCAATAACACCTTTTTTTATCACAAGCCACAATACAAATATACTTTCGGTAACACGCGAGGACAGAAATCAATGACTGATTATATAATAACTAATAGAAATTTGCAACCACACCAGATACTGGACTCTTAATTCAGCTAACATCGGTAGCGACCACAAATTGGTATTTGGAAAGATTAAACTGAAATTAAAACTTTGTAAAAGCACAAAATCTAGCACAGTTGTGGAGAAGATATGCGTGGAATCATTGTATGATGAATTAACCTGGAAATTATATCAAAGACACGTCTCACGGAAAAATTAGAGAAGGAACCAATAGATGAGACAGATGACATTAACAACAGCTGTGTGAAATTGAGACGAAATATTAGAAAGCCAGCAACTGAAGCACTGGGAACAGGAAAGATAAAACAAGGAAAGACAGGTCCCAGCAGGACGCCCTGGTTCTGTGAAGAAATCAAAGAGCAATGTGAGAGGAAAAGAAGATGTTACCCATAAAAGTGTGGGCATTACCCGGAAGAAACCTAAGGGCGGGAAGTCTTGCCAGGTTGTATGTGATATTTGGAGAAGCAATTTTGACCTGATCACGGATCTAATTACTTAACTAGTTTGGATGTAAATACTAAAAAGATAATAAAAGTATAATAAATTGTTGGACGCCAGTTACTTTCTCAAAAGTAAGAAAATCCCATATAACACATTTTTGTGAACCTGAAATTTTTGGTTTGGTGTCGTGAAAGTAAAGTGGGAATAATTACTATTTACAGTTTAATGATTGTACAAAATTTACAAAGTTTACAAAGGTTAAGAGCTGATAGAATTTTTTTCTTTTCAGTTATATAAAATTTAAATACTTTATAATAGTGTGGAGTGAGGATATCAGAAGAGCATGTAAAATTGATAATATCAGTGAATGAATCCTGCAAAGAAAGAGAGAATGGAATGAGCATATTAAACGCATGACACTAGACAGATTGGTAAGGATAACAAGGGATAAGTCACCAATGGGACGGAGGAACATCGGAAGACCCCGCAAACGATGGAGTGACAATCTTACAGTGGACTAAAGAGAGAACAAAGGGACGAAGAAAAACAAGCAAATTTTGCTTACATATAAGAAAGAAGAAGAAGTTAACATTAACAACACTCATATAGCTATAAAGAATGAAGTCAAATACCTTGGTCTCCACTTGGATCAGAAATTGGCGTGGTGCACACACATTAAAACCAAAAGAAAACAATTGGATTTAAAAGTCAAAAATATGTATTGGCTAATCAATAAAAAATCGCAGCTGTCACTAGAAAATATAATTTTTATTTATAAAACTATATTAACACCAATTTGGACATATGGCAATGAACTGTGGGGGTGTAGCAAGCCATCGAATACTAAAATTTCACAGTCCTTCCAATCCAAAACTCTTCGAATGCACCATGATATGTATCAAATCGAACTATCCATAACGATCTAAGTATTCCATATATCGGCGATTCCATCAGAACCCATTCAAATCAATATAGAAATAGATGTACAGATCACGACAACGAACTAATCAACGTCGTATTCAACTCACCATTTGAGGACAGAAGATTGAAAAGAATCTGACCAGAAGACTTCACTGGGTGGTACCTAACTCATGCCTTCTATCTATGACAAATCATTTACTTATTACTCTATTTTTTTGTAGTAGATTGTAAATTAGCAGGAAATAATAAAAAATACTACACAAATGAATGGATAGTATCGCTGCTCATCAAAAACTGATCAAGTGACAACGCGATGTTGCCGCATATCAAATCGTGGGTGTAGGAAATTTCTCACGACACATTTTTCGAAAATTAGTCTCAAATATTCCTCAACAAACGACGGCACTGACAGATTTTTCTTGCAAGAAAAAATTATACAAGATATGAAGTTTTCTTTATTTAAGTTCAGTTAAACTTTTTATTCTAAATAATACTATTACCGGCAGAAATAACCCAGTCAAACGAGACTTTCAATTTCTATTATTTCTCTTAAACCTACGGTTAAGCTCTATTTTTTCATGTATTCGAAATAGAAGGGTCTATATTCTTAACCTTACTTTATTTTGAATAACTAAACTTTATATTTAAGATTGAGTATATTATTAAATTATTATACTCACGAATTCATCTTTTTATGTAACGGGGCAAAAAGTATAGAAATGCTTTTATGCGGGTACAGAGTTAAAATGAATAAAAGTTTAAATTGCGTTTCAACAAAAGTACAAATACATTTTCCGTTTATTGCTACATCGATAAAACTTTCATCTACAAATATTATTTTTTTTTGTCATATTTTCGGCAAATAAAGTTCTAACTTGGTCACTGAAGTTACATCTTCATCTCCCTCGAGATATAAAATGGTGTTTTTATTCGAGAATTGCACCCTACGAAGGTATCTTCGAAAAAAATGTTATTGTGCTGAATGCCGGAATATAGATCCATGAAAACAAAAGAAAAATTCGATTAAAACTTTTCCGTTTGAATTGAGTTTTTGTTAAAAAAATATTTTTGACATTATCGAGTGTCTAGTGTTCATAACAGGGTCGACCTACGAAAGGTATCTCCAGAATATCAAATATCCATTACAATATGTATGCTTAATGGGGCTAAGATGAGACCTAAAAGATCTATTGCGACCCGTTCTCTACTCAGTTTCCGAGAACTGTCTCTAAAACTAGTAGTTCTTTTGTTCCTGATCCTTTGATTTTAGTATATCCATCGGCTTCGGTTTTGTGATGATGCCAAAAAGACATTATTAGGTTTTAGTAAACATTATTTAAGAAAAGACATTATTAGATTCTAGTAGACATTAATTTCAAATGGTAATGGTAAAATGGATGGTAAAATGGAGTCTGCCCTGTACATCGCCACCACATGGCGATCCTGCAAACTAAATGGTGAATGGTAAATATTACTGCAAACTAAATGGTAAATATTCCTGCGAACAAATGGTCAATAATACTGCAAACTAAATGGAAAATGGTAAATAATCCTGCGAATTGATGGTAATTCAAACGAGTGAAGGTATATGGTCTTTTATTTAAATTTTGGACCCTAGAGAAGCAAAACTATGGGTGGTGCACCTACTAAACAATAGGTAGAAGAAACAAACAAACAGGGAAAATGGGTTTTGAAAAAGGAAACTCCTAAAAATACAGATATTCACTTTGAAGTAATTAATAGTATAATAATTCTTTATAATAATTTTGCTAGAATAATAGGTAAAAATTGGAAAAACTTAAGTTCAGTACAACAAGAAAGTTGTAAAAATTATTCAGATAAGATTAGAGATAAAACTGCTAGGGCATTTCAAGCGCTGAGTTGTATTGTTAAAATACCTACCTCTATATTCGAGGAGATCGATACGGATGTATTACAAGCAATATGCAAACAATTGAAAATGGCGAAAAGTATGAATGATTTTTTTAATTTCGCGAGTAAGGTCTTACCTACTGAATTCAACGGAGAAGCAAGCAAGTTACAATCATTTTTAGACTTTAGATTTGTTACAAATAAACGCGACGGGTAATGAAGAAAAAGCGATTTTACTAATTAAGACAAGACTGACGGGAAAAGCTAGAAGCTTGATCACGACGGAAAGCTCTATCATAGAAATTAGGAATAAACTAAAATCAGGAATAAGAGGAGATAACCCAAGCCTTCTCTTAGCGAAACTTAATAAAGTGAGGCAAAATGGGAAGGACATAACGCAATACGCGACGGAAATAGAGAAATTGGCAGAGAAGCTACGGGCAGCATACGTGTCAGAAGGGATGCCAGAACGTCTAGCTGAAAAATACACCAAAGAAGCAACCATTAAGGCAGTAACGATGAATGCCACAGCGGACGCAACAAAAACGATCATAGCAGCGGGAAGCTTTGAAACCATGCAAGAAATATTATCTAAGCTAGTATCAGTAGAAGGCATAGTAAGTCAACAACAAGTTTTACACATGAAGAACAATAGGAATTTCTTCAGGAAATCAGATTTTGACTTAAGGAACAATCATAGGAGGGGAAATAACAAAGGATTTCACAACGGCAACCCCTCAGGAAGGACATTCAGACAGTATAATCAAGGAAAAGGTTATGGCAGATACGCAGATTTCAATAAGGAGAGGAAATTCAAGAGGAACAGTAATTACAATAATCACAATAACGAAAGAATATGCAAGATAGAAGATAAAATTGAAGAAATGGGCCGACAAATAGCACAGTTAAAGAAAGAAAACTACGAATTAAGGATGGAAAATATGGAACTCAAAGAAAAAACAGAATTTTTGCAAGGAAACATGACACAGATCCATAAAATGTTAGAGAGAAGAATTTGATAATACATGGTATAGAAGAAGGCAATGAAGAGGATGAGGAACAACTATAAAATAAACTAGAATATGAATGAAAAAGGTTAATAACACAGTAGATGTTGAATCAGATATTTTGAAATGTAAAAGATTAGGAAATAAAAACAGTAGCAAAAATAGGCCAGTACTAATAATGATGAAAGACGTGAATAAGAAAGTAGATACGTAGAACGAAGATATGTATTGATGAGGATTACCCAAAAGATATACTGGAACAGAAAAAACAACTAATAACACCACCACAGTTTGGGTAAATTTTCCTGTTCTATCCACTGTGTTCCCAGGTGTTGAGACCTGAGATTTTATAATGCCTCGCACTCAGCAAGTACGTGAATGGATTTTCCTCCTCTATCGCACAGAATCTGCAGCCATCTCCACCAGTTTGAGTTTTTTTATGTGTCCATTCAGACGACAATGTCCTATTAGGACCCCTGTTAAAACTCTTAGTGCATACTTGCTCTGGTTAGTGCATTCTTCCCATCTCTTCTGGTCATAGCTTCCCAGTAGTATATTCACTTGTCTTTGTCCTACTATGTTGTTCCAGTAGTCCAATCTTCTCCTTGTTTCTTTTTTCTTCAATTCTTCTAATATTTTGTCGGTGCTGATTCTATAAAAGGGTTCTCATCCCCAGAAGGATGTTTTTGACCCTTTAATAGTTCATCATCTATCTCGTTCCCTTCTATTCCAGTATGCCCTGGTACCCACAGCAGGGTAACCATGTAATTCGTACCTAGTTCATAGAGTATGACTAAGTATTCCCAAACTATTTTAGAACTGATTACAGAAGAGCTCAGCTCTTTTATGGCTGCCTGGCTATCCGAGATTACTTTTTTCTGCCTTCTATATTTCTTTTTGATGTTGAACTAGACGCGTCTCCCAATGGCGTAAATTCATGCTTGGGGCTTTTTCCCAAACTTACATAGTGTTTTGTTCCAGGCCCATATACTCCTATCCCAGTTCTTTCCTTTGTTTTTGAACAATCTGTGTACCAACCAATGGTATTCTCACCTTGTTCCATTACAATATACACAAAAGACAATTTCTGATTGAACAAGTAAAGTCTTCGGCACTTGTGATGTGAATATAGAATCAACTCTTTTCTATTGAGCACTTCCTGTGGTTTTTTTTTTACTTAGACGTTGTCAATTTTATGGAATTGTATAATAAAATGCTATTCATTGGTGACTTCAATTATAAACATCCTTTATTCTCAGTATCTGAGAGCAAACTATAATTGAAACATTTTATTGACTGCCTACCCGGGAAAATAAGTACGTAATTTCAACATCTAACACATTACTCGCTTTCAACGTTTCAACCCAACTCCCAGCACCTTAGACAAAGCATAGGTAAGAATATAATTGAACAAATAAAAAAAATCAGATCTCTATTGACGAGTAAATAAAAATTAAGTAATACTCGAAACAGAAAACAAATTCAAATATGTAAACAAATCAAAAATTCCATACTTTTCAACAAAGTCAAATGTAGCTTTCGAATTTAAAGTGTGCAGCGGTAAAATAAACAAATTACGAAGCCAACTTTGACCCTCTCGAGCTTCATTCCTTGGACACATATTGTCCACCGTGAATTTTGGACGTAAAAAGACAGCTACTGAATTGTTGACAAGGTAGTCTGGTCATAAAATACCATCAAGCAGCAGCTTAATTATCTATTAGCTAGTACCTTCGAAAACTAGATTCGACATAACGTTTATTAGAAGATAAGTAGATGGTGAATAGTCGTTTATGAATGGTTAATAGGAGTTAAGCGGAATATGTGGTCCAGAGGAAATACTTACCAACTGATATACCGAAAATCAACAAGGAACAAAATATACGATAAAAATCATTCATTTCTTTCCCTAAAACTACAGACGTAACGAGTTGCAATGATCATCGGACAATAAGCATGATGAGTCGGGTTTTTAAAAGATTTTTAAAAGGTACGCGGCCTTGGTACAAGAGAAGCATTTCTTGGCATCTAGGTTTTAAGTCAGCAATGTATAGATTTGAACTGAGATCTGTTCAGGAGCTTTATTGAGAATGCGTTCGGCAGAGTAAGTAGTAGTACTGCCAAAACGATTCTAATGGCGAAATACTAGCTGACTGGGCTGGAGACCAAAGTCTGTACCTGGTATTCAACGCCAAAGACAGGAGCTTTCAAATCTGCGGTGTGGGGTAGAGAATATAATCGTGATCTCACTTTTGTAACATCAAATCAGAATGGTCGACCCATCGCAACCTCTAAGAAGGTCCTTAAGAATTTCCCCAAAATCCGACCAATATTAAACGAAAGGGGCATTCAAATTCCAATCATATAATCATTCCGCAGGCCCAGAAGGAACTTTAAGTATTTTAAATGAAACTTACTGTTTCTAGTTAACTCCACAGTTTATTGAAAAATGTTAAAAATTCTAAAAAATTGACAATTGTTTCGATATTACCTACTAAATATCATCGTCAGAATGACAGAAGTTACATTTCATTTGATGCCTACCTAATGTTTAATTATTTTTGGCTAGTCCAAGAAGTGACCTATCTTGTGATTGACCTAATATATGTTAATAGAAAAAAGAGGATATGATATTACGAATAATAAAGCTTAGATATTATTAGCACTATGGGGATATCCTGGATATCATTTTTCCCAATTAAGATCAGTATAACTGTGCAATGATATAGAAAACCAGTAAAACTACATCTGCTGATCTTTACAATTATCACTTAAGAAGACAGTTTAGAAGTAGAGAACACCCTAGATTTATCTGTTCATTGAGGACTTCATATTGTGAGTTTCTTAAGTGTCTCCTAATTTCCAATTCTTCAAGGAAATCCCGTTCTTGTTTCTTATCACAAATATGTAGTACTTCTAGTTCTGTGTTAGGTGTCAATGAATGATTTGTGTCAAGTAGATGTCTAGCGTAGTGGGATTTATCTGGTTGTTTTAACCTGTATGCTCGTAAGTGTTCACTATATCGATTTTCAAAATTTCTAAGGGTCTGACCCAAATAGACAGCATTACATTCTGGACATTTAAGTTTAAATATACCAGATTTCTTCAATGGTTATATTTTGTTTTTACATTTAACAATTTTGTACTTGTGTAACTTTCCGTTTTAAAAGAAATCGTTGTATTTGTTGCTGAAGATATTATCTTTGAAATATTATTAGAAATATTTCCTGCATATGTAATGGTTTTATAAGTTTTATTTCTTTAGTTTGTTTAGGAAATATTAGTTGTAATGCCACTTTTTCCTCTCTCTTACTAATTAGTTTATTTATCATATGTAATGGATATTCGTTGGATGTTGCTATTTGTTTAATTGTGTTAATCTCTCTATCAAAATTACATTGGTTCATAGGAACTGAAAATGCTCTATGTATCATTGAATTATATGCCGCTAGTTCATGGGATATGGGATGATTGGAACAGTATGGAATAGTCACATCAGTGTGTGTTCGTTATCGGTGAATCGAATACAAGTACATTATTGACTCTTTGAATTTTTAAATCAAGAAAATTGATTGAACTATTTTCTTCAACTTCTAATCTACATTTAATTTTTGGGTAAAAATTTTAATGTGGTTGAAAAATATATCTAATTGTCGTTCACTACCCATAAAACAAGCTAATATGTCATCTACATATCTATACCAAAATAAAACATTTTTTGAAATATTACTTTCAAAGATTTTTCTTTCTAAACTGTCCATAAAAATGTTTGCCAAAATTGGCGATATAGGGCATCCCATTGGTAAACCTTCATTTTGAATATATATCTTATTGTCAAAAGTGAAATAATTCTGATTAATACATACATCAAATAAATTAAATATATCTGATATTTTTCCTGGATTAATATTTTTATCTTCTAGTAACTTTCTTACAAGTATTAGACATTATTTAGGAGGAATTTCAGTGAACATATTGGTAACATCAAATGAAATAAGCTTAGCTGCAAGTTGAATGCTTTTAATTCTTTGATCAGGTCCATCGAATTTCTAACTGAATATTTAGATGTATATTCGTAACTATTACGTATATAGTTAAATTTCTTTGCCAATATATTGTTGGGAGTATTAACATAAGAAACTACAGGTCTAATTGGTTTCGTTATTTTATGTAATTGTGGAGAATGAGAATTCTTATTTATGATGGACCTCTTTTCGTAATCACTGAAAAGATAATTTTAATTATTAACATTATCTCTAACATCATTAGAAAACTTTTTTGTTGGCTCTGCTGTAAGAACTTTTACATCGCTAAATTCTATAAAGTTATATATCTTTGAATTATAATCATTAGTTGTCAATATGACAGTAGCGTTCCTCTTGTCAGATTTTGTAACTGTTAGGTTATCATCTTCTACTTTCTTTTGTATTGAATTTAAAACTGAAATGCCATTTTCTGTTTGACGTTTAACTTTTGAAGGTTCAATATTTTTGATTAAATTGGCAATTTTTAATTTCTCATAAAGAAAATTATTTGAATTAGAGTTTAAAGAATTTCTGACTCTGTAGCTATTATTTCTTTAATATTATTCGTAAATTTTGGTGGTTTGCTGTACTTTAAACCTTTAATTAATAATTCTATTTCAGTATCTGTAAAATTAGTGTCTGAAAGGTTTTCATATCGTGGTGCAAAGTGTGTTGGTATGTAATTACTTACAGTTTCATGACGTTTATAGTATTGAACTCTATGTTGTGTGTGTATGTGTGTGTTCAAGTTTCTGCAGCTTTTGTTCTTGTTTCTTAAATTTCTTGTGCTTCATCGTGCTAACACTTTCTCTGATTTTGTCATCTAAACAGTCAAATTCTACTGGATGTAGTTGATGAGTTTTATGTAGTTGTCTAAGGAGTCCCTTATTCTAAACCATTTCTTACATTCTTCTTTAAGCCTTAGGGTTAATAATATCCAAGCTTTAATATTTGCAATATTATACCTTCTTTTTTTATTAACATATATCATATATCACAAGATAGGTCACTTCTTGGACTAGCCAAAAATAATTAAACATCTGGTAGGCATCAAATGAAATGTATCTTCTGTCATTCCGACGATGATATTCAAGTAATATCGAAACAATTGTCAATTTTTTAGAATTTTTAACATTTTCAATAATCTGTGGAGTTAACTAGAAACAGTAAGTTTCATTTAAAAGACTAATATGAGTAGATTCCACAAAGTAACGGTTGAGACAGCTACCTTTAAAAAAGCTAATTGGCAGCTCTTCAAATCTGAGTTTGACAGCTGTCTCAGATGGATCACCGCTAAACAGAAAAACTATCATAGATTTGTTGGCTCTATTAAATACGGGCTGGAGCGACGAAAACGAATCGTTATATAAAAACTTTCTCAAGAGCGGTGACCCAGAGATATTAGATGAATTACTGCACTCTCTCGATGCTGCGCGTAGGGAAAAATGGTCTGAAATGACTGAAAACCTTGACTTCCAGCACTCAAGTAGAAAACCTTGGTGCCTACTTAGAAAATTAGGTACTGCCAATCCCGTAACATGTGAAGCCCCAGAAGTATCACCAAATTAATTTGCAAACCGTCTCGTGGCCCTATTAAGAGCCCCTAGGGATGTTTCACACACTAAAATCACAAAGTGTGGACTAAGGAAACTGAGGAATAGTATCTCTAACGAGTGCCACCTTTCAAGTCCATTTACCCCCGAGGAGGATGCGCTGAAAACTACTAAAACTGGCTCCTGGTTTTGACGGAATACACAATGAGTTGCAGAACACAGGCCGAGCAGCCAAAAAATACTTAATACAGACATTCTTCCAAAGGTATTCAAAAAGGCCAAAATCATAGCTATATTAAAACCAGGAAAACCAAAGGATAAAGCAGAGTATTATAGACCAGTATCCCTCCTGAGCTCTTGTTATAAACTCCTTGAGAGATTAATCCTGGAAAGAATAGCAGATAAAATGAACGAAAACATCCCCGTCGAGCAAGCAGGATTCCGACCTGGACGTAGCTGCACAAACCAGGTTTTAAGCCATACCACGTTCATAGAGGCAAGTTTCCAGGACCATAACAAAACATCAGCTTATTTATTTTTTTCTTACTGCGGCATACGACATGATTTGGAGGAATAGGCTGATTTATAAATTCCTGTGAATAATTCCCAGCATAGACCTGGCTTACCTCCTAAAACATGCTTAGTAATAAAGTATTTCAAGTGATAATGGGTGCCCAACCAACCAAGCAGAGTAAAAAGCCGTATATCGGCCTACCGGAACAACTACTAAACGCCCTGGCGTAGCGTCAGGGAAGTACCCCCTCAAAAGGAGCCTCCAGGAAACCGAACGCCCTCCTGGAGTAACTAGCCTTGCTGCAGCATGCGGGGCTCTCCCGCTAGTGGACCAATCCCTTCCCTAGCTTCTCATGGGACCAAAAGGAACACACTTGAGAAAACCGGTAGGGGTGACAACCCCATCGAAAGCACTACTTGCGTCATCCTCCTGCAGCTGTCGGAGCAGAATCCACTGCGCCTTCTGGAAAACTAAACAGACGTTTTGCTAAGGTACTCTCTAAAAGTAAGCGCGTCCGATCTGAGGATAGTACTCCCAGAAAGGACACCAAAATGTCCCGTGTAGACGCAGGGCCTGAACGATCTTTCAAAGCTATGGTAGAAAGTGTCCCGGTTGGAATAATCCATCCGGAATACCCAAATGCCTAGTTCAATTACAGGCTATGGAGCTCGCAATTATGCGGGGTGTGGAGCGTCACCCTGAGGACGGACCGCAAACCCATTTCCTAGGATGTACGGTACGACTAGGCTGCTTCTGCTGGACTGTGCTGACATTAGTACGGTCGTATGGCTGGAGCAGTTCCTGGACAAAATCATCGTGGGAGAACACGAAATTGCGTCTACTTCAGTGGGACGAACATCCCAAGCCCAATGTGTACGTTGTGTACATCCCAGATGATGTAAATTCAAACGCACTTGCGTGGGATCAGAACAAAAAGCGTCTCAGGACGATAAACCACGGTCTACGCACCGGAGAATGGACTTGTCTACACCGGATGGCAACAGGATCGACAGGACATACCTGGACGCTGTCGGTAGACGAAGTTTCACTGGGGGTGTTGGAAGAAATAAACTTCCGTCCCTACTGCGGCTTTGGGCAGGTGCAGCTCCGGCACAGGGATCGTGCAAGAACCGCGGAAAACGTCTCCTCCAAAAGCTCCCAAACGGGCGTATGTTCCTTCGGATCGCACCAAAAGACCGCGAAGACCGGGAAATGTCCAAATAAGACTTCCACAGTCGGGGCCGTCGAGAAGGACGATCGAGAAAAACAGCATCATGCCCAAGTCCAAAAAGCCCAGCAAAAAGGGTGGCCCTGCACGAAAAGGTAAGGGCAAACAGAAGTAGGGAAAATACCCCTGCCAATAACCTTAAAGGCGTTAAATGTGTTGCAACAATATCTAACGAAACCGAATGTTCAAAGTAGTACGCGCGGAGTATAGAGCAATTACCGATCCAGACGATGATGCAACGACGTCAAACTCCACGGTTTCAATGGCGAAAAAAAGGAAGTACGATGAATCATATATCAGTTTCGGATATGTTGATTCCAACGGTTTACCTCTCTGCATGTTATGTAGTAAACTGCTTCCTAATAGTTCCATGGCACCTGCCAAGATGTACCGACATTTGGAAACCGTACGCCCCGATGATGAGCCTTACCTTTCTAATAGTGCAAAATGTAGGAAAATATGAGCCTTACCTTTCTAATAGTGCAAAATGTAGGAAAATATGCAGAGAAAAATTAACAACGATGCTAGACTCAAAATTTTTCAAACATAATATAGGCTTGATTCATAAGAACGGAAAAGGTATTTTATACATAGTAACAAAGAAATGGACAACCAAGGAAATTCCAAATGCCAATAGACGATAAATTCCTTTTTGCCTACCAGTGAAGGAAAAACAGAAATTTTTAAGACTATGTTTGTAAATACTTTGGGTATACGCAAAGGAGTAGTGGATATTCCAATGCAGAATCGAAGCGAAGAAAACATTAGTGTAGCTGATCAAAGCTAAGTCCGAAGAAAGCCACACCTCATGAGACTTTACAAGGTGTAAGGGACCATATTGAAAGGTTTCCCGTCATGACCGTCATTACTCAAAGTAAATATTTAGCGTCCGATCTTAATATTACTATAATGTAAATATTGTATAAAGAGCATTGGATAAAAAAATATTTACCATTCGTAAGTTCGTCAATGTACAAAAAGATATTTTATGAAGAATATAACATCGCTTTTTACCGTCCGAGAAAAGACCAGTGCCGCATATGTATGGGTTACAATATACCCGGTAGTATCAAAACAGAAATTATAGGAGCTAATCATAAAACATGCCGTGCTACCAAATATAGGATCAGGGAGGAAAATAAGTCTGACAAGAAGTTAGCTGAAACCTGCAACAAAAATATGTTTTGTTGCAATTTTCACCTCCACCAAGTTCAGATAGTCTCTAATGACCCGTCGAACAATTTTGTTTGTAAACAAGGGGACTGCTACATGTGGAATGAAGTTGAAGGTAAACATGGGAGTTGTGAAACAGCTAGTTGCCCTACACCTATTTCAAATCACTACCTGAAAATATTAAACACGTTATTTGCTATAGTGATAGATGTGGAGGCCAAAATATCAACAAATATGTGGCAGCTATGGGTTTAACTGCAATGCAGGAAATTCCACACTTGCAAACCATCGAACTAAAATTTCTTGCAATTGGTTCACTATGTTGGACATAATCAAATTCTTGACTGGAAAACTTACGCAGACCGAAAATCAATATGTACAACAGAAGATGTAACCGATAACCGATGGCAAAAAATGTGCTGGTTAAACTTTTCAAAATGTACACCATTTATTATTCACTTTAAAGAAGGTTTTCATGAGGAGTTTAGTCCACTAATCGTAAAACACGCATATCTCCTGCAAACGACAACTAGAGCCTTTGTAACAAAGTCAACTACCTCTTAAAGAATAAAAATATGACGACCTTATGTCTCTTTTCAAAATGAATCTTCCGGCACTCCCTAGCGAGTATAAAACATTTTATCAGAATCTCCCATTCCATGGAGACTAACGAAAAAGGCCTCAAAATACGGAAGCTTCCGAAAGTGATGTCACTGATATTGATATTTAAGTCGTGTTAAGTAGTGGAATACTATTTTGATTTATTTGAACCATTCTTGTTAATTTTTTATTCCCAATAAAGGTGTATTTAGTAAGTGATTCGCGTTTAATTGCTAGTGCTTATAAATAGATAACTTTACTTTTTTGCGACTAGAATTTCAGCAACAACTAGATATCTCAATTTTTTGATCAAATTCTGCAAATACAGTGTGACCCATTTTAAATGGAACCACCACTGTAAAATAGGCATTTTTCAATTAATCTCCAAAAAAAAGGTTGTGATATTAAGGATCAAAAACTGTATCTTTATACAAATTTCCATAATTTTAGTTTGATTTCCAAGGCGCTCTATGTTTTTTTTCTTTGTACAAAAACGGAAAAAGCTTAGTAGACTATTTTTGTTTTCAAATTTGACTACACCACTGAATTTGTAGTCGTCAGAAATAAAAACCATCAAAATTTCATGAATGAGTATTGGTTAGCAACGAAGTTGCAATAACTTTAAATTTGGAAACAAAGTATTTGATTATAAACGATGAGATAAAACAATATAATTTGTTTAAAACTTCATTTATTTGAACTAATGTTGAATTTAAACTGGTTGACGCGTTTCACTAACACAGTAGCTTTGTCAAAACGAATGAAGGTATTATATAAAAATATTTTAATATATACAGTGCATAACTACAGAATTCTATTTAATAATGTTGACAAAGGTATTGAAAGAAATTATCTAGAAATTCATTCACTACAAAGCTATCTTCTAGGTAAACAGGTTTAATAAAGGAGAGTGATTGATATTTATTTGGTCGTTAAGAAGATTTCCTGAATATTTATTTTTGTTAATCTCAAGGGCCTCTGATAAATTTAAACTAAAGGATTTACCGACTACATGGAGAATTTCAAAATTTGGGTCGAAAATGTGTTGATTTTCTAATAATTGATTTGAATAGTTAGAATCTAATTTTGTTTCTCATAGCCACGTTTGTGTTCCGAAATTCTAGTTTTAAAATTTCTAAAAGTTCTACCGATATAAATTTTATCACAGTTGTCATTACCACCTTTCAATTTATAAACTCCTGATTTGTTTAATTTTGAAGATTTAGATTTATTATTTTTAATGAGTTTGGATAAATTGTAATCAGTTTTAAAGGAAATATTCATGTCTAAAGTTTCTAAAAATGAATAAATTTTTAAGGATGGTGTTCCAAAGCCCCGCCTACCTCTCTCCCATTATCTAGATACTTACTTAAGTTGCTTGGTGCCAAGCATATGTGAAAAATTTATAAGTGATGCCATCTAGCGGAAATTGTCTGAAGTAGTATTTTTTTCATTTAAAAGAAGAAAATCTCAACTGTTTTACGAGGAAATGAGAAAGTTTGTAATTTGAAACAGAGCGCCAGCTATACTAGCACCACCCTACCACTCTCCCATTATCTAGACACTTACTTAAGTAGCTTGGTACCAAGCATATGTGAAAAATTTATAAGTGATACCATCTAGCGGAAATTGTCTGAACTAGTAATTTTTTTCATTAAAAAGAAGAAAAATATCAACTGTTTTACGAGGAAATGAGAGTGTTTTTAATTTGAAACAGAGCGTCAGTTATAATATGACAGTATCATAAATGAAAATAAATGAAAAGATATAGAAACCGAAGTATTCCCTTCTAATAAAAATAATAATAAACCAATTTAAAAGCTTAACATTCCTTGGAACACCATCCTTAAAAATTATATCATTTTTAGAAACTTTAGACATGAATATTTCCTTTAAAACTGATTACAATTTATCCAAACTCATTAAAAATAATAAATCTCAATCTTCAAAATTAAACAAATCAGGAGTTTATAAATTAAAATGTGGTAATGTCAACTGTGATAAAATTTATAACGGTAGAACTTTTAGAAATTTTAAAACTAGAATTTCGGAACACAAACGTAGCTATGACAACAAAAAATTAGATTCTAACTATTCAAATCATTTATTAGAAAACCAACACATTTTCGACCCAAATTTTGAAATTCTCTATGTAGTCGGTAAATCCTTTAATGTGGTGTACTTAGCTAGTGCCCCTCGTATGTACTTCTTGAACCATCGAACCATTCATCTTCGGGAAACACTTACCACTTGAACCATTCTTTAAGGGTTAAATAAATAACATCGCTTACCAAAACTCACTGGGTCAACATATATTTAAACTACGTATATAAATTACTGACCATATGTAACACAGAACATAACGTTTGTACTATTAATAATAATAATCAAGAGAAATGAACTTTCTTATATATAGGAAATTCTATTGTTAAACTAATCTGTTCCTCGACCTTATTGACGCATTATTTATAAAACAGTCGTGATTCCTTAATACGCTATTGACTTTACTACACCTTGCCAGTGACCTTCAAGTTCACTGGCCGCTAGCAATATTTGAAATTAATATCTAATTAAATCTAATAATGTCTTTTAGGATCATCACATCATCCCCTCTTGGAAGAGAAAAATTATCTTTGATAAAATTTTCGATACTACTTATAACGTTAATAGTTCTCGCATTGTTTATTTATAACACTAGTTGTCTTGTTTTTAAACACTGTTTGTTTGTTTACTATCTCACCTCACTTGATTACAAATATTTTCGTTATGGTATTTATACAATCGATTTTTATGAACGATTTGTTTTTTATTGTTTTGAGATATAATCTCACAGTTTACTCCTTTTACTTCCGTTATTTTGAATGGACCTAAATAATATGGATCGAACTTATTTCTTTCATCAAACCATAGTTTGGTATAAAGTTGTCAAATATAGCTTTGGCTATTGTGGCTGCCTCTTTGTTAACGACCAATATCATGACCGCGTATTTTGTTAATTCGCATAATATTGTTTCCAACATGTCCTCCAAACAATGGATCATTGTGGTATCTTTCTAGAATCTTTTGAATCTCTTCTTTCTGCTGTACGTTTTTGGTACTTCGCATATACATACTTGTATATTTTTTAACCTTTTATTTCCTGCTTCTATAAATTCTTCTATCGTGCACTTTTTGAATATATAATCATTCGCATATATCTTCATTCTTTTTACTTCAAATTTTACCGAAAGCTCCTCAAGCTTTTCCAACGTTCGTCCTAAGTCGAAGTTGTGTATTCCGGTAAATAAGGCTTCACTAAATTTCAATTTATTTTTGATCGGAATGCTCATCCTTAGCGAGATACGGTTATTTTCAAAATGTAAAATTGACAATTTATTCGGGGCAGAATCCATTTTACCATTACCATTTGTTCGCAGGATCGTCATGTGGTGGTAACTTAGCAAGTGCCCCTCGTATGTACTTCTTGAACCATCGAACCATTCATCTTCGGAAAACACTTACCACTTGAACCATTCTTTAGGGTTAAATAAATACCATAGTTTATCAAAACTCACTGGGATAACATATATTTAAAACTACGTATACAAATTACTGACCATATGTAACACAGAATATAACGTTTGTACTATTAATAATAATAATCAAGAGAAATGAACTCTCTTATATATAGGAAATTCTATTGTTAAACACAGTCAACGATCTGTTCCTCGACCTTGTTGACGCATTATTTATAAAACAGTCGTGATTCCTTAGCATCAGTAAATAGAATTCTGTAGTTATGCACTGTATATATTAAAACATTTTTATATTATACATTAATTCGTTTTGACAAAGCTACTGTGTTAGTGAAATGCGTCAACCAGTTTAAATTGAACATAAGTTCAAATAATTGAAGTTTTAAACAAATTATATTGTTTTATTTCATCGTTTAGTATGGATCTTCATCAAGTAAAAGCCTCATCTATTTAATATTTGATTATAATTTTTATTTAGATTATAGACTTATTTAAAATCCGGCAACACTGTTGATACAAAGTAGAGCACCTATGAACTTATACAGTGAAAATCTGGAGTCAATAGCTTGTTCCGTTCTACAGTTATAACTACTGAGAGTATGGTACGTAAACGATTTATGGGTAAAGGGATTTAGAAATAAAAATCTGACTACTGGATTTGTAAAATATATTCCCTTAAAATAATTCAATTAAATATAGGTTATAGGTGCAGTCTAAAATAACTCTAAAATTTAAAGTTAATTAAGTTTTGATAAGTACCTCAAAACTTGTTTCTGTTCATTTTATTTTTATCGGCTATGGAAGAATGTACTACGGCATCACTTGCAAATTAACCTTCAATTTTGAGTTATTTTAAAATCCACTTATAACCTATATTTAATTGAATTATTTTAAGGGAATATCATTTACAAATCCAGTGGCGTTGTCACATTTTTATCACTAAATCCCTTTACCCACAAATCGTTTACATTACCATATTTTCAGGAGTTATTACTGTAGAACGGAATAAGATATAGACTTCAGATTTTCACTGTTATTCTACTTCATATCAACAGTGTTGCTGGATTTGAAATATGTCTATAATCTAAATAAAAATTATAATCAAATACTTTGTTTCCAAAATTAAGATTATTATAACTTCGTTGCTAACCAGTAGTTTTTCGTGAAATTTTGGTGATTTTTATTTCTGACGACTATGAATTCAGTGGTGCAGTCAAACTTGAAAACAAAAATTGCCTAATAAACGTTTTCCGTTTTTGACATTGAAACAAAAAGATAGAGTGTTTGGAAATCAAACTAAAATTATGGAAATTCGTGTAATGATACAGTTTTTGATCCTTAATATTAGAATTTTTTTTGAAGATTGAGTGAAAAATGCGGATTTTACAGGTGGGTTCCATTTTAAATGGGTCACACTGTATATAAAACCTGATCGTCTCTAAAATTGACAATTCATAATTTGACATGCAACATATCTGTATATAGTAAAAACCAAATAAAGTTGCGTTTACGTCATCATTGTGAACATTTGTAGCGTTCTCAGAGTGTTCACGAAATATGGAAATTAACAGAAAATAACTGAAGTCAACAAAATTACCGATAGTTTGATAGTTTTCGTTTAATATAGTGTGGAGTTTTTTCATTTACGTTTTTTGTTAATTAAATTTATGAATAGATTTCACAAAGTAAGAAATTCTAGAATAAAAGTGGTAAGGTTATTACTGACTTACCAAATATTTTAATTAATAAATATAATAAAAATACAAGCAATATAATAAAATATGTTTAATAATGAACGTATTATCGAAGACAAAAACTAACATGAAACAAATCAACATACTGTGAAATGAAACTAGGCAGATTCAAATTCTTGTTCATTTTCTTCATCTGATACAACATCAGTGTCACTCTCTTCACTATTAAAATTTATAACTATCGGACTAATTTCTGGACGATCAAATATTCTTTCCCTCTCATACCATTTAAATATCTCTCTTTCAGTATGTTGTATAGAATTTTTCCACAGATCAGGAGTTATCATGTGCAGTGCCTCGTGCCACATGTTCAGGCAGTTATTCGCACTGTTACCATCTCTACCAATATGCCTATTGTAGTATTTTTTTGCTATGCCCCAAATTAATTCCATAGAGTTGAATATGCAATGGTAAGGAGGAAGACGTAAAACTTTGTGTCCATACTATTCTGCCATATCGTCCACTATATACTTGATTGGTGGCTTATTTCTAAAAAAAAACAAAAAAAAAATGTTTAAAATAAATGGCAATAAGTAAGAATATATCTGTATATTTACTGAGAAACGATTTGCAACAGTTCTGTTTTGAACATCATGTGAGAATAGGGAATGTTTTTTTCTGTCAACCATTCCTGAATAGCACATTTTGACCATCCTGTATTTGGAATTTTATGCAATAACATGCTCTGATAAGGTGCATTATCAAGTATAATTAGAGAAGGATTCTCTAAATTTTGCTGCAACTGATATTCAAACCATTTCAAGAAATTTGCCTCGTTCATTGCCCCATGATAATCATTAAGTTGGGTTTTTGAACAAAATATTGCTTCAGCACCTTCAATAAAACCGTTTTCATTTCCAGCATGGAGTATAATATATCTGTACTAATATTATTTAAATAATGTTGAAATAACCACTTATGTTTTGCAATACAACAAACCTTTTGCCATCCGTTTTAGTGATTTTAACACTCTTGATATTTTCATTTTGCCATGAATGACCTATGATGCCATTTTGAAATATCCAGGTTTCATCGATGAACACAAATTGGTATATACCTTCGTCCTTTGCTTCTTTATAATATCTTAAGAATTCTACTCTTTTCAAAACAACATTAGCTAATTCCATAAGTCCTCGTCGTGGATTATCCTTCATCCACTTAAACCCAAGTTCTTTGAGCAATCTATTTAAAGAAGTGGTACTACCATTAAATAATTATTTTTCTCTTAGTTGGGACCACAATGATTGAATCGTTATGTGCTGTTCTAAAAGCATACAGAAATAAAAATATGTTAAATATACAATTGTCGTAATTATACTTACTTCTCTGCTACATGTTGTAAATGGTATCACGAATAGAGCTTGTATTTAAAGTTTCTGTATTTGTTACTCGTTTATGAGCGCAACGTTTTTTCTTTGGTGACTCAAACTCTTCACCTTTTTTCTTTGTGTGACAAATTTTGCTTACTGTTCCCACACTGATTTTTAAAGCAGCAGCTACACGCTAAAATAATAGAAATTTTCGTAAAGTAAAGTAAGGATATTTTATTCACGCATTACCTACCTCTTGTACAGCATTTAAGGGCAACAAAGGACCATTATTATTCCTTTCTTGTTCAAAATAATTTACTAATGAAGCCACAAGTTCTTTGCATCGGCTATTCAGCTGTTTGGGCATTTTAACAATCACAGAAGAAAATGCTTTGTTGTTTTGAAAACAAAAACAGTTTTGATTATAAATATTTCTCACAAGAAAATTTTATAAAGCACGTAACTATAACCTCAGAAATCGATGACAATACACGAGTAGAAAAGTCACAAACAACGCGGCAACATGACATTATTTCTGGCAGTGACTATTCTACCGTCAATAATTGGAGGCTTCTTTATGAAAATTTTAACACAAATGTTTACATCGAGGGACGTCTAAACCCAATAAAGCTATATTGCTTATACATTATTTTGGTACAAACGTTTTTTTATTGATTGGGTTATGTTTAGAACCGATTAATTAACAAATTTAAGTATATGCACTTTTCGATAGAAATGTAGCCACACATGCGATAGAGATACGCCCTTGGTGACGTAAACGCAACTTTATTTGGTTTTTACTATAGATATTAAATATTTTTGACTACTTAACAGTTGAATTAGTATTTAAAATCGATTTTCTCGAAACTATTAATTTCAAGTTATCTAATTGTTGCACTAAGGCGATATTTATTTATGTTTGGAAAGTAATAAAATATATAAACTCACCTCTGTGATATCCTAGGATTCAAATGCAAAGCTATATCAGCGGAAGGTTCTTGACTGCAACATAAATTAACTGCAAACCTGGAAGATTGAAAAACAATATTAACAATAATTGCAATGTAATATATCAATTTAAATTGATATAATTATTTCAAATCCTAGCAATAACCTCTACTAGTATTTGATATTGTCAATTCAATATGTTTATTATGTTTTTAAGCAATGAAGAGCCTTGATTTTTTTAACTAGCTCGTTCCCATCAATAAAATTAATTTAAAATAGTTTTTTGTGTATTTTACTTGGTAAGTAAGTAATTTATTAGCATTTGATTGATGATTGATGTAGCCAACAGCCAATATATGAAAAATTTATGAAGCAGAATAGTATAATGTAAGAGTATTTGATAGGTTAGGATTAGTTATAGTTAGCTAATTATTGAATTTCTAATTAACTACATACAAATAGAATTACAAAATTAAGAATATGTACATTTCACTTTAGATATCTTATTCTTCGGTTTGTTGCAACTCAAGAAATTATCGTACAATACATCGTCAGGATTCTATGTAGTAACTAAAAATATGTTCCAACTAAAAATGTATTGTCTTGTAACAATTTCGTTCCTGTTCCATCTTACATTGGGATCATAAGTCATTTCGATCCCTAGTCTGAAACAAGGACTAATTGGACATTTTTGCGCAGTTTACTCTAATGCATATCCTGTATTTTTCTTATTTTACTGAGCTGTCTAGTATTATTCTATAAAATGTCGATTATTTTTGTAATTATGTTCCTTGAGGGTTGGATTTTGTTCGCATTTGTTACTAAACTTTTGACGAGGGAATTAGTGATTTGAAATGAAATGTTTCAAGCTCAGATGATAATGGTGAATGAAAATAAAGTGAAGAATGCAAATTGTTTAGGTAGATACTTGGGCATGTCAAGAGAAAGCGAGTTTTGTTTTAGAGCAAACTGCATATACTGAGAGCAACCATAGAAAAAAGAATTAAACAGAGAACATTTTGTAATTTATGTGGAATAAAATGTTTTATTCTTAAAAATCATAAAAAACACAAAATTTATATAAAACAAACGTCAACCCTTATTTACTAATATAACAAACATAAATTCTGGAAAAAATATTAAGTAGGTAATGCCTAATAACTAATAAACTTTATTATCAAAAATATTTTTGGCTTTTGTACAAAAACTTCAACAACTCTACTCTATATTAATATTCTTTAATGAAATCAAATCTGAGAAATAATATCTTTGGCGCCTTAAATCTTTAACCTTTTTTAAAACTTTTACGATTTGATCTTCCTCTATGATGCTTTCATCCCTAACTATTGGATATGTAAAATATTCGCCCATTTTATTTGAATCTTGTTTTCTTAAGAAATTAACTAAAAACATATTTTTCTTTCCTTCCCTCATCACGCCAGTAACACAGCCAACATAGTATTTGTTTTTTGTACAAGTGAACTTAACTACTACGAAATTGTCTACTTCTATTGCAAGGTTATAGTCTCACTAATATCGCTTTGGTTTTGACGAAACATATTTTCATTATATTCATCCTGCATTTCTATAGCTTCTTCTTGATCACTCTCTTTGTCACTTTCACGTTCTTTTTCGAGTTCTTCATCCTCACTTACATCTTCTAGGGCTATTTCGGCCTCACTCTCAGATGTTGACATATCCATATCCTTTGAGGAAATGCCTTTGCCAGGAGCCACTTGCAATTTTTCCCCAGTTTCTTCTTCGTGAAGTTTTGAGTAACACTCAGTCTACTTTCATGAAGGAGCACCTTAAGGATGTTAGTCATTTGCGTCTTCGTTTTCATTTCTCTGGGGATCAGGTATCTTCCTGAGCACAACATCTGGTGATAGCGGAACAATTCCACAGGCACGGAAGCCAGACTTATTATTTGTTACCATATTTTCGATGCCTTCGATGGCTTTCTTTAAAAGCGCAGGGAACTCCGATTTAAGAATGCAAACTCTGTTTTCTATTTTCCAATCAGCAAGAATAGATCGCCAAACTTTTTTAAGACACGTCCAACGGTTGCAGCAGATGTGTTCCATTCGGTGGAAATAACACAAAAGAAATATCATTATGCTCGCAACACCGTAAAACATGAATTGAAGTGTGAGCTGCCAAGTGGTCTCCTATCAAGACCTTTCTTCCTGGAAGCTTCTTACAATAGGGTAGGCGAATCTTGTCAAACCAATCGTCAAAAGTCGCTAAATCAAACGAGCCGGATTTGGTACAATTGTATACAGTCCCAACAGGGCCTCCCTGTACCCAACATACGGGGGTAAAAATACCCCTGATCCACTAATTGCCATCATAATTGATATGCCTGATTTGCTTGAATCTGCAATCCTTTCTACCCTCTTAGATCCTCGTTTACAAGCTAATATGTCATTTACATATCTATACCAAAATAAAACATTTTTCGAAATATTACTTTCAAAGATCTTTCTTTCTAAACTATCCATAAAAATGTTTGCCCAAATAGGTGATATAGGGCTTCCCATTGGTAAACCTTCATTTTGAATATATATCTTATTGTCATAAGTGAAATAATTCTGATTAATACATACATCAAATAAATTGAGTATATCTGATATTATTCCTGGATTAATATTTTTATCTTCTAGTAATTTTCTTACAAGTATTAGACATGAAATAAGTTTATAGTTATCTTGCAAGTTGATTGCTTTTAATTTTTTGATTAGTTCTAATGAATTTCTAATTGAGTATTTAGATGAAATAAAAACTTATAAAACCATCACATATGCAGTTAATACTTCTAATAATATTTCAAAGATAATATCTTTAGCAACGAATACAACAATTTCTTTTAAAACAAAAAGTAACGTAAGTACAAAATTGTTAAATGTAAAAACAAAAATACCACCATTGAAAAAATCAGGTATATATAAACTCAAATGTCCAGAATGCAATGCTGTCTATTTGGGTCAGACCCTTAGAAATTTTAAAATCCGATACAGTGAATACTTACGAGCATACACATTAAAACAACCAGATAAATCTCACTAAGCAAAACATCTACTTGACACCAATAATTCATTGACACCTAACACAGAACTAGAAGTGCTGCATATTTGTGAAAAGAAACAAGAACTGGATTTCCTTGAAGAGTTGGAAATTAGAAGACATTTAAGAAACCCACAATATGAAGTCGTCAATGAACAGATAAATCTAGGGAGTTCTCCACTAATAAACTGTCTTCTTAAGTGATAATTGTAAAGATCAGCAGATATAGTTTTCCTGGTTTTCTATATCCTCGCACAGTTATACTGATCTTAATTGGAAAAATGATATCCAGGATATCACCATAGGGCTAATAATATATAAGCTTCAATATTTGTAATATCACATCTTTTTCTTTTTTCTATTAACATATATAAAGTCAATCACAAGTTAGGTCACTTCTTGGTCTAGCCAAAAATAACTACTAAACATCAGGTAGGCATCAAATGAAAAGTATCTTCTGTCATTCTGACGATGATATTGATTTATCGAAACAATTGTCAATATTTTAGAATTTTCAACCATTTTCATTATATTGTGGAATTAGCTAGAAACAGTGAGTTTCATTTAAAACACTAATATGAGTAGATTCCACGAACTAAGGGTCGAGACAGTTAAAATTATGAACGGTTCAATCCCCACTAAATATGCTATTTGAGAAGTGAAAAATTGGGAAATGATTTCTTCGATAGTCACTGGCCCCTAGAGGATTTTCTTCTTCGGAAAATGAAACAGCCGATTCATGACAAATAAAAACCTTTATTTGTCCAAGATAATTCCACCACAAATTTGTAAGTTTTGTTGAAAGACAATAATTAAAATCTCTTTCTTGAACGAGAAAACGAGAACTATATTTATATGTATATTTTTTCGGGAGAGAATTTCGAGAGATCAAAAATCTAATCATTTTGACAAGCGATGTCTCAAACTTTCTTTTCATATTTTTTTGAGAACCAAAACAAAAACAAAATAAATAGATTTTTTAACCAATGTAGTACTATAATACCTACTAATATATAACAAGAAGAATTGAGATCTCTTCCAAAACCATGTACAGCTAAACGATAAAATCGCAATAAACATAATTCTGAAATATTAATAGATACACTGTGAAAAATTTAAAAACGCAGCAGGGAGAAGGGCACTAAGATAATGAAACTTAGAAGAGAAACAAGATAAAAGTAAAAAAGGGTTAAAATATTAAATTAAATTAAAATCCAAAGAGAGTAATTAATCTGGAAATATTTCAAAAAGTGAGCTGTATAATGATAACAAGTTGGACGATCTTGGAACGGATGAAAATGAGAGATACATTTGCGGAGAAGGCCGTATAAAAAGGATGTGGATCGAACGCTCGGTCTTTAACTAATGGGCACATACCTTATGCACGGTACTTTAATATATTTTAGCCTTATTAAACAAATAAATACATTATTACGTTCAATAAATTGTGATTTTCGTTTCCCCTTTAAAAGCACATAATTTCCTGCCTAGGCGCTCAATTGGCCACATACGTCGGAAAATTGTGCTCAGTGTGATTTTTTCACATTTCTTATGTTAAAGTTCCAATATATATATATATATATATATATATATATATATATATAAAATGTACCACAGCATATTACAACCAAACTCTTTAAGAATCTTGGTGACAAACCTAGAAGTCCAGTAATTTGCAGTTTCTGAAATATCACAATTTTTTGTTTAGTTGCGCACCAGTACCCGAGTCTTTATGGGGGGCAGAGTTTAGGATGTATCAAAAACAAATTAGAAAAAAATAATGGCTACCGAAATGGGCTTCCCAGAAGAAGCTGCAGACGATCAAAACTAGATGGTTACTAACGAATCGAACTAAAATGAATATGAACTGATGAATAACTGAAAAAATGGAAAGGAGGCAACTTACTTGGTTTGGGCATGTAAAGAGAATGTAGGACGATAGATGGCTCCGGAAAATACTATAATCGATACCACCAGAAAGAAGAAAAAGGGGACCACCACGGAGAAATTGAAGAGAGAGAAATTTGAAATAGGATATATAATAGAAAAAGGCAAAAAAAAACCGTAAAAACATTGCTCTATCCCATCCTATACAGTCATTATTATTATGATAACAATGCATTTTTATTTGAATGAAAAATTGTAGTTCAATTCACTTCCAATGTCTCTTTAAAAGAATAAACGCAAATAGTAAAACCGGTCTGTTGATTTATAGAGCATTCTGTCTACCACCTGTGACAGTATCAGTGTTTACAGTTACAATTATAGATCAGATTACCGGTTAGATATTGTCAATAAGATGTATCTATACCACTAATCTTGTTTCATGTTTAACATCACGTCACGACACATATACGAACATGTAAATAAAGGGAAGGACTTAAAAATTCTCAAATATACTACCTTGTATGTGAAAAAAGAAAAGGTGAGAGAATTTTCTTGAATTGCATTCAAATTTGTTTCAATATTTAACAAGATCGAACATGTGCACGTTTACAAAAGTAATTTTCCACAGTTATACCTACCTCTGTCAAAAAATACCATGAATTACACTGGGAAACAAATTTTAATTCAATTTCTGTTACACGATGAATTCAAAATTGTAATTCGTTTTCCGCTACCACGTCAAGTTTTACTTTTCCGCCAACCTATCGAATATGCGAGAAAAGTATTGGTTTACCCCAAAAAAAGTTGGAATTTTGAAATTTTTTTTTAGTTATTTCTACGTTTTCCATCAATAACAACACGTCGTCGTCGTCGTCGTTGTCGTCGGCCACTTTTCCTTACATGTCTTGTTAGCACGATACAGCCTCCGGACTTCAACAAGTCACCAATTTTATGATTGAATATTATTCAGGACGTCTCACTAATGAACCCTATTGATTTTCAGCTCACCAGAGCCAACACAACAGGTGCTACACTACTTTAAGTACGATATTTTTATCATTTTTGGAGAAGTTTCAGATTGTTAGCACGATACAGCCTCCAGAGTATATACAAGCGACCAATTTTATGATTGGATATTATTTAGAGCGTCTCAAGGATGAACCCTATTGATATTCAACTTATTGGAGCCAGTACAACGGGTGCTATGGTACTTGGAGTACCAAATTTTTGTCATTTTTGGAGAATTTTCAGTGTGTTAGGACGATATAGCCTCCAGAGAGTATACGATTGATCAATTTTATGATTGAATATTGTTCAAGGTATTCCACAGATGTATCCTATTGATTTTCAGTGGACTAGAGCGAGTATAGCGGGTCCTATAAATCCAGATATACTAGATTTTTTATTATTTTTGGAGAAATTTCGGTTTGTTAGCACGATACATCCCCTGAAATGTATACAAGTAACTATTTTATGATAGAATATTGTTCAGGGCCACAGATGCGGAAAAGTTAGTTTTAATCTTTAAAACCGTTTATTTTATCTACACCTGACGTGAAGTAACTATGTCAAATAGAGCGTGGGAAGAAATATTCCTCTATTTATTTGGATCAGTTCTGTTAAAGTAAAATTGTACTTTATATGTTAATTGTTCTAAAAGACAGTCGGTAGTCGTTACCTTGACTACAAATAAATAATTTTAATTTTTCAATTTTTCTAACTTGTCAGTCAAAAGCGAATAGTTATGTTAATTTACTGAATAAAAAGTTCACATCAAGATTAAACTGCATTCCTTGTATTTATTTTAATTGGTTATGGGCCCAGAACGCTTAATTGTGTACTAGAATCGTTTTTATTCAAGAAAGAATAAATTCGTATAAGAAACGGTTGGACTGTGAAGTATCGTTGAATAGCCACAGATGGATTTGGCGAAGCACATCAAACCCTTGGCCGGTGAGGCAGACTGGCCGATCTGGAAGCGGAAGATTCGTGATCTGCTCGATTATCATGAAGGTGCATTAGACGTTATCGATAACAAGATTAAAAAACCAGAACCTCTAGCTGACGGCGCTATTGCGGCTAAACAAAAAGAATTCAAAGAGAAGTATGATTTCTTTCGAAAGGCAAATAGCTACGCAAAGTCTATGATTGCTAGCTCAGTTACAGATGCGGTGTATGAGAAAATCATCGATAAAGAAACCGCGCGTGATGCTTTCGAGGCCCTTAAAGAGCAGTTTGAAGCGACATCCAAGGATCAAGTTTTTCAAATTTGTGATTCATTTTTCGCTTTTAGTTGGATGTTAGGTGAGGACGTGTCTACACATTTAGCTAAGTTGAGAAGTCTTTGGAGTGATCTCAACAACGGTCTCACTGCTCGAAATGAAAACAAGTTACCAGACTTAATGCTTGTGTGTAAAACGCTCAATATTTTACCTGCTGCATTTGAGACATTTAGGTCCAGTTGGATGCTGCTCACCAAAGACACAGAGAAAACCTTTGACGAGCTGACTACACAGTTGTGTATGTTCGAAAGAAATTTCAAGAAAAGCACCAACAACGACAAATTTTCTCAAGAAGCTCTAGTGGCAAAAGGCGAGACGCAAAAACAAGACGCGAAAAAGAAGTCGAGAGCAGGTACAACCTGTAATTATTGTGGTAAGAAAAACCATTGGGTCAGTGAATGCAGAAAATGGATCGCAGATGGACGACCATCCAAAAATAAGTCCGTTAATGACTCTCAAAACCAAGCTAACCACAAAAATAACCAAAACAAATTTCAGAGCAATGCTGTTGAGGTTAAGGAAGGTCTTGTGTTGTCATTTTCAGAGATTTTCAATACTGAGATCAACACTACAGACTGGTGGATCGACAATGGTGCTACAAGGCACGCAACGAACAATTTCGATTTCTTTGTAGATTTTGAAAAATTCAAGAATCCGTGTGGCATAAAGGCTGCAGGAAAAGAGCTTTTGCAAGCAGTAGGGAAAGGCATCGTAAAAGTTGTATCAACAGTGAACGACGAGCGATACATCCTAACCTTGCACGATGTTTGGTACGTTCCCGACATATCGAAGAATTTGTTTTCTGTTCTAGCAGCTCAAGACAGAAACCTAAACAGTATGTTTGAATCAACAGCTACGTGGTGCTCGCTCAAAGTGAATAACAAGATACTGCTAAGTGGAGTCCGAAATGTTCACGGAACACTATTCAAAGCAGCTATCAAACCGATTTTTCCCGCTGGTAATGTAAGTTTCAATGTTGCTGTTACTGATAGTTCTCAATTACAGCTGTATCACGAGAGGTGGGGACATCAGGACAAGCAGCACGTGAAAAACTTGTTACAAAAAGAATTGGGTATTAACGTCAAGTTAGACAGAGAAATTTGTGAACCGTGCGTTTACGGTAAGGCCCATCGTTTAGCTTTCGGTACTAGAAGAAAAGCAAGCCAACCTGGAGAACTGATTGCTACAGATTTATGTGGTCCTTTTGATGTATCATTTAGCAAGAAGAGGTATATGGCCATATTCAAAGATATGTTCACTAAATTTCGATATTGCTACATAATTGCAGAGAAGTCTGACGTCACAGCAGCTTTACAGTCAATGATTGCTCACGCAAAACAGCAAGGTCATTCGATTAAGGCGCTGCTGAGTGACAACGGCGGCGAGTTCGACAATGTGGAGGTCAAGGCTATTCTAGAGAAAAATGGAATTACGCACAGATTGACAGCTCCGTATACACCACAGCAAAATGGTTGCGTTGAACGAGAAAATCGCACAATCGTTGAAATGGCTAGAACATTCAAGTACTCCAATCCCGACGTGAAATTTCCTGAAGCCATTTGGGCAGAATTAGTCACTACAGCTACGTACGTATTGAACAGAACAGGCAAATCATCAGTAGACGGTGTGAGTCCTTACGAGCTGTGGATTGGAAGTAAGCCGAGAATTAAGCACTTACGCATCATTGCATCAACTTGCTACGTTCATATACCTAAAGAAAAGAGAAGAAAAATGGACGAGAAAGCAATCAAGGGTTATTTGATAGGTTACGATAACGATGAAAGATACAGAATTTATGTCAAGGAAGAGCACAAAGTTATTGTCTCAAGAGACGTTCAATTTCGCGAATTAACGAGAGATTGCGATCATGAGGTTCAGTTACCACTCAAAGATTCTCATTTACAGAAAGATAACACCGAGGAAAATCCTGAGGTTCCAGTCGAACTAGAAGAGCCTTTGGAGTACCCCGAGATACCAGTTCAACAAGATGAACCACTTGAGTACGAGTCGGAAAGCACGGAACCTGAATCGGCAACCGATGACGAGGAAGAGCCAGCGACGCCCTCGCCAGTACCTGCAAGAACTTTGAGAGATCGCTCGAAGTTGAGAAAGCCAAGTTACCTACAAGAATATGCACACATTGCTGAAAACACTGATTTTATTGACACGTATGTAACTCCTCAATCATTCCAAGAAGCTGTTTCAGGTAGGGAAAGTTTACAGTGGAAACGAGCCATGGATGATGAGATGAAATCGCTCAATGAAAATCACACATGGAAGCTGTCAACTTTGCCACAAGGAGCAAAAGCGATCCCATGTAAATGGACCTACAGAGTTAAAACCAATCCAGATGGTTCGGTCAATCGATACAAGACAAGACTAGTTATAAAAGGTTTCAGTCAACGCTACGGCATTGACTATAGCCAGACCTTCAGCCCAGTAGCAAGAATGGCAGCTATTCGGTCGATTTTAAGCATAGCTGCAAGTGAGCAGATGCATCTAGCACAGTTTGACGTATCTACAGCATTTTTATACGGCGAACTTGAAGAGGTTATTTACATGCAGCAACCAGAAGGCTACAAAAACGGTACTGATCAGGTATGTCAACTTCAAAAAAGTTTGTATGGTTTGAAACAGGCTCCAAGATGCTGGTTCAAACGTTTTGGCAAGTATCTTATCAGTCTCGGCTTCAAAGTTAGTGATGCAGATCCATGTTTGTTCATGCGAAAAGAAAATGACAAAAGTATTATCATGGCTCTGTACGTAGATGATGGATTAGTTGCCGCAACAGATCCTCAAGATTTGAAGATTTTCTTACAAGATTTAAGCAAAGAATTCAAGATCACTTCACAGAAAGCTTCATACTTTTTAGGGCTAGAAATTGAACAAACAGATGATTACATTACAATTAATCAACAAGCTTTTGCTAAAAAGATTCTAGAACGTTTCAATTTTTCAGATTGCAAACCAGTCTCTACGCCAATGTTGAAAGCTTCTGAGATTTCTCAATCAGGGAAAGAAAATTCCAAAGCACATAATTTCCCTTACAGACAGGCGGTCGGAGCTCTCATGTATTTGATGCTAGGAACTCGACCTGACTTAGCATACAGCGTTGGATTTTTATCAAGATCACTGGAAAATCCATCTTTGGAAGATGTAGCTCGCGTTAAAAGAGTTTTCCGCTATGTAGCAGGCACATTGACGAAAGGAGTAACCTATACTCGTAAGGTAAAAAGGGGTATTCTTGAGACTTTCAGTGACGCTGATTTTGGAGGATGCACGAAAACTGGTCGCTCTACTTCTGGTGTCGTAGTTAAGTATGCAGGAGGGGCTATTTCATGGATGAGTCAAAGACAACCTACGGTAGCCACTTCCACTACCGAAGCTGAAATTATTGCAGCAAGTGAAGCAGCTAAAGAAATTATTTGGCTCTCAAGATTGTTTAAAAATATTGTAACTTTAAAGCAAGTTCCAATAATTGAGGTCGACAATACAGCAGCAGTGCGTTTAAGCGAAAATCCAGAGTTTCATCGACGAACAAAACATATAGCCATCAAGCACTTCTTTATTCGAGAGAGGGTAACCGAAGGCGAATTAGCAGTTCAACAAATATCTTCTGAGAATCAACTGGCAGATATTATGACGAAGCCTTTGGGTGCAATACGATTACAAATATTACGCGATAAATTGGGTTTAAAGTAACATAGTGGGTACTAAGATGTTTTGTTTGTTTATTTCATTATTATTACAACAATTAACAAGGGAAAGTGTTAAAGTAAAATTGTACTTTATATGTTAATTGTTCTAAAAGACAGTCGGTAGTCGTTACCTTGACTACAAATAAATAATTTTAATTTTTCAATTTTTCTAACTTGTCAGTCAAAAGCGAATAGTTATGTTAATTTACTGAATAAAAAGTTCACATCAAGATTAAACTGCATTCCTTGTATTTATTTTAATTAGTTCCAATAGGCCATTCAGTTTATTTGAAGGAAGAATATGAAGACATAAAGAAAGTACTCCGTTTGTTGCCATATCACATGCACCAACGGATCATTTTTGTTGATCTTAAAAGGTATGCTTCCTTGTTGGTCAGCAACGCGGATATAACAAAAATCCCTGTTTTTATATCTGTGCGAAAGTAGAGCTTGTGAGAAGCATTTGCTGCAGTCAATTTGGCCATCAAGATCTAACCTGAAACCTGGTGACCCAAATGCTGTAAATCAACCGCTGGTCAACAAAAAAATTATATTTCTACCTCTACACGTAAAACTGGGTCTCATAAAGCAATTTATTAAAGCTCTATTAACTGATATATGTAAAATGTTACAAATATCTCATTTCAGCATTTCCTAGCCTGTCATTTCAAAAGATCAGAGAAGGTGTGTTTGATTCTCCACAGATTCGGAAATCTATTAAAGATGAACATTTCACTGAAACTATGAGAAAAGGTCAAAATAATGATTGGTTGGCGTTTAAAAATATCATCAAAGACTTTCTACGAAACAAAAGAGCTCAAAATTACATCAAAACTCTCAAAGAACTCTTGTTCAAAGCTTCAAAGTGATTGGATACAACATGAATATCTAATGGCATTTTTTACATCTTGCTATCTTCTCGGAAAATTTGGATGCAGTTAGTGATGAACAAGGTAAGCGATTTCATCGAGATTTGAAAGCTATGGAGGCACGGTATTAGGATAAATATAATGAACACATGATGGCTGACTATTGGAGCACCAAGAGAGTATGTTCACATATTAAATACTCCAGAAAAAGCTATAAGCGAAAAATACCTTGATATATATGTACACCATTTGGTAATGTCTTTTTATTTTGTACGAAAAGAATTAAGTTAGCAGAAACTATTTCAAATCCTTTATATGAATTAAAATATATTCTTTCTGAACAGTATATTTGGAAACTGTCCCTTTATTTATACCTTTTCTAATAACTTTTGAGAAAAAGCAAGGGTATCCTGTGGGCACAAAAAATTAACGTTCAAACGAACCATCTGAATTGCTCGATATTTTCAATTTCATCTATAAAAATATAAGAAATAAAACCTTGAAAAATAATATCACGCTCCTCAAGAAAAAAGTATTTGCTTCCAACATATGACTACAGATTTAGGTAAGAGTGACATATTATCTCAACATTATATAAAAAATTAAAATATATTAATATTAATAATGTTTTGTGATGGATTCTTTTATTATTCAATAGAATTTGATCGGATTTTTGAGTTACTACAAATAATTGAAACTACTCCTAAATGAATTATCCCGTATAATACTTTGCCCTCAAGAAACCCATCTGAAAAATCATACAAACTTTGCCTAAAAGATTATACGACCTACCAAAAAACGGAATCGCTGTTTCTTGTAGCGGTGTCGTAGCAATATTTGTCAGAAACGACATTGAATCAAATGAAATTGTAATAAGGTCAAACTTAGAAACGATTGCAGTATCATTTATAGAAAAAAAGATAAATATATGTAATCTATACTTATCCCACCCCAATCAGATCGACCTAGTTGAATTAAATAACCTTTAAATCAGATTCCACCTCCTAAAATTATTGTTGGTGACATGAATTGCTATAACGTGGCATGGGGCAGTAATAAAACCGATAAAAATGGAAATATTATGCAAATTAATATAAATGCTTCAAACGTAACATTACTTAACACTGGTGAACCCACAAGATTCAATTCATTCAACGGCATCCTCTCAGCTATAGACCTTTCTTTTTGTTCTCTCTCAATAACATTCTGGTTTAAATGGGAAACCATGAAATATTTGCATGATAGCGATAATTTCCCTATTAATATACCTTTACTAGAAAAGAACCTCCAATGAACCTTTGTTACCAAACCTGGAAAATAAAAACCGCAGACTGGGGTCAATATCAAAGCGAAATAGAAAGTAATATCAAAACCTTTGTATATACCAATGATGTAAATAAAAATGTTATAAATCTTAATAACATAATTTTAAATGCAGCAAATTCTCACATCGGAAATACCAAGTTATGTAAAAATCATCCAGTACCCTGGTGGAACCAAAATATAGCCCTAGCATTTAAAGCCAGTAAACATGCGTTTAATACATGGAAAATGCATAAGACACATGGAAATATCTTGAATTTCAACAATCTTATACCCAAGACCCGGTATCTTATAAAGAACAGGAACTGAGAATCGTGGGCAAGTTATGTATTCTCTATAAATTCTTCCACTCCAACAGACGTCATCTGAAGCAAAATAAAGAAACAATATATATATAGATGCATATCGACACTATCTAAAACCACAAGCAGACACTTTCAAAAGAAACTCGAGTGATATAAATCTGTCTCCAAGAAACCAACTTTAGAGGTTCCTATCATGCCGAATTAAAAAATTTCAAATGTTTTTACAGGAACAGAACCAATAAAGACAAGACAAGTGGCGGAGTAGCCATCTACGTCAATGAGAGTTTTGAAACAAAACCTATAACTTTCTATACATCCCTAGAGGCAGTCGCTGTCACCATCAACAGCGACAAACATATCTCAATATGCAACCTCTATATTCCACCCAATGAAATTCTCACAATCCACGCTATCGAGGAACTACTTCAACAGATCCCGTCCCCTCGTATCGTATTAGGAGATTTCAACAGTCATTGCCCATACTGTGGATCTAAACAAAGCTCATCGAAAGGAAGAGTTATCGAACAACTGCTGGAAAATAACAATATAAATATCCTAAACACAGGAGAACTTAGAATCCGGAGATGCCTCAGCCATCGACTTAACTATGTGCGACCCTGCCCTACAAACCTCTTTAAACTGGGATGTCCACCCCTACTTATATGGCAGCGATCATTTTCCCATACTAATAAACCGAACTTTTTCCACTGCCAATACCACTCCTTTCTCAACATGGAAATTAAACCAAGCTAACTGGACACTTTTCGCAGACCAAGTAGACCAATATCTTCGAGACCTTCCTAACCCCGCCTCTTCAACTATAGTCTCAACCTTCTCACGATTCTCACAAGCAGCTCATATAGCAGTTGGCAAAACCAAAACACTCACAACTCACACCCCAGCCCCGTGGTGGAATAATAAATGCAGCAAAGACATAAAAAATACAAGCAAGCCTTCAATAAATATCGACGACACCCCACAACAAAATAGAATATAAAAAATGCAGAGCTGAAGCACGTTATCAAACCAAAAAAAGCAAAAAAGAAAGCTGGAAAATCTTTGTATCATCCATCAACCATTGCACTCCCGTCTCTACCATGTGGGAAAAAATTCGTCAGCTATCCGGACAACAGCATAACAGTGAAATCAAAATTTTAAAACATGAAGACAAAACGATCTCTACAGCAGAAGATATAGCAGAAATATTAGCAGACCATTTTGAACAAAATTCCAGTAACAATAATTACACTCCACAATTTCTAAAATACAAAATTAGAAATGAAAAAGAGGAAATACAAGTAACATATAACGACAATGACAGCATAAACTCTACTATTGCATTAGAAGAACTAGACGACGCCTTATTTAACACGAAAAGTTCAGCTCCTGGTCCAAACGACATACCTCTAATCTTTATCCAAAAATTAAGTTTTAGTGCGAGAAAATATCTCCTTGCCATCCTAAATACAGTTTGGATATAACATCACTTCCCAAAATCTTGGCCAGACTCGTATATAATCCCCATCCTTAAACCTCAAAAACCAAAATCAGACCCCCACTCCTACAGACCGATTTCTCTAACCTCGTCAACCTGTAAATTATTCGAAAAGATTATAAACCGAAGGCTAAGATGGTTCATGGAAAACAAACAGCTCCTGATCCCCGAACAAAACGGTTTTCGCCAGAACAGATCTACTACCGTTAATCTAGTGGACTTGGAATCCGAAATTCATGAAGCGCTAATAAACAAGCAGCATTGTTTGGCTATTTTTTGTGACATAACAAAAACTTATGATTGCACATGGAGATTCGGTATCATTAAAAAGCTACAATCCTGGGGCGTAAACCGACATTTACTAAAGTTCATTCAAAATTTCCTTCAATTTCGAACATTCAGAGTACGATTAAATGGAAAAATATCAACACCCAGAATTCAAGAAAACGGAGTACCTCAAAGACCAGTTTTGAGCACGAGTTTATTTTTTGTAGCAATCAATAACATCATGAAACACTGCCACTTACCAGTGAAAGGCAGGCGGATGACCTTGTCCTTCTACTAAGAGGAACAAACCTAAAATCCACCCAACGGATTCTCCAAGCCACACTAGACGACTTTCAGAAATGGTCACACACAACCGGACTCAATTTCTCGACCGAAAAAACAAAATGCCTTATCTTCTCAAAAAAGAGACAGGAAGTAACCCAGTATTAGCATTAAATAGCAAGGACCTGACATTTGTTACGGAAACAAAATTTCTCGGTCTAACTTTTGACAGCAAACTATCCTGGAAAAGCCGCGTTACAAACCTTAAGGGCGCCTGTCACCAAGCCATAAACATACTAAAAACTCTTTCAAATATTTTCTGGGGAAGCGATACTTCAACTCTATTTATTAAGCATATACACATTTTTAATAATGTCAACAATCGATTATGGTTCAGTGGTATACAACTCAGCTAAAAAGTCCGTCCTAAAACAACTAGACGTCATTCAAAACATTGAACTACGTATTGCACTAGGAGTTTTTCGTACAAGCCCCACTCTTAGCATGTGTTGTGTTGCAGATCAAATTTACTTAGACTTCGGGAGAGACTATCTAAGTTTGTCCTATGCTAGCAAAGTTTTAGCCACACCTGAAAACCCAACGTATCATAATGTCCATAGCAACCGTTCCAACTTGTACTTCTCAACTCACCCCCGATGCCATCCGCCCTTTTACGAGCGACTCAACCGCTTACTCCACAAATACTCCATAAACTTTCCCACAATTTACTATCCCAGCAAAAACTCACCCCCAGCATGACATAATAAACAAAATCAAAGACTATCACCATATTTACACTGATGCTTCGAAAACAGCCGCAGTAGGAGCAGCAATCTTCTCCAAAGCCTACAACGCCAATTTCAAGCTACACAATAACTTCAGCATTTTCAACGCAGAGCTCTACGCGACCCTAGAGCCCTAAAACAGATTAATAAATCCGACCAAAACAAATTTACAATTATAACGGACTCAATGAGGGCCCTGTGCGAGATCCAACGCATGTATCCCAATAACCCTATACACAAAGAAATTAACAGCGAACTGCAGTACGCCAGAAAAAGAGGAAAATAGGCAGTATTTATCTGGGTACCCTTACATATCGGAGTTAGTGGAAACGAGTCAGTGGACCATCTGGCACGCGAAGCAGCAACATAAGACGTTTGCGCTCAAATAAAGAAGATAGTGCTCAGTAATCTAAAATCGTGAATTGAAAATATAGTTCGCAGTGCGTGGCAAATCAAATGGTCGCAGTGCTCCGAGAAGCTAAGTGAAATCAAAGAAGACGCGCTACAACGACCAGTCTTTCTACCATCTAGGGATAAGCAAGTGACACTCTTACGTCTTCGAATCGGCCACACTCACCTCCATCTTATCACAAAAGAAAACATCCGTTATTGTGATACATGCCAAACTAACTTAACAGTAAATCAAATTTTAGTGGAATGTCAAAAATTCAACACCAGAAATACATTCAACTTTGCACAGACCATATCCGACATACTCAGAGACAATAGCAACATGGACAACATTATTAAGTTTATTAAAGAGATTAACATGAGAGATATCTTTGGCGTCAATCAATAGTCCAAACGAACCGAAGATCGGCCCAACTTCATATCGTCCCATTTCTCTAACATGTAATATAAACTATAGACTTACATGGCGTTTGGAGGATGAGAATATCGTAATACCCAATCAAAGCGGCTGTCGAAGAGGAAGAAGTACAGCTGACAACTTAGTAACACTCGAATCCGAAATTCATGAGGCATTCCTAATGGATCAATAAAATTGATAGACACATTTTTAGATTTAAATAAAAGTTTTAATGCCACTTGGAGATATCATATCCTAAAGACACTCCGAGAATGGAATATTCAGTGCCTCATATTAGCATTCATAAACAAAATTTTGATACATAGAACCTTCCTACTACATAATGGAACACCTTAAGAATCCATTTCAAGCCCTACTCTACGAGTATTCCTCGTATCAATAAACATTTTAGTTAAAGAAATACGCAAACCAGTAAAAGCAGAAATGTAACATTAGCGTCGTAAATTTTACAAGCAAACTTACATAGCTTAGCAAAATGGTGTCTTAAAACAGGTTTTCATTTCTCGCCTGAAAAACACATTATATGGTCTTCGATAAAAAGAAATATTTAACTAATTTAAACATTCATCTAAATAAAAAGCCAATGTCCAAATTTGATTAAATGAATTTTTTGGGCCTCTATTTGGTTATATGTTAAAATGGCAAATTTGCACCGATCATGTTAACCAAGAATAGAATTAATTCAAAATTCTATCAACCTTAACCAGTCTATACAAATAATTGATAAGGAGTAAGCTGGACTATGGAGCTATCTGCTACGAAACAGCCAAAAAAACTTAACCTAAATTAAACACCATCCAATCCAATCCAATTTTAATTTGTATTTTTATATATTATGTTTTATATTGTTAGTATAGTCAGTATTTTTTATATATCTTTATATTATTTTTTATATACTTTTTTATATTTATCTATTTTTAAAAAGAATGGCCTTACATCTACAAAATTACAACATGGGTGCTCCTGCACAAGCCATGATGAGCAAACATTATCTGTTAAACAAATTCCAAACTACAAACTATCACCAAAATATGATTTCCAGAAGGGAAATAAAATTAATCAAAAATTTCCTCTTCAGTTTATTGACTGGGTAGAGGACACAGTTTAAGAACTGGGCGCATGTACGTGCCATTTCTGGTCCGTACCTTGACAATTCGAACAATCCCATCCTTTCCAGGGTACAAGGTTTCTAAGACCGCCAAAGGGCACTGTAAAGGTGGGAGAGATTCGTGCATTATTACGACTACCATACCTTCTTTCACAGGATTTGATTTGGTGTCCATTTTAAGCGCGATTGCATAGAGGACAAATATTCAGAATGCCATATCTTCCAATAATGTTGGATTATACTATCTAACAATTTATATCATTTTAAAAGGTGCGATGGAGTCAAAGCGATAGGATTTTCAGGGTCGTTACTTTGAATACAAAGGGGACGCGAATTTAAGAGACATTCTATCTGTGTCAAAATGGTTAGGAATTCTTCATAAGTGAGAATTTTACTTCCCATGACTCTAGCTAAATGAAATTTTATGCTTTTGATATTACTTTCCCAAATACCCCCAAAATGACTCCCCAAAGATACATTCATTACCCACGAAATTTTGGAATTATTAATTTCCTGTTGGAATACATCTCTATAAGCTTTGGACCTAGTTAGCTGATATATCTCGTCAAGAACTCTTTTAGCACCTACAAAATTCGTACCATTATCGGAGTACAAAACTGCACAATATCCACGACGAGATAAGAATCTTTTGAAAGCGGCGAAAAAACAATCGGTTGAGAGCGAGGAAGCTAATTCGAGGTGTATGGCCTTCATGGTAAGACAAACAAATAAGCATACATAGGCCTTTTGCGTTTTTACTCCACGATATCTCCCTATAGTGATTGAAAAAGCACCAGTATAGTCTACACCTGTGTGCAGAAATGCATTTGCTTGATTAACTCTTACCGCGGGTAAATCAGCCATCATAGGATAGTTAGGCTTGGGATTAAGGCAAAAACAACGATTACATTTCCAAATCCTATTTCTGATGATCTGACGACTAGATAAAATCCAAAAATTTTTTCTCAAAAGATTTTGTAGCATATAGGATCCAGCATATAAGTACAATTTATGGAAATAATCTACCAACAAAATAGTAAAGGGATCGGACTTGGGGAACAAAATAGGGTGTTTTTGATTACGTATAGCTCATTTCACACAAAGATTTTACAAAGAGCTTTATACTCATCGGAAAAATGTTTTCGCTGGACAGAACGAATCAATTCATATTCTGCTGCGTCTAAATCATATATACGTATCTGTCTATTCAAAGGCAATTTTTTCAGAAATCTTAATACGTATACTGTGGAATTCAAAAGTTTAGACCAAGATGAAAATTTTTCGATTGGGGTATAGAGCGGTGAGATTACAGGAACAACAATACTTACAAAATGTTTTAACGAATATTCAGAATCATCAACCTGAACTTCCTGTTCGTTCACCGACCGAATATTCTAACAATAACCATTTGGGCCCAGTAAACCACGTGGGATGGTTAGCCAACGAAGAAGGACACAAACCTCGAGAAGCGCAATCAACGACTTTTTCCTTTCCAGGAATAAAAAACCAATAGGGTGGAGGAATCATCTTTTGAATTTTCCAAACTCGATTTTGGACAAATAAATTTAATTTCTTCTCTGGGGTTTTTATCCAACTTTAGGTAATCATGTAACCACTTAAAGCAAAAATCTGATCAATATTATGTCTAGGGGCGTAAGTTTCAATGGCATGAGAAAGAAGTTTCGAGAGACGGAGGGCTTCGCAGAGCTCTAACCGGGGGAGAGTAATTGTAGACATGGGCGAAACTTTGGATTGAGAGTACAGAAAAGTGACTTTAACTTGACCTGTAGAATCCACAACCCGAGTATAAACAATGGCTGCATAACCAGCAGCACTCGCATATGAAAATCCTACAATCGATAATGACGAAATAGGTGTAACTGCTATATGGCGTGGAATCTCTATTCTGTGAATAATATGAAATTCGTTTTGAAATTTATTCCATGTAATTTCTATTTCTTTGGGTGCAATACTATCCCAATCAATTTTCAAAATCCAAAGTATTTTGATCAATATTTTCAGAAACAGGGTTATAGGAGACAAGAATCCCAAGGGATCAAACATGCGAACAACAAGTGACAGAATGTTTCTTTTCGTACAAGGAGACATTGAATACATTTCTACTCCTAAACTAACACCTTAGAAGCTATCAAATTGTTTGGTTTCAATCAATTGAAGGGGTTCGGGTTTGTCGACAAAAGTTCGTCAGAGTTTGACATCCACTTGACTAATTTAAAATCTCCCTTTTGAAATACATCTACCAACTGAGTGTGTGCAACTATAGCTTCGGAAACACTACAAAAACTACTAATAAAATCGTCCATGTACATATCACGGGATATAGGTACAATGACGTCAGGGAAATTTTGAGATTCGTCCTTACATAATTGTCTTACTACTCTAAGACTTAAATATTCCGAGGACTTTACTCCAAAAGTTAAAGTATTTAACTGAAATATCGAAATGGTATCATTGGTGTCGAATCACCACAAAACTCTTTAAAATGCACAATGAGGTTCAACGACTCAAGCCTGCCTATACATTTGTTTTAAGTCCGCAACAACTGCTACTGGAAAAAGGCGAAAGTTCAACAAAATGGTAGTAGGATTATTTTGTAATTTTGGACCTTTGTGAAGTATATCATTTAGTGAGGGACCTCCACTCGTTTTCATCGAGGCATCAAACACAATTCTACAAGGGCTGTCTGGTTTAAATCCACAATGATGGGGGATATAATACAACAACGAACCAATATTTTCAATAGGAACTAAGCGCATGTGTCTTTGGTCTAGATTGTCTTGGAATATATCACTGTAAACTGTTCTGGATTTTTAGCGAGGCGATTTTCTAGGGACACCAATCTATTCTTGGCAAGTACAAATGAATCACCCAGCAATTTAGGATCATCTTAGAAAGGCAAGGATACTCTGTATCTACCATCTCTCACACATCTTTTCGACATAGGAATCTAGATTCAACAAAGGGTTACAAAAAATGAAAGGTATGTGTGAACATTTTCAAAGTTAGGTTGAGCGGAGCCCATGACAACATAACCTAAAACGGTTTCAATAACTGAAGGAGAACCTTCGGACGACACTACTCTATTTCCACCAATGATGTTGGAAAACATGGATGCCCCCAAAATACCATCTATTTTCCCAGGTGAATAAAAATAGGGATCAGCTATATTGGAAATACAAATTTTATCAATCAGTTTATCTGGCAAAGAATTGGTGATTTTATCTATTAGCATAACTTCTATAGGATATTGTATTTTTGGATCGAAATGGGAAAATATAACGATATTTGTTTTTCCTACTATTGGCGCTTCAGAACCTCCTATACCGGAGACCTTTAAATTTAATTTTGAGTAGTTTAAACCTAACTTTCGGGCACAGTTAATTGTAATCAAATTGGCAGAGGATCCACTATCCAACAAAAATCGAATTTTTTGCTATTGCTATTTACCCCATTTATCAACAACTATAACGATTACGGTTCCAAAAAGACTAACCGGACGTATTTGCAATTCATTTGAAACATTTTCCAAATGTTGAACATGTAAATTCGATGGGCCTTGTGACGAACCAGAAGAAAGCCTAGGCTTGTGGAGGGGACATTATCATTATAAGGATCAGGAGTTGGTTTATGTAACAGGGAATGATGGCGAGCTTTACATTTATTACAGGAGAATTTTGACGAACAATTCGATACACGATGTTTTGAAGAAAAGCAATTTAAACATAAATATTTATCTTTTAATAATTTAAATCTTGATTCAAATGGAAGTCCTAAGAAATATCTACAATCTTCAATCAAATGCGGGATTTTATTATAAAATATACAATTTACGGAGGAATAATTATTGAACGATGAAATAAAACAATATAATTTGTTTGTAAATCTTCATTTATTTGAACTTATGTTCAATTTAAACTTGTTGACGCGTTTCACTAACACAGTAGCTTTGTCAAAACGAATGAAGGTATAATATAAAAATGTCCTAATATATACAGTGCATAAATACAGAATTCTATTTACTAATGTGAACAAAAGTATTGAAAGAAATTACCTGGAAATTCATTCACTACAAACATTCCTAAGCTAGGTAAAAAGGTTTCATAAAGAAGAGTGATTGATATCTATTGGGTCATTAAGAAGATTACCTGAATATTTATTTTTCTTAACCTCAAGGACATCTAATAAATTTAAACTGAATATAATAATAATTATTATTTGGTTCCCGTAAATGAAATGATTCTGTAGATTTTGGCGGAACAAAACTACTTTTAGAATTCCGGATTCTACCACCTTTATTAAAAGTTTTACTACGCTGGCACAAAAATTTTGACGAGATCATTATAAGCGGGCAAATCATCTTTATTTCTAATCAAATCAAATGAATCTATGGTTTCGTGAGGCAATTTTAACATAGCTATAAATAAGTCAAAATAGGATCGTTTAAATTTTCAAGATTCAATCTTTTTAAGGAGGAAATATTAGTATATTTTTCCATTATATATTTCTATAAGACTGTTCCAAATAATGTCATAATTATCTGGAATGGGTTGTAGAATAGAATAGAATAGAATAGTTTATTGTTCTTTTATACAAAGTACATGAACAAGGAGTCGGTTATATAGTAAATATAAAATACATATATACTCCTAAACTAACATGATAGATAAAAGGTATTACAAGAAACAATGACATAAAATTTACATGTTTTTAAAGACAGCGTACAGCACATAATAGTCCAGCAATAGAGAAGAGCAGAAAAAAAATATAAGACAAACGCATAATTCCCATAACTAATCCTATACTATAAATTGTTTATGTAGAGACTGTGGATATCTAATCGTTAATAATGAATGATCTAATTTTCATTGCTCCGCTGATAAAACCATGCAATTTTTTATTTTATGAGAGGAGTTATTCACATATAGGTATAAATACTGTGAATTTGCTGTGCGCAGTTGGGCTGTTAATATTTTAATATAAAGCGGTGACGGTCCACTTAAATAATTGTAATTATTATTATTTTGCAGAAAGAATTTATATGTAGGGTGGTGAATACTAAGTAATATTTCATTCCAATCATTTTGCATGTTTTTAGCTAGATGTTCGGCTAATACAATATGTTTAAAATTTTCATTGATACAGTCAGTGTTAATGGAATGGGTTGTATAGAGCTACAACTTTTCAGTGCTTTCCCTGAAATACTTATACTTAACAAATATTGCAATTTATCCGCTTTCGAATATTCTATTTTAGTATGCACAAACTAATTGAAATTTTCATAAAAAATAGGCCCTAGGGATAAATCTTCACCATCGAACTTTACCAACTCAAATTTGGGCATTTTAATGCGAGATTCATTATTATTTGGATTACTATTAGAAACAACAGGTTTTTTCAATAGCAAAGCGGCTGAAAATTCAACATTGAAGTAAATATCATAAAAGGCATCTAAAGGGCTACTATAATCAATCTCGGCATCTGGATTAATTTCTTACTTTAGAACAACTATATCTTGTATCACTTCCTCATAATCTAAATGCGTTTTTTCAAATGTACTATACCTAACAGAAAAGATTTTGTTGCATTTTTCGGATCCTTTCCTATAGTCTATTTCTTAATGTCTGACAGCACAGTAGCCTCATTAAATATTCAAATAGAAAATTATCTCTTACAGAGTGATCCTAACAATTTTACAAGTAAATACTAAAATTTTAATGCAAAACAAGTAGGTGTCTGTATTGGTTTATCTGTACATCCCTGTTTCAGCTCAAAATACAATATGGTAATAAAACTGAACAATGCCAGCAAAAGGATAAACAGTGCGGCAGTGGCGGAGATTACGATATTAGTTCATTTTGCTTATTTAATTAGATTCGGTCAACATTACAGTTGAACTAAAATTCATTCGTTTAGGCCTATTAACAAGTTACATATTCATTTTTATCAAATGAAATTAATTAAAGAAAATATAGTTTAATTCTCAAAATTCAAATTTATTGACAATGAATTAATGCATATTAAGTAAAGTAAACATACCATTTATAGGAAATATAAAATTCAATCTATAGTATCATCCTCTTCGCTGGCCATACAAGAATCATCCGAAGACTCGTCGAGAGAGATCACTATCGGTTCTATAGTTTGTTCTATGAGGTTATCTAAAACCCACATTTTCGGTTCCTCTTTAATTACATGATTCACAGCATCTCTCCAGTTTTCTTCAGTTATTGTTGTCAAGAAGTACTTCATGAGTTCACGAACATCTTTCATTTTAAATGTTTTATTATGTCTAGCTACATAACCTTTCATTTGGGCCCATATTAACTCTATCGCATTTAATTCACAATGGTATGGCGGCAAACGAAGCACTGTTATCCCACGATTCTTGGCTATTTAATCAATAACAAACTTTTTAAATTATTGCTTGTGATCTGAAGCAACCTTTAAAAGTTCTTTTTTCAACATATCATCTTCAAATGGTATATATTTTACGATTAATCAGTTTCTAATATCAGCTTTTCTCCAAGAGGTAGATGGAAGACTTTCTGTTAATCGCGAATGATAAGTGGCATTGTCCATAACGATTACAGCATTATTTGGAATTATTTCGACCATTTGTGCAAAATATATCTGCAGTCATTTCTTCATGATAGTCTTTGGTTGATGTTGACTGAAACTCCAGTAAACCACCTTCAACTAACCCTGGATTGCATCCAATATGCGTTATTATTAGTCGGCGACCTTTACCGATAGGGGTTTTCAGTCCAGCAGATAAACCTTCTATGAAAGCTTGACGACTGGTTTGAATACTTTTGTCCTGCCATATTTTTTTCACTGAATGTCCTTCATTGAGCCATGTCTCATCTAGATAATAGATTTGTCTTCCCTCCTGTCTGTATTTTCGGATATCTCGTAAATACTGGCGTCTCCAACATATTATTTCTTCGTTGTCGATTAGCACTGATTTGCGACTTTGCTTCTCCCAAGTAAAATTTAATCTGTGTAATATTTTCCACAAAGGTTTTCGCCCTATTTCAGGCACGTTCTCGTCCTCCTTAACCATTCTTAGAATTCTGTCAAGGGTTGGGATCTCTTTTTTAAAATATAATTCATGTATTTTTCGTCTTATTGTATTTTGCATATAATCATCAAGGTCAAATGGTTTTCTTCCAGTTGACTTTTTAGGTGGAGATATATTTCCATTTTTCCTCTCTCTTAGAAGCCTGTAAATGGTAGATTCACTAACTCCTGTCATTTGGAACATGTCGAAACTATATTTCTAACAGTAGCAGCCGGCATTTGATGTACAACAGTATCATGCACATTTAACACTACAGTCTTCGTTTGTAAGCTAAGCACGCTCTTACACTTTACTGGGGTAAAACTTGAAGACATTTTTCACAACACAGTTAACACTTATGGCATAAGCGACTCTAAGCAAAACAAATTACACAAATTTGGGCGAGGCCAAGTTTCACCGTATATACCTGCAAAATTTCTAAGTAGTCATTGGGACAATGCCTTGTAGGACCCTATTGTAATGTTTCTTGGAAATGTTATTATCAACATTTCGAAAATCAGAAAGTAATTATCTGGAGAATGAATTGATAAATGGTTTGTTAATATGTCTCCCAAGAATTGACCTGCTTCAAATTCTCATGATAATTAATGAAATATTCAGTCAGAATAGTTGCGTTACAAGATTATTTCAAAAATAATTTATTGTTTTAACTGTATGTACTCTACAAATGTATGAAGGTCAGTTAGTTGTTTTAACTAACCTAATTTACATTTATATTATTTTTATACATCAGATCGGGTATAAAATTAAATAGTGAATAAATTCCTTAGATGAACTGTGACGCTTATGCGTTACTATCTGACTAGCAGGTGACCTTTTCGCGTGCTGTCAGACAATAGGAAACATACTATAAAGCCTGACTTACGTCAAAGCATAGCTGAGCTCTTCGAAAAATGTTTTCACATTTTGCTGGCAATCTATCTAATTTTATTTCATTTTGATTTTTAGGCATATTAAAGAAGGATAAACTTAAATTCTTCTCTAACTTGTTCAATGGTGAATAAAGAAATCGAACAAATCAAAAAATAAGTAAATAATGGCACTACAAATATATATATATATCCACCAAATTAATACTGGGATACTATAATTACTATAATAATTTTCGCAAACTATTCAAAACAAACTCACACGTGAGTAAGAGAGACATATGTGCGCACATAAAACAGACAAAATGTATGTCCGAGACTTAATGGAATTAAAGTTACAGTTTTTTACGCAACAAAAAAGGAGAGAACAATGTTTTGGTTAGATTATCTACTATCTATAACTAATTATCAGATTATGAATATAATACCGGTTGCAAATTACTCTAAAATAATTAATCAACAAACGAAATACTTAATTGAATTTGAATCGGAAAACCAACAACTAAAAATTTGATTCAAGTTACCTAATCACGATTCGAAGGCTGAAATTTCAATCGGTATACTAACTACTAAAATCTGATTCAAAATTTAATCCTTGGGTCGAAGTGAGCAAGTTTATGATATGGCACAAAAGAATATTCTCTATTCTTTTTTTTATAAATGAATCTTGTTAGTGGACTGCATAATAACTGAATCTTACCTTATGCACCGGCAGTTTGTAAGTCCTTAAATATTCGCTATAGGGTAAGATAGAGGAGGGAAAAAAGGAATAAATTTCACTTTTCGCCGTAAACAATTATATTAAATCAAATGATAACCGGTTGATCGATAATTCCAAGCGACGGAATTCTAAACAATGTTCTCTAGGCTATGTATGAATTACTACTGTTCAACGTCCAAAATGATACTAATACAGGCTAGGAACACTGCAGACCGTGCCATCTACAGAGCCTGTCGAGTAACTAAAATCGGTAGATAATTCCAAAAAATTAACGAAAACTGTAATGTCGTTAGTAATCAAATTTTATTGATTTTTATAACTGCGTATGCGCGATATCATATTGCTCGTCCCCATCCCCACATGACATACTGTTATCATTTCTTAGATCGAGTGTAGAGGTTATTTTAAGGTTACGGTATTTTGGTGTATTTTTTAATTGCTATAGTGTAATATGTATCTGTTGTTTCGTTGCTTTATTGTTATTAATTGAAAAGTGTATTCTGAAGGAGTTTAATAAGTGGTGTACTCGGTAAGTTTTATTAAAAAAAATTGAGCATTTTTTCTTTCACAATTAACAACCATTGTTTTTATTTTTATAAAACGCAGAATTTTTACTAATTCAATCGACAACTTTAGAGATCATGGTTGTTCTTTACATTAGCTAAACTGAAAATTGCTGCATTAATAAAGTAAATATTTCTTTTTACAGTTTTGTTCCTCCAACCCAGGAAGATAAAATTAATATGGCTGAAAAGCAGTGGTAATAAATCATTAAATTTGTCGATGAGGAAACGATGGAGGATATGATCCCTTCATTTTCAAAAACAGTGTTTCTTTAGATTTGAGAAAGACGAAGAGAGGTTATTAAGACAGTTTGATTTGCCTTCCCATATGAGTGGAAATTAACAAAAATTGATGGTAAGTTTTATTGTATTCAATATGGCATGCTATAACTTTGGACATTTTAAAATATAAATTGAGTGAACGAAAAGACGAGTACTGTGTGTGTAATTTTATTAAAATTACAGGTAAGCGCTTCCAGCCATTAGACCATTCTGAAAGCTATCGTCAAGAAAAAATATACAGAAGGTGTCAAAAAACATCAAACTCTGTAACTGCTACATACAATGAAATGAAATGTTCGATGTTGCATCATTATTTAAGTAAAATTTGTCAAAGTTACTCTATAAAGAGCGTGTACAATTGTAATTCACAGAACGAAACGTCTAATTTGAAATTACCAACTAAATGATACGTGTTTACACCCTCTTTATAGGGTAATTTTAACAAATTTTACTTGAATAATGATGTAACATCAAACATTTTATTTCATTGTATGTACATTGTACATGTTGTATGTTTTTCTCTTGTCGACAGCTTTGAGAATGACCTAATGGCTGAAAGCGCTTAGCTGGAATTTTAATCAAATGACACAGTCAATACTCGTCTTTCCCTTCACTCAATTTATATCTAGTGTATACACCATAGTCAGTCAATTCCATTTTAAAATGTATCCATTGAAAAAAAAAATCTGTGTTTTATTTTATGTTATAGCTATATTCCCTCTACCAGCTATGGAATGGAAGGTATTGACCCCTTGCCGATTTTCATATATAGCCCATGGTGTGAAAATTTATGGGAAATGAAAGTGAGTATTAACTTTTGTTGAGGCATTACGTCTAAGTATTTGATCTAGCGGTAACCAAAAATCCAAAATATCCAATAAAGACAAAAAATTAAAAAATAGTTAAAAATCAAGAATTCCTGAAAAAATCGAAAGCTCCAAAAAAACCAAACAAATGTATACGTTCAAACATTTTTTTTGGCTTAGTACAAAAACATGTGTAAACTTATTATTTCGATAGTAAGCGCATTTTGTTTTCTTTTGTTGACATAAATTTTCAAACATATGTGTGTGTTTACTTATTTATTGTTGTTATTTTGTGTGTTTACTTGTAGAACCTCAACCAGAAACGAGAAAGGACTTCCACGAGACGGTGGGATTTTTAGGAGCCCTTAAGAAACATTTTAACAATCATAGACTGCCAGGAGCTGCAGAGTAACTTAAACTGCCTTATGCCATGGTTTCATAAGAACGGAATGCTGTCAAATGTAGAAATATACAAATATGCAATATACTAGGTTTAAGCTTGTGATATAAACATATTTAATACTTCCAGTAAAGAAATAAAGATGTGTTTTAAGTGGAAATGAAATGTTAGATATATTATTTTAAATGTTGTACAGTCACAAGTGCTGATTAGCACTCTCATATGTAATTACTTGGCACCTTGTATTTACAGAGCTGGGCAGTATTTAACAATTTTACCTATAAAAATATTTTAATTACTTTTGTTCTAACATTCACAGTAATTATACTCAAATGTTTTCTTTCACAGTAAGTTGCCAAAAATAATAGTTAACAACTCATTGCTAACACTTTCTTTGATTAAGTTAGTAGCAGTTATACTCCAGCAGTTTATCCAGCTCTGTGTGTTTATACAAGTGTAATAATAAATAAATAAATTAATATAAACTTATCATGAATAAGTTTCTACTTTTATCTTGATTTAACATTATTTAAAAATCTAATGATACTCCAATCTAGAATGTATGTTACTCAAATTATTTTTTAATTATAGCATTATTTTTACATTATAGTTTATTAAGAAAAGTACTTTGTGAAAGAAATTCTTTGTTGTGTATTTTTATACCAAAATAAATAAACTGTTTATATGATTATTGTTTTATTTTTTCAATTTAATTAACCATTTATGATCCATCATTTGATATTTCAATTAATTTAATTCAACATCTAATCATTATTGAGTTAAATTGAATGAAGTGTTAAATGATGGACTATAACTGATTATTTTGAAATAAAATAATTAAAATACAGTAACTTTGAATATACCGCGAAAACCTAAAATTACAGAAATCTTTTCAACATCACTCAATTGTTTACTCGACAGGCTCTTTAGATGGCGCCACAATCAGTGTCTCATCTATCTGTGGGTTATCTGTGAGATATACGCCAAAACAATTTCATTATATCGAATATCTGTTTTTTGGTTGTTGTTATTCTCGTATTTTTACTTCTGTTAAATTAATTGTGTTCTTTCTCAGTAAAGTTTTTTGTACATCATCATTAATAAATAACAATTTACCAATAATGTAAATCGTACATTCAAAAAAATCTAATTGCGCCAATAGGTGTAGTGTAGTTTACTAATTTCCAATCAGTCATTTAATAATTATAAATAGAAAACCATTTTCAATTTCCAACTTTAGAATCCTATATTTTGTCAACGGAGGGAGTAAAGAAATTTTTTTATATGAAATACCATCATTATTTTTAGTCACTCTATAATCTTCCAAGTTTTTGGTATGACCTCCTATGACACCCTGTATAGAAACATCCCAACATTCTATCAGAAACTGTTTTAATTTTATTTCTAGAACATTCCTCCCCACAAATTTCTTTTACTAAATCAAGTTATGCTACGACAGAAACAGACCACAACTTCCTCCCAGATAAAAAATTGCTTTAAAAAATTAGCATCGAAATAATCCAAGTTCTCTTAAATTGATGCATTCAAAACAATTATAGGAAATGCTGGAGCTTACATAATGTAAAGAAAAAAAATTTGCTCTGCGTCTGCCACAATATTCTAGTACATACACTGGAGAGGCGTTTGCTATACTTCATGCCCTCAAAATGTGCAAAACAGCAAATGAAAACAATTTCCTTATTATCTCTAACTCATTAAGCGCCCTTACAGATCTGCACAATGTATATCCATCACACCCGATCCATCAACTCATTAAAAAGGACATAAAACCATTTCGTTTCAATGGGTAGCATCACACATGGGAATAAGAGGTAACAAGGAAATCGACTCCTTAGCCCTAAAATCAACTTCTACGAATAATGTACCCCTCCTTACAAACTTTCGCCACACCGATCACAGGTCCTCAATAAAAAAATACTTATACCAAAAATGGCAACCCATCTGCGAAAACACTGAAACCCATTTTAAATAATAATGCCTGAAATTAAAACCAAACATTCACTAAATAAAAGAAACCGCACCTTTATGTCAAACACGTCAGCCTCAACTCACAGTAAAGCATTTGATACTCAAATGTCCAGAAAATGAAGAACAAAGAAGATGCCCCAATTTAGGAAACACGTTGAAATCAATTCTTTCTTCAACTGGAAATGAAGTGCTATATTATCTTTAAGACACAAATTTAATATCTAAAGTTTAATTTTTATTATTAACTATAAGTGTAGGTACCACACTATGTTGTAAATGTCTGCCCTACTAATGACTCTTAGTAGTTGAGGTGGGGTTATGTATGTTAAAATAAAAATAAGATTAGACCCTATCAGTTGATCATTCCTGTTTTTATTCAATTATTTTTTTGCTATAAGTACTGGACGAACCGGTCCATTCCTATATCAGAGTACAGAATTTATTCGAGTACACTGGTTTTAAACATTGCCTCACAAAAATTTACAAGTATTTATCAAGCCTAGAGTGCGAATAAATGCAAAATATCGGCATCTGAGTGCAAATTTTTGTTCTTCATGAATATGGGATGTCGTTCCTAGAAATTGCTGGTAGAATAAACAGGACTGTGGATACTGTTGTCAGATGTTATCAGTCATGGCACCAAGAAGAACTAACACGATGAGCCAGAGGCATAGAATGAGGGAGCAGGACAACAGAGGGCCAAGATCGTCGCCTAAAGTTATTAGCTTTAAGAGCTCGTTTCTCATCGACAAGGGTTTGTAGAACATGGACGGGTCCTTGGAATGCGAAATGTTCATAGACGGATAAGAAGATTTAGATTTCTTTGATACCGACCTCAGTTGGTGTTACTTTTAACTCTGGAACATCGAAAAAATCGACTTCAGTGGTCGACTAGTGAAATCCGAAAGGGAACACTATCGTCTTCAGATTCTGACTAGACATGCATGATGGTCGAGCGAGGGTGAGATGCATCGAACTATTGGTGATATAATATGGGGTGCCATTTCTCACAGTTCAAGGTCACCTTAAGTCTCTGTCAGGGACAATATGAATACTTATCGATACAGTCAAGAAATGTTGGAACCTCATCTGTTTCCTTTTCTCAGGACATTTCAAAACCCAATTTTTCATCAAGATAACACTTGGCCATATATAGCCAGACAAATCTTGAACTCCTTGCACAAGATTCAAATTCATTTCCTACCTTGACCCCCAATATCCGCGGATTTGTCCATAATTGAACATGTGTGAGACAAAATCAGTAGAAGGTTAAGAAATTTAAAGGGTCCTCCTCAAACTATAATGGCTCTTCGACATGAGATAGATATGGCATGGAATGAGATACCCCACGAGGATATTGATCACCTTATTATGAGTATGTCTAGACGCATTAGGGAATGTGTGAGAAGTCGTGGAGCTTCAACGGATTATTAAAGTTGGTGAGCAGAAACTTAGATTATCCTCACCATTTACATATTACGAACTACCCTGATATGTATGCCAAATATTACCGAAATAAAATCATTTTTACTCGGTGTTCGGGTTTCAATGTCACTGAGTATATTATAACTCTACTCTACTCTACAGGCGGGTATCCATTTGTTGCCAAATCACGTATCGTATCAACGTATCGTATCAGCGTATAGTTTCATTTTGGTACGATACGCTGCAACGAGTCAGTTTTTTTTTCAGCCCAGATTCACTGCGTATCTGTGTATCAATTGCGCGAACGGGAGGGATACGTCGTGCGGACGTGTTGCTAGTTTGACTTATTTGGTGGAAGCATCTCAGGTTGATAACTACAAAATAGTTCTCTCAGCATCTCTGCAATGAATGGACCTCAGCAAGCGGCAGCCGCGTATATTTTTATTCACTATGCTCTGCAGCAAGAGAAGAAAAGACGCAAACCACCGCGTTGGTGGATGTCAAAGTTGTACGCCAGCAGGGAGCAATATAGTGGAACAAGTTTAATGGCTGACCTGAAGTTCCAAGCTGTTAGCGGCATGTACAAGAACTTCACTAGAATGCATCCTACTGATTTTGAATTTTTGTTGTCATCGATTGAGCCAATAATTGCTAAACAAGATACTACATTTCGAAAAGCAATTCCCGCTCAAGAAAGATTGGCTCTAACTTTACGCTTTTTGGCCACTGGCGATTCCTACTCCAGCCTTCAGTATCTATTTAAAATCGCAAAGCAAACCATCAGTAAGATTGTTCCAGAGGTGTGCGGGGCTATTGTGGAAGTATTGAAAGACTACATTCAGGTAAGTTGAATTTATTTTTATTTACAAGCGACTTTACAACTGTTGTAATGCTTCATCAAGTGGCAATGTATATGAAGGAGTATTAATTAAAAACGCCGATGTTGTTGGGCTTTGAATACCAGATTCTTCGCCATAGTCATTCGAGGCTTGATGTGTGTGGGTGGATTGATTTGATTTTTGCGATTGATCTTGAAATTGGTATTGATTTTGAGACTGCGAATGATTTGATGATTGCCATGGAGACTGAGAGGAGGAGCTGGATAAAGAAGAGTGCGGAGAAGTGTATGTGTGAGAAGTAGGTGGGTTGGTATAGTGTACATGGTCCGGTAAAACGCTTACTCTGTTATTATAATAACCTCTGTTCGCCCGAAGGAAAATATTTAAAATGTCACTTTGAATTGCACATCGAACATCATCATTATAAAGTCGCAGCTTAGAGGCAATTAAGTTACCAAAGTGGTAACTATCGTCTAATATTGGCGTGCTTGATGTTGACGTTAATATCTCAAAAGCCTTGTCGAGGCGTTCATCTGTTGTAGTTTTCTGACGTTTCTTTTTTTGAGAACTAGTGGGTGTTGGTGGTTGTACGCGTTTTGTAGCTGCTGAGGCCTTTGTACTTATTTGGGAATTTTCATTGGTTCTAACTGGTCCGGGGCGGTTTGTACTTGCTACGGAGTCCATACTGTCTTCGAAATTCTCTTCCGCTGGTATTTCCACATCCTCTATCTCTTCATTCGCTGTTACTTCTTCTTCTTCTAGGTTGTCCTGGGTATTTGCAGCTATGGGCAACTGTAACAACAAAACAATAATTACAGTTATTTATATACCTCGCTCTGTTTTCTAATATTTATGAAAGATTTCGAAAAAATCTTTCAAAGATTTTTTGAAAGAAAGAAAGAAATATTTAAGTTTAGTGAGTATTGTTTAATTATTGTTTCTCCGTAATGAACATTAAATTTTGTTGAGAAATTAATACTTCAAAGAAATAATAATAATATTCAGCAACTAAATAAAGGTTTTTTTATTGTAGATACCAAAAACTCAAGAAAAGTGGATGGAAGTGGTGAAAGAGTTTGAAACTAAATGGGACTTTCCACATTGTGTTGGAGCCATTGATGGCAAACATGTTACATTACAGTGTCCCATAGGAAGTGGCAGCGAATTTATCAATTATAAAGGATTTTTCAGCATTGTCCTGTTTGCTTTGGTTGATGCTAACTATAATTTCCTGTTCGTGGATATAGGTTGCCAAGGCAGGATATCTGACGGTGGCGTGTTTTCAAATACCGAGTTGTACAAGCTAATGCAGCAAAAGCGATTAAATCTCCCAGCGCCCACTCCTCTAAACAGTAGGGAAGAAGACGTGCCATTTTTTTTCATCGGAGATGAAGCGTTTGCTATGGCGGAAAATCTCATGAAAGTTTATCCCGGTTACTACACTAAAGGATCAAAACAAAGAATCTTCAACTACCGACTTTGTAGAGCACGCAGAGTGGTTGAGAATGTGTTCGGCATCGCCTCAGCAGTGTTTCGGATATTAAGAAAACCACTGCTATTAGAACCAGAAAAGGCGTCACTTATAGTTATGACAGTTGTTCTGCTACATAACTTTTTACGTAGAAGACCGCAGTCGGTTCATATTTACACTCCCAATGGAACATTTGATTCTGAAGAAGAAGGTGTCACTACAGAAGGAGCCTGGAGAAGAGATGTTGATGGTATTACTTCACTCCTCCCGTTGAGAAGAATTGCACGTAGAACAAAATCTACTCTGTCAAATATAAGAGACGAACTGGCAGAATACTTTACAAATGATGGCGAAGTACCGTGGCAACATAAATATGCCTAACCTAAATACTTATAACTTAACCCACAAATAATTGCAGACACTATGCTTAATTTATATTTAAATAAATATTTGTACTTGTGTTAAGAAATGTTGGTAGCATACCCTGTCAAAATTTAACTAATAAAATTGGCCAAGAAATAAAAATTTAACATAAAACCTTTAAAAAAGGATGCTACTTTCATTTTACCCACAGTGTACAATAAGAAAAAATGTACTTACTGTACTCATTGTAGATCTCGGCTTGTTTTTGTCCCATAAAAATTTCATACTTTGAAAGGCAAACCATGAGCTTTTGTAAACTTCTGCTGTTCCTAAAAAAAAATAAAACTAATTATACCGGGTGGAAACGTTAAACGGGCACCGCGCTCTCACGTCTGTATTATTACATTTAATTGAAAAGTAAATATGCTGACTATGATTTGCACCATTCGATAGCTGCGAAAAAATCATACAAGTCAGCATATTTACTTTTCAATTTAATGTAATAATACAGACGTGAGAGCGCGGTGCCCGTTTAACGTTTCCACCCGGTATAAACTCATTTAATTAAGGTTTGTTTTAAAAAAAAATTAAAGTAAATTTTCGGTACCTACCTTTTCCAGTGCCGGTGGTCTTCGTCATTTTCATTTTCTCTCTCCTAAGTGCTGCCAAAAGATATTCCATTTTTTTCTTGCATTCATCAACCGACCTATTCACTTCTTTTGCGATTTCCTCCCAAGCATCTTGTTTTAGAATTTTATTATAATGATCTCGATGTTTCGGGTCCCAAAGTAGTTCATATTTACGGTAAATTTCTATAAAGTTTATTACTTCTTCTTTATTCCACTCCATAATATTATTTTTTAATATTAAAAATAAAACAATAGTACCATCCCCAGTGGAATTCAGACGACTACTGACTAGTGACTGCACACAAAATATATTTTGTTTTATCATTTTTAAAGCGAATATGCAACGACTGGTTGTGTCAAAAAAACGTCCGTCCACACTGTGACTGTCTCGTATCGTATCATTTCTTTGATGTGTCGGCGAAAAACCGAAAATTGAGCGATCAAGTCCGTTGCGTTTCTATTTATCCATTTTGATACGTTACTATGCAACGGTTTCCTGTCTCCACTGATACGCAACGATGACACGATACGTGATTTGGCAACAAATGGATACCCGCCTTACTGATACTATGTCCAGTTTCCATTGTTACTCAGTTTACAAAATCCATTGATTCACCTTGAACTTAATTTATACAGAAATAGAATTTTATTACAAATCGTCCTCATGCACTGGACCTTTCAATTAGAGAATAATTAAAATCAAATATTAATGATTTATGTCATCATTATCATAATAATATGTCAATTTTCAAATGTGAATATGTAAAGGAAACAATACTTGTAAAATATACATTATATGTTTGTTAAATTATAAACAATATCGACAAACTAAGTTATAATTATATTTAAGATGTGTAGTATTGTATTTCATAACAATATTGAATATTATTAAATAAATAGATAATATAATATATTGTTTATATCTTCTTACTATTTAAATTAAATGAATCGTGTCGCTTGCGCCATCTGGAAGACTCTAGACACAGATTGACTCTACAGTACGTAAAATATATAGTTTCCTTACCAACTTGTTTTATATAGTAATTCATTCATTTTTATCCGCCACATTTTGTTAAATCATAGATCTTCCTTCCCATTGCTATATTCAATTTACACATAAATATATATGAAAACAAACATTTCGGTATTTGAAAATATTACTTCATATTCTTAATAAAATTTAAGTGTCAAAATAATGTTTACGTCGCCATCTATTGAATAAAAGAATTATAAGCAGTATTCTGCAATATCGCAAGCACTGTTGCCCGATTTGAAATGTCTACTGATCTACTCCCACTGTTTTCTATTTTTATTGAAATATTTTTCAATTCAGTCAAATAGTTAAATTGTAATATTGTTTCAACTTCTATATGTACCATTAAAAGATGTTTTAAATATTGCATAATCGATATTACACTGCAAAGGAAAAACAATATTGAACGACTTTTATAAAACTGGCAATATGGCAGCTCCAAAACATTAACCTATTTATAAAAACAAAATCAAATTTGTGTACGTATATAAAGGTTATCAATTATTTGGGTGGACAGTTAATAAATATATACATACTATATTACATAGGGACACTAAATTATTCTTTAAAGTGAGTGAACACAAAGATTGGTATTACTTAACTCAATTTATCATAAATAATGATTCGATTGAAAATAGTATGATTCATTTTAACTCACCTGGAACATTCTGGAAGAATTCTCCCATTAATTTGAATAACAGTTCCTGGTCCGAGTGGGTGGGGAATGTTGTAAATGTGCCGGTTTTCATTCTGTTCAACAATAATAAAATCTAAAGCATCTACACCAACTTCATCCATTGTTTTTAAAATGAGACTAAGGTATAAAAAAATATTCCCTTAATAAACTGATATTAAATTTAGATAACATATTGTATAAAATCATGACACATATTGTTAGTATCTATTAAGTTTTTTTCTTTTGCCTCTGCGACAGTATTAAATACGTAGGTACACAAGAACTAAAGTTGAATCTGTATTGAGTAATGCATAACTGCCAGCTGGTATTTTTAGATCCTCGTAAAATTGATTTCATATTAAGGATGCCGAATGCAGATACGTTATTGCCAAATATAGAACTTAATTACTTTAATATCTATTTATATGTTTTGGATTTTTAGGAATAATATAAAACAACAAATGATAAGTTAAACACAAACAAAAGTAATTTAAAACAAAAAAATTAAATCATAGATTAGAATTGAAACTAATATCTAACTTTATATGTACCTGACCAAAAAAAATATGAATGCAGCTATTATACAATGTGTGATAAAAAAGTGGGTAATAAATTATAACACTAAACTTATTCTGGTAGCCAAAAATAATTGAACCTAAAACTTATACTGTTGTAAAAAAAAGTTACATCCCTTTGAAGTTGCATATTCTTGTTGCTTGCATCTTTTTTGTATATCTTTTAGTTGTTTTCCATGATTCAGAGATTTTGTTAGTATGTTAATTATTCAAGAGGGTGGAAGTGAAGTAGTATAGTCAAGTGAAATATAGGTAATTAGATAAATATAAAAGTTATCTATGCTAGGCAACAACTGGAAGAAAAACAGACACTAGGTTTATAGCAGTTTTATATTAGGACAATAGAATAGAATAAAATATTTCTTTATTATTAAATTCCCACTAGGTGACAGTATACAAAAACTAGAGCATTTATTATTTCAAAATCAAGAATTTGAAATATTTGAAATTTTAATATACACTTCCTTCTGGGATGAACTCTTTCGACTTTACCAAAAAAGGCATATTTCATAATTTATTTTGCTTATTTCTTAAATACAATTCACATTGAAAAATATGGTGGTTTTGGTACAGGTACACAAAAAATATAAAAATGTATTTATCAAAAATTAAAAATCGTTCAAGAATATTTGAAATAGTGTAGATCTGTAGTTACTAATATATTTTTATTAAAAATTAGAAAACTAAATAGCAAATATCCCAGTAAGGACAAATCCTAGAAAAATATTTCCTCATCTTTTCAAATTCTCTTTCTAAAATTGTTCATCCTAGAGTATTTTGCCAATATAAGAAAATTAGTTTTCTAAGGTCTGATATAATGGAGCTGGAAACAATTTAACAGCAAAATTATCCGTGTCACTCAAAAACAATATTTGAGTGCCTTAAAAGAAATAAGTTATTTACATTATAAGCTGCGAAAACTTACTTTTAGGTGTGAGGTGTTTTTAAATGGCCGAGGTAAAGCGTAAGCATAGCTGCCTTATCAAAATTGAAAGTGGTACTTTCGTATAGAGAAGAAAGAAAAAAATATAAGAATATAGCAAACGACTATTCTTATTAATAAGGATAAATTAATGAAAGACACACATTTTTTAAACGCTGTACTAAACTGCCGTTAAACATCGTCATTGACTAGACGCACTTGACGGCTTTTTATTCGCTTTGCTGAAAATGTTGTCAAACGGCCGCGTACTAATATGCCGTTAATTGAGAGTAGGTTATGACTGATTATGCTTACTATATTCTGATATTATTGAGTATTGTGGTGTCGGTTTGAAATATTATTTTCGGGGATAATAACACGAGTGCTTCAAAATTACCGATAATTTTACAGGAATGCATGTTTTTCAATAACTTCACTAGTCGGAAGAACGAATGAAATTTGTAAAGAAACCACGCATGAGTGAAAATTTATCTGGTAAATTTTAAAGTTCTCGTCCATTAAAACTTACCAGATAATATTTAGGGAGAATATTTCACAAATCAAAGACATTTTTTGGTTAAGAAGGTGAAAATACCACGTTACCTAGGCGTGAAATTTCCGCTATGGTTTTTGGATAATTACCTACCACGATTTTTTGATAATTACCACGTCTCTTACGGAAAAATTTACACATTTATTTCCAGGTTTTTATTGCAAATTATACACCGACAACTAAAAAATAATATGCTACAGTAAGCATTCTCTGCAACCACAGTTTCGATTTAGGTCACCTAGTCAATCCTGCACAACGAATATGTCTCCATAGCCACTGCAACAAAGTGCCATCAGATTTGTATGTGTGTCTTCACTGCCAACGTGGTTGAAGTTGTTTCTGTTCCACTAGATTGGCTATTATTTCAAACGCTTCATCTGTGCAAAAACTTCTAAAAATCGGAAATAACTTTGTTAGCTATTAATTTGGTAAGTATTAGGTATCGCTTGACTTACCTTATCATGTGGATATCAACAGCTTCATCAAGTACGGCATGTGATATTTCCGCAGGAAACGTTTGAAGGTCTCAGTTTTCAAGAAATTTTCCATTTATGAAATCTTGAAATGTTCAACAATGTTACGATCCTTAACGAAGAATTTTAGGATTACATTTTGTTTTCCTTGATAGGATTGTATTGCAAATGCTACAGAATTCTTTTTCCTTTCTTTTGGTAGTCCTATGACTGTTAAGTACTGTCCTTTCGGACGTCCTCGTTTTTTTATTCTAACTATTGACAAAGCGACATCATATTAACTTCAACTTTTTGATGGGGCTGGTTGTTGACGTCATTTAAAATAAGTTCATGTGCTTCACTTGGATCTGGTGTCATTTCCTCCTCTATAAACACCTCATTGCAAAATGCATCAGGTAACTTCACAGATGACTGACACAGAGATGATGGATTTTCACTTTTAAATGCAACCTCATCATTGCTTCCAATAAAAAACTAGGTCCGATTTTCATCTACAGGCACAATTGCAACATCGGTGTCATTGACCCACAGTGTTTTAAGATTTTTTAATACATCAAGCCTTTGTTCAAACAACATGCCCGTCCGCTGAGCTGCTAAGGCAGCCAGTTCTGTGCATAGAAAAAGACATTTTTTCCGTCTTTGCGTATAGGTACTTGGTGGTTGAAATTATTATCTGGTCAGTGATATAGACTGAACATCATTATTAGATGTACTTGGAGAGTCCCATTCTGTCGGTTCAGTTTCTTCTAGAAATAGCTATTTGTGTATTAAGAGCGGAAAGTGATACTTTGTCGCTTGAGGCAACGCACTTTCTGCTCGAATTGCACACAAGATTTTTTCTACGATCACCTTATTTTTAGACAAATAATTTAAAAAAAACATGAAAAAGCCTTTTACTGGGTCCCAAAGCTCTTCGTGTTCTAAATAAATCTGTACCGCGAATTTCCACGTACCATAGTTCTCGTGCCCTTTTAGATGCTCGATCAGCGGAAGCTGGCTCATGATATGACTTATTAACACAAAAATTCAACAAATTGCAAACTCCAGAAGCTTCAATGGTGTCTCATGCGTGTCCTGTGTCCGTAACCTCCTGCAATTTCATGTTTTGAGTCAAGGTTTCGAGAAGAAAAATACTTAATCTATCAAAAACAGCGTAAAAGCAACTAATGACAATTTAAAACTTACAAAAGCCGTAAACGACATTAAGATGACATTTACAAGGTTAAACAAATTGGGGTTCGAAAAATATTGGGAGTAATTATTTATACACTTTGAATATTTTTAAATATTAACTACAACTATAACATAGGTGTTTTGGATGGGTTTATAAGATAAAAAATAATAATTAAAATGACGTTTGAATCGGTCTAATCTGTAAGGTCTTATAACACTGCGCCGTCGTGCTCGAAAAATCGCGCGTGTTTGAAAGACCAGTTATCCACGAATAATTTACGCTTTTTTTTATTGGCGCACTTTGAGTTACTGTTATGTTTGCGGGTTCGATAATAATACACTTTTGGGATTGTCTATTATTCAGATACTTTATTGATCTCAAAACCTTTGCTTACTCTAGTTTACAGTCGGTTCTTAATATTCACCTTTAACCGTCAGTCTCTCGTTACGTTATCTGTCATTCTCCCGATCCCCAGCTCACTGAACTCAGGTCCGCCATCCGTCAGACGTTACAGGGTTGCCATCACCCAAAGTACCTGACAGAACTCTTACTACAAAAAAATGGAAGTCCGTCCTCGATGCCCAGCCAAGTTTCATTTCATAAAAGTGCATCCTCGATGCCCAGCCAAGTTTCGTAAAAGTCCATCCTAAGTAGTACATATTTATTTTTATTAAAAATGTATATGGATTGATTCCCTCGGGGATTAAATGGGTCCCACCCGCGGGATTAAATGGGTCACTTTAGTCGCTTAGTGTATAATGTACTATTAATATACCTATTATTTACTAACTTTAGTTTATTGTAAATTAAAACATGTGAGCGGAAAAGTACGCTCTAGAGCGGAAATAATGTCAAATTATGACAGATCACGGAAAACATCAACTTTGAGGTTAAATTTGAGTGTGCAAAAGCCTACTTTGGGTAATGATCGTAGGAAAACTATTTTAATGTTCGCTGGTTGTCTTTGTAGTACGCCATAGTCCATCTTGAGTCTACAATCATTCTGTCAAAGAGCTCGACATTCAAATACTTTCTTAAAGCAAAAATATGCTTGCAAGGTAAAATCATTGCAGTATATATTACACAGCTGTACGAAGAAACTGTAGTTTTCACAGATCCACGACTATCAACAATGGTGTAATAACTGTCTGTAGAAACGGTAATATTTCCAATGTGTTTGGAAAGACGAATTTCTCTTAAAATACGTGCTTCGATGCTACACGTGTAAGTAATTCAAAATATCTCTTTTCATCTGAATCTTCCGGGAAGATATTGTAATGTTTTTGTTATTTATTTAAACAATAAACGGGTGGGATAAATTTCAAACACTCGGTATGGCTACTTACTAATTTATTTAAACACTAACAGTATATTCAGACTAATTTATATAAACAGTTCACTAATTTATATTCACAAATTTATTTGTTTATCTCACGATGTCAAATTATCAACTCACCTCATTCTTCCTGATCAGTCCCTTATATATTAAAGCCGTTTTTACTAGTAAATTCTGGGCTGCGGCTCACACAGTCACGAATAATTTTTCTGGCCTTTTCTAGATAACTCTGGTCACAAAAACATTGTTTACATAAGATAGTCGTGAACTCGTAAACAGTTTTTTATAACTGCGTATCCGCCATAATTTTAACTTTTATACCTGGCTCTGACAGAGTCGGTTTTAGGGACTATACCAGTGTGCTGTTTCGTAACAATATCGTCGGATTTCTTTAAAATACCATAAACTGCTTTATGATCTATCTCTGTCTCTAAAAAATAAATGATTGTAAACAGGCTGTTTATAAAATGTTCCAATGGACTATTCTTGTCTATAACAAATTTTAATTTGGCGTTTATAGGCTCTAGGCAGGTATGTGTATTATTTAAAAAATGATTCTTAAAATATTTTTTTCCCAAATTCCATTCATCTCTGCTACTATTCCAATTTTTCATAAAATACTCATATACAGTTTGAGGTACACTATTCATTAAGGCTTCCAAGTATTTCTGATAATCATCGTCTGTTTAAGAATAAACTAATTTTTGTAAAAGTTCCAAACTAAGTGTACGTTGACTTGCAGTGATACCCAACTTTTGACACGATATCTCACGATGCAAAATTTTCAGTGTGTGAAATACACATATTATACGGTTAGTAGTGGGAAAACAAGTCTTAATTGCCTCTCTTTCATTTAAGTCTGTGTCTGTCATTATGCATTTCACGTTGATCCATGACGGATTTTCCTCTTTGAACGTTTCTAACAACCAGGCAAAACTTTCCTTGTCTTCGGTTGCCAATATACACTCACCCACTATTTCAGTTTGACAATTACCATCTTCAATCATTGTGAGAAAAACGGGTAATCTTATTTTAAGTAATTTATATGTAGCATCCACTGCGATAAATTCTGGAAAAGCCTTCATTGTGATTTTCATGTTTGGATTTTGAATGAAAAGTCCTCTAAACTGATTGTCTCCGTCTCGCAAAACTGCTATATTGGCACCTAAAAACAGTAATTATTTAGAGTATAAAGAGATGATTATAGAATATTTTAGATTACCATATTTAGCTTTAAGTATATTTAAGCAGTTATCCAAGTTTTGCTTTTTTGTTTGATCGGGTTTAGCGTTCTTCATATATGTCAAGTCTTGTAAAGTAACAATTTTACCAGTTCTTTCTCGAAATTTTTGCTGCATCATTTTTCTGTTGGCCTTCATATTCAATTAATCCTTTACGCTTTCCTTCATGTTACTGGAAAGCCTTCTTTGAATAGGTGTATGTGCATGTAGGACCTTCAAAATATACCTATTATGAATATAATACTGTTCGAGCAAGAGTTCTAAAATAATACTTTATCTCAACTACTCTGCGAACTTACCTTTGAAGTGACATGATTGTGCTTGGTTTGGACCGACGTTGTGCTTTTCCATCAGACGATGCTTTGAATCTCACAAGTGCTGGACAATCTTCTTTAAATGTCCAAGACTGTCGAATTTTTTCCCACTGCTCTTAAACTTTTTTCCACCATGATTACATGCATATAGAAGTTGATAATATATCAAAGAGCTTTCTATTGGTCTCACAATTTTACTACTTGCAATAGTACGGGCATCCCGTTACCAAAATGTTGTGTACGTATTTTCACCAAGTTCCTTAATCGCTTTCTTTGCTTCAGCGAATGAGCTAAACCTATCGCCAACTTTCAGCATGATGAGCATTACTTACAGATATGTATTTCAATACCTAACCTAGAAATGTTCTAGGTATAAATGAACAATCAGAAAACTAACTGTAACACTTACCCCAGCCTACGCCGATAATATCCAGATTCACACCTTATTTAAAATTAACTTTAGCACAAATGTTTGCTACAGTAATAACGCAAACGCGACGAAAATAACATTCCAAACCAATAAATGGCAGTGTTATGCACAAAACACGAAAATGTGAGGACAACACCAAGCAACGGCATTTTAGTACACGACCGTTTGATGGAATTTTAAGCAAAGCGAATGAAAAGCCGTCAAGTGCGTTTAGTCAATGACGTCATATCTATTAACGGCATTTTAGTAGGCTACCGTTTGACGGCAGTTTAACCCTTTAGTTACCTACGTACACATTTGTGTACAGTGCTTTCAATTCTTTTGTAGCAGTAAACTACAATAATTTTGTACATTTGCTCCCAACGTCCACATTCGTGTAGGAGTTAGGGATCACTCAAGGACGTACAGTGCCATCTGAGCCGGCAAACGATAAATTTGAATTGGAATGAAATGTAGTAACTGGTTGCTAGTAAAGACGTATGCAGAGGTCGCGAGATAGATTTCATTTGACTTATCAGAGTGGTCTTTTTAGTTGTCAATTTTATATTTCGTTTATGAGAGCTGGTTTTTCACGTTCAGAGTGAGATAAAGACAATTTGATTGATAGACTTTGATATTGGTTACTTTGAAGTTGTGTACACAATTGTGCACTGCAGTAGTAAAGTACTGTAAGGTATGCCTAACCTCAAAAGAATCTTTTGGTTGATTTATTTATTTTTTTTATCAGCTTTAGACTCTAGTATGGCAGGAAATAAACCTCTTACGGAAGCGCAACTGCTGGAGTATATAGATGTATTGTCAGATATCGAAGATTTTGACAACGCAGGTGATTTTGAGGACGATGAATGGCAAAATAATGAAAATGCTAGTGATATTTCACTTTCGGAGGACGAAAATCATGAAGAAACAAAGTAGATGGATATTTCAAATCATGTTGAAGTTGAAGCTACATCTATACTTCCTACATTGGACACGGTGAAAGCTGGTACCAGTAAGTCATGTACAGCTACAGTGAAAGGTGTAATAGGGGAAGAGTTTTTCACTGCAAATAATTTGACAAGAAAGCAGATATAAAATGGATGAAAAATGTCACATATCAAACACCACCAATTACATGGTTTTCGCAAACCATTCCAGAAGTTGTAGATTTGGAAAGCCCTAGACAATTTTTTTATCAGTATTTTATAAGTGAACTAATTGATTGCATGGTTGAAAACACAAACCTGTATGCAGTTCAGCAAGGATTCCGATTTCAGACGACAAATGCAGCTGAGATGAAGGTATTCATAGATATACACATATTGATGGGTAATACCCGCTACCCAAGGGTACAGAATTATTGGGAGGCTAGGTTACAGGTTCCCATCATAGCCAATAGTATGTCCCGTAATAATTTCTATAAATTGAGGCAACATCTCCATTTTGTAAATACGACGATAATAACGACCGTTTTTGGAAAGTCCGGCCTCTTTTCAATTCGATTCGGAAGAAATGTTTGAAACTTCCTTTAGAAAAGTGTCTGTGTGTAGATGAACAGATGGTGCCTTTCAAAGGTAAGATTGATGTGAAACAATACGTAAAAGGGAAGCCGTGTCCTTGGGGCATCAAGATCTTTGCACTTTGTGGCCCCAGCGGCCTGCTGTACGACTTTTTATTATATCAAGGGTCTACAACCGAGTTAGACGAAACTTTCAAGAAGCATTTGGGATTAGGTGCTGCAGTGGTCTGGAAGTTGGCAGAAAGAATTTCAGAACAAAATGTGCAACTATATTATGACAACTATTTCTCAAATTATCAACTTCTTCAATTTTTGAGACAGAAACAAATTTGGGCATCCGGAACAGCACGATTAGACCGTTTCAAAGCACCTCCGTTTTCATCAGATAAAGTGTTGCAAACAAAAGGTCGTGGGACATCCGAAGAACTCATTAGTAATGACGGAGAAGTTATTCTCACCAAATGGTTCGACAACAAAGCTGTAACTATGGCTTCCAATTATATGGGAATCGGCGAAGCAGATAGGTGCAAAAGGTGGGACAAGAATCAAAAAGAGTATGTGCATGTATCACGACCACAAGTAATTCAGCAGTACAATTTGAATATGGGAGGTGTTGATAAGCTCAATTTCCTGGTAACTATTTATAGGTCATTTATACGATCTAAGAAGTGGACCCTGAGGATGTTCACGCACGAAATTGATTTATCCTGTGTGAACGTATGGTTAGAATATAGGACCCAGCCTATTGCATTAGGTGTGCCGAAAAAACAAATTCTAGACCTACTACACTTCAGAGCTTATGTGGGAGAAGCATTGATTTTATCATCAACATCAGGACCTAAGAAACGGGGACGACCATCTGCTGTATCTGATGAGTGACCACAAACGCCTAAATCTTCACCCAGATCTAGATCTGAAATAAGGCCTATTGACGATATTCGTTTTGACGGAATAAATCACCTACCTGAGCTAGACGACAAGAACTTCACATCAAGGTGTAAAAATGAAAATGGTTCTGGGAGATCATGAACCATATGCTCGAATGTAAGGTACATTTATACCTCACCAAGAAATTAAACTGCTATATAAAATATCATACCAAATAAAAATATGTTTCTTTTGATTGTTCAATACACTATAAATAAATAAATAAAATACATTTTCATATTCTTTTGCAGCCTCTCACTACCACCGTACACTTTCGTGTACCTTTCAAAAACTCAAAAAAATATCATTTTTTTTAAATTGTTACCCATTCTAAAAAAAATTGAAAAGTCTATGTACCAAATAGCAAAATTTTAACTTGCAAATTAAGAATTCGGTAGCGAAAGGGTTAAGTACAGCGTTTTTTAAATTTGCAAAATATTGTAGTTTTAGAATTCATTCATCAATATCAGCAAGAGTATGTACCTAGGCTTTTGGTATATTATTATATTTTTTTCTTTTAAGGCTCAAATATAGCTTGACACTGACAATGACTTTTGTTATTAAATTGTCTCCAGCTCCATTAAATCAGACCTCATAAAATTTCTGTCAATAAGACGAGCATGTCATGAATTGGTCTAGGAAAAACAGAAAACAGTTTATTAGAAGTGGTTTCTTATTGCTTAAAAATATCAGATTGTCCAACAAATGGCAAAGGCAATTTTTTAGACTAATTTGAATTTTGAGTGCATTGAAAACTTGGAAGTAAAGATGCTATTGACGTATGGCCTCATAACGAAAACAACAGCAAGAAATTGGATAATATTAATAGGGAGTAACAATTTATATGTTTCACCTTTTCTCTCAGGACAGTCTGTGAATATGTCACTTGATGGATGTGTCCAAAATGAGGCAGCAATATGTTTTAATACAGTTACAACGATTATATCGAAATAATTAAAAATTCGTTACATTTTTTTTATTATATTGTGGAATTATTTAGAAACAGTTATTTTCATTTATAAAAGTAACATGAGTAGACTCCACACCGTTAGGGTAGAAATATAAAGTTCGGTTTTCTGTATTTGTTGTTTTTTGTTCAGTGATGTCTAATTTTCCGTCCCTTAGTACCACTGAGATATTCTAATTTTTATGTTTGTTCTCAGTGTCTACGTGTATATTATTTTTGTCTTAGTTTCTACTGCCATTTGTATTGAGGGTAGCTTGATCATCAAACAAAATATGAATGAATACCCTGGAAACGGACCCACAAAATTACTCAATACTATTATAGATGGTAACTGAATTAATCACATAATACAGTATTTATTGTTTTTATCAAATCACAATTCCCAATACCGGCATAAATGTCGGCAATTATTGAACTTCAATATAGACAAAGGAAAAGAAATCCGTATCACTATAACAATTACTTTCTTGTGTACCCAAAATGCATAAATTAATATGGTTATCAATATCATAATGGGGGCCTGGCAAAATTTTCGCCCACAATCCCGTGGCTATAGGTTGTTCCGCTACCGTCTAAAATATTCTCATCCTTTGCATCCTTACCTAATCCAATCCCTCCCCTACCAAATTCCGAAGATACGTGGACAGTCGTTGAAAATTCCAAAAAAAGATCTCGCAACAGCCCAGATAAGAGACAAACAAAGCAGACAAAAATCAATGATTACTGGTTAAATTCACCGGTTCAAACATTAAGTAGATTCCAGGAACTTGAAGATGAAGCTCCCGAGGATAACCACTACAGTATTGATGTAAAGGACTCCCCGAACAAAACTTCGATTCAAACTCCTCCTATTTTTGTAAACGGAGTTAAAAACATAAACCCTCTAATCAATTTACTAAATCTAGTAGCAGAAAATACATGCGAGCTTAAAATCCTTAGCTTCAATCAAGTCCAGGTACAACCAAAAACAAACTATACATATACAATAATTACTAAAGAACTGGCTTACAAATATACTGAATTTATTACATATAAAGTCAAAGAAAAATAAATTTTCATACAGTGCTTAAAAACATCCATTACAGTTAAGAGATCTAAAAAATTAAATTGAAAAATTGATAACATCTGGAATATTAAACATTTCAAGACACAAAAAACACTTTCAATGTTTTTGTAGATCTAAAGCCTGCTACAAATATTTAAAAGATTTATGACATCCAGTATCTCTTCAACCAAAAAGTAATCTTCGAAGCACCACGTCACAAAAGGGATATCCCGCAGTGTGCCAAATATCAACGCTCTGGACACACTAAATAATTTTGCCACCTAAGACCAAGATGTGTGAAATGTATCGGTGATCACGCTACCCAAAATTACCCTAGGAAAGAAACATCGGCAAATGTGTCCTTAGTGACGGTAACCATCCAACAAATTACAAAACATGAGCAGTTTACAAGGACCTAATTTAGAAAAGATATCCGAGCCTTCGCAAAAAAATCCAATCCAAATAGGAGCTATGTTGAACCTCCTAACCACTGTCATCATAAAACTCTAACAATGAACTAATATCTAAACATAATGATCGGGAACGCGAATGGTCTTACACAACATGCAGAGGAATTGAAAACATTTAGCCTTGTGAACAACATTGACTTTATGCTAATTTCCGAAACTCATGCCACAAACAGAAGCCACTTTAGAATGAAAAATTATACTACTTACCTAACAAATCACCCTGATGGTATCACGCACGGTGGAGCAGGAATAAAGAACTCAATAAAACATCACGAATGACATAAACACACAAAATATTACTTACAGGCAACCAACTTGATAATAGAAGACTGGTTACGTTCACTTACAATAGCCATTTATTGTCTACCAAGACACTCTATCAAAAGCGAGCAATTTTTGGAATTCTTCAATACGCTAAGAAACCGGACTGGACTACCTATTCACAGGTGAACCAACCTACTGGTCGACCGACCAGAACAAACTATCAGATCTGGTCGACTTTTGTATTATGAAAGAGGTACCAACAAGCCAATACAGAGCTACAACTAGCCTACAATTGTTATCAGATCATTCACCAGTCATGTCTATAAGTGTTACAATCCAACAAACAAGTTATCCTCCAAGCTTATGTAATAATCATACCAATTGGATCAGATTCCGTTAAATCATTCACACCAATCTCGACATAGTGGTCCCTCTAAAAACTCCATCTGATATTGCTGATGCCGTATAACATCTTACCACAACCATTCAGATTGCAGCATGGGAAGCAACACCCAAAACTTCGACGCAAAATAAGTCTACCTTATTGCCTACAAACGTCAAGGAAAAACTTTCCCTAAAATGAAATTAAGAAAAAATTGGCAAACTACAAGTTCACCAGAAACCAAAAGAAAGCTTATGCAACTATTCGTGAAATAAAATACCTGATCAACAATTATAAGAATAACAGTATTCAAAATTATCTGAGGAACTTAACTGCATTCGAAAATTCGGACTATTCACTTTGGAAGGCTACTAAAAAAATAAAGGGACTTCAATTATACACTCCTCCAGTGGCCTGTTTAAGGGGGGGCAGAGGGGCCCGCAATGCCCCCAATCTGGAGAGATCGTATCTGTGCTGATGAACAATGAACAAAAAAATATTATACAGCAGAATCGAAAGCGTTTAATGCCGATTATAAAAACAATCATATTTTCTGGACGTAATAATTTGCCTCTAAGCGTCATAGGGAAAAAGGTACATTGAGCAACGAAAAAACTCTACAGGAAGCCCTTTCTGGTGCTCATGGAGTTTTTCGAGCACTTCTGGCATTCCGAATTGAATCTGGGGATAAAAATGTATCAGAACATTTCGAAACAAGTGGAAAAAATGCGACTATGATAAATAATATTATACAAAATGATGTGATACATTCAATTGGAGATGAATTACAGTCAATAATTTTAGAAAGAATCAGAAAATCAAAATTCTCTAGCATATTGGTAGATGAAACTACTGACTCTTCGCGGAAGGAACAAATGACAATATGTATTCGTTATGTAGATATTGGCAGTGGAGAAAATAATTTTTTGATCCGAGAAGACGTGAGTTTTGCAGAGATTAAATCCATGACTGGAGTTACCATAAAAGAAGCTTTGTCAAATGAATTAACGAAGATGAATTTGGATCTTTATAACTGCAGAGGCCAAGGTTACGACGGGGGTTCAAATATGGCAGGCAAAGATAATGGTAATCAGTTGATAAATTGTTTATTTGATGTAAAACTTTATTTCTTCAAATTGTAAGTTTACAGGCACTTATACAAAAAGACTATCCTCTAGCACTCTATACTCACTGTTTCAACCATTCACTATGATAGGAGTTGTTGGCAAAATTTCCACATTCTTGAGTGCTTCACCAAAACGAGTTGACTTATTACAGAGAATAATCACCGAAAATCAGAACAGTAGCGAAATCAAGAAAAAAAGATTAAAATCGTATTGTGAAACAACGCTGGGTAGAAAGGCACAATACAGTTATTATTTTTCAACAGCTGCTTCCTTTCATAGCTCAGGCCTAAGATTACCTAGAACTTGATCAAGACCGTGATACAGCCTCCAATTCAATGAGCTTCAATGCCTGTATTAGGAGATGTGATTTTCTAATATATTTGGTTGTAGGTGCATATTGCGTCTCTTATAGTGTGAAGTTGAGCAAATTATTACAAAGTCCCACACTGGAATTTTCTGCAGCACTGGAAAATATTCAGAATCTTTTAATAATTTTCCAAGACGTGAGGGAAAATGCTGAGAGATAATTTAATACAATATTTTCAGAAGCTCAATCCATTGCGACTGGCTTCGATGTAGAAATAACTAAGCCAAGGTAAGTCTAAATCATTGTGTATACTTGATGAAGTGACATAGATTTTTTTTTGAGAGTATGTGGACGACAAACTCCAAGAGAAAACATTGATTCAAGTTAGTCTCAAGAATATTATAAACGTACGGTATTTATACCTTATATTGATTACTTTATAACCCAGCTTGATTCACGATTCAATAACAGATTAACTGAAATATTACCTATCGAAGACCTCATCCCAAATAATTATAAAATGTCAAGGCTTGTTTAGTGTATGACGCAGACATTAATATATGAAAGCAAGAACTAAGAGCTGAAATAATAATGTGGCAAAAAAGATGGGAAGATAAACCAGATTTGCCCTCTACAGCAATCGAAGCACTTTGTTTTGGGGCGAGTTTGTTCCCTGCAATAAAGATTTTACTGCAGATATTTGCGACTCTACCTGTATCAACGGCAACAGCGGAAAGGAGCTTTTCAACCATAAAGCGCCTGAAACCCCATTTGAGGTCAACCATGGCGGAAGAGCGTTTGAATGGTCTAACTTTACTTAATATTCACAAGGAAGCTGATTTGAATACTGAAAATGTGATAAATAGGTTCGGCACAATTAAACCGAGACGAATGAGCCTCAAAGACTGATCAGGTTGAAATAATTGAACTAAAAAAATAAATATGCTATTTTCCATGTTTGTTCATTGCTTAGCCAAAATAAAAAAGAATGGTTGTTCTGGTGTTGTTTCGTTTAATTATTTTGGTCAATCAGTACCACGACTAATTTTGGTAACATTTTTTATTTTTGTCTCGGTCCCCCCCAAAGCAAAATTCTAAACATGCCACTGCACTCCTCCCATTCGTATCCAAGACGGAAAATGGTTGAAAAGTAACACCGAAAAAGCCAAATCATTTGCTGATAACAATGAAAGAGTATTTCAACCTCACCTGTCTGAACTCATTGATGACCCGCAAACAAACATGTCTGAGCTACTTGAATCCCCATATAAACTTGAACTCCATTTAAAATACTTTCAACTGTCATTGATTTCCCAGGCCATCAAAAAGTTGAATTTTAAAAAGTCGCCCGATTATGATTTAATAACAGCAAAAATCCTATGTGAGCTACCCAGTAAAAGACTGAAGCTTTTAACTTACATTTGTATTCCCATAATTAGAACTGAACATTTCCCAATTCAGTGGAATACAGTGGAAATAATACTAATCGCAAAACCAGGTAAACCCCCTGATGAAATAACCTACAGGCCCATAAGCTTACTACCTATAATGTCCAAGCTATTAAAATCATTATTGAAAGAGAGAATAGAGCCAATTTTAGGAGAACTTCAGATAATAATAATAATGTTTCTCGATATCAACCAAGCCTTCAACAGAGTAAGACTGATGTACAACTGAGAAAAGTACTTCCCGTTAATTATTTTTGCACCGTAAAATCTTACCTACAAGACCGCCATATCAAAGTAAAATACCTGAATAAAATTTCATCCCTCCTCGCCATTAATGCAGGTGTACCACAAGAAAGTGTCCTTGGTCCCTTCCTATACCTACTTCACACAGCCGATCTATCAACGTCGAGGAACGCCACTACTGCAATTTTCACTGATGATACGGACATCTTAACTTCACATGTAGACGAAAATATGGCTTCACCTGCCGTCATACTTACTCCAAATACACTTGGTTGATTAAATAGCGAAACAAAATAAACGATAATAAAATAGGTCATGTGAATCGTAAAAACACCTACCCCCCCCGGTAAGATTAAATAATATCCAAAACCCACAGCGAGAAGAGGTGAAATATCTTGGTGTCCATTTGAATCATAGACTGACATCGAGGAAACACATCTTCACGAAAAGAAAGCAGCTGGGCTTAATGTTGCATGAACACTATTGGCTAAACGGCCGCAAATCAGAGCTATCTTTAACACACAAACTACTGGTAAAGAATAGTATTATTCAGTAACAAGGTTAGAATGAAAATTCGACGCGAGTGGAAGGCGAGCGTGAGGAACCAGGAGCATCACGAATTTTCATTCTAACCAAGTAGGAGACTATACTTTCTCCACGATCAAAGATTTTAAATATAAACTTACCGACTTAAAATTCGATCCATTCAAAATAATGATTTATTTTAAAATGCTCTTACTTTCAAATGCGGAAGCTGATTTATTTGAATAATTTTTTAGCAACTTTTAGATAAAATACTGTAGTTTTAAGATTATTATTCGGACATCTAAAAGTAATTCAGTATTCGCGGGATATACAGGGGGGAAAGGAAAACAATTTTTCCTCTACTTTTGACACACCCTGTAGGTTAATTCTGCTAGTAGATCTGCACACAGTTAACTTTATCAAGAAGACTGATTTGTTTCAAACATTTTGTTTTTTTATTTATCCCGATATCTTAATTTGTTTGTGAAATGTTGTTTATTGTAACAGATTGTGAATAATGATGGGAAAAAATGTGCATTCATTACTGGATGTCCTCTACTATTAGCAATTTGCGGTCACAATGTATCAGTTGCCACAATCAATAGAAGAAGAAACAATGATATTAGAATGACATGTGATGTTCCAGATATCATATCAACAGCATCGACGATGATCGACTTGGAAAAATCGCAAAGAGAGACCGAATACCAGTAGGCCTCAGGAAAGATTACCAAACCGCTGGTAGAGTAGAACCAAGTTGTGAATGGGACAACAGCTTCTTCAAAGCTTGGTTCTACTCTATAAGAGTGGGTCTTCAGAATCCAACTTAGGTTGCTCCTTTGAAAAAACAAGACATAGTCATAAAATAAGAGGAAGGAGAAGACAATCAATAGAATGAAGTAATTGGCTGCTTGATGTTTTCTGATTTCTTTGGGCTGTTCTCCTATTCCTCATCTATTCGATATTCAGATTTTTGCTAATAGAAGTACAGTGTAGGATGAAAATTATAAAAATAACGACTAAAAAAAGAGAGATTATTTACCACTAGTGAAGGGAGGGTAAGTTGGGTTACTACTTGTAATATAAAACATTTGTTAAGAATCACTTTGTGTGGGTGTACAACTATTCGTTTTGTAATTTAAATAACGATCAACTTTGATGAATAGTGAAAGGTTAGAAGAAGTTCTTAGTTCAAAATAAGAGTTAGTGCAATTTCTGATTTCAGTAAACAAGGTAAGGGAATGAAGTTTCATATGATTAGAGAAAACGTTTCATAGCCGGGAAGAATAAATTTGGCAAGTAATTTGCTTGCTAATGTCCGATGCCTAGCTTTTTTGTTTCAAAAATATATACAAATTTCGAAAATTATGAAAATATTGGTTACAAAAGAAAGCAGATTACTGACCTTTGGTGGAAAGGGTGAGGAGTTATTCGGTGCACAGATTACGTTGTTTTCTTTTTGATTTAATGTTTTCAGAGGGATGTAACTTAGTTGTGTGCAGGATTAGTAGGTAGAAACGTTCTATATTTGGCACCGGAGTATGTGTTTATTTTATGACCTACCTTTTTATTAAAAACTGTAGATAATTTTGCCACCGATAAATTCAAATCATCAACCGAGCAATGACACTTTGATATATCCATTAAAGACTTAAAAAACGCCATACTGTTAATCATTCACTTTTTCACTTTTTATTGTGTTGATATTCCTGCCAATATGCGATATATTATCAGGAAATATTGACCGTGAACTGTAATAATACTGATCTACCTTATGTATGAATTCTGGTTATTAGTTGAAAATTTACGATATGTGGTGTAAAAAGTATTATTTTGTTGTAAACATTGCGATAAAAATTATTTATTATTCATACCATAAAAAATTATTGTTTACTTATCGCGTACACAGATTACCGAGTAACTGTATTACGAAATCGATGAGTAACTGTATTACGAAATCGATAGCATTGCTTTATAAAACACAAGGATATGAGATAAGATTAATATGAGTATGACCCAACACGAGGTAAAATATAATATAACAGGTGCTGAGAGATTGGGAAAAAAAGACAATATTAAATACATATAAGAAAATTTTAAAAGAAATTAGGTACAAAATGTCCACAGAGGTATAATGAAAATAAAGGTGTTTCCAAAAGGAACCCGTATTTTATAGAAATAAAAAAGGAAAAGTAGTAGTAAGGAAATGGAAACAACTACGACGACGAATTGTTGAATGATGTGGAAAAACAAGGTTATAAGATGGAGGGGGTGGAAATTGGAAGAGATGAGGAGCCATCTACATCAAATAAAATACAGGAAAGTCAAGAATCTAAAGAACAAGTGGAACTGACAAAATCTCAGTGGATATGTTCAAGTATGGAACAGAAAAATTGGTAGAACATGAATAGAAGGAAAATTACCATGTAACGACACAGTCGTCTGAGCATAAAATAACCCCGATAAATAATCAGAAAACAGAACTCTACACGAGTCAAAACTAGACGGAGTCTGGCACCCAGCACCGAGAGGGCAGCATCTTCGCCTTTCCGCTAATAACTTGACCGATACTACCAAAGCATACGTTCTGCGATATACCAGGCAAGCTCTACCTTACATAGAATAACGATAGGAAACTTCAACTGAAAATAACCGAAGTGTTGCACTATATTCCGGAGCGTGTTGAGCTTAGGAATCGTGAACACATATATATCCCGCTTCTCGTTGACCCCTCGGTGTGCGTTGAACTCGAGGCTAGACGCTAAGCGAACCTGTATATCGGACGAAGTCCTAAAGCGTGTTGAGCTTAGGGCGGACGCCAACTACCCTAGGTCAAGCCCTGCAGTGTGTTGAGCGCAGGACGAAGGCCTTTCCGATTAGCCGAAATTCCGGAGCGCGTTGAGCCCGGGACGGAAGCAAACTCCCGACCTCCGAGATCAATATGTGCGTTGAACGCGGGATCTCGACCCTGACATCTAGACAACCGAGAAGAATAATCCGCGACCCAATCCGACGACCACCCTAGAGGGACTGCCCGCCTCCAGGACCAATAAATCTTGTATATATACTTATTGTATAGAGTTTTAGGTTTTAATTGTAGATATTTATTGTAGGTTGAATAAAGAAATATATCTAACTATCCAACCCCTTTTATGCTCTACCACCCTGACGCACCCTCACACATGGCGCCCGAGCAGAAAGTTAGATAATACAAATGGCACCCGAGCAAAAAGTTAGATAAGGGAAACAAAGATAGCAGATATAACAGAGCAGTCAGGGAGAAGACAATTACAAAATTAAGATAAGGGATACAAAATTGCAAAAGGTTAGACACACCAGAACAGCCAGGGAGAAACCAAGCATACAAAAGCAGCAAAAAATCAGACAGAAACAAATCATGAGCGAACAAGGAGAATACGCCGACGTGGGATTAGAGATAGCGGACACAAAAGTAGGATGGATATACAAGCTCAAGAAGGAAGAGCTAGTGACAGAACTACAAAAATTCGAATTAGACACAATCGCTAATATGGACACACTACGGGCCAGAATGGTACATTTTATAAGGAAACAGATAGAACATAATACCAGACAACAAGAAAGCAGCATACAAGAATCTGAAAAACCTAGAGAAAGAATGTACACTGCCGAAGACAGCGAGTCCGAAGAAAGACATAGTAGGTACAATCACAAACACGTAGATTGCACAGAACTGGACAAAATAAGGAGATGGGGAATATACTTTGATGGCTCAAAAGACCCGATAGAGTTCATTGAAAGGTTGCAAGAACTCAAAACATGCTACCAGCTAAACGACGAAGTTATTCTTAGAGCTCTGCCAGAAGTACTAAAAGGCAAAGCAATACTTTGGTACCGGAATAATAAACATCTCTGGGAAACCTGGCAAGGTTTCGTAGATGATTTCGAAACATTTTATGTATCATTAGATTTATCAACATACTTAGAAGAAAAGATAACACACATGGCGCCCGAGCAGAGAGTTAGATAATACACATGGCATGCTCTACCACCCTGACGCACTCTCACAACCAATGGCATCCATTGAGAATATATAAAAAATACAATAGAGCACCGTTTCCTAAAGTATGGATCGCGAACTACTAGTGGGTCACGGAAGCAATTTGGGTGGGTCGCGGGAACAGATTAAACACTTAACAGTTTTGAAGTGTTTTCTACACTTAAATGTGGAGAAAATTGAATATATCTCATAACATATGTTTCAGTTTCCCTTCTAACTACATAATTGAATTTAATGGGAGCATAAAAAAATAACTACTATTTGGCAAGTCTTTGCTGTTAATAACAATAGGGGAAGAGATTTTTAAATATTTCGATGATTTTATAACAGAAATACATTTGTCAAAATGGGTAGGGCTGACGACTGATGGCGCCCGTGTTATTTCTAGGGTTTACATAGGTTTGATTGCCAGAGTGAGGGCAGTCGCTCCATCTGTTAAGTGGACTCACTATAGCATTCACCGAGAAGTTTTTACTGCTAAAGGTTTGAATGAATCCTTGATGATGCAGTGAAAATTGTAAATTTCAGGAAGTTAATGCCTAGGCAATTGCCACTCTGTGCTTAATTGTGAAGTACGATGGCTCTCAAAAGAAAAATTCTGTCAAGATTGTTTGAGCTTTGGCATGACCTAAGATTGTTTTTATTGTAGGATGCGGTGGGGTGGGTTGCAAGTTCGCTATTGTTTTATAGTAGATTTGCTTGCTTGCTTGTGTGTAGCTTTCTGCAACCCAATGGAGAAGTGCAACAATCGAGTGACACCGCTGGATACATTAACACTGTAGATCACCAATGATAGTAGTGTTGACCAACCAAATGAAACTTCGGATGGCTGAATGGCCGCAGGGAATGCGGCGGCGAACATTCCCCTGGGGGTAACAGACGAAACTCCTTGGAAATAACCTTTACCGGGAATGTTGGGCTCTGTCTGGGACGACACAACCTTTACCTAGCTACTCGTGGGATCAGAATGGATGGCAGAAAAGAACGGAGGATGGACGAGAACGCACATCTCCGGCACAAAATCACCTTCGAGGTAAAAGTGTCTGCGATGCTGAGGCAAAGACAATGAGAGAAGGAGGAAAGCGAGACAGTAGGCTGGCGTCTCCACAGACACCAACAGCATCCCTCCCCATCCAAACCTAGTACCAGCAGCCAAAAATGGAGGGGCAGCGATGCCAGTTCCTCCTCCAAGAGAGGCCCGGAACGCGTCGCCCCCCAGGAAAAGAAGCGCATCCGCTCCAGCACAGCTTTTGTAGACAAGGCCGACCAATACGGTAAAATAATTACCGATAATGGAGACCTTTTCAATAGACAACTAATAGAGCCTTTGGACGAAACCCTTATGTCCGGTAGTCAGAAAAGCCACCTACTTCTAGGTCATGATCGCACTCTGGCGAAATAATCAGAATCGCCTGTGATAATGACGAAATTCCAGAGAGGCTAAAGAACACGATTTCAAAACTGAAATCGTGGGAGGAAGATAAGCTAACCAGGGTGACAAAGAGGATGTGCTGTGTCGGCTGGAAGAGCAAAACCAAGACCTTCGAGTGGATGCATGGTTTTCCTTCCACCTAGAAGCGAAGGTCAATCCCAAAGGGCATCTCTTCGGCATAGGAGATGAGATGGGAGCCCTAGTGAAATTATCAATGCAATGCAATACAAAAGGTGCTGTTGCAAATAATCTGGAATGCTATGTAACTCAAGATATATGCCATGGCAGTAGTACCTGTACAAATAAGTAACTTACTTTTATTTAATAATTTTTCTTTAACGTGTATACCTGGCCTTAAGTCGCTATTTAGCATTTAGTTTTATAGTTTTTATTTAACATATATGTATGTATGTTTAGTTTTCAAGTTTTTAATTACCATATGTACGAAAAGCTTATAATATCATGTTTTTTATGTAATAACATAAATTGTGAAATCAGACTATAGTACGAGTAAAATCGCAATCGGTGCGGAGTAGTGAAACTGTCGGAACAGTTCATTTCAGGGGTGGGTACCTATTATTATTTGTAAGGTATAGAGACTTTCATACTAATGAAATATTTATTACGAATATTATTGAATGCCTATATTATTTTGGTGTATTCGGTTGTTATTTTTTCTATGAACATATCAACGACTTGCATACTATTATTGTTGAAATAATTTTCAAGAACTATTGCGAGTCTTAATCACCTCAGGTAGACAGAGTGGGATTATAATTTCAGAGATAATTCCCCTACCTGACTATGGAATTTGGTTACTTTAGTTTCAAAGGTAGTTGCAGTCTGACTGTCAGAAATTATTCATTTAGTGAATTCAGAAAGAACTTGCTTGCTTGATAACTTTTATAAAGTAATTATTGTGATTATTAGTTTCGGTTAATAGTGACAATGGCAGAAAATTTTACACCTGTAAAGCGTACGAAAAAGTCGGCGTTGTCGGTGAACGAGAAAGTAATAATAAACAATGTTTATAATTACCTAAGAACTGAAAATTCTTCAGGGTCAGTTGATGACATTGTGACAAAGTGGAGTTATTAAATCCGCAAAGAAAAATGCAGACGGTAAAAAGAAAAATGAATTTATAGCAGAAATTACAAAATCAATAAGAAGGAAAGTGCACGAATTTTATTGTGGGAAAAAAATCCCAACACTAGTTAAAATTTCGGATAAAATGAATAAGATCCATATTTCACTAAAATGGGCCGAAGGAAGCAAGGAAACTACGGGAAACGCTACAGGAATTAAAATTTAAATGGGTAAAACATGATAGAAAAGCGATTCTAATTGATACTGACGAAATTATTTGTTGGAGACGCAGATATCTAAAAACAATTTTTAAATTACAGAAGGCAAACCAATATTTTACTTGGATGAAACATGGGTGAATGAAGGCTACAGTGTCAGTAAAATGTGGCAGGATACCAACATTCAATCTTCACGACAGACTTTTTTGGAAGGATTATCTATAGGATTGAAGAGTCCATCCGGTAAGGGACGATGTCTAATCATAACTCATATTGGCAGTGATATTAGGTTTTTATATGGTGGCTCTTTAATAATCCAATCTAAAAATACTGGAGACTACCATGAAGATATGAACGCCGACGTTTTTGAGGAATATTTTGAGCAGATGATTGACCTAATACCAAAAGGTTCAGTCATAGTATTAGATAACGCTAGTTACCATTCTCGTCACATTGAGAGGGGGTCAAATATATTATGCAGAAAACAAGAGATCATTGAATGGATAACAGACAAAATTATAAATTTTCCTCAAAAATCAGTCAAACCAGAACTTCTACAAATTCTAAAATTGAATAAGCCTCCTGTTCGATATGAAGTGGACGAACTAGCAAAAAAACGTGGTATTGACGTAGTGCGACTTCCCCATATCACTGCTAATTAAATCCGATAGAAGTGATTTGGGCACAAGTGAAAAGTTTTATAGGTCGACATAATACTACATTCAAACTAAAATATGTGCAAGCATTATTAGACAGGTCCCTATTACAAGTTACTAAAGAAAATTGGTAAAAAGCAATTCATCATGTACTAAAAGAGGAAGAAAACATGTGGAATATGGACAAAATCTTAGATGCAAACATTACAGTGACATCATTAATAATTTCAATAAATCATAACTCTTCAAGTGACGATTATGGTTCCGACAGTGATTTAGAGAAATGTGCACTTACTAACTACACTAAGATGTAGGAAGAACTGTTTAAAACAATTTACAGTGGCATGTTCATATTAATTTGGTAAGTAATTTATAATTAGTACCCATCGTAACATTGTACTATTTAGAATTCGAGCCATAATTTAACGGTCAACATTATAAACCACACTTATTTAATAGGATATCTACGTATTTTCATAATTTAAAACTTAAGCAATACAACAAATATTAGCAATATATACCTACGAACCCCTATTATTGTTCCTTATCCTACGCCTATTACACACCTAGAAAGTATTAGGATAAGACTCGGTCATTGTTACCTTTCTACAATACCCGTCGGCACAAATAAATTTCTTGTTTTCACAACATTCATTACAGTAGGTAGGGTAAAATTTCATATTTTGTTTGATCCACTTGTGGTGAGCAAGTCCCATATAATTTTGATTTATTATTCCGCACCGATTGCGATTTTACTATAGTCATTTATAACAAAACTTTCATCATTGTTAAATCCTCCTAAGACGTGTTAGACATTTTTTAAAAAAACTAATAATTTTTCACAAATTTGTCTTCCTGTTTAAAATGCCGTTTTTAAAAACGCCTAGTGTTTTTGCATTATTATTTAATATGCTCGCGACATATATACCTTAAAATCATGGCCTAAGCCTGGCCGGGTCGATATTTCTATTCTAAAAGCGTGTTCTTGAATTAATTACCGGATATTGAATTTTTTCACATATTTTTGATACAGCCGTCTAATCATGAGTCTCAGGCCAAAACAACTTGATTATTAGCAAAGCTTGATGAGAACGTATTTTCCCTACAGTAATTTTTCTATCTTCTTGCCAATTTGGACTAATATTGAAATACTGTTCCTTTCCAATTTTAATTTCACATTGGTGTTATTATAGATCTCCTGGATTATCATATAATTTGAATCGAACTCCATAGTTTACTCCGGCTCCATATCATAGGCTTCATGAAGATTGATAAACGCTACTTGTTGTATGATAAATAAGTTTTCTGTGAACTAGGTAAATCTGCCTGAACCACAATTATTTTAATATTCACCTAGAGTGAAGATCCCGGACTCGTGTCTGATTAATCATATCCTTTTGTATGACCGGTTTTTTAAGTCGAAAATATCGATGGTCGAGGACTAAAACATGCATCATAAAAATATTGGTAGAGCAAATAAAAAAATGAGGAATATATACTGTTGAATTTTTAGTCAGAAAATGATTGTACAAATATTTTATGATTATACTTTAACTGAAATTATCTATTTGGAAACATTGAAAACAGAAATAGAAAACCGGCTTACAGAACTTAATGATGTAATTTGAATGCAAAATGGGTCACCTCCGCATAGTCATACCCATTAGAGACCATTTGTATAATGTATTCCCAATATGGATGGGGAATAATGGAACTATTAAATGACCTAACAATCCGCTTTGGGGATTTCCATAAGACATTGTCATTTCTAATAATAATTGCATTCAAGTCAGTAAAGACTTAAAATGAACAATCTGAATGTCAATAACGAAGCTATTTCCAGTGCTATTATGAAAACTAGAATATATTATCAATTAGATATACAGGATATGTACCAACTAAAATTTGTACTCGTACATATTTCGAGTTTTGTTCAAACTTTGTTAAAATTCCAAAACAATTTTAACCTACAGGGGCTGAATTTTTATCGTAGTTTCAAACTTATTTTTTCATCCCTCTAGTGCCCAGAACTACCCCTTCAAAAGCCTTAAATGGCAAGGGGTGTCAAGTAAAACATAATTATGAAGTTGCTTTCATTGTCTATGCAAACCTGTTGTTTTTTTTATTTTGAATGAATTTATTTTGGAAAATACGAAATTCCTTCAGGATCATTGGGATTTTTTTATTTAGTTTAATGTGCTCGACAATTATGGCCATTTACACAATTACAATTGAATACATGGTTGAAGATTAAAGGTTAACTATAAAAATTGGTTATAAAAAATAACAATAATATTGTGATGAAATTTACTGTCTCAACCTTTACTTTGTGGATTCTACTCACATTACTGTTTTAAATGAAACTAACTGTTTCTAGATAATTCCACAAAATATTTATAAAATGTTTCGATACTAAATATCATCGTCAGAATGACAGAAGCTACATTTCATTTGATGCCTATCAGACGTTTAATAATTATTTTTGGCTAGACCAAGAAGTGACATACGTTGTGATTGACTTATTATATATTAATAGAAAAAAGAACATATGATATTACAAATGCGGACCGTTTTTTTAAAACTCGATAAGTACATTTTTACCGAAATTGAGTTATACATGGATTCTATAAAAAAAGTCAATGCCGGACCTCCTGGTAGCGTCGGATTCATGAAAACGCGACAACTACAAGAGCTATAGCATAGCCAAAATTTTGCGGTTTTCAAAATCCGATAACTACACGGACTTTTTAAAAACTCGATAACTACACTGATATTTTAAAACTCGATCAGTAACGTACCTTGTACCTATTCTTTAAATGAATCATTTCTATCGTTAGTGCAGTTTAAGCTTACAGTGATCAGTGCTTCTCGTTACCACGTGTTTACGTGTTTTGTTTTTCTTTTCAAAATATGGATGAAATGAATGAAGAATATAGTAAAAACGTAGGCCTTACGCAAAAGGGAAGAAAATTTCGTACTTCCAAAAACAACCGTGATCAAGGAAGACCAAAAATTACGCGCTATGAAAAAGAGAGGTTAGGTGAAGCGGACATTGCATTTCCAAGACAAGACAAAAGGCATTGTTTGTAATGCAGGAGAACTGACAAGAAATGAAATACTTGGTAAGTACCATATTTTTAAATTCGCTTTTGAATGAAGATTTTCACAGACTGTTTAGCTTTTAGAAACATGATATATTATGCAAATGACGCGAAAAAAATTGAGTAAGATAAAATATTGCTAAAGTTCATGCAAGTTGTTGTACCTAAGCGAAAAACTACAGATGAAACTAATCTGAGGAGAGACAGAAAACTTTCGGTCAAATACTCCATTAGAACTTCTAAGGGTAATGTTCCTGTTTGTGCTGCTACTTTTCAAAAGATAACTGGTAGGTCAAAAAGTTATTTTTATTTATTTGTCATACCGAACTTGTCTGATGTTTTAGGTGCAAGTAAAGACAATCTGTCCGGTATTTCAAAAAAATTTCTCGCCGGAGAACTATTGGTTGAGAAGCAGGGAGGTCGTGTACAAAAGCAGGTTGATAAAGATATTACTGAAACAATAAAGGCACACATAAGCAGCTATAAATGCAGAGAAAGTCACTACTCGAGAACAAAATGCAGAAGAAGCTACCTACCACCTGAGTTAAACATACAGAAAATGTACAACAAATTTTGTGACACAACAAATTTTAAATGTTCTTTGGATAAGTACAAGAAGATTTTTTATCAATCCTTTAACCTCGGCTTTGGAAATCCACATTCAAATACATGTTTTATCTGTAAGGAGTTTCTGGTAAATATGAAAAGAAGCAAGGTGTTAGAAGCAAGAAATGAACTCCGCACCAAGTATAGGCTTCATAAGAAGAGAGCAAAGGTCTTTTTCAAATACATGAATACATTCCGAGAAAATACATTCAAGGTTTGTTTCGATTGCCAACAAAATCAACCGTTGCCAAAAATGGCTGTTGGTGAAGTTTTTTTATTCAAGACAAGTTTGGCTCTATAATCTAGGCATAGTACATCATCTACATAAAAAGCAATCCAAAGAAGATACCAGCTTCTACGTTTGGTTGGAAACGCAGGTAAGTCGGGGCTGCAATGAGATAGCTTCTGCTCTGTTAGATTATCTGAGCAAACTCAAAAACACATTATCTGATGAAGGCAAGAATGAGTTGATCTTGGAGTTGTTTTCAGACTCGTGTTCCTCCCAAAACAAGAACATGACCATGATGACAGTTCTTATCTACTTTTTGGAAAAGTCTACAGTTTTTAAGGAAATACGACATGTTTTTCCCATAAGAGGTCATAGTTTCATGCCTGCAGATAGGGTTTTTGGAAGAGTGGAGAAGGAATATCGAAGACGAGAAGAAATTTTAGGACCGAGGGAGTATCACGAGATTTTGAAAAAGCATGGAATTGTCAATGTTTGGGGACAAGACTGAAATACATTTGATTATAAGTCGGTATCGCAGAATATTGTGAAGAAAAAGCTACCTTTTAAAATAAGTGAAGCTCGGGTCCTAACGTACCAGAAAAGAAATAAGACAGTGATTTGCAAAGTCCGAAATACGTATACTGGTCATGACATAGAAGTCAGCAGTTTTAAAAAAGGTGTCAAAACACAAATCAGATATCAGCATCTCAGAAGCTTCCAGCAGTCAATCATGTAAGTGATCTTAAGAACGCCGATGTCAAAAAGCTGTTGCGTGGCATTGAGCTGACTGATGAAATATCTTCTTTTTATGATGAAGCTATTAAAGGAACTGCCCTTAGTGCTGACGATAATACTGATTTGGAAGTGGATGTCTGAAATAGTTTCAATGTTTCATAGTTTCATAGAGTTATTTTTTATCTAAAAAATGTTATTTGTCTTTAACATGAAAGTGTTTATTTCAATTTTCATTACGTAAGTACGTACTTATCGAGTTTTCCAAAAACTGCGTATTTGTTTATTTTTTGTTAACTTATAATAAAGTTGATATTACATAATTTTTCCTCATTTATTTGTTCCCTTTTATTATTACTTTCTTAATTAAATGTTTTCATTGGTCATTAAGTATTGTCGTGTGAACCAGATAAAAAAATGTTCTCCTGAAAATTCTTCATTTTGTAGTTATCGAATTTTAAAAAAACTGTCCTCAAATATCATAGCTTAGATATTATCAGCCCTATGAGGATATCCTGGATATCTTTTTCCCATTTAAGATCAGTATAACACACACATGATAAAAAATTTGGAAGAAAAAGGAACAGAATTGCTTCTAGATGTTTGTAATAAATCATGGTCTGAAGAAAAAATACCAGAAGATTTGCAGACAGGAATACATAAAACATGAGATGTTAGAGAGTGCAGCAATTACAGGGGGATAATGTTGCTGAGTTCAGCCCTGAAGGTGTATGAAAAAATTATTGATAAGAAATTAAAGATGCATATAGAACCAACACTGGATGAAGCACAAAGTGGGTTCCAGGTGGGAAGAAGTGTAAACGACCACATATTTACAATTACCTAAGCAAATCATATAAAAAACACATAATAGCCAAACAAAGGCATACTTAGCATTTATAGACTTAGAGAAAACTTTTGACAGAGTTTGTAGAAAGAAAATTTGGGACATACTAGAAGCAAGAAATGTTGATAAAAAACTAATAAGAGTAATAAAAAGTATTTACAGAAAAAACATAAACTATATAATCAAAAATAACCGAGCGTCTGAAACATTTGAGACAAAATAGGGATTAAGGCAAGGTGGAGCTCTAAGCTCAACTTTATTCAATATTTTCATGGACCACATAATAAAGCAAACCAAAACAGACATACAGGGGCTTACTGTAGCTATGACCAGTTAAGATACGTGAATGTGTATTTGCTGACGATCTAGTTATAATGGCCAATACAGAGAAAGGTCTCCAAAAAAAACATTGACATGGAATAAGACTGTAAAACTGAATGGAATGAAAATAAATGCAAATTAAACTAAAGTAATGATGATAGGAAAAAATCAAGAAAAGTTGAATATAAGAATTAATGAGAGTATAATCGATCAAGTTACTCACTTTAAATAATTTGGAACAACAATTGAAAGCACTGGTGACCAGGAAAAGCAATAAAAACTTAGCACATGCTGAAACCTGGATTTATTCATAAGAAGGAAATATCAAAAAGAAGCAAAATGACAGTATTTCAAACAGTTTTCAGACCAATTCTTTCTTATGGCAGTGAAACGTGGGTACTGGACGAAAAAATTAAGAGCAGAATACAAGCTATAGAAATGAAATACCTGAGATCAGTGAAAGGAATAACAAAATGACACAGAATAAAAAATGTAGTTATAAGAGAGGAGCTAGAAATGAAATCCATGCTAGATTATATCGAAGAAACACAACTGAACTGGTGGGGACATCTACAGCGAATGGAGGATACTAGACCAGTTAAAAATGTATGGGAAGCAAAGGTGATTGTTAAGAGAGACAGAGGTAGGCCAAAAGAATCCTGGGATAACCAAATAGCCAAAATATTAAATGAGAGAGGGAAAACAATTATAGAAGCACAACAGCAAAAAATAGAAAAGAATGGAAAACTTGTGTTGATGAAATTTGTGGTGAACGAAGGAAAATTAAAAATGCTAATATCTCTGATGGGGGGTGTTTTTCGGATAAAGTGTGCATATATAAAATTATTCAGCGGGCCAACATGCTTAACTTTTGTTTGAAACATTTTTCCATAAAATGATGAGTTTAGGTTTTCACTTTAGGGGTGGTTTAAATAGTGCGAATATGCGAAATATTTCAGTTGGGGGTAAACTTTTGGCAAAAATGTATATAAATAAAATTACTCAGCGGGCCAAATTACACAACTTTTGTTTCAAATATTGTTATATAAAATGATGGATTTCAAAGTTTTAATTTTAGGTGGAGTAATGTTTCGAAAAGTTTACCCGCACGTACACTATATGTGGAGTAGAAATGATCCAAAATGCTAATATCTCCATTCGGAGCATATTTACGGCCAACATGTATATAGATAAAATTCATCAGCAAGTCAAAATAAATAACTTTTGTTTCAAACATTTTTGTCTAAAATGGCCCGTTTACATCTTTGACACTTTTTTAATTTACGTTTGTCTCCAGAACTTTGTTTATACTGGTTTTGCTTTCCGTTCATGTTTGTGTTGGTAGTTACTACAGTTCACGTGGTTGTAACCTAAAACTACCCCTATTTAGTAATTAGATTTCAAATTATTTTGCACAGATGTACTAAATTGCGGGTGGTCTCTGTGTTGGCCACATCAGCAATTTTTTTCTAATTTGCCCAAAAAATTAGTGACATAAATTTTGAGCAACCAGTGCTATCATATTTTGCTTCAGTATTGGGCACATTGGCAACGGAAACTTTTGCAAAACTTAAGCAGGTCTGCGGAGACAATGTTTCGTCAAGAGCTTTTTTGGTAGTTAAAGGCGATTGTTAGAATGGTCGGGAAAAAGTTGAATTTGACTTACAACCACCGTTCATCGGATTTTCACCAATGAATTAGAGATAAAAAAATCTGCACAAAAATGGTTCGTAGTTTTTGGCCTGTAAAAACATTCCTGAGGCTCCTCAGCCTCCTTATCCGCCTGACTTAAGTCCTTGTTACTTTTTGCTCTTCCTAAGATTAGAAAAAATCACCTCATTTTGGGAAACTCGAAAACATTCGAACCGATCAGCTGAAGGCTTTTCCAGTATCGAAATTCCAGCACTGCTATGAGTTATTTTAAGAAATACATTATTGAGTTGTGATTCTATTCAGAAAAAACATTAAAATACAGTCCCTTTACTTAATTTACACTCCTCGTATGTATACAAATTTTCATGAATATCGTTTTCAATCTACAGGGTGGTCCTTAAGTAATTGTACATAGAAGTATGGTAGATTCCTGACTCTAAAATATTACGATTTAAACCAACTTGCTTTAATAAAATGCTATTAATAAGGAATATACAGGATGTTAAATGTTAAAGTTTAAAATTTCTTTTTTGCAATAACTTTAACGTTTTTGGATATGTATACATAAAAAATTGGAAATCGAGGTTTTTGGGCACGAAAAATTATAATCTGGAACACACTTTGATGTAATTTGTAAAGGGCGTTTCATAGGCCACATTTGTGGCATCAATGTACCCTACATTTTTTTGCTGTTTAAGTTAGCGGTATTTCTGTAAAAGAATATTAAAGCCACGTTACTTTAATAGAAAAAAAGTATACTTGTTATTAACCTTAAAACTTAACGGGTTACGATATGATCGCATTTTAGGGATCAGCTGCATAATTATTATTGAAAACATTTAGAAAACAAATTAAAAAAACTAAGCTAAATAACATTATAATTTTAATTGTGTCACATTAAATGTTCGATATGTCCTCTACTCTCGTCGATCCATTTATCTACACGTTCCATAAAAATTGTCTCATATTAAACAACATCATTGGATCAAAAAAACCCGCTGCTCTATTTATTTCTACCCAAAGTTGGTCACTGGTATTTATGGGATCCTTATAAACAAGTTGTTTAATTGCACCCCATACACCGAAATCGAGAGAATTCAAGTCTGGAATACGTGCTGGCCAAGGAAAATGGCTACCACAACCCATCCAGCGTTCAGGAAATTTATTATTTAAATATGTTTTGACTGCTCTCGTATAATGCGGCGGTGTACCATCTTGCATCTTGTCTTATATTCCGTGGCAATTCTTCCAATAGATTAATGAAATCATTTTGCAAAAAATGTAAGCAGTTCCCACCATTCAAATTACGAGGAGACTCGTATGGTCCTAAGAAATTGTTACCAATGATACCATACCATACGTTCATTTTGAATTCATATTGAAAATGGCTTACTCGTTTATCATGGGGATATGTCCTCTATTCTCGTCGATGCATTTATCTACACGTTCCATATAAGATCGTCTCATATTTAACACATCATTGTATCAAAAAAACCCGTTGCTCTATTTATTTCTTCCCAAAGTAATCATTATCCATTTCGGAGACTATTAACATAGTAGGCTGACGTCACGAATGATTTTGACAACAAAGCATTCGATTTGTTTCAATATTATGTCAGTCTTGTAATATTTAGTTTGCATTTTATTGGTTAATTTAAAGAAAGCGGAAAATGCCGAGGCATAATAATTATTCCAATACAGATATGAGAGATATGGTTGCTATTTACTGTCAGCAAAATTTTAATGGGCGTGCTGCGAAACGAGAATATTTTAGAAGATATCCAAACATGCAGCAACCTAATCATCAAACATTTAAAAATCTATTTAGGAATTTAGGCGAAAGGGTTCGTTTCATCTTAAGGCCGATCCTCACTAGAGCGGCGTGGGCGGGGCGCGCGTCGTGTTGCGGCACGTGCATCAAATTTCAGCAAGTCTATTCCCATTTGAGCGTCACCGACCAAGCAGCAAACGGATCAGTCTGTGTTTTGGCAGCCTGGCGTATAGAAGATGTCGTCCTCATCGTCCTCTGATGATATTTTTCCTGGCTGCTATTTGCGAGGAATATGAACAAAAAAAAAGAAAAAAAAAGCGAAAATATTGGGTCCACGATATATTCCGAGCAAGATTGGGAGAAGGTGAATTTCATACACTATTTAGGCGGCTATACTCACTAATGAGCAATATCAATTTTTCGATTTTGTGGCCGTCCATTTTAAGGGCCTACTGTAAAATTTTCGGGCGAAACTGCAAGTCACTGCATGTATTTGACGCTTCTTCATCCACACTTGTCCGTCAACTGGCTATGCGACGCGTTTCTAGGCGGCAGTGCCGCGTACCAACGCTCTTGAAGAATTTAAAATTTTGCTGCTTTAAAACGCGACGCATCGAGCCGTGCAGGTGGGGATGGTCTCATTATTTAATATGTAAACAATTGGAGCGGAATTTCGCCTAAAGAATCGCGCGCGCCCCGCCCGCGCCACGCCGCTCTAGTGAGGATCGGCCTTTTAGCGAGATAACACCAAGAATAATTACGCCATAAAGATGACGAAATAATGGTTCGTATTGAAGATGATCCTCAAGTTAGTACACGGCGTTTATCTGCTGCTTTAGAAATCACTAAAACTTCTGTTTTAAAAAGACTACTCCTCGAGAAGTATCGCCCATACCATTTTACTGCGGTACAAAATTTATAGCCAGCAGATCTACCGTTAAGATACCAATTTGCAAGTGCTATCCGACACAGGCAAAATCTTGATCACACCTTCGTCGACACAATATTATTTACCGACGAAGCTACCTTCAACTGCCGTGGTATTTTTAATTTAAGGAACAATCGTCTTTGAGCTATTGAAAATCCCCATTATAAACGAGTAAGCCATTTCCAATATGAATTCAAAATAAACGTATGGTGTGGTATCATTGGTAACATTTTCTTAGGACCATGCGAGTCACCTCGTAATTTGAACGGTGAGAACTACTTACATTTTTTTCAAAATGATTTCATTAATCTATTGGAAGAATTGCCACTGAATATAAGACAAAATATGTGGTTCATGCAAGATGGTGCACCGCCGCATTATACGAGAGCAGTCAAAACATATTTAAATAACAAATTTCCTGAACGCTGGATTGGTCGTGGTAGCCATTTTCCTTGGCCAGCACGTAGTCCAGACTTGAATCCTCTCGATTTCGGTGTATGGGGTGCAATGAAACAACTTGTTTATAAGGATCCTATAAATACCAGCGACAAACTTTGGGAAGAAATAAATAGAGCAGCGTGTTTTTTGATCCAATGATGCTTAATTTGAGACGATTTTTTATGGAACGTGTAGATAAATCCATCGACGAGAATGGAGGACATTTAATGTGACACAATTGAAGTTATAATGTTATTTAGCTTAGTTTTTTTTTAATTTGTTTTCTAAATGTTTTCAATAATAATCATGCAGCTTTTCTTTAAAATGCGATTATATTGTAAACTGTTAAGTTTTAAGATTAATAACAACTATACTTTTTGTCTTTAATATTCTTTTACAAAAATACCGCTAACCTAAACAACAAATTTTTTTAGGGCACATTGATGCCACAAATGTGGTCTATGTAGCGCCCTCTACAAACTACATCGAAGTAGGTACCAGATTATGATTTTTCGTGCCCAAAAACCTCAATGTCCAAACTTTTATGTATACATATCGAAAAACGTTAAAGTTATTGCAAAAAAGAAATTTTAAAATTTAACGTTTAACATCCTGCATATTCCTTATTAGCAACATTTTATTAAAGCTAGTTGGTTCAAATCGTAATATTTTAAAGTCAGGAATCTACCATACTTCTATGTACAATTACTTAAGGACCGCCCTGTATATCAGAATATAAATAAAACACCATTTCCTTTTAAGCCGGTTCACTTTATACGAGAATATTTATATCGATTTGCTCAACTTACCTCATTCGTGTTATTACTAATTATTATCTCAGGTGTATTATTACTTCTGCCATACGACGGAAAAATACGACACGATTTACAGCACCCACATTTACGTTTTTTGTTTAAATTGTGTACGTTAGTTATTTCCGGCATTTTCACTTTTTATTTTCCGCACTTCTCACATATATTTCACCAACATTGTGTCTATTCACCGAATGATAAAAATAGCCTCCTGAAAAACCTATTAACCTCGATTTTGCTTAGAGCAAATAATTTTCTGTAATTCCTATGAGTAAATCATTGTTCATTTTTAATAGGCGGGTCATCATTGTTTAAATAATGTATGAGTTATGCATTTTGTCACAATGTTTTGTACGAAGGTTGTTTACCGAAATACATCATAATAAAGGTGTGTTTCTTATCGCTGCAATAAATAAACTAATTATTTTTTGTTGTTAGACAATGAGTAAGTTTTCGATTTTTTGTAAAGAACGCTATAAATATAAATATAAAATGTATGAGACCTTGCTTATCAATGTATAAAAACAAGGTTAATATGTAACGGTGAGATAGATAGATATACGTATAATAGAAAGTTACCAAGTTTATCGAACTTTGAATTGTTTATTTACCAAATTTTCAATACAAAATCAATTTATACACTACTTAACGATTGCTAATTTTATATTTTGTTAAACTAATTGCTGTATACAGTCGATGATAAATTACAAAACATAATTTGAAAGATTGGAAAAAGTGGAAAACACGGGTTAGTTTACGTTATAGGCTAGGGTGGCGCAATTTTAAACTATTTTAACCCATATATAATATGGTCGATCAAATTGGCCTTTATTAGTCACTAACAGTAAACATGAGTAAAAAACTTTATAGGTACATTATTTACTTTTATAATAACAGTAGAAACGCAATTTGATGGAGTGTACGACGCTTAATAGACTAATGTGAATAATAAGTAGGTAAATGATAGGTTATTAACATAAAGGATCTTGATTAAAATGTAAATCAAACAATAATCTTACTTATTCTCAACAATTCTTCGCAAACATCGTACTTACTGATAGTTCCCAGACAACATGGGATATTCATAGAATAATCTTTAAATACACCAAAAAGTATGAGAATATTCCGAATCAACTAAGAATATTCTTGTAATATTAATATTATATTTGAATATTGTATTAATGTTCCTTAGTGAATATTCACAGAACAAGCCTGATGAATATTTTTAAAATATTCATTTTAGAATATTATCAAATTGTATATTCTTAAAATTTCATTTAAGAATATTACCAAACTGAATAGTCCTAGCATATTCTTTTAAGCATATTTACTTATGATTAAAGAAAATTAATATTATTTTTCAGATGGGACGAAAGTTATAGTTCAAACATTTATCCGGATATTCAACCCTACGCATAGGTGTAAATAGTTAAAATAACCTTCATACAAATAATAAATATAATACATCAAATTAACCATGTATTAAACTCATTGAAGTTCAGATAGAGATTATAAGATAAGAAAAAGATATAAAAATATGCTCGATATGAACACTACATAAACGGTTGATACGGTGTGGATATAATGTTATTCGTCATATCGTCGTGTGATTAAAAGAGAACAAAGATATAATCATAATTATAACATTCAGCATAAAGGGGCCTATACACTAGCAACTTAGTCATCAACCTTGTCGTCAACAAGGTTGAGGTTTTTGCCCACACACTAGACAACTAAGTTGACAACATTAGTTATTGAGATGATGAGTTGCTTATTGGTTGATTCAGTTTGGTAGAGTGTGTACGAAAATTTTTAAAAAATGAATGAAGATTTGATGATGTATATAATATTGAATGAGCTGACTGAAGATGATAAGCCACCTTCAAAGAAGAGAAAAATTTGGGCTAAAGAGTGGTATCAAAATCGTAGCCAGTTTTCTCATTCCAATTTAATGAAAGAACTACGCATCAGTGCACCTGAGGACTTCAAAAATTTTTTCAGAATGGATAGTAAAACCTATGATGAATTATTGGATAAAGTGCGACCTTTCATCGAAAAAAGTGATACAAAAATGAGAGATGCTATTACTGTGAATGAACGACTTTCTGCAACCCTGCGGTTTTTGGCAAGTGGGCAGAGCTTTGAGGACCTTAAATTTCTCACAGCTATATCTCCACAGAGCCTTGGAAAAATTATCATAAATACTTGCAAAGCTATAAACAAAGTTTTGGCAGAGTATATTCAGGTAAAGCAATAATGAAGCAATACTGCTTATTTTATGTTGTAACATATCTCTTGATTTCAGGTACCAAGAACAGAAGAAGATTGGGTTGCAGTTTCCAAACAATTTGGAAGGAGATGGAACTTTCCCAACTGTATAGGGGCGATCGATGGAAAGCACGTAGAAATTAAAAAACCAGCCAATTCGGGATCTTATTATTTTAACTATAAAAAAAAGTTTAGCATAGTTTTACTTGCTTTAGTTGATGCGAACTACGAGTTCTTAGTGGTAGAGGCTGGCGCTAATGGTCGTGTGTCTGATGGTGGAGTGCTATCTAACAGTAATTTTTATGAAAAATTTCAGGCAAATAAATTAAAAATTCCTGAATCAGGCGATCTTCATGATGACTTTCCAGAAAAAATGCCATTCGTATTAGTTGCAGACGATGCGTTCCCTTTGCAAAAAAATATCATGAAACCTTACAGTGGCGACAATCTTTTAAACGATGAATTAATATTCAACTATCGACTTTCAAGAGCAAGAAGAATAGTTGAAAATGCCTTCGGTATACTTGCCTCAAGATTTCGTGTTCTGCTTAATGTTATTAATGTGTGCCCTGAAAAGGCAGCTTTAATTACTTTAACGACTTGTTATTTACATAATTACTTAAGAAGAAATAATTCATCAGTTTACTTGCAAGGAAGTGTAGATTTTGAAAATACAAATACTTCAGAAATCGAGTTAGCACCATGGAGAAGTGACCCCCAACAACTATGTGAACTTGAACCTTGTCTCTCAAGAAACCCTACTTTCGAGGCAAAGGAGACTAGAAAGAAATTTACAACTTACTTTAACGGAGTGGGAGCTGTACCATGGCAAAATAAATATATTACATAATTACTTCATGTATGCTTTTATTTAATTTTTGTTCACAATTAATTATAGTTTTTACTATAAAAAATACATTGTTTATTTAAAAAGAGATTTATCTGCCAATAGTTGTTGAATATTGGTGTATGGACCTGGTTGAATGTTGGTGTATGGAGCTGGCTGAATATTGGTGTATGAACCTGGTTCCAGTTCTATCAGAGAGACGTTTTGCATGTTTTCATATGGAGGGGAGGACATGGTACTTGTACTTGGCAAAAAAGGTGTAGAGGATCTTGAAGGATGGAGCGGAGTAGAGGTGCCAGATGAGTCAGCTGAAGAGTTATTTGAAGAAATGAAAGGATGGGAATTTACAGAATTGAGGTTAAGTAACTCAAGTTGTCCTAATATTTCATCAATTGCTTTCTTTGCGAATAACTGCTGACGTGGGGACAGTTTTCTGTATGAAATAGCCCAACTTTCAGCAAAAACAATAGCGTCATCCTTGCTGCTATCTTTATTGCCCATTTTTTCTAGTGCTTCCTTTAATAGATTATTTCGCTATGTCATAATAATATTATGTTGCCCCACGACTTTCTTCCTCTTTTGAGATTGTGAATTTGGTGGTATTAAGTCAGTATCATTCTAAAACAAAAATACGTATTTAGTTAGGTGCCTACTATAAATATTTTAATAAACCTCCCAATTTATAAAAATTAATAGATCACTGCTTACTTCTGTTTGTTCAAATTCATCTTGCATGTCATCGGCAATAGTAGACACTCCTGGAATTTGAGTCTCCTGATCCCGTAAAAAATCTAACATTGCAAAATACCATAAATTTGGAACATACTCATCGTCAGCTCCGGCACCTGACTTTTCACCTTTTTCAACTTTTTTCAACTCCCTCCGGTAACATGTACGTATATTTGTTAATCTTTTTTTTAGAGAATCATTATTGGCTTCTGGGTCTATTTCTTTATAAACATTTAATAACTTTTCCATGGCAATCTTTTTCTTGTTGCGATCTTTATAAACTTCTGACTTCACTTTCCATAATTCAGGTAGCTCTCGGAACGTTTCAAAAAATTCCACCCAAATAGGAATATTTGGTATATTTGACATAGCGTAAAAATTAGTAAAAGCCTTGCAAAAACTGAAAAAATAAATGAAACCTCAACCTCAATTTTTTCTCTTGTTTACTGATGGTTAGCTGCACAAACACAAACGATAATTCTGATTTCTTCTTCTTCCTTTATTTAGACGTGGCCTCCACCATCCAGGGTATTAAGCAAAAACTATAATTCGTCAACAACCTGTCCACACACTTTACAACATGGTTGAAAACATCAGGCTCCGCCTACCAAAAATCCAAGTCGCTTTGATTTTTCTCAACTTTGTTCTCAACCTGAAATTTCGTCTTCAACCAGCCCATACACTACTAAACCTTGTCGTCAACATAGCAAGTTGACGACAAGGTTGATGACTAAGTTGCTAGTGTATAGGCCCCTTAAAGCCAAATAAAGACAGGTGCCCAATCGCGTCAACGAAAAGCCGCCAACCAATTAAAATGCAACTGGCGTTCTCTGTACACACGTTTATTGGTTAATTTCTTATATCATGTGTCTGTGATGGGCTTACGCCTGGCACGCTCAAAGTCAAGTGTCAATAGGTTCGTTTCTCTTCCGTTTTATCTAATATATCAACCTAAGAACTGAAGTAAATTGCCATCCCCTATAGGTTAAATATATTATAAATAAAATATCCACCATTTTAATGTTTAGCAAACAATACACCAACACAAACTGACGAAACTTCGACTTTTAGACAGTGCATTTTCTGAATGGGCAGGTGTGACGTGTGATAGACGCCATGTTTCAACTTTCAAATAAGTTATATGTCAAAGTCATATTTCATGTTAACCAACAAATATTCTTGTGCTTTTATTAAAGTTTATTTTGTTTTCAACAATATCGTGACTAGTGGAACTCTTAGTGAGAAATTATTGTATTTGTTATGGGATCTGTATCTGTAAAAGTTTGAAGGGTGGGTGACCCCACAGCACTTAGGCCATAATTGGCCCATTGTGCATCCTTCTGAGGTTCAAAACTTCCTTCTAGCTCGTCATCCAGCCTACTTCCTTGAAGTAGGCGATAACGTCGCCTGAATTAAGTTCCCTCATATCGGCATATGTTAGCCTGTGCTCGCCGAATACTTGAAACCTAAAATGAAAGAGTGATATTCGCAAAGAATGTGTTCGACAGTCTCATCTTCTTGTTCACAATCTCTACAAGGCCTAAGGTGACCGTGTTGTTGTAACAGGCTTCGATTATGGCCATGTGACATTCTAGTACTACCATTGAAAATTCATTGGATAACGATAAATGGAAGTTATTAACTCAAAAGAAAATAATACAATTGTTTCATTAGTTTGGTTTTTATCTATAAATATTTAGCACAATTGTACAAATTTGGAAAAATAAAGGTAACATTTTAATCAACTCTTGTTTATTTGAATTTTTCCCTGCCTCCCTCTTATTTATTTGAACTACCATTATTTTGAACTCTGGTTATATTGTGATCGAGAGTCGACTGTATACTGCTCCTAAATATATCGCTAATTATAAAATATCATGTTAAGAACAATTCATACATTATATAGTGACAATACATACCTTCTTATTAATGGATATCTACATCTATAGTAAACACCCAATGTAATAAAAGTCGACTACCTACAGCGAGTGGCTTAAGAAGCAAACGAGTGTGAAATCAAATTTTCAACACATGTTATACACGATATTTTTCCGAGGACCACAAAAAACACATACTTAGGATTTTTTTTTTTAATAATTAAAGGTTATGGTAAGGTGACTACAATTTTAAAAATAAACTGGTGCTTCAAGACCGTTGTTGACTATTTTATATTCTTTATTTGATACAAAGTTTTGGATTTTATACATATCAGATTCACAATTACAGAAAATTCAATAATTCTCTTCAATTCGCTCTTTAACTTGCTAACAGTTCAAAAGTCAAACTCAAAATGCCAGGTAGACATCGATAATAATCGACCCGTGTGCAAAATAATTACACACAGCTGTCGGCCAATCAGATTTCTCAATTTTTTCACTTCACACGGGTACGCCCTCCGTTTGCAATTTTAAATTTTCACTAAAGGCCGCTTGACATGTAGCGATACTACCTGCAATGCAATGCAAGACGCAATATTTCTTGATCACAAGCATGCGCAGATGAAGCTCAGCTGATAGATCTCGGAATTGCAACTTTATCGGTTTGGTGCCATTTCTATTGCATGCAAGTTGCAATTCTAGGGAGAAATCTAGTTACTTTTGGTTTAACAACCAATCAAATGTCAGTCAAATGACTTGATCACAAAATACTGACGACGGATCCGTTTTCTGTACACTTGATTGACTGTGTAGCACTTTTTTTTGTATAACTTAATCTTCATGTTGATTAGTGATTTTTGTTATTGCCATTTTTTTCAAGTTTTTCATTTGCCTTGAATAATGTTAAACAACGTGCAAGATTCATCACATGCAATATTTTGACCTTGCAATAAATTGCATGGAACTAATTGCAGATTGTATTGCTTCATGTCAAGCGGCCGTAAGAGAGACCTGTATGCATTGTGCCATATTTCATAGTGGTCGTCGGAAAATAATAATTGTAACGCTGATTCATAAGAATATTTCGAATAAAATAAACGGTTTTAAAGGTTAAAACTAACTTCTCCGCATCTGTGAGACGTCCTGAACAATATCCTATCATAAAATTGGTCACTTGTGTACATTTCTCCAAAATGTACCCAAAAATGTAGTATGTCTGAATTTATAGGACCCATCGTTGGCTCTGGTGTGCTGAAAGTCAATAGAGTTCATCTGTGACACACCCTAAATAATATCCAATCATAAACTTGGTCACTTGTATACACTCCGGAGGCTGTATCGTACTATCTTAATTTTGGACTATAGAATGTAAACACAGTAGTACCTAGACGCCAAGTAATTATCGCCCGTCAACTTCCTGTCAGAAAAGAGCTGACATCAATCTTATATCAAGAGGCTTTGCTGAGAGAAGAGGGCACAGCATTAAATACAGACATAAAAAATATACAACTCTTGAGTTAAGTACCATAATAAATGTCATCCACTTTATATAACGTAACTGTACCGAAACGAAAATAAAAGGAGAGGTGACTTATTAAATATAGGTATAGATTTGATTGTACTTTCTTCCTGGGCTATTAAATATTTTCTTCGTTCTTATTATTTATTAATTAGTTGACCAGTTTTTATTATCTGAGTGATAAACGATTCGTTTTTAATTGGAACCTACTTTTTATCGCCGTGTGTTCAATTTAACAAGCAGCTAATACACAAATTTCTGTAATTTAGTTACAAAATGCACATTTTGTCACTAGTTTTAATTTTTAAATATACTATTTATATAGCAAGTTGCAAAATGAACGTTTTTTTAATTTCTGCTATATAGTATCAAAGCCATCCTTGTTTGTTTCTATGGAGATAACAATTACAACAATAATAAAAAGCTCAAATATCAAAACATATATTTGTCAAAATAATCACGATTATCTATTTGTTAATTTTGTCGTTAAAAATGAGCAAAAATTAGCAAATCTGAGTCTGGTCAGACCAGAGGCGGAACTACCGGTGTGCAACGTGTGCGAGACACGCTTCGCGTCGGGAGACTAAAAACCGAGAGCTAAATCTAATATTTTTCCCATGTATAATACACTATTTTTTTCTGTGACAGGAAAAACGACGATTTAATAGTGAAAGAACATATTATTACAATATATTAAAGTCAGAATGTTATCGATATGATATTTGAATTTTTTAACTAATAAGCTGTTGTAGTTATAGCGACAATTAGACCTGCGTTGCTAAGGAAAACTTCAAAGTAATCCAATATATGTCAATTTAATTCTGTGATTTAATTCAAAAATTGCGAACTCAGTGATTGTTTAGTAGTTATTTTGGAAAATATAAAGTTAAAAAATGTCTGATTCCGAATTTTCTCTGACTCCACCGGAGTTGATAGAAGCAGCGCAAGTAGCGTCACGAAAATGATTGCCAGCTAAATCGCGGAAAATTTACGAAACCACGTATTCAAGATTTAAGGAATGTAAAATGAAAAAGACATGCAGTTATATCTCGGAGACAGTGTTATTGGCTTATTTTTCGGAACTGGCACAGCAACAAAAGCCATCAACACTGTGGTCGAATTATTCAATGATTAAAAGTATGTTACGATCCAATAATAATGTAGACATTTCAAAATATTTCAAACTAATTACATTTCTGAAACGAAATGGGAAAGGTTACATGCCCAAGAAAGCTGCGATTTTTACGAGTACACAAATTAGTGATTTTTTAAATAATGCACCCGATGAAGTTTATTTAATGGCCAAGGTTGTTGTTGTATTTGGGTTTGCAGGAGCTTGTCGAATTTGTGAAATCAGCCAGGTAGCATTAGATGATATTGAAGATTCGGGAAAGTTATTAATTGTGAAACTGAAGCAAACAAAGAATGATGTAAACAGGAGATTTGTAGTTACTGAAGAATATATTAAATATTACCGAATGTACATAGCCCTTCGTCCAGCAGCAGCAAAGGATTGCCGCATATCGCAATGGAAAATGTATCAATCAGGTTGTGGGTAAAAATCAGTTTTATAAGATACCTGAAACAGTAGCTAATTTTCTTCAACTTGAAAATGTTAATTCATATACCGGTCATTCATTTCGAAGATCGTCTGCTACACTTTTAGTTGAATCTGGGGGAGACTTGATGACACTAAAGAAACATGGCGGTTGGAAGTCATCCACGGTCGCTGAAGGGTATGTTGATGAATCGGTGGCACACAGAACAGAAATTGCTAATAAAGTGTTCAGACCGTGTGGCAGTTCTGAAATAACACCCGATTTGCGACCAGGTACATCAACAGCAGTCCATGTCAGAAAAAAATATTATTTCAACACAAGAATATTCGTCTGTTGTACCGAATAGTTCAAGGAACATGCCATTCATGCAATGCACCTTTAATAATTGTACTTTTGATATAAAGGAAATGTAACTTATGTTCAATCAAATATTCCAAAATCAAATACTCACTTTTTTCCCGGGGAAAAAAGTAATTTCGTGAAAAGTTGTATTTTGTTACCTGTAAACAGAGATAAAGTGTCAAATTTTTTTCCTGTTACAGAAAAAAAAACAATATTCTCATAGAAAAAAATTGCAATACTCCAGAAACGGATCGACAAAACTACTCAATACTTTTATAGATAGTAATTTAAATAATCACATAACACGGCATTCATTTCTTTATTGTTTTTATTAACCACAATTCCCAATACCGGCATTTAGTTTAATGGGGAAGCTGTTGTTTTGGCTAGGCAATGGAACACTACTCCTGAATTCGAAAACAAAAGGATATCAAAACCAAAAATACTTTTTTTTAAACTATGGATACAATTAAAAATTCGCGTTTACTAGATTATTCTCAGTAATAATATAACAAGAGAGTGAGAATAAATTGAAAATAATTTGACATATTTTTTGAAAACTTGTTGCCAGGCAATAGTCACGAGAGCCCGCAGGGCTCGAGTGGCTATTTCCAAATGGCATCAAGTTTGAACAAAATATGTCAAATTATTTTCTAATTTATGGAACTCGCTAGTTATATTTGACTAGATTATTTTTTGATTAACAAATTTTTACTGATAATACCAAAAAAGTAATATAAACTATATCATATCAAAGGACCTGTTATACGTATTAAAGTAAAGTTCTTGAACTAATTTTGCCGTTTTATTCCACATTGTCTTTATTACTGCTTCTTTATAATCATTTCCGTCTTTTCTTTTCATGTTATAAGCCCAATCTTTCAAAATCAATGCCAGAGTAGCTGTTGTAGTAGATTGGTCCAGAATATAATTTCTTTCTTTGGTGTAGGTCTTAAATTGTCTCCATATAGACTGATTACTTATTAGAGTATTTTTCGAAGTAGTTTCTAAAATCTTTTTTGGTATTTCTGCATCAGAAAAAGTACTAAATCGATGATTTTCACCCATTTTATATATCGCGTTGACACAATTAGGTAATTATTTTGACAACTATCTGACACTTGCTAGGCAAATAAAAGCCATAGTGATTATTCCCGAGAATAATCACAAGAGATTTATTCCCACTATAATAATGACATAATTGGTTGAAACTTACCCTTGTGACAAATAAAGAAGCATTTCATTGGTTTTAAGAAACGTCAAAGAATAATATTTTTTATTAGACATCTCATATGTAATACCCTTGTGAATAATATAGATATCATTGTTATGCTCAATGAAAAATGTAATATTTTTGTAAATTGTTGTCATTTATCAGTTATTGCACCGAAAAGAGATCTGTTTCAGAGTTGAATTATTCCGTTTCAAAGGCTTCTTTGTTTTATAAAGTCATCTTTGAGGCTCTATTTGTTTGTTACTTGGTGCCTTTTTTGTAGACTGTGACACTTGTGGCTGAACCGTTTGAATTCATCCATTATTTTTTGTTTTATTTCTATAACTTGATCACAATCATTTTGTCGCTTTGACTTAGCAGTGCTAAGCGTTTCTACTAAACTTGTGACTTCTTCATCTTTTTTTGCGTATGTCCATAAGACGATGACTTTCTGCTATAAAGAATTATTTACTATGATAGATCCATAGACAGTTAAAAATTCAACTTCATCACAAACATTTTAAAAAGTTAAAATTAAATGATGCCATAGTTCATTCAAACTGATGCCCCTTCCAGCTGCTTATTTTTTGTACATTTTTAAACATGTTTCTTTTCATATATATTATGTATCAGGATAAGTGTAATTATTGAAAAATATGTTTCAAGTAAAAGCCAAAATTAACAACAGCGTTCGATTATGTTTGATATTCCTGTATAATTTAGGCTATAATACTTTCAATCACCAAAATACCAATCAATCGAACCAATATACTCACAGTAGGAATAAAATTCTATGGTATGGTATCTTTGTATACATTTCCATTTTTTTCCTGTGAAATAAGTTAAGAAAATAGGTAAATGGAATAATTATAATTCCATACATTTGAAAATAAAGAATTAACTGATAAGCTGACTGAGGATATAGGGATCGAGACCGAACTATAGAGGCAGCACTTCTGTCGAAAGTAGAGCGCCCTGATGTTAAATAAGAAAAACATTGTGATGTAAACAGTATAATGAAGAACCTACAAAATGCAAAAAATTAATAGATCTTTTTATTTTCTTTGCCAGGAAAAATTGTTGGTATGTAAGATGGGTGTAGGGGATTATCTGATTTTTGATCATTGACAAAATGAGCACTGCAAATTCTAGTATTTTTATTTGGTTCCCAATCTTCCCGATGTTTTCTGAAATGTAATCAAAAAACTTGAAGTGATTCGTTTTGTACAAATGTTTACTTTTTTCCCCTTAATAGTATTTAATTATTTGAACTTATTAATATTAAAGTCAGCAAACACATAACTAGTTTTTTATTTTATATAATCAATGAAATCGTACAGAAAACAACATTTTATTCTCTCGATAATAATCTGTTATTAATGTAAAAAAAATTTAGAACTTTTCTAATAGCTGCCAATTGTAGTATCATACTGATTATACACAAAATAATAGTTAATAAAATGATTTAATTAGAACATTTTAATTACATATTTATTATTAATGCATTTATCCATTTTTTACGTTTCAAGGTTATCCACGCAGTGTTCAATGAATTTTCGGAGAAACTATAAAATTTCAACCGCGTAGTATTTTTATACAGCATATTTGAACAGCCATGAATACAGAAAGATACTTTTGATAACGACATCACAAACATTTAATATCAGTTTTAAAAATGAACATTTAAAAACGCTGATTATACAAAACTACTAATACTACTTATAGTGTTTACATCCCATTGTTTGTGTTTTTTCACGGCAGATGGCATAAACGTCATCTTTCTCGGTCCCTATACTGATATTAAGAATATTCATCAAGCTTGTTCTGTGAATATTCACTAAGGAATATTAATAGAATATTCAAAAATAATATTAATATTTTAAGAATATTCTTAGATGATTCGGAATATTCTCATACTTTTTGGTGTATTTAAAGATTATTCTATGAATATCCCATGTTGTCTGGGAAACTAACTACTACGATGTCAATAAAATAGCCAGTTTATTTTCAATTGATTTCTAATGAAAGTAACTTCAAAAGATCTTATCAAAAACAAAACAAACATGTGAAAACGTTATAACTTAAAATTGTTCATGCCACTACGTGGCAACACTGTAATGTTAGCGCTTCGCGCTTAATATAAAATATTATTACATGAAAAATGTAACTGCACTATACAGAAGTAATTACATAAATAGATGTTGAGTATCTTTCAATAGAGACAAGAGACAATGAATTACTTGTAATTCGATGTAGAGAGAGAGAGAGAGAGAGAGATATGCCGGCTTCTTGGGCAAAGGACACGGCAATCAAACGTGTTAGAGCGAGAATGAACTACCGGCTTTGTTGCGAAAGACCACGGCGGATAAAAACGGGTTGGAGATAAAAAACTACCGGCTTTGTTACGAAAGGCCACGGCGGATAACAATGGCGTTGGGTTACATAACTAAAACACGCACAAATTAACTATCAACGCACTAAATTCTGACATGGGGTCAGTTTTTGTCTACAGTGGGTAGACACACCAATTAGTTTCCTTCGTACCAAAGCTACTTCAGTACTCTTGGAATAATAATAATAATCCAAATAATAATCCAAAAACATTAAATTAATTAACTTAAATGTTTATTTTGTCGATAAAAGTCTTGAAAAACGAAAGAACTAAATGTTTACTCTCTAGTCGTAATGGCGCTCGTATAAACAAACCACGTTTGACATTATTAACTACAATACTACGGCGTGTTCAAAATTATCGTCATGCACAATCTGACGATTTTGCATATTTCTTTATATGGTAATTAAACAAGGACAAAATTACTAAATCGGTTACCCTCGACACATAAGACAGGTACCGAAATTTTGAGCAATGTTGCCTCTTTTAGTTATAACCATAAAGGTATCTAAGGTTATAACAAATTAGTGTTTTAAATGAAACTCAACGTTTCTAGCTAATTCCACAATAAAATGAAGTAAGGGTCGAGACAGTTAATTTCGTTATAACAAATACTTGGTTAAAATTTATATAAAACTATGCCTTTATTAAATAAAAGTATTAATAATTAATTTTAAATGCAGCGACTCAAATTCATGTATGACTTTTTTTTATTTGCATAACTTTTTAACAAATTTTCAATTAAACTTCTAATTTCATTTTTTCTGCAAGTAAAGAGACTTTGTACATATGGCAAAGTAGTGGAAGTGTCCGCAATTGAGCTTAGAATGGGACTCGATGTTTGAGACAAAAAAATCAAAACAAACATATCTATTTTATTTGTTAAACTGAGGGTGATGTAGTACCCAACCTCCCCGTGCAGGCGAGTGACCCATTTGGTGTCATCTGGGATCAGCCGATGTGCCCATCGACCTTTCGTCGAACTGTTCCATCTCTCTTGCGGGACGTGAAGACTCTCGGGCCTCTCCTCTTCGCAGAGGACATTTGGTCGCTCTTCCTTCTTCCTAAGATGTTGGCGTTGCCGTTCTCCTGCCAGGATGTCGATGGGAGGGCATGATGCAACGACTTTGACCGCATCGTGTGATACCGTTCTGTATGCTGACGCCACTCTGATCGCTGAGAGCGGCTGGACTGATGTCTGATGTCTTGCGATATGTTGTTAGCTCTAGCGATTTCGAACATACCGGTGCTCTGTATAGCAGGACGGAGGTAACCACAGTTGCTAGTAGTCACCTCCGGATTTCACTGGGAGCTCCAATATTGGGCGTTATCCATGAAAGCGCGTCCCTTCCTGCTGACGTTGGAGATGTGCTCCTTGTAGTTGGGTCTGGCATCCAAGACCACTCCTAGATACCGGATGTAAGGTAGCGACTGGATGTCGTGATCGCCTACTGTAATGGTGATGATCTCCATTTTCTTCCGGCTACTCACAAGGAGTGCCTTGGTTTTATGTTCCGCCAAAGACAGGTCTGTCGATGTCATCCACTGTCTCATCCTCCGGATGGTGGTGGAGAATGCGGCTTCCAGTTCCTCCAGATGTTTCGCCATGGCATCCGCAAAATCCACGAGTGTTTTGTTCACCGGCAATTCCAGATTGTAACGCGAAAATTTGCCGAGCCGTCGGAGATTTAATATTGGCTAGCCTGTCGACTGAGAGAAGTCACAGCGCTGACGGAGCGAAGTTAAAATTCAGTCCTCCATTTGCCGTCAAGGTGTAAACACACCGCTTCAACTAAAAATATTCGCATGTGCTCTGGGAGCCATAAGTGCTTTATTGGAAAATCCGACAATTCCGACATAGGGGAAGAGAAATACGGCTGGAACCAACAATTGGCAGCTCCGACCCGATAGGTTTCTGGTCCAAAAACGGTCGATGACTGTGGGTTCCATAAAAATTTAGTGGAATTGCGTTTTGAGGTAAATTTCCGTAGACGGCGTTAGCTAGAAGGATTCATTAACAAGGGGGGTTTTTGTATACGGACATTAAAAAAAAATCACTGATTGGAATTTAATGGGTCAGTGAGACCAGTTCCAGGAGAGCTGGGATATTCTGGAGAAACTTCAGTTCCTGTTCTGGTGCCGGAAAAGGATAAGTGAACAGTTTTCCTTTTCTTACTTCTTCAAACTCATTAGTAAACTCACATTTATGCTTCACATATTACCGTTTTTTTTTATATTAAGTTTTATTTCTTTTTTTCTTGCGGCAATTACTATAATCTCGCTTACACTTGTATTTTGTATTTAAAAATTTGAAATCTTTGCTCATAGATTAAGATACGCTAGAACACTACGGTACGTACCTAGTATTGCGTTATTCAGTGGTTTTTTACCTATTTCTAATGATTTTATGTATATAACTTGCGCCGTACATAATTTTGAGTTGTATTTTCTCTAGCAACGCTAAACTCGTTACTATTTAAATTTTTGGCTTATGCAATATTTATATTTATATTGATGTTGGTATAAATTGCGGAAGTGTGGACCCTTGTAACTATACATTGTTGATTTTGATATATATATTATCGTTGTATTTTTGGAATATTGTACATGAACAATTTGGTTGATTCTCTAGAATTTTAGAATTGAGATATCGGTGTAGTTTGGGGCCCTCAGCTCTTCTGCACCCTGAGATTACAGCCTTCAGCTGAGCTCAGACGTTATTTGTAATATTTTTTTTGGTAGTGACATTGTAACAAATATTTTGAAAAGAGACCTTTGGTCCACCAAGACTAATTAAATCTTCAATCAGGGGGATACTTGCTGACTTTTATTTTCTTATGATATCTTACCCATCAGTTTAACCTTTGGAGTGTGTAGTGAGTGTTGTTAACCCACTGAGAAGTTGTGGGCTAATTTAAAGAAGTCTTGGGTGCTTGCCAAAACTTCTCTGGCGCCCTTTTTGTAAACTTAATAATTCTTTGAAGAATCCACCCCTTCTTCGACTCGAAGCTAGTCGACTGGCGAGCACGGGTTGTACCACGTGAGACAACCCGCATACCTATAACGAGCACTGAGAGGGTTGGTAGGTTTTTCTCGTTATATGTTTTTATTTTCTTATGATATCTTACCAGTGAATGAGAAGATTCCTGATATTGATATTATTGTTTGAATAAAAATTGTAATTTTGAAAATTTTATTTTATTATCTATTGTAAAATATTTGTAATTTATAGATATTGTAAATTTAAAAGGTGAGTTACATATTGGGTCACACTGTGTATATATTTTAGTGCCAGAACAGTAACTGAATTCGTAAGTACTTTTGTTAAAGTGCAAATTCACTTGACCGACTATAAGCTGGGCCACTGCAATCCCTACCAACTAACTGCGTGAAGCGATGCGCAGACGAGCCAACGCGGGATGCGCAGACGACACAACGGACCATGCGCAGACGAGAAGACGGGGTCGTCGGTTTTCGAGCATCGTGGCAAGAAGATGCACTTTCATTTTCATTGTATTAAGATTGTCATTTTTATAAATTATTGTGAGTAAAATAAAGAATTGAAATTACAGTTCACTTAACTAACAACAAAATCATTATTCAACATATGGTCCTTCAGCCGAACGGTATAATATCATCAAATAATCAAAGTGTGAAGTGTAATAACACAGCAGAAATCAAGCCAGCCATTAGCAAGAGTGAATGGAAAAAACCTGTAAGTCTGTTCCATTTTTTCATTAATTCCTTTGTTTAAAAAATAGCTCGCGAGTTTTTTATTGCATTCAGTAGAGAATTTGTGGTAGATTTATTTAATAATAATGCCTGATACTGAACACCAACCAAACAACCAAATTGAGGCAAATAGGGAAGAGCAAATTCGCCGGTTAACATTTGAACGCGGCCAATTAAAATCAAAATTAACAAAATTTATCACGTTCTATGACAAAATATCCTCTGTAAACACAGATAAAATAAATGAATTAGAAAATCGTCTTGTAACTATTTTAGATATCATAAATAAATTTGATTTTATTCAGTCTCAGTTAGAATATTTAAATGATAATGACGAATCTGATGAAGAGCGTGACAATTTCGAAAATAAATATTACGCAGTCATAACAAAAGTTGAAAATCTAATAAGTACTCATAGAAATGAACAAAGTACGTCTCAAAATGTCTCTCAAACTAGATTGTCTCAACAAAATCAGTCTACTTCTTCACATCAAAACTCAATAAAACTTCCAACATTAGAACTACCTAAATTCCAGGGAAATATCGATAAATGGAGTCAATTCAGGGATTTATTCATAACCTTAGTACATAATGATAATACAATTGACAATGTAAGGAAGTTTTATTATTTAACAAGCTGTTTGGTTGGCGAAGCTCAAAAGGTAATCGCGTCAATAGAGGTAACCAATGATAACTACCCAGTTGCTTGGGATTTACTGATATCAAGATACGATAACAAAAATCTCACAATAAAAAATCATGTAAATGCAATTTTAGACTTGCCGGTTATGAATAAAACAGGTTATACGCTGCGAAATCTATGTGACGACTTTCAAACAAGAGTTCGCGCGTTGAAAGTACTTGGCGAGTCCGTAGATCAGTGGAATTCAATTTTAATACAAATTTTAGTACGTAAACTCGACCATAATACAGAAAATGCTTGGGAGGAATATCTTATTACACAGAAAAGCATGTCTCCAACATTAAACGATCTAATAGCATTTTTATCAGATAGGTGTGTGTTATTTGAAAAAAGAGAAAATCGGTACAATCATACTAAAGTATTAAGTGATGAAAATTATCATTCAAAAACAAAGCAAAGTGACTATCATACTAAAACGGATTATTCAAGCTACAAGAATCAAACTAACTTTAATAAGCATACGTATCCTAAAAAACAATCAAATTATCTAAAGTCAAGCTCACACGTCTCAACATTTATTCAAACATGTCCTCATTGTAAGGAGCAACATAAATTATACAGCTGTAAACAATTTCTCAATTTACCAGTGGCGTCGCGCATTCCCATCGTCAACAAACTAAGGTTATGCCACAACTGTTTAAGATCTAATCATACAACTAATGAATGTATTTCTCAAGGCTGTAAACTATGCAACAAAAAGCATAATACAATACTTCATTTTGAAAATGCGGCAAACAGTAACTCATCAGCAAATATCAGCGTAAATAACGAAAATAACGTTTCCGCGCAGAAGTATAACGATGTAGCTCATTCGTCCAATGCATACTCAGTATCGAATTATGCAATAAATAGCAGTCAACAAATCATACTATCTACAGCACTCATTCTCATAAAAAATAGTAGCGGTGGTTGGCAAACATGTCGAGCCCTATTAGATAGCGGATCTCAATCAAATTTTATCACGAAAAATTTAGCGGAAAATTTGGGGTTACCATTATCAGACCTAAATGTCCCCCTTACAGGTGTAGGCGGCACTAATACTTTTACAAACAAACAAATTATCACAACCATTAAATCTTGTAATTCCGATTTCTCATCAAAGTTACATCTTCTTGTGTTACCAAAAATCACAGAGTTTTTGCCAACCTACACATTCAATAAAACATCATTACAATTACCTAAAGATATAATTTTAGCCGACGAGAGTTTTAATATCTCATCATCAGTCGATGTTTTGCTAGGAGCAGAAACATTCTACAATTTGTTATCATCAGGTCAGATCAAACTAGGCAAAAATCTTCCAGTATTGCAAAAAACAGTACTAGGTTGGGTAATCGCAGGTCCCATATTTGATAATAAAAATCAAGCTAGGTCTACTTGTCATTTATCTTTAATCAATGATGATCAAAGGTTAGAAAATCAATTAGAAAAATTTTGGGCAATTGAAGATTACACCGGTAAAAAACATTTATCAGATGAGGAATCGAATTTCGAGGAAATATTTAATACAACTGTGTCTAAGGATACAAATAATCATTTCATAGTAAACTTACCAATAAAAAAAAAATATCGTTAACCTAGGTGATTCGTTGCAAAATGCAGTCAAACGTTTGTACGCGATGGAACGTAAATTCACAAAAAATTCTGAATTCAAGGATCAATATGTCAAATTCATGTCTGAATATGAAGAATTAGGGCACATGTCCTGTATTAGCAATCCGTTCAGTACAGATTTAACAAAAAACATTTTTTACTTACCCCATCATGGAGTTATAAAGCAGTCGAGCCTTACAACAAAGTTAAGAGTAGTTTTCGATGGATCATGCAAAAGCAGTAATGGCGTGTCATTGAATGATATTTTAATGGTAGGTCCTACATTACAGGCAGATTTATTTGATATATTAATCAGATTTCGTAAACATAACTATGTTCTTACGGGTGACATAGCGAAAATGTACCGACAAGTCAATATAACCGAAAGCCAGAGAGATCTTCAGCGAATAGTGTGGCGAGCGGATTCCTCTCAACCCATAAAACATTACCGATTAAATACTGTAACGTACGGAACATCAGCGGCATCCTTTTTAGCGGTTCGGTGTTTACAACAAGTTGCTATCGAAAATAAACATTTACATCCAAACGTGTGTCAAATCATTATGGAAGATTTTTATGTAGACGACCTCATCACGGGTTCCGAATCTATAGAGGGTGCGATTGAAATTAAATCGGAAATATTCAACATTCTAAAGCAAAGAGGATTTGAGCTTCGGAAATGGGTTTCGAACGACCCTCGAATTATTCAAAAAACAAATCTAGATGTTCATGATAAATACGAGGTTTTATGTCAGGAAACTAGTAAGACTCTCGGTCTTTGTTGGCAAGCTGGAAGAGATATATTAAAATATACAGTTAACACACAAGATTTAATCAACTCTAATATTTCAAAACGTACTATATTATCATCTATTTCTAAACTATTTGATCCGTTAGGACTTGTATCGCCAATTATCATAAGAGCTAAAATTTTAATTCAGCAGCTTTGGTTATCAAAATTAGCGTGGGACGATCCCTTACCTCCAGAAATTAAGACAAGTTGGCTTAACTTCAGGGAGCAACTATCCGAAATCAATCATATCAGAATACCTCGTCAAGTAGTACTAAAAGCCATGTCTTACACCGAATTACATTGTTTTTGCGATGCTTCGCTTAGTTCCTTTGGTGCATGTATTTATGTGAAATCAATTCATTCTAACGGTGCAGTTCTTATAAGACTACTTTGTGCAAAAACGCGCGTTGCTCCTATCAAAACTGTAACATTACCAAGACTTGAGTTATGTGGAGCTGTCTTATCAGCGCAATTATACCAACGAGTTCCAAATTCCTTAAAAATTAACATAGATTCAGTCCACTTTTGGACTGACAGTACAATTGTATTAGCTTGGTTGTCGTCTCCTCCAAATACTTGGAAAATATTTGTATCAAATCGCGTCGCTGAAATATTGAGAATATCTACCAGACAACAATGGAGGCATGTACCCAGTAAAAATAACCCTGCGGATATACTTTCAAGGGGTACAACTGCAACCGAATTAAAAACAAACACTTTATGGTGGAACGGACCGCCTTGGCTATCATGCGACAATAAATTTTGGCCAAATCAACCGATCATTGCTAATGAAGTTCCCGAGAAGCGGCGATCAAATCTAGTTGCACACATTTCTCAAACTAATAATTCAATATTTTTTCGCTATTCAACACTCTACAAGCTTAAGCGTGATGTAGCTCTGTGTTTCAGATTTTTAAACAATAGTCGTAAGGGTACGCAAAAAACATACGGTGAATTAACACTTGAAGAATTAAATAATGCAATGAAGGCATTATTAAAAATTGCGCAATTAGAGTCATTTCCACTGGAAATTCATTCTTTTCAAAAGGCAAAATCTCTTCCCAGAGAATCTAGATTATTAACTTTAAATCCATTTGTTGACTCTGACGGATTAATCCGTGTCGGTGGTAGGCTTCTTAGAGCTAATATTGTATATGACAAAAAATTCCCAATTGTCATTCATCCGAAACACCCCCTTACTAAATTAATAATTCTAGATGAGCATCATAAGAAATTACATGCAGGTACTCAAACCATTTTAGCTTCGTTACGACAACAATATTGGCCTCTTAATGGGCAGATAACCGTTAAAAACATTGTTCGCAAGTGTGTAACCTGTTTTAGATTAAAACCAACTACATTAATTCAAAAAATGTCCGATTTACCTATTGACAGAATAACACCAAACCAACCATTCTTCATTACTGGAGTTGATGTAGCTGGACCGTTTTTTATAAAGGATGGCAAATTAAGAAATAGAAAAATTATTAAAGCATATTTATGCCTATTCATCTGCTTTACCACGCGCGCAGTACATTTAGAACCTATCAGCGATATGACTAGTGCTACTTTTCTTAACGCACTTAAGCGATTTACATCTCGACGAGGATTATGTAAAACAATCTATTCCGACAACGGCTTAAATTTTGTTGGCGCAAATAATGAATTGAGAGATATTGTTGAGACATTAAAAAATTTTGTAACAAATAAGGCCTTCTCAGAATTTTTCATGGAAAATCAAATTTGTTGGAAGTTTATACCAGCTTACTCTCCACATCATGGTGGCTTATGGGAAGCTGGAATTAAGCAGGCAAAAATTCACATATTAAAGGTATTGAAAAACATTCATCCCACATTTGAGGAACTTGCTACCATATTTTCACAGGTGGAGGCAATATTGAATTCGAGACCTATCACTCCTCTATCCAACGATCCAAACGATTTTAGTGCCTTAACACCCGGGCATTTCCTAATTGGCCGCTCCTTGCTCTCAATTCCCCAGCATGATCATTCCAAACTACCTACAAACAGGCTAACTCAGTACAAAGCTCTTGAGCAAGCTAGTCAACATTTCTGGTCCCGCTGGTCAAGAGAATATCTTTCTCTACTACAGAATCGTAACAAATGGACGAATTCTGTACAGATGTCATTAACCCCTGGATCTATGGTGCTGCTAGTGGACAAGGATCTTCCTCCTCTAAAATGGAAACTGGGACGAGTAGAAGAATTGCATCCAGGTCAGGATGGACAGATCCGAGTCGTAACTGTCCGAACTCCAACAGGCACTACCACTCGAGCAATTCAAAAACTTTGTATGCTGCCATGTCAACAATAAGTGTTGCGTTTTTATTTGAAAGACTTTGTCATTTCAACGGCGGCGGGATGTTAAAGTGCAAATTCACTTGACCGACTATAAGCTGGGCCACTGCAATCCCTACCAACTAACTGCGTGAAGCGATGCGCAGACGAGCCAACGCGGGATGCGCAGACGACACAACGGACCATGCGCAGACGAGAAGACGGGGTCGTCGGTTTTCGAGCATCGTGGCAAGAAGATGCACTTTCATTTTCATTGTATTAAGATTGTCATTTTTATAAATTATTGTGAGTAAAATAAAGAATTGAAATTACAGTTCACTTAACTAACAACAAAATCATTATTCAACAACTTTGCTTTATAGTAAGTTTATTTGATTTTCGACGATTGTAGGCTGCATTGTGGGTTCGAACCTTAGCGGATCGGTGTTTTGGAAGTGGTGCCTTGGGCTCGTAGACTCCTGTATTTTGGAATCGCTTTTGAAGAAGGAACGTTGCGTTGGTTCGAGAAGTACACTTCGTGGAAACTCTGTGGGTTGGAGATATTGTTCGGACAAATAGGGTCTTTTGGACATTCGGTATCTGGATTTGGGTTTTAAATTCCTTAGTAGGTTTCAGTTGGAGGGAGGCCATTTGAGGTACAGGTGTGTCTGTGAAGAATTTTTGTTCCGCCAAGTTGGAAATTGGGTTGCTGCCTGGATTGCTTGTCAGGTCGAACTTAAAAAGGAAAAAAAATGTCTCGTGGGTTTGTAGCTAATCGGTTGGTTCAGGATGAGCTTGTGTATGAGTTGACAATACGTGGTATTGCAAGTGGCACGGTGTCTGAGATGCGGCGTAGTTTAGCTTTAGCGTTGCAGGTAGAGAAGGAAGATGATAGTATAGATCACGCTGTGAATGATGAACGTCCTTATGCCAGGGAAAACTTGTTAGGTCTTTTGGATTCGGGCGCTTCAAGAACTGTTTTAGGAGGTAAGGGTTATGAGTTAATTTCTTGTTTAGGGTTGAAATGGTAATGTGTTACAGAGTATTGGAACCGTAGTGTTACTCGTGGTTTGAGGGGTCGTATGCGGTTGATTGAGGCTCTGGTTGTCCCTGAATTAACTCACATTTTGATTCTTGGTGTAGATTTTTGGAATTTGATGAGCGTCGTCCCAGATCTTCGTCCTGACGAGTGGCATTTTTCGGCAGATCCTGTGTTGTTAAATATTGTGAAACATGTGTCGTCTAGAACGGTACTCACTGGAGCTTCGGCAGGAGTATGGCACTGCAAGGACTTGAAACCATACTCTACGCAACCGCCTGAAGATTAAAATTAGCCCTTCCGGGTTAATTTTCTTTGACGAAAGGGGGGGAATCTGTAACGCGAAAATTTGCCGAGCCGTCGGAGATTTAATATTGGCTAGCCTGTCGACTGAGAGAAGTCACAGCGCTGACGGAGCGAAGTTAAAATTCAGTCCTCCATTTGCCGTCAAGGTGTAAACATACCGCTTCAACTAAAAATATTCGCATGTGCTCGTGCACTGTGAGGGTTTGTAGGTTTTTCTCGTTATAAGATGGAGTAGGCCGTCGTACATGACGTTCCACAAGATTGGTGCCAGGACAGAGCCCTGAGGTACCCCTTCCGTGACTCTATGCTCCGCTGGTCCTTGCTCCGTCTCGTAGTGCAGTAGACGATCACTGAAATATAATCTGACCTTCCTCCGTAGGTAGTAGGCCACACCCATGTTCTCAAGAGCGTCCAATACTCGATCCCAGCGGATCGAGTTAAACGCGTTCCTGATGTGCAGGGTGACGATGAGGCAATACTTTTTGGAACCGCCTTTCCACCTGTTTCCTGAGATGGCTTCCTTTGCGATGTTCTTGACGAGTTCCAGCGCCTTCTTGAATCCGAATTGGAATTCGAAAAGTTGAGGATCGATGTATTGCTCAAATCTATCGGCCACTATCTGTTCCAAGTTCTTCCCGTCCGAATCCAACATGCAAAGTTGACGGTAGGATGCTGGGTTGTCCAGTGGTTTATTCCCTTTTGGGAGTAGAACCATCCTTTGCTGCTTTCATCGAGTCGGAAATACGCCTTGCCACAGACAGGCGTCGTACACGCTTATGAAAATGTCTGGCCTGGCAGCAATTGCACTCTTCAATGCGATGTTGGGTATGTCGCTTGGTCCTGGTGCCTTGCCATTCTGCAATCTAGTGCAGGCTCACGTGAGCTCTTCTATAGTCACTCCAGGAATTTCCACTTCTTCTTCCTCTAGGTGATAGTTGGGGAGTTCTGGTTTATCCGAGAACAGATGATCTACTATTCTGTGCAGCATGTCGGGACAGGTTGTTGTTGTTGCGGGTAGACTATTAATCCTATGCATGACCGTCTTATACGGTCTGCCCCACGGGTCCTGGTCCACTTCTGCACAGAGTTCCTTTCAAAATTCTAGTTTACTCGAGTTGGTGGCGTTTCTGAGAAGACACCTTTTCTCTTCGTAGATCCGTCTCAGTTCCACTGACGAGGCTCTGTCTCGCTTACGAGCCCGCTGGTGTTGTCTTCTTGCCTTAAGGCACGTTCGCACCCCTAGGTCTGTATCTAAATGTGTCTGTTGGTGCCTGATGGTGTTTGGTAGTGTCTGTTGGTGGCATTAGATATCCATTGATGTCAGATTATGTCTGTTGATTTTGTTGATGTCTGTCAGTCTGTTGGCGTACGTTTGTATTGATTGGTGTCTGTCAGTGTCCGTTTGTTTTGGTCAGTGTCTGTTGATGTCAGTTGGTGTCTGTTTATATATGTTGGGATCTACGGGTGCATGTTCGTGTTAGTAGATGTTGTGATATGTACGTTTTTTTTATTAGAGGTAGGAAAATACTTTTTTTTCCGATTGGCAGCAAATATTAATTTTGCTGACACATATCAATCAGCAAAGTATTACTTTTCCTGCCTAGGCAGCAAAGTGGGTACTTTTCTGCCTAGGCAGCAAAGTGGTTACTTTGCTGCCTAGGCAGCAAAGCGATTATACTCAATTGGAATAAAACATTTGACGTAAACATTTATTAGCAATTATTACATAACACTTTTAACAAGAATTTAAAAACATATGTTTAGTTGTTATTAACATTGATGGTAAAATTACTACAATTTTGAACGAATAGGCCACCTTTTTTTCCGCAGATACCGTTCTCTCTACATTAATTATATTACCAGTTTGATTCGTCTCATAAGTAGTTCCTATATTTGTCAAAACTTTTCCACAAATGCTGGTTTTACTTGCCATTGAATCTTCAATGTACCCTTCTGCTATAGTTGAGGATTTCCACCCACCATGTCGTTTCAACATTGTTATGTCACCTCCTGCATTCACAAGTAAAGTGGCAGAACTTCTGCGGAGGCAGTGTCCCGTATATTCCTTAGCATTCGGCAACTTTAAATAGACAGCTATTTCTTGAGGTATTTTACCAAATTTATAGATTCCAACAAATTGCTTTATGGATTTACCTTTTGCGTATTTGAAAAAAATCTTGTGTCTTTCAATTCAGCAGGCCGAAGAGCTATATATTTTTTAACAACATCGAAATATTCCATTATTACGAAAGACCTCGAATTCTTCGTCATCGTGTTTAATAGGGATACCAATAGTTTATTGTTCATATCTTCCATATTTTCTAACTTTAAATTCAAAAGTTCGTCGCAGCGACATGCTTCCGCAATTCCAAAAATCAATACAACCTAAAAGAATGGATTATAAATATTTTCTCTCCATGGTATAGATATCTTGTTCAAAACTTACTTTTGCTAATAAATATTCATCATCTGGTGCATCCAGTATAAAGTTTATAAAATTTTGTTTTTCGAAAACTCGGGACTTTTTTGCCTTGTAGCCTTCAGATGACCGTTTTAAATATGCCCGCAACTTCAAGTATCTTCCTATATCTACGCCACCTTTAACATTCATAGTTGCCTTCAACATGGAATATACAGACCAAAGGGTAGAACTCTTCATTGTTTGAGATAATCCAGCAAAATAAGCAAGTAATACATTCTCCGAAAAAGTCTTCGCACTTTTCTCCATGCAATAATCCATAAATCGTTTATAATTTCCTTCATATTTCATCCGAGACTTCTCCGGCAACAAATTCAACTCTATATTTTTTGCCACCTCCCTTATTTCTGGAGGAGTAAGTACTTCCAGGTCGCTATCACTGTCCATTATATAATAATTTAAATATACCGATATTTTTTCGCACAACTGTAAGAAATTTCATGAATTGTCAAACTATAATTATTATGGACATTTCCATAGCAACCAACCATTCCAACAACTGCGATTTCTATCAAATTTTATTTTAATTGAACACTACAGGAAAAATAAAGAGATTGTGGGAATTGTAATAATTTGGAAATACAATATCCTCCTATATCATTATGAACAATCGGAGAAAAAATTATATGTTCAACTCGGCAGCAAAGTAGATTGACTGCCTTAGCTGAATTCCTAGCCCTGCTACGCTCGGCTATGAATTCATCCTCGGCAGTCAATCTACTACTTTGCTGCCTAGTTAAACAAATAACTATTTCCTAGAAGCACCTACGAAAACAATACCTAGCACACTGTTTTGTTCTTTGGAAAGTAGCTCATATCACTAGTGAAAAAATATCAATCACGTGTGATATAGAAAATAACGCAAGCTGCTTGTATCAATGAATATGAATTATAAATTTACCTGTACTCGCGTCGTTTGCTACTATACATACCTGCTTTATGGCTTTGTTTTAACTTCATTTTCCTTAATATTTAAAAAACAAGAAGATATTTGCCTAATTTTAATTCAAACATACCATAACCTGTAAATATTGTTATGTACTTACTCGAAAAAAATCCACTAAATAGTGCAAATACTTGTCCACTGTTTTATATATTTCTTGTTATTAATTCACTTCTTAATCAAATACATTTATTCTACTATCGTCGTTCTCTCATTACTGAGAATCGTGATCACTGACAGCTTGTGACGTTATTTCTCTCCATTGACTTCGATCCCGAGCTATATTTACATAGCCGCAGAACGAACTACCGGTGACCTTTTGGATCTGATCAGTCCATCTGATTGGTGAGCGTCCTCTGGACCTTCGCCCTTCTGTGTTTCTCAACACTATCAGCCTCTCCAGGTTGTTTTCATCTCTTCGTACGATGTGTCCAAAAAATCTCAATATGTTCGCCAGGCAGGCAGAAGAGAGTCTATTGCGGATGGTCAGTTCTCTAAAGATTGACTCGTTTGTCCTGTGCGCCGTTCACTGAATTCTGAGCATGCGTCTCCAGCACCACATCTCAAAGGCATCAATTCTTTTTCTATCTGCTGCTTTAATTGTCCACGTTTCAGCTCCATATCGGAAGATAGAAAAAATCAACGATTGAACTAGTTTCATTCTAGTATTTTTAGTGATAGATCTATCATTCCAAATCTTGTGTAGTCGACTCATTGCACCTTTAGCTAGTCCAATTCTCTTTCGGATATCACCTTCACTTGAAACCGTGTTACCAATATATGAGCCCAGGTACATGATATGGTCAACGATTTGAAATCTTTGTAGAGCATCTGTCAATTGCAGAGTGTTTGAATGATCAACTATCATAATTTTGGTTTTCTCCGCGTTTATCATAAGGCCACAGTTGTTGCTCTCTGTCTCCAGTCTGCTTAGGAGATCCAGCATTTCCTCTTCTGACGCAGCTAGCTATTAATGTTGTATCGTCTGCATATCTCAGATTTGTGATCTTTTTACCCGCAATTGAGATTCCTCCATGCCATTCATCCAATGCCTTTCTCATTATGTATTCTCCGTAGGTGTTAAAGAGATCTGGAGAGAAGATGCATCCCTGACGAACGCCCCTGCAGGTCTTAAATGGGAGCGAGTGCTGGTTCTCTATTCTGATCTTGGCCATGCTGTTGTCGTAAAGGTTTCTTATGAGTGCAATTAGATGTTCAGGCACTCCCATCTCTCGGAGAACTCTCCACAGCATTTTCCAGTTGACACAGTCAAAGGCTTTTTGGTAGTCCAAATTGGGATATTGAATTCTCTGCATTTCTCTATGAGTAGTCGTAGATTTAGCATCTGTTCTCTGGTGCCATTGCCCTTCAGAAACCCTGCCTGTTCCTGGGGAATCTGTCAATCCAGATGTCTCTAAACGTCGCTTTATAACTCGAAGTAGAATCTTACTCGGATGGTATCAAAGAAATGGTACGGTAGTTGTTATACTTTGTGGTTGCACCCTTTTTATGAAGTGGAATGAATATAGAGGTAGACCAGTCTTTGGGCCAGAGACCATGCTTCCATATTATATTACACAGATCGGTCAAGATTTGAATGCCCTGTTGACCCAAATTCTGCAACAGTTCTCCCATTATATTGTCACCGCCTGATGATTTTCCTCGTTTCAAATATGCTCTTGCTTCCTCTACCTCTGCACGTATGATGTCAGGTTCGTGCGTTATTTCATTTATATTGAGAATTATATCGTCTCATTCTAGGGTCTGCTGTTCTTTGAACAAATATGTGCAATATTTCTGCCAAACGTTTAATATTGCTTCGATGTCCCCAACGACAGCGCCAGATTCAGTTTGAATTGCATAATTGCGCGGTTTGAATTCTCTTGCGAGAAGTTTTATCTTTTGAAACAGATCTTTGGTTTCAATTCGGTGCGAATGCGATTCTATCTCTTGACATATGTTGGATATGTACTCTGTCTTTACGACATCTCTTTTGAATATCTTTTGATAGGGATCTATAGGTCTTTTCATCGAGAGGACCTTTTTTCAGTTGTTTTCTCTGTTCTATTACTTGCCACGCCTCGTCGCTGATCCATGGTTTGCGACCACTCACATTTCCTGGTCGACGACACTGGCTAGCCGTTTTCAGGAGACCCTCCCTAAGACATATCCACGATTCCTCGGCGTCATCGTTGCATTTTATATTTGCTAATACTGGTTTAATACTGTCTCTGAAAATATCCAATTCTTCTTAAATCCATTACTAGCAGTTGATGGTCACTACCACAGTCCGCACCTGGAAAAGTTTTAGCATTACTCACAGAAGTTTTCCATCTTGTATTGATTAAGATAAAATCTATTTGATTTCTATATCTGTCACCCGGCGATTTCCACGTGTAGAGTCTGCGTAGATGATTCTTGAAATATACGTTCATTATGGAGAGTCTCCTTTGCAAGCAGAAATCCATCAGCTTTTCTCCCCTTTCATTCCTCTCACGCAGTCCAAATTCTCCGACGACCTGTCTCATGTAGTAGTCCATGTCGTGGCACCTATTTTGGAGTTAAAATATCCCAATATGATTGTAATATCTTTGTTGGGAATATTGACAAGCTCAGTATCTAGAGCCATATAAAAATCTTCTAATATGATCTCATCTGCCGTGAAGATTGGGGCGTAGGCCTGAATTATGTGCAGAATGCATGTTGAACTTTGGAAACGGAGGTGAATGATCCTGTAATTAACTGCATCATAACTACAAACAAAATTCTGCAGTTTCTTAGGCACTTTTATCGCGACACCGTTAATGCTTTCCTCTGCATGGCCTGAGAAATAAATAATATTGCCTGAAATACTCTGGAAGTGACCATTCCCCTTCCAGTGAGTTTCATTGATTCCTAGGATATCAATGTTTGTTTCGAACGCCACTCTTAATACTAAAATAACTTACAGCTATTGGAAACAGTTTTTGGTAACCCTTATTTGAAGCATCACACAAAACTGAGAATGGTAAAGACGTTTTTGTACCCGCACCTATTTCTTTCAATACTTTAGGCACCAAACAATTTACGATGATTACTTCAGCTTTTGTTCGACTGCAACGAACCTTTTTGGCCAAATTAGAATAGCGATAAATATAAGAATTTAGTTTAAGCCACAATCAGCATAATAAACTTGGGCGATTTCAATTATAGAAACGTAATTTTCTTCAGCTGATTTTCTTGGGCTAAAATGATGTAAGCAATGTATTCTTGGAGACGGTACTTGGGACTCTACAATGTCCTTTACTATTTAAATGAATCTTTAAAGACTTTTCCCCATCCTATTTAACAGTGAACTTCTGTCATTCTGACGATGATATTTATTTATCGAAACAATTGTCAATCTTTTAGAATTTTCAATAACTTGTATTATATTGTGGAATTAACTAGAGACCTTGAGTTTCATTTAAAAACAGTGAACTTTTCGATTATTTGGAGCTTCCCTGGTTGTTGTACCAGTCCCCTTACATTCCAGGTAGCTATTCTTTTGGGTTTTCGGAGTATTTTGACTCTGTGTGTTCACTTTCAAATCAGTTCCTCCCGGAGATCCGATTGAGGAACTATTTAGACTTGTTTTGAGTTGAAAGTTGCCATGATTCTCTTGGGAATGAAACATTTTTTTTCCGAAACTGGTTTCCCCTTGCCTTCCTTCGGTCTGTTACAGGGATTTAGTCCTGTTTGATGAGAGTTATGGTTATACCGCCAATGTTCGGTCGTCAGAGCCTCGTTCGTTATCTAGCAGGGTGCACCGGGTGATCAAAGATCACCACTCGAGCAGGTGAGGTTGACATTTGGGTAGTTTCGATGTTCTGATGATTAGTCCTACCCCTTACACCCCAAAAAATACATTTATACCATAATTTAAATGTGTAAATTTTGTAAAAACCATAGGTAATAACAAAATTAACGTCTGCATAGGCGATACATTTTATACTACGCATTTTAGGTTTGATGATTGATCTGGCTTGCACACACAAAAGTACAAATAATTCAAATTTAGTTTCAAAATTTTAAATTGTACCAGAAATCAATGATAAATGTATAAAATTCTCATAAGCAATTTCATTATTGAGATTATTGAAATGAAACTTTTTATGGGACACTAAATAAGTTTTGGCATGAGCGTAAACTCGTTAAGCTAACAAATATGTTAAACTCTTTGTCCTTTTCTTATTATTATTTTATTTAGTTGAGTGAGAGAGGCGGAAAAAGTAGAAATCTAGCAGAGTAACAGGAACGCAATTATATTATAATACCACAATCAAGAGATATGCAATGTTGTTCTCCCCTCCTGTTATTTAAAAGGTTAGTCGTACGAAATATAGTATACACAACTAGCTGGAAACTGCATTTGAAACACTCGTTATGTTCCCGCACTCGCCGATTCGCGGCTCGGGCTAAACTAACACTCGTGCAAAATATATCACTTTCCCCATTTCAACCCAGTAACTTTGTCGTCTGAAAGTACGGGGTAGTTTGCGTCAAATCTGGTAGCTTTGATTTTTTGCAGACTTGTTTATTATGTTGGCCTAATGAATATTTGTGCCAAACGCAACTCTCTCAAAAATCGAAAAAATCTTTTTTTTTTTCAATTTTAGCGAATATAACCCTAAAGGAGTAGTTTTTGAAAACTCGTTTTTAAAGTAGACTAAATTTGCTACAATATAATACTAGAAGTGTCTCTATAGATCCAATAGTTTCCTAGATTAAGGGGACGCAGTACCCAAAAAATATCAAAAATATCCATTTTTGTTTTTAAGCGTAGTTTGTTAAGTAACTATTTGTAAACATTGATGCAAAGTTTCATAATTGTATTGTAACCTTACCTTGTTGTTACTACATGAAGTGAGGTTACATTGCCAAAGGTTCGCTTTTCGCCCGAGAGCATAAGGCCGTGAGTTAGTGAGGAATGTTTGAAAGCTGGTCCTGAATTATTTTTTTAAGGCGCCACTTGATTAGTAGGACATTCATGTAACTCTTAATGATTAATCAAGAAACCAATAGTGAATAAATTAGCTATTATAACTTTTCAAATATGTTATTTATATTGTTTTGCCCTTACGTTTGTGATTCAAATAAAACACATTTTATTGCCAATAAATCAGTTTAATTAAATTTAATGGTACCTTGAACATATGGTGTAATAACCTGTCTCAATAAATATAAGGTAACCAACTCTAATTATGAACTAATAATCAGTTATCAATGGTTGGTCAATTTAAAATGTTTAACAGTTTCTAATGTTATCAACTATCTGAGATCATAATGTACAATACACTAAATCTTTAGTAACATGTAAAATTTACACCATTTAATGGTATATCATTTACAGCCTTACAAACTAATAATTAACAAGATGTCACTAAACAGATCAAGAGTGTTTCTTATCTAGTAAGATTAAGCTGAAATATGAGGGCGGTATGCAATAATAAAGTTAATATTTCAACTTTACAAAGTTGAAAGAATGTAATAATAAAATTGTGAATTGATAGACGTCTATATAAGAATGTGAAGTTACTAAATATTGAAATATAAAAGTTAATGTGTCGTTAAACGTTAAAACATGAAATTACAAAATGAATAATTTGCTTAAAGTTCAGATGAAAACGAATAAAACTTTAAATGTTACTTGCGGTTAGTGTCCAAAGTATTAAACGTCAATCGGCTTAATTGACAAGCCACATCTGACTTGTGGCTTGTCATCCTGTTAAGAATCGTTGTCCATAATGGAATCATTCCGCAATTGTCACCAACAAACATGAGTCCAGCATCGTCCCATGAAGTGAAACGCCATCACGAGCTCTTGTCGCTCTGTAACGCTAACGCCATCCGAGATACGACACGTCTCTACTACCATGAACGGAGTACTATAGTCTATCAACTATCTCTACGAAAATATATCCCATACAGGAAACATCCGAAACAAGAGGCTTCTTAAAATCTCGACATGATCATCATATCTATCATCGATTACCATCACCCATAAAAAACTGTTTAAACCATATCCATTTGGCAAAAAGTATGTGTAAAAAATGTATGTAAAAAAACTATGCTGTACAGAAAAACCCTAAAAAGAAATTGGAGCTATAGTCCCGAAAATAGATGGTATAAACCATGTGCCACCGGCCATTTTCTATACTTCCGACTGGTCATACTCGACACTCGACCTCACAACTCGAAAAGTATCAGACAAGTGATTCCAATGTATCTTCCCTTACTTTTGACATCTGCGATCAGTGTTACCACTGACAATCAAATAAAATCCTCACATAAGGTGATAAAATACTCGTGGATTAGTTAAACCGCATGAAAAATATTACTCTAGACACCCATTTAATTATTTAAATCCCATTATTCCAGGATATGCTTAAATAGTTTTAAAACCCGTAGTTAATTATCTTATGCAACCAACTATACAAAAGTGTGCATAAAGTTGCATACTCAGTGGGTGGATTAACCGAATTATCCCACTTCCGTGAGTTATAATACAATACAAAAGCATTGTATTTTTATCATGCTACAGTATCTCGATTAGAAAAAAAGTTATAAAGCATTTTCTGGGGTACCAACTATTCGCCAGGGCTGCGACGAAACCCAGCTTCAATTTAGCCAGGTTACCTCCTACACGGACATACCATCTGGTAAAAAAGTTGTCCTTGCATCAGTTACATATTATTCAACATTTTCTATTCTCATGTACAATCTTCTTACAGGTACAGGCGTGGTTGGGAGTCACACTGAACCCTCTCTCCTGGGGGTGGATAACCACGCCACAAGGCCTCAATCCCAAAATGATGACCAGATATGCAGTCCCACAACACCATTTGCGGATGATTTCTTGCGGCTCACGAAGGGTTGTGGGACAGCGTGCAGCTGCAGGAAGGCAGGATTAAAATGCTCAGTCTGAAGGCACTGCAGCGGGGCCTCTTGTGACAATATACCTAATGTTGCAGAAGGCAACGATCTGTCCGATGTCGAAATGGGGGATGACTTGTAGGCTAAAAACGTCGGCGATTCATCACCATCCCCTGATGAGGATATGCCATCCCAATACGTCGATCCAGATACGGCCGAACCTCAACCGGGACCTTCCAAGAGGGCTAAATTAATTTAATTTTTTTATTTTGAATATCACACAATTTCCCAAAAAATAAACCTATTAACTTTTGTTGTACTTATCTTTTTTACTTCATTATTTGTAGCTTAGCTTAAACATCATCGATCACACTTCTCATTTTCTTTTCTAACATCCCATCATAAAAGTACAGGGCTTCGACAGTATAATCAGGGTCAAAATTAGAAAAAAATTATAAACTTTGAAAGGATTAATCTCGGAAACTATTGGGTCTACAGAGACAGTTCTAGTATGATATTGTAGCAAATTTAGTCTATTTTAAAAACGACCTAAGAAGTTTTTTTCCAAAACTAGTCCTTTAGGATTATAATCGCCGAAATTTGAAAAGAAAACCGCTGTTTTTTCGATTTTTGACTAAGCTGCGTTCAGCGCTCGAGGTCGCAAACTTAGATTATTCATTAGACCAGCATCATAAACAAGTCTGCAAAAATCAGAACTACCGGATTTGACGCAAGCTGTGATGTATAGAGTAACTGGGATATTTGTTACATAATATACTGTTACATAACATTAGGACTAGTTGTTCGGTCTTGTATGTATGGCTCAGATATTCAATCCCGAACAAAAACCTCTTCTGTTACCAGCCCCTGTTTCCCCCGCGGAATCCGCCGTTAGTGGGGAGGATTTAGCTGTTGCTCTTCCTTCTGGTAGTTGAAGTCACTGCTTCTTTCTCATAGCCCTGATTGTCTTTAACTCTCTTCCTGTCTGTGGAAAGGAGATCTTGTAGTACTTTATTTGCGATGGAGATATGCTTGAAAGATGGAGATATGATTGAAAGATGGAGATATGCTTGAAAGATGGAGATATGCTTGAAAGCAGCCATTTCCTTAGAGCATCTGTATCAGATAGTAGTTTGCTTCGCCATAACTCCGACTCAGACAAAATATCTACCTTTGGTATGAGACAGTACGTCCACCTGCCTATTATTGCGGCACCCCACTGCGATTGCCATCGAAGTATACTATACTGCCGTTCTTCAGTTCCGAGTTCATCAGAACACAACGAAGAAGACTTCCGTCATCTGTAGAGGGCTTGTTTTCAGCTAACACTCAAATAGGCGGAATTCCGGCAAAAACGCACACCACTTCCTCAGGCACCATGCGGAAGGCTATGGTCACTCTCAAAACACTCAGCCAATATACTAATGCAACTTTCCTCCATGGTTCTCAAGTTTCGAGGGCGTCAGACCAAATGACCATTCCGAAGTCAACAGCAACGTGACTACGGACGACAGTAAAGACCAGTGGCGTTACATAATCACAGCAAGCCTACTTGATTTAAATGTACTAAAAGCTAGGAACTGTAGGCTACAATTTTATACGAAAAACAAAGCTAATATGCAGTTTTAGGGGCTTAAAATTTGAAAAAAAACGCCGATACCCAAATCTCCCAGTAGTTCAGATCTCCCCCAGAACTTCATCCTAGTTACGCCACTGATAATGACCTCCTGCTCTGTTTCGAGCCTCCAATTTTAGGCATCAGCTGTGATACGCTTGCTCTCACTAAAGCCGCTTTGGTACTTACATGCTTCATCTGCTGCTTAAAGTTGATTTATGCATCAATCATCACTCCCTTCTACCGAATGAACGGTTGCGATGTAATATCGTGGTCTCCAACTTTCAGCCTGATTGTGTCCATCGGTTTTCTAGTGATGAACACTGTCTCGCTCTTGTGTTGTACGTATCTGTTGGGGTCTGCGAGTGTCTGTTCTTGTTTTTTGAAGTCTGTTGGTGCGTTCATGCGGGCGCCAATCGCTGACCTTTAGGTACATACCTAAGTGCTCGTGTGTCTGTTCATATCTAATCGTATATGGTTGGGTCTGTTCACTTCTGTGTGTAAACAGGCCCAACCAGATACGAATAAACTCGACATGACCTAAACAGACACTCGCACAATTGTGGATGGAGATGGGTTATTTCTGCATAAAGTTTAGGAATGACATGTATGTAACTCAGCAATGTATGATAAGTATACAAGCATACATCTAAAGCTCTGTATCGTACGTACAAATGGTTTCATACATTGTTATTTTATTTTCAAGGCATAACCTGGACGTCCCTCCAATTATTTTATTCGTACGTCAATTTGTTTTCTTTTTTTATTATATATCCCATCCATGTGATGAGATCTGAGGATCTGACACTGCATGATTCCAATAATTTATAAGAATATTTATTCAAATCCTGACCGCCTCAGAACCTTTTAATTTTCACTTTATTTCATATTATTTGGTTTAGGAATAGATTGAAAAATCAGATAACATTTACAAGTTTTTTAATTCATTTAAAAGTTTGTATACTGAAATCCTAACATATCAATTTCTAAGGCATCTACCAGGTCACAGATATTAAACATAAAACTCAGATTAATTAATTATAACACAACAAAAAATATTAAAACACTTGGGAATGCAAATAACTAAAATATTCCATATATTACTTCAACTAAAACTATATTAAATGTATAATGTTGATTTGGTGTTGCTTCTTAAAAATATTCAACTTATATTTAACAATAATAATACTTATTAATTACATGAACAGGAAATATGAAATGAATTAATACATAATAATTTAAATAAAGTCACTTTCAATCCCATTTATTGCTTTAGTTTCGTCCAAATGACAAAAGTAACTGAAATTACAAATTGGAATATTAAACTTTGTTGATATTAAATGAAACATTTTCAGTGGAGATTAAAATTTACATTTACGTCTTTAATTCAGAGATGAAAAATTACTTCTTATTCTGCTCAAGAGTGTAATAGTAATTTTAACATTTAGCCAAAGCCCATTATTAAGTGTGAATAGGTTTTTTCTAAACAAACTGTTAAAGAACCCAATAATCAAACAAGAGATGAAGACTATTGAAAAACGTATAAGCAAATAAGGCTAGAAATATTCAAAGAAGAATGAAAAAAATTTGCCCAGGTTTTCGTACTGATGCAAATTACAAGCAGTTCTTTCAAGCTTGAAATAATTGCCAATTATCTATTATTAATAGTTATGTAACGAATAAGTGTATTAATAACGGCGATTAACAATCGAGATAATTTAACGAGCGAGCGGAGCGAGCGCGTTAATGTTCGAGATTGTTAATCGCCATTTTAATTCACGAGTTCGTTATAAAACTTTTCCGTCTACCCTGCTTATACATAGAATTGAATATACATAGAATTTTAAGAAATTAAACAATAAAATAAATAATGACATACGATGGCAGATAGTAGTAACACTGCTTCTTAATTTAAAATGTCTGCACCACAGGTCACTACCAATATAAATGTATAAGAACAATGTACGTTGGGTTGTATATAATAAAATCGCTGATTAATAGAAAATCATGCATTAATAGGGTTCATTAATAAACGATTTTGAGTGTGTTAAAATACATCGTAAATGGAGGGTATACGGGAAAAGAACTGTTTCGCAGGTAACAGATAGTTAAGACGATAACAATTGTTACTTAAAAATGTGGGCGACTTGAGAGGTGGCCAGTATTATTGTATTTGCAGAAATTACAGTATTCAAGATAAACTTGGTTTTGTGCTCTGATAAGAAAGTTGATACTTTGCGTATGGTATTCTATTTTACTCAAGAGTTTCACCATATGAGTATTAAATCGGCTTATACTTTAACCAGAACTTCGGTACCACCGTGAATATTATTTTAGAAATATGAGGAGATATTTGTAGGGGGAAGAGTAGGTATAGTGGAACAAAGTACTTAAAAGTTTGTTAATGAATTTGTTTGCTTTTCATACTCATGCCATCTATTTAGCAGTTGTATAAACCATACTAAGGACGCAATAAACTCCTTCAAGAATAGGTAAAAATCAGTCAGTCTGACCGACAGAACTGACATATTTTTTCGGCGTTTTTTTCTTTCAATTTATGGGCATATAAGTTCTTTGAACACGGATTTGTTTAATAGTTATTAAGGACACAAGAAGTCCAGGTACGTTCATATTTAACTATCTTTTTTAGTTTACCTCAACAAAAGACGATTTTTTTTTAAATGGCGCTTGTGAGTACTATGGCACATTACAATTATGGGTACACTGGTAATGTGTTCCACTGTTATTTTGCTTCATGTTTTATTCTTCATTTTCAGTTTAAAATGCCAAGTGTGAGAAAATTTGCAGAGAGAAATGGTTGTAAAAATTTCTACAGAGTCCAAATGCCATAAAAACTAAAGGGTTGCAGCGTGTGATTTGTTAGCCGAGAATTTAGTACCCTATTAAGAACGTTAAGAAGATATTTCCTTGATATTAAACAAAAACAGGCGACGAAAGAACGAATTTAAAGTTTTGACCAAACTATGAGGCTAACAAGGTATTTTTAAATGGAAAAGGATTTAAAGGGTTATATAATTTTTGCGAACAAAATTCATCAGGGTCTAACTAAAAAACTAACAAAACTGCTAGCATATCAATTAGCTCTAAAAAATAATTTCAAAAAGCCGCCGTCTTGGAGTAAAAACAATATTGCTGGGGAAGGGTGGTTGAGAGGATTTCGAAATCGATGGCCCCAAATATCTATCAGGAAACCTGAAGCTACGAACTTGGCTAGATTTACTAGTTTCAATAGAACTACAGTGAGAAAGTTTTTTAACAATGGATCTAAGGTTTTTGCTAAATTTCAAGATCAAGTGCTTAACGGAAATATGATTTATAATTTAGATGAAACTGCTCTAACTAGTGTACGTAATCCTCCAAATGTATTAGTCATGAAAGCCCTAAAAAAAAGTAAGACAAATAACTTCGGGGGAGAAGGTGTTCTTGTTCCAGTGTGCTGCTGTATCAATGAAGCCCCCATTTATAGCCCCTGGAGTCAAATTCAAAACGCACATGTTATTAGACTCTGTGAAACATTTATGCAAGTTCACAAATCGCACTAAATGTAGTAAAGAAAATCCTGTAATATGGATAGCCATGAGTCTCACATACAAATCAAAGCTTTGGATTACTGTAGACAAAATGGAATCACTATAGTCCTCCTCCACACACTATTAACAAATTACAGCCTCAGGATAGATCCGTTTTTTAATCTTTAAAAGTTTGTTGTAATGATACTTGCAGCGAGTGGATGTTAAATAATCCTGGCAAGACTATTTCAATTTACAAATATTCAACATTATTTGATAAAACTTATCCAAGGGCAATTTCGCCGGAAAATATCATCAACGGGTTCAAGTGTACAGGAATTTGGCGTCTAGATCGCAACGTTTTAAGAATGATGATTAATTAAGTTTCTATGTAACTAATCGATTGGTTCCACATCTAGCTACTTCGAATGGAAATAAAAGATCTAATACAGGATTGTCGCTATAGCAAGGTATTTCACAATTGCCAAAACACCAATCCATGTCTACTGATTTGTAGCCCCTTCCATCAACTTCTAGAGATATGTCGTCGAATGTAGACGTAGAAAATTATTTTTCTCCATATGTGATTCGACCTATGCCAAAAGCGGAAGAAAAAAAGAAAGCAAATGACGAAAGTGCAGTGAAATTCTTACTGATACACCTGTTATTAACCGGATATTAGAAAATAAACCTGAAAAAGATTAACTGCCAGAGCCAAAAGAAAAAAATTTGGATGACAAAGGAAAAAACGAAAAAAGGTAAAATACTACTACATTAGAAAATATAGTTGACAACAGGGAGAGCGGAGAAGATTTGGAAACCTACGAAGAATCTGAATTCAGTACAAGATCAGAAACTTTAGTGATGATGAGGTTCATAGTTCAAATAATTTAAAATGTGGAGATTTTGTAGTGCTCATTGAAAATAAGAAATCTATGAAAACGTACAGTATTGGAGAAATTATGTAGCATAAAATAGAACTCAATTACTACCAGCGGAATAAGCCTTACCTAAAATTTTCAAACAGAAGACCGTTATATATATGACCTACAAGATATTGAAAGAATATCACAAAAACCGTAGAAGTGGCAATATTCGCATTCCCAGTCAACTTAGACAATTATGTAGTGTTCCATTGTACCCAGTGTAGTGCTTTATTATACCCACTGTATAGGGTACAGTGGTTCCTTATTAAAACTTTGATTTTTTTTACTTTATGGACATTGTTGTTATGTAGATTTTATATATTGAGCCATAAAACGTAGCTGCAGTAGAACAATTTGGATAAATAAAGTTTTGATACGTCTTCAATTTTAGTTAAAATATATTGATGACAAAAATTTCTGCCACTGTACCCACTGCTCCCTACATTATATGGTTTCGCAATATTTCCTATTCTTGAAATTATTATCTTTTAAATTACAGACTGGCAGACTGAAATGGAGATAGGAAGTTTCTAGTGTTGTACAGTCTTCACACTTTAATGAAGATACGCCCACACCTTGCAGCAAATCAATCTCCTTTTTATTTTAAAACGAAAAGGAATGATTTGCAGACATTTTCGTCTTGATCAGAAAACTTTTATAATTTGTTTTGAAAGAATTTAAACTTTTCAAACAATTATAATATTATTCTGGTAGTTGTTTCAAAATATATTACTTTTTCCTAATCACTTTTATCTGATCTATTTCATGCAAAATTATTCAACTACTTTTGAGTTTACTTAGATACTATAACACTACAATTTGTATTGTAGATTATTTAAAAGAAATTGTTCCCATTTTCAGAATATGAAAGACAGTTATTTTTCAGTTCTACATTTTTCTACTTTTATAAAATTAATTTATTTTAATTGGGGCGATTATCATCTCACTAATTTTCATTTCTTAATTATTACCTTTCCCCTGTTTCCCACTCTCAACATTAGGCAATATTTTAATCAATATGCTTCTAAAAAAGTTTTTAGTCTCATAAACTATTTTGTTTCTTGATAAAATGATTTATTATCTTGGATACTGCACATACATTATTTAAGTACATTTTTTTAAATCAACATATTTTCCAACATCTATTTTTGTTATCATCAAAAATCTAGAAACGCGTTCATGTATTTCTTTCTTTTCACTGCCGTTCATCTATCGTAAAAATGTATCAATATTTTCACAATGAGTTCTTAGTTTGCTCTCTCATTACTGTTTTTATAATCTCCCAGTTTAATTTGAAAGAACGTATTTGTTAACAATCTGCAAATTTCAGTTATTTTAACCACTTCAAAAAGCAAAGCTAAGGTAATAAGTGAGAAACGTTAAACCAATACTAGTATTAATACTATTTGAGGATGATGATGAATTAAAAAAGCAAGTGCATAAAAACATGAAAATGTACAGAAAAAGTTGGAAATTTAAGAAAGGTTTTCATTAGCTACCTACTAAAAAATTCGTGTATATTATACCTTTTTGCACCTTTATTATTGACTTTAAAAATTTTCCAACCCCAAATTTGCAATTTTCCATATTTAATGTAACCAAAGAAAAAAAAATTGAGCATTAATTTGATTTTATCACTAGCATATATGATGAGAATACTCCGGAAATTACTTTTTTATCGATTGGATTCGATTTTTTATTTTTCTGTGAAAATTAACATAAGTGCGTATAGTAGGGTTACAGAAAACGAATTATTTTTAAATAAAAATATGTCATTTTAATATCACAGATTTATTATACTTCATCATTTTGTATAGTTCTAAAGCAATAGTTTTACTTTTATGTGCGTTAATATAATATGGAATAAGGCAGAACAAAAGGAAAAAGATCAGTAAATATAAGACGGGCATCGATCTGATGAACATCAAAGTAACTAATTCAAAAATTAACAAACAACATTTTATTAGTAACGATAGGATAATTTTCGGCTTTTTCTATTTTCTAAAATGAATTTTAACAGTTGATAGAGCTGCTAGTTATATCTAGTAATGTTAAGATTTGATATTCCTCATTCTCCAAAGAAGATCACTGAATTTAATATATTAAGCCTGAAAATCATTATCATAAATATCCTTGACTCATTCTTCTCTATTGAATTATCCCATTTATTCTTAGAGGTTTAGCTCTTCTTTATTTATGCAACCTGTGCCATTCTTATCAAATGCCCATAACAATCCACTTCTCTATTGAACTATCCCAGGTGGTTCATTTATTCTTAGAGGTTTAGCTCTTCTTTATTTATCCAACCTGTGCCATCGTTATCAAATGCCCATAACAACCCAGTTTTATTTTTATTTTCCAGTGCTCTGTTCGCTAATTTCTCTTTTTTCTTTTCGGGTATTCGGTTTCTATGATTCCAACAATTTGTCCTGTAAGGGATAATACATTCGGTTTGCTGATTTTATTCTTTTTTTATTCTGACTGAATTTTCCTCTATTGTTAATGTCTCATATCTCTGTTCGTCCAAATCCTAATACAGCTGCATCATTCGTCTCTTTTTGTATGCTTTCTTTTAATTTCTCAGATATTGAAACTTCGGAACTTGCCCAATTATTTCATTGTAAATTACAACTTTACATTGTCAAGATTCTCTTGCCACTAATAAAAAATTGAATGTTAATGTTAATAGAAACTGCCTAAAGAATAAATAAAAAGCAGCATAATTTGAAATGAACACATGTAATAAATAAGTGTTCATTAAAAAGAAAAGGATGTAGAGTATTGTAGACAGCAATTGATGGTGTGATGAAGATAACAGAAGCTAACGAATACATAAAGAAATTATTATAAATAGCGAGTTTCTCAAGTGGTTTTTATTTATTAATACGAGTTTATTTTGTATTTTTAGCTGCCTCACTAAACATTTTTGCAAAGTAATTATGGAAAATTGTCTCAATTTGTCATTGGTCAAATAATAGTGTTCAGTTTTAAAAATTTGGTTTCACCTTTACCAAAGATTGGTGTTAAGTATCATAAGAAACGCGATCTTAATTTCTAAACATTACATTTGAAAAGAAACTATAACAAGATTACAAAATGGACAACAGCTCATAGTATTCTTTTGAATAAATCGGGAATATCGTGCATACGATTAAAAATAGTAATAATCGTTAAATTTATAAACAAATTGTAATGATCCGTTAGATATCTTGTCAAGTTTTTTTGCATAGTAATTATTATTTTAAAACATTCAAATTGTTAGATATCACTTTAGTTATAAAGAGTAAAAAACCTAAAATAATCATATTTAATATTTACTGAGAAAAATTGTAGGTAAATGAAACATACCGACATGAAGTGAAACAAATGCAGCTCCGCGATCTTAGCACCTTATACGTGTAGTTTCGATTTACCAATTATACCATCTAAAAGGTCAGAAAATGGACACCTTATGTCCATTTTCTGACAATTGGTTCGATTAATTGGTCAAAGATAGATTTTTTTTATTAATCATTAGATTTTTTCAAGGTTAATAAAAAATTTTACACCCCATTTATCACAAATACAAAAAGTATTCGATAGATAATGGATCTACTGATCATCGGTCAGCTAAAATAATTGATAGATTAGTTCAGTTTTATTTTTTTAAATTAATTAAGTCGCACAGCCAGTTGTTCACATGCCAGTTAGATAAGGGAATAAAATACATAAATGAATACTATCATTAACAGGAGACTTAGTGTAAGGTTTTGTATATTAACGACCTCTATAAATAATAATCATCGTTTCGTAGATTCCACATATTGTAGCATGTAGCGAAATTACGGAAGTCCGGTACTGGTGCATACTTACCAGCGTATACGTTCTAGAAACGCACTCGGAATTGCACCGACTAAGCTTGCTATTCCGTTCTAAATGACCTGAAACGTTGAAGGACCAGTATATAAATGGAGGAACCAATTGGCAGTTGAATTTTAGATTCGATTCGGTGTTAAAAAGCGAACCAGTTCTGTGGTAGTGCGCACAAATTGATTTGCGACCAGGCAGGGTAAGTAAATAGTTATAAAATCTAAATAGAAAGTTTTTTATAATATAAGTTATGTTCTATTTATATAACAGGTATTATTTATGTTTTTTATATATAGTTTTTTGTATACATTGAAATTAGTAAATGTTCTTTTAATTTAGAAGAAGATTAGGCCAATATAGATAATTTTTTACAAAAAATTATAATGACGATCAAGAAGAAATAGCCATTACGCCTACAGTAATGGTTAAACTGGGGAATGCCACCAATCAAGTTCGGACTTGATATTTTTTACAGACAATTCTTATTATAGAATTGGATATAAATGCAGTTTACGTGCTTTTCTTGTATTACTAAAATTTTTAGTTTATTAGGTAGATTATGTTTCTATAAGCCTAAAAATAAAAAATAAATCTTGTTGGTCTCTTATTTTAATGAAAATATTGAGTTTTAAAAGTTTTGGAAGTTACACAACAATGGCAATAACAAAAAATTGATTTCTAACTGTCATAAAAGTGTCAACCTATTGTCATTATTATTTGTTGTGGTTGGTATTACGTGTCTGTTTATGTTTATTGCGCTTCTATATTTAAGATTTTCTTGGTTTCCGACAAAAATGATTTTTATTAATCTAGACGATATTTATACCTGGCGAAATAATAATGAGATGATATCGCAAGCGCAGCGTTTGGGTTTAATCACAGGGTTTAATACCCGCAAATAATGAAATTAAGTGTCCGGTGGATTTTTGTGACAGACATTTCATAATGACACCACGGCCAGATTCCATAGATGGTTTTCGTTGGAAATGTAATGGACATATTAAAAAAATAAAAATAAACGTATATTTTGTTATAAAAGGTAAGTATAAAATTCTAGTTTATTATTCAAATCTCCTTTTGACGTCTCCGCTCTTTTTGACGTTCCCGGTAATTATTGATGTTGCAAATAGCTACAGTTAGGAGCCGGCCATATGGCTAAACTTTGGAATGCCACCAATCGAGTTCGGACCTCAATTTTTTTTACAGATAGGTCTTATTATAAAAACGTTTTATACCAAGTCACAAGTTGCGGAAACAACATTTCGAGATATGAGTTTTCAAAATTATTAAAAATTACTTGTATTTTCATGCAGGCACATTTTCAATTTTAAAATATCTCCAATCTGGTTCCGGTCTCATATCTTTTTTACAGACAGTTCTTAATATAGAATTGTTTTATACCAAGTCACAAGTTGTGAAAACAAATACTTTTCGAAATATGAATTTTAAAAATTATTAAAAACATTTATTTTCCAAGCAAATACACTTATGAAAGTCAATGTCAAACTCGACAACCGAGAATGATATACTGCAGTGTCGCTAGCTGTTTAGAAACTTTCCCACTAAAAAGAATTCACGTATTTTTCATTTTTAATATAATAAAACACTTTCATTTATCTAATAATATTGAATAATATAATTGTATTTATGATTAAATAAATATTTAATACTATTATAATTTAATAAACTTCGGTTTTAAATATAAGTAAATTTCACACATACATAGTTTTCCTCATAGCGAAAGTAAGATATCAATTTGATTTGTCTATGGTTTTTCCCCAAACTTCGAAGTTGATACCGCTGTTTTACCGGCGATACGTTATACAAGTTGGCGCCATTCTATGAATAATATCCAGATTTTGTTTGTGAGCATTATATTTGAGATTTTCAGTTATAATTATTGAACTTTGATTATTATGGCGTCCTTGAATTCTAAAGAAACGATTGATGTGCAAGTGATATTGTATCTGCAACTCCGTGTGCGGAACTATTAGACTCTAATGAACCGGTAGTTGGATGTTCCAATGCTGCAGCATCTCTCCTGAATGATAATGCTGATGATGTAGAGCCACCACCTCATGTTTCTGAATCGTCAAGTCGAAGAATAAATATGAACAAGAGATACGGTTCGTTAAGCATTGAATAACTTAACATGCGTTACAAAGTATTTGGATATTAGGTTATTCAAGAAGGCGAAGGGAATATAAGCATTGGATTCACCCTTCCCCGTTTTGAATAACCTGATGTGCGCGTTACAAAGTATTGGATATTTTTCAAGAAGGAGAAGGGTGAATGCATGAACACCTTTGATACTGCTGCTTTCACCGTTGCCCTGGATATCAAGCCAATCAAAAAGGAAAATGCTGAAAGTAAGTCAGACGAGCTGATGAAGAGGATCGCGGAAGCTTGTGACACCAGTATGTCTCGAAAACGCGGAATAAGTCATTTACCATTGATGCACTGGTGGAACGACCACATTGCTACTCTCCGTAAAGAATGTCTTATAATGAGAAGAATATCACAGACCGGTCGCAAAAAAGCTGGTGCAGAGTACAAAAACGCACGTAGAAGTTTACGCAAGACCATCGGAGATGGTAAACGACAATGCTGGCGTGCACTGATTGAAGAAGTTGAAAACGACACGTGGGAAAACCCATATAAGGTAGTCATAACTCACCTTAAAAGGTAACCAATGCAATCGCCTACATGCCCTAAACTCCTGGAGACGCTCTTTTCCCAACAAAAGAAGCTGCGCCACCTTACAAAACAACATCAGATAGAAGAGATTCCACGTATCACAGAGGACCAGCTAATGGAAGCGTGTAACAGAGTCGGGAATATTAAAGCTCCTGGCATAGATGGGATCCCAAACATCTCATTGAAATTGGCTATCAAAACGACCCCTTCGCTGTTTCTGGAAGTCAATAATACGTGCCTTAAGGAAGGTACTTTTCCACAAAAATGGAAGCAGCAGACACTAGTACTCCTCCCAAAAGGGAAGAAGCCGCCGAACGAACCAGTATCATACCGTCCACTCTGTATGTTGGATACAGCTGGTAAGATTCTGGAACGTATAATTAACAGAAGAATCGAAGCAGCAGTCGAACCGCTACTTTCTGACAATCAATATGGCTTCCGAAAAAGTCGCTCCACTCTCGTCGTAAATTTAGCCAAGTACACGATCGCAGGCACCAGGTGGTATAGAGGCACAAAGTAGTACTGCCAGATAGCAACATTAGATATCCAGATCCAGAACCCATTCAATACTGCTAGGTGGGATTGTATTATGAAAGCTCCCTCTCTCCCATAGTATTAGTCTTGTTTTGAATGTCTGAATATGAGAATACATACGAGTGTCGATGAAATCTTTCCCCCGTAACTTTGCGGGCCAGAATGAAATAGCTTGAGGTCCGAAATCCGGCCCGTGGGCCGTATCTTTGACATGACTGCTTTAGAACATATTTGCACTGGTTTAGGCATGAGGACTCTCCTGGAGTTAGGGAGAGTGTTAGTTCTGTGTTTGTCTCCGTTTCAACACAATACGAAGCGATTAGGAAGCTACCTTTCATGCGAAAATTCGACCAGAGTCCCTAGTGAAAGCTATGTTATCGTCAGAGGAGGCCTTCAAGTACTTCGTCGTTTAGAAAGAGAACGTGCAAAAAATCGAAACACGTGTAGAAAGACGATTTGAGTTCGACAGACAACTTCGAAGTACGAAACCACTATGAATTCGACTTATAGAAGAGCAATAGCTAGATCCTCCCTGCGCGAAGTAATGCCAAACGGTGGTACCGCGGGGGAAACAGACGTTGGAGACAGGCACAAAGTCCTGACGATACGTAAAAGTATTTTCCTACCTCCACAAAAAAGAACCTATTATGGCAGACATGGGTACAAGCAATGTATAAGAGGTACGGTTATAAAATATGGACAGGTACTACAGATAAGGGTTATATAACCTGGATTGAACCTTATCAAGGCGCTGGAAATGATAAAAGAGAAGAATCCTAAAATTTTGGCTTTGGACATTCAATTGTCTTGCAATATGTTGACACATATATAACTGGTGCAACCGATTGGCAGTTGACTTTTAGATTGGATTTGGTGTTACAAAGCGAACCGATGCTGAAATAAATTAGTGAAATTAAGTAGAAAAATTTTTATTTTAAGTTAAATAAAACAGTTTAAGTGATAATAAATTAGTGTTTAGTTAATTCACGTTTTTTTCAATCGCGCTGAAAACTTTACAATGTCAATAAATATATGATTTTCATGTAAAATGATTTATTCTTTATTTCTTAGGCTTATGACCCTGATATTGTTGTGACTTAATTAATATCTTTTAAATAAACTGACCAACCATTTATTAGTAGATCATTATCTATTGAATACAGTTATTACTTATGGTATTTGTGAGAAATGAGATTGTAAAAGTTTTAATTGGCCTTAGAAGTTTGATACTTAATAAATTAATGTATCGCTGACTAATTAATCGAACCAATTGTCCTTTACTGACTTTTTAGATAGGTCACCCGAAATTCCAATTTCAATATAAGATCGTGGAGCTAACAAATCTAATTTATTCATGGATAACAAAACTAGTTTCAACATATTGTTTATTAAGAAGGAAAAAGTTCTGTTAAATACTAAATATGATTGGAAAAATTCCACAATTTGTTTAAAATAAATAAGGAGAATATTCAAGTAAAATCGATATAGTTTTATCATTAATGTATATAAAGTGTTTCAATTAAAAGTAAATGTTCGATTTTCACTTATTTTAGTTTAAAAATGAACTTGTATTCAACAGCGAAAAACAACATAGCTACCACAAAAAATCAAGCAAACAAACTTACTCGTGGTTGGAATTTTGGAGAACAATACTGAGGTTGAATAACGTCTCTTGGTTTTTGTATTTTCAATCGCTCGGCCTGGTCCAGTAACTGAATGTAGTGAAAAGGAAAGAAGGAGAAAGTGAGGAGTCAGATTATCCTGTGTAAATTAAAGTGAAGTTTCTAACAGTGAATAAATAATAAATACAATTAATATACTTTGAAATACAGTTTTTGACATAATTAAACAGAAGTAGTTCATGTTAAATTGGCTTTTATAATCTATTTTTTGCTTTTGTTTCATACAATATTTTCAATAGTGTACTAATTAATGATTTTCAAATTCCCTCATGTATACTTGTATCTTCTTTTCGTTGACTGATTTTAGTTTCAAGTTTTACTCATATATCTTATCGTGGTAACACTGCAGAGGAAGTATTTCTATAATAGAGTCCACAACATCCCTAATTATAGATTTTCATGTATATAGGTACACAAAATCTCTTTTGATGTTATTTTTAGTAGTATTTGCCTTTCAGTAGTAAAATGTTATTACTGTTCTGTACAATCAACAGTACTGCTGTAATAATGGCACCGAGAAATATATCGCTGGTTCAGAATTATATGTTACAATTTTATTGCTGTTGGACTTACCTATCTGTATCACAAAGTTCTAAGTGTAACTTAAAACCTTTAGCGCATTTCTGGTTCATCTACTGCCAAAAATAAAAGTTCTATGCATTGTGTTACAAAGTTCAATGTCGTGAAAATCTTAAAAATTTGATTTAGGGTTTAAGGAGAAAGCAGCAAGAGGAGAAACGTATGTGTCCGCTAGGAATAAAATTGTTCCATTCCAAAAGACTGTAGCAAGTGCATGTTCAAATGTTCCTGTATGATGAACTAGAAATATTTACGAAATATTACAAATTAAATAACAACGGTAAAAAATGATTTTTTAACTGCTAACTGTATGATTTGTGTGACTGCTAGGAGGTTTGGAAAAAATAAAGATAATTCTAAGAAAAAAAAATATTTAAAATATGTTTTTACTATTAAAGATCGGAGAATTCAAGTCTGAACGTTGGCTATAATGCAATGGCAATTTACCTCTATACCAAGTTGCATCCCTCAGGACTTATAGGGCCTCAAAGTAGGGCCCAAAATTTCGAAAAAAAATAATGTCTTTGCAACTTAAAAATATTGAATTTGGTACACTGTATGAAACTGTTAAGGACATTAAGTAATGGTAAGTAGAAGACGATCGAATCATTCTGGGGGGTTAATTAGGGGTGACCTAACCTTAAAATGCCACAGAAGCTTTTTATCTGTCTGTTGATTTGAAAAATTTTATTATCATACGGTGGATAATTTCAATTCTTAAACTTTTTGATAATTTCAATTCTTAAACTTTTTTTAATCTCGTAATTTTGGATAAAACTTTATCATTTTCAAGGAAAAGTCGAATAACTATTAGAAGTAATATGTAGTAAAATGACAAAGCTTTATGCAAAATTATGAGAGTAAAAAAGTTTTAGAATTAAATTATTCAGGGTATGAAAATAAAATTTTTCAAATCAATGAATAAAAAACTTCTGTGAAATTTTAAGGTTAGGCCACCCCTAATTAACCCCCCAGAATTGTTCGATCGCCTTCTACTTACCATTACTTAATGCCCTCAGCAGCCTCATACAGTATACCAAATTTGGTTTTAAAGGGTTGAAAAGAATTTTTTTTTTGAAATTTTGGGCCCTACTTTGAGGCCCTATAACTCCTCAGGGATGCAACTTAGTATAAAGGGAAATTGCCCCCAATCTTCATATTTTGGGCTCCTCTATACGCATCTACTCTGTGTCTGTTCTTATGCGTGGCACCCTGTATAATGCCCTTAAAAAACGAAACTCGACTACAAATACTCATGCACCAATTTAAGGGAACATACTAAACGCAAATTTATAGAAGAAATGCTCTAAAATGTCACATCAACTCGTTTCTCCGTATCAATTCCAATACTGCCGGAAAGATTCTCGGAAAGAATATCTGGAGATCAGCTTGTCCATTGCAAAGATGTATGAAATGTACTTCAAAAAAATGGGAGAAGAGAAGCTTCCTGCTGTAAAATATTCGTTTTATCGCAGTGTATTTTGTGAACAATTTAATTTATCCTTTCATAAACCCAAAAAGGACAGATGTCAAATATGTGAGCTGAACAAGTTGGTAACAGCCCAAAGAAGAGACGACTTTCAAAATATTCAATATTTAAACACATATTAAACAAAAACATACTGCCAGAAATGAAAGAAACAGGGATAGAAAAGAATAAAACAACAACAGTGAATATCTTTGACATGGAAAATGTGCTCTGTTGTGCCAAAGCAGAGGTGTCTTCCCTTTATTATTTAACCAACTGTCAGTTTAGAACTTAACTGCTCACTTTTCAATAAATGGCCAAGTTTACTGTGCTGCCTGGCCTGTTATGTATAGATGAGGAATTGTTAATTCCTTCCTTTCCAGTAATTTTCTCTTCCTTCTTCTTTCTTTCTGCGGCTCTGCAGCCCCTAGGTAGGTCCTATGAACTACACAACACCACTAGAAACTAGAGACAACAACTAGAGACAAGAAGGAACCGGCCGGGATGAAAAAAAAGAAAAAATTAAAGGAAAATTAATGGGATAGATGGAATAGATAGAACAGATTGGAAACTTATGCTCAAACACATAAAAAACCGAATCTAGTTTTGAAAATAAAACTAACAGAAGTCTGTTCTATCCTATTCGCTTTGTTCCTTAAATAAACAGAAAAAGCGGAATTTTGAAAAGAATGAAAAGAAATTATTAAAAATTTGCTTCTAAAGCATATGAAATGTTTCTTTTTTTAATACAAAAATAATTGAACATACAAATTTTACAAACGCCAGTCCATATTATAATTAGAAATAAAACAAGTAAACATATGAAGAATTTAACTCACCACCCATCAGGGTGTAGTAGAACACTTTTTACACAAAAAACTTGTGCGTCTGCCACAGATTGTACAAGGGCGGTACTTAGATTCACCTTTTTCGATGAAATGATCCGTTCAATCTTTCCTGATTTCTTCGAGAGCTGGTCTGTACTCTAGAGATGATCGAACACCAGGTGAAAGTGAAGGACTGCCAAAGGACTTTAGAATGAAAATTGCACACTGTCATCTGAAATCTACAAGAGATATATCGTGACCGAGGCGACGATATAAAAGCCAGCCTTGTGTACAGCATACATCCACAGTCCATGTGAAGAAGGGCCACCACCATCTCTTTGATCTGATTCTACTTCGGTAAGAAGCCAAAAATTGATCGGAAATATCTACTCCTCCCATGTTACCATTGTAACGAGCAATGGTACCTGGAACTTCGACCGATATGACTTTTTTTCAATTCTAAAGTAACGTTTCAATGTTTGATGAGGTATATGTCATCACAATTAGTGGGTGCGGTTACGACGCTGTTGTCATTCCAGCGGACTACCATGATATTCCCAGAAGAACTGATAGCTGTTTCATCTCTAGATTTGTTTTTCCACGTTTTTTATCCGGTTCTTGGAGTACCAGTGCCACCAAGTCCTCTACGAATCAGCTCTTCCAATAAATCAACAGATGTAAACAGATTGTCAAAGTAAAGGCAAATACCTCTTGACAATTGCATGTGATCAACAAGTCCATTGACAACATCACCTCCTTGACCAAGACCAGTCTCAGGAAGGCGGGTTAAACTACCACAATAGGGTTCAACATGATGAATATGCCCAGAAGATCCGCGGCAACCCAAATCTGATTGATTTGCCGTGAATAAACTGCTTACACCCATGCCTTCCATAATAAGGAATTGTACTCTCGTCGACACTAACGGTGGGTCCAGGACCGATTTGTTTGAAAGCGTTGTTGAGACGATCAAAGGTTGGTCGAACCTTATACATTTTATCCGTCCCATCATAAGTTTGATTTTCTGCGAGGTGAATAAAACACGTGAGTTCATCAAATCGGTTTAGACGAATTTCATCGAGTGTACATCTGGATCTTGCTTCCTGTAAAGTCTTCAATATGGAAGAGGGTGGTAACCTGACAACAACATCACTCTCACAAAGGTGATGATTTCTTCAGCAGAAGCATTTATGCTGCGAACTAGTCGTTGCATAGCATAATGATTTGTTTCGGTAACAATCTGCTGTAATAAACTGTCTGAAAAATAACTCCTGCGTCTATAGGACTTTTGACACTTTCTTTCAAAAGCTCTTCTGCCATTGGTCGGTATTTGTATTCGGGTTCAGGAATAATTGAAGATAACTCATTCACTAGTGGGTTCCAAGTACATTTAGTTGGTTGTCTGCGCTTAATTACTCTTGATCTGACCACTTTCTTCGAAGAATTGCTGGGTTCAGATTCTTGAGCATGATCCTCATCTTGTGTGACTGGAATATCGGCATCTTCTTTGTATTCTGAATACCTCACTGCCTCCCGAGAGCACAATATACAGATAGGAAGGTGATCAATGTCTCCAAGTACCTCTTCATCCGACAAATCAGACTCTGTGTCTGCACCTAGAGGCTCCTCAGGTGGGTATATAGCTATCGAGTCAGGTGTTAAGTTTTCATCATCTTCCATGAGGTCAATAAGTTCATGAAGTAGTAGTTCAGCGCCAGATTTGCCACGTGAATACGTGTCAAAATCATTATTTTGTAAAGAATCTGAATAATACCTCAATTGAATTCATATATTCCCATTGGCAACCTTCAGTTGCCATCAAAGTTTGCACATATATAAAAAATAATACAGATATTGAAAATTCAATCGAGGTATAGAAATATGTTGTCCTATGCATATTGTATAGAATCTATAAAGAAACGTGGATATAAATGCATTTTAAAATGTTTATACTCACCATATGTCATCGACTGTCATTATGGTGAACGAATAAGTTCGACAAAGCTGAATAAGACTTGACACACACTGTTACTATATAACAATAACTGAGCGACTGCTATGCTATATGTTACAGAAGACTTCATTGAAGACCTACCGACCAATGGAAACGGCTCAATTACAAACATGCGCATAGCGCAAAGACGAATGAGTGGTGGCAACTTTAGTTGCGGATGGGTTCTAATGGGTTAAAAAAAGTACTCGTACATTGAAGAATTCGCAATATCCAGTTTTTCCATGTCGACAAGTGTGCGTGTTAAAGCTTCCATAAAACAGCAAATGAACCTAAACGCAAGGTTGACAAAACATTATATTTTATGACTTATACTTATTTTGAAAATTTTGTTTCGTTTATCAATCCAAAATATTTTGATTTTTAGATAAGGCAAATCCCAAATTGGGTTTTCGTAAGTTTTGAGAATATTACTTTAATTTGACTTTGTTTCAAAGCCACATGTTAGTTTAATGTATTTTCTGTTTACTAGCAATGGCGACGCGTGACTTATTCTAAAGTGTTACCAAAACCAGATGTGAAAAATCTTATTTAAAAAAAAGTTTATTTTGAACCTCCCAAGCATAGTTTTTGCCTATTTTAGGTATTTTGTTTGAACTTTTTTAAAATTATATAAATTAAAAATTTCTGGACTGGGACACGCGTCTTATGCTATGACTAATCGAAGCCTGTGGGATAAAATAAAATAATTCGCTATTTCCAAATATTATATCAAATAATAAACAACAAAAAAAACGAAACATACCATTCTACTAAAAAAATACGAACAAAGTAGGAAAGCATATTTTTTATTTTTAAGTCAATTCGGGGATTTCCTTCATTCGCAAAAATGTTAATAATAGAATCGTAAAAAGAGGTTTTTTTCAATAATCCATTTAAAAAGTGTTTCTTAATGGAAATTAAAGAAAGTGACGACATTCAATATTGCAATTGAATATTTGTTTAGCATGTCTGAATACGCTTCATTGCAACGTCTTTCAACGGATGCACTTATAGCCGGAATTGTTAAAAATAAGTTTACCAATTTAAAAAATTCCGGAAATGCAGTATCAAGCTCTGAAGTTTTTAAATATTGACAAAATTTCCGATAGCGGTCCCGCTGAACGCACTTCACTAACATTAACAAATTTCAAAAACCTTTCACATACATCACCGTTGAGGCAAACATATCTAAATACGACCTAAAGTTGCGATTGGTTTGAAACATCGGTGTGTGTAGCTAACAGCTACAAAACTTGCTTCAGCAATTTCTTATTTAATTTCACCAATGATAAATGCAGATATGGCTTCAATAATGTCGTTTTCTATGTCACTTGAAATTCCCGAAGAAACAGTTGACGTTAACAATTCTCTATAATTGCACCTACTATCAGAGCCATCCCCATCAAAATGATCTCGAAACTTTAATTTTTGTTTCGTCAAATGATATATAAGTGTGCTAACGATGTGCCTATTTTTTTGATAATATTTTATTTAGCAATATTTGCCTTAAAAGCTTGGTTAAGACAACTTGTTTTGCCAAACTGAATCAAATTGTCTACACATCTCACACGTAACGAATAAATTTCATATCTCCTCTTTAGAACTCTAAAACTATTTAAATCGTTGACTCCGCTGCTGGTCCACCCATTTATTTCTGTAGAAAATAGAAGACACGGCCAACAATACATTCTATTTTTCTTGCAACCACATAATAAGAGTTTTCACTATACCAACTAAATTTAAAATATCGTACTACTTTTTTTTATTCCCTTTTTTAAATTATTTAAAATTGGTGTTGGTCTTCCATTTTCAATTATCTCCTTTTTTTCTTCAAAATCATAGAAGGAGAATGACTTTTCAAGTAGTTGATTACGCAGTGACACTCATCCATGTTTAATTGCAAGCACACTACAGCCGGCAGCATAACAACTACTAAAGAGTAAGTTACAAAACCCAAAAATGGTAACAAGCGTTCACGTTCTCGAACTGTTGAATTCAAGCAAGCAACCCGACTCGAGCTGGGTCCGACCAGTAGCCGACGAACAATCATGCGTATCCACAATCGAAAGTGGTAACATGCCATCGAGTCGAGGCAGATTGATCGCGTTATAAACGCATAACCCGGACAGTACAGAGCATATTATTTTCGTGTGGCTGCTTGGCTATTTAGTGAATTACTATTACATATTGCTGTTGGTAAAAAAATTAATAAAATTACTTAATAGTAATAATAAAATACTTATTTTCAAGATTTTTAACTGTTACCGATGATAACAGTAGTTACATGGACGCTTCGACACTGTTTACTAGTTGTTAGCTCAAAGAACAATGGACTGTAGTTTTTGATGCAATTAGCAAATCGACAACATATACAATAAACTCCAATTTAATGTACTTACCAAAGAGCCGGTGTCTGCAGTTCACTATGAATTTCCACAATCGATCGTTTCATTTATATGGAAAGTCCTGGCCTTTGTGACACTAACTAAAGTTTATTACAATGTCTATATTTGCGGATAAAAGGTTAATACAAAATAAAAGAACTTGACACACGTCGCGGTTTTAACTGATTTTCATCGGTTTAACAATGAGAGATTTAAAGAGTTATGTTGAAACGAACTGTTCCTCAACGAAGGCGTTAATGACCAGAATTGAAAACTAGTCCTTTATGAAAATGTACAAAAACTCAGTTTTGAAATTTAATGAAAATAATCCATGAGCGGCGCGCCGAATTTTATCGAAAATAATAGGGTGGCGCGAACATACCGCCCACCAAAATTGGAATGGTTGTCCAATTTTAGCACTAGGGAGATAAGCGAGAATTTTAGAAAATGGAGAAACTAATAAAGAAAGTAACCATGTGTGGTAACAAAACAAGATAGAAAAAAAATAAAACAAGCATAAAGATAAAATAAAATATAGGGAAAATCATTCCGGATGTGGAATGAGCTTGTTAACGGGACGTGTAAGAACGCCAGTGGGAGTTTAAAGAACGACAACGCGTGAAACACCGTCTTGGCCGTACTTCAGTTCAGCAATGCGAGCCAAGGGCCAAGATAAGGGAGAAGTGTTAATTCCCTTCAATATTACAACGTCGCCCATTTTGAGCGGGTGAGCCGATGAAGTCCACTTAGTACGTTGAATCAAGGTATTAAGGTATTCCCGAGACCAACGACGCCAAAATGATTGTGAAATCTGTAAAATAGACTTCCAACGGGAGGTTAAAGAAAGGTCCTCCAAGAGAGGGATTTCAGGTCTTGATAAGAGAGGGACACCAATAAGAAAATGACGTGGACTGAGATACATGGATGCTTCATTGGGGTCTGAGGACAATGAGCATAGAGGTCGACTATTGAGAATAGCTTCGATTCGTACAAAAAGAGTGGCATACTCCTCCGCAGTAAAGGTAATTTCAGCACACAAGCGATATAACAAATTCTTAACAGATTTGACGGCTGCTTCCCACAGCCCGCCAAAGTTAGGGGCAGATGGAGGATTAGAAATTCACCTAATTTCCCGCTGCGACAAAGTACTCAAGATCTCGTCATGTTGAGTTTGGAGGAAATGATAAACTTCCTGAATGTTCCTGTTGGCACCAATAAAGTTCCGACCTTGATCGGATAAGAAGGAATGAGGAAGACCTCTACGAGCGATAAGCCTATCGAGCGCTGCTAAGACGACGTCAGTAGAAAGTTCGGAAGCAAACTCCAAATGTACAGCTTTAGTCGCGGTACAAACAAAAACGCATAGGTAGCCTTTGGTAACGGTGGCTTTATGGAGACGAGAAGCACGAACTTGAAATGGCCCGGCATAATCAACACCTGTATTACGAAAGGGTCTACCTGGCTGAACTCGACAAGGGGGTAAATTGGCCATGATTGGCTGAATAGTGGAGGCTCGAAAGCGATGACAAGTGAGGCATTGGTGAATCACTTTACGTATAAGCTGACGTAATGAAAGAATCTAATACTGAACGCGGATTAAAGCTTGACACGTGGGTGGGTCCAGCGTGCAAAGCGGTTAAATGATAGTGCTTGCATATGAACATGGAGAAGTGAGCTGATTGGGGCAATAATATTGGATGTTGTGCAATGTAATTTAGGTGAGAGTTTTTGAGTCTACCGCCCACCCTGAGGACCCCATGGTCATCAAGAAAGGGGTCAATTTGTAAAGAGGATTAACTGTCTTAGTGACTCGTAGTTCCTGCAGAACATCAGCAAAATGTTGTGACTGCGTACGCAAGATGATTGTGTGTAATGCATCTTGTAATTCAATAAAGCTCAAAGGACCTACGGAGGGAGGTTTAGAATAATTACGGGATCTACAGTTGAAAACGAAACGTCGCATCCAAGCAACGTGTAAAGGAAGAGAATCGTAGAGAGAATTCTTCAAATGAGGGATCGGGTTGAACAGTGATAAGTGCTAAGGGACTTGGTTTAAACTCTAATAAAGATTCGGAGTTCAAATTGGTACTGCGAAAGGGAATAGGCCATTGGTAGTGGAAATCGGTCAATAGCGGTGGACCTCGAGTCCATAAGTGAAATATCTTATCTTGAAGAAAATTAGAAGCAGATAACGCACGTGAAGCCATGTCAGCGGGATTGAGAGCAGAAGGATAGTGGGACCACATTAAATTAGGAGGTGAATGACCAACAATATGAGCAATTCGATGTGAAACAGAGTATGAGAGGGAGTGTGTAACCATGTAAGTACTATTTCAGAATCCGAAAAAAGTCTGATATCAGATAACGGTTTTGTATACCGGATATGCAAAACCGAATTGATTAGATCAATTAAAAGTACTGTGGCGCAAAGTTCAAGTCTAGGGATAGAGAGTGTTTTTAATGGGGCAACACGAGTTTTGGACTTCCACAGAAAGGAATGACGCGAGTTAGCGGATTCGAAACATATGTACACTACTGCAGCATAAGCAAGAGACGAGGCATCCGCGAAACCTATCAGGTGTATTTGATCGAAATACTTGTTAGGAATGACGCATCGAGGAAGATTAAATTTGGCGATGCGATCAAGATTATTGATAAGATGGTTCCAATGTAATGCAATTTCAGAGGTAACTGGTTGATCCCAATCAAGTTTAGCGAGCCATATCTTCTGGATAATAATTTTAAAGGAAATCACGAGAGGAAACAAAAATCCATTTGGGTCATTTTGGCTAAGAAGGAAAGCATGTTACGCTTAGTACAAGCCACTTGAAAAGGATGAACTCTGAATACAAAGCAGTCTCGAGATGGTTCCCAATTCAAACCTAAAACGTTTAACGAATTGTCCTCATCATTAAACTGTAGAGGAGCTTCTAAATGGCTAGGGGGCAAGTCTCTGAGAAGTTGAGAGTAACTAGACGACCATTTGCGTAGTTCAAACCCTCCAGACGAAAGTAATTGTATTAATTGCATTTGCAAATCCAATGCGGATGCAATGTCGTCCGCACCGGAAATTATATCGTCAACATAAGTCTGGTTTAATAAGGCTTGTGAAGCTAAAGGAAAACGATGTCCTTTATCTTGAACGAGTTGCTGGAGAACGCGCATGGCAAGAAAAGCGGAGGGAGCTAAGCCATAAGTTACGGTGTTGAGCTCAGCTTCTTGTTCAGGAAGATTGGCTTTGGGTTTCCAGAGGATATGCTGCATTTGACGACCTTGTTCATGTACCGGAATTTGTCGATACATTTGTCGAATGTCGCAGCAAAGAGCAATTCGAGAAAGTCGAAAATTAAGTAATATGTCCGATACAGCTGACTGTAACTTGGGACCTTTGATTGGGCAATCATTAAGGGACAGACCGGAAGAGTCAGGACTAGATGCATTGAAAACTACTCGGATTTTGTTGCCATGATTTGTAAGTTTAGTTACTACATGAGGGGGAATAATATACTGAGTGGGTTGCAGAGACTTGGACATGTGTCCTAATTCTAAGTATTCTTGTAGAAATTGTTCGTATTCCAATTTGAGTGATGGGAGTCTTATCAAGACGTTTGATAAGTTGAACAAGTGAATAACGAGCAACCTTCTGATTACTAGTTAAGGGGGCCGCGTTGGGTTTGATCGGCAGAGAAACTGAATATCTGCCGTCTTCATTTCGTTTATGAGTGGCGATGAAATGTTGCTCTGCTAAAATGTCATGAGGATCTTGAGGTGTGACATTCGAAACATTTTCAATTTCCCAAAATTTGCTGAGGTCGTGAGAAATCTGACAAGTAGATATCAAAGAAGTGATTCGTTGATTTCGATCACGTGTTTGGATAGGACCAATAATTGTCCAACCAAATATGGTGCTGATAGCAACCGGGCCAAAAAAGCTGGGAACAAAAGGTTGAGGTAGTAATAACTGGGGGTAGACATCAGTACCCAAAAGTAAGTCTATTTTGTCTGAGCGGTGAAATTCAGGATCAGCGAAAGTTAAATATCGAAAAGCACGAGCAACTTCGGTACTAAGGTTAGAAGGAGGCAAATGATCAGTAATATGAGAAACCACTGATGGGTTTTAGGTCAATATGATTTGGAGAAAGTCTGGAGAAAAGTTGGCATTGGGATAGTACCGGGAGAGGTAGAGAAGTGTCCGCCAATGCCTGATACGGAAACTGGCAAATCGTGAATCTTTTGACTCAACTGGTTAGATAAACGCTTTGAGATAAAGAAGAGTCGTGATCCAGGGTCAATAACTCCCCGTACGGGAATGTTACCTTTGCGCTCATCCAAGATGCGTGCACGAAAGGTACCTAAAAGTGACGCCACAGGCGTTGTGGTCGCACAACTAAACGAGAGCGTGGAAGCAGATGCGGGTTGTTCGACAGAGGAGGTAGATGCAATATTGGATTCATAATTGAAATGATCCGAGGTGCGATTGAACGCGGAACTGTTACCTGAATTGTCTAATTGAAAAGGGTGCAAGAGAGTATGATGATTACGAGAATTACATTTACGGCAGCCAGATGTAGATTTACATTGTGATTTAAGGTGGGAACCTAAACAGTTGAAACAACGTTTGTGTTGCTTGATGAAATCGATCTTTTCATCTCGAGAAAGAGGAAAAAATGAGGAACAGGAGGACAATGAGTGTGCCTTGTGACAAAATATACAAGAGAGGATTTTTGAATCGGAGTGAACTGAACGATGTGAATTTGAATCTGAAGAATTTGAACTGAGACTGGCAATGAATGAATTTGATGTAGAAGCGACCGTGGTACGAGTAATGGGGTTAGAACTTGCGGTGGTAGAGATTATTTCCCATATTTTGATCTGATGTATTATGAATTCCAATAAATCATCAAATCGCGGAACTCCTTCTGAAGATTGTCGATCTTCGAAGGCTTTAGCGGTACGTGTATCAAGATTATTTAATGATAAAGTTAACAAAATGAGGTCGGCTAGATCATCGATGGATAATGCTTTAATAGCCTGTACAGAATTTTTATGCGTCTCGTGAAAATGTTTCAAATTGCTGAGTGAATTAGAAGAAATTGGTTTGAATTTGAAAATTTTATTTAAATAGGCTTGAGCTATTCTGCGGGGAGATTGATATCTGTTGACCAGGGCCGTATAAGCTAATTCGTAATTTTCACCTGTTAGCTGTAAGCTAGAAACAACTGAGAGAGCATTTCCGCTCAGGTTGGAGCGTAAGAAATGGAACTTTTCGATAGGGGAAAGAGACGTGTTATTGTGCATAAGGAATTGAAACAGTGCGAAGAATTCAGGCCATTTCTCAATGTCACCAGAAAAAGTCAGTAAATGAATTTTAGGTAATGCAACATTACTTTGAGAGCTCGGACTGACGCTGATGACAGGAGTAGTAGTTGGAGTCAGGTTATCACTATTAAGTTGTACAAACTTAGCTCTTATTTTAAAAAGAATGGTGCGAAAAGCATTGGAAGGTTCTTCTGTATCGACGTTATCCGCTGGGGATGGGAGACAGTTGAGATCACTGATCTTATCATTGATTAGTTTAAAATCATCTTGCAATCCTGCGGTATCATCATGATATACTTGCGCAACAGCAATTTGCTCATAAGTGCAATCTTTAACTGCATCCCAGCTGCTAGTAGCATCGGAGAAAATCGTTTGTCGCCTTGCTCACGTATTGCATCATTAATTTACGGTTCTTTTCGTCAGCAGCCATTTTGATAAACGTACATTAACTTACAATGAACAAGAAACAGTTGATGAAGAATAAGAAATGAAAAATATAAACAACTCAAGAATAAATTTAATAGTTTGAGAATGTATCGTCCTGCCCCAGTAAAATTTTATATTGAAACCAGTGTATAGACGACAGCGAATTCAATAATAAAACAAGAATTTGACAATGATGAAGAAACCAGTTAAATTATTTCTAGTTTTTATTCAACACGAGTCCGATAAACGTAGTAAATTTGTTCCAATTTTAAAATAAAACAAATTTTTGATGAATTTAAAAAATGCCGTGAATGAAATATATATGAAAATACTATTCGCAAATATATGTCGACTCCCTAAGTGCAATATAGAACAATATCCGTCTCGTACTGGGCCAAAAATGTTAGCTCAAAGAACAATGGACTGTAGTTGTAGATAATTATGCAATTAGCGAATCGACAACATATACAATAAACTCCAATTTAATGTACTGCAGTTCACTATGAATTTCCACAATCGATCGTTTAATTTATATGGAAAGTCCTAGCCTTTGTGGCACTAACTAAAGTTTATTACAATGTTTTGAAATTTAATGAAAATAATCCATGAGCGGCGCGCCGAATTTTATCGAAAATAGGGTGGCGCGAACACTAGTCTTAAGTAACAAAGTTCCATGTGATTTTTCATAATAAATCTACGATAAAAATATAATTCTATATTCTTGCACATAAAAGTATTTACCAAATTGTAGGTCTCCTATTAGGGTTCGCTGATATCCAAAAGTTTAAAGAAGTTCTTCTTTAAATTGTTTCACTGTAACATAGAACCTTATAATTCTGAACCAGGGATATGTAGAAAGCGAGTCAATTTTTAACTCAAAAGAAATTATTTTGTCACCTGCACACATTGCTGCTATGACCTGTGGTATTACTTCACTAATGGTAGATGGACGAATTTTTTTAAATGACTAAGGGCTGGTTCAAGTTTGTAGTAATTTATTATTCGAATTGAATACTTTCTCGAAAACTAAATGATTACATCAATAAAATGCATTATTAACGAAAATATTGGGAAGAAGTTGTTTTTCAATAATACTGTCATAAACTCTTACTACTTTTGAAAGCCTCCCTGTAACGTCGCTAATTAAGTCGTCACGAATTCTCTAGCAATAAAGACAGAAGCTACAAGTTCAAATTCCAAATAAATTCGAAGGTATCTAACTTCTAAACATTTTGGAAGGTGAAGCCAAAGGTTTTCAAATCAGAGAGTTTGGATAAGAGTTATTTCAGTTACAAGCCGTTATGAATATTTGAAACGTTTTAAAAATTAGTGGTACAGTTTTTTAATGTGTGCACATCGTCTAGTGGTAATAAATTAGATAAAATTCTTTTTATATAAAACAGTACAATATGGTTTATTTTGCGATTAAAATCAAATGTAAAAAATAATAAAGAAAACTAAATGCGTATAAATGTAAACAAAATAATATTTTCAGGATTAGATTGTTATAGTTTTGTAATTAATATTCTATTAAAAACTTGTAGCTATTAAATGCGCATTCCTGATAAAAAGTCTACTATTAACAATCTTGTCAAACGTTACCAATTGCAAATGAAACACTTTATATTTGTTTTAAAGAAAAGTTAAAGCAGCTTATAATATTATTTTCTAAAATCTGAATATTGTGGTAACTAGTAAAAATTACAATAAAGACAAAAGTCTATACAACAAACAATGTGCAAGCAACGTTCTTATATAAACACTGCGCTCGTTTATTAAACTGGATTATCATTTGTTTAGAATAAATAAAAAAACAACGTTTGTACTATAACATACATTATTATACATGATTTTAAAAAGAACAGGTTAACTAAAATTTTACATATATACATGACCGCTGTATACTTTAACCATTATTTTGTATTAAATAAATACATTTGGAACAATACATAGTTGGGATTTTTCATTTAAGTATGTCGACATAAACATCGTCAAAATCATTGTGATTACTTGTATCCATAATTTTGGTGTCTTAGGATTGTGCAATTAGGTTAGAATGAAAATATGTTGAAAGATGTGCTTTGTTTTAAAAAAAAGTATTCTTATTGTTGAATTTCTAAACGTTTTCAAAATTCTAGATGGTTTGTACAGGTATATAATAGGCTCCTAGCCAAGGGGATGGGTGAATCAATTTTATAATTTATAACATACATCTCAAATTGAATTTAACAGCGGTGTGAGGGAAGAGGGGTGTAAGGGGTGAAGGTAGAATAATGATATCAACCTCACCTGATCGTGTGATAACCATACATAGTTATCCGGTGCACCCTGCTAGATAACCGACGAGGCTCTGACGACCGAACGATAGCCGGACTAAGCTATCCATCTCTAGCCTGTCAATGTTTAAGGGCGGAGGAACAGGCAGAGAAAATGGCACTCTTTTGTCCTGAGACTGAGAAATCAGTCTCAAAGGCGGAAGAATCCGAAGACCAACAGAAAGTCACGGAATGACTACCACATTAAAGATCCTTAAGGATATTCCCAAGACATATGTCCAAACTTTTATCATGTTGGAAGACATCCATACACCTGGAAGTTACCACAGGATAATGATATACACATTGTCCGTAACCAGATAGATAACGTCACTATTAATAAAAGACTTAGAAACTGTGTAACAAAAGTCACAACAATGTCAAGGGCGGATATTGAATCCGATCATAATCCACTTCTTTTCAATATCACAATACGACTCTCCAAAATTAAGAAGAAAAACATAATTAAGTCCTCCGACCCAATAATACTTAGAAATGAACAAACCAGAAGATCATATGAGGAATGTTTGAACAATAAACTCTCGAATACAAATAATACAAACGACACAGAGAAACATTGGCATGACATCAAAAAAGCTTTGAAGAATCAAACGAAAACTTTCTTCAAAGAACTGAAATAAAAGCATAGGAGGCATGAATGACAGCAGAGATCCTAGAATTGATGGAAAACGCAGAATATGCAAAATCAAAAATAACAATAAAGAGTATAAATATATCTACAAAGGAAATTAAGTGTCTCGACCCTTACTTCATGGAATCTACTCATTTTACTATTTTAAATGAAACTTACTGTTAAGTTTCATTTGAAACAGTAATCTACAAAGGATAATACGGAAAGAAATAAGAGTGGCAAAAGAAAAATGGCTTACTGAAAGATGTATAAAAGCGGAAAATCTTAATCATATTGGGGACAGCTTTAACCTCCATAAAAAAGTAAAAGAAAAAGCTGGGCAATTTGATAAAAGTTCAACAAATTTCATCAGAGACAATAAATAATTTGTCCACAAAATTATTGTCTGTTAGTGAACTATTGAAAAATGGGAATTTACTTGAATTTGACGCAGATAAGCGTAGGCTTTTCAATGCAGAAAAATTTTTGGTAGCTATGGCTTTTATGAATGATGGTGTTTATGTATATTAATCAATTGTTATCAAAATCGACACAGAGCATTGCTTTGGACAAGGAATACTATTTCGCATTTTGTTATAGGGGGCACCACGTGAATTATTCCTGATAATAAAATTAAGTGGTAGCTTTTTTGACGAAACCTTTGAGTTATTTTGATTAAAAAATATGATGAAAACATTTTTTTTTTTGCAAAATACTTTTAGTTTAATCATATTTTGGATGATATATCACTAGACGTAAGAAGGAAAATGTGGTTTATACGGGATGGAACTTCACCTCAATTCCCATTAGTTGTTAGAAGTCATCTTAATGGCATATTTCCTCAACGTTAGATTGGCAGGGGAAGTAATTTTGAATGGCCACCAAGAAGTTCTGAGTATAACTCTCGTGTTTTTATGTTTGGGGACTTAATATTTTCACTTGAAATTAATTCACGAGACGAATTGTAGAGGAAGATACAAAAGACAGCTACTTTTATAAGGGGTAGAATTAGAGAGGCGTAGAAGTCGGAGGAAGCCATGTAGAAAATTTAATTAAGTTTGCTCTTTTTATGTTAAACTGTTCTACTTTACCGTTGAAAGTGTTGTAATCCACGTGTTACAGTGACTTGAATGTTACAGTGCAGTGATTTCTTAATAATATAGGGTTAGTACGTTTATTATTATATAAAAACACAATACATCGCAGAGCCTTCCACGTTGGAAAAGATAAAAGAGTCGAAGTCTCGGTCTATAAATAAAAAAATTGTACTAGAAGTATTTCTCTGTCTTTAATAGAATCATACATGAATTAGTTGATATGTGCTGTATATAGATGTACCAAAATCATATATTTGCAAAAGTCTAAGGGAAAGCAAAATTCATAGGGCTCAAGTATTAAAACCCAACAGCGAATGCAAAAATGGCAGTTAACAATGATACCAAAAGTATTCACACGTTTTATTCAACGAAATACTTAGAGCACTGAAGAAAACGGAAACTGCATGAAAATAGGCCTATAAAAAGACAAAGACAAGAAAACATTGACCACATTGTGCATGATACATAAAAATAATGAAAAGTTATTATTGCCTAACAACCTTTAAGGAGTCAAAAGGTGTCTATATGTATATAGTAGAAAGACTTTATGATTGCCCAATCGTCTAAATTCACTGCTTCACAATTTTAAAGCTGATTAATGGGTCAGTTCATTTATGATTTATGAGATTATTTTTGTAACATCTAGAATCTTTTTAAATAATATCCACAAAAACATTGAAATTCAAAAAGACAATTATGTTATATTATTTTATCAGTCATTATAAATGTATTTTTTCTACATTCATGCAAAAAAGAACACTTATGTGAAACACATTTAATGGAAAAAGTGGTTCTTTTTTGCACTAGTGCAACAAAATAAATTTTTGTTGCACTCATATGTCATTCTTGTCAGTTTTGTAATGATTTATGACAAACATAAACATTTAAATAAAATAAAAATCCAGAGCCAGTGTCTGATCCTGCTCTAATACAGCAATAATATATGTATATCTTACTACTTAGTCTCAGCGAGTTACAATTATTGCAAAAATCTTTGATTATTTAAAAGTTAAATGGTTAAAGCGAAAACCAGCTATGATTAAATACTGACAAGGTGGAGGCCATAAAGATACAAAAAAAGAAGAACGGTTAAAATACATTCTGAGTTCTGACATGGTAAATGATATTTACACAACAATATCACTAATACAACTTCAGTCAGAATCTGTAATGAAGCCAGTATATGCACAGCGGAGATTTTTGCCATTTCCATTGCAATTAAAAGAATTATAGAATGTATCATACCTAAAGCGTTAATATTATCAGACTCAGCAAGTGCATTAAGTAAAATAACTAGATGTGGTATCAGCAGCTCCTCGGAAAACACAGAGCTGGAGATCAGGCACAATTTATGGGAGGCTAAGAAAAATAACATTCTTATAAAATTGGGATGGATTCCGAGCCATACCTCCATAAAGGGGAACGAGATGGCAGATACGCTCGCCAAGAAAAGCCTTGAGTTGGATAATATAAATTTCAACTTGGTTGAATATAGAAATATTTTACCTAATATTAAATCTGATATCTACGAATTATGGGAAGAAGAATGGAGAGAATTGTGTGTGTTTGAAAGGTCAACATTTATACAGGCTATTGGATCACTTCCCTAAAAAGCCATGGTTTAGTGAAAGCCAATTGAACAAATCTAAATTATCCACTTATTCAAGATTAAGAATTGGGCACTGTTATTCCAAAGATCACCTAAACAGAAATGGACTGGTAGAGTCTCCTTTGTGCGATTGTGGAGCAGTAGCTAATCTTAACCACATTTTTTTTGAGTGTGCAATTAACAAAGGTGTAAGGGACAAATTTTATATAGACATAATTAAATGCTTTAACTCGCTTGCTATGGTGCTTAATCTAAATTGTATATTGAGAGAGACTGCTGATTATGTAGTTTTGTTAGTTTGTAAGTATCTGAAGGACATTAACTGTAAATTGTAAATGGCTTTGTAAACTTTTGTGACTTTAGATTTTCGCATGAACTAAAATTTAATGTGAATTGGAAATCTATGTAAACCTTTAACTTTCAGACAGGAAGGAGTGATGACTATAGTCAGACGCACGTGAGTGCAACTTCTTTCAGTGATTATAATTATCTAGGTAGGAAATTTCATCTGGGTAAATAGTTCGGAAGAATTGAGCCCAAGATCTCAAAAAAGAAGAAGAAGAAGAAATGATATTTATTAAATATCAGAGTAATATTATAAAGCAATATCTTTTAAGTTGTATTGAATATTATTAAGAAAATATTATATTAATAATTACTAAGAAAATGAGTAATAGCGATGAAGAAGAATTTATTGGGACCCCATCAGAAATAAGTGAAATTGCAAATGAAGCATCATTAAACTTATTACCAAATAAATCAAGAAAGCAATATGAGATATGTTATAATCGTTTTAAGGAATGGTGCTTTGATAAAAATGTAAGAAATTATACAGAAAATGTGCTTCTTGCATATTTTTTAAAAAGATCAAAAGATATTGAACCTTCAACACTTTGGTCTGAGTACTCAATGGTGAGAGCCTACCTTTGTTCTAAAGAAAGTATAGATATTAAAACATACAAAAAAGTAATGGCCTTCATGAAACAGAACTCTGTAGGGTTTCGGCCAAAAAAATCAAAAGTTTTTACCAGGGATCACATTTACAAGTTTCTAAAAGAAGCCCCAGACTCTCAGTATTTGATGAAAAAGGTGAAACGGTACTTTTTTTTATTTATTAAAATATTTTAAAACTGCTTGTTGTAGGTTGCTGCAATATTTGGTATCGCTGGAGCATGTCGTAGAGAAGAACTCCAAAAGCTGAATATCGATGACATAGAGGAAGTAAACTCAATATTAATTGTAAAAGTACCACGGTCAAAAACTGACAAAGAACGAAGTTTTGTCATTAGAGGTGAGGTGAAAGAAGGATTAAATTTAATCGATATATATATATATATATATATATATATATATATATATATATATATATATATATATCATAAATACAACACTTCTTGCAGATACAGGAGCAAATATACTAGAGCTTAAAAAACATGGCGGATGGAAATCGTCGACAGTAGCGGAGGGATATGTAGAGGAATCACAAGCAAACTTAATGTTGCTAAACAAATATTTCAGTTTGAAAATAATGAAGATGTATAAATTCCAAGTACTAGTGGTACATTTAAAGAAATTACAAATCAAGAAGTATAATTAAAAAGTAATTCACTAAGAAATATTAATATTGAAAATTGCACAAATTGTTCCTTTACTTTTAATATTAATAAAGTTTGAGTTCCTAACATATTATATTCTAATTTTCCAGTTTCTGCATGAATGTAGAAAACAGATTGTATGCAACTCGTGCATAACGTGTTTTTTGCATTCGAGGTGTTGTGCAACTCGGCCTAAAGGCCTCGTTGGACAATTTCACGTCGCGTGCAAAAAACACTCACTTTTTGCATAAATAACTATTTAATTATTGTTTGTAATTTCCTAAGTTATAAAAGACAATAAGTAATTTTTGTAAGTAATAAAAAATCTAAAAACACACTCTTTACACATTTAAATATGTCAATTGCTAAATTAAAAAACCGATTATATTTATATCGATAAAGAAAATTCCCAACTAATATTGGTAAAATACTTAAAATTAGCAATTTACTGCCTCTTCACGTTTTTAAAAAACCATTCAGTGAATTTTCTAAGTTGTTGAACAGCTGCGTGTGCCTGGTCTTGTAACTTTCGGTTTTCTTCTTTGAGTCGACGTACTTCATTCTCCAGAGACAACCTTCGCCTTGTTTCGAGATTGACTTTCGATTCCAGTTCCGCAACATGACTTTGAAGTTCTGGAACACTCGTACTTGAACTTACTCTAAAATATTGTGGAATATAAATTGGATTTCATTAGTATTACTTTCTACTCACTTTTAAAAGGGCAAATATTAAAATTAATTGCAAATATTCACAAATTAATTGATGATTTTTGGCGATAGTATCAAAGCAAATTGCATAACTTTCTACAAGTACATGACACTGACTTTATATTGGTAAGGTTGAGAGGTATAGAAATATTTTAGGAAAACATGGCGGGCATGTAAGAAATAATAATGGAAAGAGAATGCCAGATATTTGCATGATAAATCGATGAGTAATAATAAATACGTTCTTTGAGCATAAAAATATACATAAATACACCAAAAAGATAAAAAGCAGAGGAAACAAATCAATAATAGACTATATACTAATAGAAAAGAATAATAGAAGAGTAGTACAGAGATTTCGGCTCTGACAGAACAAGTGACTAGTCTAGTTTTGTCCAGTTCTCGAAATATTACAAATTTAGTTACTTTAAACCTTTTTTAATTTGTTTTGATCAGTGAGAAGTACTTTCAGAAACTGTAAGTTCACTTTACTTATATTGTTCTTCAAATTATCTAAACTTAGTGAATTCCACATCATAGACACAGTCAATTCAAGTAGTTCATCACCTATAAAAAGCAACAAACTAGTTTCGCATGCTACTATTTACTAATAGCGGCCAGGGACGTATTCCAAATTCCGGCCAAATAAAATCAAATTTTAATGATACTCCTACAACAGTTATCAAAAGTTATTCATCTGCAGTTAACCAAGCTGTTTTTCCATGCAAGCAACAAGCAATTGTTTTTTGCGCTAAAAACAATGCCAAATTAAAGGATTACCTTATCCCATTAGGATCAATCATTCAACCAAAAAATATTATTCTCTCATCAAGGCTTTCGAACAATCGTGTTTGTATATACTTAGCAAACAAATCAGTAGTTGATTACTTCATGAACAATTATGGCTCCATAACCATCAACGGCGAAAAACTAGTAGCTCGTCGACTCATAACTCCGGCTGATAGAATCATACTTTCCAACGTAAGTCCAACCATCCCACATCAACTGCTAACAGATGAAATATCAAAAATAGGTCTAAATCCAGTTTCTCCCATGACGTTTCTAAGAATCGGTGCAACATTACCTGAGTATAGTTACATCCTGAGTTTCAGAAGACAGATTTACGTAAACCCTTATACGCAACAGTTTCCAGACTCCATATTGATTGAATTCGAACAAACCAGATACCGAGTTTTTCTCCAAAAAGATGGACTAACATGCTACAAATGCAAAGTTGATGGTCATATAGCCTCACAATGTATCAATAGCTCCAACCAATCAGAACCTAATACATATAGTTCAACATCAAATAATCAACCGCTTACGACTTCCCAAACTCTTCTTACAACCCCAATACAAACTCTCCCACCATCTTTGTCAACAAATAACATTAATACACAAAAAAATTTACTTCTGATCCAATAACAGAAGACTCTCCACTTACTCAAGGAACGTCCACAACTTTAATGAATATGGAAGCAGAAACGGAAACAACAGATATCCCCAATATGGCCAAAATCACAAACAGAAGACCTATGGAAGATATCCCCACACCCGATAGCGATAATAACATAGCGCCAGAAAAATTATTCCCTAAACCAAAACCAACTCTAAAAAATAATAAATTGAGCAAGAAACAATCAACCATCTCTTGCAAAGAGTACATCGGAAATCATTCGCCACCTTTCATTCTGGACTACGACCAATTAATTGTTTTATTAGATAACGTAACCGGCTCCCCCCAACCTGTAAATATAGCTCTAGATTTCACATCTGCGCTTAATAATATGTTAACCGAAGTATATCCCCACATAAATGACAAGGCAACAAAAACGAGAACCACCAAAGTGGTAACTTTAATAAGTAAATATTTTCAAGCAGATTACTTCAATGTAAACTCAGATATCGAAGCGCTTGTTGTAAAACTGACCAGCCATAAAACCTTTTACATTTGTAATATATATATATATATATATATATATATATATATATATATATATATATATATATATATATATATATATTTTTAAATAATGCCTCTACGTTGGGAGCCATTTTTATTATATATAATTTTACTTACGCCCTTATGTTGTAGTGCTATTTTATATTATAATTTTTATTTTACCTCAGTTGGGCTGCTGTTTTTTATTATGTATATTTTTTTTTTATTTTAATTTAATATATATTTTATTATTATTTATGGGCGCCAGAATTGGTTACGCTTACCGCTATACCCAATTCAAAATTATTATCAATTTTACTTTACCTTTTAAATACTGTATCTCAGGGATGAGATTCGGCACTTGACGTTTGCTAGCAACAAGAAACTATAGGTAGATATCAGAGAAAAATAAGACGAACCTGAACAATTGAACATAATTTAATTAATGAGAAAAGATAAGAAATTTTTATAATCAATTAATAAACCAATATTATACGTTTAAATTCATTATTGTATCATTATTACGCAACAACCATATAAACGCTTTCATTACTATAAATATTATTGAAACTCAACAAATAAATTTCGTGTATCATTATTCTTATTCTATGTTTGAATGTACATCAAAAAAAAACTTTCAATCTCAACCATAGATCTTTAAGTGCGAAAACGTGTAGTGTGCTGTTCTGTTAAATGTTTTGTTTAGTTTACAAAATGGAAGGCAAAGTGATGTGTCTAAGAATCTTTATTATTATTATGCAAAAATCTAGTGAATACTTATTTAATATGAATTTAGTGTTTGTGTCCGTTATTAGTGGAGATTGAACAGTTAATACTAACGTTTAACCAATAAATTGCTACCACAGACAATTAACCTATACAAGTGAAATGTTTTTATAGAAAAAGTTCAATATACACGTGGAAAATATTCATCGTTAGTTATAGAGCATAGCATTGAATGTGCTGTTCTTGGAGGAAAAAATGATCAGCTGTGATCAAACAAAAACGAAGTCCAAGATGTAGTAATGATGATATATGTGGTTAATATCGTCAGCAGAGTATCTCTATTATAAGATACCTTGGATAACCACCAGAATAATTGTAATAAGGTAATTATAGTTATAGTTCTTACCAAATCTAGATGATTTCACTAAAGTTCACTTATTTTTAATTATACGGAATGTATTTTAATTTATTTACTTTAAAACGTCGTCTGAACACTTTTGATTAATATTTCTGATAATTTATTTAAGTTATTTCAAATTTTAATAGAAATTTGAGGAGATAAAATTTTACACGTCCACCCTCTAATTCATTTTCACGGCGTCTCCCCAAGCTCCAAATCAACAACCTTTTATTGTTTTTAATTTTGTTTTTCGAGTTCATTTTGTTGATAAACAAACATTGTTTTCCTGAATCAATATATCTATCCTTGCGTTAGTATAGACGAAATCACTTTGTTTTTATGCATTTCGAAAAACACACGAACTACACCGTACGAATTACTAACATAACATTGCTTCTAGCGTTGATCTTTTGACCTTGACGTTTGCTAATAATTATAAAAGTTTATGCGATATACGGGGTTTCCGAAAGTGTCTATAAAATATAAAATTGTAATAATCGAATTTTGTTTGAAAATTTATGTGATGATATGTATACAGGGATCACCACAATTATGTATAATATTACGTTCGACGTAATTTACTTGTTGGTGTTATTTATTTTGCAATATACTTTAAAAGAAAATAGATACTAAATTAAATAGCAATCTCTTAAATTAATTTATCAATTGTATATGATAGTTAAAAATTTCTTGACACGTTCAACTCATGTCTTTACGGATTATTTCTTTTTTTTTATTGGATGTTTACTAATGAACTACTAAGATTCACACTATTTGTATGATGCTGATTTGATTTAATTTGTCTGATAGATATATTTCACTTTAACATTCCCTAAAATTCTATGGAATTATTCTTGATTCGACAAGAATGTTCTATAGAAGTTTACCTTGATTTTCTTCTCATAATTTCATTATCATATATATTACTTGTTTAATTAATTCCCAATTTAATCCTATGTCAATTTCATGAAGAAGTTATTAAATCGTCGCAATTAACTTACACTTAGTTTATCAATAAATTTCTTATTACACTATTCCTAACTCTTATTAAGATTGATTGGATTAAATTAATTCATACTTGATTACTTAAATATTTTCTAATCCTAGTGTTTCTTAAATTTTAGTTATGGCTGATTGGCGTTAAATTGATGCAGCTGGTTTATATGAAAAATTCCACGTTCTCGATGAGTGTCAGGATGTATCAACTTATAGCTATTTATACCATGACTGGTTTCTACTAAATAAGGACCTTCATAAGGTAACTGTAACTTAGAACATATTCCTTTTTTATGATTAGGTACTCTTAATGCTTTTATTATTACCAAGTCACCCTTTTTAAATGTTTTCCTATTTCTAAGTCTAGCTAGTTTCCGTTTAATGTATTTGTCAGCTTGTCTTGATTGTCTTTCTCTGGCTACTTCAATCAGTTTGTTGTAGTCAATTTCACTGGACCATGGTCTGTCTGGTTCTATTCCTGTGAATAAAGAAATAGGCGCTATTTCCGTAACGATATTTGGTATATTGTTTATAAAATCTGTGGTCTCCTTTAATCGTTCTTCCCACATACGGTTTTCGTAGTATGTAAGTATCCTCAGATGCTTCATCACTTCCTTGATTCCTCGTTCTGCAGGATTACTACTAGGATGTCTTATACTTGTGAAAACTTGTTGTATTTCCAGGTCTTTCAACCATTTTTCTATTTTTTTGTTCCTGAAGTATGTTGCATTGTCCATTATGCATTTCTTTGGTTTCCCATATTTCTCGAAGTAGTTTCCTAGCGATTCTTTAATGGAATTTTTATTTGTTTTACTGCATGGATATGTGCTAATAAATTTAGAAAAAATGTCTACGATTACCATAATGTGTTTGTTACCATTATAACTTGGTATAAGGTTTGATATGAAGTCTATCGCTATTATATCTAATGGATTTTCCGCTATGATGGATTTCGGTACATTTTCATAATGAATGTTCTTTTCCTTGGATAGTTGACATAGTTCGCACTGTTTAATAATATCCTTTATGATAGTAATGTCATTTTTCGATATATAATTTTCCCGAAATATCATGTGAGTTTTCCTAATTCCTAAATGATTAAAATCTAAATGTATTCTTTTTACAATTAATTTTGTTAAATTTTCAGATATCACATATAATTCCTTGTCATGTACTAATTTATATATTACTCCATCCTTTTCAGAGCATCTTCTTTTGTATTTCTCATCTAATAATAGTTGTTCCTGTTTTATTTGTTCTAGCGAGAACATACCACTACTTTGTTTCATGATATTAATTCCCACTCTAGCTTCGTTTGCATCTTTTCTTTTCTCTCCATCCATTCTACTGATCGAGTCTGGTACTACATTTTGAATCCCTGGAATATATTTAATCACGAAGTCATATTCCTGTAGGAGTAATGCCCATCGATGTATTCTGGCATTGTTCATCTTGTTGGTTAGTATCGTTAGCAGAGCCTGATTATCAGTTTCAATTATGAATTTTCCTCCCAATAAAAAGTATCTGAGTTTATTTACACAGAATATGATGCTAGCAAGTTCTAATTCACTTACTCCATAGTTTTTCTCTGCTCTTTTTGTTATCCTAGAGACAAATGATATGGGTACGTACATGTCATCATATTCTTGCATTAAAACTCCAGCTAGTCTGTTTTTAGATGCATCTGTCCTTAAAATGAAAGTTTTCTCATAGTTCGGATGATATAATTTTATGTTTCTGATGAACTGATTCTTGATTTCATTGAAAGCATCTTCCTGTTTACTGGTCCAACTCCATTTCACTCCCTTTCTCAGTAATTCCATTAAAGGTAATTCTAAATCGGTTAGATTTCCCAGCATCCGTTTGAAATAGTTTAGCATCCCAAGGAAGCCTCGAAGAGTTTTCAAATTTTTCGGTCTTATGTACTCTCTAATGGTTCTTACTCTCTCTGGATCCATCTCGATTCCTGTCTCTGTGATTTTGTAACCCAAATATATTACTTCTTTCTTTAAAAATTGGCATTTTTGTATGTTCAGTTTTAGTCCGTTTTCGTCAAGTTCCGCTATGATTGTTCTGAGGTGTTCTAAATGTTCTTCTATACTGTTTGAAAAAATAAGTATGTCGTCCACATAGTGTATTGTAAATTGGTCATATTTGTTTAGAATTTTATTTAGCGCTTTTAACAGTGCTGATGTAGCGCTTTGTATGCCAAATGGCGTTACTCGGAATTGATATACTTCCCCATTAATCTTGAATCCTACATACTTCCTGCTTTCCGGATGTAGTGGTATCAGCCAGAAGCTGTGCTTCAAATCTAGCTTAGAAAAAACTTTAACTTTACTTATCTTTCCTAATATCGATTCGATAGTTAAAGGCGATTCATACTCGGGCATTGTACATTTATTTAAATTTCGTGCATCAAGGCAAATCCTTAAATCTCCATCCTTCTTCTTTACTATAACAACTGGATTGATATACGAGGTGGTACTATGTTCTATAATTCTATCTTCTAATAATTTATTTACAGTTTTCTTTACATCTTCTTAATATTTGTAGGGTATCGGATAACTTCGCTGTTGGAATTGTTGATTTTCTTTCATTTCAATTTTATGTACATAATTTCTTGCAATTCGAGATTCCTCATTAATTAAATTCCTATGTCCTCTCAGTATTCCTTTTACTTCATTTTTCCATTCTATTTTCCCATCTATATCCAAATTCCATTCCGGCATATTATTATTATTATTTATTTCTCCATTGCCATCCAACATCATATCTCCACTCATTTTTCCTTCCTGCCTATAATCATATCTCTTCTCCATATCATCTTCAAATTTCTTATTATAATTAATACATTTATCTACTTCTTCTACTAACTCTTCATTCTTCCTCGAATTATCATTTTTCTCTTCATAATTAAAATCAACTTTCTCTTTATTAAAGATTATGTACATTTCTTCATAATTAATAATTGCTTTGTTTTCATATAAGATATCCGATCCTAACAATAGTTCGCATTCCATATTTTCCACTACTAACAGTTGTACCATAGTTTCTCGTTCCTTTAATCTTAATGCTACAGTTATCGTAGTATTTGAAATTGTTAGTTTTCTTTGATTTATGCCGATTAAATTTATTTTTGTCACCTTGACGAAATTTTCTTTTGATATTGTCAAATCATTTACAAATTTATTATTTATTAAATATATTTCTGAGCCGGTATCGATTAATATTTTTATGCTAGTGCCTTCTATCGTTCCGTATATATAAATTAATGTTTCATTGTTTTGTTCTAGCTGGTCCTGTACCTTTAGAAATTCGCGTGGGTGAACATAGCTGCACCAACTTAACTTACCATATTCACCCTCTAGTGGAAAAACTGTTGTTCCGTACCAGAAGATGACACGGGAACCACAACATTATCATTATTATGATTATTCTTATTTGTATTAGTTAGATTAAAGTTTGTGTTACGATTAGTTGTGTTTCTTTCTAGGCTGTTCGTCCTGTTAGTTCTTGTGTCACGTCTTATATTATTCGTCCTTCTTATGTCTCCGTCAGAGTTTCTTCTTTCTCTTCTATTATAATTATTATGCTGTCTCCTATCTGGATAATTTGTGTACCTGTTATTGTTATTATTAGTCCTATCGTTATTTCTGTCATATCGTCTATCATTGTTATTATTGTTATTTGTGTTGTTGTAATAGTGATTATTATTTTGTCTATGATTGTTACTTCTATTAAAGTCTCGTCTATCGTTGACGTTTCTGTAATAGTCATCATAGTCACGTCTATTGTTGTTGTGCACCGTTCTCTGTACTCGGTTCAAATAGTCTAGTAAAGATTGGAAATTTGTAATATTTTGTATTGCTATACCTTGAGTAATATTGTCATTAAAATGTCTAGATAAGAATATTATAATTTCTTGCTCAGAAATTACTGGCTCTAAATATTGTGACTGGGAAAATAAAGACAAAGCATAACTACTCATGTTGTTGCTTCTTCTACTATCAAATTTTCCAAAATATAACTTTTCCCTAACATAGCCTTGTTCTGTTTCCCCCCAGTATTGTTTCAAAAAGTTACTTTCAAAATCGTTGAAATTATTTATACTTACATCATTACATGTGAACCAAAGTAATGTTTGACCCTGCAAATGAGATCTAATTGTCTCTTTCAAATCTTCTATCTCTCTGATACCTTTTAATTTATTTTTAAGATATCTCAAGAAAATTTTTGGATGCATTTTTCTCGTATCCCCGTCAAATTTAAGATTACTTTCCCCATGGTTATAGATGTAATTTACCCCTTGAGTATTGATGTTTGGATTCGTCTTGTTTTTTATGGTTTCAAATTCTTTTTCTAATTCCATCATTTTCTTCTTAAAGTCTTCTTTAATTTCCCTCTCCAATTTTGTAAAATCTTGTACATTCCTATCTTCCTTGATTTGTTTTAACTTCTTGTCCATTTCCCATATTAGTTCTTTCTGAGTTTTTAAATTCATCTCCTCCGCAATCGATAAAATCAACAGGATGCCTTGCTCTACATCATCTGTCCTGGCATTGGTTTTCATGATGTTTCTCTCCATTCTGCCTATCTGTTCCTTTCCTTCTTCTCGTAGTTTATTTCCCATGTCTTCTATCTCTTGTTTCCGGATGGTGCCTTCTCGCATTAAATGTCCATATAGTTTATTCATTTTCTCTTCTTGTTCCTTCTTGTGTTCTTCGAACTGTTTTTTCATTTCCACCATATGTTCTGAAAATGTTTCTTCTTGTTTGTCTAACCTTCTGTTAAGTTCTTTCTGTGTACCTTTTATCTCTTCTTTTGTGTTTTTTATTATATCTTCTCTGGTGTTTCTAATATCAGCCATCATTATTTTCATCATATTTATTAACTCTTCATTTTCATTTGGTTTAGGTTTTGTATAGTGATGAACTTCTTCCACCATACTGTCTCCTTTCTCCAGTTCCGCTGCTTCTTCAGCTTGGATAGCCATCGTCAAACGTTCCCTTAGTACTTGTTTGTTTCCCTTTGTGTCCATATTCCTGGATTTCAGGTATTCCCTCAGCTCATCCACTGTCAGTTCGTCGATATTCATTGATTTGTCAGCCATTATTATTTTATAAGATTTTCCCTAGATATCTCAAAAATAAAATTGTAACCTGTTCCTGTTGCTAATTTGTTGAACGAGCGTTACTTAAGTCGTCTAACAAACGCCATACGTTGGGCTTGCCATTTTATTGTATATTTTTAAATAATGCCTCTACGTTGGGAGCCATTTTTATTATATATAATTTTACTTACGCCCTTATGTTGTAGTGCTATTTTATATTATAATTTTTATTTTACCTCAGTTGGGCTGCTGTTTTTTATTATGTATATTTTTTTTTATTTTAATTTAATATATATTTTATTATTATTTATGGGAGCCAGAATTGGTTACGCTTACCACTATACCCAATTTAAAATTATTATCAATTTTACTTTACCTTTTAAATACTGTATCTCAGGGATGAGATTCGGCACTTGACGTTTGCTAGCAACAAGAAACTATAGGTAGATATCAGAGAAAAATAAGACGAACCTGAACAATTGAACATAATTTAATTAATGAGAAAAGATAAGAAATTTTTATAATCAATTAATAAACCAATATTATACGTTTAAATTCATTATTTTATCATTATTACGCAACAACCATATAAACGCTTTCATTACTATAAATATTATTGAAACTCAACAAATAAATTTCGTGTATCATTATTCTTATTCTATGTTTGAATGTACATCCAAAAAAAAACTTTCAATCTCAACCATAGATCTTTAAGTGCGAAAACGTGTAGTGTGCTGTTCTGTTAAATGTTTTGTTTAGTTTACAAAATGGAAGGCAAAGTGATGTGTCTAAGAATCTTTATTATTATTATGCAAAAATCTAGTGAATACTTATTTAATATGAATTTAGTGTTTGTGTCCGTTATTAGTGGAGATTGAACAGTTAATACTAACGTTTAACCAATAAATTGCTACCACAGACAATTAACCTATACAAGTGAAATGTTTTTATAGAAAAAGTTCAATATACACGTGGAAAATGTTCATCGTTAGTTATAGAGCATAGCATTGAATGTGCTGTTCTTGGAGGAAAAAATGATCAGCTGTGATCAAACAAAAACGAAGTCCAAGATGTAGGAATGATGATATATGTGGTTAATATCGTCAGCAGAGTATCTCTATTATAAGATACCTTGGATAACCACCAGAATAATTGTAATAAGGTAATTATAGTTATAGTTCTTACCAAATCTAGATGATTTCACTAAAGTTCACTTATTTTTAATTATACGGAATGTATTTTAATTTATTTACTTTAAAACGTCGTCTGAACACTTTTGATTAATATTTCTGATAATTTATTTAAGTTATTTCAAATTTTAATAGAAATTTGAGGAGATAAAATTTTACACGTCCACCCTCTAATTCATTTTCACGGCGTCTCCCCAAGCTCCAAATCAACAACCTTTTATTGTTTTTAATTTTGTTTTTCGAGTTCATTTTGTTGATAAACAAACATTGTTTTCCTGAATCAATATATCTATCCTTGCGTTAGTATAGACGAAATCACTTTGTTTTTATGCATTTCGAAAAACACACCGAACTACACCGTACGAATTACTAACATAACATTGCTTCTAGCCTTGATCTTTTGACCTTGACGTTTGCTAATAATTATAAAAGTTTATGCGATATACGGGGTTTCCGAAAGTGTCTATAAAATATAAAATTGTAATAATCGAATTTTGTTTGAAAATTTATGTGATGATATGTATACAGGGATCACCACAATTATGTATAATATTACGTTCGACGTAATTTACTTGTTGGTGTTATTTATTTTGCAATATACTTTAAAAGAAAATAGATACTAAATTAAATAGCAATCTCTTAAATTAATTTATCAATTGTATATGATAGTTAAAAATTTCTTGACACGTTCAACTCATGTCTTTACGGATTATTTCTTTTTTTTATTGGATGTTTACTAATGAACTACTAAGATTCACACTATTTGTATGATGCTGATTTGATTTAATTTGTCTGATAGATATATTTCACTTTAATATATATATATATATATATATATATATATATATATATATATATATATATATATATATATATATATATATATATATATATATATATATATATATATATATATATATATATTGCTCCCGATTCCACAATAGAATACAAAGACTTAGAAAACTTACTAAATCAGATACCAAGCCCAAGAATTATCATGGGAGATTTTAAAACACATAACATAATCTGGGGCAGTAAATCGACAAACCAAAGAGGACACATACTAGAGACACTCATTGCAGACATTCCACAGAATTTTCTGAACGATGGAAGCCATACTAGGTTTAACATATCTACCGAAGAAACCTCTGCTATCGATTCAAGCCTCTGTGACCCAGCACTATCTGCCAATCTATCATGGGAGGTTCTCTCGTACTCCTATGGAAGTGATCACTTTCCAATTATTATCGAGAATTGTACCTCTCCAGGAAAAGTTTCACCAAAATACTCGTCCAAATGGAGAATTAAATCTGCAGATTGGACATCCTTTAGACATCAGATTGAACTAAATATGGGTAGCTGTGATATTACCAACGATATCCAGAAATGTGTATTGAACTTCCATGAAATAATCTTGGATAGTGCCAGCCAGCACATTGGCCAAACAAAAGACATGAAAGGCCATACTCCAGTCCCCTGGTGGAATCAAGAGTGTGAAAAAGCTATCAGAGAAGCAAAAGCAGCGTTGAACAAGTACAGGAAACACAAAACTCTCCAAACTCGCGTAGAGCTGAAGAAATATAAGGCAAAGGCACAACTTGTAATCAAACAATCCAAGAAAAAATCATAGCAGGAATATGTTTCTGGAATAAACTCTTCCACTCCAATAAGCCAAAGCTGGACCAAAATAAGAAAAATGAATGGAATTATTACTACTCATCCACAATAGATATAGCCAATATTTTGGGCCAATCCTATCAAGAACAATCGTCAACTTCAAATTTCACACGCGACTTTCTCAATTACAAGGCTCAAATCGAACAAACTCCCATCAGTTTTGAAGATACACTCGATAACCCTTTAAATATTCCTATCACCATAGAAGAACTTGACAGCTCCTTAGACAAAATGAAAAATTCGAGTCCAGATCCAGGTCATATTTCTCAAATATCTACCACCTTCAGCAAGACGGCATCTACTGAAACCTTTCAACAAGATATGGGAAGACAAAGTCTTTCCTTCTTTATGGTCTGAAGCTATTATTCTACCATTTTTGAAATGTAAAAAACCCAAACAAGAATCCAACTCGTACAGACCAATATCTCTAAATAACTCAATAGGAAAATTGCTAGAGAAAATTGTCAACCAAAGACTCATGTGGCATCTCGAAACTACTAACCTCCTAATCAAAGAACAAACTGGATTTAGACCAAACCGCTCAACTCTAGACAATGTTGTGGATTTGGAAAGTGAGATCAATGAGGCTTTTGCCACCAAACAGGTATGCGTAGCCATTTTCTTTGATATCTCAAAAGCATTTGATACCTGCTGGACTCCAAAGATCCTGATGCAACTACAAAGATAGAATATCACAGGAAATTGCCTAGCTTTTATCAACAACTTTCTTGCCAACAGAACATTCAAAGTTCGGGTTGATGACAAACTATCTGATGCTTACAGCCAAGCAAATGGAACCTCACAAGGCTCAGTTATCAGCCCTACTTTATTTTTGATTGCCATTAACAACATTCTTAACAAGTTAAAAAAACCACTGAAAGCAAGAGTTTTTACAGATGACCTAGTGGTTTACATAAAAGGAAAAAATATAAATACAATATCTCTATGCAACAATTCATCACAAATTTGGAACTATGGTCACGTCAATCCGGCTTCAGGTTTTCTGTTACCAAAACAACAGGTGTGGTATTTAGCAGGACACATTCATATACTACTCCAAAATTGAAGCCTTATAACCAAAATAATAACTTTAAATCATCAGCAAAATTTCTAGGAATGATTTTCGACCATAAGCTTACCTGTAAAGATCACATCTGCTGCTATATCCACTAATGCTGAAAAACCAGTTTACAGTAACACATTAAACAACAGATATAGGGATCTTTTTGATAAAAAACGCATCTATCTAAGCCATTTTACGCCAGAGTTAGAGAACTTTTTCAAAAATTTAATTTAGAGCTCCCAACAATGTTTCCATCCACTGTCGAACATCCAGCTCTGTGGACAATTTCTACCCCTCACTGCGGTACTGACCTGACTGACTTGATAGGGATACAAATCGCTATGAAATCTTCGCAGAACTCAACAGAATACTGTAAGACTACAATGACTTTAACTTAGTCTACACGGATGCTTCGAAATCGCAGGCTGGAGTGGGTGTTGCAATAGTGACTACAACTGAATCTTGCAGCATAAAATGCTTCCCTCGCACTAGCATATTTACGGCAGAGCTCTATGCTATATTTCATGCCCTCAAAGTAATTACCTCCTTTCCAAATCCCAAAACCCTAAGTTTAACTGATCCCTTAAGTAGCATTTATTCCTTGAAACATCCTTATCCCAAGCACCCAATATTACAATCAATTAAGTCACAGCTTCATAAAATCCAGAACGACAAGAAATCTATCGATTTCATGTGGATTCCTGCTCACATTGGCATCAGAGGCAACGAAGAAGCGGACCTATGTGAGCGTAACGCAATCATAAACTTTAATGCCGAACTCATAACAAAGTGCGTGGTGAGTGACTTGAGAACAATTATTCGGGAAAAAGTTCACAACCACTGGCAACAAGACTGGCAGCGATCGCAAGACAAACTTCGCGAATTTAAGTCAACAGTGACGCTGTGGAAGCATCCAACCACAACACGCAGAGCACAAGTGATTGTTACTAGACTTAGAATAGGGCATTGCAAATGTACGCATACTTTGCTTTTCAATAAAAGCAATGCTCCTATATGTGATCTATCTATGTCAAGAACATTTAACAGTGAAACATGTCCTGATTAATTGCACAAAGTTTGACACGAACGGGCTAAAATATAGACTACCTACAGATGTAAATATACTCTTAGGTGTAAATTGCCCAGTTGAAAAATTGATGGGATTCTTAAAGGACATTAATTTACTAAACAAAATTTAATATTGTATATTGTTATACACCGCTAATCACCTTGGGTGGAAGCGGATTAGTTTGAATAAAAAAAAACTTTTAAAAAGAAAAAACTCAATTATTAAGATGTCAAATTAGTAACTTGTTATGTCGTTGCTATAGAAGTTATGAACTGCATTCTTCTAATACCTACCTCTATTTCCATAATAATACTTGGTTACTAGGTACATACAATGACAACAATGTATACATACAATGACAACAACGTATTTCACTTTCCGTCCTAGTCTGGAAAGTACGTACTTTCCGGACTAGCCGAAAAAGCTATACTTTCTCTAAGAAAAAGCGTCCGGAAAACACGTACTTTTCGGACGGTTGCCGAAAAAATATTTTTTGTGGTTTAATTTTTGAATTACAATAGTGTATTAGATTGAATGTGCATTATCTTAGCTAGTATTTGATGTATATATTGTGTCTTTGAACTAAACTAACACAGCAATTTGAAGGGAAATATCGTTAAATGTCACTTGGGGCTATTGTACGCTTTGAAAATGGGGCACATATGCCTAACCTTTATGTATGTTTTATTAATTATTATTTTGTTTAGGTGGATTATATATTTTTAAAAAATCTATAAATCATATGTCACAGCAGTAGGTCTAACATAAAAAGCAAAATATGGGTTATCCAAACATGAAAGCCTTAGTTAATAAATGAGGATTTTATGTCTGTGAATATTTGTGTGAATCAATAATAGTAATACTAATTGTGTTATTTATGTATGGTATTTATAATGCCCATTTTGATATGGGGTGTTTCATTGGGAAAGGGCCTAACTTTAACTGTAGATGGGGATCACTTTGGTGCTTCCAAAAACCTACATTTAATGTGTCTTCTGCACTTTATAACCGAGATACTGATACCGAGATTTTATAAATTTATCCTATTCCTTTCGAACCTCATAACTTCCGAGTTACCCTGTATATTATTTTGAAATTTGGTACACGTAATAACCATTACCAAGAAACTCCATCAAAATCATCTCCAAAAAGATAATGCAGGTCCGGCTTAACAAAAAATTTCAAAACTCGTATTTCCTAAAAACAACACCCTGTATATAGATTTTTTTAAATTGCTCTTTATAATTGGAAAGAGTATACAAAATCGAATCTACTTATTTCCTTTTGATTATTCCGCAGACAATTTTACTACCAAAAATTTATAATTTATGCTCGTTTTGGGGGTTAACAATGGTATCGGCGAGGTTTTTTTTATTTTTTACCTTGAAATGAAATGTATTTAATGGATCTAGAGAAGCATCCTAGAAATTCAATTGAGTTTGTATGTTTACGAGTACAGACCACTAAAAAATTTGATTACAGGGCCGTACTTAGGACATACTCATTCAATATGTTTCGAATATTTCGAACACCCTGTATAAGGATATGTATCTGGAAACTATGCACTTCTACATTTAGAATAACAAAACTGTTTGACAGAAACTAGATACAAATAACACACACTTCAATGATGTGTCTATTCCATAGCCTACTTGAAGTACTATCTAGTTTATACGAGTACTTTTAACGTTTTTTGAAGTATAAATTTATTTCTCGTATTTTACTCTTGTTATTCTAAATGTAGAAGTGCATAGTTTCTAGATACATATCCTTATACAGGGTGTTCGAAATATACGAAACATATTGAATGAGTATATCCTAAGTAAGGCCCTGTAATCACATTTTTTAGTGGTCTGTACTCGTAAACATACAAACTCAATTGAATTTCTAAGATGCTTCTCTAGATGCATTAAATAGATTTCATTTCAAGCTAAAAAATAAAAAAAAACCTCTCCGATACCATAGTTAACCACCAAAACGTGCATAAATTATAACTTTGACGGTAAATTTTTGGTAGTAAAATTGTCTGCGGAAAAATAAAAAGGAAATAAGTAGATTCGATTTTTTATACTCCTTTCAATTATAAAGAGCAATTTTAAGAAAAATCTATATACAGGGTGTTGTTTTTAGGAAAGACGAGTTTTGAAATTTTTTGTTAAGCCGGACCTGCATTATCTTTTTGGAGATGCTTTTGATGGAGTTTCTAGGTAATGGTTATTACATGTACCAAATTTCAAAATAATATACAGGGTAACTCGGAAGTTATGAGGTTTGAAAGAAATAGGATAAATTTATAAAACACCCTGTATCTCGGTTATGAAGTGCAGAAGACGCATTAAATATAGGTTTTTGGAAGCACCAAAGTGATCCCCATAAACCGTTAAAGTTAGGCCCTTTCCCAATGAAACACCCCGTATTAATGGTGAGAACCTACAGTCCTAAAACCAATCGAGTGAGAATACCTGAAGATGAGATACAACGGGCACTTCATGATCTGTTCAACGGAAACTGCCCCATTCGCAAAGCAGCAGCTGACCATGGAGTGTCAAAATCCATACTCCACAAATGTTACAAAATATTTAAAAGAAGAAAAATGTCCAATAGGCCTAACTCTGATCTTTCACCATAATCTGCAATAAGAGGGTCTTCCAAATGCAGGTATTTAGCAAACAAGAAGAGGATATGTTAGAAGACTATTTGATACAGTCTAGTAAATGTCGTATGGGCTAACTTATAAACAAGTTAGAGATTTTGCATATTCGTATTATTTTTTAAAAGTTAAAATTTATCTATTTAAGGATACACTTTCATAAAAAAACTTTAAAAAATGAATTTTACCAAAATAATGTGCATTCGCATCTGACTTGGTATTTATTGGAATTTTTGTTTGTTTGTGAAGGCTAAAGATATTTCTAAGTAACTGTAACAGTGAGATGTTGTGAAATGATAGAGATCCTCAGGATAAGCAGAAAAAGTTGTGGATGAAATTAAGACCTCTAGCTTTCACACCTTCTCATTATCGGAAAGTGTTCATTACATCACAATAAGATGGAGCAAATTTGAAGACAATTCTAGGTAATTGAGGCAGTGATATATGTGAGATGATAGATATTTCAGGATCAGTAAAAATTGTAAATGTGGTCGGAAATAAAGACCTCTAACTTTTACAGTCTCCCATTTTTCAATTCATCAGATTCGTATTTTAAGTTTGGAGCCCAATCTAGAACCTTGATGTATCTAGAACGGTTAATGCAGCAAATTTAGAACGAATTGATAAAGAAATATCTCGAAACATTATAAAATAAGTGCTGTACTTGTACAAAGTCAATATTGTACCAAGGTTACTATATTCAAAGATAATTATAAGTAATTGAGGTACCACTGGAAACTAATCTGATGAAACTTATAATAATTTAATATTTAGTAATGTACTAAAACTATCCAATAACTTCCGAAAACAAGTGAATTTATAATATTTGTTGATACTTACGTAGAACCAATGGAAGCGTCAATGGCGACATCATCGCTCCAACAACGATTCCTATCCATTTCTTTATTGTTTTCGCAATTGGATCCGACTTGGTTCATAAAACTTGTGGCCGTGTCAACTAAACTCGGCCAATCCCCATCTTCCGGCAATGGGAAATCGTCAGGAAAACTCACAGTAGTTTTTAGTTTACCTAAAGGCACGTGAGAAGCACCAAGATCATCTTGAGTCCTCTTAAATTCGTTTGGCAGAGGACTGGAGGTAGTACTAGCGTTAGAAATAACAGTTGCAGGCCTAGCCATTGTCAAAATTATTTCAGGTTGAGTCTTGTGAACGCTTAATGCGTTGTTAAGATTCTCCCTTGAGTGATTTTTTGATTCCTTAACTACTTTTTGGTCAGTAGAAGCTTCTATGTTATCGGGATTAATTAAACGAAGAAGCTCTTCTTGGAAGTTTGTAGATAAATTGGCACTATTACGATTTGAACTACGAGACGTGACACCTGGACGTAATTTAGCCTCCCCATTAGTGGACCTCGGACTATGGTTACGATTATAATTTTGAGTCAAGTTTGCATGTTTTGCAGCTCTTCTAGATCTGGGTGATGCATTTCCAGCAGCCGAGGAAAGTTCTTCTTCGCTGCCAATAAAATTTATCCTTTCACTTATAGCACTATCAGTAGAAAGACTCTCAGCGAGTGCTACTGTATTAAAAGCGTTATTTAAGCTTTGTACTGTAGCATAATCAGATCTACTAGAACCCCTAGCACTCATATAATCACTTTCTTGTCTTAACCTTTCGTTATGTTGCTTAATAAGATTATTCTTTTCTATTTTATAAATATCCATCTCAGTACTAGAATGCACTGCAGCCGTTAATGATTGCGATGTATTGACGTGTTGCAATGGCAAAGAATTACTGATGTGGATCTTATTGTGTTGAACAGGATACTGATTGTTTTGAGACGTCTGCAAGATAGTGTTTTGGTGAGAGTTGCTACGCTTTGGAGTACTAGGGAAAGTATTGTTGGTATGGTGTAGCCGAGAGACGTGCTGATTCATCTTTATAGGTATTGGTGGCGCCTCGAATTCTTGCAAAATATCGTACCATTTGTCGTCAGAATGGCCACTGGAAGAACTTGTTAAGGTACCCTGTAAATAAAAAATATGAGCTTATTCAGTCCATAATAAATAATTTATTTTCATACTCTTGTACAAAGTCAAAGTTATTTAGTGTTATACTCCTCTCAAAAGAATATATGAATATCTTCTGAATCAAGACCAACTAAGTACAGATATCAATAGGCATTGTATTAAACTTTATAGAATATGTCAAAGTAAGTTTATAAACAAAAAGAATGTATTCCTTTTACAATTAACATTATCTGCAAACCCAATTTCCTTGTATTGCAGATGATGTTCATTTTATTTAGATTATGTTGATTTATTTAGTTTATTGCCATGTCTTCTGATCAAGTGTCTGATTCAGAATATGTTCATGTACCTTAAGAGGACTATTGCCTTAAATACATCTTCAGACTTTTTATAGATTCACCTAAAGCATTTTTTTTGATATTTATATTTTATATATCGCAGTTGATGTAAATCACATATGTTTTCCTTCTGTTGTTTAACTACTAGATATTTGTAAACTCTTTCAAATAGGTTAGAAAAATGATAGCATATTGAGAAGGAAAGTAGTATTTTAAAAATGAAATGAATAAAATTGGATGTTTTGGTTTGCCAGATTTAAATTGTAGTTACACGCAAGCATTGCATTTTTTAGGGAAAGAATTTTTGGAATAACGTTTTTATTACTCTTCAGTAAATTCTGAATACAGTATACAGTTTTTTAAATTTTTATCAATTCAGTTTAAAATATTTTTTAATGTATACTGGCTTAATCTCCGGGGCTAATGCATTTCTGCAATGCAAATAGGATTAGGCCTTTCAAGCCTGTTACCTGTTACCAAATATTACTTTACTTTTTATTATTATCATTATCGCAGTTAACAAAAGAAAGGTTTAAAGCATAAGCTGACTAAATGAAACGGCTGTTACAATGTGAACTTGTAACATGCCAATGGGCTTGTTACGATTTCGATTGGACTATTTTATTTAATTTTTTTGTACTAATGGTTCACTGGTTATATTAGATTAGATTAGATTTTAACGGGGTTACAGTGCACTGAAACCAAAGGTTTATTGTGCCCCCCCCTATCAGAGCTGTTCTCGCTACTACTACAGCTCGCCTTCCACTCCAAGGTTCTAATGAACTCTAGTATTTGAGACGGCTTCAACGAGGTTAGGTCCTCACTCTTACAAGTTTCTTATCCAAAGCATTTCTTGCGTTGGCTTGCAATGGCGAGGCATTCCACAACTAGGTAATCAGGAGTTTCATTCTCCTCCCCACAGAATCTACACTCGTCAATCTCTGCTAGACCTATTCTCATTAAGTGCTTCCTAAAGCGGCAGTGTCCTGTAAGAAAGCCCGTGAGGAGATGTAGCTTATCTTTACTGAGGTCCAAATATTTTTTGTGTCAAAGTTCCCCAGGAACTTTTTGGAATGTTACAACCCGGGAAGGCACCGCCACAGTGCTTCTCCTTCGGTTTCCTCTTTCTTCCGAAACTCTTTCTTGTAGGAGCATTTTGCTACACCACAGAAAGGCTCCGCGCCAATAAAGGGCATTTGGCCCCTTTCCTGGCAAGTGTATTGGCCTCTTCATTTCCCGTGATTCCCGAGTGGCCAGGAACCCAGACTAAAGAGACCCTGCTATTCTTGCCTAATTCATCAAGTTTTCTTCGGCACTCCCATGCCAACTTTGAGTCAATGACATGGGAGCTCAATGCTTTGATAGCTGCTTGACTATCAGAATGGATCGATATGTCACATTTCTGGTAGTTTCTTTCTAGGTTCATTTCCACGCATCTTTCGATCGCAAGTATTTCTGCCTGAAAGACGCTCGGGAAGGAGCCTAACGATAATGAGTATCTGGTGCCAGACCCAAATACTCCAGCGTCTGCTCCAATGGTGGTTTTTGAACCATCCGTATACCATCAAATGGTGTTTTCTTTGAGAGTTTGGGTGGTGTATTCCCTTTCCCAGTCTCTCCTCGTATTTAGCATCGTGGTGAAATTCTTTTCGATGCTTACTTTCCTGATCATTTTGTCACTGGGAAGATTCGCTAATGAGGTGTATCTTGTCAGAGAGGACCAAGCTCCCAGATTTTTAATACTCTCATTGCCTGAACATTCCTTAGATATTCTAAGAATTGCCTCTTGGGCAGATCTTTCTATCACCAGATGTAGAGGTGTGAGATCTGTAATGATCTCAAGTGCCCTAGTTGGATACGTTCTCATAGCTCCAGTGATGCACACACAAGCAAGCCTTTGAACTTTATCTAGGGTTTTCCTCGTGCTGTACTGACTTGCTTTTGTGTGCCAAACTATTGCCCCATACGTAATTGCTGGTCTCACAATCATGGCGTACATCCATCGCAGTATTTTTGGGTTACAGCTCCACCTCTTACCAGCTAGATTTCTGCACGCCATCAAAGCTCTTATTGCCTTACTAGCAGTTATTTCAACATGCTTATTACACATAAGCTTACTGTCTAGGGTTATCCCTAGATATTTAACCTCTGATTTCCATTCTATGATTTCCCCGTTTAAGGATATGGGTTTCATGGCTGGAAGTGTTCTTATCCGGGTAAATGGAATTACTATGGTCTTGCTTGGGTTAATGTTTAGCCCCACTGACAAGCAATGATTCTGAGGCCCTTTTGTAATAAATCACACAAGGTGCTCTCGAACTTGCCTCTGACTATTAAAACAATGTCATCGGCGTAGCCCATACATTCGAAGCCAAGCTCCGTTAGCCTGTAGAGCAACTCATCTACTACGAGGCTCCATAGAAGGGGAGATATCACTCCCCCTTGAGGTGTCCACCGAGTGGCTTTAACTGAGGTGGTTTGATTCCCCACCTGTCTCAGCTATCCTCGTCATGAACAACTCATGCATCTATTTTACAATGGTTTCATTCACACCTCGCCTTTTTAGTGCTTCTTTGACAGACACATGAGTTGTGTTGTCAAAGGCCCCTGATATATCCAGGAATGCGCACATTGCGATTTCTTTGTCGTTCAGAGTTCTCTGGATGACTTCTGTCAGCTGATACAGAGCCGTCTCAGTTGATCGACCCGCTCTGTAGGCATACTAACATTTATGAAGTGGTATATTCTCCAGATTCTCTGTTCTTATGTAGTTATCCACTACTTTCTCCATCGATTTGAGTAGAAACGATGTTAGACAGATCTAAAAGATCGGGGATCAGTCCCATCTTTTTCCCTATTTTTGGTATGAAGTTTACCCTTGCCCTTCTCCATTTTCTAGGTATTAGACCCACTGCTAGACTGCTTCTTGTAATCTTCAGCAGGTGAGGAAGAATCTCCTCTATCCCTTGCTGTAGGAGTGCTGGAAATATTCCATCCACTCCTGGTGATTTATATGATTGAAAGGTACTTATTGCCCATTCCAACCGTTGTTTCGTAAATATTTTCTTAGCAATGTCCCAATCTTCCTTGCGGGATTATTTGGTGTAGTTCATTGCTATTTTGGTGCTTGTTGCTGGTTCACTACCTGGGAAGTGGGTTTTAAGAAGAAGAATCGATCGTTCCTCTTCACCTTCCGTGTATGATCCGTCTGGCTTTTTCAGCGACATTGTGGGGTTAGTTCCTCCATTTGCCATGACCTTTTGTAGTCTGGCCGCAGTGTGAGTGGAAGTGATCTTTTCGCAAAAGGCTTGAAAATTAAGCCTTTTGGCCTTCCTAATCTCTTTATTGTACTGAGTAAGCTTCTCAGTGTACCTCTGCCAATTGCCGTTCACTGGTTACGGCGAGATTCAAAAACTAGTTCACTTCCAAATTTTGTGTACTTAAAACGGCTTCTATTGTGGTGAATTGCTGCTCGGCAGACTCTAGGATAATTCCAAGATCGATCCCTCCAGCCTTCAAGATAATTTTTTTCAGCTTTTAGGATAGCTACAAGATCAAAGAGCTCTCCGAAACTCTAGGATCACTCAACGGGATTTGCCAGAGAACACCACCGAGAAAACCACCATCCAACTCTTGAACCACTTATGTGATAAGCAGCACAAAGTTTTTTGACATTTCATTATTTCAATTTATTTCGAAAATGTCACTTCCTCGTTTTCGTGTTCAAAATGATGAAGCAATTGAGAAAATTATTGAAGAAAATACACCAAAAATACTGTCAAGAGCAAAAAATACACTTGGAAAATATTTGGAGTTTTGAGACACCAGAAAATATGAGTTGGATAGAAATCGTAAGAACTTGCATTAATACTCAAGGATTGGGCGATTAATATAAGAAAAAAGGATGGCACGTAATTTAAGGAGGCTATTGTTAAAACTATGAAATATAACATGTCATTGACTCAAAGTTGGCATGGGAGTGCAGAAGAAAACTTGATGAATTAGGCAAGAATAGCAGGGTCTCTTTAGTCTGGGTTCCTGGCCACTCGGGAATCACGGGAAATGAAGAGGCCAATACACTTGCCAGGAAAGGGGCCAAATGCCCTTTATTGGCGCGGAGCCTTACTGTGGTGTAGCAAAATGCTCCTACAAGAAAGAGTTTCGGAAGAAAGAGGAAACCGAAAGAGAAGCACTCTGGCGGTGCCTTCCCGGGCTGGAACATTTCAAAAAGTTCCTGCGGAACTTTGACACTGCTATATACAAAAAATATTTGGATCTCAGTAAAAATAAACTACATCTCCTCACGTGTATTCTTACAGGACACTGCCGCCTTAGGAAGCATCTAAAGAGAATAGGTCTAGCAGAAATTGACGAGTATAGATTCTGTGGGGAGGAGGATGAAACTCCGGGTCACCTACTTCTAGAATGCCTCGCCATTGCAAGCCAATGCAAGAAATACTTTGGACTAGAAACTTGTAAGAGTGAGGATCTATCCTCGTTGAAGCCATCCCAAATACTAGAGTTCATTAGAACCCTGGAACTGGAAGGCGAACTGTAGTAGTACCAAGAACAGCTCTGATAGGGGGAGGGCACAATAAACCTTAGGTTTCAGTGCATTGTAACCCCGTTAAAATCTAATCTAATCGACTACGAATGATTATGTTGATCGAATTCAATGGAAACTAAAAACCGTTGCCGGACCAATGAAATTTATTGTGTCAGAGATAGATCACAACATTTTAAATGCAGTGGAAAAAAGTAAGTTGATAAAATAGTGCCTCTAGTAAACTAAATGAGATATTTGTATAAAGATTTAAAAGTAGTATTCTAATTCACACAATTTTTAACATTTAAATTTTTGTTATTTCATAACAATCATTTATTTTACTTATTAAGTTGTAATTTATTTATACTATAACATCATATTATGATAATAAATAAACGGTTTCAAAGATTAAAGCTAACTTTTCCGCATTTGTGAGATGTCCTGAACAATATTCTATCATAAAATTGTCACTTGTACCTATACACTTCGGGGGATGTGTCGTGCTAATAAACCGAAATTTCTCCAAAAATATAGTATATCTGGATTTATATTACCCGCTGTACTCGCTGAAAATCAATAGAGTACATTTGTGAGACACCTCTAAAAATATCCAATTATAAAATTGGTCACTTGTATACACTCTGGAGGTTGTATCGTGTTAACAAACTGAAAATTCTCCAAAAATTTGATACTTGAAGTACCATAGCATTCGTTGTACTGGTTTCAGTGAGCTGAATATCGATAGGGTTCATCTTTGAGACGCCATGAATAATATCCAATCATAAAATTGGTCACTTGTATTTATTCAGGAGGCTGTATCGTGCTAACAAACTGGAATTTTTACAAAAATTATAAAAATGTCGTACTTAAAGTACTATAGCATCTGTTGTACTGGCTCTGGTGAGCTGAAAATCAATACAGTTCATCTGAGAGATGTACTGAATAATATTTAATCATAAAACTGGTAACTTGATGCACTCTGGAGGCTGTATTGTGCTAACAATCTGAAATTTCTCAAAAAATGACAAAAATGTCGTACTTCAAGTACCATAGCAACCGTTGTACAGGCTTTAGTGAGCTGAAAATCAATAGGATTCATCTGTGAGATGTCCTGAACAATATTCAAACATAAAATTGTTGACATGTTGCACTCCAGAGGCTGTATCGTGCTAACAAGACATGTAACGAAAAGTTGCCGACGACATACGCACAGGATTTTTCTCTAAAAATCGTTTTACTTTTCCGCCCAACCTATCTAATATGCGAGAAAAGTATTGGTTTACCCCAAAAAAAGTTGGAATTTTGAGAGATTTTTGTGTTATTTTTACGTTTTCCATCAAGAACAACACGAAAAAACGGTTTTTAGAAAAAAAATCCTGTGTGTATATCATCGTCGTTGTCGTCGGCCATTTTTCCTTGCATGTATTGTTAGCATGATACATCCTCCGGAGTGCAACAAGTCACCAATTTTATGATGGAATATTGTTAAGGACATATCACAGATGAACCCTATTGATTTTCAGCTCACCAGAGCTAGTACGACGGGTGCTATGGTACTTAAAATACGGTATTTTGTAATTTTTTGAAAAATTAAAATTTGTTAGCATGATACAGCCTCCGGAACTCAACAAGTCACCAATTTTATGATTGAATATCATTCAGGACATCTCACTGATGAACCCTATCGATTTTCAACTAACCAGAGTCAGTACAACAGGTGTTATAGTACTGTAAATACAATGTTTTTGTCATTTTTGTACATATTTAAGTTTGTTAGCATGATACAGCCCCCGGAGTATATACAAGTAACCAATTTTATGATTGGATATTATTCAGAGCGTCTCAAAGACGCACCCTATTGATATTCAGCTCACTAAAGCCAGTACAATGGGTGCTATGGTACGTGAAGTACCAAATTTTTGTAATTTTTGGAGAACTTTCAGTTTGTTAGCACGATACACCTTCCAAAGAGTATACGATTGATCAATTTAATGATTGAATATTGTTCAAGATGTCTCACAGATGGACCCTATTGATTTTCAGTTGACTAGAGCGAGTACAGCGGGTCCTATAAATCCAGATATACTAAATTTTTGGTTATTTTTGGAGAAATTTCGCTTTGTTAGCACGATACATACCCCGAAGTGTATACAAGTAACAATTTTATGATAGAATATTGTTCAGGTCCACAGATGCGGAAAAGTTAGTTTTAATCTTCAAAACCGTTTATTTTCGTGTTGTTCTTGATAAATAACGTAAAAATAACATAATTTTTTTTTCAAAATTCCAACTTTTTTGGGGTAAACCAATACTTTTCTCGCATATTAGACAGGTTGGGCGTAAAAGTAATAAGGTGTCAGTTTACAAATAAACGAATAACATTTTTTTTATTTTCAGCAATACAACAGAGAAATTCAAACAAGGCCCTAGTATTTATGGTTAAAGGACTGCAGTGTAATTGGAAACAACGAATTGCGTACTATTTTTCACACAAAGCAGTCCCTGGAACTAAATTATCTAAAATAGTTATTGAAGTTATTGTGGACTGTCGGTCCACTGCAAAACTAAACATCTTTGCAATAATTAATGATTGTGGTCCTATAATTTAAAGGTAATCAAAACACTAGAATCTTCAATAATGAATCCCTATAATAGCTGGAGGACAAAAAATATTTAATATTTACGACCCACCTTATTTGCTTTGTTTCGAAAATATAATGTAGAAATTGAAGTCTCCTCTGAAATATACCATGAAAGTTAATATCTCAGCTCAAATTTTAAGCCGAAGTGTGTCATCGTTTTTGTACACATTACTTACTCTAGATAAGTTTTAAAGTTTTGTTTTTCATAACTATTGAGTATTGAGTTCAAGTTATTTTCTTACTTTTCAGCTGTCTGAATGTTTTTATAGACCCGAATTCTATCTTTTACATTATATCTTCTATAATACATATTTAATTTGTAAAAAAATCAAACAAGTCTTATTTTCTTTCTTTCTTTTTAATGTATGTAGTATCTGCTACAAAATACTTTTTAATTTTAGGTGAATTGGAACAGAGATCCGCAGCTACTTTTATAAATCAGGTAGATGAATTTTTTGATAGTTTTAATGGCAGTAGAAAGTTCCCACCTTCAGAAAACCCGATAAAATGCATCGTATCAAACGGATCAGCCCTAAAAAATTAACCTTAATCCCAAGTGGCATAGATTACAACTTTAGTGGAAATTAGGAAATTGTGGTTGTATTTGTCTCAGAATAAAAATGTTCAATATCTTGAGCCCAGAAATATGAACCAAGATGCTTTGGAAAATTTATTTGGGGCCATTAGGTCAGGTTTGGGAAATAATCATAAATTGAATAGATGAGGCTTTTACTTGATGAAGATCCATACTGAACGATGAAATAAAACAAACTATATTGTTTTATTTCATCGTTCAAATAATCATAACCCAACAACAATTCAATTTGTGTGAAGTTTGTAGACCCAAATTTTAAACGGCCTCATTAATTTAGGTTCCAGGAGAAATTGCGAAGAGGATGACGGAACTAGCAATTTAAATGTGGACAACATGTCAACCAACATTGCTAATGCAGTCAACACTGGTACTGTAGTAACTATGGCAGTTGCTTATGCTGCAGGGTTTTCTATAAAAACTATTTTATAATTTGTTAATTGTTAGGCTTGCGGCAATATTTTATTGACAAATTCTGATGCACATCACAATTTATTTATAATGGCGGCCACTCACGATACGACTGTCTAGGTCTGTCAGACAGTCGGAACGTGTGTGGCGGAAAAATTTTCCGACTTCTATGTCATTCAGACAGCCAATAATTTTTTAGACCGAGGTCTGATATACCTAGGTGACAGACCGCGGTCGGAGCGTGTGGGCGGTAACAGTTATCATTTCGCAGATTTTGACAATTATTTGACATGCAAGGTTTTATTTTTTCAAATAATTTTTTTGGGGGGAAACCAGTTTTTTAATTAAAAAAAGTATAATAAATATTTAATTATTTATCAACAATTAAAATTTAAAAAATTAACAATGTCACGAAAAGTACAGGAAGTGGATCCTCTGGAGCCATTCCTTACGAAAAATAACGCGATAAAAAGTGAATCATCTACCGGAGCCATGGTAAACTGACGACTGAGACCTAGAGGTCTGTCAGGTGGTCGGATTGTGAGTGGCCACCTCAAGTTTTAAAGATAGGGATCTAACCACTGAGAGATTAGTTTATCCTTCGGAAGCATCTGTTATTTTAGTAGGAACTGCCATAACTTTATTAGGAATATTTTCTTGAAAGTCATTGTAATATACCAGATATTTCAAGGCATCTTGAAAGAAAATTTAAAATGACATTTTTCGTAGCTAAAATGTCCAGATCATAAATTTTTTGTAATTAAATCAATTGTAAAAGGGGTTATTAAAATAGGTATACCTTGGTGGTGTAAGAGGCAAGTACGGGATTTAAAAGACAAGAAAAAAATTACAAAAAATAAAAAATGCACACATTTTTGCATAAATGATTTTTAAATAAGTACCATTTGTGGCAATTTTAAAATTATATATTCAGCCTTTTTATTTTAACGTTACATACTTGTAATACATATAAATTGTTTTTCCCAACATTGGTAAAATAAAGTCAGTACAAAAGCAGAATGAATTTGTGTTTTATGTTTTAATGTTTATATTATACAATGTAATAAAAATGTATAAACTTATTGTTGAAGAATTAAAATTGTGCGATTTTTAAAAAAAATTCAGGAACAATGTAATCATTTCTATAGAAGTCTTTTAAATATTTTTAGTCTACGGAAAAGAACAGTTCATCTTATTCATGTAAATTGCATAGTGAAACAAACAATTTCTCTTCAACAATTTATATTTATTACATTTCACACCAAGGGTCGGGGACAAAAGAAAAAGGCAAGTGTTTGTAGGTTCTAAACAACATTAAAAAAAATTACAATTTCAGTGAGAAAGCTGTGTCTATTTAATTTTTAATAATCTGTCGAAATGCGGTTCTATATTTTGTTTTTCAATCGATATTTAGGTCTCAACATGCCCTGGGAGTTGTCAGAATTTTTAACTCATAAAGGGGTCACCTATTCTGAAAGATTCTTAATTCTAGATGGAACAACTTTTTGATTCGTTGTCCAACGTAAGGACATTTAGACCATAAAGGTAATTACACATTTATCTTTTTATTAAAGCATTGCAATCTTTCTGCATGCGGAAACAAAATGAGTGTATTTTAAAACTAGCAATTTCAGGATGATGATATTAATAATAATGTGTTTTTGTGTTCCAGGACATTAAGTACGCACCCAAAATCATGATGGTGGATTGTCATTGCACCAAGGATGTAACAGATAAATGAAACAAATGAGAAAGAAACAATATCCTTTAAAAAGTTTGATAGTCAATCAAGCAGAAGATTCAGATAAAAGTAATGTGCAAAAGATGCATTATTACTTGAAACATATGTGATATACAATCAAACCGAAATCATTATTCGCCATTATTTTTTACTCATTGTGAATTTTAATTAGTGATAGCTACCTTCGAAAGTGGTTCAAGCTCAGTGATATTAACTATACTAAGAGAATACTGCCTATAGCCTACTTGTACTAGGAAGCGACATCCATTTACTATCTTCCTAGGCTTACTTACAACTAGTTCCGTTAGCTATGAGCTATACAAGGTAATATAATTATTAAATGCTCATCTAAATACCATACTAAGCTTTATCTAATAGCATTTTTTCATTACAGTAATTGGTGACTAGAAGATAGCTTAGCTATTGAATTTCTCAACTATCATGAGGGTCATACTGTCTACGTTCAATTTTATATCAAAAATAATCAAATCAGTATTTGAGTTTCTGCCTCCTTATAGGCATAATAAAATTCAATATTATTCAACTTACATACATAAAGTGAAGTTTTGAATTTTGCTTTTGATGAAGTAGTTTTGAGAAAGATGCTAGCTTGTGATGTCTATTACAATTACGCTATTTGAAAATACGTTCTCAATTAACTTGTTTCATCAAACAACAGCGACAATAATGATGATATTGAAAGAATAGGGAGATGTAAAGTAATACTTAGCGGCAATTTGGAAATTAGAGTGTACGAATAAAATTATTATAAAGTTTTATAAAGAAAACAATTGTTCGAATAGGTTAGTCATAATTTTGTTTAATGAAATTAAGCTTATTATGTAAAAAAAGATAAAAAATGCTATGAAAAATATTTTTTCATTTATAATTCTGATTTGTTTTATTGGACTTAGCTACTTAACATCGGCATAATTAAAATAGGTTAGTAACTTTAAAAAAGAAAAGCAATTAAACTTGAGTCTTCAAGAACCGAGAGTTTGTGTTTTTTTATCCCCTACTTAGCAACCTAACCATATAGGTTGTCAGGGTAGATATGCCGCCGCCCTGAGATAATTGAATATATGAATGAAGGAAAGTAAATATAGAGATGAAACAAATACAAGAATTTGAACAAAAACATAAATCTGAAGATTATCGAGGCAAAAGAACGATGCATAGGAAGGTAGTGTAAAGAAGAACAACTGGGCAGAAAATATGATAATATATGAAAATGGACACAAAATTAAAAATTTGAGTTATACAATAACTAACAATATAAAACAATTTCTGCTGAATAAAAATGACAGTTGCAAATGGAAAATTAATATACTATAGATTCTAAAGCATTGACATACTGGTTAACAGAATCTATGACACATGGAAACTCCAGAAGGCAGGTGAAAATCTACATTAAAAATGCTAATACACTATGAAGCGATGATTATAGACTTAACCCTTAAATGTATATTGTTGCAAATCTGCAACAACGAATTTATTCTGGGCTGAATATAGGTAATAGTTTTTAACTGGTATCATAGCACAACGTAGCATATTTACAACGATCCCATTAGACTTCTACAGTTTAATATTTCGTTCATAGATGGTGATGTGTGTATAAATTTAGAATAAATGATTCAGTTACCAATACCAAGTGATATTTGGAGGTTAGAGTATACGAGCAAAATAATATATTATAATAACTTTGTGAAAAAATTGTGTTCATATACAAAGAGGTATGTAGTTTTGATCTGATTATATGGGGAATGTCATATATAATCAATTGCCTATGATAATGGATTGTTGTTGAAGATTTGCAACATTGAAGGTTGAAACTTTTATAAGTATCATGGATAGACGTCGGCCGCTTACTGATGAAGAATTAGCCAACATTTGGGAGTAGTATAGTCTAACCTAACCTAACCTAACAGTTGAGATTTTTTTTCTTTTCAATGAAAACATTAGTAGTTCAGACAATTTCCACTAGATGGCACCAGTTACAAGTTTTTCACATATGCTCGACATGAAGCTGCTAAGTAAGTGTCTAGATAATGGGAGAGTGGTAGGATGCGGCTAGTATAGCTGGCAATTACAAATTTTATGTGTTCCTCTTAAAACAGTCAAGATTTTTTTTCTTTTCAATGAAAAAATTATTAGTAAGGACATTTTCCACTAGATGGCACCATATAGCGAGGATGGATTGGACTTCTCAGGTACAGATAGTGTTGCCGACCAAAATTATACACCAGATTTGAGGGATACACTTGGTATCAAGACGAGGATGTTCTTTCTTCCAATGAGAATGATGAAGAAGTTGAACCAGAAGATGAAAACGAACCTATCCCGCAGTCCTCATTGAATGAATCCTCGGCTAATAAGAAGAATTTGAAAAAGAGAAAAGTAGAGCGGAAACATAGAGGAATCCATTTGAATGACATGCAATTGACCTTCCATGGGGACACTGATCTTCCACCTGCAGTTATGGCTTTGGAAACCCATTCAGTTTCTTATCATATTTCTTCAATGACGATTTTATTGAAAATATTGTGAATGAGACCAACTTATTCGCTACTCAAACAAATCCCAATAATTCAAAATATTTTACTATAACAGATATAAAACAGTTTATGGGTATTTGCTACTATACCTCAATAGTTCATTTGCCCAGTGTAAGATAATATTGGAGCACTGATATAGGCTATGATCTTATCAGGAATGTAATGCCGTTGGCCAAATTTGAAATGGTCAGGTGCTTTATCCATTTCAGTGATAACTCCAAACATATAGCACGTGATAGTCCAGATCATGACATATTACATAAGCTTCGACCAGTAGTTGATCAACCGAATGAAAAGTTCATCAGTATCCCACTAGAACCTAATCTTTCTGTAGATGATCAAATGTGTGCTACAAAAGTGAAACACTATATGAAGCAATATATGCGTATGAATCCCCATAAATGGGCTTTCAAATGATTCGTACTTGCTGGGATTTCTGGATTTGCTTATCGTTTCAAAACTTTTTCTGGACAAAAAAATTTACAAAATAGACCTGCTGTTGAACCAGACATTGGGGCATCCACTATTATTGTTGTTCGGTTGTCTCAAGCCATTCCTTGTATGAAAAACTACAGATTGTATTGCGATAACTATTATACGTCCCTTGGACTCATGCTATATCTTGCCAATAGAGATATATATTCTCTTGAAACAATCATACGTAATCGTATTCCAGATTGCAAACTTGCCACTGAAAAAGGCTTGAAGAAAAAGAAGTGGCACCTCTGATGAGTATATGACGACCATAGAGGGTATAGACATATCATCCTTGATATGGAGAGACAATAAATGTGTAACTCTTCTCTCAACATATACTGGTAAAGAACCTGTAACTAGTGTTCGACGCTATCATAAGAAACATGGGAAAATGTGAATGTGGAATGCCCCTACATCATACAAGAATATAATCGACATACGGGTGGGGTTGATCTCATGGATATCTTCATAGGGCGTTATAGAATCAAATTGAAAAGTAGGAAATGGTATTTAAGAATTTTTTATCATTTACTTGATTTGGGTATGCTCAACGCTTGGCTACTATACAAGCGAGTCTTGACTTTACAAGGAAAACAAAAAGAAATTTTACCTCAGTCAAAATTTCAAAGTAGCAGAGTGTTTGTGTAATGTTGAATGTACAAGACATATTAAACGAGGTAGTCCAAGCAATCACCTGGAAGAAGACATTGAAGCTAAAAGGCACAGAGGTAATGTACAGCGAATAGATCAAATTGGACACTGGCCATTATTATATGCAGAGAAAAGGACCAGGTGCAAATATCCAAGTTGCAAGGGTTATACTGACAACATAATTTGTCAGAAATGTGGTGTAGTTCTATGTCTGAACAAAAAAATAATTGTTTCAGAAGGTTCCACCATTGAGGAAAGTTCGTATTTATGCACAATGTTGCATTTCTGCAACGATAGAAAATTTAGAAAATATATTTAGTTTTTTCTATGTATAATTTTTTTATCTTTTTTCCCATGTTCCTTGGCTCATTTAGAAATGGAAAAACATATTTTTCAAACGAAACAAAAAATCAAGCATTTAAGGGTTAATACTCTAATAAACCATGTCCTCTTAGAACTCATACAAAATAGATCTAGGTTGAAATTTCTGGAATAGTTGGTGATATTCATACTCTTTATCTATCTATCTCAGAAAAGAAGTCCAGTGGGAAACCATACTTCTGCGGGAAAAATTTAACATTTATTATTCGTTTATTAGATGAATATTAAATGTGAAATTTTTCCCCCTGGAATTCTTAGCCGAGAGAGGAGTTGTATTATTCTTCATATATATAGGCTCTTGGGCCTGTTCTATACCGATTAGTGCTGCAATCTTATTTGGGATATCAATTGCCAGCTGTCTCGCCATCTTTTAAAGGGCCTTCCTGGTGGTCTGGTACTATATGGTTTTAGATCTCTTGCTGTTCGGGCTATCCTATCTGCGCTCATTCGTGTAACATGCTGGTTCCACTCCCGTCTTCTTTGTCTTTCCCATCATACAACATCTTGTACCTTGCATAGTTCTCTTATCTGATTTTCTTTCAATGTTTTGCCAGCGATTGATCTTAAAGTTTCCATTTCTGTTGTTCTCACTATTCTTTTTTTTGCATTAACGCCTAAAATTTAGTATATGTAGGACAAAATAGATAAGTTTTAGTTAGTAAATAGGTTGTTCAGTATACAAAACAGAGTTTATTGGAAATGTAATGAAATGTCCAGAAAACGTCAAATGGATTTAGGAAAGGTATGGACACAAGAGAGCATTTGACTGAATGCAACATAGACATCTTACTCCATGAAAATTGTATAGATAAAAAGACATGAGAGTTATAGAAAACCTATTTAAGCAACAACAAACAGTTGGAAGGGTATAAAAGTAAACTGAAAAAAACGAAAATAACATTCGAAGACATGCTTGTCACAGCCACTGTGATGTGGCACTTCAAGCACTTGTAGAGACCATTAATACCAGCCGTGGAAATAGGCAAATGGAAATAAACATAAATAAAACCAAAATTTAAAAAAAAATTCAGATCATATCAATTAATGGACAAGAATTTGATTGTAAAGTTGATATCAAAAAAATAAAATGTAGAATAGAAACGGATAAAAATGTTTTTTTCCTAATGAAAAACTCATTTCATAACATTACCCACTGAATAATACAATTAAATTACTTCACTATATGTATGAACTTTACCTACAGTTTTACATTAAGGCAAAAAATTCTAACTCAAATATTTATTTAAATTAATCAAATTCAATATACTGATGCCCTTATAATTATTAAATTAAATAAAGCTTAGTTAATATGAATAAATATTATTATTTTAATAAAAATATTTCAAAGATTAAAAGGACTCACCTCTATATTATTTTGAAATCTCGCTTCAGGGGCGTGAAAGGACTTACTGCTGCTACCGGTTCCATAACCAGAACTATTACTACTTCTTGGAGGTGAAAAGCTTCTCTCGTAAATTCTTCTGTGATTGCCAGAAACAGCTTGTTGAATTTGAGGAGCCTTCCTACCTTTATTTTCTTCATTGCTTGTATTGTCATAATCCCCTTCGTAATGTGCTTCATTATATTTGCAATTTTGAAGAGTACATCCTTTGCGTGGTGTTCCGTCAGGTAAAGGTGGTATCACAGTCAAAGTTACAGTTATGGACGTTTTCAAGAGGTCCACCATTTGGTCATAAGTGAGAGTCGCTACTGCTACCTTGCATATTTCTACCAATCGGGAGTTTTGACGAAGGCCCGCTTGCCAGGCTTGACCTGCGCTTTCTACCAAGGTAACAATACCGTCAGGTTGAACGTGGAAGCCCAGTTGACCCATGATGTTTCGACTAAAATTTTTGCTTTGGTAAAAAATGAAATTATTAAGCTTGGATTTTGCATGCATATTAGTAACTAAAAAATAAAAATATTCACACTTTTTTTTATTTTAAAAGGCAAATATATACATTGGCAAATAATAAAAAAAATTACTTTTCGATTTTTATAGAGAAATATTACAATTACAAGTAGGCGTTCAAGATTCTTATGGTAAATTTGAAAAATAAACCTATTAGTTGGAGAAAATTATATTAAAAAAAGACAATACATTAAGTGATCATTGTAAAACAGATACAGTAATAAGAATTCTGCTTGAAACAAAAAAAACAGGACAAGAAACCAAATAATAAATAGATCTATTTTCAACCATGTGCTTGGTTGGTAGGAGTTAAGACAGAACTATCTCAATACTGTTGGCTTAATGACGAAATAATGGACAGCAAACTTATAATAAAGGAAAAAGTTGAGAGAGTATTTGTTAAGTCAGAAAATATTCTGATTAAGGCACATATCAATAGATGGTAAAAATAGTCAACTTTAACACGATGGGATTAATTCAGGACAAAATACCTTGTTCAACTTTTTTTTAAATTAATTGAAAATACAACTAAGCTTTAAAGCATAACAAGCTTCTTTTGAATTAATTCATTAAATAAACCATTACAATAAAATAAAGTAATTTAATAACTGAATCAGCAAAAAAACATAAGATAAAAAACTACCATAATATTTGTTTCCTTCATCTGGCAACATAATATTATTACATACAATGAGGTCCTAAAGTAAGGGATAAATTCATTTTTTAAGTAATTGTAAATACAAAAAAATCTGAAACATGTCAGTTTTTACAAATTAAACTATACATTTTTAATAAAATTATTCACCTGCTCCTTCAAACCCCTAGTGGTTAGAACTAATCCACATTTAAAAGTTTTATATAAAAAGGGATAATACCGTATTTAAAAGGGTTTTCAATTCTCTCTTTAGTGATATAAGACTTTATAATTTTTGGACATTAATAATAAAAAGAAGAGTCAATATTGAATTGTTCAATGGTGCCATATTCAAGTTTTTTAAATGTTTGCTTCAACTTATTAGCATCTGAAACAATATTTGTTGTAAAATTGCACTTGAAATTTCTGACGCTGTTAATAGTGCAGTCAATACTTTATTATCACATTCTAAATCGATTTCTATTAATTCGTCCATTTTGAAAACAACCAAATTTATCCACCACCTCGAAACAGCGGTGGAATGGTTTGCAATTTTGGTAGATGCAACAGTAATAAATGAATACGTCAGTTCTTCAATCTGAAGTGCACCAAAGAAACGCAGTTGGTAGATCTACCAGTGAATAAAAAAATATACCTGTGGTATTATGTGGCTCCACAATCAAACCTTTAAGGGTCCACCCTGGGATCGGAGTAGAGGCCAGGGCCAAAAAAATGGGATCCAGGGATTATCACAAGCTTTTGAATGATCCATACTACAAGGTATAAGACGTCACCCACGCAGAGTTAGGATTGTCCGACGGATATAAATATTCCACGATTCTGTACTTAATGTTTCACATCAAGCAATACCAACAATCTTTCTTGTTGACTGTTCCATGTAGAGTAAACGTAACCTCATCACCGAAAATAATGTTTTTGAGAAACATCGGATCATGTTGGCAACTATTGTAAAAATGTTGACTGCTCTTGTAGGTTTATATGCGTTATTGTCAATATTTAATAATACATTCAATTACTTTTCATCATTTCGTTTTAATCTCCCGAGCTTTAGGAAGTTCTTTGAGAATTCCATATTCCTGAAGGAGCTCATTTAAAAAAAATTAAATAGACGTTTAGAAATTTGTAAACAAATGATAAATACTGCTGGGTGGGTCTTAGCCGACTTTACAATATGCCTCCATCTATTTGGATCTCTCGCAACCTCCATCCAATCCTCGATGCCCATAGTTTTGAGATCTTTTGCTAAATTGTCTCGCCACTGAAGTCAAAGTCATGCAAGTGGTCTTTTCTCAGTTGGGACTTCTTCCTATGCGAATTTTGTTATTCAGTCGTGACCTGCTCACTGGAATCTTCTGGACTTTATTTTTTTTACTAGATTGGTATTCCCAACTCCAACTCTTTGTTGGTCTTTATCATCAAAACATAAAGTAAACAACAAATATTGTATGCTTCGTTAAATGTCGTGAGTTTTAGTGGTTTTGAGTCAAATTAATACACAAATTTGCTATCAAATTAAGCAGAAAACCCTCATCTATACTTTGGTTTAGTGTATTAATGCTAAATGTGTGTTTTTGAACTTTCTTAGTGCATTTTGATATATCCATAGTTTTTGTGCCATAAAGACAAAAAAACTAGTTTCAAGATAACTACTTTGAAATAGTACAGGTATTGAACATATATTAAATTAAAAATGTCAAATCTCTGCAATGAATGTTATGAGGATATAAATATTTCTGAAGTTATTTATTGTGATAGTTGTAATAGATCATACCATAAAAAAACATGTTCAGGTTTAAATGAATCGGAAATAAAAGTCATGGAATTGAAAGGATGGCGTCAATTACGAGTCTTTTGTAAATAATGTCAGAAAGGTTTACTTCTGTTTACAGAATTAACTAAGACGGTAGATGAGCTTCGAGAAGAATTGCATAACATCAAAAATTCAACTACAAATTCTACGGCCGTCCCAATTACAACTTCAACTCACCATCCGTCGGTGCCGCCAAGGTCAACTAATGAAAGTGATTATGTTTTTCGAGTTGCAAGAACGGCAAAGGAGAGCAAAAAATTTGATAATATTCAATATTTCTGAGAATAATACGGATGATATCAATGAAGTAAAAAATATTCTTAGCACGCTAATCAATTACAATCCTAATGTGATTCATGATACAAGAAAACATAATAAAAATAACAGAAGGACAGTAAAAGTTACACTTGATTCTTCTCATGAAGTTCAAACATTAATAAAGAATAAGCACAAACTTAAACATCTTTATTTAAGTCTGAACCTTACTGCTAAAGAACGAAAAAGTATCTGAATTGAAATCACGCAGAGGAGATGGGGAGAACGTTTTTATACGGTATTGTAATGGGGTACCTCATATTGTGAAATGGGAAGAGAAGGAGAATAAAAAAACTGCTAAAGAAAGTCTCGGAACAGTTCAAAACTTGAGATCTACTACCAGAACGTTCAAGGTCTGAGAATAAAGTTGTCAACCCGGAAGTCCAACGTTATCGCAAACTGTTACATGGTAATAGATTTAAATGAAACCTGGTTAAGTAGAGAAATCGAAGATGCTGAACTTGGCATGTTTGACTACAACATTTATCGCCGTGACCGGAATCCCAATACAAGTAGTTATAATCGTGGTGGGGGTGTGCTGATTGTTGTTCATAAGTGTTTAACCAGCAGCGTTTTGAGGTCCTCTGAAGGTACTGAACAGGTGTATGTTGCAATTGGTTCTCGCTCGGGTTGTGTGGTGGTAGGCTCGGTTTATTTGCATTCTAAATCTTCGCTACAAAAATATCATATATTTAGTGCCAATATTGATTCCCTGTATGATCAACATCAGTGTCAATTTTATATCTTCAGTGATTTCAATTTGCCTAAGGCAATATGGACGTCTAATCAATAGTATTCAGCGGCTATAAGTGTGCCAGGTAGGTACTGCATAACATGGGCGAAGGCAGTTGAAATATTATCGGACCTTTGTGCATATCATAGCCTGATTCAACTTAATAATGTTCATAATATCCGGGGAAGCATATTGGACTTAGCTCTTATCCGTGATGCTGACTCAATCGTTACTATTACAGATGATAATTTAGTTTCACCTGATATTTATCATCCACCTCTCAATGCACACATCAGGGATCTTACGAAATATACTAATTCATCAGGACCGTTTCCAGATGAATATTATTACGATTATAAGTCAGCAGATTTCAATCTTGTCAATAACTATATTGAACAAATTAACTGGGCTGTGCTGGGGTGTCATTCGCTTGATGAGATGTTGATTATTTTTTAAGATATTTTGTATACTATGATCGATGTAGTTGTGCCTAAAAAGAGAATATCTAAGATAAATTTCCCAAGTGGTTTTCACCAGAATTAATAATTCTCAAAAAGCAAGCTCACAAGAAATTCAAAAGTTCAGGTAGTAGAATTGATTATATCTAGTTTAATTGTTATCGCTCTAGATAGTATGGGAGCTAGCAACGTTTGGAAAACAAGAATTTTAGGTCAGCTGAATTTTTGATATGCTCTCTTTCTTGCTCTTCCGGTTAGAGCTCGGGCTATCTGGCTGGCGGTAGTGGTTGCGTTCATTACTGCGCATCTTACCTGTACAGGTAATAATTCGGGATCTTAAAACAATTTTTTAAAGCGTAATTTTTAATTTTTTGCCTTTAAATAGATTTCCCAGACAACAATTTTTTATTGCCATTGACATTTATATTGTTGTGTAAGAGAGATAGAAAGCGACGGCAGCGCATCGGCTAGTGTATAACAGAATATTGTTAAGAATTAGATAGGAAAAAATGCAAAAATATATTACTTACTCTCCTTCTTGTAAGTACAAGTTTAAATTGAAAAATGTTGACATAAAATTGAAAATAAAATTAAAATAAGAAGAAGTTGGAAAGAATGGAATAAAAAATACATAATAGAAGTTGCAAAAATTACATTTTTTATTTAAAAAGTACTCATTACCACACGTGAATTACAAATATTTAATGAAAAGTTTCGAAGTTTGTTTTAATAAAATTTAAAAATCTCTTAAGTCTATAATAGTGTCACAAAAAGGAGGCATCTTCATAATCATCATCTTCTTCGCTGTCACTGTCAGAATTATTTATATCATCGTCTTGGGAATTGTCATTATCTTCCAATACTCTATCATCTGCAACAAAAAAATTAAAATTCCTGTAATTATTCTTGTTCGTTATATAATATTTCCGTATTTATTGTTTAATGTTCTATTCTATACTTACTTTGAATAATAATATCTGCAACTGTGGAAGGGAATTGCTCTCCCACAAACCGGACAAAGTCATACTTATCATCGGTGATGGTCCAACCGGAAGCAACTGGAGATAAAGATGTCGGATGTTTTATGTGCACATTTCTCCATATATTAGTCACATAGCACAATTTAAACCATCTCTGCGTCTAATATCTTTACTTCCAAGAAATACCTTGAAGAATAGATCTAATTTATCAGGAATCACGCATTCACCAGTAATTAAATCATTTGTTTTAATTTTTGACGGTAATTTTGATTTTTCGATATTGAGAATTGTATTTCGTAAGATTAACTTCATCAATAAGGTCGTTTTCTTCGAGTTTAGTTAGATCATCTTCTAATAAACTACAATATTAATGAATAATAATCTTTTTCTTTTGCCTGGATATGATTTTGATGGTTTTCTTGAAATATTTTTGTATTTTCTCTTCAAGATAATGATTAGTTATTATATTTATATCTATCTGAGCCTGAAATTTTTGCTCATACTGCAGCTCATTATTGTACATATCATATAATGATACACAATTTCTCTTTTTTAAAACTTCTTCTTCTATAGTCCATACAATATGATTAAACTTCTTTATGGATATTGCGATTTTTATGCCAAGAAGTACTTGGAATATCTGAAACTACTTTATTATACTCATTTAAATAATTTAATTCACACAAATGATGATAAAAGATCGGTCTATTTGAAGATTTCAAATCATTAATTTTTTGTATTATTAAGTTTCTCCATTCAATCAATGATTTTTTGATAAAGTTTGGCATCTTTTAACGAATGAAGATTTTGTTGTTTACCTTTATTCTGCTTACGATCTTTATTACAGTAAAAACAAACATTTTTTAATTGTCGAACTATTTCAACATATTCAATATTTGCGTCATGATTATCATCTAAACTTGAAGCTGCATCTTCTGAAAGTACCTCACTGTTAAAACTTGGGTTAGGAAGTCCTGACATACACTGATTATTTAAAGTTTTAACAGCATCTTCCGGTGTTATATTTTTATTTGAAATCAGTTCAAGATCATCTGATGTTGTGTGATTAATTAAACTCGAAGCAGCAACCTCACTTACGATTTCACTGTTTAACCTCTCAGTTGTGTTTTCCGCAATGGTTTCACTGACATTTGCTGGAGTATCTGATGGCAAAGTTTGCGGAGTGGATTTACTGGTACTATCTATTTCAGTCGATGGATCACGGTATTTTGTCATTAAAGCTGTAAAACTACTATAACATTGTCTGTGATATCCATCTGTTTCATTTATTTCAGTAGGCAGCTCGATGTCACTGTACTTTAATTTATATTTTAAACGTACGTTCCAAACTTCCTGGCATTTTTTCAGTTTATCAACCACGAAAAGTATTATTTTATCTTTATGTCCTTTACATAAAACACATTTGATTTTATTACTGGCCATTGTAACGAAATTAATAAATAAACATTACAAATAACGCAAACAAAACAAATATGTGACTTTAGAATAACGCCATTTTGTCCACTAGCCGGTGCGCTGCCGTCGCTTTCTCTCTCTCTTGCACTTTACGACTATCTCTCTCTAACCACAGGCATCATACTGCAATAATTTTCATTACTTTTTTATTTGTATTTTATATTTAACAATCGAATTAACGTCTGGCAAATTAATTTTAGATTATTTATTGTTTAAATAACATAATATAAAAATAACATATTCGAAAATAGTTTGAATTTTTTATTTAGAAAAAATAAAAATTCGCGTATGGCACATAATTAACAACAATAAAAATATCTGGCAATAAAAAATTGTTGTCTGGGAGATCTATTTAAACGCAAAAAATTCAAAATTACACTTTAAAAAATTGTTTTAAAATCCCGAATTATTACCTGTACAGGTGAGATGCGCAGTAATAAACGCAACCACTACCGCCAGCCAGGTAGCCCGGACCCTAACCGGAACAGCATATCAAAAAATCAACTGACCTAAAATTCTCTCTCGAAAACGTTGCTAGCTCCTATACTAAGATGTAAAGCTCTATCAAAGACGTGCTACAGAAACTATGTTCAGAAGTCTCAGGTTTCTATTGTTGATAGTAACCAAGTTAAGAATTTTTGGACTTACTTAATTCCAAACGTAAAAACAATTACCTGCCTTCAGAAATGTTTTACATCAATAATAGCTGTCCTTTGGGCCCTGAATATCTAAGATAAATTTCCCAAGTGGTTTTCACCAGAATTAATATTTCTCAAAAAGCAACCTCACAAGAAATTCAAAAGTTCAGGTAGTAGAATTGATTATATCTAGTTTAATTGTTATCGCTCTAGATGTAAAGCTCTATCAAAGACGTACTACAGAAACTATGTTCTGAAGTCTCAGGTTTCTATTGTTGATAGTAACCAAGTTAAGAATTTTTGGACTTACTTAATTCCAAACGTAAAAACAATTACCTGCCTTCAGAAATGTTTTACATCAATAATAGCCGTCCTTTAGGCCCTGACCTACCTAATCTTTTTGCCGAATATTTTCAGACTGTTTATTAAGATAAACATTGTTTCTTGAGGCCCAACTTATCTATGAACTATATCATAGTTGCTGATTATAAGATCAACATTTCTAATATATATATATAAAGAGATATGTAATTTGGATATATCAGGTCTCGAAGGTATACCTCCTGCTCTTTTTAGGGCTTGTAGTTTCGTTGTTTCTAATCCTCTTCATATTATATTTAACTTCTCATTGAGGTGTGGTAGGTTTCCAAGTCTTTGGAAATCTAGCTATTTAACACCAATCTATAAATCCAGCAATCAGGCCAATATTTCTAATTACAGGTCCATTTGCAACTTAAGTGCTATTCCAAAACTCTTTGAAAATCCTGTCACTAAATACTTAACTTCACTGTTCCATCATACATTCGTTGATCAGCAATTTGGCCTTCAGCAGGGAAAATCTAAGGAACTGAATCTACTTACTTAAGAGGATTATTTGTCAAATGCTTTGGATGAGGGTGGTGTAGTACATGCTATGTACACAGATTTCTTTAAGGCGTTTGATAGTGTAAATCACTTGGTTTTGTTAGGTAAATTGCAGACTCTGGGAATCAGGGGCACCTTTCTGAAGTGGACCACAAGCTACTTCTCTGATAGGTGTCAGATTGTCAAGATTAATAATTTTAGGTCCAGGGAAATAAAGGTTCTATCTGGGGTGCCCCAAGGCTCCCATCTGGGGCCATTATTGTTTACTTTATTTATTAATTATGTTGTTAACTGCTGTCAACATTCTGAATTTCTTTGTTAAGCTGACGATTTGAAAATTTATCTGAAAGTATCAGTGGAGTGGAGGATTGTGAGATCTTGCAGTCTGATCTTAACCGACTCTTGACTTGGTGTGATGTAAATGGTATGGATCTTAATCCATCCAAATGCTTTACTATACGCTTTAGCAAAACTAGACAACCTCTACATTTTCAATATATGCTTGATACCTTAGAGCAGGTTTCTCAAATCAAAGATCTAGATGTAGTCATTGATAGTTCATTATCCTTCGTCCTTTACATTAACGATACAGTTTTCAGAGCTCTTAAAACCATTGGATTCATTAAACGATGTACATCTGATTTTGACGATATATACTCGTATATACGCAATTCATTTACTTTATTGTAGTCTTGTTAAACTTATTTTGGAGTATGCTTCGTCGGTGTGGAGTTCATATTATACGTGTTATATTCACAAGATAGAACAAGTCCAAAGGAAATTCGTAATGTATTTCCCATTAATAGCCAAGGTTCCAAAGCTGGACCAGTACTGGTATGACTTTATATACCAGATCTAAGCTAGTGCCTAGTTGCTGTTTAAAATATTGAACTCTGTGGTCGACAGTACCTACTTATTGGGAAAAATTAACCTGGCAGTCCCTACAAAAAATTCAAGATCAACAAATTCCAATTATCAAAAACACCACTGGACAAATGTAGGGAATACTTCCTTCATCTCAAGAGCAATGAGATAGGTGAATGGCACCTCAAACTCTGTCGATTTCTTTGTCCTCTTTAAAAAATTTGTCAATGTGTAGACAATTCGGCTGACTTTGATATTAATTTTCTATTTATAATTTACTGTGGATGTGTCAGTAATTATGTACACATATCTCTATTATCGTAAAATTTTAACTATTTTAATGTCCCTCATGTATTTATTCTATTTTGACGTATTGTTTATTTTTGCATAATATTGTATGAATATAATGGGTTAAGCACGTAAATAAATAAAATTAAATAAATATTCTACAGTGTCATGTCATCTTTTCAAGCGTCGGTCCAAATATTTTCGCGTCGGTCCAAATATTTTCTGTAGGACTTTCCTTTCACAGACTCACAATTGTTCTTCGTTTGCTACTCTTTTAACGACATAGGGCAAATTAAAACTTATTTTAAATATTTCAATGTCACACAACAATCCTAATTTTGAATCTATTGTTACTTATTTATGTGAAATGTCTTACACGTGTGAATAGTTTAACATATAATGATTGACCTGTTTCAAGATTTTATTTTATTCATAGTTACCTAGAAAATGAATTCATCTGTTACTTTAGCACCTCATTGTATATGGTATAGATATACTCGTATTATCAATGTCTCAATTTATAAATACATAACAAATTGTACCAAAAATATAAAAAACTTGTGCAAGATCCGGACAGAACTCAGTTTGGGTTCAGTAATGGTGTATGACCTAGACTCTAGGTACAAGAGCTGCTTCAACACCTCATATAAGAGGTTAAACATGACCATTTGATGAAATTATTAAATAAATACTACGAGTATATTACAATTAAAAAGCCAATATAAGAGAAGAACAGAGTACTGTCCTTTTACCAACCCTATTTAATATTTACTCAGAAGACATATCTAATACGCGAAGCATTGAAAAAGGTATATCACATATAGGTATCAAAATCAAAGGTAAATAATATTGGATATGACTGGACTTTCAATAAACATAAAAAACTAAGTTTAAGCTATAATCAAAGATAAAGCAAAAGTTGGAACAATTAACATTAATAACGAACTGTTGATATATTATCTTGGAACTGCAGCTTTGCGAAAAATAGGAGTACACTTGGAAAAAGCAGGAAGTAATAAAAATGGAGAGAACGTGGATCAGAGGCTTGGGTTTAAAGTCGGTTCTCAGAGCTTCACTATGAGATAGAGACACGGACATTAAAGAAAATAGATACTTGAAGAGTCAAGAATTATTTAAGATATTGGTATACCTGCTACAATAATCAGATCGGCAGTTTCCAAAATTAACATTCCCTTGATGATTGCCAACCTTTAGAGTGAGGATTGTGCACAAACAAGAATTTCTAAATAATTCAACTTTATTTGAATGCACCCTAATAAAATATCAAAACTTCTGTAATTCTGACAGTGATACTGTTAATTGTCAATTTATATATATTATTTTTAATTCAAATAAAGTGACATTATATAGATGCCAATTGATTGAGAATATTATTAATAGTTTACAGTAAAAGATGAAACCAAAACCAATATTTTAATGTTAATCTAGTCAAAAAATTATGATTTTAATTATGTGTTTTCTAAAGGTTACTTAGTACCGATGTCACAATGTAAAAGAATCATTTGTTTGTCATCACCTGTTATATGACACAAGGGGGTAGGAATACAAAATTTCCAAAGGATTTCAATAATTGTTAATGTGATTGTAATCCCAAATAATTCACTTATGATAACATGTGTATTAAAAATAAGTAGAAATAAAAAGTTGATAAATGTATTTTCTTATCATGATATAAAAAAGCAACATTAGTTTCAACATCAGCAAATTTTTGCAGCCGATAACATCATTCCACTAAAATTTCAATAAAACGCTACAAACACAACTATTTGAAACCAATTAAAATGTTTTTGATAAACTCACCCATCACTATTCTGCTTTCTAAAAACATAGAGAAAATTTGATTCCATATATGTTTGTGTGCTAATATTCTTTAGCAATATCTGGTTTATAAAAAAAAGTTTTACCAATATCTTTAGATAGAATTTGAGTTAATTATACTCAACATATCCTAACCTAACCATACCAGTAAAAATAATGTAGTGGCAAATATTTCCATCAGTATTACAGGCAGTGGAATAACGAAAATCTAATGTCTGCAACTTTTACCAGAAAAATATAAAAACACTTTTTTTACTATTAATGAATAACAATGAGAATTAGTAAGGAGATACTTGGAAAGCTTCATTAGAGTCCCGATGAGACTTCTTCCTACCTAATTTTAGGTCAGTTGGTCAGTTTATGTTCAGTCTTCTGTTGTTTGCAGTAAAGGACTGGTGTGTGATTATAGCCTTTGAAAATATGTGTAGAAGGGAGGCGGAAGAAACTTTTTTATATCGAAATAACAGATAATATTGCCAGTTTTTATTAAAAGATGGCTTACATCTAGAAAAATTCCTGAATTTCTTCACTTCTAGGGTTGTACATATTTTGAGAAAGGCAAAAATAACAGCAACAGAAAATTATGAAAAGTTGAAAGAACAAGGATTTAATGGTATTGAAAGCAATTATAATAGAAACAAAAGTGATGATAAGTAAAGACAAAAGGCGAAATTGATAGAATTGGACTATTGGTAACGATAATATTGAAGGGATCAATGACTTCACATATCTTGGAAGCATAATAAATAACAAAAACGATATGAACCAAGAATTACGTCAAAAAATTATAAAATAAACTATTTGCATTGAACAATATATTCAAATCAAAGCTTATACATAAAAAAACAAAAATAACATTAATAAGGCCAGTGATGACATATTATGACTGTGATACCTGGAGCCTCACAAATAATATTGAAGGGACCTTTCATTTTGTTTCCAGCCTATGTTAGAAAACAGTTTAAACAAATAAAATCTATTATTCATTTGTTGGTAAAAGAATCATGTCTTGGTCTGTAACATTATACAAACAACCTTTCTAATGATTTTTTGACTGTTGGTCTACTGAAATGGCCTGACAACACTGCAATGAGGGACCACACTTGATGTGACTTTCAGTTTTGATGTTAACCGTTACACACAGGCGTAACATCACAAGCAGGCGCCATAACACTTTCATCGTTTTGGTACGAATTTAAAATATAAATTTCAAAAACCTAATTTTTCAAAAATATCTTCATTTCTTGTGGAAATATAATATTTATTGGAAATAAAATCTACATCTGAACATCATAAAAAAGTTTTTCAAAATTATTTGTTATGACTTTCGTTTATTGTGCTGATTTGGACAATTGCGGTCTGGGTAACTGGAGTGCTTCTACAACCACATGCCGCCGAAAAAGAAACTGGGCATAAAAAATTAAAAAGAACAAACACTTGTTTTTCGACAATTCTGTAAAAATGTATTTTTGTTTCCTCAGAATTAAAACAGATTCACATTTTTGTAATATTATAAAATAAAGTACAATCCACAATTAATTGGTGTGTCGAATTAATTCATATATAAGAGGAGTTTTTATGGAATAAAGAGCAGGTGTTACATCCATTAGTCACCATGCTTATTGTACAAGGAACTCAACATAGTAGATTATGTAAAAATTGAATGAAGGGAACATCACATCACAGGAAATTGAAAATGAGGACGCCCATGAGCTCCATGGTAGGAGAGTGTACAGAAAAATGTCAACATGCAAATTAATGTAAAAAAATGGCAAGTAGGCCTCAAGGGAAAATCTGGAGGAGGTCGATTCAATAGAGGTATTGTACCACTAGGGTGCATGGTGATGCGCTGTAGAGGTAGTACCTTTCATCAAGGACGGTTGTACTCAATGACATAGTCAGTGAGTAGTCGGCAATGACTGGTCCTCTCAGAGCACCCAATTCTTACTTATGGTTCCACGTGCCACACCCCGGGCAACTGCATCGACCTGTAGGCTAAACTAAGTGAGGATAGCCAGATGTGTCGAGCTCGCAGTGTCTGATCCAGGGTGGGCGGCTACAAACAGCGACTGTTTTCCCAGAATGGGCGGCTGAATGTAAAAACCGGCCAACACGTGTGGCAAGCGCGGCAGGTTTTAAAATCACGCCATATACACCCTAAAATGAAAACGTAATTATCTCAAAAGGTATTACCCCAGGCGAGTAGGAAAAGATCTCCAGAATTTCGCACTAAATTTTTAGTCAGTCCCACGGATTCTGGGGGGACAAGACTATGCAAGAAACCGTACTAGACGTGAAAAGCCCTTAACGCTCAATGTCGCCACGTACAATGCTAGAACAGAAGAAAGTCATTGAGATGGAAACAAAAATGTCGAAAATCAAATGGGATGTAGTGGGTATCAGTGAAATAAAGCAACAAAGAGAGAGCTTGAAGAAATTGAAATCAGGACATCTGTTCTATCAGGCCGGTAGTGAAACTCAAACAACGGGAGGCGTCGGCTTCTTTGTACACAGAAAACACGAACACAAGTGGCTCTCCTAATCTTGAAGTTTAGCAAAAGGTATACTTTAAAAATTGTGCAAGTATATGCTCCGACAAGTGATCATGCATACTATGAAGTAGAAGAATTTTACAATGGTATCACATTAGCCCTAAATGACACAGTAACTAATTTTACCATTATATGCGGTGCGGTGACTTCAACGCTAAGATTTGGAGAAGTACCGATGCTGCAGAAACATCACTGAGAAAATTTTGTTGGGGAAGCAGAAACGAACGCTTCCTGCTAGAAAAGAACCTATTCCAAATGAGCAGCTTCTTCTACAAAAAGGATTATCGAAGATAGAAATGGCAGAGCCCCGATGGAAAAACCCAAAATGAGATCGATCTTATCATCAGGGTAGTAGAAGAATTCTATACAGAATTATACAAGAGTCGACAAAACCTTGAGGATCAACAGTCAAAAAAACAGATGAAATAAGAAACGCACTGAAGAAAATGAAAAGAAATAAAGCACCGGGTGAAGACAGTACTGCTATAGAAGCCATAAAGATTGGAGGGGACATACTTTTAGAGAAAATAAAGGAACTGTTCAACTTATGTCTGCACCAAGGCGAATTACCTACAAGATGGCACAATGCGATAACCATTTTAATACACAAGAAGGGCGATCCAACAGATCTTGAAAACTACCGATCTATAAGCTAGTTAAACCGCCTCTACAAGCTATTCACAAGAATAATAACAAATCTATTAGAAATAAAATTGGACTTCTATCAACCTAGGGAGCAGGCGGGTTTTAGGACAAACTTTGGCACTAACGATCACCTCCACTGTATAAAATGCCTTATAGAAAAATCCAACAAATCCAACCGACCCCTGGTCCTGGCCTTCGTCGACTTCCGCAAAGCATTCGATGCGATTGAAATAAGCAGTGTAATGAAAGTGCTGAAGGAAAGCCGTATAGACTATCAGTACTCTAAACTGATTAAAGACATATACAGCAATGCTACCATGACTGTAAGATTGTATAAAGATACAAAATGTATGAAAGTCAAAAGAGCAATTAGATCAGGAGACATGTTATCTCCCAAACTTTATACGGCAGTGCTAGAACATGCTTTCAATCAGTTGGACTGAGACACCAAAGGAATCTGTATTGACGCCACCTGCGATTTGCCGACGACGTAGCTTTAATAGCGGACAACTTAGGAGAGATTAGAACTATGATTACTGAGTTAGATGCCGTTTGCAAAGAAGTCGGTTTAAACATGAACTTTGGAAATATGCAATTCATGACAAATTTGATACCAAGTGAAAACCTAAAGGTCGATGGTAACAAAATAATACTAGTCCACAAATATAAATACTTAGGTCATGAAATCTAAATAGCCAGAGATAACCAAACCACTGAACTGCAAAGAGGAATTACCTTGGCATGGGCAGCATATGGAGCTCTATCAGACATCTTCAAGAGCAACATATCAAATCACTTAAAAAAGAAGACCTTCGACCAATGGCCACAGCAACCAAACTCAGAGTAGCACAAAGAAGAATGGAAAGGTCGCTACTGGGACTGACTCTTAGAGATAGTCAGAAATGACATGGCGTAAGTGGAACTGGGCCGGCCATGTGGCCAGAATGACCGATGGGAGGTGGATCAGAAAAATGATAGAGTGGAGACCACGAGCTGACAAAAGGAGTAGAGGCAGACCACCTATACGATGGATAGACAATGTCAAAAGAATCGCTGGCAACTGGCTATAAGAAGCTGAGAACCGTCTCAATTGGAATAATTTAGGGGAGGCCTATGTTCAGCTGGATTATGATTGTACCACTTGAAGAATATAATGAGAAAATGCAAACAAATAAACCTGAAAACGAGGAATTTGAACTGCCTACTTACTAGAAATTCATAAATGGCTTTAGAAAACAAATTTTTACAATATAAGATAATAATAATTCCAATTTGGACCAATGGCATTGAATTGTGTGGCTGTGTCAGCAGATCCAGCACAGATATTTTATACAGATCATAATCCAAGATTTCCAGACAATTGTTGGTGCTCCCTGGCACGTCTGACTACCAGATGATACATCAAGACCTTCAATTTCAAATGATGCAAGAAATAATACAACAGAGATGCCAAATACATTTCTAAAGGCTACAATCATACATTAACCACTTATTCCAACCATTACCTCAAACAACAGACACAAAAGACTAAAAAAAAGTAGACAATTGACCAAAATCGTGGAAGGGAGATCTTCCCACTGGAGAAATCTCATCAGGACAGTAGCAAAGCTTCCCAAGCAGCTTTCAAGCTAGCAAAATAACTTATAGACTTACTTATTATGATTGTTATTTAATAAAGGTGAAAAACAAAAAAGCGATACTAAAAATGAAATGAAGTCTCTATGCCAGCTTGAAGATTATCGATTGCATCCTCCCCAAATGACAAGTTGCAGTACCTTGTTTATGATGCTAATTTGAATATTTGATTTTGTTTGTATAGTAGACTACGAAATGCAATTGAATTATAATGGCATATAAATTACCAACGACGGTTTCATTCATATTTTTTTGTATTAGTAATTAGGTAATGTCAATTATTAAAAAGTATAATGAAAAATATTTCTGTATCAAATTTGTATTTTTAGTTCTTCCAAAATTAACAATTTTTCGTTCTTGAGGATATATAGCATAATTGCAACCCTTCATGATTAAATAATTACAACTTTAAAAATATCTAAGCAAAAAATACAGCTAGACATGTACAAATATACAAGTAATATACATCATTATCGATATTAACTTACCTTATGGTCAATTCCTGTGCAACATGTCCAGAAGTAACTGCTTTCAGTCTATCCATAATCTCCATAAGTTCATCTCTATCACCATGAGAGTCTCTCATGTGAATTGTCATACATTCTCCTTGATGATGGTACAGCCTCAAACTATTCGTCTGTGGCGACCATCCCAGGATAGACTTACAAGGCGTTACAAAAACGATTTGTCTCGAAGTTTCTTCTATTAAAATGAACGTATCTGAAGAAATACCAAGAAAACACTCGATTTGCTGACCTTGTCCACTATCATCTAATAATACTTGCCACAAAATGGCACCTCTTTGGCATAAATCCGGTATGAACCGGGGACGGACTTTTTCTTTCTTTTTGCTGCTAAATATCGCTGAAAACGATAAAACGTATTTAGTGGAAGAAAGCTCATTAAGGCAATTCGATTTTGATTCAAGTTAAGCAATAGTTAATATTTTTATACATTATTGACTGGTTTTTCATTTGAATTCTTTTATTTGTTAAGAATGTAAGTTTTTGAAATATTTAGAAATGCATTTCTACATTTTGAATACTAATAAACAGTTTAAAAAATGATGCAGATGTTTGGCTTTTTTGTGTTCTCCGAGATGAACCAAGAAGTTTCAATTAGTTTATGGCATCCATTATCAATGGAGACAGATCTTCTGTCGTTGACGAGTTCTAATTTTATGATAATATGAAAATTTCTTTATTAACAGCTGATATATTTTCTCAGTTGTTTTTCATGCTATATTAAAAAGGTATCTCAGTTATTTTTCATGCCTCACCAAATTTTACTATTTATTAATTCATTTTTAATTATTCTTGGAAACAGCAAGGAAATATGTGTGGTCCTATTAATTTATTATAAATGACACCGAATCAAACGTCAGCAAAAAAAATTGAGGGGTCGCGAATGGTTTTTCTTCTGCCAAATGTGCATGCTTGTGGAATATCGTCCTCTGCTTGAAGTCGCTGTGTTCCTTATATATGAAATTTTTTATCGCGAAATAGTAACATAAGGTACATTTGTTGGGATCCGAAATTAAGATCACAGCACTACCTAACTGTCAAGTAGAAACTACTGCAGATGTGTAAAATTTATGTTGTGTTAATAGTGTGGATTAGTGTTTTATACCCTTTTTGCATTATATTTTCTATTATAAATAATTAAGTTACTTTACTTAGACAATATTCTTATTAAATTCAAAACCTAGTGTTGATAATATTCTTTTTTTAAGTTTCTAGGTACCAAAGATTTTAATTTATTTTATGTTGTTGTAAGTTGTTCTAAGATGAGCTAGATTAATGATTTCAACATACTTCTTGGAATGTAATCTTTAAAATGAAGGAAACATACAAACATATATTTCGAAATAGGTTGTCCAACTCTTAATTTATAGTGGTAAGCTCTTCTTGCATCTACCATTTCACATTCTCCATTTGTATTTTTTATTTCTATTCTAAACTTTCTACTTTCATAAAATCGATGGAAGTTCAATTGTACGTCTTCAGGTCTTATGGATTTGTATTGTGGTACTGAGCAATCTTCACGACTTTTGTCGCATATTGTTATTAGCAAATATAAAAATCGTTTCTTAAGTTAAACGTATCACTTAACATCCAAAATAAAATACGAAAAACAATGTCCAAACATACACAAAACAAATAAAACAAGTTGTAAACAAGCATATATTCCAATCTAATCACACATCTAGAGAAGTTCACTTTAACGCCGTGTTGTGGCGTATCTCTTAGCAACATATCCCAATAGGTGTGCAATTCTTCTTGTATTATTATTATTAACAATATTCAAAATGTTTTGTTTCATATTGAAATACTTTTTTTCTAATGTTCATTTAATGTAACAATTGGAAGTCTACTTACTATGTTTCTGCATTTAATTAAAAACATTAATAAATGTTTTACAGTTCGATAAAGTTCAGTCAGGTATTCAGTTTTTGCAGCTGTAGCATTACCATCACAAAATTGATGAGGTAAATTATTTAATACCCACTGTACCCTGTTTTTAAACTAGGAGGACTGATTTGAATTTAAGTTGGCAATTCTGTTGATTCCCGATTGGTCAAATCGCCGCCGGTTTTACACAGCACTTTTGACATATATTATGATTGATAATTGTATAAATTGTAAACAAATAGTGTCCATTTTATTGTTTCTTGCGTTCTAGTTATTGTTTTATTAAAATATAAAAACAGTTCTTGTCAGAGACAAAGGTGAATGCCATTGTGTTTAAAATTGTAAAAACGTTGGGTAAGTTATCGAAAATAGCACTTTTGTGTTAAATTAACATATAGACATTTTATTTTTTAAGAGTTGCTAGATCGACTGTGTTTCGAATTATTAAAGAATATAGAAACACTGGAATAATTGTCTCTTCTACTACTATTGTGTACGTCGACGTATTGTTCATAGTTTCTTTTTTGAAAATGAAATACCAACTTTGAATAAAATTTTAACTGTAATAAGAAAATACCCAGATTTACCACAATTTGCTCGTTCATCATTACATAAAGTTATGAAAGAAAGAAATTTTAAGTAAGTCAACAATAATACTAATTTTTATATGAATTGAAAGCTCCTTTATTTATTTTATGATGTATTATTAAGAAAATAAATTTTCTTAGATACTTGAAAAGAAATAGAAAGAGTATTTTAGTAGAACGCAATGATATTGTAAGATGGAGAAGAAATTACCTAAGATCCATCAAACAGTATAGGCGAATCAAAATAAGCGATACGCACTCTGGCGGTCATAGATCGAAACCTTTTCACTTGCATTCAGTTTGAATTCAACTTCGTGTTTTACGTTTGTTGGGAAGCATTTGTTGATTTGTGTGTTAAATTGATTCCTTGTGCGAGTTTTTTATTTAAAAAAATGAATAATTTTTACTGTTCAGTACCTCTGTGTTCGTCTTGGGCGAAAACAAATCCAGATCTATGTTTTCATTTGTTCCCATTTGCCGGAAAACATCGTGTGAAAATAATGTCTGCTTTAGGTCGTCCCACTTGGATATGCAGACGAAAAGCCTGGATTTTAAAATTGAAAATTGGAAAACCAGTAACCAAATATATGCTGGCTTGTTCTAAACATTTCACGGATAACAATTTTTTCCGAAGAGGTAAATACGATGTTTATCATTTTAAAATTATGTTTACAAATCAGTTTTTTTAGATGCTAATGCTCCAGGTAGAAGGAGATTGAAGTGGACAGCTATTCCTTCACAGAATTTGCCACTTTCCTCTGTTCAAACTGCAGTAAACCCAGAAGTTTCTCAAAGAACTGAAAGGCTAAATTTGAGAAATGATAATAAAATTGCAGAGTTCATTGATTGTCAGTGTATTGAACAAGAACCACCAGGGCCTGAACATTCCCATGATGACTTAGAAGCTGCAGAAGGTCTGCTGGTACTTTTAAATGAACACACACTACATTTCGAGACTTTGAGGTCCAAGGAAACTCACCGAAGATCTCAACATTGTGTGATCTGCTGACCACAGACAGTGCTCTCAATAGTTTCACTGGAATTTGTAGTTTTCAATTGTTGAATACAATTCTCGAAGGTGTAGAAATGAATTACACTGATCAGAGATCCCATAGATTAAATATACGAGAACGTATAATTCTAATGATGACAAAATTGAAATGTGACCTTTCTTATATAACTCTTTCAATTTTATTTGCTGTATCTCAAGAACTTTGTAAAAAATATATTTTTGATATGCTTCCAATTATAAGTAATGTTTTAAAAGGTGCCATAAAGTTTCCAGATGGACAAGAAGTTGCACAAAATATGCCAATATGTTTTAAGGACTTTCAAAATGTTAGATTAGTTCTTGATTGTACAGAAATAACTATACAGAGACCAAAGTGCCTTTGTTGTAGGATAAAGTTTTATTCACAATATAAGTCAAACACTACTGTGAAATTTATGACTGGTGTATCTCCTGGGGGTATTATTACTTATGTTAGTGACCCTTATGGAGGAAGAGCATCTGACAAGACAATGTTTGAGCAAAGTGACATTATACTCAAACTTGATAGTAATAAAGATGCAATTATGGTTGATAAGGGATTTTTGATTGATGATATTTGTCAGACCTTCAACATAAAATTAATCAGACCTCCATTTAAAAAAAAAACAAAGTCAATTGACTGCACAACAATCGATTTTAAATTCAAAAATAGCAGCGGCTCGTGTTCACATTGAGAGAGCAAATCAAAGAACAAATATTTTCAAAATTTTAAGCTCTACACTACAGTGGTCTCTGGTTAAAAAAATTCATTATATATTTACTATAGTTTGCGGATTAACCAACTTATCGAGTCCGATATTAGCTAATTGTCGATATCTTGAAGAATAAAAAGCACTTTAGCATATTTATATATCACTAGCATTCATTTATATTTTGTTAAGTTCTCCTCGAATTAAACATAAAACAACTTAAAATGTCATTGATTACCACACTCCCTATTAGGAACAAAAAAAACAAACAATGGACACATATAATATAATTAATTAGTTAATACATTTATTTGTTACTGCACAAAGTATGCATCATCTTTTTAAAAAAATTATGTTTAACAATTGACATTTCCTTTGAAAATTCATGATCAAAATCAATTTCAAAAATTTCTAAAGTTTTATCAAATGAGGCATATACTACAAAATAACATTTTGTTACATCGGATAGAGCCATACCCAACTGTATCTGGCCATAATACTGATGCCTTTTTTCAGTTCATAAGAACCATTATTTTTTTTCAAAAATGTTGCCTTCGGAATAGCTTCTTTGATTGTAGCTGAAATACCTACAAAAAGAAAATAGTTTTTGACAATAGACGGCTTTAAAAAAATTACCATTATATAAGCACTTTATTTCTAATCAAGCTACAGGTATATCTTCCTCCATTATTAATCCATCAGGAGAGTATCCAAGCCAAGGATTAAAATGTGAAATTAATAACCCACATTCAAAAACCATGAAACCAGATTTCTCCTTAAAGACATCTTTAGCTTCAGCCTCATATTTGATACCGTGTTTAATAAATTTATTGGTAAATTTTTTTGGATAGAAATACTGTATAGATTTATTTTCCCAATCTTTTCCAGAATACGTATACAAACCATAAAGTCGGGATCCAGTCACTCGAAATTTTCTCTGATCATGCCACGATTTTGACTGCTGCATTGATAAAATTAATGACTTCATTATTTCCAAAAAGTTCAACATATAATTTTTCACAACAGTCACTTGGAAAATGTACTTCTAAAGAATGCAATTCCATCATTAGTGGTGACTGAACAGCATTATTTAAAATATTTTGAGTATAATGATCATGTACTTTAAAATCATTTGGCAAAAGAGTGAAATTATCAGTAACTGGCCTTCGTCGAAGCCTAAAAATGAAAATATTTATTAGTTTTATTTATAAATTCCAAAGTGCAGAAGACAATGTCAAACAGCTTTCTTGCTGTGTAACAATTTACTAAACCTACCTATGTTTTGCAAGTGCAGAGGTTGGTAGTTTTTGAACAAAAAAAATCATACATTTTATTTTCATCAACCACCAGTTGCATTTCTTTGTCATCTGTCATATCTTTTAAACAAGGCATCTTGTGTATTGACACAGCTTGGTATTTTTCTTCAGTCATACTTTTTTGTTTTGACCAGGTACATTTTAGATCTGTTTGTGAAATGATCTCAAATGTTTCCAAATCAACCCTAAAACAAAATCCAATATTATTTAAAATTAGTCTAACACTATATATAACGCCTATTTTTAAATTGGAAACAAAACATACCTTGTACATTTAATTAGAAGTGCAGAAATACGCTTGCACTTTCCACTTTTTCCAGCTTTACATGAACAATTCATGTGTTTGACTTTCAATTTTTCATTTATAATTTCGAGCTCCCCTTTTATTTCATGTGGATGAGATTTCAAGTCACTTGTTTGTAAACATAAACCACATACAATCATATTGTTAACTTGGCTACTAAAGTCCAGTTTACCACACAAAATTAGATGTCCAGAATTTAACCCTTCCTCACCTTCATAAACACATCTAGATGTGTTTGTGCCTTCTAGATATTCTATATAGTCTATTAAGCTCAACCTCATCTTGGCAAAATATACCTTAAACATAAGAAAATTTACATTGGCTTTCAAAATAAACATTAGCAAATCAAGCATAATCTTAAAATTATTTAATTTCTATATATTGTAGACGTAGACTGTAGTCAAAATGGACACTTACCTATAAAATTAATGATAAATATTAACTTTATCACATAAAATATTCTCGTATAAAGGTATAAAATTGCAAAAACAAAGTAATTGATCAGAAATTCACATTAAACAACATACATCAACAAAAAATCAATGCCGGAGAAAAGAGTTCCAATATTTGCTGCGATAGCGCTGAAATCTTATTTTCAGATGCCTATAAGAGATACAAAGACCCATTTATTACCTTGATGAAACCTGGCTAAATGAAGGTCATCCAGATATTCTACACTTTTGGAGAAATTTCGGTTTGTTAGCACGATACAGCATCTGGAGTGTATACTTAAGTGCGGAAAAGTTAGTTTTAATTTTTAAAACCATTTATTACAATATATATTTATTTTTTTCAAAAAAATCGGCACCGTGTGAGACCAGGTGCCACTACTAATGTACCTTAAACAAGTACCACTCCCGGAAGGTTATTATTATTACACAGCGATTACGAGCCAAAGCAAAGCTTATACGGCTCAATTACAAAATCAAATTACATAGGTACTAATAGGTTAGCAGAACTAATTTTACAAACTTAGCTTAAAATAAATTGAGATTTAAAAATATAGTAGCACTATAGAATTATAAAACACTAATCAAGTAGAACATCAGATCAAGAACACCTGTCCAGCCCATTCTTAAAGCTATTCAGAGATACGGTGTCACTACTCAAATTGTTCCATTTATCAAATACTCTATTTACTAGAAAGTTTTGCCTAACACTAGATCTAAAAGATTCTTTTTTCAATTTACAATTGTGACCTCTTAACCTGTTATCTTCATTTAATGTAAAAAAGTTAGAAGTGTCCCAAAAGTCATCTCTTAGAATCCTAAACGTTGTAATGACATCACCCCCCTCTCTTATCTCAGATAGTGTTGTCAGCCCGAGCCTACTTAGTCTTGTTTCATAGTTTAAGGGAGATTTTTTTATTTTTTCACTGATATTACTAGATATATCCAGCTGGATTTTAGTATGAAGAACAACATGATCTGAGATACCAATTGGTGGCAGATAGAAAAAGTCTGAAATCAGCTCCTCTTCATTTGAGATTACAAGGTCTAATACTGGAGGTTCATTACCTTGACGGAACTTGTCGGCTCATTTATAAATTGTTTCAGATTAGTTTGAAAAAATAAGTTATAAAAAGGGACACTAGGATTATTGCCATCAAGAGGTGAAAGAATAGGCCATAGCAAATCTTTAAAATTAAAATCGCCAAGAATGATAAGATTTTTACTACATTCTTCAATATACTCACACATGGAGATTGTAAGATCACATGACAGAATAGGTCTGTCTGTATATAATAAATATATGCAAAATGACTGAGTTAGGAAAGACAATTTTAAACAAAAGAGATTCGATTCCCTCCAGATCATGTGGCATCGACTTAATTATACAATTTTTAAAGAACTCTTTATGAAAGAAAACGCAAACACCTCCTCCAATTCTATTTAATACATCCTTACAGTATAAGTTATACCCGTTGGGGTTAATAAGAGAGCTAGGTATTCTATGGGATAACCAGGATTCTGTTATCGCAAAAATGTGAATATTAGAGGTAGATGAAATAAATGAAAAGAAATTGGTTTGTTTTGCATAAAGAGAATCTACATTAGTGTAAAATATATTTATGTTTGTGAGTTTTAATAATTTTTTGCACAAGTTCCTCCGTAGTGTTCACAACAGTTGGAATTTTATTAACGATTTTTATGGTTAGATACTCATCCTCCATTTTGCGCCTTTCCAACTCCTCTCTCAAATTCTTTAAGTAGTTAATTTGATATTTAGTTTGGTCATCCTTTATTGGAATTCGAGAGAATCGAGTACCTTGTAATTTTTTCTTATTGCACAGTATGTAGGATGGAGTATTATTAATTATCCTGAAATTCAATTTTTAGCGGTCTAGATTTGTTCCTATTTTCGTATGATTTGCCTATACGGAAAACTGAAATCACATTAGGGTTACGAGGTTTAAATATATCAACAATATCAGTAACCTTATCAATATCATCTATATTATCTATGTTTGATTCAGGCAAGTTATATACGATCAAGTTATAGGATTTTTGAAAGCGAAGATTTGCCTCCTGTAGGCATTCCTCAAATTGTATCTGATTAGACCGAATTGAATTTTAAGGCAGTTAAACGATTCTCCATTTTTGTAAATCTATTAGACAAATTAGATAATACATTAGTTAGCTTATTCAATTTATCATCAAATGAGCAGCAGCTGCTACAAACAATTCTAACTGACTTAGATTTAGCCTTTGTTATTCTTATTGCTTCCTCCTGAGCAATATCTAAATAGCGAAAATGAATTAAAGCCTGACAAGACATGCATGGAGTACAATTTTTGTTATTATCAATTGCCGATTTGCAATTCGGACATTTATACATGAAGAATACTTCCTTATACACCTTCCCAGTGTGCTATTCGCAGGTATACTAAATAAAGTAAACAAACCATTGGTGTTGGTCGACAGGTCCTCGAACCACAGTCATTTGATTTGTATACAAAATAAAATAAACATACAGTTGGTGTATGTCGACAGGTCGTCGAATCACAGTCAGCTGATTTGTGCTAGTGGTAGGAAGTCTGATAACGAAATAATTGTAACCTCCTTCTGATAATTTTTTATTTTTTGAGAAGAAACCACTTTTAAGGCTGAATTTGACTCACCCGTGCTACTGAAATGAAGCTGGTATATTAAGTGCAAAATCTGTCAACTCACAATAATTTTCACTTTGGAAAACCACTACTATTTTATACAATTTAACAGAGCAACATAAACACGTCTCACCATCAGTACTGTACTTTCCTAAATAATATTTTTAGAATACTCATTGAATTCTGTCTAAACTGCAACATACACTTTGTTTGATCTGTGTGTTTCTAGCTTTTTATATTTTCTGTATATTTACGTTATTGTATTTGTTAACCTAAAATATTGCTTAGTTCTAATATTTTAAGGTAAATGTTCTAGTTTTAGTTAAACATTTTAATTTGTTCATATTTGACCAGCCATGTCATTATTTGATATTGTAAGATCAATAAATTGTATTCATTGCAATTATAGTAAGTGTTCATTTACAACAAATTTCGGAAATTATATGTGTGCACTGTATGTACAATGAATTTTATATTATTTTGCACAATATTTCATTGAAAATTGTTGATTTTGTTATTTCCATTTAGATGATGATAAAGCTGCAGAGAAAAGAACAACAAAAATAAACACACTGATGTGTTCTAATCCATTTTACAAGTTGTATACATTTTTGTTATCATTCCAGTGAGGGTAGTTTGATATGCAGATGCTGCGATAAACTGGTACAAAATTGGTAATTTGGTTACATAAAAAAACAAGCATAATAATAAAATAAAATGAAATCTCATGCATGCAATATTTGTACATACGCAATCTGAATGGTGCATCTAAAAAGTAATAGAAACAATAAAATAAATCGAATTGTCTTAAAGATGAATAGTTAGAAATTAATGCGCTTTTCATGCACAAGTGGTGAGAAAATATAACCAATATTTAAGTTGTAAAATGATTAGTTAAATAAAATTTAATACTAAAACACCTCCTATTTTTAGCAGTAGAAAAATAATTTAAAATAAATTTTGAACTTTTCCCAAAGAGGAATGTTTATGTAACTGGCAATACTAAGCCTATTTAGCACAGTTTCTATGTAGGTAGGTTTAGTTACTGTGTCTGAAAATAATTTCTAATTAAATAATATTTCGCTGTATATAGAAATTGTTTGTCAGAGAGGAAACATCTATACTTTAGACTATATGATCAGGAAACAGTCAGGTGTAAATTATTCCTATTTTCTTTGGAAAACATTCAAAATTTGTTTTTTTTTCAACAAGAATGTAAATTTTCAAACATTTCTGAAAATAATGTTTATACATTATTTGGGTTATTTCCAGCTTAAAATGCCCCCTCAAGTATTTTCATAGAAAACAACAAATTGTAAAAAGAAATAGGTAATATCAATAAATCTTTATTGATTGTTGGATTGAATTACTGTTCTTAAAAAGAAATTTAATATTTATCTTAATAAAATATCTTAATTAGTATTGTTGGAAACTCAGCTATTTTCATTAAATTATTTGTGGTCAAGGTTAATTGTTTATTTATTGTTTTGGTTTTTTTGCACAGGACAAATTTGATAGTTCACTTTGCACTACTGTATATATTTAATTTTTATTAGGACCAATAATTCGAGTAGGATGTTGGTGATAGAAGTAACTGAGCAAATGAAATCAGCAATAAAATATATGAAGTATTAATTGACGTTTCATAAGTAAAGGAGAGGTAACAATGCAAACAACGATAAAAGTATTCAGACCAATTTTAACATTCTGAGCCGAATGTTTAGTGCTAACAAAACAAGAAATTGGGAGCTATAGAGTAAAAAAGAAATTACTGTAAAAAATATCAAGGTCTTTTAAAAAATCATCAAAGAAAAAATAGCTATCAGAATATTGAGAAAAAAAGAGAGCATAATACAGTCAGCTAAAAAAAGTTATGGAGAAAAAAATTCAAAAAGATTCCAGAATGATTTTTCAGTATGGTGGGGACACAAAAAGAGGTAAAAGAAAAGAAACTACCATGGAAAACTATCTAATATCTAACTAAGTAATAGAACTGAAAATATGAATAATACAAAGAAAAATAATGGTTAACAATATGATAAAAGAAAGTAAATATAACTTGTGGAAGAAGAGGAAATAGAGAAAGTACAAAAGTTTGATAAAAATGAATAACAAATGAATAATAGATAATAACGCAGATAAAATAATAATAATGGCACTGACAGAAGCTGTAGGAAGAATTAAATTAGTAAAGACACCAAGACATGATGGAATAACATCGGAAATTGTAAGAATAAGGAATCACATACATTATAAGTCGATGGAAAATAAAGTCACCATCATCTTGGCAAATATATCACTAATATATAAAAGGAAACAGTAGAGTCTGCTCAAATTTTAGAGATATCACTTTGAAACGTGCAATAGGAAAGTCATATGGCAGAATAGTAGAAACCAAATTAAGGGAAATATTAGAAGACACTTTTAAAAAAAGCCAAAGAGGTTAACTTCACTATATAATAAAACTGACAAAGCTGAGTATCAAACAAATATTATGTTTAGTAGTAGTGGTAGCAATATAGATGATACATTACATTTATTCAAAAAGTTATTTAGCAATTTCATTTTAAGTGCAATAATTTATGAATTTTTCAGATAACTGGTTGGGTTTGATTTATAAGAGTTAAATATTTTAATAAGTGAACATGCTATTAAAAGTTAATGAAGGTGAAGTTAAGATTAAGAAATCAATTAAGAGGCAAAAATAATATATAAAAATGGAGAAATTGTCTTTACATTTTCCCACCACCGAAGCAAAACCATGGCTGTTAAAATGTTTATACCTACGAACAAATCATTACACTCACAAAATTTTTGTCCAGTATCGACAATAGTCGATGTGGAATAATTTATTACTAGATCCTTGAGGTACTCCTGACGAGTTCTCGTTGCCATTGTTACGAATTTTTCGGAACGATGGGCGGCGTTTTCGGCGTTCACTACTTTGGCAAGCAAGAATTCAGCAAAGACTTTACCCTTGGGAAATATGGCGCCTTCTTTAATAGGAGGGCCGAATACTTCGACGTCTTTGGATCTGCTTACCGCTACCTGCAATTAAACATAAAAGTTATATAAATTATGGTTTGGTTCATGTAAAATACCAGTTGACAATTTATAAAAGAAGAAGTTGGATTAGACAGCATATTTACTTAAGTTGGATTAGACGGCATATTTACTTAAGTTGGAAACATGTGAAGGGTCCAGGGGAAAAACGGCATTAGTCCATTTTTTGCAAAATCAAGTTAACTGTTTACGTTTGTGGTATTTTGCCGGAACTAACAGATACTTAGATCAGATAGTTAAATAGTAAAAACAGCTTAGGTACCGAAAAACAACAGCTACAAGATTGGCAATACCGGAGAAGATTGGCGTGAGTCCGTGCCCATGTACGGAAAAACGGTATCAGTCCTTCGGTAGTTGGGTTGTTATTGCATCAGCCATTAGTTTATTGTTCATGTAGTGTCCACGTGCCTGTGTTGTACTTACGTTTTGGCAACATTATTAGCAACACTAGTTTATTTGGAGTAGTATATGCAATGGAAAGTAACTATTCAGTGTCAAGTGAAAGCGAACCCGGTCCATCAAGCAGAGAAACGAAGAAACACAAAAAACAGGCAGAGGACGTGATGTAATGAAAATTTTGCGTGCCACTCCCATGAACTAGGGTCTGAATGTTGTAAGCGTTTTCGTTGTTTTAATGTTGTTTGTGATCTTCAACGCCAAAAAATCATTCGGGAATTTAACGAACTAGGTAACACTAACGCTCAAAACTCCTATCTCAGTGGTCTCATCACTGTTCTTCCTGTCATGCGTAGGCGTCCACGGAAAAATGAAGCAGAATCAAGACTTAATAATGCGTCATTTAGTTACTGTGTCCGAGTGGTTGAGGATGGAATTACTCGTGATGTTCCAGTTTGCATCAAAGATTTTTTGTCTGGACACGGAATCACAGAGCGTCGGGCTAGATACGTAAGAGAGTTCTTGCTTTATTTGCCTGCCGGATCCTGACTTAACGACACTCAACTTTTTTATGGGGTTACCTTAAACAGCAGGTTTATCAGCAAGGGGTCATTTTAAGATATCAATTATTTAGAGAGAATTATTTGTAAAGAATTACTCCAGGTGTGATACAGAATATATTCAGATAAAAAACAACTCAGCATTAGTGGCTTGGTAAAATTGGAAAGTTAAAGTAGGTTGACAAGAATTTGAAGTCAGTAGTCCACCATCAACAAAACCTTCTGAGCTACCAATGTGCAAGATGATTAGTCTTTTCACTGTACCTAATGGTGGATTTAGACCTGCAGATAAACCGCCCAGGAACGCTTACCTACTGGTTGTAACATTTTGCCAATATTTTGAAACTGTAGATCCCGCCTCTATCCACGTTTCATTTAAATAAAATATTTGTCAGATTTCTCTTCTGGCTTGCAAATATTGTCTTCGCCACAGACCTGTGTTCTTAGGTCTGTGGTCTTCGCAAATATTGTCTTCTCCAAGAAACTATCTCCGTTTTGTCTATTAAGATCATTGAGGTAGTATCCGAAGGAAACGTCATCACGTGATCGAAAGCACACACAGTCGGCCATATGGATTCGACACTTACGTCAAACAGCTGTTGCACTTTTCAATTGAAGAGTTTTAGGTGATTTTTGATTTTTTTCTGTGATTTTATTAGTTTTTAACTGCTATTTAGCTGATCTATCGAAAGACAATAATGTGCTTATCGTAGTTGCAGCAGTAGGGATGGCGTCGATAAAAAGAAATCAACAGAAATATAATACAAACAAAATTATGCGATAGTTTGACCCACAATTCTTATTACAAGAGCACGGATTAGTCAAAACAATTTGAGTAAAATCATTTGAAAATAAAACACAGTTAGTTCAAATAGATTACATAATGTCGAAACGAATCTTAAAAATATTAAACACCTTTATTGAAAATATACATCAAAAGTGCAAGACAATAAAAACGTTAAATTATACGTAGTTGCTTACACAGCAAAAGTAATAGATAAATTTCTAGAGACAGACGTGGTTTGTTCGCGAAGGGGCAATATCTTGCTATCGCGTCTCCTATCACCCTACACAGGTACGTTTATCAGTCCGGGCAACGTTTAATTAATCTAATTTTTTTTGGTGTTGTTCTGGAATTTACTTTCCTTGCGTCGTGATCTGAGTGGTCAAGGTGATACTTAGCTATCATCGGTGGCAAAGAATGTCCCTTACAGATAAGACCCCGGGAAAGATTCCAGAGAGTGTTTCATCGTAAACTTTCGGGAGCGAGTACTGGAAGAATCCGATTCGTCGTTGCGTGATATCCATCGGGCCCTCAAACACCGAGACCTAGGAAAACGGACATTCTGTAAGTTTTTGAATTTATTTGATAAATTAACGGGACAACAGTTTATTTTGCTGTCTTGAGATTTTATTTGTACTATACACACTGAACCCTGACCCCAAGAGTTAGGAAAGTGGCATAAGAAATTCGGTTAGTCGCGATCAATTCGTCGAGATAGAATACAGGGTGAGCCAATCCCTGGAAATAGAAAAACCTTTTACCCCCGACCATTTCGTTCATTTGTGCCTAGTAAGATAAAAATTTCACCTAGAGGTAATTGCGAATTTCGATAACGACAAGGAAACGGGTTTTTCCATTCCTGTGCTAAATTTTAGGTAGAATAAGAAAAATTATACTTTTGAGTATCTTGGGCACCCTATGTAGACTATATTGAGTGTTCTGCCATCTTTTATCTATCATATTTCACAAGTGTTGCGATCATACGTTAATTTTGAACCCTCAGGTAACTAATGAGTTACGTAAGGGATATACATAATTAGCCGAGAGGTCGCCAGTCAGCAAAATCATATTTCTCGAGTAATTTAAAGTTCTTTTGATGACACCAGTGTCATCGCAAACTTTATTTTCAAATAACTTTCGCGTCGGCCTAGGCTAACACAAAGAATATTGCTTGATGTTTTAATAAATAGATAAGTACAGGGTCCATTCAAAATTGGTTCAACAGAATTGCGTTGTGCATTTAAACATTTTTATCAAATAGGTAATTCAAGGTTCATTTAAATAGTTATTCAACAGAATTATATTGTGCATTTGAACCTCTATGGCCAGATAGATACAACAGGATTCGTTCAATAGTTGTTCAATAGGGATAATAGCCGCCACTCTTATATGGTTTGGATAAGCAAATACCAAAGGCGAAATTGATTAGTTTATCATTAGTTAAGGGTTATAGTATAATGTTATTGCTGGTAATATAGAGGTATATTTTTCTATTGAATCCGTTTTATTCCCTCCCGCATCGAACTAGCCCGGTCCTGGCGGATAATTTAAGACCAGGAGAATTCCACGGAAACCCTTGCCGCTCGAGCCCGCAACTCCCTCTCTCATTTTTTTTTGGAGTGAAGACTATTATATCTGGAGCCAGGCACATGTAGTACTACAGAAATAACATTTCACAGGTTAGTAAGGGAGACGATAACAATATGCAGCGCCGTACTTTAAGAATTTATGTGCAATATTTTATTAGGACAAAACTTACATTACTTAAAAACAGATAAAGATCGAGATAAAACGGATTTTTTCCAGATTTCCCAAAGATCCTACACTTCGGAAGATTTGGATGCAATTTGTAAATAGAGGTGCCTGGAAGACTACAAAATATAGTGTACTATGTTCTAAGCATTTTTCTGAGATATACATTGATCGAACTTCAAATAATTATGTTTGTTTAAAAGATAATGCTATCCCTACTCTTTATCCCTGCGAAGTAGATAAATATGTTTGTATATAATTTATTGTATTTATAGAGATACTTCTTTAATATTGCTTCAACAAGTAGTGGGGGGTTACAACCATATTAAAATCAAAAGATTGGGAACAAGGGGTATCCACTTCGTAGATGGGTAAAACAGTGACTCCCAAAAAAAGAAAATTATTAAATACACTGGATAAGGCAGGTGCGTGTTAGCATGAAGAGAAAAGACAAGTCTTGTCTTTACGAAGGAAACTTTTCAGAAGAGAAATACGCATTGGCAGCATACCGAGATTATTAATGAACTACAAACAAAGAAATTAATGCAAGCTGAATATTTGGATGTAATTTGCAAATTAGGAAGACCTAAAGAATTATTTATAAGAGAATATAAAAAGGCGACAAAGAAAGCATTACCAAGACAGTATTCTGAAGAACTGAAAGTTTTTGCTTTAACTCTTCATTATTATTCCCCTGCTGCTTACAATTATGTAAAGGATTCATTTAATGTATGTTTACTACACACAATAACGTTAAGTAGGTGATACCAAAGTATTGACGGAGAGTATGGATTAACAAGTGAATCATTTAAAGCTCTGCAGCTAAAAACTTCTGCTGAGAAAAATAGAGTGATATGCAGTCTTATTATTGTCGAGATGTCAATTTGGCAATATGAAGAATAGGATTCTCAAAAAGACAAGTGTTATGGGTATGATGATCAGTGGCGTACTGACATATTTGGTGACCTGGAGCGGCTATAGATGGAGGTGCTCTCTATATATAGTAATCTTGTAAACGTCCACGTATACGTAGTGTGTATTAAATGTGTTTTAAATGTATCGTTATAGTACAATTTTAAACAAAATTAGAGTGTAGAAAATTAATTACCATGATGGAGCACTCGCTGAGGTTTGGTTCGCAGAGCTTTATAATCTGATGAAGGTCAAAAGAATGAGCGAAACGTTATTTTAATATATATCTATGAAGAACACCTCACTTGTTTTAATTAATTAAGAAACAAAAATGCCCAATATAAATCATGAGCTCCAAGAAAAAACCCTTTATTACAAATTTGAATTTTCATGTTCAAGATATTTTCAAAAATTTAATGTGTTACTAGGTTATTCAGGGTATTTTGTAAAATACGTTCAATAGTGTTAAAAAAGTATCCCTAATTTATCACACCGCCAGTCACTAAATCTAGTAATGTGTGAAGATTTTTTCATTTGGTTATTATTTTGAGGTTATTATATTTTTAGAAAACAGGTTAGATTGGTACCTCGTATCTCTTGTAAAACAAAACTCCAATTAAAGAATATTTCAAATTTTTTAAACGGAACACCCTGTATATTGTATTTTCATTTATGATGCAAAACTTTTCCTTAAACCTTTAACATTTTAAGTTTTCAAAGGTTGATTTTAATGCATCATGATGAACACTCCACATAGTAACACTAATAAGTCTTTTCACTGTCACTTCAACAGTTTCGATAACAAAAGAAATTACTATCAAGAACAATGAAGGTAACAGACAACAGACAAAAATATGTTAATAATGATATTCTATTTTAAAATTACATAATACTATGTATGTTGTACAATATTGAGAGAAAACAAGACCTTCAGATTTCATAGAAAAATAAAATCAAGAAGCGCATTAAAATGTTTTTTGCGAGCCTTGACTTCTGAAAATTGTTGGATTAATTCATCAAAATTCACATGTTTTGCAATGTCATTTTCAATTGATATTAGCTTGTCACACAAGACTGGCTCCTTGTAGAACGGAGATAGTTTTTAATCAATTTCAGTTGTGAAAAACTCCTCTCATAAGATGCCACGGACACACAAATAGTAAAAAACGGTTTGAGAGCCTCTGTTATGTTTGGCAACAATTCACGAAAGTGCATTTCAATAATAAATGTCAGCATTTGTAGTGATGTCCATGAGGTTGCATCATCAATTTTTATACCAGAAGCCTTCAAATGCCTTCTGAGCCTCTTCACTTTTGGCAACATTTCTTCTTCCTCTAAATCATTGAAAGTAGCTGTGAACTGATGTATATGAATTATTAGGTTTGTTCTCACAGGAGTCACAACCCATCAGAAACAGTCAGGATTCTGCGCAATACATTTCTCCACGTTCATACATAAGTTTCTGTTTGTTTGAAAACAGCTGGACGATGATCACACAGGTTTGACTGATGGTTTTCTAACTGTCCAACGTCCAGCTGTTTTCAAACAATCAGAAACTTATGTATGAAAGCGGAGAAATGTATTGCGCAGAATCCTAACTGTTTCTGATGGTTTGAAACTCATGTGAGAACAAACCTATTATCGTTTCATCATTTGATCTTACAATGTTTTCTGAGTGCACAACATTAAACTGTTCAAATACATTGTTCATCGATGTTAGTCTTTTTTCCAGTTCTATATGGAAGTTGTCAGTACACTCTAACATAGAACGCTTCAATTCTTGCTGTGGAGTCAAACCTGCATCCTGAGGCTTTTTCTCCTGGTATCATCTTTTTGACTCGCTTGCAATTTCTGCTTTCGACATCAATGTCCATTTCAGCACAAGTGGTGGGCGCATATTCTAAAGCTTGAAATAATAATAATATTTTAGCCTATATTTTTAAAATACCAAAAATGCAATCCTAAGAATGAGAGATAAAGCAGAGCTTGTAACAGGTTATATTTGTATTTTTTTGTTTTATTATTTTTTATAACTGTCAAGTTATTTTAGTTATTTTTTAGCTCTTCGTTATTTGAAAAAACATGAAGTAATCTAGGATATTACAATATTCCTGATCATGAAATTAAATTTCGATAAGACTTAATACAACCAATAAGCTACAATACATAGCAATAGGCTTCTTCAAAAAATGTTTATGGCAATAGAAATAGGCCGACACTTAACTTGCAATATTTAAATATGAAAATACGATGGAGTCCAGTAACAACAAAACTTACTATAAACGTGATGACAAAGTCGTGCTTGGTGAATAACTAACTAACCACTAAGTCGTGGTTGAGGGCCAAGGGTTCTTGATATTGGTGGTGGGGATTGAGAGTGGACACTCACTATCATGCCGTGCAGACAAAACAATGCTTATGTTAACCTCAGCTCAGTTTGTAAATAGCCATGCAAAATAAAAATAATCGCGATTAAAAAAATTAGTACTCTGGCATATGGAGGCCTTCGCCGTCATGGGGCTTGATAAATTATTTTTTTTTGTTTTATAAAACTATTTGTATGTTTTAGCCGTTTGGGGGCCTATGATGGTGCGGGGCCTGGGGCGGACCGCCCCTACCGCCCCCCCTTCGGTACGCCCCTGATGATGATATGGGAACAGGATCTCAAGAAGCCACTCTTGCTAAGGATGCTTTGGTATTTCTTCTAAATTGTGTGAATGGTTACTGGAGAATTCCAGTTAGTTTTTTCTCATTAGCGGCATGAACTCAGAACAAAAGAAAAAGCTAGTGTTACAGTGTGTGGAAAAGTGTCATGAAGTGGGTATACAGGTTATCAGTTTGACATGTGATTTGACTATGGCAATTTTTTTTGGCTGTAGATTAGATCACAAAAATTTAAAAACTGTTTTTAAACACCCGTCGACCAACGATAATGTTGTTTTCCTAAATCCTTGTCATATGGTAGAGTTGGTACGAAATACATTAGGTGAAAAAGGATCACTTGTGGACGATAATAATGAAATAATTTCTATATAAAAGAATTAAATAACATACAAAAAAACCAATCATTTCATATGGCAAACAAATTAATGGAACGACATATATTTTTTGGCAAGCAAAAAATGAATGGAAAACTTGCAACTTAATTGTTTAGTGAGAATGTTACAACTGCTTTGGCCTTTTGTGAAGATGAACTCCATATAAACCAATTCGTTAGAGTTGGGGCCACTGTAAGATTTATATTAATTATAAACAATTTATATGATGTTTTAAACTCAAGAAATTTGGCACAATGTTCTTTCAAAAAACCTTTATCTCTACAGAATTACGAAAGTATTGATTTTTTTCTAAATTCTACAAGTTCCTTAAAAACACATATTGGTGGTAATTTACTTTTGTATCGGATTTTTAGGGCTGAAAATATGTATAGTCAGTTTTAAAATTTTATTTAAAAATTTAGTTGCTATGAATATTTGTCAGTTTTTGCCTCTCTATAAGTTTTCTCAGGGCCACTTAGAATTGTTCTTTGGGTCTATTCGCTCCCAGGCAGGTTACAACAATAACCCCACCGCTCGTCAATTTCAATAGGCGTATAAAAAAGTACTTGTTCATGTGGAGTTGCGCCACAGCTTTCGTGGAAATTGTGTTCCTTTAGACTTTAGAGCAACTTCAAATTTTGAAATGCGTATCTGCTTTAACAAGCGTGGCAAGGGATATGTATTTTTTTTCTTTTATAATTAAAAAAAAATCAAAGTGAACTAGAATATCCCTTAACAGATGTTTTAGAGATATGTATCCAAGCTGAAAAGGTTATAAAATGTGCTGTATCCTGCATTAAAAAAAAACATCAGCCTGTTGTAAATAAAACTCTCGAAATATATATTCAAATTTACTTGTTCATGCTTATGATCAGTCAGCATTCGATAACCATCGAATTTTGCTAATAAAAGCTGTGGTAAATAGGTACACAAATGTTAGGCTATACCATTTTACCAAACAAAAAATGAATAAATCTTAAAGCATAAGCATAGCAATAAGAACGTTTTATTTAAAGGACAATAAATGTTTTTCCTATGAACGAGTTTAATTTTTTATGTACCCACGTATATTTTATTATTTTGTTCAAGACAATAAAAAATGTATTAGATCCAAAAGAGTCATATAAAACAAATAAATAATATTTATGATTTGAATAGTCCGAGCCTGGTAAGGAATCCACATTGTTACTACACTTTGCCACGCCCACTGCTACTGTTACCTTGGTGAGAATTTAATCATTATAGCGGCTCTTTTTTATACTACTTCAATGATTAAAATAGATTTTCTGGTATGTTTTGCATATCTAAGTCGCACCTCTTACAATGATTTGCACAATGTCGTTCTGCCAAGTTGTGAATAACCCTAGTCTTCTTGAACAGATAGCAAAATTTTGTCCAGAGTAGTGATTGATTTCTTTTTTTAAATAAGAAGCGTGAACTTTGCATCTTTGCGTCTCATTTACAGTAACTCATCCAGTTCAATTTTTGGGTGACCTGAAGAAATTTGAGTGGTTGAAGATTTCCAGTTTTTTTTCCTTTAACAATTTGTAGACTGTCGATTATGTAACATACAGCATATTAGCAGTTAATTCAACTACATCATCCACACTTGTGCAAGTATTCTTGGTAATCAACGAAAAATAACAATTCAGTATTAAAGTAATACTTGAACTGCCACTGTAGTTTAAAAAACATATTTTAGTTTTTTATGTATCCAAAAACACAAGGTATTTTTAATTATTACTCCAGGATCTAATATTTCTTTGAGCAAAACATGCAATTTGAAATTTCATTCTGACATAACTAAAGACGTTTAGATATGAAGACCTTACAGGACACATTTTAAATCGGAACGATTCACTCTTAAACTCATATCAAGTATGTTTATGGAATTTGGCCAATTGAGTGATTACTCCACTGGATTTATGAATAAACTGTAATAATGAATTTATGCTACTTTATTGATACACTGAATACTGATATTGATGGCAGAGCTTTCAAACAATGATAGTTATAGTCTTTGCTGATAGATAAAAATAAAAATTAATACTAACAAAATTAGCAAGTCAAATTAATATAATTGCATATCTGAGTATGCCTTTTCCTCCTTACTCATTTTTGATTCTGCCAAAAATAAAGATACTATTCTCTTGAACAATGTATACATATATACATACAGTATTTTGAATTTTAAGTCATGCAGATCTTTACCTAAAATTAATATTAAAATATTTTTCCTTACAATTCAGTATATTTTGCCTATTCGTGGATCTAACTTCAATAATTTCCATCCAACTGTATTTCAACTAAACTATGTTAGTTTAATTTGATTTTTAATTCACCACTATTTTTTAGTTAACCTATAATATCCTCAACTGCTATTTATAAAGCTACACTGATTGTTAATCTTATTTGGACGATATAAATTAACTTACCTTGTAATGTGTATTCTCCGTACATGGATTTATAGCATGTACGACTATAAAAACGTGTTGGAATTGAGATCGTATACCTTTCGGAGTGAAGGGTAAAGCACCGGGTTCTTGAAACACGATGGTGACAATATCATTGCCAATGTGGCGTTTCCTAAGTAGCTGTTGCCTATTATTTGGTGTAAACGGAAGCATTGTTGATACATGGAACATTATTTCACAATCTTGGTATTGTGCATATACTGAATACAATCCTGTCGAATCAGCTGTGAAAACAATAATAAAATAATATTTATTTGCCTTTTTGAAATAGGGTTGTTGAGATTTATAAATTCGTAGCAAAATTATAAAGTAATTTCTGTTAATTCCATGGGAATATGAGACTGTAATTGTGACTAAGCTTTCTACAAAGGGAAGTAAAACTACTTACTCCTGAACTATTTTATGGAATTGTTAGCAGAATATTCCTGGAGGAATTCGAAAGAGAAGTTGAAGAAAGCAAAATCAGTTGCTGAAACAATGTCAGGGGTTGTGATAAATTAACATTTTGTAGAGATGTAAACAATGTCTCAATATTATCAAACAAAAATTTAATCTCTACATAATATCAGTTTATATACCTATTTAGACTAGTAACAAATAAAAAATAGGGTCAAATATATTTGTATAGAAATGGAATTCTCCACGAGACTTTTAATCCAGAATCTTCTATACATAATGTACACCACATTGGTTCCATAGGTTTTATTTTTTAAATGTGGGGAACAGAATCAGAACAAATATCAAAATGAGGGAGATTTTGTCTACAGTGTCATAGAAAGAGCAGCCAAAAATATAACTTTTTATTCACCGGATCAGTGGGAATCTGCAATTAGATTTGCCAGAAGAACAGAGCGTTATTAAGTTCTTGAACTATCACAAAGTGACTTATGGTCTACAAAGTCTCCAGGAGAAAACTGCTATTAATTTTCATAAAGATGAAAATCGCGGAAGAGAATTTATTTCCCTTATGAAAATAATAGAAATAAATCCGAAATTTCCCAATATCCTGATATTTAAAACACACTATTATCTAGAGATGTTCGACAATTTAAACTTAATTCAAAAAGGAAGGAAAAGAAATTTCAATGGTGAAACAATTACTTTATACACAAATAGTTGAGGCAATGAACTAAAAAAGTTCGGAATTTAGGCCGCATAGACGGATGGGAATGCGGTTTTTTGCATTCGCTTCCAAAAATTATTTGTAAAAAATGTGCAGATTTGTGCTCCCGACAAATCGGAAATTGCATTGCCGCAGCCAAAAATGCATGCAAAAAAATATTTTTTCTACAACTGCTATGAAAAGTAGCATATTTCTCATAGCTTTCTTAATTTAAAAACCATATATTGCTCACATTGTGAGAAATATTATTTCTCACGGCACTTTGCTCACACTACATACATTTATATGGAGAATCCAGTAGGGGATCCTCGATGCCCACCAATTTCAGAAACTTATACTCGATGCCCAGCCGTTTTCGGTGGGTGGTCCTCGATGCTTAGACTTTTCCTACAAAACTATTTACTTGTAAATTTGTGCAGTTGCAGAAAAAGTATAGTGTGCAACATGTGGGAAAAGTACTTTTCTCATTCGTGTGTTTGCGGCACTCGCCCTTGGCTCGTGCCACAAACTTCCACACTATTTTGCGACGCCTCTTGAAAGATTTCAAAACTTTGTAAATAAGAGTCAGAACTGGCTCAAATCGGTTACTTGGTGGGTTTTGGAGGTCGCTGATCACGATTATGATGCTCAGGAACACCGATGAACGTCATCTCCGTGGGACTCTCACTAAAATCACGCGGGGAAGGAGTAAAACTCCACGCCCGGGGAGTTTTTGGGCTCGCTGAATCGCATCGGCGAATACCCCCCGGACACTTGGTGCACCCCAGCCTGGACGTGGACCCCATCCCCGAGAATTTTCCAGACAATATCGACAAAAACTATCCGAAAATCATTGGTGGGGCGTTTTTTAGGGCGCTATATCCAAATTCCCCGGCTAAAACGACCCCCGAACACCTGGTCCTGAACGTCATCCTCATGGCTTTACCTGACACAGTTTAAAAAGACGAACGCATCTTAAATAAATAAAGCAAGTGAAAATTATTTTCAACAAGGTTTAACAAATGTCAACAAACTAAACTTTAACCATCTAAGACAGTGAAACAGAAATTGGGATATAATAGTTTTCAAAGAGAGATTGTAAATTGTAACTACGTTGCAAGAAGTTGAAGCTGATGCCTCTTTGCCTGCAGTTATTTCTATTTGTCTAATAATATTAGTATAGATACTTATCTGAACTCACTTTTGTTATCCAACCCAGCTCTGTATTTATCAAATCCGTTCAATCTCACTGTTTGTCCAATTGTTTCTAAAAATTCCAAAAAAGCAGGACCGGCTTCTTCATTATTGTACATTTCTTCTTCAGTATTCTGATCGGCCTTGCAATACATTATACCCACCTGAATCAAATTAACTATTATTAGAATGATTTAGGATATTAATTTAACAGTAAATGTTTATGATTTAATTAGATGCTGGAAAAAATCAGTAGGAATTTTTAAACAGTCTAAGTTTGTAACACAATTAGTCAAAATTGATTTTTATGCAATTCATTTAGTTTTCACTGGACTTTCATACTATTATTATATTATAAACTTATAAAATGTTTACCTTATAATGATTGGTAAGACCTTGCTCATCCAATTTCAAAATTTGTTCTGTGACGTGTTGATTCTGAATGCCGAGCTTTAAACAACTTAACTGAATTTCTGGAACTACATATTCGAGTACTTCTTTGGTATTGAGGGTTTTGGGATTACTGGAGGATTTAATATTTGGAATAGCATCTTCTAAGACAGCTCCTCGGAGTGTTTGGAGTTCTGATGTTCGTATAACTAACCTATAAAAAAAATAATACATCTTTTAATATCTTATTTATGGCTGTCTTTGGACTACATAAACATTAACTATGTAATATTATTTTTTGTTTGGATAGGTGGTTTACATTATTTTTATCTCGGCTAGGTATAATTATTATTTTCTGCCTAAATTATCTAACAGGAAGAATGGTTATCATGCTAAGGATTACTCTGACTCAATAGGGAGTATAAAGAAGGTTTGTCATGCAGCGAACGGGATTAGATTGTTTATTATTCATATTGATTCTATACGGATTGTTTGTAAAATCAGTGGTTTAATGGTTTTATGATTTTAATTAAACAATCCAAAACAAGATTGTATATAGACAGCAAACTAAATAACCCATTTTCATATAGATAATATAGTTTTGATAGACTTTTTACAGATAGATAGACACTCCCAATCAGTAAAAGCTATTTTAAATTTTTTTTATATCAACTTAAAAAATGAAGGTTATGTAGGGAGTCTATCAACCACTCTTTTCATTTAAGCTCTCGATAAAGTGATCAAAGCCATCAATCATTCATACATAATCCTATCTTCTTGTAACCCTAGGTGAAGGTATCATATACAACTACTATAGTTTTTATTGCTTTTTTCGTATCTCCAGTATCAATATTCTTTCATTCATATATTCCCCTCTTTTAATTTCTGGTAACTTATTTTGCTGTATTAGACATGTATGAATGAATGAAATAGTCGGTGCGGCTGATGCCTGGCAATTAGGCCACTTCTGGCCCTTTTCACCATTCCCCAATTTATCCCCCCTTTACTTCACTCGTTTGGTCTCCTTTCAAAACGCCGCGACCCATGTATAAAGGCCGTGACGTCTTTCAGAGAAAGGGAATGTAGATCTTCTTCTTCTATGCACACCAAAGATTTCATTTCTAAGCTGTGTGTATACATCACAGGTGCCGAGAAAGTGGTGAGAGGATTCCTCCTCCCTGTAATCTAGGTCTGAAATGGTATTTAACAGATGTAAGTGTCTTCTAGGTCCGCAATGGCCCGTCAATACACCAATTATCAGTCGTAGCTGTGGGTTTATCCAACAACCACCGTGTTCTTGTTGTATCTGGGCAGGCGATTGTTTGTTTGGCCTGCCTGAGGCCATTGCAGTTTCTCCAGTATTTCTCAAGTCTTCCCAGGGCCCATTCATTGAGCAAGGTTGAAGTTTGAGCTTTACTCAACCTATTATTGGTTCGGGTCCACATCAAGATATGTTGGCACCTCGCCTGGCACGTTTATCTGCCCGTTCGTTGCCTTCGATCCCGCTGTGTCCTGGTACCCACAGTAGGGAACTTCTCATTCTGAAGCCAGGCTATCCAGAGCGTCTGCGCATTCCTGGACCAGTACTGTACTAGTTCTGAATCTGCAGATTGCTTTAATAGTCGCTAACTATCCGAGCAAATGCTAAGAGAGTTCTAGATACGTCCAGTTCTGTTATTTGCTCTATGACTTTCAGGATGCCAAATATTTCTGATTGGAAGATCATGGAGTATTTACCCAGAGTATAGCTCTTTTGCACTCCTATGTCCTCTATCAGGACACCTGCTCCCAACTTTCCTTCCATTCAGGAACCGTCTATAAAGTACACGATGCTCCCAGGTGGAAATCCAACTTATTCCTCATTTCACTACTCTCTTGACGGAATTATGACTTTGAGCTTGTTGTCTGTCCTCATTTCGTCTTCTTTTGGAACATATTTAAGAGCTAGAATTGGAAGCTCCGTTTATGTTCTTTTGGCTATTATTGTGTGGCCTTCACCACCCCCTTTCCAGTGCCCGTTGTCGCGCAATCTTACATAAGCTTGTATTTGTCATACTACTCCTGCCTTCACTCTATTTTTCTTACACTCCGCTATATATTAATAGGTATATCCAGTTCTTGGGGCACAATAAACCTTAGGTGTCAGTGTATTGTAACCCCGTTACAATATATCCAGTTCTTAGTACTTAATTCCATTTTCCTTTGATTTTTGTTTATGTCATTTTATGATTCCTATGTTAGTATTTTCATTAATTTCTTGTCTTTTCCTGCTAGCACTCTCGCATTCAAAGTTAATTTTCGATATGTTATTACTATTACTCTTTTACTTATCAATTTCTGTAGATTTTCCCCTTTTAACTTATTTGTCGTCCTTTTATTGGCATTGATCGTTTCCACTGTAGCTATTTGTATAATATTATCTCTTTTAGTATCTACTATTCTTTCTAAATATTTTTTTTCATTCTTAGTCTATACCAATTATTATTAAACTTTGGTATTTAATTGCCATGTTTTAACCATTTACTTTTTTTAGAAGTATTTTTGAGGTAGTAATAAATCAGCTAATGCATCTACATTAATTGAAAAATGCGTTTAATGCATAAAGCTATAATATATCTCATTTGTGAGGAATCTCTAGCATAAAAGGCGGACGTTAGGAAAAATGTAACATCCGTGTTTACAATTGCGTAACAAAATCTCTTAATATTACTCTCGCTTAAACAGATGTATTACACTATTTAGCGAGTCATTATAACTGTTCTAAATTGCATAGCATGTCAGAATAAACAATTAGTTTTCCAGTGGTTTTTTATGTCCCTGTAATAACGAACTGCATTTAGCATGTTGTCCATTACAGTTATGTTAAAACGTTATTTTAAAACGACTATTTTAATTTTTGTCACATTTCACAACAAGTCGTTGTAGCCCAATTTTAGGATCAACATTTCAATAGCTTATTAAACTGCGCCGCTAAATTAACGCATAATTTAAAAATTACCTCAAAACTGTCTTTAACTCCGAGATTTTCAAAAATTTTCAAAGGGCAGTTATTATTTTGGTTATACTAAATATGTTTTTTACAATTTATTGAATTTCCGAAGCGTATAAATAAAAATACGGGGATAATCAAAGAAGTAACCAACTTTTTATTTTTTTATTTGTTTAAAAAAATATGAAATTACAATATTTAATATCTTCTGTTGCCTCCCCTTGCCCTAATTATGGCTTCACATCTCCTCGGCATGCTTAAAATTAGATTTTGAATTACAACTTGATGAATCTGCTCCCATATTTCAATGAGCCTTAATGACAGGTCATTTAGGTTCTCAGGTGAAGGCATTAAGGCTCTAAACACTTCGACCCATGTTGTTCCATAAGTGCTCTATGGGGTTAAGGTTAGGACCTCTAGGCAAAGTTAAAATTTCGACTTCCTGGAGGTAATTTTGTACCACTCTTGCCACATAATATAACACCAGACAATTAACACTACCTTATATCTCGTTTTATTAACAAGATTTATTAATAGAAATTTCAAATAACATATTATTTTCCCCATATTTTACTAGTCTAGCATCAAGATAGAGTGTAGTGTGTAAGTGGTATTGGTAAAAATAAACAAAATATGAATACCTTCCAGAGTCTGGCTCCGCTACATAACTTAAAGGGGATATACCAATACATTTCTGCACTATATGTTTTACGCATACTATACCCAGATAGCAAATTAACTTATTAAAAAAGAACAAATTGGAAATAAATGCATATACTGCTTGACAGCTCGTAAATCGAAACTGTGAATAGAAAATGAACTACTAATTTATAAAACGGTCATTAGAACTATTTGGACATAGGGTATTGAACTCTAGAATTTTGTTGCACTGTCACATATGATTATTATATAAGTCAATTAAACATTCTTCTTATGTTAACAAATCCCCCCTGGTACATATCAAACGAAATTTTACATAGAGACTTCACCATTCCATATGTAACAGATCTCATCAAGGAAAGAATGGAACACTTTACACCCTTTCTGGAATCACTATTAACTAGCCAAATATTTAACAATGCTGGCCAACTAGCAGTTTTTTAGGATTTATACCAAAGATCCTAACTCTGACTGGTGTTATAATAAATACTCTGCCTGGTGCGATCTACGATGTTTTTAAAGACTCTCTACCATCTACTTGGTCACCACCGAAAGAGCGGGATCCCAGAAAACGACGTAGACTGATATTAAACCAAATAGATATTTGTCTGAGACCCGATGAATCTCCTGTGTTTAGCGATCAACAACGGGACATCTTCAATAAAGCCTTCCAGGCGTACTCCGTTGTCTTCGCCGAGGATGGACCGCCTACTCCGTATGCTGAACATCGCATTTTCACAGGTGAATACGCGCCAGTAGCTAACGCCCCATATCGGCTGAGTCATGTCCGTCAAAACATATTGAAGCAAAAGTTCAACGACATGCTGGAGAAAGGCATAATTGAGGAAAGCGATACGCCATGGTATCTCCCGTAATCCTCGTACCCAAAAAGGACAACGACCTACGAGTATGTGTCGACTACCGTAAGCTTAATGCCATCACAGTACGCGATAAATATCCACTACCAAGGATAGACGATTTGCTCCACGCCGCTAAAGGTTGCCCGTTCATGTCGTGCCTCGACTTCCAGTCGGGCTACTGGCAAATACAAATCCAAGTGACAAAGATAAGACAGGATTTATAACGCCTTTTGGAATCTATGGATTTAATAGGATGGCCTTTGGATTACGAAACGCCCCCAGTAGTTTTCAGCGCCTGATGGACAGATTCAAAGCTACCCTAAAAGAAGTCACCGTCTTAGTTTACCTCATTATCAGGTCACCGTCATTCGACCAACATCTCCGTGATTTGGAAAGAGTCTTTGAACATTTACGGATGTATCGACTGAGGGTAAAGAGAAAAAAATGTAATTTTGGTTGTCCTACAGTAAGGTACCTCGAACATATGATAATTGAGGATGATATTACGACCGACTCCGAAAAAACGTCGGCTATATCCAATATGCCAACTCCAAACAAGATCAAACAGCTGCTGTCTTTCATACAGACTTGCTCCTGGTACAGGTGATTTATACCTAACTTCGCGCAGATTGATAGACCACTAACGAAACTAACAAAGGAGAAAGCAGTATGGAAGTGGGGACCAGAAGAAGAGCAGGCCTTCGGAAATCTGAAAGAGAGACTGGTATCCTCGCCCATACTACAACAAGCCGACATCTCCAAAGCATTTATTATCAAGAGTGCCAGTGCATACGCAATAGGAGCGATTTTGGTTCAGGGGGAGAGAAAAAACGAGCACCCGATAGAATACAGTAGTCGCTTACTGACATCAGCGGAACGGAATTATAGCACTACGAAGCAAGAAGCGCTTGCGCTAGTTTTCGCAGTAGATAAATTTCGGGGATACATTGAAGGTTCAGAGGCAATACTGATAACAGACCACCAACCCATAAAAGTGGTTATTGAGTCTGAAAACGCCAACAGCTAGATGCTTTTTCTACATTCTCCCCCACTGAATTAATCTCCAATGAAAACAGGAACTGCACTGGATGACGTAGACAGACACCATCTGATGTTCTAACTTCGCAGGCTCTAACTTTATCAAGACTTCCCGGACATATCTCAGTTATTCCAACAAGCTTCCATAGCAGTTTTGGCACGTTTTGATCATAGTAAAGCACTACATCTCCAATTTTTAAAGTTTGAAGAACCAATGTTAGCGTTAGCATGAGCTGAAGATAATTCAAGTTTCAGCCTTTCCAGAATGTTTTCTCGATATCGCCATTGTTTTACAATATCGTTTTCATTAAGCTTTGTTTCCGGCAAGATAATAAATCCGTTGTCGTTACCTTCAAGTAAAAAGTGTTTTGGTGTCAAGATTAGTAAGTGCTCAGGATCATCATCAATATAGGTCAACGGTCTAGAATTTACTGTAGCTTCAACTTCACATAGGAGCGTCTGCAGCTCATCGTAATTCACTACAGATTTTCCTAGGGATAACTTCAAAAAATTTTCTCAGTTCATATTAACCTTTCCCAGATACCCACCAAGCAGTCCTTTCGATAATAAATTTTCATTATATACTAAGATCTTGAGCTGCTAAATACGAGGAGAGACTGGGAAAGGGAATACACTACCCAAACTCTCACAGAAAACACCATTAGATGGTATACGGATGGTTCAAAAACCACAACTGGAGCAGGCGCTGGAGTATTTGGGCCTGGCACTATAGTGACATATCGATCCATTCTGATAGTCAAGCAGCTATCAAAGCATTGAGCTCCCATGTCATTGACTCAAAGTTGGCATGGAAGTGCCGAAGAAAACTTGATGAATTAAGCAAGAATAACAGGGTCTTTTCAGTCTGGGTTTCCTGGCCTCTCGGGAATCACAGGAAATGAAGAGGCCAATACACTTGCCAGGAAAGGAATACAAACGTCCTTTATTAGCCCGGAGCCTTTCTGTGGTGTAGGAAAATGTTCCTATAGAAAGAGTTTCGGAAGAAGGAGGAAATCGAAAGATAAGCACTTTGGTGTTGCTTTACCGGGTTGTAACATTCCAAAAAGTTCCTGCGGACACTGCTAGATCCAAAAAATATTTGGACCTCAGTAAAAATAAGCTACACCTCCTAGCGGGCTTTCTTACAGGACACTGGCGCCTTAGGAAGCACCTAATGAGAATAGGCCTAGCAGAAACTGACGAGTGTAGATTCTGTGGGGAGGAGGATGAAACTCCGGATCACCTAGTTCTGGAATGCCTCGTCATTGCAAACCAACGCAAGAAATGCTTCGAACAAGAAACTTGTAAGAGGATATAACCTCGTTGAAGCCGTTCCAAATACTGGAACTGGAAGGCGAGCTGTAGTAGTAGCGAGAACAGCTCTGATAGGGGGGGCACAATAAACCTTAGGTATCAGTGCACTGAAACCCCGTTAAAATCTAATCTATCTAATCTTCTATACTAAGATGTTGAACTGCTCATCGTAATTCACTACAGATTTCCCTAGGGATAACTTCAAGGAATTTTCACAGTTCATATTAACCTTTCCCAGAAACCGCCCCACCGAGCAGCCCTTTCGTTAATAAATTTCCATTCTATACTAAGATCTTGAGCTGCTTGTTGAGTCTTGTCGTTCGTTAAAATCTTTGACAATTTTTCTAGTTCCAGAGATGCTCTTTTAACGGTTCTAGCATTATCAGAATATATTACACCTTGTAGATAACTTTCTGTAGGGACTAACTCCAAATGAACGGCTTGTATAATCACGCATGTTATGAGCATGTCACTTTCTTTAGGATTATTATATTTTGTTACATAAAGAGATCCCGCAAAGTCAATGTCAATATTCTTGAAGGCATTGGCTTGTTAGAAGATCAGTTGGATTTTCACCTCCAGGATCCTTTAGATTGTTCTTGAATTTCTTTTACTCAATTAACATATGGTTTTCATCTCAATGGCTTGCCCCTTATTCAATATATTATTTTAGAAGCTTTCCACAGGTATACTCGATTGATTTATATTCTTAGATTCTGCAGAATAAAATATTGTAATCATGCAACACACAAAGCCCCTGTTAACTCCAACTTCGGTAAGGTGAAAGAACTATCTCCTCCATTGAGCCTCCCTCAATGGAGCTACTAAATTTTTCGATACCAACATATTGCAAGTGACTTCACCATTTCTTTGAATATTCTTCAAATGGGATGTGACGCCATATGTGTATAGAGTTGCATCGGATAATATGTTCAATTCCATGTGCACGTGATTCGTTATTTATGCATCTGGGCAAAGGTGGAACATCTAACATCCATCTATTCCATTTGTTCAATATTTCATCGCATTCCAGCTTTAATTTCCAAATATTTTGCAATATAATTTTAGCTTTTATGACAAATGGTCCAAGAAATCCTAATGGGTCAAATATTTTCGCTATAGTTTTGAAGAATTGATCGTTTTGTAATAAAAATTGTTCTTTCTTGCAACATTTTATTTCTATCGATGCTCAACTCATCTGTTAATATGTTCCATTGAACTCCGCCCTACCTATCTAATATTCGAGAAAAGTATTGGTTTACCCCAAAAAAAATTGAAAATTTGTATTTTTTTTGAGTTGAAAATTCCCTAACTAATAGGTGAACCTATTGCACCAAAAAAACCTAGAACTAGGGAAGAATTCCTTAGGTTGGCATCACTGGTTTAGCCTAACTTTGTAGTTAGTTAGTTAAAAAATGTCTTTATTTACAATATTTTTTCCTATAATATTTACAAAGATAGTATGGAACAAACAATTAGATGCGCGGCCGATGTTCTGGCATTTTCAACTACTCCTGTGTTGCCATGGAGATGTAGGTACATGGTTCCTTGCGTTCGTGTATTACCCATTTGTTTGGTTTGATTTGATTAACTTTGTCCCGTATATACAAATATGACTCCCTAGATTTTTCGACTGTGTTGTCCCTGAAAACCGGCTGAAAAACAGGGTTTCAAAATCGAACAGTGTATTATTTTATGAGGGCAGCAACATGACAGATGTTGTTTATGATATGGTATAAGTTGATTAGTTTGAATAAGGGATATGTTAGTCCCTAATTCGAATGTTTTGGCTGTTAGGAGGTAAACAACTTATTATGTGAATAGTGTACCATGCAGAAGTCTACACCCACTATCAAGGGTGTCTTCAGCGCGACTGGCGGCTCTGAGCGTATCACGAATATTTTTGGGGAGACAATTATTATAAAAGTTTGATAGTAGGTAGATTTGCTTGTTCATGTAACCATGTATTTTTAGGAAGTCTTGGGTAAACAGTTCTGTATTTGATTTCCATACGAAGACACTTATTCTGTACCATCTGCAGAGTGTTAAAATTGTATTTTGTGGCTGTGAAATATGCCGGTGCGGCGTAAGTTAAGATAGGACGAATGTTGTGTTTGTATGTCGTGATTTTGTTTGCTGTTGAGAGATAACTGTTCTTTCAAATTAACGAGTACAATTTGCTCATTGCAATTTTGGCTTTTAATACCTGTTGGTATTAGCGTTGGTATTGCCATGCACAGTATAGCCCAGATATTTTAATGTGTTACTGGGTGTGATGTATTGCCCATCAATACACAGCTGTAATTGCAATGAGTTTTTTCTTGCTCTCCTCCTGAGTAACAGGTACTCTGTTTTGAAGGTGTTAATTGTAAGTTTCAAAGAAAACTATTTTATTAATGGGTCGTTTGTAGAGGGCATATCTAGTCAATCGAAACAGATTTCAGAAACTTCTACTGCGTTAATACAAACTGTCTCTGATTCATCGTGAGCTTTCAACTGAACCGATACTCGTTTATATAATCGTACAGGCACTCTTTAACTGGTACCAAATGCTGCTATTGAAATTTTATGTGTTCCAATAACTGGCAAATTCAAGCGACGCGATACGCATTCTATGATAAAACTCATTTGGCTGTCTCCATCCAACACTAAACGAACAAAATTCGGTTGTGGGCCACCTCAGTGATCCAATCGACTATTTTTTGTGGAGATATGTGAAAAGTAACATATACGAGAAATAACCGAGAACGGAACTGAAGCACAATATCCGATCAGAAATTGCGGAAAACTCCCGAGCAATGTGCGAGAGTAGATGCTAAATAATTTTACAGTTCAATATCTATTAATAAAATATAAAAACCCTATTTGATTTCTTTTATTTCTCATTTTATTCAACCTCCAAATTCCCGATACTCTTTTTGAACGCTGTGTATAATAATATAACATTTTTTGAAATATGAAATTATTAAATCGATCCTTTTAAATAACTACCGAATAAATTATCTTATCTTGAAGTTTCAACTTACCTATATTGATATTGTATAAGTGTTGTTGTTATTTGATTCTCAGGATGTACAACTTTTTCTCGTTTTATGGATATGACCACAGGTCCGAGCTGTTCATCCATTCCAAACCAGTTCTGGTGCTCTGAAAGGAAATGGTAACGGATATGTAATCGCATGGGCGTATCGTAAGGATTAAATTAACATTAATTCATAAAATGCAGTCGATCATTTAAATTTTCAAGTATTCATTATATTCCGCGCTCACAATTTACATTCTTGTATTTTTGGTTATGGATAATTTCAGATTTGAATAATTGTGTTTAGAAGTTTAAAATATCATTGGCAAAGTTTTTCACAACATCGTTTACAACAGTGTATTTGAACCTGTAGGTCGCGCCCCCGGGGGGTAAAAGAGCAAGGTAAGTGTTGTACGTCCTATACTACAACTCCAAAATAGTAGGCACTAAATTCTAAGAAATGATATAATTGCTGTCGGTTTAATGCCTACTATTTTGGAATTGAATTATACACTACACACTACATAAACAAAAAAAATATGATACGTTTTAATTTTGTTGTTGTGCGAATTCAGTTACAGAAACTTTAAAATATAATTCTTCCTTCAATTTAACATTATTTTGACTTATAATATCGTACAACTATAAACAATAAGCCGATGGGTAATAAAAAAGTTATAACATTCTTTTGTTGTGTACTAAATGCATGAATTCCCGTGTATTATTATATTGACATTTGTGACAGATCTGATGTCTATGTGAGTATTATTCACTACGGACTCGCGTTCGTTGGAGCGATTCTGAGTTCGGATTAAAAAATCGTTGTCGACAATTGATGGACGGTTTTTCGCCTACCGAAATTACTCGTTTAAGGTGGTTGTCCTACATATAGTCGCTAACTCGAAACTGCACGAGGGTAGAGTTGGAGCATCCGCGAATTATTGCCTGTCGTCGACAGTCAACTCGCTGGAGTTAGTGGTGTGTGATTCAGACGGTAGAGTTGGGTTTATTGTCTCAATTAGTTAATATTGAGACTATGCGAGCAATGTTTATTACCATTTTTAATTAACTATACGTCAAAGTATTTATTTTGTTATTGTGAAGCATGCCCCCGTGGTATTACTTTGAACGCACTACCCCTGATACATATCTTTGTAACGCATGGTGGTGTATAATTGTTGAGTGTCGCGAAGCTATTGGTTAAAGAACGTTTTGACATCCCGAGAGCATTCTGATTGGCTGGCTGGATTGAAGACGCGATTTAAAATTTGTTTGCCCGATCATTCATTGATCGTTGGGTATAGAGTGGTGTAAGCCGTTGAATTTTCCGTCACATTTTTGGATGAAACGATTAAGTATTTCTCCTTATAATAAGGGATGACCGATTGGTGACACATATTTCCCGAGTATCATTGGAGATTTTGGGAGTTGTTTGGAGATTATAGACCCGTGGAAATACCATATTTTTTGGGATTATATAGTTCAACACCATTCGTGAATTTCTTATGGAGTAATTCCAGTTCGGATGTTGATTGTAAGTACCAGAAGGTTTTTATATTTTCATTAACCAGATTGATCCCAATTGTAATAAATATGAATACCAAATAGAAAATTTAAATTAGTAACTTTCAGAACACACGGTAAAACATATTTTATTTCAAATAAAAATAAAAGTAGAATACGACCCACATTTTGTTTAGAAAAATGATACCAAACCATAACAGCTTTGAAACAAATAAAACATTTTACTAGGTCAAAATGAAATAATTGTTTTGTATACAACTAGTTAATAACGTAAATTTAGGCCGCTTCAAAACAAAAAAATTGATTTTGCAATTCAACAAAAAAGCCCAAACCTAATTCGGGGGGATAGTAAAAACCAAGTACAGAGCAGTAAGAGCGACAGACAGTGTCGGGGCAGGGAAAAGTCTTTTCCCTGCCACGGTAACGGGCATCAGTTTTTTTGTGTTAGCGATTTCAGAGGAAAAAGTTCTCTCCGTTGTATCAGGGCGTGAAAGGGATACTTAGCTATCCTTGACGGTGAACACTGTCCCCCTTCGTGACACAAAACGGGAAGAGTCGCCCTCTACGCTAAATTTTCGGCATAGCACGATATCGGTTACTGGCACTACCCGCGGTTGCTAAAAAGATAGTGAAGATAGGCAGTGGCAAGGCCGGAGAAAGGAAGTTTTCCAACGCAGTAAGTTTTTAAACAAGTTGAAAGTTAAATTTTGTTTTTTTATGAGACATTTATTCGTTTTATCATTTTGCGCTGGTTCTGAACTTGGTATTTATAAATTCACTGTTTTACATAGGGAGTAGCTATAACAAATATATTTATTTTATTGTCTGTTCTTTCACGGGGACTGGACAACTTGGACGCTTTCAGTTAAATATTGAATGTCTAGGCTCACAATTTGGGCACACTCGTTCTGTAGGATATTAATTTATCGTGTGTGATGACATAATAAGATTTCACAGGGTAACGCCAACCTGACAAGAGTTAGGTTTCTAATTATTATTTTGTTGCGCCACATAATTCGCTTCCACCTCGTAGGTAGGATATAAATAAGAGTTAAAACAGGGTTAATTTGTACTTAGTATCAAAGGGCCGGAGCGTATGATTTTCTTTTTCCTCTTGTTCTCAGCGAACTTGTGCTACGATAAATAATTTTAATTTTTGTTTTGTTCAGACGTGATTAGGAATTTCTTTTCGATTAAGTAAAATAAATAAACATTGTAGGTTATTCAAAGATCTGCAAATTTTGCAACTCAAAACTTACGCATTGAAACGGGAGTGTAGATAAACAATTATTGTTCATAGATCAGCAGAATTAGTTTACGACTCTACTTTCAATTTTTATCAAGGGCAATGACACGAAACCTCAGTAGTTTCGCATAGTATTGCGTTTAAGAGTAAATAAATATAATCTTTTTTTGCGCCTCGAGACAGGTGAATATCGAGCTTAGGGTTAAATCATACGCCCCTCACGCACGTTGAAATACTAAAACGATAAGGGGGTAATTTCTTTGTTCTATCTCAGGGCGAGGGTTATATTATAATTGTTTTATTGATAGTCATATGTTATACAGGGAAATACGTAGGATGTACAATTTATGAATAAGTGTATAGGTAATTTTTATACCGGGGCAATTTAATAATTTGTGTTGATATTGGACTTTTGATTTATGTATATTTAGATACAGAGAAATATTTATTATATTTTTTTGATATAACTTTGTGGTTCTCCCATACTTTATTTATCATCCCTACCCGAATTTTCCCTAGAGGGTGTATCAACACTGGATACGAGACCGAACCGAGAGAACAATCCTGTCATGGCGAAGGAAATCAAACCGTTTTAAGCACAGGCGTTCCCAGCTTAAATCGGACGGGGGTTGCCTTACCACGCTCGGCTACAAATACAAAGGTAAAATGGTATTGTTTAAAGAAAAGGCATTGGAGTGGTGACAGCGGACCCGGTATAGCAGGGTCAAACCTATTACATTTGGGGGCCAGGTATTACGTTAGGGTCTAGCACTTATTAAACTGGTGACAGCGTGTTTTTTAATAAACAACTCAGTGAAGAAGGTTAGAGTTGGACATCCTGGTGACAGCATTCATTACACTCCGGAGCAATTTCATTACAGTGGTGACAGCATTTGTTAGACAATTATGCCTAGAGACTTTGTACATTGTCTGATGAATTGATTTTTTGTTTATAGCTGTATACAAAAAGATCATCTCTGAAGGAAATTATCATTTGAATAGGCCTTGATCACCACATCTAGGGTAATAACCCTATTATTAGAACTCAATCTGGCCAATTGGTAAGAAATATTACAGTTTTTTTTTGTCTAAAGATGAATATTCTAGTAATTTCAATGCGTCATATCTTTGGCTAATGTATTTTTTTCTGTTGATTGGAGGTCAACTGGTTTTATAGCTGTTAGGTACTTGGTTCATAGATATTGACTTCATATAAATTGGTATTTTTTTTTTGTTAAATTGTAAAAGAATGATAGTTAATATATTAAGCTCAATTAGCATTATAATTTTCTGGTCAAATATGAAATATAGTAGTTCATTTGTTAACTTTAGCCAGCAATATGATTATCCGATTAAGCTTTATGATTAATAGAATTCTTACTCGTATGAGTTTAATAGATATTTTAGTGGGGAGTGAATAACGGTAGGCAATTAGAATATCAGAGAGATGGTTCTGCCTGTTTCTTTTTTAATAATTTGTCTAAACGTGGTTCTATTTTTGGGATGCGAATAACTGAATCATTTTCTAATTGAAGCCTTTTTCTCTTTTTCGTTTATATGTCCACGATTGAAGAGCATGTTAATTCGGAAATGTAATAAATGGCGAATGGCACTAATAATTTTAAAGTTTAAATAAAATACATAGTTTTTAAAATCACTGTCATATGGCACTGGGGGTCGCCACAATTTTTTAACTACTATACTAAAACGTTGTATTCAAAGAGGTTGAACAAACAATGATTTACAATAGGTGTAAGGAGATTTGATGGCCAATGTTCTGGTAAATGTTGTGTTCAGGTTAATAAAACGGCGGCTCCTTACTTCTGAATAGTATAATCCATCCAGATCCTATTATACAATTACTTTCTACAATACTAATAATTATTACTTCCTCAGTAGTCCCTGAAAACCAGCTGAAAAACTGGGTTTGAAAAATGAGATGTAATGTAAGTATGTGGATGGTAATATGGCAGATGTGATTTGGGATTAATTATTTTTGAGTCTTATTTAAATAGCAACCCTCGTAAGTAATGGTGTTACTAGGTCATACTCTTTGTCTATATACGTTTAGCAAAGATTGTAATGAGCAATATCTGAGGTAAGCTGGTTTGAGGAAAATATATTCTGTGTCCTATGTTTGGTGTTTCCATACGTATCGGAGAAATTGATGTTGAGTTTTTTAGAGGATTTTATTGGTCGCCGTATATCAGAGTAAGAATAGCTGAGAATAAAAATGAGCCTTGTGGGACTCCTGCATTAATTTTAAATGGCCTTCAGCTATTTTGTTGTAAAAATCTCTATTTCATAGATATGATTATAAAATTTTGATTAAATAAGATGGATATTTAGAGGTAATTAATTTGTACAATAACCAACCCATCAAGCCATACATAGTCGAAAGCTTTACTGACATTTACACTCGTTAGTTATTTTTTAAGATTGTATTCTACCTCCTCCAGGGCATTGAAAATTATTTTTTCTACGGCAGTGCGTTTTTACCCACTTTCCCGCACTCATTTTAGTTTAGAAAGTGTCACTAGTGCGGGAAAACTCGCTTTCCCACACTAGTGTGGGGAAGTAAAATATGTCAATTTATCGTTATTAAATGTACATTTCATTGATTTTACAATTACAAAAAAGGCAAATGTTCTGTTCAGTGCGTATGCGTAAACACATTTGGTAAAATGTCGGCAGAGATCGCTACCTACTTAGGCCTACCTAACCCAAAACGTTACACAGGTCACAGTTTTAGACGATCCTCGGCAGCGTTTCTAGCAGATTCAGGCGAAGGGATAACCAACATAAAACGTCTTGGAGGCTGGAAGTCAACTGCTGTTGCTGATAGTTATTTGGAGGACTCCGTAGAACAGAAGAAAACCATCTCGAATAAAATTCTTTCATGTACTGGCAACTTGCAACCGATGCCGTCTCCGTCATCTTCATGCACTTTGCAATCTACGAGTGTTACTCTTAACAGCCAGTTACCACCAACTAACTACTCTGGACCGGCTATTCTGACGCATTTGCAGAATGCAACAAATTGTGTTTTCAACATTAATATTAATAATAACTACTGGATTTTCATGGAATGTTTTGTATGTTGAAATAAAATATATATTTTCAATGTGCTTTTTGAATCTTTATGCGGTCGTAGAAAAATAATGTTCCTAATTCATGCGTAGTGTCTTTCCCGCCCTTGACTGCTTGCCCGAACTCCGCTTCGCGTCGTTCGGGTCAACGGCAGTCGCGTGCGGGAAAATATCACTTTCCGCACTTGTTAGGAAAATAACTAGTCTTCACAATTTTAGCTGTATTATTCAATAATTAAGTTATTCTGTAACAGTCTATATATCACTGATGTTTATTAGCTTTAGATTAGATTAGATTTTAACGGGGTTACAATGCACTGAAACCTAAGGTTTATTGTGCCCCCCCCCTATCAGAGTTGTAGCTGTAAGAATGGAGACGATAATGGTAATAATTGCTGTGCGTGGTATATTTTTAAGGATATATAGTATATTATCCACTTATATCTAAAGCCGTTTTAATTTATTAATAGTATTGAAAGAGGCCTGAAAGTTTTTAGGTATAATTCCTAGTTTGGTTACAAAAAATCCACTTACATCTCTACCTACAGGTTTAAATAGATAAAAATAAAATTCGAGCTAAGTTAACATCTTTTGGGAATTCCAAAACAAAAAAACAATCAAAAGCACATGGAATTTGATGCACTTCTATTAAGATGTGGTTTTTATTCTAAAATATATATATTGGACAAAAGAGTAGATCGTTTTAATAAAGAATTGATGAGCATACATTTATACCTTTAATTAGAAAAATAATTATTTTGGCTTGGTATATAACCATTATCAGTAAGTTTGGTTGTTGGGGTTTTCCCATAATCTAAACATTATGGCCTTTCCGTCATATGTTATGGTTGGATTGTTGATCATTAATAGGGGGTGGTTAGGGGGGACGGTAGGAGGTAGTTCGAATTTTTGCATTATTTTTCTCAAATATTAGACGATAAGATCTTTCTAGCAAAGTTCTGATTAGACGATTTTTAGATGATAGAGGCATGTTCGAATTTGATTTAAATACCAAAATCTCCTGTGATTTTTATTTTCAACTTCCCCTGTATAACACAATATAAATATATAATATTTCTTTACATCAATAAAAAATTCATTTTAACATTACTACCACATAAGAAATACAGATAAATATCGTCTTATGAAATGCCAATTAATATTTCAAAGTACCCGACACCTTATCGCTTCATAAAAACCCTCTTCCAAACCCCGTTATCTGTATCTACCAAACCTTTTCAGGCCACAAAAAACTGCAAAATTTCACTCGCTGTATCTGACCGTTACGTTTCAAAATCTTTTATCCCATTGGCCAAATCCTAATATTTTTCTCCTTCCTCGCACCCACTTTATCCGACCTATAAATATGCACGATACCTTACTTTTAGTCACTTCCCAGTCGGCATTCGTCATTCATAGACTTACCAGTTAGACTTCATACACTTCCCAGCCGGCATTCATACACTTCTCATTTATCCTTCGTTCTCTCTTTTCATCATTTAACCGTCGTACATAATGGTACTCATGTTATAAGAGCACCCGGCGTTGGTCCCGGTAAACCATATGTGTAATTAATCATTAATCATTCATTACTCCAGCAGATTATGTAATAAATAATCAAAGTGCAAAACGCGTATGATCCAGTTAGATTCTTAGTTGTTCATGCAAAAGAACACTTTATAACGTCATACAATATAGTAACATGGAAGTGAAATAATTGTTTAATTTCTTCATCCATCATAATCCTACAACATATAGTGAATAAAATAAACGGTCCTTCGAGCAAAACATTGAACAATAAAAACTTTCCATTCCGTTTATTATCCCAAGTGCAAAAAGGGTTAATAAAACATGGTCTTTCGAAGCCGGATTGAAAAAAGGGATAATAAAACATGTAGTTTGAATATTTTTCGTTATTTTTCCGTTCTCCCATAGACCTATTACAAAATTAATTATTCATTTCAACTTTTATCGCTGGTTTTCATTTATTCAATATATCTATTACTTAAATATAACATATTATACAAACTATTTAGCACTCACTGTATATCTTGGTTAACAATAATCAATTAAAATTTCCCTGTTGCGATCTTTAACTTATCGCGATATCATATAAAATAAAATTGTTCAATAGTGCTAAAAAAATGTATTCTCCGACTGTGGAATGTTATTGATACATGATGCTTAATGTGCACAAAGACATTGACATTGATACTATGTCAAGTAAAAGTTATTTTCATATAAATCAAAGGCATCTCGTCTTTGCGTTTCTGCCAAGGTTCCGAACCAATAGTTTATTTTTCGCTACCTGGTTTTGTTAAATTATTCTTGAGACACTGACACGAATTTAGAAAATGGAATTTGTAGAATTCTGTAGTAAATAAATCAAAGTTGTTTTTGTAGAGCGAACGTTTTGAAATAACTTTTTAAATAATAATACTGAAAACCCACTTTACTTATTTATTGAATTAACAGGTAATTTAGTTTAAAATAGAAATTTGTTTTTGCGGATGACGTAATACTTATGAATTAATTAAAAGTAAAAAAATAAAAATGAGTATGTGGTTTTGGATAATTACAAAAAAAATGACTGTATTCTGGAAAATGTTAGAAGCTTAATAGGAATAGAGCAAGAGCTAGTACAAGGTTTTCATTTATTTTCTTCTTTAGTTGGATGCTTATTATTAAATTACCGCCAGTCAAACAAGTAGATGTCTGGTTAAAAATTAAATTGTCAAAAAAATGTCTTGTCAAGAATGTACGTCTCACTGCTATATTGGTATTTTTATGTCGAAATGTTAGAAAATACTATCCAATAAGAAACGAAAGAGTTTTATTTAGGAAACTAGATACGAATGGGATAATTAGATTCTTAGGAGGGATAGTAATTCGTACACAGGATGTTTACTAACTTTTATTAATGAAATTTTTGGTTTCTCCCTTTTTTTCTCTAATTTTTCAAAGTTTGGATAAAACCTATTTCAAGGAAAGAAACATTGTTTGCGATAAGTTTCTTCGGTATTTATTTAGTTTAGTACCTTTTCCAAAAAATATCGGGACTTTTTTGTCATGAATTCGCACATTACATCATAACTAAGGATGAACCGCCGTTGGATTTTGATTTCCACATCCCAATAAAAAGTTATGGAGTTTTGAAATTCGCCAAAACGTTTTCACGCTTATGCTGTATATACACTGGCCAGCAAAAAATTGTTCTTTCATGATCAAAACATTTACTATTTCAAAAAAAAACTAGAAAACAATAAATTAACATGAAGATTTAATAACAATACTAATTAATGAATTAAAAAACATATAAAAAGCAATTAATTAACAAAAAACACACAAAGTGAATTAAATGTTAAAATGAAAAGTGCACTCATCTGTTGGAAGTATTGGACAATATGTTTGGACCTAAACAATTTTTTTTAAATTTTCCCACCCTAGGCCTACATCTAGTGCCGAGTATTACCACCTCCGGCTTGAATAACTGCGGCCATTCTACGGGACATGCCCAATGGGATTACAGTGTGGGTTTCTTGCAGGCCAGTCTAATTTTTGAATTTTGACTTCCTAAAAGTACCTATTCACCACTCTAGCAATATGTGGACGAGCGTTGTCCTGCATAAAAAGAAAATTATCTCCCACAAATGGTGTAAATGGTACTGCATGTCGTTCCAATATTTCAGTTATGTACCGATGGGTATTTAGAGCCCCATGAGCTACAGGAATAGTGATGGGAACCATCGAATAAATTGAACTATCGAATAATTACTAATTGAATGAATCTAGCCATCGAATGAATCCATTCGAATAAATTAGTAATGAAATGTGCTAATGCATTTTTCTTGATACTAGATCTAGATATAAAAAAAATTAGGTTTTGGAATTACTTCAAATAGTGCAGATGCCCAAAAACTATTTACCATCAAGTTAACGGATGGTCTTACAAATGACACCACATTCAGCAGCTCATGTTTTAGTTAAAAATTATCTTGATATGTCCATTGTAAACAGACTGGAAAATCGACTAGATTTCTGTTCTCAATAGTGCTTTAGGTATAAGTATTCGTCCGTCCCATCAGAAACAATTTTTTCAAAAGTTGGCCAGATAACTAATGATCACAGTAATAAACTGTCTAGTAAAAATTCGGACGGCACATTTTTTTAAATAGTAACATTCGATGTTTTGAATTTTAGAAAACAAAATGAAAATTTTACTAATTTGATTTTTTATTTAGCTACTTATTTACCCAATAAAAACTGAAAGTATTTTAAAAATTAGTAATTTGCAACGCATTAGTAATTAGAAATTGATTAGTTACTAACAGAATTTGTTCATGAATTATGAATAATTTGGTATTTATAGTTATCCATGTTCAATGACAGCGTTAGTTACTTACTGTTACTACTAATTCATTCATTCATTCGCGAATAATTTTATTGCTTCTACTAATTCATTCACGTTCACTTATTCATGAATACTTTTCTGACTATCGAATAATTCTAATAATCGGCAACCATCGAATTATTCGATAGTTTTTATTCAATGGTTCCCATCACTATACAGGAACAAGATTTGTTTTAGCTTGGTGATTAATTCCTCCCTAGACCATTACGGATCCTCCACCAAAACTTTCCTTGCCGATCATCGTGAATTCTGCATAACGCTCTCCGGGTCTCCTCCATACTCTAATACGACGATCGGGTGAATTTAGAGCAAATTTGGATTCATCCGAAAAGAGAACTCTTTGCCAGTTATCGGCGGGGCAATGAATATGATTGCGGGCAAATTGTATCCTCGCTCTTTTGTGCTGTGGTAGCAATAAGGGTCCATTTGCCGGCCTTCTCGTCTCTCTCACTTCAACATTTCTGGCATTATAAAATTAAAACCATTCCTTATAAATCATACAACGAAACATACTGTCATGAATATGCCAATGTCAGAACTGTTCAGCCTTGTATTTATTCTATGAGTGATTTGTGTGTGCTCTGTGTTCTTATTTTATCAGTTTTCTGTCATACTTGTCATACTGAAGTTTGGTTGTAGGTTAGGTTAACTGACTTAAGATTTATAAAATTCTAGAACTGTCACGATTTTTCTATGATATGAAGGCGAGTATCGAAAAATTGGATAAGAGGGCCAAGAAAATATAAGAAAAGAAATGGAAAATATGAAAGAAGATATGAAGAATCAATTAGCTGAACAAACAGCATGAATTACAGAACAGGTAAATGAGGCAGTGGAAGAGATTAGAAACGAAGTTGATGAATTTAAAACGGAAACGAAACAAGAAATAGAGGTTATGAAGAAGAAACTTCGAGAGCTTGAATCAAATGGTGACTCGGTAAGAAGATCTGGTATTGTCAGGATGGATGAATGTAATTTTTCATCATCAAGAGTTAGTCCGACTACCTACGACGGTAAAACGTCATGGGACACATAAAAGAAACACTTTGATGCCGCAGCCAGTGTGAATAAAAGGTCAGATGAAGAAAAGGCAACAACACGCGTTACGAGGTGAGGCATTGGACATACTGCAAACGTTGACAGAAGACAAACACAAAGATTACCGAGAGCCGGCCGAGTTGACGAGAGCTTGCAGCAGTATGAAGCCGATATAGCCCGACTGATCCATTTGGCCTATCCCACAGCCGCGCAAGACTTTATGGAACAACTAGGTGTCCAGATATTTATCGATGGTATTCGGGACCACGAAAACCAACAAACGTTACGCCTAGCTAGATATAAGACGTTAAATGAAGCCCTAACAACTGCTTTGGAGTTCGATGCAGCTAAGCAAGCATCGAGGGGACATGTGATGGTACGGCAGATACGAACCTTTGACAGAGGGAAATATGGTAAAGTTAAAAGCCGTAACAATGTTGGATCTGGAGATGATCAAGCTCTTACTAGTCTAATTAGCGATTTTACTGAAAAACTTTTGGCGATACAACAGAACCACACCCAGAAGAAATCAGGTAGGAGTTTTCGGCAACAGAAGTGGAGTGGAGTGCTGGAACTGCGGGGAAATAGGACACATACGGCCTCGATGTCCCAAATTAAGGGGCGAAGCTGCCCCTGTACAACAAGACCCCCAGGAAAACTTGAACTAGTCAGCTTCCAGGGGCAGAAGCTGGCTAGGACCTACCAAGCCCCACCTTCAAGAATTAAGGTATCCCGGTTGCGACACGATGGTACTAGCTTGGTAGTGTATGGTAAAATATGCGGCCGGGATTGTCAAATGGTCATCGATTCAGGCTCTTACCACACCATAGTAAATTCGAAGATAGTGGCCCATTGTAGACTACAACCGACTGCGAGGAACTTCATACTGGAAACCGCAGGAGGAGAAACTCTGCCTGTAACTGGAGTTCACAATGCCGAGATTCGTCTAGGAAGAACTGTTTTTCGGCATAAAGTTTTTGTGGCTGATATTGTGGACGATGTACTGCTCGGACTGGGACTAATGGAGCAGCATGGATTTAACTTAAACTTACCTGATCATGTCCTGAAAACCAGACAAGAAGAAATCGTTTTGCAAACCCGAAGGTATGGAAAATGTAAGAAGAGTGAGACTTTTCGAAGACGTTCTATTACCAGCATGGTCGGAAACGATTGTGAAGGTAAAATTGGATGGCGACACTTGCAACGATGATGTGGACCTGATAGAACCCGATACAGAAAGTGAAGAATTGGCCAAGAAAGGAGTACTGGTAGCAAGAACATTGACTAGGAAGAAGCAAAACATAGCCTATGTAAGGATGTTGAACTTGAAGGACTTTGACTTGAAAATCAAGAAGGGACATCAGATTGGACACGCCCAGACTATGATGACTATTTCTAAATATGAAGAGGGTAGAAATGAAGCCAACGAGAGTACATCGGATGAACTTCCTGCCAGTTTGACGCAGCTTAAAGAAAAGTCAAGACCGCTGTTATCAGATCAAGAAGTAGAAGCCTTTGAAGATGTCCTGCGAAAGCACAAGAACGTCTTCTCACTGACTGATGCCGACATGGGTAGAACAAATATCGTTCGGCACAAAATTAATACTGGTAACAATGTACCGATTAGGCAGAGACCAAGAAGAATTCCACTGACGAAACAACAAGAAGTCGAAGACATGCTCCAAGGCATGAGGAACCAAGAGGTGATTGAACCCTCTAATAGTCCGTGGATGTCGTATTGGTAACGAAGAAGGACGGATCGACAAGATTTTGTGTAAATTACCGAAGACTCAACGATGTGACGGAGAAAGATAGTTACCCTTTACCCGGAATCGACGACACAATAGACACTCTAGCTAATGCCAGATGGATTTCAACGCTGGATCTCAAGAGTTATTGGCAAGTAGAAATGGACCTCAAAGATAAGGAGAAAACTGCATTTTAGACTGGAAATGGCTTATGGCATTTCAACGTAATGCCGTTTAGTCTTTGCAATGCACCGGTGGCTAATGGAGACAATACTACAAGGACTTACCTGGAAAACTTGTCCTGTATACTTGGATGACGTCATAATATTGGGAAAGCCGTTTGAAGATCATATGCGGAGCATCGAGGAGGTCCTTAGGAAATTGAGAGTTGCAAACCTAAAGCTCAACCCGAAAACATATAACTTTTTCCAAAAAGAAGTCGAATACCTAGGTCATGTGATTTCATCGGATGGTGTTAAGACATACTCGAAGAAGACAGATGTAGTAAGAAATTGGCCAGTGCCAAAGGACAAACATCAGCTACGAAGTTTCTTGGGCTTATGCTCCTATTACCGAAGATTTATCCGATGATTTGCTGGCGTTACCTCCTGGTAGCAGTGAATTACTTCAGTAAATGACCAGATGTGTACCCCACCCCAAATCAAGAGGCAGAGACGGTAGCAGAGGTTCATGTGGAGAATCTCGTCTGCAGGTTTGGAGTTCCCAGGGAGCTGCAATCAGACCAAGGCCGCAACTTCGAGTCAGAAGTGTTCCAGAAAGTCTGCAAACTTCTGGGAATAAATACGATGAGAGCTACGCCCCTGCATCCACAATCAGATGGCATGGTGGAGAGATTCAACCGAACGCTGGAAAACAGCCTCAGAATCGTTGTCAATGAAAATCAGACCGACTGGGATCGCTGCATACCATTTTTCCTTTTGGCGTATCGAGCAGCAGTCCATGAAACCACTGGTCACACTCCAACAAGCGTTGTCTTTGGAAAAGAACTACGTCTACCAGCTGATCTGCGGTTTGGGCATCCAGAAGAGCGCGGTGAGACCGTCGAAGACTATGTCTCCAAGTTGGCTGCAAAATTCCATCCATGAGTTTTGAGAGTAACCGGTCCAAGATTCGCTACAATGCCAGAGCCAACAATGAAGGTTTCCGCGAAGGTGAAGAAGTATGGTTGTACGACCCAACGAGGAGGAAAGGGAGGTGTCACAAGCTACAGAAGTCATGGGAGGGACCCTACAAAGTTGTAAAGAGGCTTAACGACGTAGTCTACCTGATCCAGAGAGGACCCCGTGCGAAGATGAAGGTCGTTCACCTGGAGAGGCTGGTCCCATATCACAGAGCGGACCAAGAGGAGTAATGGGGCCGCTGATCGGGACGATCACTTCTAGGGAGGGGGCAGTGTCACGAATATGCCAATGTCAGAACTGTTCAGCCTTGTATTTATTCTATGCGTGATTTGTGTGTGTTCTTATTTTATCAGTTTTCTGTCATACTTGTCATATTTGTCATACTGAAGTTTGGTTGTAGGTTAGGTTAACTGACATTAGATTTATAAAATTCTAGAACTGTCACGATTTTTCTATGGACTTCTCTAGATGCGCAATTATAAACGTTCTCGAGTTTTCTAGATTAAGTTTTAGAATATAAATAGGGCCAGACGGCCCCGGCAGTTAGTTAGTTGTTAACCAGAGTTTGTATTGAAATGCTGTTTACGAAAACCGGTAAAGCAATACATTAATGTAAATACAGATAGTTAAAATATATTTTGTAATACTTACTTTTTGAAAAAAAATATTCTAACTATATGTATTTACATAAATGTATTGTGTTTTCCAAATAAATCGAAATGTTACCACTATAAACAAGTGATTTTATTTCTGACCGAAACCCATGAAAATATAAGAATTTGAGAAATTACGGTCATTAAAAATATATATGTTTGATAAATAATTTGTGTTTTGTTAATCAAAAGAGAATTTGATTAAATTATGATATGTGCATACTGCATTTATTTTATTTTTCTTGTTGTTTCTATCGCGATAAAAGAGTTTTTAGTTTTTTTAACTATAATTTTAATTATTAAGCTTGAGATTTCGATCTTACTGTACCTAACGGATATAGCGCCAACGGCAATTCTTATTTAACCCACTCAGTACTGAGTACAATTTATTAAACTTTATATTTTCCTTTTCAAAACCGTTAGTAATGTCTTTACGATCGCAGTGAGAAATTCATATACTTATTTATATAGTAATAAACATATTAAAGCGAATGTACTTTTATTTCCATTTCGTATGTGATATAAAACAAAACAACTTTTTTATTAATCGGTGGGATGTTCGTGAATGTAAATGGATAAACATTCAACATTTACAATCGTGTATGTTTATACAGTTTCATCAAAATAGATTTCCTAAATATTCCAGATGGTTGTGCTTAAAATAACTATCAGACCAAAAATAATTTTGATGTATAGACATCATTTCAATTTGCAATTCGAGTTCCGGTTTGATTTTATGGATGTAGATACAGAGACGAACTAAGTAACATTTTTCTACAGAAACATTTTCAATTAAAGTTAAAAAACATTTTTAAGTGGAAATACGAATTTAATTCACCACGGACAAACTTGTCAGGTGTCGGAGCTTGATTCAGGACCCTCATGTATCCATACCTTCGATTCACTTCTATTTCTTTCTATTTTTACTTCTTCTATACTTTTCCGTTCCCTTTCCCCTTTTTACTTCGGCCTCCCTCTTCTTTTTCTATTAATACTTCCTGCATTAATTACTTTTCTTGTTCTTTTTTCTGATTATATCCACTCCCAACTACTTTATTGGATTTTTCTTATTGTTGGTCCTATATTCTTAATTCTCCATTTCTCTTTCCATCCCACTTTATTTTTCCAGCTAATCTCCTTAAATGTTCCATTTTCATTGTGTTAATTATGGCTTTATTTCTCGCTTGTATATGTCATTATTGGTATTGTTATTATTGTGTGGATCTTCCTTTTCGATATCCCTGTGTTCCAGTTTTGTTTATTTAGTGTAGTGTTTTTCAACCTGTGGTTCGCGACCCCCTGGGGGGTCGCGGAGCCTCTGTAGGGGGTCGCGAAAGGTCGAGAAAACTTCAGTTTTTTATACAACATATAATTTGTGAGACTTAAATAAAAAGTTGATGAGTTAAAATTATTATATTTAACAAAATTTCCATATAATCAATCATACAAGTCGGAAAAATGCTAGTTTAAAACACGTTATTACAAAAAAAAAATATTAAAAATGTGTTTAAAGAGAAAATGATTACATTTGTGCTTGCTTATCTTCGTTCATTTTAATGTGAAGGTTGCGCTTGAGTTTGTTCAATTAATTTCTCACATCGTGGATCCGTTTTTGCCACAAGTATTAAATCGTTTTCCAAATTTAAGCGATTTCTTAGTTCACATTTTATTCGCACTATTGATGAAAATGCCAACTCGCAAAGTACGAGATAGAAAATGGAATCAAACACTTCAAAGCTTCGGTTGTTAATTCCGGGTATTCTGTTTTTCTTTTTAACTAAAATGTATCCAAATTTTCAGATGATTGAATTCCAAGTGTAACATCCCATCGGCAGATAGTTCCAGCAGCTTCTCTTTGAGCTTAGTTGCTAAATTTGCCTCGTTTATAGCTGCATTTAAAAACAGATTTAAGATCCATCTTTGACCAGTGTTATCCGATATCGCTTGCAGTGAGAAGTAATGACACAATTCTTTCATCAAATTATGTAACACTATTTTCATACCAGATATATATGAGTTGATGTTGATCTCGCTTCCGACTTCTTCAATGAAAGACTGTGTAGACGAAAATTAATCAAAGTTGTTTTGATTTATAGATGATGACTACAATTCAATTTTTTTTATAAAGCAATGCATTCAACAAGCTTTTGGCTTATGTTTTTTCAGTATAGCAATAAATCCACTCTTCGCACCAGTCATGGCTTTTGCTCCGTCACTACAAATAGCAATGCAGAAATAAATAAAAGTCTTAGTAGCTCTGTATCTACTAACTCAGATATGTCGGTTATATCAGTTCCTACTAATTTGTATGAGACTAGTGAAACAGAAAATTCAAATGCAGTCTCTAATAGTAGTAATGCAAATTTAAGCAGAGATAACTCTTTTATAAGCTCCAGGCATATAGTCACCAAATCAGGGAGAACTGTTAAACCGCCCGAAAGATTGAACGTGTAAAGAAAGGAGATGTCAGGATGCTGGCTGTTGAGGCAACACTGCCAAGTTAGCACTTGACAACGGACACGACGAGTGAAGTGACAACTGTCAATGTCATAGGTCGTATAAAATATATATGTTAAGGTTGTTAATGTATAAACGAGATAAAAATCCAGATTCATCTTGATTACTGTCCATCAAAAAGATAAATAAATAAAATAACAAATCAACACCATTACATAGAAGTGTATTAAGAATATTTTCAATTTTTATTATCATTTTCGGTATGGAAAAAACAAATAATCATACTTTTACTTCTAACTTTTAAAAATATGACTATTAAGTTACATAATTTACCGTACATCAAAATTGGGACTTAAATAGACATTATATTTGAAATTTTATATGAGGAAAACCAAAAACAGGTATTTTATTGGGAAACAAGGAATGGACTAGAATAAAAACTATTGATTTCTCAGAAAATGTTATTCTCAGTGAGAGTGTGTAGGTACATATAGTAGAATTCAGTACAATTGAGTTGAAATATTAAATCCATTTTTTAATAGATAGCTATATTTTTTAGGATATTTTGATACGAAGCGTGTCGAAGAACAGGATTTGCAGCTAAACACTAACGATGTTGAAAATTTAACTGTTGCAAACACAGATAATGTTAGGCAATACGACATAGAACAAACTGCATGTACTCCCCCAAAAAATGTAAAACGGCAAAAGGGTCTCAAAGAAATAAAGAAAAATAAAAACGATTAAAAGATGAAGAGTACCACACCACTAAAGGAACCTAAAGGAACGATGTTCCGAACGAGCCACTCATAAATGTTCCACAATTGTTTCCGCGCAAGGACGAGAAGAAATCTACAATGCATTTTGAAATATTACTTCATTAAAAGGACAACGACAATTTATTGTGAACCACGTTTTTGTCCAACCTGTAACACAAGGTCCATCTAGAAAAGCAGCAACCAAAGAGTATACGTTGACGAGCAATCGACAACAGCATACAGTGTGCAGAGATTTTTATTTAAGACACGTAACATTTCTGAATGGTTCGTAAGGGGCGCAATAGCAAAAATTAGCTTAAGTGGAGTGCTGCTCCCAGATAACAGAGGTAAAAAATTTCCCCCAAATAAACGTAAACCAGAGCATGATAATTTCATCCGAAATCACATACTTTCATTTCCTCGCACGGAATCCCACTACTGGCGCAAAAAATCTACATATCACTTTTTGGAATCAACACTTAACGTCACAACCATGTACAATTTATACAAACAGAAATGTGTAGATATGGAATATTGTCAGTATCTTTTGAAACATATAGACGCATATTTCACGAGTATAAATTAAAATTTAATAAACCTAAGAAAGATCGTTTGTAAGGTGTATGTTGCGCATGAAGAGAAATTGACATGTCTGAACGACGAGCCTACCGACGCAGCTTATAATGATCATTTGGCACGAAAAGATGCAGCTCGTAAATGGTGGGATTACGACACAACAATCGTCAAAGAGCAACAGAATATTCTAGCTATACAGTCAGGCCTTCAAGCTGTTCTAAATGCTCCAAAAGAACCTGGCGGTCCATTTTTCTGTCAGGAAACTGGCAGTTTACAACATGACAGTGTACAATTTACAAGATGCTAGTGCTGCTTGTGTAACGTTTTTATTTGACATTAACATATTTTTTGTTAATAGGTTCAACTGCCCCATTTGATACGCTTGTGGTCGTATACATTTTATTACACCTTATTGTTAATTTTTAGCAAAGTATAAATCAACTTTTTGGTATTATTCGTTTCGTACTTTTTACGCGCGTTTTCATAGTGAAACTGACGGAGATAGAAACATTTTTAACTTAACTTGGAAGAGATTTTTGTCTAATCGAGAATAGTTCGAAATATTTTCGTTTTTTACTACGTCGACTTTCCTTGGTAGCGGTTGTGTGGTTCGGAATTTATGAAATGTGTCCTCGAGACATCCCATTATGGGGATATATTTGTGCAAAATTTAAGCCTTGTTGCAGTTTTTAAAATTTAATGTTGTTTTGAGTTGACTATTTCCACATCTCTTTGAGGATTTTCTTAACACTACTTGGGCGTTACCTGTAGTTCTGAACGTTGTTGATGTGATGGATTTGATGGGTTCAGACTAGGTTTTGTGACGAAGAGGTTTTAAATTACCGATTTTGGCGAAAATACCAAATTTTTATTGACGAAATATACGAGTTTCAACAGAGTTAGTTATTTTATATAAATAGTCAGCCAGAATGTCTTTGGCCGTTTTTAGAATAACCTTTTTACAAGTTAAAAGGGTTTTTATTCACGGTTACTGGATTTCCACCACATTATTTTAATCTGGAGTATGGTGTAAATAACAACTTTACCACAAGGAATTTTGGGAAAAGGACATTGTGCATACCAGGAGGGATTCAATCGGATTTACGATCCATCGAACACCAACTAGGAATCCGAAGAGCTCAGTTTCAACTGGACCGAGCTGGGTGACCATTTTTTCGTTTTTACTTTATTTATAAATTATGGACACTTAATTTTGGGTGCGGATCTATTTCCCGTTTTTGTTGTTGTTATAGGTCATAGCGTATTAATGTGTTTCTGACAATGATATTATTGATGAATAACTTTAGATGCTACTTTGATACTTTGTACGGTTGGAATTAATCCATAATATGTTCATTACGCTGCTTTGGTACTTCCCGTATTTTTTTAAATATTTATTCCTTCGTTTGCGCATTGGATCCAACGCCTTGTAGTACTTCTCGTTGTAAGCTTGAGTAAGCTTTTTTTTTCAATTCTGACTATATAATATATATAATTGGTTGTTAACTGATAAAAGAAATTGCGCGTGTGTGATAGTGTCAATTATGTTTTGTTCATGGGTTTAGCAAGGGGATATGTTGAGAAATAGTGCTTATTTTTCAGATTTCACGAATTTTATCTGACCTAGCAGGTCCCCTAATTATCTCATTTTAAATTTAGTAACAACTGGTAGTGGATTAACGGATTTTCTTTAAGCTTTTTATAGCAATGAAACTTTTCAACAGTACCCGAGTAGACGTCTGAAACTACTATCAAAACTTGTCAACGCCTTTACTAATTCTTGTACAGAAAGTTCAATATATGTACGAGTAACTAGAAGTGGGTTTGTCTTTTATTTCATTCCTTTTTAGTAGATTTTTCGGAGTGGACTTTCATAAAATTAGCGGCGCCCTTTTACACCTAAATAAATTTGATGTGCTGATCACTTGCTTAGCACGTAAGTGAACTCACGTCGTCTCCACATGAGTACTAGCCGCTGGCTATAAACTGTCAATCTAGACAGCCTAATTCTGTGACCTGGTAATATTATTGAGCAAGTAAGCGGTTACACTTGTTACGTCTGGGATGAAACAGAAGGATATCGTGGAGTATCAAGATTTCTACTTGTAATTTTACGCATATTAAGTCCAGACGCAATATAGAATGTGTAAGAATGATGTCAGATAGTTGTGGAGGCCAACAAAAAAATTACAAGTTTATTTGCATGTGTCTGCACGTTCTTAAAGAACATCCCACTGTTTAACGGATTAACCACCGATTTTTCAAACCAGTACACAACCACATGGAAAATGCGAAAATCGAAAGAAAAGTGAAAACAGTGCCTGTGTATACAAAGGAAGGTTGGGTGAAAATCATCAGAACGGCTCGTAATAAACCTCGATCTTTTGAAGTAATACCGTTGGTTCATGACACGATTTTATAGACCACTGCTGCCACAAAAAAATTGTATTTGAAGATCCCACTAATCTTGATAATTTACCATTTCGCAAAGCTGTCCGGTTTATGTATCAGAAATCAGATCCAGAGCCAGTTTTTATGAAAGTTAATTATGAGGAGGCCACGCTCTTTACGAAATATGTATCTAAGCGTACAAAAGGTCGCCCGTGCAACCTAGCTTCCATTCATCCATACAACAGTCGTTTTCCAATTGCGCAGGCTAAATTCAAGGATCTGAAAAAACTATGCGAGGACTTCCAAATACCCAGGCTTATCACTACTTCTACAACAATCTCCCGCGTGCAAATAATGTCCGCATGCTTTACCTGAAACAGATATTTCCGAAGAATCTGAGTACGATGAATAACTTGTCTGTAGGATATTGTTTAGTTTGTAATTTAAACTATTTATAACATAGAATGATATTTTTTGTTCAAACAATAAAAATGTTTCAGACCTGTATGGTTTTATCTTAATGTACATAAATCTTTTTTATCCTACACTACTCGAAAACCCAATTTTCGTGACTCTATTGGGACGGGAAAGTAGGTATTTTCACGGCTAGGCGTGAAAAATGGCATAGAATGACTAGGCAGGGAAAACAACTTCACAAAAATGACACTAGATGGCACCCTATTCGAAATGACGGCTATCACTTTTAAATTTCAAATGGTGGCTTTATTATTTCTTTGTCATTAAAACTAAAATAGAAAACAGTGTATTACACAATATGGATGAATCTGACGGCTATTCTACACCGGAAGAGATAACCCAAATAGCAAGACAGGCTACATTAAATCTACTACCTGAAAAATCGAAGAGAAAATATAACCAAAGATATGATCATTTTATGGATTGGTGTTCATTGCATAACATTAAAAGATACAGTGAAAATGTTATTTAAAATTACATGTCAGAGTTGTCTTCAAAATAAAAATCATCCACTTTATGGTCAATTTTTTCAATGATTAAAACATCGCTATTGGCCAAACATGACATAGATATTCGAACATATACCAAAGTATATGCATTTCTAAAAAAGGCAACGAAAGGTTACGTTCCTAAAAAATCAAATGTATTTAACAGGCAAGATATAAACAAATTTTTGCTGGAAGCGCCCGATGAGATTTATTTAATGTTCAAGGTAATATATACTGCTAATATAATAATATTGGTTAATTCAAATGTTCTTATAGGTGGTACTTATAATAGGAATTGCTGGAACGTGCAGATCGATTGAGTTGACACAAATGTCAACTGATGACGTATTAGATAAAGACGATATATTAGTAATACATATCCCAGATACCAAGACTAATAAGAAGCGTACGTTTACGATTTGCAATGGTGAAATTGATTTAATTAGTATCTGTAAAAAATATTTCATGTTACGCCCGATAAATATGAATTCAAGACGTTTGTTTGTTAAATACAGTGCAGGCAAATGTCAGGCACAAAATGTTGGGCATCATACAATTGGAAGTATATCTAGCAAAATTGCTAGATATTTAAAACTGACCGACTACAAAGACTATACTGGTCACTGTCTTCGAAGAACTTCTTCCACTCTCTACGCAGATGCAGGAGCCGATATATTAGCGCTCAAGAGACATGGTGGCTGGAAATCCAATAGTGTAGCAGAAGGCTATATAGATAATTCTTTAGAAAATAAAATCACAACAGCGAAAAAAATATTAGGGCCGACGTGCACGAATATTCAACCCGAAAGCACTTGTACCGAAGTGGCTTCTAACAATTCAAATGACAACATAAAAGAAGATTCATCTTTTGGCATCATTTCTTCAAACCAATTTCAACTGTCTAATTTATCAAAGCAAGGGATTACGTTTAAAAAGTGTGTAATTAATAATCCTGTTTTTAATATTAAGTAATAATTATTGTTTTGTTTTGACTCTTTAGCATTATGAAATAAATTTAAAACTGCTCTATTGTTGAGATTTTTTCTGTTTTCTAAATAAACGACGTTTCAACAACTAATTTGCCATTTTCTATGACTCGTTCATCTCATAACATTAAACGGTACAATCAAAATATTTCCTATTTACCTTTTTGACATTTTAGAATTTAATAATTGTATGTGTAGGATAAAAACTATTGTGTGTTCCACGCCGCGAAAGTGGTTTTCCGGGCCTCCAGAAGTGGCCAGGCTCGGCTACGCCTCGCCTGGCCATCTCTTTTATCGGCCCGGAAAACCAGCACTTTCGCGCCTAGGTACACAATATACTATTATATGCACAAAATATTAAATCCTAATACTGGAAAACAATACATTTCACTAGTTTAAAGCAGCCTAAATACTGACACCAATTTATTTTGACAATGGTAAACTCGCGAAACTGCTTTTTCACCCTTAATGTCATATTTCACAAAACTGTGTGACCCAACTGCCATTTAATATCATAAACACACAAACACCGGGTCAGTATACGAATTTTCGTGTTATACTAAAGTGGTTTTTTACTCTCCTGTAAAATTAACTTTTTTCAGTTACGTCAGTTTACCTGTGAGGTAACGATATCTTGTTTATACTAGAGATTTTACACTGAAATTCTAGTATTGAATCTGGTCTCTGTAATAATATTTCATATTGCTACACGAGACAACCTGTATATTGTCTCTAAAATAATATTCAAATCCATTCTGTTCAATATTTAAAAAAAAACTTTATTACAGCTACAAACCAACTCGATTCGTATTGTAGAAAACCAAAATACTAATGTGCTTTTTATATTAAAAAAATCATTCTTGAAGTAACTTTTACCTGTTGAGTACAAGAAGTAAAAATTCCTTCTCTTCTTTGGTAACTTCTAACTTGAACAGTCGATATTTGATTTTTGCATTCCGACTTCCAGAAATTCGAAAAACATATAAATTTGAGTATAGTATATATCTATTGTCTTCATTTTTACATTGAATGATTTAGTCAGCTAATTAAATTTATAAATTCAGTGAAGTGAATTCGTAAGTACTGGGTTTATTAAATACTATTTCTGCGGTTCGCTTTGATTTTTCTCACGAATCTTGAATAAATTATTCGAGCGATTGAAACCCAAATTCTTTCATTGATTATTTTTGTGGTTTCTAGTTACGAAAAAATGTGTAGTGTTTGTAGAATGAATTAGTGAACTGCGAATTAATTTATTGAATTTTGCATGATTTTTGATTTATTTCAAGTATAAAAATAATTTTAATCTAATGAAAGTGTTGGGTTAAAATTTTATGTAAAAGTTTGAGTTGTCTTTTCTTTAACTAATTATTTCAGACTACATCCAAATTTCGACGGTTCAATTTTTATTACTTAATTTAAATCTTAGTACAATTTGTAACAAAATTTACACTTGGAAAGATATAAGAGGGAAAACGATTTTGATAGAATTAGTTAGATATTTCTTTGACGTTACCGCAATTTTTGCAAAATAACTTGATAGAATTTGCTATTTTTATTGTAAATTATTTCTTGATTTTTTCACGGATGATCTCCAAACAATGCAAGTCTCAGGATGGAGTTGAGAGGTAAAAGACAGGACACTGTGAAGGTCTATAGATGAGGAGAGCAAGGTTAACCCAGGGCTGTAGCACTTTTTGGTAAGGTAAGGTATTGTTACGAAACAGCACACTGGTATAGTCCCCGAATCCGACTCTGTTTAAGCCAGGTATGCAAGTAAACATTATGGCGGACGCGCAGGGTCTTCTTAGAATTGTTTACGATTGTGACTATCTTATCTAGACATTGTTTTTGTGACCAGTCTTATCTAGAAAATGCCAGAGCCCATTATTTTTGTGTAAGCCGGAATCTAGAATTCTCTAGTAAAAAAGGCACTCATATATAAAGGACCGACCATGGAGAGTTAATGGAGTTGATGAAGTGATCGCGTATGGAGGTACCGGTAAAGCTAGATATGGAGTCACTTCAGAACAACGACAAGATTTGTTCACTCTCCCGGAAGATTATTCACTGGCATACAACATCCCCGCCCGTATCAAGAACGCACGAGGGTTGGCATCCCTCTTTCGAAAGAAGTTCGGGCAACTAGAAAAACTTGAAGACCAGATTCCAGTCCCTGGCAAGACACTGAGACTGAAACATAATTCGCGGTACGTCTTCTACGTTGTAACTAAAAATGAATTTCAAGATCGATCTACCTACCGCGATGTGTGGAAAGCATTTCGAAACCTCCGAGACCATGTGTTAGAATCCAGCGTGAAGAAACTGGCTATGCCTAAGATAGCGAGTTATCAGTTGGATTGGAGAATTATCAGGAACATGGTAGAGATTACCTTTCGAGATACCGGTGTCCAGATATTAATTTGCAGCTACAACCCCCGTTATCAGTATCCGATGAAGACGGTACCCTGCTATTTCCATAAAATCGGAAAGTGTAGAAATGGGGCCAGTTGCCGATTGAAACATCCAGTCTCGGCTACACAAAAGTTCCAGGATGAACTGCCATTTAAGGAGGGGGTAATGTTACGAAACAACATACTTGTATAGTCCCTGAATCCGACTCTGTCCGAGCCAGGTATGAAAGTTAAAATTATGACGGACACGCAGGGTCTTCTTAGAATTGTTTACGATTGTGACTATCTTATCTAGACATTGTTTTTGTGACCAGTCTTATCTAGAAAATGCCAGAGCCAATTGTTTTTGTGTAAGCCGCAATCTAGAATTCTGTAGTAAAAAAGGCACTCATATATAAAGGACCGACCAGCGGAGAAGTTTAGTTTAGTTGATAAAGTGATCTCGAGAAATAAACAAGAATACACCGAAATAGCGAACAGTAAAGTAATTAAGTTTGTGTGCATATAAATTAAATTTAAGTGAATAGTTAAGTGTATATAACTTAAGTGTTAGTGAGTAGTTTAGTGTTTAAATAAATTCGAAAGTAGGCCATACCGTGTTTTTAAAATTTATCCCACCCGTAATAAAAACGTTTTAAATAAATAAGATAAACATTACATTGGTGTCAGAAGTGACATAATATAAATAAATTGCTGCGTAAAAATGTCCAAGAGACTATGTGACTTGAAAGTGAGTGAGTTAAGAGCAGAATTGGAAGATCGTGAGTTGGAAACGTCCGGTAAGAAAAGTGAATTAGTAGAAAGACTTAAAGTGGCACTGGAAAATGACGGCTTTGATCTAGAAACAGTTTTATTTAATGACGAGGCTACCACCTTAATCTCGTCAATTTCTGCCATGGAAGAAAACATGGACGAGAAGATTTCTGCCATGGAAGAGAAACTTTCAACGAATGTGAAAAACGATATTTCATCTATGAAGAACGATATTTCTGCTATGGAAGAGAAACTTTCAACGAATGTGAAAAACGATATTTCTGATATAAAAAACGATATTTCTGCTATGAAGAACGACATTTCTGCTAATATTGACGACAAGATTTCTACTTTGAAGAACGATATATCTGTCGACATCTTATTAATGAAAAACGACATTACCGCTGACGTTGAAAATGAAATTTTGTTTCTAAAATCTGAAATCGAGAATAATATGTCAACGATGGACGAGAAAATCGAGAATAAAATGTCAACGATGGACGAGAAAATCGAGAATAAGATTACAATGATGGACGAGAAAATCAAGAAGTTAGAAAAAAATATGACAGATATAACAACTCAAGACACGCCAGCGGAAGAAAAGAAGACCGAGCAAACGAAACCTTGCAAGGCAGAAACACACCCTAAGTTAGAAGACATTGGCAGTTTTACCCAAGTCAAGGCTCCAACGTTCGATGGAAAAATGTCGTGGACCAATTACGTGAAACAGTTTGAAGCAGCCGCTAGAGTGAATAATTGGTCCGACAAGGAGAAAGCAGTGAACTTAACTATCGCGCTTCGGGTAGATGCCTTAGATGTACTTCAGACGATACCTCTGGAAGAAACGGATGACTTCGAGCAGCTGAAGAAGAGGTTGGACATGCGATATGGTCATGAACATCTAGAACATTTGTACAGATTCCAGCTGAAGAACCGAAGGCGGAAACGTGACGAAACCCTTCAAGAGTATGAACTGGATATTGCCCGACTAGTTCGATTTGCTTATCCATCAGCACCAGAAACATGATGTAATGTTTAGGCATCCAGGCCTTTATTGATGGCTTACGTGACCCCGATATGCAGAGGACGCTTCGTTTAGCCCATCCGAAAACATTAGTCGACGCATTGACAGCTGCTCTTGAATATGAAGCAGCCACTATGGCTTCCGGATACAACAAAGGTAGGACCATACAGGAAGAAGGTGACGATGACAGACTTGACCAGATCGTCAACTTGTTGAAAGGTATGGTAGACAAGAAGCCGAAGAAAATCAGGTGCTGTAATTGTGGCGAGCTAGAGCATGCACGTAGTTCGTCTAAGCGACCTACGACTCCTGCAAACCAAGAACCTCTTAAATGCAAAGCTTCCACGAAGGGCTCGCGGTACAACAAAGGTATGAGCATGCAGGAAGAAGATGGCGATGACAAACTTCACCAGATCGTCAACTTGTTGAAAGGTATGGCAGACAAGAAGCCGAAGAAGATCAAATGCCGTAAGTGTGGCAAGCTAGAGCACGTACGCAGTCCGTCTAAGCGCCCCAAGACTCCTGTAACCTAAGATCCAGTCACAGGGGAAATCAGACAGGGGTGAACATCCAGCTGATGTGAAACGCCGAAAATCCAACTCCTTGCCTAGACGGCCATGCCCTGTATACTATTCACAATGCAACAAATCGAAATCTAAAGAAGTTGCAGTTTCAAGAATTACAGTAGTCAATGAAGAATGGTCACCCACCAGGATCAGAAAAGATCAGGAGAATGATCCTCACCTGAAGATGATCCGGCAATGGAAGGAAGAAAATCGGCGACCTACCTGGTAAGAAGTATCGAGATTTTCACCAAAACTCAAGGCGTATTGGGCTCAGTGGGACTCACTTGTCCTCCAAGAAGGGCTGTTGAAAAGAGTCCTTCAAAACGATGATGGTTCAGAGATGAGGGGACAGCTAGTTATCCCGAGAACAAGAGTAGCTGAGGTACTAAAGAAGTTACACGACAGTCCATCGGGAGGTCATCTGGGAGTGAAAAAAACCCTCCAGCGAATCCGTGAGAGGTTTTATTGGATGAACAGCTCCGATGATGTGAAGGACTGGTGTAAGAAATGTACGACTTGTGCTACGAGTAATGGACCACATCGCAAGAGAAAGGCACCCATGAAACAGTATAATGTTGGAAGCCCTTTTGAAAGGATTGCCTTAGACATCGCTGGACCATTTCCGACGACAGAAAATGGTAGCAAATACATACTGATTGTAATGGATTATTTCCCAAAGTGGGTGGAAATTTACGCTATCCCGAACCAACAGGCCACAACTGTCGCGGATGTATTGGTGAAGGAATTTATCAGCCGATATGGAGTGCCCTTGGAAGTCCACAGTGACCAGGGAAGAAATTTCGAAAGCCATCTATTCCAGGAGATTTGCGAAAAGCCGGGAATGAAGAAGACCAGGACAACAGCTTTACATCCACAGTCAGACGGAATGGTCGAGAAAATGAACAGGACTATTGGAAAATACCTGTCCAAAGTGGTTTCCAGCCATGAGAGAGATTGGGACCAGTATATCTCCCTTTTCGCATTGACTTATCGATCTGCCGTCAATGAGTCCACGGGTGCACACCTGCGAAAATCCTGTTTGGACGTGAAATGAGGCTTCCTTGTGAGATGGAATTTGGCTGTCGTCCTGGAGAAGATCTAGCAGGAGAAGACTACGTGATACAATTGAAAAGAAGACTGGACGATATTCATGAATTAGTTCGAACAAATCTTCATGTTGCCAGCGACAGAATGAAAAGTCTGTACGACACGCAGACCACAGAAGGCGGTTTTAAAGAAGGGGACAAAGTATGGTTACACAACCCGACGAGGAGAAAAGGATTTTCTCCAAAATTACAAAAATCCTGGGAAGGTCCATACTTAATCAATAAAATGATCAATGATGTTATATATCGCATAAGCAAGATCCTCAACGGAAAAACAAAAGTAGTTCACCAAAATCGACTAGTGCCATTCGAAGGAGACCATGACCTAGAGAATGAGTAAACCATATTCGAGATGTGTCTGACCCTACCTTCGATGAATTTATGGGCGCGTATGGAGGTACCGGGAAAGCTGGATATGGAGTCACTTCAGAACAACAAGATTTGTTCACTCTCCTGGAAGATTATTCACTGGCATACAACATCCCCGCCCGTATCAAGAACGCACGAGGGTTGGCAACCGTCTTTCGAAAGAAGTTCGGGCAATTAGAAAAACTTGAAGACCAGATTCCAGCCCCTGGCAAGACACTGAAACTGAAACATAATTCGCGGTACGTCTTCTACGTTGTAACTAAAAATGAATTTCAAGATCGATCCACCTACCGCCATGTGTGGAAAGTATTTCGAAACCTCCGAGACCATGTGTTAGAATCCAGCGTGAAGAAACTGGCTATGCCTAAGATAGCGAGTAACCAGTTGGATTGGCGAATTATCAGGAACATGGTAGATATTATCTTTCGAGATACCGGTGTCCAGATATTAATTTGCAGCTACAACCCCCGTTATCAGTATCCGATGAAGGCGGTGCCCTGCTATTTCCATAAAATCGGAAAGTGTAAAAATGGGGCCAGTTGCCGATTGAAACATCCAGTCTCGGCTACACAAAAGTTCCAGGAGGAACTGCCATTTAAGGAGGGGGTAATGTTACGAAACAACATACTTGTATAGTCCCTGAATCCGACTCTGTCCGAGCCAGGTATGAAAGTTAAAATTATGACGGACGCGCAGGGTCTTCTTAGAATTGTTTACGATTGTGACCATCTTATCTAGACATTGTTTTTGTGACCAGTCTTATCTAGAAAATGCTAGAGCCAATTGTTTTTGTGTAAGCCGCAATCTAGAATTCTGTAGTAGAAAAGGCACTCATATATAAAGGACCGACCAGCGGAGAAGTTTAGTTTAGTTGATAAAGTGATCTCGAGAAATAAACAAGAATACACCGAAATAGCGAACAGTAAAGTGTTTATATAAATTAATAATTAAGTTTGTATGCAAATAAATTAAATTTAAGTGAATAGTTAAGTTTGTATAAATTAAGTGTTAGTGAGTAGTTTATTGTTTAAATAAATTCGTAAGTAGCCATACCGTGTTTTTAAAATTTATCCCCCCCCCCCGTAATAAAAACGTTTTAAATAAATAAGATAAACATTACAGTATTATAAATTAGCTTTCCCATACCTTCGGTATACTCTGTTCTTTCCATTTTACATATATAACCGTATTCCTTTTAATCCGAATATGTGTTGTCATTTCTAGAGCTAAGTATAGGGTCACACAAATTAACAAATATACTAAATTTAACAAATAATTTTTGTATTGACATAAGTTCAAACCAGTGTGAAATTGACAGCCAAAAGCTAGCAGCCATTCTGAAGAAAACACCCGAATGGCCAGTGGCGCAGCATATTTATATAATTACCAAAAAGAATTGGAAATTCTTTTTTTTTCTAATTTTAAGAAAAATTTATTTAAATGGCTACCGAAAAATAGTAATACCAAAATAAAATAAAGTACAGAGGCGGATCTAGGAGTAAAATAATGTTTTATTTTAAGGCTCCCAAAATTTAAAATTTTGCCTATGAACAAACAATACAAAACAATGTCGGATTAACATGCCCCGCCGCGCGCCATACAGGACCGGCAATAGGGGTTAATTAAAAAAAAATTGGGTAAAATATGAAGCTTAAATAATTTTTCACCATTTGGGAGCTTTTCGCCCATTCCATTTTATATAGGAAATATTGGAAACCATCTTAAAAACAAATTTAAAATGTCAGATTGACTTGCACTGCTGTACAGGACCGGCAATAGTGGTTGATTCATAAAAATGTGGGTAAAATATCAAACTTAAATAATTTTTCACCATTTGGGAGTTTTTCGCCCATTCCATTTTATACAGAAAATATTAGAAACCATCTTAAAAACAAATTAAAAATGTCAGATTGACTTGCACTGCCGTACAGGACCGGCAATAGGGGTTGTTTCATAAAAAATTGTGTAAATTATAAAACTTAATTAATTTTTTACCATTTGGGAGTTTTTTGCCCCATCCATTTTGTATAGAAAATATTAGAAACCATCTTAAAAACAAAATAAAAATGTCAGATTGACATGCACTACTGTACAGGACCGGCATAGGGGTTAATTCATTAAAATTTGGGTAAAATATAAAATTTTATCAATTTTCCACGACTTGGAAGTTTTTCGCACATCTAATTTCATGTAGAAAATATTGGAAACCATTTTAAAAATAAATTAAAAATGTCAGATTGACTTGCATTGCCGTACTGGACCGGAAATAAGGGTTGATTCATAAAAAATTGGGTAAAATATTAAACTTTATTATTTTTCCACGGCTTGGGAGTTTTTCGCACATTCCATTTTATATATAAAATATTGGAAAGCATCTTAAAAACAAATTAAAAATGTCAGATTGACTTGCACAGCCGTACAGGACCGGCAATAGTGGTTGATCCATAAAAGTTTGGGTAAAATATCAAACTTAAATAATTTTTCACCATTTGGGAGTTTTTCGCCCATTCCATTTTATACACCCCCAGTTTGTTTCGGACTTTCCTAGAGAGCGGACGTACCGTAATTAAAAGCTAATCGGTGTTATTTCTATAGTCTAAACAAAAACTATTTACAATCAAAATATATTAAGTGATTTGTGAAATTTATATCTCCGATTAAGTGAAAAATAAAATATAATCTATGAGTGGGACTAGCGGGGGAAGGCCCCCCGAAAATAAAGATATTGATATGGAATTAATTAATGCAGAAACTACAAACTTCCCGGTAGACGAATTTTTAGGATACGAGAAAAAAGACCAGATAAGTATCATAAATAAACATTCTGAAATAATCCAAAGAAATACTCAAAAAAGTAAAACAGTAATTACCTCAATTAATACTTCTGAAAAAGAGGTCGCAAAACATAAAGTAGATTATTTATATCAACAAAATGATTTAGGGCCTTTTCATGTTTATTTAGAAAACAATTCAAATTTATTCAAAGGTAGGTTAAATGCGCTAAGAATAGGAGACATTGTATTATCTAATTTCGCGGAAATTGATGATAAAATTTCTAGCATCGACTCAATTGGCAGAAATAGAATAAGAATTAAGTTTAAAGATTACAAATCAGCTAACTATCTATTATCCAGGAAAAATGATCAAATTTTTATTAAAAACAATTTGGAAATATACATACCTAAATTTATGGTTATTAGACAGGGCGTGGTCAGGGATATTTCAACGGAATTCTCGAAAGATTATATTAAAAATAAAATAAAAATGTTTTACTTGCATTGCAAGTTTGAAGTAGTGCAAGTTACAAGACTAAATAGGAAACGCACTGATGAACAAGGTACACAATATGTTCCAACTAAAACATGTATCATTCACTTTAAATCACAAATTTTACCTAAATATATTACAATCAATAAGGTACTGAAGGAAGTTGAACCATATAAGCAAAAAGTTCTGCTTTGTTTTAACTGCTTAAGATACGGGCATACTGGAAACCAGTGCAAGGGCAAGCCAAGGTGTGGCAAATGCAGAGAATCTCATAACACTAAAGATTGCAAAGATACTGAACTTACACCAAAATGTTTGAATTGTTCGGGTCACCATTTTACAAGTAACTTAGAAGCGTGCCCGGAATTTAAAAGACAGAAGTTAATTAAAGAGTCTATGTCAACAAATAATATAGGTTACCATGATGCAAGCACACAGATAGGTAGAAATTCTTATGCAAGTGTTATAAACAGTAACTCAAATGTGACAAATTCACAAACTATGAATATACACTGCCCCAAATATTCCCCCCACCCCCTAAATTCCAGTCAACCTACAATCGATCCAACCCCATCCAATATCATCAATTTAACTCCAACAACAAATTTTAATACTACAAATCCAACCACAAACCTTTCCAACCCTCAAGCTCACAAAAGGCAAAGGCCAAACAGTCCTGACCCAATTTTAAAATTGCACAAAGAAATGATATCCTTCCTAAGACACCCAATGCCTTATGGTGGAATATTAGAAAATCCAAATTATACCAAAAATATTCATTCTCAATTGGAATCACCATCTGCAGATTGGAGCACAATAAATTCAATATTTCAATTAGTTATACAAATTGTTACGATTTTATTAGAAGCAAAAAACATAAATGTAAATAAGAAATAACTAGAAAATTTAGTTAAATCAACACTAGATGTAAATATGTCGTCACTTTCTCAGATCTAAACCACATAAATATTTTGCAATGGAACTGCCGTTTGGCAGTCTCGAATAAAACAAACTTAGAATACCTACTAGATAAGGGTAACTACACTGTTGCCTTATTATCCGAGACATGGTACCGCCCAGGCAAGTACTATGGGTTCATTGGTTTTCACAATATCCGCTGTGACCGCAACCACGGCTATGGTGGAGCAGCTATATATATATATATATATATATATATATATATATATATATATATATATATATATATATATATATATATATATGTATATCAGTCGATATACCCGAAATTGGGAAACAATATATATATATAGTCTCTATATATGTTAAACCGCGAACTCGTATATCACTGCAGCAGTGGATACAATTTTTCGACCAAATCCCAAAACCATCTTTAATTGGGGGCGACTTCAATGCCCATAACTTGTCATGGAATAATGAATGTGACGACATATACGGTAAGGTACTATTGGAAGCCATAGAACACTGTAATTTAATTATATTAAATGATACATCTCCCACGCTAGTCAGCACTAGGAAATCAGTTATAGACCTAACCTTTAGCACCCAAGATCTAACTCAACAAATTACATGGTCTACCTTAGAAGAGCCATATGGTTCAGACCACTTTCCAATACATGTCAAACTAGAATGTAAAAATTCGCTACCAGAAAGCTCACCAACAACCCACAACTTATGGAGACTCAAAGATGCAAACTGGGAATTATACTCTTCTGTATTACAGTTGACAGAACCGAAAACAACATATGGTGGTGTCATCGAAAATATAAACAAAGCAGCAGAGGACGCTATCCCAAAACACTTTTCAACAAACAAAAAACGCAATCACTGCTCAAAGCAATGGTGGAATGAAACTTGCAACATAGCAGCTTTAGCAAAAAAAGAAGCATTTTCCCACTACAAACGATCGCAAAATCTTAACAACTTGATAGAATACAAAAGATTAGATGCAGTGGCAAAAAGGACTTTTAATGAAACCAAAAGGAAGAGCTGGGGAAATTATTGTCAGAGTCTTAATCAAGGAACACCAATTAAAGAAGTCTGGGATAAAGTAAATCGATTTAAAAATAGAAAACAATCAAATAAAACACCAATAGACCCTAAAGCGGACTGGGTAAATGAATTTCATACCAAAATCTCTCCCCTTGGGGTTGACAACAAATCTATACACCAAATAACTACAGTACAACGAAACAATACATTTCTACTCTCAATATTCAATATGTGGGAACTAGAACAAAGTTTGAAACAAACCAAAAATACCGCCCCCGGTAAGGACAATATTTCATATATAATGATTTATAAAATGCCGATAGAACATAAAAAAGCTCTGCTAGAACTGTTCAACTCTATCTGGACAAACAAGATTCCTTTCCCCGAAAAATGAAAAGACTACATCGTTTTACCAATCAAAAAACCAGGTAAAAGAGACGATACTTCAGAATCATATAGACCTATATCACTTTCATCATGCGTCTTTAAAACTTTGGAAAGAATGATTAAGAACAGACTCGAACATTGGTTAGAGAGTGAAAAAAATTTGCCTGACTCACAATATGCATTTAGAAAATGTAGGTCCACCCAAGAACCTCTAACAATATTAGTAAACGATATTTATCTGGGTTATTCACAAAAACACCACACTTTAGCTACTTTTATCGATGTAGCATCAGCTTTCGATAATGTCCAATTGAATTTACTAGAGGAAAAACTCATCAACATAGGATTACCAACTCATATGGCAAATTTTATTAAGAACGCAACCAACACATTTCAGATCCAAGAATTTCCAGTGAATGTTTACCACAAGGCAGCATTCTCAGTCCAATCCTATTCACCCTCTATACAATGGATATTGAAAAAATCATATCACCAAAATCTAAAATAGTACAGTAGGCCGATGATATTGTGTTATACACCACAGAAAAATCAGTTGACAGATGTACAAAAATTATTAACGCGGAATTTGGTCGAATCCAAAAATGGCTTGATAATATTGGGCTGTCTATATCAGAAACCAAGACCGAAGTATGTATCTTTTCCAGAACTAGAAGATGTTCGCAAAATCTGATAACCCTAGGTAAATACACCTTTCCCATAAAAAATACCATCAAATACCTTGGATTACTGTTAGACAAGAAACTTTTATGGAAAGACTGTATACACCAAGTAACCAAAAGAACTGAAAATTCAATGAATATATCAAGAACTTTCTGCAATACAAAGTGGGGAGCGGATCCAAATACGGCATTACTCTTTTATAAAACAATGGTAAGGTCAATTATAGATTATGGAAGTCATCTACATGGGACAGCAGCTGAAACACACTTAAACAAAATTGAAGCCCAACAGAATAAATGTTTGAGAATATGCCTAGGATATAACAGATCCACCCCTATAAATATTATGCAAGCGGAAGCAATAATACCACCTCTTAAGCTAAGAAGACAATTACTCAGTAATATGTTTATTACTAAAATAATAGCAAAGGAAGCATCATACCTCAACAGGTTACAATCATTAACAGTTCAGGTCCTCACCTATAAATACTGGTACTCAAAAAAAAACCCAGTTATAGTGGAAAGTCTTATGGAAATATCTAGTTACCAACACAAATTACATACAAACGGGAAACTACCTAACTTTACATACCCTGAAAATCTCTACGCTCACAAAATACCAACATATTATTTAGAAATTCAAGACGAAATACCAAACCTGACTCAAACCAAATTCAATAAATTCAAAAACAAATACTGGCCAAATTACGAATATATATTTACAGATGGTTCAAAAGCAAATGAACAAACAGGCTGCGCGTTCTACCACATAAACAAAAAACATCATTCCAAATATACTTTACCAAAGGAGGCTTCTATATATACAGCAGAAATAACAGCAATTTTACAAGCAATGAAATACATATTGAATTCAGATAAAAATAGATATGTAATATTTACAGACAGTAAATGCGCAGTGGACAGATTAAAAAATATGAACATAAAGAGAACATTAAATCATATTGAAGCAAACATTTATACTTATACATTTAAACTTATACCACGAAATTCACACAAATAACAAAATAGTCATATATGTATGGATAAAAGCTCATGTTGATATAACTGGTAACGAAACAGCTGATAAATTTGCAAAGGAAGCCATAAAAACAGGAGAAAAACTCCAACTTAAATTACCACCCTCCGACGTATTCAAATCAAAAAAACAGAAAATTAAAGAAAACTGTCAAAAACTCTATAATGAATCTACAACTGGATTAAACTTTAAAAAACATCAGGATAGGATCCCTAAACAAAGTTGGTTCTACAAAGAGGTGAACAGAAATTTTATAGTTACAATAAATCGAGTGCGTGCAAATCATGCACTTACTCCTGTATATAAACATCGGCTAAAAATGATTGATAACCCATATTGTTCCTGTGGAGATATAGGTACACTGACACACATCCTACTTGAGTGTCCGTTACATACCCAAAATATTAGGAAATTATATAATGAACTAATAACTGCCAATATAACTCTTCCAATAGACCTTAATTGTATTATTTTTTCAGAAAGTATAAACACTCTTTACATACTGTACCAACACATAATAAACTGCAAACTTAAATTGTAAAATTTGTAAGCAATTATGCAAACACAACATTGTATTTGTAATTACTAACAATTATTAAATTAGAAAAAATCCAAAAAAAATAAAAAGAGAAAAAAATAAAAAAACAAATTATGAGAAAAAAAACGATTTAAAAAAAAATAAAAAATAAACAAATTATGAAAAAAATAGGTTTAAAAAATAAAAATAAATAAATTATGGAAAATATGATTATTAAAAAATATATATATATAAACAAGAAAATTAAAAAAAAAATTGTTGAATTAGAATAAAAAATACTAACACAAATAAACATATTTACTGTGCTCAGTCCTGCAGAAAAATTAAACAAATTTTAAATAAAAAAATCAGACACCTACATAGTCTGGCTAATTGGCCTCAGCCAAAGCCATTAACCTATTTAAAAGAAAATAATTTATACAGAAAATATTAGAAACCATCTTAAAAACAAATTAAAAATGTTAGATTGATTTGCACTGCCGTACAGGACCGGCAACAGGGGTTAATTCATTAAAATTTGGGTAAAATATAAAATTTTATCAATTTTCCACGACTTGGTAGTTTTTCGCACATCTCAGATCATATAGAAAATATTGGGAACCATTTTAAAAACAAACTAAAAATGTCAGATTGACTTGTATTGCCGTACAGGACCGGCAATAAAGGTTGATTCATAAAAAAATGGGTAAAATATTAAACTTTATTATTTTTCCACGGCTTGGGGGTTTTTCGCACATTCCATTTCATATAGAAAATATTAGAAACTATTTAAAAACAAATTAAAAATGTCAGATTGACTTGCACTGCCGTACGGGACCGGCAATAGGGGTTGACTCATAAAAAATTGTGTAAAATATGAAACTTAATTAGTTTTTAACCATTTGGGAGTTTTTCGCCTATTCCATTGAATATAGAAAATATTAGAAACCATCTTAAAACAAATTCAAAATGTCAGATTGACTTGCACTGCCGTATAGGAACTGCAATAGTGGTTGCTTCATTAAAATTTGGGTAAAATATGAAACTTAATTAATTTTTTACCATTTGGGAGATTTTCGCCCATTCCATTTTATATAGAAAATATTGGAAACCATCTTAAAAACAAATTAAAAATGTCAGATTTACTTGCACTGCCGTACAGGACCGGCAATAGTGGTTGCTTCATAAAAATTTGAGTAAAATATCAAACTTAATTAATTTTTTACCATTTGGTAGTTTTTCGCCCATTCTATTTAATATAGAAGATATTAGAAACCATTCTAAAAACAAATTAAAATTGTCAGATTGACTTGCACTGCCCTATTGCCGGGGCAGATAATCCGACATTTTTAATTGGTTCATAGGTTAAATTTAGCGAGACTAAAAATAAAATATAATTTTACTCCGGGATCCGCCTCTGTACTTTATTTTATTTCCTCCTTATTACTATTTTTAGGTAGGCATCTAAATAATATTTGCCTAAAATCAGAAAAAAAAACGAATTTCCAATTATTTTTAGTAGTTATATAAATATTGTTACGAAACAGCACACTGGTATAGTCCCTGAATCCGACTCTGTTTAAGCCATGTATGAAAGTTAAAATTATGGCGGATGCGCAGGGATTTCTTAGAACTGTTTACGATTGTGACTATCTTATCTAGACAATGTTTTTGTGACCAGGCTTAACTAGACAATGCCAGAGCCCATTGTTTTTGTGTAAGCCGTAATCTAGAATTATCTAGTAAAAAAAGCACTAATATATAAGGGACCGACCAGCGAGTTAGTTTAGTTTATAATTTGACATCGTGACATAAACAGTAAATAAGCGAACAGTAAAGTGTTGATATAAATTAATAATTAAGGTTGTGTGTATATGAATTAAATTTAAGTGAATAGTTAAGTGTATATAAATTAAGTGTTAGTGAGTAGTTTAGTGTTTAAATAAATTTGTAAGTAGTTTAAAGTTTATCCCACCCGTTTACTGTTTGAGTAAATAAGAAATACATTACAATATGCTGCGCCAGGAGTCATTCGGGTGTTTTCGTCAGAATGGCTGCTAGCTTTTGGCTGCCAACTTCACAGCGGTTAAGTTCATGCGATAACACCATTTTTTGGTCTATTCTACCTTTTTTACTAATGTAAGCGAAATTCAACTGAAGTTACATTTATATTAACAAATAATTTTTGAATAATTGTGATACACAAATCCCACAGGCACTTTTGTTGGCTTGGATAATCTTGTCTTATTGTGAAACCACAACAATTAATTTCATTAGACCAACATACCCTACAAAATTATTCTATGCAATAAGGAGGAAATTCTTAATATTCATATAAATTTAAATGGAATGATTCATTCTTTGTTTCCGAACAATGCTTAGTTAATTCTATTTGATTATAATATATTCTGAATTTTTACATTTCTGAGAAAATATAAATACTTCTAATTGGTATGCAGAATGAATACGAACACCAGACGTGTTTGACGCGAGCATTTTAAATAGGTAAGTAACTGCAAACCATAGACCAAATTCATTCATACCGACCACATGCTGTGAATTTGAATTTTAGATGTAGCGTTTTAAAGATATTAGCATATTGCCATCGAATCCACGGTTTGGCGTTTGGTACGACCAAAAGGGAATGCGGAAGTATTTATTTATCCCAGTTATTAATTTATTTTATATTTCAATAATAATAATAATAATATTGAAATACGGGAAAATAGAAATCAGAACAATTAAACAGGCAATACGAAAACTTGAAAACAATCACATATAATAATGATAAGCTTATGGTCGTTATTTTACATGTAACAACTGATAACCTCAAGACAAACTAAGTTGAAGAAGAAAGTAGAACTGATACTGCAGCAATGCTGCAATAAGATACGAGATTATAATATGATAAAACAGAATATAAGAAACTAAACAAAGAAATAAGAAACAAAATTAGAATAGCAAAATGAGAATGGATGTGACAAAAATGTGAAAAAATTGAAAAGCTTCGAAATACAAACGATACAGAACTAACATAAGTACCTAAGGAAATAAAAACGATAACATATGACAATAAAAGGACACCAAAAATGTTCAAAGGCTCAGGCAGGCAAGATAAATAGGTGATGTGAATGAGAAAATAAGGGAATGGGGAAAATATATTCACGACATGATTACGGACGATAGACAAGATCTGTGATTAATATACAGAAGGACCCAAAATTCTGAAGGTTGAGATAGTTTGTGCTATTAGGCAATCAAAAGCTAATGTTCAGGGCTTAACCAAATAAACTCGGAGTCATAAATAAAGAAAACATAAATTTGCTTTTAATGCTCTTCTAGTACAACATAATTATATAAAGTGGGTAATATTACTAGAGATTTACTGGGGTCAACCTTCTTGCCATTACTTAAGAAAGACAGCACAAGGAAATATAACAATTAGAGTAGATAACAAATGTAAATCTATCATGAACAAGAAACCAATCGGATTTCGAAATGGTTTATGTACCATGGATTTTTATTTATTCTTCAAGTCCTTTTACAAAAACGCCATGATCTACAAAAAATTGTTGATGTTGAGAGTGCATTTGACCGCGATAAGTTATTTGAATTCTTGGATGTAATCCAATTTGAAAAATAATCTGGTGACATCTAGCCATATCACTATAAATATTGAATTGTAGAACCTAATCTCATTTGCATTTTCGATTGGAATAGGTAGTGGAATTCAAATAAGTTGAATACTTATTAGTATAATTACCTTAACAAATTTTCAGAATTTGTTTACAAAAATACCCAAATTGCAAGTGGAGGAAACTATGTACATTGAGCCAATGAAATCGCACCTCCTTTGAAATTTGATGTTTAAAAAGAATGTAGGATTTAGTTCTGTGCCTTTGGTTAGTTCGATAAACTTGTGCTTGCTTAATTATTGTCTATCAGAAGTGTGCGATAATGCCAAGACAAAGTGGTAACAAATCAGTTCTTCTAAAGAAGTGGATTCATAATAAAAAAGACTTTCGAATTATTGATGACAACCATATATTCTGCACAGTTTGCAACAAACCGGTAAGTACTTTTATGTGATTCTATAATTAGAATATAATTTTTAGAGTAGGTACTTAATTTTAATAAATATGTTTTGTGAAATTAACATATAATATAATAAATTACTGTTACGGGTTCATTTTGCACTATGACATCCTTTCTTGTTTTAACATAATGTCTGTAATTCTGTGTCAGTGCGACACACCCTACATTTTATTCTCCATATTTCTTTATACTTTCTCATTGTCATTGATTCACCTTTTCGAATATTAGCTCAGATACAACCTTAGTTCCACTAATTCGAGCAAGTATAAACCGACCTATAAGTGGAAGTAAATAGTTGCCACGAATAATCCAACGTTATTCTGCGAACGCGCCTTTAGTTACAAGTAAGTGTCACTTGCTGTTTTGACGTTTTCCGGCTTCTACAAACCTACAAGCAGACTCCGTAGAATTATCCATATCAATTTATTTCGGTCATCCGTGAAGGGATTTGTGGTAATTCACATCTAGACATTTCTCCGTTTATCTAACGATTTTAGTCTTAGTATATTTTTTTACGTGAATTGCCCTCTGTATGTACAGGATCTAGAGTCAGGTAAGCATCCCCTTGTGTTAATATCGTTATTATGTTTAGGCATATTCTTTACGATTTCTAGGACTTGTAGTGCCACATTGAGTTGGTATAGCCGCTGGAACACTTGAACTAGTTATCAGACGGCATAGAACTATCAAAACAATAGAACCCTCCCACTAAATAGAGGTTAGTATTATTTTGTTCGGCCCCACTGATGGCTCCTCTCAAGCTAAACAGAAATGAAATCAGAGGTCTAACTGGTATTGTTTGTTTTATGGTTCACCTTCTTCTCCTTCTAGTTCTTATTCCTCTATTTTTCACCACTTGTCACTTGTTATGTTCGCCTAGATTTTAGTCGTGACATTTGTGACGTCCCCACCGAGCACACATAACCACCAAGTCCTGGAATCATATGTAACTGTATTGAGAAACTGAAAGACCACTCAACCTATCCAATGTACTGGCACGGTTCATGAAGAGAATCGTTTCGAAAATCATCAGCTACGTAGAGTGCTAGCAGATACGTTTAGATAATAAGTCAGTGATCGCCCCTCAGGCTCATTATAAGCTATTGTAAACTATCAAGGTGACGTCACACGAATAGTATTTGCTGTGGGGGTAACTCATTCTAATAACAAATTTATCATAATATCAATTACAGTCACATTTGGCCCATAAATACCTGTTTGGTGGTGTGACACATTTCTATGGCGAACAGTCAGCATTCTGTATTGACACTGTCCCTAACATATTTCTAAATATATTGTAATTAGTAGGGTACATGGCTGTTTCTCTGTTTTAATCCAAGTAACCCATTTTCGGAATTGAAAAGGAAACCTCTACATATTATATATTATTTTTTTTCTTACATCAATATATCTGTTGCTTATTATTTTAGTAATATAGTGCAGTGGGTTGTCAAATCTCATCAGGGTGATTTCGGATTTTAACTGGCGATAAATCCGTGGCGCACCGGAAAATTAAACCCCATATTTCAAACATATCGAAATCTATATTTTATTGTCAAATCCTCATCCCACTGAACTTCCTGGGTAGGTTACAGGCGTGAAATATCTATCGCACATTCACTGCTCAATTCTTCTAAATTACGCCTCTAACATTACATTCAATACAAAGATTATTGTGTTTTTTATAAATGCATAAAAGCATATTTTAGTGCATATTTACATGCATATTTTGAGGTTTTTTAAATGCATATTTCCCGAGCTCTATTTATAAATGATCTAGGAGGAGTATATATTAGTGAAAGTCAGTATGATTTTAAAAAGTTACATTAAACCACTAAAGCTGTAACAGACATTATTCATATAGTAGCAAAAAATAAAGACGTGGGTATATTAACTAGAGCTATATTGTGCGACCTGTCGAAAGCTCTCGATAGTGTGTGCCACAGGCTTCTGGATAAGTTAGAAAAATATGGGATGAGAGGTTCAGCAATAAACTTGTTAAAAATCATTATTAACTGGTAGAAGGCAATATTGTTTACAACAACATTACATCATAAAGTTAATCAAACATGGAGTTACTCCAAGGTTCGGTGTTGAGTCCTCTTCTGTTAAGTTTATCCATAAATGATTTGCCATGGCAAATACTTTTCTTTATGCAGGTGATGCCCCATTCATAATTCAACAAGTAATACTGGTAGACTTGAAGAGTTATAAAAAAACATAATAAAAAGATGAACCATACTTCAATACAAATGTATTTTGTTTGAATAAAGATAAAACTAAAATTATAGATTTCAACAAAAGCAGGGATAATGATAACGAAAATAAAATGCGTTTACTAGGTTTTCATATAGACAGCAAACTCAGCTGGAAAACACAAACTACAGAAATAAATAAGAAACTGTCCAAAGGTCGCTTTGTCCTGAGGAGAATGAAGTGTGGTAAGAAAAGAGGTTGTTAGAATTGCATATTTGGGGGTAATACAATGTCATTTGCAATAGGGGATATTACTGTTGGGTTCGCTGTAAGCAGCAAATGATGTTTTTATACCCCAAAAAATAATAATCAGAGATATGTTTCGAGCTAATTTAGAGATAATACAATACAAAACCCTTCTTCATCGATTTAGAGATTTTTAGGTACCACGTTTGTACATGGTGGGGCACTATGAATGAACTATACTCTGGCGTCTTAACGGCAAATAAAATTAGAAAAAATTAGACGTAGAATTAAGTAGATTACTTAGGACTATAATTTAAAAATATTTTGGAATATACAGGGTGCTCCAAAAAAGCGTGCCGTATCAAAGTTAGGTTTCTTTAAATGTATTTTATCACATTTTTGAATTGTACTATTAAAAATAATGTAAGTTCATTAATATTTCCCTATACCTATCTAGTTCAGTTTCCAGGATAAATCGATTTTACATAATTTGTAGACCTTCCGAAAAAATACAATAACTTTAAAATAAAAACGAATAACCACATTTGCTTTACACTATCTCACTAAAAGCTTTTAATATTCTGTTTCCAATATTTACTGGTATGCTATAATATACAGGGTGTTTTTAATATGACAGTATAACACTAACCATTTGATACATAAATTTCTGGCTTAATTTAAATGGAACACCCTGTATATGTTGGGTCTGTTCAACGTGGGAATTTATTACCTTTCAGTTGGTATTAAGGTTGCCTATATCTAACTCTGATAGTTTTCGAGAAATTTTAAATTTGTTTTTAATATTCAATTATTTGCTGACATCTAGTTACCTATGACATGATGTAACTCCGATGGAAAGTTTTTAAAAATTTAAAATTTGTTATTTTGACAGTAAGTACTTTGTTGTATGATTTATTAATTATAAATTAAAGGTCTCTTAAATCAGAATTTTATTAAGCGTACACAATCATTAACTTTGCATTAAGATTAGTAAAAAAACTTACAAAAAATTTAAAGAAAGTATTCAAAATCATGCCTATCGTGTTAGATACAAGCTTGAACTCTTTTAAAACAATTATTATTTATTTTTTTTAATATTTCTGATGTTATTCTTTAAAAAGCTCGCATTATCCTATTCTTCATGTTCTCTGAAGTGGGTGGCTGTGTACTGTATTTGGTTTTTAATATTGTTCACTTATCTGGCATCTAGTTACCTATGAAATGCCATTCAAATAGATATTATTTTAATACCATTCCATCTGTCAAATAAATTTATAAATTGGTATAGTGTGTATTTGTGTATTGTATTTGTATAGTGTTGATGTATTATTAAGTTTTAATAATTGACATAGTTATTAATCCCTGGTTAAACATGAAAAAGTACTCTAACGAAGAAAGAATAGGTATGATCTTAATCATTGGTAAGTGTCAGGAGAACTGTTTTTTAGCAAGTAGATTATACGCTCAAAAGTATCCAAATAGAGATCATCCTAACAGAAATGTTTTTAAAAGACTACTGCAAGTATTTAAAACTACTGGAAGCGTGCAATATACAAAAAATTCTAGACGAAAATCTGCAATTACAGACGATTCAGAATTTGAAGTAATGGGTGCGCTTGTTGAGAATCCACATACTAGTCAAATATGTATTAGTGAGCAAATAGGTATAAGCAAGAGAAGTGTCGCTAGGGTAATTAAACAACACAAATTTCATCCCTACCATATTCAAATGCACCAGCAACTATTTGAAAGGGACTTTGAAAATCGTATTGAGTTTTGTTTATGGGTTATGGACAAAGTAGCAGGGTCTGAAGATTTTTTTGATTTTGTTCTGTTTACGGATGAAGCTACGTTTCATAAAAACGGTTTAGTAAACATACATAATTTTCATTACTATAACGACGAAAATCCGCATTACTTCCGAAGTGTTGACCATCAACATCGTTGGTCATTAAATGTATGGGCAGGAATCGTTGGTATCCACATAATAGGGCTTTATTTTTTTAATGGAACGCCTAACTGGAAGAAAATTTTGTAAATTTTTACGTAACAAACTACCCGAACTTTTAGATGACGTTTCACTAGCTACAAGACAAAAAAATGTGGCTGCAGTCTGTCCTCCATTACAGTGTAATTGTCCGGCGTTACCTAAACAATATTTTTCCACAAAAATGGATTGGGCGAGGAGGCCCTTATCTTTGGCCGGCAAGATCCCCATGCTTGACGCCATTAGACTATTTTATTTGGGGTTACATAAAAAGTATTGTCTACAATACAGAGCCAACCACTCCTGAGAACATGAAAGATAGGATAAGGAGAGCGTTTCAAACAGTAACACCAGAAATGTTAAAGAAAGTGAACAATAACTTTTTTAAAAGAGTTGAAATTTGTATCCAACAAAATGGGCGTCACTTTGAACATCTTCGTTAAATTTTTTGTAGTTTTTTTTTATAATTTTGAAGCGTATTATATCTGTATGCCCAATAAAAGTGTACTTACCCTTAATAAAATTCTAATTTAAGAAACCTTTAATTTATCAATAATAAATCATACAACAAATCACTTACTGTAAAAATAACAAATTTTAATTTTTTAAAAAGTTTCCATCGGAGAATCTTCATGTCATAGGTAATAGATGTCAGCAAATAATTGAATATTAAAAAACTAATTTAAAATTTCTCGAAAACTATCAGGGTTAGATATAGGCAACCCTAAAACCAACTGAAAGGTAATACATTCCCACGTTTAACAGACCCAACAGATACAGGGTGTTCCATTTAAATTAAACCAGAAATTTATGTATTAAATGGTTAGTGTTATACTGTCATATTAAAAACACCCTGTATATTATAGCATACCAGTAAATATTGGAAACAGAATGTTAAAAGCTTTTAGTGAGATAGTGTAAAGCAAATGTGGTTATTCGTTTTTATTTTGAAGTTATTGTATTTTTTCGGAGGGTCTACCAATGATGTAAAATCGATTTATCCTGGAAACTGAACTAGATAGGTATAGGGAAATGTTAATGAACTTACATTATTTTTAAAAGTACAATTCAAAAATGTGATAAAATACAGGGTGTTCAATTTAAAGGAATCTAACTTTGATACGGCTCGCTTTTTTGAAGCACCCTGTATATTCCAAAATATTTTTAAATTATAGTCCTAAGTATTCTACTTAATTCTACGTCTAATTTTTTCTAATTTTATTTGCCGTTAAGACGCCAGAGAATACTTCATTCATAGTGCCCCACCCTGTATGTGTATACTTGATGCTATTTTATATGTACACAAAAATCAAGATAAATACACTACTGGAGTACCAATACATTATTACAATACCAAAGGCAAAGAGGTCATTAGAACTGCTAAAATGAAATTAGTAAATATTGAAAAACAAACCGAATTTTTATATGGTAATAGTATATTATGCAACGATCATGTATTAATAACCATTACATGAGAGTTGCATACGCTATTTTTTCTACACCCGATAAATAATCAAAAACCATAAATTTTATATTTTTATTGAACACAATAGGTAACAGTAATTATTCGTATTTTTATAAAAAAAATCTAGAAAATTGTAATTAATACCTCGGGTATTGGTATTGCCAAAGATACAAGAAAACTATAAACATTTTATTTGTATTTATATGCAACATATAATAATTGTAATTAATCCGATTTCTTAAAAATATTAAGATTATTTATTGTGCAGTTTGAAAAGTTTATTCCAGGTCCCACTGATCTGGAAGTGAAAGGAATATTTACATTTATTTCATTATTGCTAGTCTCAATAGAGTTCAATATTGTATTGGAAATGCTGATTTTATTCTGAACCGAATTTTCAATGTAGCCTTCTGCCACTGAATTGGATTTCCAGCCACCATGGCGTTTTAATGTAGTAATATCACCACCGGCATCTACTAATACGGTTGCAGATGTCCTACGAAAACAATGCCCTGTATATAAATTCGGATCAGGCAGATTTAACTATGTTGCTATTTTCTTCCCTATATTACCAAATTTATTAATACCAATGTTTTGAATTGTGCATTTTCCATTTAAATAATTAACGAAAAAAGATGGGGTGGGGCAAATTTTAGGCCGTAGATTCATATATTTTTTACTAATTTCGTAGTATTCGCCGGTAATTGTAAATGTTCGTTGTACTTTTGTTTTAGTTTCTATCACATTAACAATTAAAATTCCATTCATATCTTTGACATTTTCATATTTTAGGTCATGTAGTTCATGCCTTCGACATGCTCCCATTATTCCAAAAATCATTGCTACCTAAAAACAAACAATAACAATAAATAAAGAGAAGAAAAAAAAGAAAAAAATGGCAAGATAACCTAGGCTGGTTTCGAATTCGGAACTTATACTGTAATCTAGTCCAAATTAAGCATCTTAACCCGCTCGGCCACGAGTTCGGTTTATGAGTTTGCTCGAAGTTTATTAGATATACCTGTCATGCATGAGTCGAATGGAAAATGTAATCATGAAATTTTTTTAAAAATGCAATGTTAGATAAAAACTTACTTTTAAAAATAAAAACCGTTCATCGGGTGCTTCGTGGGTAAACTTATTTATTTGTTCAGGTGAAAATATTTTTGCTTTTTTTCCAACATATCCTTCGGACTTTCGGTTTAATAAAGCTTGTAGTTTCTTATATTTAGAAATGTCTATATTTACCAACGTTTTTATTATTGAATAATGTGTCCATGTACTAGATGATTTCATAGTTTCCATCAATTCTTGAAAATAAGCAATTAAAACATTTTCGGAGAATGTCGAAATCTTATTTGTATTTCTCCAGTCCATAAACCGTTGATAAAGTTTTTCGTACACTTTCTTAGATTTTTGTGGCAAAATATTTTGAACTGCATTTTCTGCTTTCTCTGATATGTGTGGAGGAGTCGATGGTAATTCTTCTATATCGCTGATATCAGACATTTTGATAAATTATCGAAGGTTAGTTAGGTATCTACGAAAATTTAATACGTACTGATTTTGACATCTAAAATAATTACATAGGAACCTAGGATAAACGTCAAATGCACAGCACGTTTGATTGAAAAATTATGGGTTTCTATTGATTAAAAATCTGTATCGTAATGAAGAATCTGTATCGTAATGGTTATCATTATGAAACGGATTATGAGCATATAAGTGCATTGTTATAACACGGGTGTAGAAAAAATATATAACATGCTTCCAAAAGAATGGAAAAACAATTCAAGTAAAAAATTTAAATTTGTAGGGAAGCAGCATCCTTTGAGACAAGCATTTTACCCAATAAATGAGGTTTTTGATGCATTCTCACCAGTTTGATTAATGGCAAAATGCAGTAATGTTATTGTTCAATTTTATTTTGTTTTTTATGAATATGTGTTGAATATTTGGTTACTTAGTGAAATTGAAATGTGATTTGTAAACCTTTTCTTTTTTCGTTTTGACGTGTCTGAACAAATAATCTATATTGTTTTCAGTTTTCGTAATGTAACATAAATATCAATTAATATTGAAAAACTGAATACTAACTCACCTTGTCCGACGAAGAATCTTCTATAATACAACGCACCTTGATCAACATTTTCTATTGGTCTGGGAAACCTTTGGTAAGGACAAGTCGAATGTCTCCAGTGAGTTTCGCCAGAAGGAAATTCTAAAACAGCCACGCCATACGCCAAAGGAGGCCGATGAAGCGGTTTTCGATTTTGTCCGTTCTGTAATCTACGACAAAATTAATATGTTTAACAAACTGTGTTTTAAATAACCATCCATCTTTTAATTTTGTCGTGAGTGACTGCACATTCAATAATATTTCTCTTAATTATTTCTTAATAGCCAATAACCGGAGGAAGACGTTTACGACTAGATAAAAAAGTATGGAAAGAAAACAAGATGTCTGAAAGATTGAAAGAACCATTGTATGGTCCTATTCGTACAAAAGGAGATGTAAAAAACTATGAGAGCTATAGAGGAAAAGTGTTGTTTGATAAGAATCGAGAATATCAAGTATCGGAAAAGATAATAAGATAATAATTAATAGAAATTTTGAGGCTTAAAGCAATGAGATCTCCCTATCAACTACGCTGATTAATATAATTAGATCCTACTTTAGTAGACAATAAAATATGAGTAAATGGTTTGATTTTCTCTCGTAATATAAAAGTAATGGCTTAAAAGTATGCTGAACTTATAGATGGATTTTAAAAATTGGAAAATGTGGAAAGGGAAATTAACAATAAATGAAATAAAACCAAGTGGATAATAATCGACAAAAATGGAAATAGCACAGGATGTTTTAAAGAAGTAAATAACACAAATTTAATTACGTGGGGATAATGGAAAACAAGAAGAGATACAATAGAAAATTGCAAAAGGAGTAAAATATTGGATGGGCAGTTGTAAATATTCAATTGGAAAATAACTCAAAAGATGTCAAGATAAAATCAAATGTGACAATTATTATGATAATAGTTTGCTAATGTTGTAAAATATGGAATCTAAAGAGCATAAGAAATATTACTGAGAAAAATATAAATTCGTGACCTCTATAATTAATACAGTGAGAGCATAATGAGATGAGGTGGTTAGGACACATAACAAGATGAGAGGATAGAAGGCCAATAAAGTAAGAGGAATCACTGAAAGAAGAAGAAGAGGCAGACTCAGGACGAAGTAGATGCTAGTGACAGAACAGGATTTATAGTCCGGGAAAGTAAGGTCGAAAAATCTGTTAAACATCAAAAGTTTCCCAGCGCTGATTTTGCATTTTTAAATGAAAATATATAGACCCAGCATCACTCTCCTAGATTGTCTAATAATTTCCGCTGGAGCTTGCGACGTAGCTTGCAAGCACAGCTTGGACCACATAAAATTCAAGTAATTTATGCTCGTATCATTTCTGGATGTGTTCTTACAAAAAAATCGTAGAGATGGAAATTGCAGCAAATTTTATGCTCTTGAAGGTGACGTAAATAGTTTTTCCAAAAAAAAATTTTCCGATCTTAAATTTTCCAAAAATTGAAAAAATTTACGAAAATCATATTTTTGGCTGGTAATTATAAATAAAATATTAATATAGAGGTCAAAACATAGAGGGCGAACTTCTAAAAGTTTTTTTCAGATTTGGAAAATTCAAAATGGCGGCTGCTCAAATTGGAAACAATTTTTTTTTTCAATCGCGTTTAAATTTATAAACATTAATGATATCGAGAAGCGGTTGGTTGCAATCGACAGAGTGAAAGTTATATTTATATAAATAACATAAACACAATTTTAAAATTTTTTTTACATAATTTTTTAGAACATTTACCGAAAAAAAAATTCCATCTAGTTTTTTCTCATTTTGGCGTTGAAACATTTGTTAAAAATATCTTTTCACGTTATAAATATGTTTGTTTTTGAAAGACGAGTATTTTGGAAAAAAAATTTTTCAGATGCGACTTTTACAAGCTGAGATAAGCAAATTCAAAGTCTGCTAGATACTGTCATAATATTAATTGAAATTTTCAAATTTTGATCACTTCGCTAGGTTGTTGAATCCCACCTCAACTTAAACACAATTTTTCATTTTTCTACCGTTAATTGGTCCATTTAAAAGAGAACAGTAATCCTAGCTCGCTCGGCCAAACGGTGCGGCGGCAGCTGCTTGGCGTAGTGGTGGGGGGTCAGCGCTCATTCACTTCGAACGCCCAAAAGACCCTTACTAACACATGACTGACGACGTACTTGTACCCGACGAATTATTGAAAATTATTTCGTGTTCTTGTACCACAGGGTGCTCTACTACCAGGTGTGGTTGTAAAAAAGTTGGCATACATTGTACGATATTATGTAAAAATTGCGAAGGCAAAAACTGTTGTAACATCGAAATTGTAAGTACGGTATTTGACAATGACGAGGATGATAATGAATCTCTGAGTGATGAGCCAAATTTTGATATGAGTCAATTAGTTGATTGTGAACTTGCAATTGATAGTAGCAATAATATCGATGAGGATTTATTTGCTAATGATAATGACGAGGAAAATTGTACATAGCCACTTTCTCAGAGACCAAAAAGAGCGAGAATTTGTAGAAAATAGATGTAAATTTCTAAATAAATATTATTCTTAGTATCTATGTTTCGAATTATGTATAATATATTTAATAAATGGATTTATAGATATAAATTATAAATATCATTGTACCTTATTTCTAGTAATATGTAATCATATTAATAATAACCATACTATAAATGCACAATTTTTACAAAGAAAACTAAAATAAAAGCTTAAGCTTCGTTGAACTGCGAATGAGTGCTGGCCCCCACCACAACGCCAAGCAGCTGCCGCCGCACCGTTTGGCCGAGCGAGCTAGGATTACTGTTCTCTTTTGAATGGACCAATCAACGGTAGAAAAATGAAAAATTGTGTTTAAGTTGAGTTGGGATTCAACAACCTAGCGAAGTGATCAAAATTTGAAAATTTCAATTAATATTGTGACAGTATCTAGCAGACTTTGAATTTGTTTATCTCAGCTTTTAAAAGTCGCATCTGAAAAATTTTTTTTTCAAAATACTCGTCTTTCAAAAACAAACATATTTATAACGTGAAAAGATATTTTTAACAAATTTTTCAACGCCAAAATGAGAAAAAACTAGATGGGAAATTTTTTTTCGGTAAATGTTCTAAAAAATTATGTAAAAAAAATTTAAAAAAATTTGTTTATGTTATTTCACTCTATCGATTGCAACCAACCGCTTCTCGATATCATTAATGTTCATAAATTTAAACGCGATTGAAAAAAAAAATTGTTTCCCATTTGAGCGGCCGCCATTTTGAATTTTCCAAATCTGAAAAAACGTAAATTTTTAGAAGTTCGCCCTCTATGTTTATCTATGTTTTGACCTCGATATTAATATTTTATTTATAAATACCAGCCAAAAATATTATTTTAAAAAAGAAATTCCATTTTTGGAAAATTTAACATCGGAAAAATTTTTTTTTGAAAAACTATTTACGTCACCTTCAAGAGCATAAGATTTGCTGCAATTTTCATCTCTACGATTTTTTTGTTAGAACACATCCAGAAATGATATGAGCATTAATCACTTGAATTCCAGGTAGTCCGAGCTGTGCTTGCAAGCTGCGTCGCAAGCTCCAGCGGAAATTATTAGACAATCTAAGAGAGTGATGCTGGGTCGATATATTTTCATTTAAAAATGAAAAATCAGCGCTGGGAAACATTTGATATTCAACTTCCTTACTTCCCCGGACTATTACAGAAAGTAGGCACAAGGAACTGGAAAAAGAAGAAAATGAATTGAAAACAGTGGCAAAAAACTAAAACATGGTTCTTCTAGGCTCACAATGCTGATTCTATATAGTTTTGTAAATAAATTTGAGTAAATAAAGTTGTTTATCACCTATATTGAATGATAACCAATGAGGTCACGCCTTGCAAAACAATAATTCTTACTATTTGTTTTTAATAATGATTCATTCAACAGCAATGAAAACACTGGATTATATAAGCTATTTTTTGGTTAGGGTACTGGTTAATTAGTTCCACTATTGTCCTTTAGGAGGTTCCTCCATTGAGAAGTTCTGTTCATCACCTTGTTTCAGGTCTGCTGGTCATCTTCGTTTTAGTCTTCTGTGATTTTTCTTTTGTATCAGTAGTTGTATTAGAAATTTGGTCTGTATTATTTCTAATTGTTCATGATGTTTCTGGCAATACTGCAATCTTGAGACCATATTGTAACGGCTGCTTGGGCATATACTATGGAGAATGCTCTTAGGATTTTTCGGAATTTAGGCCGCATAGACGAATCGGAATGCGTTTTTTGCATTCGCTTCCAATAATCATTTGAAAAAATTTACAGATTTGCGCTCCCGACAAATCGGAAATTGCATTGCTGCAGCCAAAAATGCATTTTTGCGACGCCCCTTGGAAGATTTCAAAACTTTGTAAATAAGAGTCAGAACTGGCCCAAATCGAATACTCGGGGGTTTCCGAGGTCTCCGATCACGAATATGATGTTCCAATGGACCCTCAGATCACCTGGAGCTCAGGAACGCCGATGAACGTCATCTCCATGGGACTCTCACGAAAATCACGCGGGGAAGGAGAGAAACTCAGTGCCCGGTGATTTCTTGGTGCACCAAGTGTTCGAGGGGTTGTTGTCGACGCGGAATTCGGATTCAGCGGCCCCAAAAATATCCCATAACGATTTTCGGTTCGTCTTTTTCGATTGTATCAGGCAAAGCCACGGAGATGACGTTCACCGCCAGTATTGTGCACCTGGTATTCGGGGAGCCGTTTTCGCCGGGGAATTTGGATTCAACTCCGCAAAAAACGCCCCACCAATGATTTTCGGATAGTTTTTGTCGATATTGCCAGGAAAATTCTCGGGGATGGGGTCCGTGTCCAGGTTGGGGCGTACCAGGTGTCCGGGGGTGTTCGCCGATGCCATATTTGAATTCAGTGAGCCAAGAAACCCCGTGGCCCCGAGTTTCTCTCCTTCTTCGTTTTAATTTTGGAGAGAGCCCCACGGAGATCACGTTCAGGGCCAGGATCCGGTGCACCAGGTGTTGGGTGGCTCGCTTTTTCCGGGGAATTTGGATTCAGCGCCCCAAAAAACGTCCCACCAATGATTTTCGGATATTTTTTGCAGATATTGTCAGGAAGATTCTCGGGGATGGGGACGGCGTCCAGGTTAGGGCCAGGTGTCCGGGGGATGCTCGCCGATGTCATATTGGGATTCAGCGAGCCAAGAAACCCCCGGGCACCGAGTTTCTCTCCTTCTTCGCTTTAATTTTGGGACAGCTCCACGGAGAAGACGTTCGGGGCCGTTTTCGACGTGAAATTCGGATTTAGTTCCCCTCAAACAAAAACCCTAACGATTTTCGGTTCGTCTTTTTCGATTGTGTCAGGAAAAGCCACGGAGATGACGTTCAGGTCCAGGTTCCGGTGCACCAGGTGTTCGCGGGGTCGTTTTTGCCGGGGAATTTGGATTCAGCGTCCCAATAAACGTCCCACCAATGATTTTCGGATAGTTTTTGTTGTCGATATTGTCAGGAATATTCTCGGGGATGGGGTCCGCGTCCAGATTGGGGCGCATCAGGTGTCTGGGGGGTATATACGTATACTGCAGACGCACAAGGGATGGACAAACAATTCGTATATGTTCTGCTACGATCAGTGTAGTAATCACGGCAGGCTTTTCAAGATTTATCCGACCAATAATAATAGCAGTAAAGTGAAGACGTAGATTGTCCTTATATGTCTGCAGTTTACTAAGGTTGGTCAAGCATCAGACGTAGTTTATGTTAGTACGTCTATATGCCAGTTTATAGAATGTAAATAAGACGCAGTATAAAACCAACTTTTTTAATTGCTATTGTATTTAAATTAACATAATGACAAATTAATATCCGCAAAAAATCACTATTATCTAAATTTATTGTCACCTAGACCAATGTTACTTTCTACACACAGTTGCAGTTTCTATGGTGCTCTTTTTTGCTGTTTTCTGTTAGATTTTCCAGGTTTTCGTCCAGCTAACGATGTTCTTCTACCTGTCAATGTAACCTTACGTCTCGATATTGAAGTAGGTTGTACAGATATTTTTTTCCTTTTCTTAATAGTGCCTGCCTCTTATTTTTAGACGGAATTCCTATATAATTAAACGCACAATGCAAACCTGATATCAATGATTGATTTGATTGGGCATACTTGGAGCAGTTGCCCAAATATTTCATTATAGCGGGTCCAAAAGATTCAGTATCGCTTTCAAGCTTTGACATAATTAAATTCGAATGTGCCGTCCATCTAGTTTTTATTGCTTCTATATCAATATTTTCATGGCATCATCATTATGAAACGTCTCTTGATCTTGCTGGTTTTGGACAGAAGAATATTAGAATATTAGTAGAAGACATATCCTGGCTTAAATTCTTTGCTGTAACGTCATTGATTTTCAGTGTATCAAAAGTAGATGAATTTGCAATTTTTCCCAAAGCGATTTCATAAAGGATATGTTTGGATGAAAGTAATAAGGTGTTAGTTGCTGTAAATATATTATATTTTTTGCAACAGACCCTTGGTGCTTGCAATAATGGCCATTATAGCTAATTAGGCATGAACATTTGAAAACAGTCATATCTACGTCGTACAAAATTTCTGGATTTTTCGAACTGTTAACTCTAAAATCCATGTTTCCAAGATTGGTTATATTATAAAGGTCCATAATATGCTGTGTAAAGTAAAACTCAAAACTAGTGATTATAAAATCTGTCAGTTGCGTTAAATTGAATGCCTTTGTTCTTTCCAATGGTATATCTTTTAAAAGACGAAATATAACCTCCGTATAATTGTTTGTATCAGATCCTCGTACCATGAGATCATTTCTATACAGTAAACACCACATCTCAATCCGATCAAGCATATGTTCTACATAATGAGCAAAATTCTCATACAAACATTTTTCGTAGAAAGTCATTAAAGCTGTTTCAGTATCTTCAATGTTTCTTGACATTAAAATGTCTGAATAATCTATAATGAAGTTGAGCATGTTCTTTCAAAATTCCATTTTTTGCCATTGCCAACAGGATTTTAAAACATGAAAAGTACATAATAACATACTTGCATTATGCCAAACCGTCTGGAGTGCTTTTCTTTCACCGAGATCATCATCAGTGAGAATTACTGAGGGTGTAATTTTCACAGGAAAAATCTCATACAACGATTGAACAGCGTCCGAAAACAGTTCTAATTTTTGACTATTTGTCAAAATGCACCCAACAGGCAGTCCGCCAGCAGGAGACTGTGTCACAAAAAAGTATACTTTATGGTTTTCTACGTCGCAGTTGCCTGAAGAATCCACGAAAAGAATTTCCTTTGCCTGAGGTAATAATCGCGCTACGCGTTGCATGATAGGTGTACATATTTCAACTGAATAATTTTCTTTTACGGAGGAAATTTTATATAATAACCCCTGACTTTTTTTTGTTCAGCTAAATATTTTTCTAGATAAATCAGCATATTTTTTCCTGATCTTTCTCCGTACGATGTTTTAAACTTAGCTTTCCATAGGTTTTGTACGTCATTCTTGGTTGGAAAAAAGCGTCTATCTTGAACATAATTGTAATACTCATCGCCATAATGTGCCATCATTTCGGCACAGTACGTGTGTATGCACTAGAAGCATTATGACCATGTTGGAATAATTCAAAAATCCTTTTTTTGGCTGTGTCTCCTATTGGCCTATAGCGAAGTGCAGCTGCTGATAGAATGGTATTGTTACGATTATTCTTGAATTCTATTACACAGGGCCAGTTACCAACAAGATTACTATGGTCTGGCGACTTTGATTTGACAAGCTTCCGTTCAATTTTAACCTCGATTTTAACATACAATTGGTGTGGACAGTTTTTATTTCGGCTTCGGAATAATTGCGTCTCTTCCGTTCTTGTGTTAAAATGGCAGTGATATATTCTTTTAAAGATAATGACTGACCTTACAGAACCTACTGGAAATGTTTTGGTTATTCTGTAAGTGACCTTAGTTTTTTCTTCTAAATCGTGAACCCATTTCTGTAAAAAACATCAATATCAATCTATGGAGAGCATCAACGCCACTGCATGTTTTCTAAGTAGTGATGAACATTAAAAAAACATTGTCGCTTTTCACTTGTAAGTTAAGTATTAGTAAGTAATAAATTATAGTTTGAAAAAACTAAAAAACACGCTTTTATTGTGCTAAAAAGTATAAAATAATAGAATTTAACTAAAATGCTTGATAAAAAAAGCGTGGACACAAATAACTCATTTTTAGTGAAAATGAAAAAAAAATTTTTTTAGTATGAACGGCTAAAAACCTTCAAGGCGATTAAAATTTAAACTTATTAAATACCGACCCACAATTTAGAATGGCTGGCCTGTGTATAAACAAAACGCCTTGTCAACCGCCCCATATCTGTTTACCGTTATCATTAATTTCTTCAAATAAAATATTATTATTATAGGGGAGCCCGGGGCTGGTTGACGCATTTTTTGTATTTTTATTTTTAGCTTACACATTGTTAAGTTTTGGTGTTTTTTTGGTACCAAATAGGAAAGTTTAATGTTTTATCTTTCATATTAGACAAGAAAAAACATTTTTTTAGCAGGTTTAGGTATACATTTTTCGTAAAGATGGATGTCAGGTTGCGTCAAACAGCCCCGGGCCGGGGTGGTTGACGCATACCATGGGGTTGGTTGACGCAGACAAAAAAGTAAAGTAAAACATCTGTTATAATCCAAATTAAAAAAAAATTATATTAAATTCTAAAAATGGTAACTATCCAAGGAACAAACATAAAAAAGGTAACTCCAAGGAACAAAAGATGCATTAATTCTAAAAAAGGTAACTTAATTAACAAATTTAATATTATAACTTAAAAAAAATATAAGTCATTATTCGCTTTCACAGTTTACACAAACAAAGAAGACGCCAGGTTCCCCAGCACAAGCTTCATGTGCCCACATTTCGCAACTAGTGCACCGGATTCATTTTTCGGATTAGGCACTATTTTTATAGCTATTTGTGCAATAAAGGCAAAAGCATTCCTCTTCATCGGACTCATCATCATCTTTGACTATTTTCCTTTTTTTTGTTTTCTTTTCTCTTTCGCATCGGACTTCTTATTTGAGCAAATATTTCTTTTAACAGACTTTACATTTTTCTCTTGTTCTTCAAGAGCATCTTTTATTGGCGTGTCAGTAAGAATTGCTGTCACACGCTTTCTTCTATTAGGTTTAGTGTCCTGCTTTCTAGGTCCGGCTTTTGGTAGCGGTTTCAATTGAAATGGACTTCTTGAATAGAACTGTTAGTTGAAATGTTGTTTTCTTTCCCAGGCAGTGGACTTTTTGCTAACACTATATCTTTGGAGCATCCTGGCTGGTTAAGATCATCAGGTTCCTGTGAACACCCCGGTCGTGGTTTTAAAATCGAGTTTAGCTGAACTGGAACCACGTCCTTGACAGCATTAGTTTCTGCGGGATCGGGACTCTTGATCGTCAAAAACGTCTCTATTGAAAGGGCTAATTCCAGACACCTTGAATCCCGCCATAATATTTTTCGGTGTTGCTGCCAGTGGCAGTGAGTCTCGAACTATTAGAGGGACATCCTATATTGACATCGTGCGTCCAGGATTGCTAGTGATCCAGGAGTCACTGGCTGAATTAACATAATGTTTTAATGGTCCATAAACACACCGATCGAGAGGCTGGACCTTATGTGATCAATGGGCTGGAAATGACAACGCCGTTACACCTTTACTTTTTAGATAATCAAGGGCAGCTACAGACAAATGCGAATCATAAATGTCTAGCAAAAGTAGTACCGGTCTCTCTTTAGAACAACCAACGTGCTTGACAAAATGCTTAGGAAACTCCAAAAAGTGCTCTTTTTTCATCCAACCTGAAGGATTTGCGGTTCCAACTGCTCCAGGAGGGCCATTAGCGAGAAAATGTTCTCTGAAGTTAACCCTTGGAAAAACAAAGAACGGCGGGACAGAATTTCCCGTTGCAGATACCGCCAAAGCCATAGTAACTAAGGTGCCGCGTTCCTGGGAGGTTACGCGTCCCACCTGCTTATATCCACGCCTGCCAACAATTCGGTTAGGCATTTGCACGGTCGTAATCCCAGTTTCATCCATGTTCCATATTTGTGCTGCTTCTAATTTTAGGCGGTTGAGGACCGTTTTTAAGTTGTCAAAGAACATTGAAACATTTTCTCTGTTGAAACTAGAAGCGCGAGCTAAGCTGGTTGCTTCTGGAGTTCTTACCGAAAGAGCACGATGTCGTTTCATGTAGTATGTAAACCAATCCTCTCCAGCCATTTTTGTCACGTTCCATGATTCGGGGTATTTAATGCGCAAAGCAGTGGCATAATCATACGCGAATTTTCTTACTTCTCTGACAGACAATCCAAAATATATGTCGCTTGCCGTTTTAAGGTATTCCTCCAAATGATTTTCTTGTTGATCTGTGAACACCTAAAAATTATAAAAGACGTAAGACATTTTTTGAAGCTTTAATATTTAAAAAAATAATTTAAAATATAATATACCTGGCGATTCCTGTAATATCCAACTTTTGTCGTTATTGCGGCATCACCATTAATTTCTTCCTCAGTAAATTTTTTGCAAAAACGTCTCAAAGTTGCCTCCGGGATCTCAAAGTCTTTGCAGTTGCCCTAATGGATTTGTTGTTCATTTTAACCTCTCTAACTGCCCTTAGCATGATATCTGGTGGAGTGATACCCCTTTCTGATGTTCGTATACGAGAACGCATCTCGCTAAAATATAAAACAAAAATTAAAATATTTTATTTTAAACTCGGGGTTGGTTGACGCATGCGTCAACCAGCCCCTTGTTGTGTGCGTCAACCAGCCCCTGACCACGTTTTCGTATGTGTGATGCAACTGCACCTATACTATTTTATTCTTAGAAAATCTATTTAACAGTTCTTGTTTGGGACGGTTGAAGCTTTATGTAGCATCAAACCGATCTCAATTATCTTTAAAAATAAAGTAGCTAGAACAAAAACTGTAAAAAAGTAAAAAATTACTTACCACTGCCAAAAAACAACAAACCGCACTGTACACAACACCACTGATGCAATCAAACTGAAACGAACGTTCGAGAGTGGTTTTTAATGGCGGCTTTAAGAAAAACCGGTCGGCGACGTTGCCAAGTGTACTGTTTTAAAAAAAATTGAGGTGCGTTAACCAACCTGGTGCGTCAACCAGCCCCGGGCTCCCCTACTAACCTCTACTTCTTCTTTAGATTGTAATTTGGGTCTAAAACTGCTTTGATTTATATAATTATATTCATAACCCTCTGGCACTATATTCTCCATTGTTTATATCACTTTAGTAACACTAAATACCTAATGCAAATTGCAGACGTGTAAGATCGAACCAGATCCAATTACGTCGCCAATTTACGCGCCTGCCGTGATTACTATACCGATCGTAGCCGAACGTATACGAATTGTTTGCCCATCCCTTGTGCGTCTGCAGTATACGTATATGCGTCCAGGGGGTGTTCGCCGATGCTATATTTGGATTCAGCGAGTACAAAAACCCCGAGGGCATAGTTACTCTCCTTCCCCACGTGATTTTCGGGAGAGTCTCACGGAGATTACGTTCATCGGCGCTCCTGACCTCCAGGTATTCGGGGGGTCAATTTGAACATCATAATCGTGATTGGAGACCTCGAAAACCCCCCGAGTACCCGATTTGGACCGGTTCTGACTCTTATTTACAAAGTTTTGAACTTTTCCAAAAGGCGTCTCAAGAAATGCATTTTTTTGCATGCTTTTTTGGCTGCAGCAATGCAATTTCCGATTTGTCGGGATCACAAATCAGCACATTTTTTACAAATAATTTTTGGAAGCAAATGCAAAAAACCTCATTCTGATCCGTCTATGCGTCCTAAATTCCGAACTTTTGCCTTTTTTAGTAATTCACTGCCTCGACTAATTACAATTTCTACTATAAATATAAAAATATTACTACAATTACCTACATCGCTTGTTCCAGGTTCATACAGCTAAAAGTAAAGTAATAATATTGAATCTGCTCCCAACACTTTAGCATCCGTTACCTAACTTTTTAAATTACATAGAGAAATAAGCATGATTATTACAAAAGAGAAACAATGTTTTCATAAAAATACATATCTTACTTCAGAAATGCGTTAGTTTGACTTGATCAGTCAATTACTTCACTATACTGAATGGGCGGACTTCAACCTCTTACAAACATGTTACTTTTTTCATAGTCGTTTTTGATTAAGACTATAAATTAGAATTTAATTTGTTATTTTAATTATTATTACTGTACCTATTCATTTTATTAAAGTAATTCTAGCTGGATATTACTTAAGTTGTTTGTTTTGCAAGACGTGACATCATGATAAAAAACTTTTGTAAAAAAATTACGAATTGGTTTTTAGGAACTCAAATTAAATTACCATGTAGATCAGTCTATTTAACTAAATGTCAATTAGCCAATTCAGAAGTTTGTGCTTACATTTTATTTATAATAAATAATAAAATTATAGAGACAATAAATTGTTTGTACAAGTTATACCTTGATAGACTGACTATTCTTTCTTCTTCTCCACCGATTTCGTTCCTGAAAAATGGGCAATTTTCTACGAGATCGTTACGTTGACCATCTCCACAATCGTCCTCGTTTTCTCCATCCGGCGTGGAAGACCGGACCATCACAGAAGCAGCTGAAGCACCTGTAGCTATTCGTTTTAAAACAATATTGTTTCGATTAAAGCTTCACCAAAAATTTCATAATTGTTGGTGCAGCATGCAGAAATTGTGTAAAAATCAAGAAAAATATAAAAAAAACGTTTTTAAAATATCAAGCAATTTATTAGAAAATCACATGTTTACACACATTAACATCTCTAAATTTTCCCTCAATTTAATGATTACAAATTCACTGGTTCACCCAAATGTATACCCCTGATTTTCACCAGTGATTACAAAAATTTATTATAAAATAACTGCTTTGTCCAAACTAGCACCCCCGAATTTGATTCTTACAAATAATTTATTACAAAATCGTAGGTTTTGTATTCAAAAATATTAACCATTTAATTAGAAAAACAGCAAATAGAATACCCCATCATTAAACTAATCAATCAATATAAATAAAATAAAAGTCAATATACAAATACTGCCCTGCTAAGACAGAACGCCGTATCTGCAAAAATCGCGATTTTCGGTTTTTTGCATATCCAGCATGCTACCAACTTATTCCATCATCTTACAAAGTTTAAAAATGGTATCTGCACGATAGATCCGTCAGATGTAGGTTTGTCGAAACTACAAATATAGAGAGTTTGCCAGTCAGACTGATATATCTGAATATTCCTACGACCTTTTGTTGCTTGCCATTCTATCTTCAGTTGTGACATTTAGTCTTAGTAATGTCAACGTCATGTCAAACAATGTAGTGAGCAGAAGGTGGGAGATTATTTATATTTCTGTCTTATATGTGAGTGAACTGGCTGTAACATTACTGTGTTAAACTTGAATAAACACCGTGATTCTTGGATACAATATTAAATTTGGTCAACTTCATCAAAATCCACAGATCATACTTATTGATTACTAAGTCAATCAGTCGTTTCTACATATATTCAAATATCTCAAACAGATCATAAATCACGAGACTGAGGTTCTTCATTGAGATCAAACACAGTTCCTTTTATAAGTGGATACAAAATTAGGTCCCTACAATTATGTGTTTCCAAGGCAGAAAACGACTCACAAATTTGCCTTTTGCCACAAATTACATTTTGCAGATACAACCTCCTGTCTTAGCTGGGCAGAATAGGATAAATTAAATATATACCCTTGAAGAAAGGGGGAATACGTCAAGGAGGTTCTTTTAGTCCGACACTGTTCAATATGGAAAGGAATGAATACAGGAAGTTAAAAAACATTCATTATCAGACTGAAGGAGTATAATATGAATATTTCAGGAGAAAAAAAGAAATGTATGGTAGTTGGTAGGGAACCACGTAGTTGTAAATTCAACTGTTAGGGGTCGACAGTGCCTACCAGAAATTTGAAAGGAGGCAAATAAAACGACAAGAGTGAGTAGCTGCCTGAGAGACGTTGGAAAAGATGAAAAAACAGATTCATGATAACAGAAAGCAAGGTAATAGTGTATAAAACAGTTGTAAGACCAATATTAACATATGCAGCATAAATAAGAGCAGATGGACACTGTGGAAATGAAAGTATCAAGATACATAAGAGGTATAACATTTAGGAAGAAACAAAGGAAAAGCAGCATACAAGAGCAATATAAATACAAAACATAAACAAGTGGATAAAGGTCAGAAAGAAAACATTAATGAATACATAGATAGAATGAGTCCGGGCATAGATATGCAAAAATAACTAACCATACAGCAGAAGACCAAATGGAAGACAATGGATGGATAACCTACAGTCAACAACAACAGAAACCGATTAAAAGGCAGATAAGCAAGAATATTCCTAGTCGTGTGTAAAAGAAGAAGAAGAAGTTTGTTCAGATTTACATCCTTAAAATTATTAATTGGAAGCATTTCTCTTAAACTTCTATTATTGCAAACAGTTTATTTAAAAATCATTTAGCTTGTCCAAATTTACACCCCAAAATTATGTTAAGAGTAGTCACTAAAAACTGACTGATAGTTTGAAAGTGGCATTTTTACGGAATGTTCGTCACTGGTCATAGGTCAATGGCAGCTGTAATTGTGCTGTTAGTATTTTAAGAAATAAATAAGTGAATGGAAATCTAGTTTTATTTTGGTTCATCCATCAGCCCATAACCATCAGGTTATGGGCCCAGATTGAAGCAGATTAAAAAAGGAATAGGAAAGCATTGATATTTTATAACGAAAAATATTAAGATGACACATGCAACAGTAAAGGGATACCACATTGAGGCCTTAACAAATAACAATTATTATAATTGGAAGTTCCGTATGGAAACTTTATTAGCGCTGGAAACAGTATTGAATGTAGTTAAAGTAAAAACAGAGGTGGATACATTGAATGCTACAGAAAAAGCAGCCTTCTTAAAACAGGACAATAAGGACAAATCAATTATTATTCAATATGTCGATGACACCCAATTGGAGACACTGAGGGAAAAAGTAAGTGCATATGATATGTGGAGTGCAAGGACAATTATATCTAAAAAAGAAATCATTATCTATCAAAATGACTGAAAGTCAATCGATAGAACAATTTTTCATGAAATAAGAAGAAGTCATAAGACAGCTTAAAGGATGTGGAATGAAATTAGATGAACAGGATATGGTTTGCAACTAGCCTTGCCAAAGTCATATAAGACTATTGTTACAATTATCGAAAACATAGTAGAAAAACTGTCATAGAAAGATGTGAAGACAAAGTTAAAAGGGGAAGCAGAGAAGAGAACATCAAATAATAGAAGGAAATAAGAAAACGACAGTGAAAAGGTGGCATTTCTATCTGAAGAATGCTACAACTGTGGCCAACATGGTCACTTCAAAAGAGAATGTATAGTAACCAGAAATTTTAGAGGAAGGCCATACCAAGTAAATTTAAAATTGAATAATCATCAAGGTGAAAGATAACAGAATCAAGGGTGGAACAATCAACAGAATCAAAGAGGAGAATTTCAATGAAGAGGTTCCCCTATAAGAGGGGGTTATCAAAAGGGAAGATTCCAAACACGAGGTAGATATCAAGGAAGAGGAGGAAATACCAGAAGTCACTGTTTAATGAACAAGGCGATAGTCCAGTCGAAAATAATGATCAAACTATAAGCTTTATGGATGAGGTAAACTGCGTACAAAATGAAAGTGAAGGTAATGATAAAAATGTATTATTCTGTATAGACAGTGGTTGTACTGATCATATATTATGATAAATCATAAAAAATATTTTTCTGACGTTATATTTTTAAAAAACACTATTAAAATTGCTATTGCAAAGAATGAAAATTTCATACAAGCAGTAGGTATTGGAAATATTGAAGTATGTACCTACATTAAGGAAAAATTTATTGTCCGTTAAAAGACTAGAAGTACTATAAAACTATATAATAAAAATAATTTAGCGGGATTGGGTCAGAAAAATAATTTGTATGAAATTAGTTTTAAGTATATATTGTCAGAAAGTTTGAATTTGAAAGTTGAAATTGTAAATAATCAACTTATGACATGGCATAGAAGATTTGCCCATATTAATTTTGAAAATCTAAAAATGCTAATAAAGAATAATTTGGTTGGAGGTATTGGTAAAGATATAAATTTTTCTAAAATAAATTTCTGTGAAGCGTGCATTATTGGAAAGATGTCAAGATTACCTTTTGGGACAAGAACTAAAAGTAAAAGATTACTTGAGTTAGTACACACAGATGTATGTGGGCCAATAAGCCCAACAGCCTTCGATGGTTATAAATATTTTTTGACTTTTATAGAAGATTTTTCGGGCTTTACAGTGACTTACTTAATTAAAAATAACTATGAAGTACTTGCAAAATTTCAGGAATATGTGAACATAGTTCTTTCAAAATTTAATTCCAGATTATCTAAATTAATGTGTGACAATGGAGGGGAGTAGAACATAATGCAGAAACTAATTATGAAAATACTTTTGGAATAAGGAGAGGTAAAAGAGATGTACATGTTCCATTCTGGCACAATGACTATGAAATATATGCTGAATTTAATGCAGTGACTTATGTGGAAAACATACCAGAAAAATATGAGGAATTACAGAGTAGGGTAGATAGGTAATTTTTTATAAGAGCAATGGATCGGGAACTTGAGGCAATAAATAAAAATAATACTTGGGAAGTAGTGGATAGACCAGAAAACGTAAAAATTATAGATACAAGATTGGTGTATAGTTACAAAGCATTGGAAGTATTAGAAACTGATAAATTTAAAGCTAGGTTAGTTGCCAGGAGGTTCACACAAGAAATGGGTATGGATTATGATTTAATATATTCACCAGTGGTTAGAATGAATACAATAAGGGCGGTATTAATGATAGGTAACCAGTTTTCTTATTACTTTAACAAACTGGATGTAAAATCAGCGTTTTTGAATGCTACAAAATAAAAGAGGATGTTTATGTATACCCACCTAAAGGCTGTATGGTAGTAATATTGACTCAAACAAAGATTTAAAATTAAGAAAGCCATTGTACAGTCTCAAACAATCTTCTGAACAATGGAATAACGAAATTGATGAATTTTTATTGGCGATAGATTTTTGCAGATCAGAAAATGATTTCTGTCTATATTATATGTCCATAAAAAATGAAAATGTATACTTACTAATTTATGTTGATGATATTATCATTACAGGACCAAATTTGGATTTATTAGATGAAATTGTGAGAAAATTAGTTTCTAAATTTGAAATAAAAATAAAAGGTAAACTTGGAACATTTTCTTGGGCTAGAAATTGACTATAATAAGGAAGCGGGGTATTTTAAAAATTAAGCAATAAAAATTTGCTAAAAGTATTTTAATAAGGTTTAATATGGAAAAATGTATGGGAACAAATATACCAATAGATCCCAAATTAAAATTAGAACTAGGTAATGGTGGACTAACTACTAAACCTTTTAGACAGATAGTAGGTAAGGTAGTCTTATGTATTTAATGTTAGGTACCAAACCTGATATAGCTTTTGCATTAAATGTCTTCAGTCGTTTCCAGGATAAAGCAACAGAAGAAGCATACAATCATTTGAAAAGAGTCTTAAAATATGTTAAATATACAATTAACATTGGCACTGAATATCATAGAAATTTTGAAAATAAACTTGTAAGTTATGTAGACTCAGATTGGGGAGGGGATCAGAATGATCGTGGGGTTATTAATTAAAATATTTGGTAATACTGTGACATCAAGTTAAGTACATGACATTAAGTACAAGTAGTACAAACGCATTTTCAAGCCATTTGCGAAAAGATCACTTCCACTCACACAGCGGCCAGACTACAAAAGGTCATGACAAATAGGGGAACTAACCCCACAATGTCGCTGAAAAGTCAGACGGATCATACACGGAAGGTGAAGAGGAACGATCGATTCTTCTTCTTAGAACCCACTTCCCAGGTAGTGAACCAGCAACAAGCACCGAAATAGCAATGAACTACACCAAAAAATCCCGCAAGGAAGATTGGGACATTGCTAAGAAAATATTTACCAGACAACGGTTGGAATGGGCAATAAGTACCTTTCAACCATATAAATCACCAGGAGTGGATGGAATATTTCCAGCACTCCTACAGCAAGGGATAGAGGAGATTCTTCCTCGCCTGCTGAAGATTACAAGAAGCAATCTAGCAGTGGGTTTAATACCTAGAAAATGGAGAAGGGCAAGGGTAAACTTCATACCAAAAATAGGGAGAAAAGATCTTTTAGACCCATCTGTCTAATATCGTTTTTCTACTCAAATCGATGGAGAAAGTAGTGGATAACTACATAAGAACAGAGAATCTGGAGAATATACCACTTCATAAATGTCAGCATGCGTACAGAGCGAGTCGATGAACTGAGACGGCTGACGGAAGTCATCCAGAGAACTCTGAACAACAAAGAAATCGCAATGTGCGCTTTCCTCGATATATCAGGGGCCTTTGACAACACAACTCATGTGCCTGTCAAAGAAGCACTAAAAAGGCGAGGAGTGAATGAAACCATTGTAAAATTGATGTATGAGTTGTTGACAACGAGGATAGCTGAGACACAGGTGGGGAATCAAACCACCTCAGTTAAAGCCACTCGGGAGACACCTCAAGGGGGAGTGATATCTCCCCTTCGATGGAGCCTCGTAGTAGATGAGTTGCTCTACAGGCTAAAGGAGCTTGGCTTCGAATGTATGGGTTACGACGATGACATTGTTTTAATAGTCAGAGGCAAGTTCGAGAGCACCTTGTGTGATTTAATACAAAAGGGCCTCAGAATAATTGAGCAATGGTGCTTGTCAGTGGGACTAAACATTAACCCAAGCAAGACCATAGTGATTCCCTTTACCCGGAAAAGAACACTTCCAGCCATGAAACCCATATCCTTAAACGGGGAAATCATAGAATGGAAATCAAAGGTTAAATATCAAGGGATAACCCTAGACAGTAAGCTTCTGTGGAATAAGCATGTTGAAATAACTGCTAGTAAAGCAATAAGAGCTTTGATGGCCTGCAGAAATCTAGCTGGTAAGAGGTGGAGCTGTAACCCAAAAATACTGCGATGGATGTACGCCATGATTGTGAGACCAGCAATTACGTATGGGGCAATAGTTTGGCACACAAAAGCAAGTCAGTACAGCACGAGGAAGACCCTCGACAAAGTTCAAAGGCTTGCGTGTGTGTGCATCACTGGACCTATGAGAACGTGTCCAACTAGGGCACTTGAGATCATTACAGATCTCACACCTCTACATCTGGTGATAGAAAGATCTGCCCAAGAGGCAATTCTTAGAATATCTAAGGAAGGTTCAGGCAATGAGAGTATTTAAATTCAGGGAGCTTGGTCCTGTCTGACAAGATACATCTCATTAGCGAATCTTCCCAGTGACGAAATGATCAGGAAAGTAAGCATAGAAAAGAATTTCACCACGATGCTAAATACGAGGAGAGACTGGGAAAGGGAATACACCACCCAAACTCTCAAAGAAAACACCATTAGATGGTATACGGATGGTTCAAAAACCACCATTGGAGCAGGCGCTGAAGTATTTGGGCCTGGCATCAGATACTCATTATCGTTAGGCTCCTTCCCGAGCGTCTTTCAGGCAGAAATACTTGCGATCGGAAGATGTGTGGAAATGAATCTAGAAAGAAACTACCAGAAATGTGACATATCGATCCATTCTGATAGTCAGGCAGCTATCAAAGCATTGAGCTCCCATGTCATTGACTCAAAGTTGGCATGGGAGTGCTGAAGAAAACTTGATGAATTAGGCAAGAATAACAGGGTCTCTTTAGTCTGGGTTCCTGGCCACTCGGGAATCACGGGGAATGAAGAGGCCAATACACTTGCCAGGAAAGGAGCACAAATGCCCTTTATTGGCCCGGAGCCTTTCTGTGGTGTAGCAAAATGCTCCTACAAGAAAGAGTTTCGGAAGAAAGAGGAAACCGAAAGAGAAGCACTCTGGCGGTGCCTTCCCGGGTTGGAACATTCCAAAAAGTTCCTGGGGAACTTTGACACTGCTAGATCCAAAAAATATCTGGAGATAAGCTAGATCTCCTCACGAGCTTTCTTACAGGTCACTGCCGCCTTAGGAAGCACTTAATGAGAATAGGTCTAGCAGAGATTGACGAGTGTAGATTCTGTGGGGAGGAGGATGAAACTATGGATCACCTAGTTCTGGAAAGCCTCGCCATTGCAAGCCAACGCAAGAAATGCTTCGGACAAGAAACTTGTAAGAGTGAGGACCTAACCTCGTTGAAGCCGTCCCAAATACTAGAGTTCATTAGAACCATGGAACTGGACGGCGAGCTGTAGTAGTAGCGAGAACAGCTCTGATAGGGGGGGGGCGCAATAAACCTTTGGTTTCGGTGCACTGTAACTCCGTTAAAATCTAAAATACTGTGACATGAGTGACTAGAAAACAAAATTGTACAACTTTATCTACTTCAGAGGCGGCATTAATAGCTCTCTGTGTTTGTGTGAGTGAGACCATGTATTTTAAGAAATAACTTGGGGATTTTAATATTACAGTGGATAAAATGATTATTTTTTAGGATAATCAGGGGTGTATGGCTATTGTAAGCAATCCTGGAAATAATCGAAGAATAAAACACTTAGATTTAAATTATCACTTTATTACCGAACAATTAGGAAAAAAAACTTTAGAATTAAGATATATAGAGTCTAGAGATGAACAAGCGGATATGTTAACAAAAAGCTTACCAGTGGTAACATTGGATACATTTAAAAAACTTATTGGCTTGAAAGTTTTTAGCGAGGGGACATTTTAAGAAATAAATAAGTGAATGGAAAACTAGTTTTATTCAAAACCATCAAATTTCTCCTAAATTCAATGATTACAAACCATTGCTTACAAAATCACTACTTTGCCCAAATGTGTAGTCTTAAATTTTCCCCTAACATTTAATAATTACCGATAATTTATAACAAAATTAATTGTTGTTCTAAATTTGCTGCCCTAAATTCTGGTTGAAATGTAATGATTATGAAAAATTTATTAGAAAATTATTAGCTGATTCAAATTTATACCCTCAAATTTTTATAAACATTCAATGATAAACATCCCTAAAGTCTCCCCTGGAATTACAAACATTATATTAAAAAAATCCTAATCCGCATAAATTTATAATACTAAAATTCAAAGATTATAAAACAATTTATTCCGAAATCCTACTTTATGTCATTAAAAGTTTCCCCAACATGTAAATGTTACAAGAAAATTAATTTTTTTTTTAAATGAAACTCAAGGTCTCTAGTTAATTCCACAATATAATACAAGTTATTGAAAATTCTAAAAAATTGACAATTGTTTCGATAAATCAATTGATTTATCGAAACAATTGTCAATTTTTTAGAATTTTCAATAACTTGTATTATATTGTGGAATTAACTAGAGACCTTGAGTTTCATTTAAAAACACTAATATGAGCATATTCCACGAAGTAAGGGTAGTAAGGGTCGAGACAGTCAAATTCAAGAAAATTAATTATTAAATCCCTCATTTCACCCTAATAAATGTGTTACATCTAATATCATTAAATACGTTTTATTTGATTCTATGAATTTATGTGCTAGGTCGTTAAATTTAATGACCCATTAAATTATTAACGACTGAGATTAATCATGCCTAGAGAAAACTTTAAAGTCTAGTTTTATGTCAAGATAAGGTAAACATGGTATTTTAAAATATTAACATGCAAAAACATATGGCTGGCTCAAAAAATTATGTTGTTCATTTCTTTTAAAGCATGGAACAAAGAAAATGAAGCAAAAATCCATTACCAAATCAAAGATTATATATGGTAAGAGGGTGATACGGAAATAAGCTAAAAAATACGGAGATTGCTATTTATCTTGGATCAACATTTTGTGTGAAATGAAATATTAAAAAAATATATAGTTTATTCTTTTGATATATTTTCTAAGCAAATATAATTTCCAATTTATGAATAACGGAATTCAAATGTTTTTTCCAATTTACAAAAATACAGTGGAATGTGGATAATTCGAAATCTTCTTTAATTCGAAATTTTTCTCTGTGTAAATGTAAAAAAATCGTGGATATTTCAAAATGCATTTGGGATAATTAGAAATTTTTCTGGTTTGAAACATATATATTAGCATGTTTATACAACAAAAAACCTAAATTGAATAAAAAACATCAGACATCCTTAATATTTACAACTACAAAAATAACTGTTGCAAGCATAATCTGATGTTTTAAGTTACACAACAGGAGCCCAACAATTTCCTTTCATTACATTTTTGTACCAACAAAAAATCCAGATGTGGACGAATGTGTTCTAAAATGGTTTGGTTTAAGCAAGCACCCGACAAGAAAATCCCCTTGAGTGGTCAACTTTTAAGAACAAAAGCAGAAGAGTAAGTTTCACAACTAGGAAAAGAAATTTTCAAAGCTAGCTCTCGACGGCTGGATGGGTTTAAGGACCGGAATAGGATTTCTTTTAAATCGGTTTGGGGTGAAAGTGAAGCTGTAAATCAGTGTGAAGTAGAACAATGGAAGAAATACTTGGAAGAAACGATTCAGGACAACGAATATTTTAGATGTTGACGAAACAGGTCTTTTCTTCAAATGTTCTTCTGACGAAAAATGGCAATGAGGTAATCTAAGTAAGGAACGAGTTACGTTGCTGGTTCGGGCAAACATGGATGGTTCGGAAAAAACCATTGTTGATTATTGGCAAATCGGCTAATCCACGATGTTTTAAAAATGTTAAAACCAAACCAGTGAAGTACACAAACAGTGCATGAGCTTGGATAACAAGTGATATTTTTGAAAAGTGGCTTTTAAAACTAGAAAAATTAGGAAATAAAACCGTGTGGTTGTTCCTTTTATCGACAATTGCGCAGTTTTTTGAACGTGGATAAAATTTTGTGGAGAAATTACCGATGCCGAATGTACGGAACAGTAATGAAGAGGCTGGTGAGGAGACATCCAGCGATGAAGAAGGTGAGTCTTCAGCGGATGATGAAAAATCCTGCCTTACTGCAGCCGAAGCGTCACATCATCTTAATGAATTGAGGCGATTTTTTTAATAGACGGAGAGTTAGTGACAAATTTTCGGACGTGATTTCTTACAGTATGACTCTTGGAGAATATTGAGGTATGGATATTCTAAGGATAATAAGCCATATAATAATGAATAATTCCGTGTTCGTTATAAATTATAAAAATTAATTAACTTTATTAAGCGTTTTTATAAGATTTCTAACATGCTGCGCCATGTGGTTTAAAATGAAATTCAACGAAAAAGCTACTGGCAAAGTAATTGGCATATCGTTTGCGTGAATCCATAGGGTCGCATCGGACAGAGGTGTATCTGAATTTTAAAAAATGATATAACGTAACCACGTTTTGGAACAGTCTGCCATTGAGTAGTCTTACATGTTTATGTGAGCTAAAAAATGACATACCGTTTGCGCATGTCCAAGAGCACCTCGCATTAAAAACATCTAATACATCTTTCTTTTATATATAAAGAACACGGAATTATTTATTAATGTATGGCTTATTATCATTAAAATACCCATACCGAGTGGCGTGCATACAATAGAAGCATAAAAGCATTGCCTACCCTAGAAAAAATTTAAATTATCGATACATAGTGTTTTACACACTTTTCTTTTGCGGATATATTTTTTAATAGATCTACGATACTGTCTGAGTCACACAACTCATAACAATAGAATAAAAACCTGGCTGGCGCTTACTCTGTGTAACCAAATAAGCATCCCATTCAAAATTAAAAGCAACAATGTGTGCGTTTATTAAAAATTGTTATAGAGTAAAAAAGCATCGCTTTCGACTTGCAGCTGGGCCGATTTCCACCGGCCAGTGACCCGAGCGATTATGAAGACGATTCAGTTATGAAATAGATTTCCGATGGATACTGATTGCAATTGCTGGCGCTAATTAGAATTTTTATCAATCAGGAGAGGGTATCACGGTTTATTTTCAATTTTTTAGACAGTATAGTTTACACAAAATCGAGGACAATAGGTACAGTGTGAGAGATAATGCCAACTGTATTTCGAAGTTAAAAATAAAAGCTTTTCACACGTTAACATTCGACGAAAAACAAAAAGTAGTTTTGTGATTGTATACATGACAACAGAATGTAGTGCTGGTCATGTTTAGTATTTTCCAAAGGCAAAAATGTGTAGAACATGAAGAATTATTCAGACTTAAGTAATTTTTCTAACGCATCAAAAAAGCATAATCAATCATCACATCATTTAAATGTGTCTCTTGCTTTACACAATTTTGGAAAAGTGCGTATAGAAAGTAGTCTTTAACGCGAATTTCGCGAAGAAATCGAAAGACATAATGACAAAGTATATAGTAGATATAAATCGAAATATAATGCGAAGACTTATTGACATTACATGTTACTTTGCGAAACAAGAGTCGCCTTTTCGTTGTCATATTGATTCGGTGGAATCTGCAAATCGAGAGAACTTTATCTTCATCATCACAATTGGAGGATTGTGGACACGAATATTTTCACATGCTCTGAAAATGGTATTTCTCCATCTTTCGCGATTTTTTGTCTGTTCGGTTGCTCTTGAGACTAATTTCTAGCAATTGCTTTGTCGCATCCACCCAACGTGTAGGACAGTGCCCACACGACGCCCTCCGTTCGGAGCATGGCCCTGTATAACAAGTTTTCCCTTATTATCACCTGTATGAATATGACCGAATAGCGTCAGGATACGCGTCGAAACAATGGAGGATAGTCACTTTGGATTGCAGAGTTCATTTAATATAGAGATGTTAGTTCGATGGGCTGTATAAGGAACTCTTCGCATTCTTCTCCAGGTCCACATTTCAAAAACGTCTAGACGCTGGCGGGTCTGCCTTTCTAACGGTCCAAGTTTCAGAGCCATACAAAATGATTGAATAGATAAGAGACCGGACCAGCGACAATTTGGTGGCTTTGGTGATATTATAGTCGCGCCATATTTTATAGTCAGTTTTGTCGTGGCTGACCGTGCTTGCTGAATGCGCCGACGAATTTCAGCCTCGCAACCGCCTGAATTGTCAATCAGGGAACCGAGGTATACAAAAGTCAGGACCACCTAACAACGACCCCCCGATGTAATTTTAGGATGATTGTTATGTTCTCTATCGATGATCATGACTTTAGTCTTGCTGTAGTTGATACTGAGACCACAAACTGCGCTGTGTTGTTCTAAGATATTGAGTAAATTTAACAATTCATTTTGAGAAGGAACACTAAGGGTAGTATCATCGGCAAACCTTAAATTCGATATCCTGATTCCATCAATAGTTACACCACCATCCCAGGCGTCCAGTACCCGTCTCATCACAAATTCGGAATATATGTTAAACAACATCCCTGACAAACCCCTTTCTTTGTTGTAATTGGACCAGACATGTTACCGTCAACTCTTATTTGAGATGAGTTGGACTCATAGATCTGTTGTATGAGAAATATCAGGTGGTAAGGAACTCCTATGGTGAAAAGAATTTCCCATAGCTTAGACCACTTAATGTTGTCAAAAGCGTTAGAGTGGTCCACAGAGCAGATATAGACTGAGAAAGAATGTTCCCTAGCTTTCTCAACAATTTGCCTCAAGTTCAAGGTCTGTTCACGCACGCCACGTCCCTTTACGAAACCTGCCTGTTCTGGAAATATTTGCCACCTAATAGAACCCTCTAAACGATATTGCAGATTGTATAACATAACCTTGCTTGAATGAGAGGAGACGATAGTTATTTGATTTTTTCGGAGATCCATTTTTATGTAACAGGACAAAGATTGAATTAGTCCAATCGTCTGGCCAGACACTGGAGGACGTCTAGGCACTTCAAAGTTTCGGCTGAAAGCGCATCAATGCCTGTAGCTTTACCGGTTTTTAGTTTCTTAATGGCCTGTTCCACTTCCGAAAAAAGGATATCCGGCTCACGCACATTATTTAAAAAAGGAGCTTGAATGTGAACGTCGGAATATAGGTTTTCGCAATATGTGCGCCATACCTCAATTATCCCGTCTAAGCTGGTGATGAGATGTCCTTTGAGCAGATATAGAGTCCATTAAATTACTTGCAAATTATTATGGAATTTTGAGCGACCATCTACATCCGCTGACGAAAACAAAGCCAGGGACGGGTTCTATGGATTTTCTAACCAAATACAAAATGATTTAATTAATAATATATCAGCTGTAATTAAAAATAGAATCCATTTAGAAATAGAGCAAATAGAGTATGTTGCTATAATGATTGACGAAACCCCAGACGTTAGCAGAAAGGAACAACTTTGCGTAATTTTGAGATATTTTGACCAAACTAACGAAGTTGTTGCCCGTTTCGTCGGATTTGTTGATGTTAGTTCTAATCGTACCGCTGAGGTATTAACAAAAATTATTATTGACTTTTTAATTGACTACAATTGTACAAAAGAAATCGTGCAAACTTACGACAGAGCCGCAGTTCATTTATCATCAAAAATGGTGTTAAAATGAAAGTTCGTAAAACATGTCCAGATGTTTGGTGTAATGTGCATATTTTAAATTTATATCAAAGTATTGCCAATAATTGTGGACACTAAACACTAAGCACTAAGAGGTCAGATTTATATAATAAATTATGTTCAAAAAATTACCGCGTGTTGTATTGACTCGATGGGTTAATAATTCAAAGACAATAAATGTAATTTTAAATGAACACAAGAACCAGCTTAATATTTTCAATGAAATTTGCGAAAATGAGGCGAATTGGGACGGAAAGACACTTTCAGCAGCTAGAATATACGAATTCGCTTTAAACGATTTCGAGTTTAATTATTTTTTAAAAAATTTCAATATAATGTTCATACAAACTAATATTCTTTTTAATATAATAGAGTCGAAGATACTGGCTATTGTTTGAAAAAAATAGTAGCGTTCAAAAAATTTATTGATAATGTTTACAATGACTTTGATCAAATTTATGAGAAACCCGTCACTTTTTGCGGCGAGCCAAAAAAAAACGGAATATAAATTATGTAAAATTACATAATAAGCGCATTTTTTTTAGATATATTGTATATCAAAATAGAAATTTCTAATCGATATACCAGAAATAAACCAGCTGCGTTGATTTGTTCATATTCTTCATTAGAATTTGCCCTCAATGCCTATGAAATTATTAAATTTTGCGAAAAGAACAGTATGTGCCACCTGTTTCCGCAAGTTGTTAGTTCAACCAAGCTAGTTGTGACGATACCAGCTAGTAACGCTTCGGCAGTACGATGTTTTTCCGGTTTAAAACGAATTCATACCTATTTGCGAAACACTCAGGCACAAGAGAGATTAAACTTAGCAATTATTTCAATTGATATAAACGGTTTTAAAGATTAAAACTAACTTTTCCGCACCTGTGACCCTGAACAATATTCTACCATAAAATTGTTACTTGTATACACTTCGGGGAATGTATCGTGCTAACAAACCGAAATTTCTCCAAAAATAACCAAAAATGTAGTATATCTGGATTTATAGGACCCGCTGTACTCGCTCTAGTCAACTGAAAATCAATAGGATACATCTGAAAGACACCTTGAACAATATTCAATCATAAAATTGATCAATCGTATACTCTCTGGAGGCTATATCGTGCTAACAAACTGAAAGTTCTCCTATAATGACAAAAATTTGGTACTTCAAGTACCATAGCACCCGTTGTACTGGCTTTAGTGAGCGGAATATCAATAGGGTTCATCTTTGAGACGCTCTGAATAATATCCAATCATAAAATTGGTCACGTGTATATACTACGGAGGCTGTATCGTGCTAAAAAACTGAAACTTCTCCAAAAACGACAAAAATATCGTACTTAAAGTACTGTAGCACCTGTTGTATTGGCTCTGGTGAACTGAAAATCAATAGGGTTCATCTGTAAGATGTTCTGAATAATATTCAATCATCAAAATTGGTGACTTGTTGAACTCCGGAGGCTGTATCGTGCTACAAACTGAAATTTCTCCCCGTTGTACTGGCTCAGGTAAGTTGAAAATTAATAAGGTTCATCTATGACATGTCCTTAACAATATTCAATCATAAAATTGGTGACTTATTGAGCTCCGGAGGCTGTATTAAATGGGTTTTTGAATGAAAACCGCCGTCTTGACTTGCTTTATGAAAAATAATAGTTTTTAATGTTTTCTAATCCAATAGATCTTACATGTGTGTTTGTTAACTCGGTTTTGTTATTTAAGAACCCACTAACTGTTGGACTGTTTTCACAAATTTAGTTTTAAATTGACCGTACCGCTCACAATGCAATTATTGACTATTATAGTGACATTTCCGAACGAGGGATAATTTTGGTAGATAATGGTGAGTAATTTTTATCTTTTGGCCTACCCTAATGTAAGTAGCATTGCACGCCACTGTCCATATCTCAATATACTCCAGAGTTATACTGTAAGAGATCACGTCAGAAAACTTATCACTAACTCCCGGTCGAGCTCTCCGTCTATAAATTAAGATCGATCTAAGTGAAACTATTTTTGTCATTAAGGGCCAGTTTCACCACCTTCTGATAAGTGTCGGATAGCTTATTCATAACTTTTGTCTTTGTCACTTCACATAAAGTAAGAAAGGAGAAGGGACGAAACTTACATTTAATCTATCCGACACTTATTAGAAGGTGGTGATGGTGACCTGACCCTAAATAATTTAGAGCAGTTTATTTTGAAAGAAAATCTGAGCTCGCGAATACAAGCGAAGATTTCGGGCTTTTTTCATAAGAACCGAGACAAGAACTAAACAGGCTCTTATTTTGATTTATTGCTTAGGTCTATAGCTCCTCTGTAAAGTTTCTATACTTGATGTCTTTTTAATTCAATACATTAAATTTTCCTACTGCGTATGTATTTTCTTACAATTTAGATTAAGTACAACACAGTCCTCTGTATTAGTCAAATCTGTAAAAGTTTTGAAATAGAGAAGGAAAATACGATTTTTTTCATGAAAATAGATCAGTATATTGTTCAATGGATTTTTGCAGGTTAGTTTATATCCATAACAAGTCTCAACAATGTTTAAAACTGACAGTTTTAATTAATATTTATGTATTAAAGTTCATTGTTTCATTTAAAAAAGTCATTTTACTACCTTTCTTGTAAACTTTTGTAATTCGAAATTTTGGATAATTCAAACTTTTATGTTATACCGGTCCTTTGGGATTCAAATTTATCCAAGTTCCACTGTATTTGAAAAAGTATGCAATTTAAGTCTAGAATGACTTGAGCACTAGGACTTTTTGTTTTAGAAATATATATATATATATATATATATATATATATATATATATATATATATATATATATATACAACCTGCACTAAAAGTAAAGATGTTCCAGCTAGATGTGCCTTATGCGATGGTCCTCATCCAGCCAATTATAAGGGATGTGAATTTTATCACAATCTAACAAGATCAAACAACACAAACAACCGAATGAATATCCAACAAAATTCAAGTAACAAAACAAACAGCGCAATTAACCAAATTCCAACAACGGTGCCTCACATCCAACACCCACATCAAAATCACAAGACTTATGCAAATGCATTAAAAAATGGTAGCGAACAACAAACAGATATTAATCAAATAATGAACAAATTCTTAGAAGAATTCAAAAATATGTTTCAACAGCTAATTCAACAAAATAGCATGGTTTTAAACATGCTAACGACCTTAATAAGTAAAATTCAATAGTTCCATCAAGATTGCAGAATGGAATGCCAATGGGCTCCTGCAACATAAAAACGAAGTTGAACTGTTTATGCAACATAACGATATAGATATCCTTTTAATAAGTGAAAGTCATTTCACAGATCGGTCTTACTTTAAAATACCAAGTTATACAACTTACTTCACAAACCATCCAGACAACACTGCCCACGCTGGAACGGCTATTATAATAAAAAATACGATAAAACATGTAGAACTACCAAAATATGTACAACATTCTCTACAAGCTACAATTATAAAAGTATACATGAGAACTTATGACCTAGCAGTTGCAGCAGTTTACTGCCCACCTCGGTACAACCTGAAGAAAGAAAACTTCAAGGACTTCTTTGAAACTCTGGGCAACAAATTCATTGCAGGAGGAGATTACAACAGTAAGCATATATTATACGGATCACGTCTTACTACAACTAAAGGGAAGGAATTAATGAGTCTTATTCAAGAAAACAATTATCACGCTTTGTCAACTGGGACTCCTACCTATTGGCCGACTGACCCAAATAAAATACCCGACCTGTTGGATCTATTCATCACCAATGGAATATCCCCTGCCTATATGGATATTACTCCAAGCCATGATCTCTCGTCTGATCATTCTCCAATCATAGCCACCATAAGTTGCTTTGTAGTCTACAAAAAGGTCACACCAAAGCTGCACAACAACAAAACAAACTGGGAAAAATATCGTACCGAGCTAGAAGAGGAAATAAACCTACACGTAAGCCTCAAATCAACTGATAATATAAATGAAACACTAACAATGCTGAACAATAAACTTAAAACTGCTGCACAAAATGCCACACCAGTGACAAAAGCAGGTAATGAAACGCACAACATTCCAGTTGAAATTAAAAAGCTGATAGCACAGAAAAGAAAAGCCAGAAAAAGATGGCATCAAACTCACGCACCAGCAGACAAGACCACACTAAACAGGTTAAGTAATCAGCTGAAAACCAAGCTAAAAGAGGCACAAGAAAGTTCATTCACACACTATATAACTAATCTCAATCGGTATGATAATTCAATATGGAAACCTATCAAAAATTCCAAAAAACCCAAAACGCATGTACCCCCTATCAGAGACGAACGTGGCATGAATTTACAATGGGCCAGAGACGACGATGAAAAAACTCAATTATTTGCCGAACATCTAGCACAGGTATTTACTCCAAACGATGATCAACCAGATAACGAATTGGAAAGAGACATAAATAACATTCCAATGCATATACCACCAATAAGACCACTAACTGTGAATGAAGTCCAACGAGAAATCAAATACTTAAATACAAGAAAAGCACCGGGTATAGACAAATTAACCCCAACAATGATTAAGGAACTCCCTAGAAAAGGAATTGTGTACATTACTCTCATATTTAATGCTATCATACGCTTAAATTATTGGCCAAAACTGCTAAAAACCGCAGAAATTATACTAATTCCAAAACAAGGGAAAAACCCAAACGAAGTCTCATCATACAGGCCCATAAGCCTGTTACCTGTGGTGTCTAAAATTCTCGAAAGACTATTGCTACAAAGGATCGAATCTGACCCAGAAACAGAAGAATGGATACCACTCCACCAATTTGGTTTCCGCAAAGAGCATTCTACAGTACAGCAAGTGCATAGAGTGGTTCACTGTATTAATCTAGCCATGGAACTCAAACAGTACTGCACTTCGGCTTTCCTGGATGTCAGCCAAGCCTTTGACAAGGTCTGGCACACGGGATTAATTTATAAAATCAAGAAATATATTCCAATCTCCTACTACAAACTATTAAGATCCTACCTGAGTGACAGAGAATTTAGAACAAGAGTCAACGAAAGTACGTCAAACAACTATCCAATAAAATCAGGAGTCCCTCAAGGAAGTGTTCTCGGACCGTTATTGTACGTACTATTCACAGCAGACCTTCCAACAAGCAATGACACTATCACGGGCACCTTTGCCGACGATACCGTCATACTTGCAACTCACGAAAATCCAGTAACAGCGTCCATCATTCTACAAAGGCAACTAAATGACATACAAACATGGGTAAATAAGTGGAAAATTAAAACGAACGAGTCTAAATCCGTCCAAGTGACTTTTACCCTAAGAAGAGACCAGTGTCCTCCAGTTTCTCTCAACAACACTCAAATACCACAAACTTCCAGCACTAAATATCTTGGAATTCATCTCGACTCAAGACTTACATGGAATGAACACATACGTAAGAAGCGTAAGCAGATCGACTTAAGAATAAAAGACTTATATTGGCTAATTGGTAAAAAATCGAAACTGGCTTTGGAAAACAAATTACTTATATACAAAACAATTATAAAACCAATATGGATGTATGGTATTCAACTCTGGGGATGTGCGAGCAAATCAAATATAAACATCATCCAAAGAAGTCAATCTAAAATTTTACGTATAATAACAAATGCACCCTGGTACGTGACGAATCAAACTCTTCATGAAGACTTAAAAATCCCCTATATACGAGATGAAATTGCAAAACAAAGCACAAAACACTGCAGTAGACTAGAACTACATGTTAATCCAATACTCCATCCACTCCTAGAACCTCAACTTAACCGAAGACTCAAAAGGAACTGGACAACTGACCTGAAAGATGGTTGAAGAGACCCCATCACTGGAGAAGGTCTCACCACGCCAGCAGGAGCCAACCGCCCTCAAGCCAACCAGTTAGCTTATAGAACTTTTCAAGTTTTGATTGCTAATAAAATATATACATAATAAAAAAAAAAAAAAAAATATATATATATATATATATATATATATATGTAATGTAGTAAGTATGTTTAATCTACATGATCTGTTACCTTAATATTTAAGTAACGTTTTGTTTTGACAAGATTTTGGGAATTTTGAAAAAAGGGAATAATCAAATATTAAGAAAATGTTTATACATGATTATACATGACCTCCAATTTAAATAGACATAATACATGAATGTAATCTCTCATCTCACCATTTATAATATTTGACTAAAGTGTTTCGAATAATAGAAAGTGATGGGAAATAACATTTATCTATGACCACCTTTAACATAAAGCTATAATAATAGTGAAAATCCACATTGTTATTAGTCTAGAAGCATACATGAAAGAATAATGGTTTTTTAATAGGGTTTTTATTATAACAATCTAATTTAAATGTTTATCTAGTTGCCTTATTGTTCACGATTCATTAACTTTGTGCTGTCATTAAGTGCGACAGAAGTGTTGATTGGTGAAATATTTAATTCCTATAATTTATTTTGATACTTATTTTCTTCTTTTACCGATGATGATATGCAACAAAATGTACCAAATAACAATATGAACATGGTAAAATAACAAGCATAAACCTGGTAACTGAAGTTGTCAAGGAAATAGTTCTTTCCTAGGCATAAAGAAAACACCTAGAATCGATTTGATAACAAATAAAATTATGAAAGAACTACCTAAAAAGGGACAGTTTGACATTTACAAATACACAACAATTTAATCACTATACAAAAATTAAGATTTTGACATTTATAGTAGGCATAGGATATTTTCTGAACCCTTCTATGAAGATAACACAATTTTAATAATTGTTTCTATGTAGTACTAATAAACGGTTTTAAATATTAAATCTAACTTTTCCGCACTTATACTCTCCGGATGCTGTATCATGCTAACAAACCTAAACTTCTCAAAAAATGTGGTATATCTGGATTTATAGAGCCTGTTGTACTGGCTCTGCTGAGATGAAAATCAATAGGATTAATTTGTAAGACGTCCTGAATAATATCCAATCATAAAATTGGTCACTTGTATACACTCCGGAGGCTGTACAGAGTGTACAGTGCTAATAAAACTGAAAGTTCTCGAAAATTGACCAAACATGTAGTATATCTAGATTTATACAACCCATTGTACTGACTCTGGTGGGCTGAAAATGTATAGGGTTCATCTGTGAGACGCTCTGAATAATATCCAATCATAAAATTGGTCACTTGTATACATTCCAGAGGCGAGGTCCGTCAAGCTAGCCCCTCCCCCCCGGTTAGATTTTTTTTGCCACAATGCTAGCACACATAAAGGGCACCTAGCACAACAATTTTTATAGCGAGCACACCAACAGCTCACAATAAGAATGCTTTTGAATTCGGGTGGGGCCAGGTTAACGCTAGACCCCCTCTCCCCCGGTTGGAACTTTTTCGCCAAAATGCTAGCACATATAAAAGACACCTAGCACACATTTTTTTATAGCTAGCACACCAACAGCTTACAATAAAAATGCTTTGGAATTTGGGTGGGGCCAGGTTAACGCTAGCCCCCTCCGGTTGGAATTTTTTCGCCAAAATGCTAACACAAATAAAATACACCTAGCACAAAAATTTTTATAGCTAGTACATCAACAATGCTTTTGAATTCAGGAGGTGGAGGGTGTCTGCAAAATAACGCTATGGTTACACGAATGGATAAAAATGTTGAATGTATTTGTCCCTAAACATCATTTTCCTATAAAAAATGGCCCCTAAACAGCATTATTGTTGTCAGCTGTTGCCGGATTGTGAGTGATATCTATATTTTCTCATCTAGCAGGGTATTTGATTAATTAATAATTAACCATTATTTAATTATTAATTATCTATTTATTTTCAATTAATGCTAAAAAACGAAGGAATACAAAAACCTTCACTTTTAAAAATAATTTTGTGAAAATCTTAGTAATTTTAATAAAACAAAATGATGAAATTGAACCATTTAGTCACGGAATCAGAAACAATCCGTGCACAAATAAGTTTCAAATTACGTTACACTATAAAAAAGGCAACGACAAACGTTTGCGTACAGACATGTTGAACAAGTAAATGTCCAAAAAAGAGAAGCCGTTGAATATGTCCTTTGGACAAAGTTGTGCAATCTGGGAAGGGGCGGCTGAGATCCCTAAAAATGTTCCAATATATTGAGAATACATGTTTTAGACTGATCGTGGTTCACTATAGTCCTTATTTAAAAGAAACACTCAAACTTTATTTTTAAATTTGCCAGAATATTTATTGTCGAAGTTGATGGTTAATCAACCATTGTAATGATAACATAAATATTGCAAATAGGGCTAATAATATCTAAGCTTCAATATTTGTAATATCACATCTTCTTCTTTTTTCTATAAACATATATTAAGCCAATCACAAGTTAGGTTACTTCTTGGTCTAGCCAAAATTAACTACTAAACATCAGGTAGGCATAAAATGAAATGTAACTTCTGTCATTCTGACGATGATATTGATTTATCGAAACAATTGTCAATTTTTTAGAATTTTCAATAACTTGTATTATATTGTGGAATTAACTAGAGACCTTGAGTTTCATTTAAAAACATAAATATTGCATTTCACTATCAGATTTTTTCTAAATTCCCAAGTTTACTTAGAACGTGCAGTTTTTTAATTCTTAGAGCCGGTTAATCAGAGCTTCAAATATTTCTGTGGCATATCAAAGTTTTTAGTATGTAACTGGCAATGTATGTTTGTTCGGTTGCAATCTTGCAACTCAGTTTTGAAGCAGTTATCTTCAACCGATTGAGCTGAAATTCTGTATATACGTGTAGTTTGCATGCCAATCCATGATTAGGTATTTGACGTCATTCTAAATTTAACATGGCAGGTCACCAAAGTTGGCGGACTAAAGAAAGTGGACTAATTTTTTTATGCTTTCTTACAATATGGGTATGAAATGGAAGGCAGCAAAATTGATGACATAGGTATTTTTATTTTTCTAAAAACTAGGTATACTCCATCTGAAGTTCTCATCGTACTTTTAAAAAGGGTCGTTAAACCAAGTCTATCATTAAAATTTGAATCATTTTTATAATGCCGTTTTTATGGGTCTTAAGAGTAAATAAAATTCTTGTAGGTACATCCAAACCAGCCGATTCAGATGTTTGGGTTAAGAAAGGGTTTCTCCGAGGGGCTGATGGTTGTAATAATATGTATTCTTTCTAATAATATTACAAGCGACATGGCCTATATAAGTAAAACTAATGATCTAACTATTTTCACGAGTGTAATTCGATAGAATATTTCTCGATTAGACAACATTACATGGTATTTAATTACCCTTTTTGGTTCATTTTCAGTCACTTATTTTTGGATTAAACTTGAAGAATCGTTTTCAAACCGTGACATTTTTATGATATTTTAAATTAAAATTATGATAACAAGTATTGTTACTTAGACGTTACTTAGACGCGGACTTAAAAGGGAAATTATCGGCCCTGCCGGAGAGTTATCTCCGAAAAGATCCTTCTTCATTTGGAATTTTTACCATATGAGTGGAATGTTCCGAAAATTTTTCGTAACTACAGTAAGAAACAATTAAACCAGCCGATTTACATATATATTCAACCTATTCATTTATCCATTCATTTATTCATCGAGTAAGTATAGCGTTATTTCACTGACCTCCGTCCCACTCCCCAGAATCAAAAGTGTAGTTGGTGGGCTAGCTATAAAAAATAGTGTGCTAGATTGTGCTAGGTGTCTTTCATTTGTGCTAGCATTTTGGCGAAAAAATTCCTACCGGAGGGGGCTAGCGTTAACCTGGCCCCACCCGAATTCAAAAGCACTTTTATTGTAAGCAGTTAGTGTGCTAGCTATAAAAAATGGTGTGCTAGATTGTGCTAGGTGTCTTTCATTTGTGCTAGCATTTTGGCGAAAAAATTCCTACCGGAGGGGGCTAGCGTTAACCTGGCCCCACCCGAATTCAAAAGCATTTTTATTGTAAGCAGTTAGTGTGCTAGCTATAAAAAATGGTGTGCTAGGTGTCCTTTATCTGTGCTAGCATTTTGGCGAAAAAATTACAACCGGGGGGGGGGGCTAGCGTTAACCTGGCCCCACCCGAATGCAAAAGCATTTTTATTGTAAGCTGTTGGTGTGCTAGCTATAAAAAATGGTGTGCTAGGTTGTGCTAGATGTCCTTTATCTGTGCTAGCATTTTGGCGAAAATAATCCAACCGGAGGGGGGCTAGCGTTAACCTGGCTCCACCCGAATTCAAATGCATTTTTATTGTGAGCTGTTGGTGTGCTAGCTATAAAAATTGTTGTGCTAGGTGCCCTTTAAGTGTGCTAGCATTTTTGTAAATAAAATCAAACCGGGGGGGGGGCAGCTTGACGGACCTCCAGAGGCGCTGCATCGTGCTGTATGTTGCAAATAAAATTGGCCGACGACAACGACGACGATGTACAGGGTTATTCATTATCATCGTTATTATTGCTTTTAGAAAAAAAGTCTTAAATAAAAGTGTGGTTTGGTTACAGTTGAATTTTGTTAATATGCTATCAAAAGTTCAGTAGCGTGCAACTTTGAGGGGATACAAAAAATAATTGTTTTTTTTTAATGGAATACCCTGTATATTTTAACATTTTTGGAATAGTCTTTTTTTCTGATTTGAAAGATATATATTATGTTTCCCCTACCTTATACCGTCTTTGAGTTATTAAATGTTGAAAATCTTAGTTTTAGTAGTTACTGTAAATATGAAAAAGATAACATTGTTAAATGACAACTAATTTGTTTGATAATTGACATTTTTCTTATAAAGTAATTAAAATGGTTTACATCAAGAAAGAAAACGTCAAAATATATATACAAAATAGAAAACAATGATTTATTACAAAAAATTATATATATATAAATAACTTATAAAAGATGTGCGATTTGTCCACCATTATATTATATTTATAATAACATTGCAGATGATTTCATTATTTTCATTCAGTTTGTTAATATTAAGTTGAATCCTCTCGTTAATAACTTGTATATTATTATTATTATTATTATGAAGAATATCTTTTAGAAACCCCAAAAAATTAATCCATGGGGATCAAATCCGGACTGTTAGGTGGCCAGTTAATAGTTCCGTTATTCCCTATCCATACTGGGAATACATTATTTAAATGAGCGGGTAGGACACTATGCGGAGGTGCGCCATCCTGCATCCAAATTATATCATCAAGTTCGGCTTTCGTAAAATTCTGTAAAAGAATATTTCTACTTCTAGGATAAGAATTTCCAGATAGGTAACTCCAGTTAAGATATAATCATAATATATAGGTCCAACAATTTTGTTTCTAAAAATGCCATACCAAACGCTAACAGTTTTTCTTCCTGATTTTTGTATTTGTTTCACTAATCTTTTTCTGTAATGCGTATTTTCCCACGACCTTCGATTTTTCATGTTAAAAACTCCTGCCGTAGAAAAAGTTGATTCTTCAGTCCATAATATTTTTGTAAAATATTCGGGATCTTCATCCAACTTCTGAAACATCTGGCGACAAAGTTAAGGTTTTTCCTTTTATGAGCCCCTGTGAAAACATGTAGCTGTAACATTTTATAGGGTTTATAGTTGTTTTTTCTTAAAGTTTGTTGGATTTTAGAATAACTCTTACCTAATTGATTAACTGCGGAATATATACTACATTGAGAATTTTCTAACAAAGAATACAATGTTTCAAAAAACTCTACTCGGGGCAAATACTTATAATGGAAGAGTTTACATTCCAAATGAAGCAATATATCTAGTTGTTCTTCCAGATTTGCCTAAACTACACGTTTTTTTATGCTAAAAGGTACCGTTTGATAAACATTTTTAAAAGTATTTTCTGATGGTGTTGGACGATTTGCATACAACACTCTCTATATGCTCTTTGTGCTGCACGCTTATTTTTGTTATTTTGAATAAAACAGGTAAAATTTGGATTTTTCATCCTTACTGTAAACCGTGTTAATTACTTTATCAGAAAAATGTCAATCATCAAACATATTGGTTGTCATTTCCCTACCTTACTGTAATAATGTTATATTTTTCATATTTACAGCTACTAAAACTAAGATTTTCAACATTTAGTATCTCAAAAACGGTATAAGGTAGGGGTAACATATTTATTTTTGAAATCGGAAAAAGTCTGAAAATATACAGGGTATCCTATTTAAAAAAAAATATTATTTTTTGTATCCCCTTAAATTTGCACACTATTGAACTTTTGATAGCATATTAACAAAATTCAGCTGTAACCAAACAACTTTTATAAGACAAAATGTTCAGTTTATGAAGTCGAAACTAAAAGAAGAAAAATTATGAAACCTGTCAGTGGAGAATTACGGGAAAATACCATCGAATTTATTGAAGGTTCAAACAGTATGAAATTCAATGTATTTTACGTCATTATTGATACAATAGTAGCGGAGTTTTGAATAGAAGAAAATGATCGTATGAAAAAATATCAGAAAAATTTGGATTCTTGACTAATTTAATAACAGCTACTGAGAACGAAATAATCTCTAGTGCCCAAAAACTTCTTGAATTTTATAGCGACGATTTGAGTCCCGATTGTCCAAAAGAGTGCGTTCAGTTCAAATATTTCATTAGTAGTTCCCAAAATGAGCTGACAAGTTCCAAAGATACTGAAACTGACAATGAAACCAACACGGAATCGGAAAGCCAAAATGTAAATCTACACGAAATTTTAAAGATGATAAAAACTGAAAAAATAGTTTCAACCTTTATGAAACCCCTGTTGACGACCTGTAGCGACAAGTATGAGCTTTCATATCCCGCAAATTATAATTTTTGAGCTCGTCATACTACGCAGGGATTCAATATTCTTTGTGGAGGGGGGGCTGAGTCGACGTTGACTCAGCCTCTCCACCACTTAAAAATAATAAAATTGAATAAGTATTTAGGGTGGAATTAGAAGCTAATGAGCTTTTGAATTGATATAATTTTAATTTTTGTGCTCGCTTTCTTAACCCCAAAACCGCCCTTAATTGATGCATGAGCAAAACTGACAAGACTAAAAAACCATAAAAAATTGAAATAAAAAACCAAATTTGTTTTTACAATATTCCTTGATTTAGGAGCTCTTAAAATACATAAGGTCTGATTTGGGTACCAAACATTTAATAACTTAAGAAGAATGTATTTATAAAACACAAAGTACGTTACATTGTGAATGTAGCGTATAAGTTTCAATAATAAACTTTTTTCTACGTTCACGCAAAAAACAAAACTTTATTGAACTGTATTTAGTGGAAAAACTAATTCTTTATTGCCCTACTGCAATAATAGTATATTCTTCAACCAGCGTATAATGATGGCTATTATTCACGAGGATGAAAATTACAACACGTGTTAAGGTCTATTAAAAAACCTAAGTAACTTTTTTGCGTTAGATCAAAAACAAAGGAAATACGATTTTTTCAAATTTGACATGCCGCCATTTTGTTTCTACTGGACCGATTTGGCTCGTTAACGAACTCGTACCAAGATTTTGGCCAAACAAGTTTTTGTAGCGAGTTTGGTTTCGAACCATCAAAAAATGCGCCCTCTATCGTGCATACAAATTTGGTTATAACAGGAACAAGGGGTTGTTTTGGTATCAGGGAACACCAAAACGAAAAACTGCAATAAAATTTTTCCAAAGTCGCATTATGCTAGTCTCTACAATAGCCCTATTTCATCCTCAAATAAGCCTAAAACTGATGTATAATTTAGGACTAATTTGTACCCAAAAAATTAGAACTTGTACCCACTCAGTTTTTTTGAAAAACCGCTATTTAAAGTGGGGGTGCTAGTTCAAGCAAGCACCCTTACGAAATAAAATTTGAATAGCATAAACTTAAACTTGGAATTTAGGACTGATTTGTACCCAAAGGCGTTTTTTCGTTATTTTAATATGTTGTTTATAGAATATGATAATATGTTAATTTCCAAGTCAAGTAAAACGTTAAAAATGTTTAAATTCCTATCAAATTATTCGAATTTCTCGCGATAAATGTCGAGAACCAGAATCAGGCCTTATGTATTTTGAAAGCATCTAAATCAAGGAATATTGTAAGACCAATTTTGATTTTTTACGAATTTTTTATCACAATTTTTTAAGCTACTTTACTCTTGTCGATTTTGCTTATGCATCAATTAAGGGTGGTTTAGGGGTTAAGAGAACGAGCTCAAAAATCAAAATTATATCATTTTGAAAGTTCATAATTAGCTTCTAATTCTACCGTAAATACCTGATTTGCGGGATATGAAAGCTCATAAATAGTTCATAAACATGCGCTACTTGTTTTCTGTTTCTACACGGGGGGGGGGTTGTGTCAGGTCAACAGGGGTCTTTCTGAACGTTGAAACAATTTTGAGAATATTTAATGCATGCCCTCAACTAATGCTTCGGGAGAAATGTCCTTCTCAACCCTAAAAAAGAGTGAAAAATTATCTGAAAAACTCTATTGGGGATGAGAGATTGAACGACCTTTCTCTCTTGAACATTGAACACGAGCTGATGGATACGATTAATGATCAATTCGTCATTGAGAAATCTATATCTCTGAAAGCTAGAAAGTTTAGTGAAAAGCTTATGAGTTTCAGAGACATAAAAATGTCGTATTGAACTATTGATAATCAAGAGCATTGAGTGAGAATTCATTAGCAATGCTTACTTTTCTGCCCAACCTATCTATGTGCGAGAAAATTGGTTTAACCCAAAAAAAGTTGGAATTTTGAAAAAAAAATTATTTTTACGTTTTTCATCAAGAACAACACGAAAAAACGGTTTTTAGAAAAAAATCCTGTGTGTACATCGTCGTCGTTGTCGTCGGCCACTTTTCGTTTTCTTGTTAGCACGATACAACTCCGGAGTGCAACAAGTTACCAATTTTATGTTTGAGTATTGTTCAGAACATCTCACAGATGAACCCTATTGATTTTCAGCTCACCAGAGCCAGTACAACGGGTGCTATGGTACTTCAAGTACGACATTTTTATCATTTTTCGAGAAATTTCGGTTTGTTGTTCGATACAGCCTCCGGAGTATATACAAGTGAGCAATTTTATGATTTGATATTATTCAGGGCGTCTTAAAGATAAACTCCATTTATATTCAGCTCACTAAAGCGAGTACAACTAGTGCTATGGTACTTGAAGTACCAAATTTTTGGAGAATTTTCATTTTGTTAGCACAATACAGCCTCCAGAGTGTATACAAGTAACAAATTTTATGACTGAATATTTTTTAGGGCATCTTATAGATGAACCTTATTGATTTTTAGCTCACCAGAGCTAGTACAACAGGTACTATGGTACTTGAAGTGCCACTTGTGTGGTCCATTTTGGAGAAATTTCGGGTTGTTAGCACGATAAAGCCTCCGGAGTGTACAAGTGACCAATTTTATGATTGAATATTGTTCAAGGTGTCTCACAGATGTACCCTATTGATTTTCAGTTGACTAGAGCGAGTACAGCGAGTCCTATAAAGCCAAGTATACTACATTTTTGGTTATTTTTGAGAAATTTCAGTTTGCTAGCACGATACATCCCCCGAAGTGTATACAAGTGATAATTTTATGACATAATATTACTCAGGGCATCTCGCAGATGCGAAAAAGTTAGTTTTAATCTTTAAAACCGTTTATTTTTAAATGTGTTTTATTGTTCTACAGTGTTAGAAGCAAAATATCATTAATCCAGCGCTGGGGACCTCTAGACTATACATGACTCAGAATTTCTCCCATACAGCTTAAAACATTTATTATAATGTACACGAATAAGTGTATGACACATATAACAATGTCTGAAGTTTCTAGCAGCGAACAAACATAATAATTCTGATAATATATTCAATGAAAATTGTAATGCAAAGAATTCTTCAAGAACGTCAATATGTAAAATATATGCTAACATAATTGTGTAACTCGAATTCATTGTATCCCATATTTTATGTTTTCGTAATGTGGTCATAGATAAAGTATTTTAAGACATGAAGTACTTTTGCATAAAAGTACGACTTAACCCACTAGTATATTAAATAACTATTACCATTACCTAATAGTGTCTATATGTATGAAAGAAATCATAAAATACAAATAATCGACTATAGTGGACCCCCAGTAATCCAACGCCCATGTAATCCGACATATCTATCGCAGATTTTATATACATACGGAAAATCTTATATGAGCGTGTAAAGAATTAAATTTGGAGAAAAAACTCAAATAAACGAACCTTCCCCCTCCACTCCACTTCGCCCCCCCTATAGCTATCTCAGAGACGGTTAGAGTTATAAAGTTTACACCTCAAAATAAAATCCCTTTGGGCCGTAACAAAAACAATCTGACCCCCTTCCCCCCAACCCTTCAATTTAACTGATCCTCTGCAACTTAAATACACTTTTTTATTATTCGAATAAAAAATGTTTCTGAAAGAAACAATTCCGACTTGTGCATAGGGGGTGAAGAATTATATAGGATATTTTTGCAATTTTTATTTTCGAATTTCCAGAAACTAATAGACCAGCGTAAAAGATCACGTCAAACCCTCTTATAAAACTTTCCGGTCCCCCTTTTTGGGGGGTCTAGATATCGTCAAAAACCGATTTTTTTCGACTTTGGTATTTAGGGCTTAGCGCTTTTTTTACTATAAACGATAACGAAAAACTGCCAAATACATTTCAAAGAAAATAACTCGTCACATACATAGGACATATGCAAATGGTGGAAAATATACGTGAAAATATTCACGAGTGAATTAAAAAAATTATTTTTTCTGGAATTTCGGGTTATAAATATGATGGGGAAACTTGTCAGATCAAACCCTTTACGATGATATGTGGGGGCACCACCCTGCCCCCCTTTTTTGAAGGTCCAGCATTCGCGAAATATTGATGCTAGAATCGTGATTTTCGGGGGATCTCCCGAATTTGGAGTGCCTATAGGTGTCATGGGTTTGAAATATTTTTAGGGCCCTCGTAATGAACCTCTCAGCAGTGGAACAGAATTGAACATGGAAGTTGGAGATGATGTTTTTGGGCATATTTCCATCCGGTATATAGCTACGGTGGTCGATACAATGATTAAACTATATATACCAATCGATAGAGAAAAAAATTAGAATTTTCCTGAGTATACACAGTAAACTATAAATACCAATCGATAGACAAAAAAAATTAGAATTTTCCTGAATATACACAGGGTTGTGAAAGAATTATTTCGAAATTTTCGAATATCGAATTTTCGTAATTATTCGGCTAATTATACTTCTTTTATAGGGCTAACAATTTCTTTGTACGTGTCTAAGTTCCCTCTACACTTTTAGTCTCTAAATTTTTTTCGATATCTCGCAAAAAAATTTATTTGTCCATTAATTTTATTGTAGTTGGGGAGGCAAGCTTTGTCCATGGGGGGCATATGTTTCTTGTGATGTACCTATTAAGGATTATCATACCCCATTATCAAGTACGCGGCCAACATTTTATTTTATTAATATTTGCCTCCCCCTCAGATTTTTTAGGGACTTAATTTCTACGTCAATGCTCATCATTTTTTATTCCATACACGACAGTTTTTTTTAATTTTTTTTTCTACGATTTTTCCTTCCCCTTCAAAAACCCAGCTCATGTTGCCTTTTAACCAGGTATCAGAACCGGCATTAATGGGCAAATTTTCAAAAGGCTTCGATTGATACGAAATTTGGTAAGGGGGTGTAAAATTGGCCCAGTAACGCGGTCCCAGGACCAATTAAGGGGGAGGTCGGTAACTTTTATGCTGCGATTCGGATGAAAATCTAGAGAAACGGGTTTTCGGAGACGAGAAATACAATGAGCAAATCAGTTGCTCTGTAGGACCTATTTGACAGGCATAAAAAAATGAAACCGTCAAAAATTGTAATAAATGCGAATTTTAAAAATAGTAGTTATGTCGGATTACGAGGTACTATTTTTCAAAAAATTCCAGACTATAGGGTTTCTGAGGCAGAACTCTATAATCCGACACCATTTTGCAAATCGCTTGTCGGATAACCGGGGGTCCACTGTATAAGAGAATGATCTAGAACTATGGCAGTATCTAAGACTTACCTGTATTTCTCCTTTTGGCTAACAGATTCTTCCTCAATCTAACGGCGTAATTTAAATTTGTCGTTAATGATTGACAATCGTAATGCGTAAAAGCGCGTCTCCTCGCGATTTCTTCACTCTCAGCGGAAACACACACCGAAGAACTACTACTCACTACACTGTCATCCATAGTCTGTTTCGAAATTTTCGAATTATTAGATGGGACACTACCGTTGGGCCAGAAATGTTTTTTTAGTCTGTTTTTTTGTTTGGGGCTATGTGCTGACTGATCATCCGCATTTCCTTCTACCTTGCCCCGAAGGTACTCCGAGGGTCCCGGGGAACGTTGATCGATGCTTACCAAACCTGTAACAAAAAAAAACAATTAAATAGTAATAGTGATGCATTAAATGACAATTAACTGAGTTATAATTAACATATTATGAATTCTAGTTAGGTAATTACTTGAAATTTCTTCAAGAATACTACTTATAAAAACGTCGTATATATACAGTGTGTCTCTTTAAACTGGAAACACACAGTAAATATCTTTATTTTTAGGAAATGAAATTATTTTTCATAAAAAGTTTTGCATTACTTAATTTACATCAAATATCTAAACTTTCATACGAATGACAGGTTCGTCAAAAAATATATTCTGTAGAGTACACGAATTTTTGACAATATTGAAAATTATTGTTAAAAAGAAAATTTGATCAGAATTGAAAAGTTTATTTAAATATGCCACTACATCAATAACGATGGAAATGTAGGTATTGCAATTCTCTTTTAAAATTTGATTATTTGATTATTTTCATACATATATACTGATTCCAAAGTTTAAAATATTTTTAAAAAATGATGAAATATTTAAAAGTGGCGTATCAGTTTTATTTTTAAATCAGATATATCAAAATTTATTTAATTATCAACTAGAGCTTTGTTGATATTTTTGCTGAAGGAAGTAAGGCATTTGATACAAAGCCGTTTTCATTCGCGCGCAGTGCAGGGCTCTCAAACTGTCGGCTCGTGTAGCGTTGGAGGAACTAAACTTCCGACCCTACTGCGGCTTTGGGCATCTTCTCGTCGGGTTAGGGCATTATGCCCAAGTCCAAAAAGCCCAGCAAGACGGCTGGCCCTGCACAGTAAGGTAATGTGAACATAGCAGTGGGGAAAATACCCCTGCCAAAACTACCCCACCTACACGTCGTAAATTTTCTTCCAACGAGGAGGTAATAAAAGCTGTGGAGGTCTAGTTTGCAGAGCAAGAAGAAACATTTTTTCTGAAAGGTCTAGAGACATTGCAGATTCGCTGTAATAAATGTATCCAATTAAGAGGAGAATATGTTGAGTAATAAAATATTTTGACATTGAAATTTTGTTTGGTTCTATAGTAGGCTAAGAAGTTTTCAATATATACTCGTAGATCTATTTTTCAAAATCTTGTGTAGTCGACTCATTGCACCTTTAGCTAGTCCAATTCTCCTTCGGATATCACTTTCACTTGAAACCGTGTTACTAATATATGAGCTCAGGTACATGATATGGTCAACGATTTGAAATCTTTGTAGCATCTGTCAATTGCAGAGTGTTTGATCGATCAACTATCATAATTTTGGTTTTATCCGCGTTTATCATAAGGCCACAGTTATTGCTCTCTGTCTCCACTCTGTTTAGGAGATCCAGCATTTCCTCTTCTGACGCAGCTATTAATGTTGTATCGTCTGCATATCTCAGATTTGTGATCTTTTTACCCGCAATAGAAATTACTCCATGCCATTCATCCAATGCCTTTCTCATTATGTTTTCTCCGTATATGTTAAAGAGATCTGGAGAGAGGATGCATCCCTGACGAACGCCCCTGCAGGTATTAAATGGGAGCGAGTACTGGTTCTCTATTCTGATCGTGGCCATGCTGTTGTCGTAAAGGTTTCTTATGAGTGCATTAGATGTTCAGACATCTCTCGGAGAATTCTCCACAGCATTTTCCAGTTGACACAATCAAAGGCCTTTTGGTAGTCCAAAAAGCAGATGATATTGAATTATCTGCATTTCTCTATGAGTTGTCGTAGATTAAGCATATCCTCACTGTAACAAATAATTTTACGCAATTTTTGAGTGTAATAAAATTTGAAGTTAGGAAAAGCGAAGACTTTTTTTTCTTCTTGACACGACTTTTTGCTGACCTTTTGTGGTCAGTACGACTACGATTAGGTGCTTGGGGTCAATTTAATTGGCGTCCATTTAAACATCGAAATAATTTATCTTTATTCGAAAACGGACCACTCCCGTCTCCACTTGAGTCTAGCAGCGAGCCTTAAAATTTTAGACACTGTCTAATATCATTCCTCCTAAAAATCTTAGAGAGGATCCTAGACAAGCACGTTAGGGAAGAAACCCTACGGAATCTTCCGTTAAATCCCCACCAATATGCTTACCAAGCAAGCAAATCGACAGACCTTACTCTAATCAACATTGTAGGCAAAATAAACCATTCTCTTAAAAACAAAGAGATTGTGCTGGATGCTTAGAGCCTCCTACCATCTTTATAATTTTCAGTTAGCTTACCCCGGCCATTAGGAGTTGCCAGAAGTGACTTTTATTGCTGAGTAGGTGCTAGAGATTAAGTGAGTAACTTTTCATGACTTTTGAAATAACAACTGTAAATCCGTTGCTGGCTCTTCCTCTAATATTTTCACAGACAGCCAAGCAGCACTCGATTCTGTAGAGGTCACAGGGGCGCCCTTAGGCAGGGGCAACCGCCCCGGGCCCCGCGCGTTTAGATGCCCCGCACTTCAGAAACAAATAAAAAAAAATATGAAAGTAAAATGCAGTACTCGTATTTGTATTACACATTTCTTCATATTGTAATAAAAACACTTTTTTAAATCGGTAACCGACCTTCTGCTAGTTAAAATGTAGCACTAATAAACAAACTGGGATACATAGTAAACTTAGCGTTATCAAGCGCGGGGTACTTGATAGAACGCAGTGGCCAGAGAGAGAGAGACCGACCGAACGGCCCCGCCCCGCGCCTGCGCGGTCGCAGTGGAGCCACCCCGACCCCACATGCCTGCCTTGTCCAGTTGTCTGTTACGCGTTTGCTATGCTATTGTTAATGTGCATTTACATTGCCCAAGTCCAGTCCACTGAATTCTTTCAACATTTATGTTTTAGTTATTTCTTGAATATTTCGTAGTTATTTATTGTTTGTGTCCGTGGGTGGAGTCTGCTGTTCTATAACTGTTCAGTTTATTTTAAATGGTAGACTATTGATTGTAAATATTATTATAATATGTCGGGGCGTGATCGTGACAAGTTTAGAAAGTATTTGAGTGGTAGTCAAAAAGAAAGAGAAGAAAAAACAGAAACGTGAACAGTTAATTGCGTCACAAAAAGGTGCCTTTGAGAAATATCTCCATTCTCAGCCGGGACCATCTGATCCGGTACCCGTTTCAAATGTTAATATCACGCCCATACCGCAGTTATCAGAACAGTCAGAATAAGATTGTAAGTATCTAGATTCTAGATACTATATATATATATATATATATATATATATATATATATATATATATATATATATATAATAAGCAACGAATAGATTAGTGGGTATTGCACGCAAATAGAAGAAGGGGCTACTGAAAAGAGTGGTAACCGCAGACATGCATCTTTCTGGCTCATTAGCCGTCATCGGTACGGTACAACCAAGAAAAGATGTGAAACATGGGAGCAAAGGTGTTGAATGAAACATGAGAAAATATAACAGAATTCAGCAGGATAGTCAAACACAACATTTGTGTCAGTAATATTAGAAGATCTCGAATATTCGAAACAACAACCAACATAGACACGGAGGTGCATATAACACTCCCGTCTGAAACTCCCGACCCAGATAAATAAAATAATAACAAGATATGCGAATAGTGCGTGACATATGTTGGTTGTTGTCTCGAATATTCGAGATCTAATATTACTGACACAAATGTTGTGTTTGACTATCCTGCTGAATTCTGTTATATTTTCTCATGTTTCATTCAACACCTTTGCTCCCATGTTTCACATCTTTTCTTGGTTGTACCGTACGGATGACGGCTAATGAGCCAGAAACATGCATGTCTGCGGTTACCACTCTTCTCAGTAGCCCCTTCGTCTATTTGCGTGCAATACCCACTAATCTATTCGTTGCTTATTGTTCATATGTCACGCACTATTCGCATATCTTGTTATATATATATATATATATATATATATATATATATATATATATATATATATATTATAATATGTTTAATACTTTTATTATTTATTTATTTTAAATGGTGAATGTGATTTATTTAAGTAAAACCCAAATGTTTATTTCTCTATTAAATTTATCTATGTTTTATATTTTTGTTTATGGTTTAAATTTTTATCTATGGTTTGTATAGAATAGCTAACTCAGGGTATATTTGATTTATATTTTGTTATTCATTTGATTTATTGGTTTAATGGGGAACATGAGAACTCTTACTCCCGTTGGGTTCCGGATTGAATTTTTTTATTATATCACTTTTCTTAGCAATCAAAACAAACAGTTCTATAGGCTAATTTGTTGGCTCGGGAACAGTGTGTTCCTATTGGCGTGGTGAGGTCTTCTCCAGTGAGGCTACCTCTTTAATCATTTTTCAGATCGGCTGGCCAGTTTCTTTTGAGTCTTCTGTCAATTTGCGGTTCTATTAGGGGATGGAGTAGAGGGTTGCTGTGCGATTCTAGTCTTTTGTGGTGCTTATTACTTTGTTCTGTAATTACATCCTGTATAAATGGTATTCTTAGGTCTTCGTGGAGTGTTAGATTTGACACGTACCAGGGTGCGTCAGTTATCATACGTAATATTTTAGACTGGCTTCTTTGGACTTGCTCGAACATACCCAGAGTTGTATACCGTACGTCCAGATTGGTTTGATGACAGCTTTGTACACGAGGATTTTGTTCTCCAGGCTCAATTTCGATTTTCTGCCTATTAGCCAGTGTAGGTATTTTATTCTTAGGTCAATTTGTTTCCGCTTCTTGAGTATATGTTCTTTCCAGTTGAGTTTTGAGTCGAGGTGCACTCCTAGATATTTGGTGCTAGGGGATTGTGTAAGTTGGATGTTATTAAGTGTCACTGGAGGGCACTGTTCTTTTCTCAACGTGAAGGTCACTTGGACTGACTTTGTTTCATTCGTTTTGATCCGCCACTTATGTAACCAAGTTTGAATGCTATTTAGTTGTGCCTGAAGAATCGAAGACGCTGTAGCTGGGTTTTCGTGGGCTGCAAGGACGGCGGTATCGTCTGCAAAAGTTCCAGTGAACGTTTCATTGTTGGTTGGTAGATCTGCTGTATGTAGTACATACAACAGCGGTCCAAGAACACTGCCCTGCGGTACCCCGGATTTAATTGGAAAATTATTGGAAAGACTTTCATTCATTCTCGTTCGAAATTATCTGTCGCTTAGGTAGGATCTCAATAATTTCAGGTAGGTGATGGGAAGATATTTCTTTATTTTGAATACCAGACCTGTGTGCCAAACCTTGTCAAAGGCTTGACTAATATCCAAGAAGGCAGCTGTACAATACTGCTTGTTTTCCATTGCTGTATTTATGTTATGAACTATTCTATGAACCTGCTGGACCGTGGAGTGCTCTTTCCGAAAACCAAATTGGTGGTGAGGAATCCATTCTTCTGTTTCCGGATCTGAATTGATTCTTTGTAGCAGCAGTCTTTCAAGTATTTTTGATACCATTGGTAGCAAGCTTATTGGCCTGTATGAGGTTACTTCGTTTGGATTTTTGCCCTCTTTTGGGATTAAGATTATTTCAGCTGTTTTAAATAGCTTGGGCCAGTAGTTTAAGCGTAAGATGGCATTGAAGATAAGAGTAACGAGTATGATTCCTTTCTCTGGTAGTTCCTTTATCATACTAGGAGTTATTTTGTCGAGTCCAGAGGCTTTTCGATTGTTTAAGTATTGGATTTCTTTTTGGACTTCATCTTTGGTTAGTGGTTTAATTGGTGGGATGTTTTCTGGAATGTTGATTAGGTTGCTTTCAATTTCAATATCTGGTGCGTCACTGTAGGGTGTAAATACTTGAGCTAGATGCTCAGCAAATAGCGCCGTTTTTTCATCGTCATTTCTGGCCCACTGTATATTAGTTCCCTGCTCGTTTCTAATTGGGGGTACCTGGGTTTTAGGTTTTTTGGAATTTTTTATTGGTTTCCATATTGAGTTGTCTTGCCGGTTTAGATTCGTTATATAATATGTAAATGATCTTTCTTCTTCCTCTTTGAGTTTAGATTTTAATTGGTTACTTAGTCTATTCAGTGTGGTCTTGTCCGATGGGGCATGGCTACGATGCCATTTTGCTTTTGCCTTCCTTTTTTGGGCTACTAGCTTTTTAATTTCCGCTGGAATGTAGTGAACTTTATTACCTGTATTAGTTGCAGGGGTGGCATTTTGTGCGGCCTCTTTGAGCATATAGTTTAAAGATGTTAGTGTTCCATCTATTTCGTCTGATGTTTTGAGACTTACTTGGAGGCTGATATCCTCTTCTAGTTTGGCTCGGTATTTTTCCCAGTTAGTTCTACTGTTATGTAACCTTGGTGTTATCGTTTTGTAAACTATGAAACTACTGATTGTTGCTATAATCGGAGAGTGGTCTGATGAGAGGTCATAGTTTGGCATGACGTCCATGTAAGAAGGGGAAATACCATTGGTAATAAATAGGTCCAGCAGGTCAGGTGTCTTATTTGGATCTGTTGGCCAATAAGTAGGGGTGCCAGTTGCCAGGGGGTGGTAGTTGTTTTCATGTATTAAGTTTACTAATTCTCTGCCTTTAGTAGTTGTGATACGAGATCCAAATAAGATATGTTTGCTGTTGAAGTCTCCCCCCGCAACGAATTTGTGGCCTAGAGTATCAAAGAAATTCCTGTAGTCTTCCTTCTTCAAGTTGTAACGAGGAGGACAGTAGACTGCTGTAACTGTTAGCTCATATGACCTCATACTAACTTTTATAACTGTGGCTTGTAAACTATTTTGGGCGTATTTTGGTAGTTCAACATGTTTTATGGTGTTTTTTATCAAGATGGCCGATCCAGCATGGGCTGTATTGTCTGGGTGGTTTGATGAATAAGTTGTGTATTGAGGTATCCTGAAGTGAGTTCGACTTGTGAAGTGGCTTTCACTTATTAATAGAATGTCTATTTCATTGTGATGAAGAAATAACTCTACCTCGTTTTTATGTTGTGGAAGCCCATTGGCATTCCACTCTGCGATTTTAATGAAACTATTGAATTTTGGATACAAGCGTTGATAGCATGTTTAGAACCATGCTGTTTTGTTGTAGTAGTTGTTGAAACATGTTGTTAAATTCCTCAAGAAATTTGTTCACTATATCATTAATATTAAAATTTGTCTGTTGTTCACTATCATTTCTTACTACGTTGGCATAGCTATTCTGTGGATGTATAGGATAGTGGTTTTGGGGCACTGGTTTCGTTGTATGCAGAATAGGTCTAGTTGTAGTGTTATTTGCATTTTTTTGTATATTCATACGATTGTTGTCATTGTTTGGTTTAAATAGACTATGGTAGAATGCACATCCCTTATAGTTGGCTGGGTGGGCACCATCACATAGAGCACATCTAGCAGGGGTATCTTTACTTTTTTTGCAGGCTGTCGTATTATGTGCTCCACCACATTTGACACACGCAAATGGTCTGTTGCAGTATGACCTTGAGTGTCCGTACTGCTGGCATCTCATGCATTGTGTAATACCCTTTGTTGTTTTGGGCGGTTCTATTTGAATAGCTCTGTTTTGTAGATTTGACAGCTTGTAGATATCTCTGTTGTTGTCTGCTGGTTCTAGATCGACGAAAAAGATATTCAGCGGTTCTTTTGTTATTCGGCTCTTACAATTCATTACATTTCTCACCTTGTGTCCATTTTTGGTTAGTTCTGATTTTATTTCTTCTATGTCCGTAGTATGATGTAATTGTTTAATGACAATTCTATAGGCACGCTCTTCTTTAGGTTGGTAAGTATGGTGTATTACGTCGTTGTCCATCATGTGTTTTGTTACCTTCCTATATGTATCTGGTGTGTCACAACATATCTTTACAGTATTGTCGGCTAGGGATTTTGTGGTGTATTGTGTGCTTTCTGCTATTGTGCCCAGTTGTTCTATCATCTCCCCGTAGTTAATTACTCCGTATACGTATATTGGAGGTGGTTTTGGTGTTTTATTTTTATTTTCGTTGATTTTTGTGGCGTCTACTATCTCTTCCTGTGTTAAGGGGCTAAACTTGTTATTTGTTACTGTCTCTTGTGGTCTATTTGTTGCACTAATTTTTCTTCTCTTTGTGTTTTTAACTACTTGCCAATTATTTTTGTTGGTGCTATTATTTTGCTCGTACTCGTCGTAACCTGCGAATTCTTCTTCACTAGTTGATGACATTCTACAGTAGTTTTGGCTATGTGATGCTTGCTGTGGAGGGGATGGTTGGCTGACAGTATACTGGGGTTGTTGAATATGTCCATGCAATATTGGTTGAGGGTGAGTTTGAATTTGATGATATTGCGGTATTTGTGTATTGAAAGGTGGGACACCCTGTACAGTACTTCCATTGTTTTGAGGCATCATTTGTTGGCTATAATTAAATCCCGGCCCATTAAAAGCTGGTAATGTGTTCATTTTTTTTTGTCTCTTTTATTTACTAATGAGTTGTCCAGTTTTTATCATTAGCTGATAAGAAATTAATTTTGTTTTGTGATTCACTTTTTTTTGTCGAAGCACTATTGATAACCGGAGCGATACACGTCTTTATGCTACGAAATTCAAATGAATACTCCCGGATTGAATTAAACGACAAAAATATACGAAATTTGTACCTTACAAATAACCTGCTAGTAATGCAACTTCTATGGCGTGAAACCTTTTCCTATATTTAGCAGATGACATGCAAATAAAATTCAATGACTCAAAATTTAGTTACTATAATTATCAACAAACATAAAATCAAAAAGCATCATAAACTGTGAAGAAAACTTATGTTAAACAAATATAATACAATCCAAATTACATATACCAAATATTATTATACATCTAAAATTATCAATGTGTAATTTGGCCATATTAGTGATTTTTGTCTGAATTTAATATGGTTAACCAGATAAATTGTTAAAACACTGACCTGATCACAACACTGGGAAGTCTCTTTTACACTCCACTCCTGTGTTATCTCCTGGAATGAAGCTGGATCTCCTTCAATCTTGTAGAACAAACTCTATAGTTTGTATGGCAGGTAAGTTCGTGTATTATTATTAAAACGTTTAGTTACACTTGCTCATAATGTTTTTATTACGATAATTAATGATTTAATGAAGTATTTTATCACTATAAAGTAATTACTTTCTGAAAATTCATATAGCGTCCCCTCTCAAATTTTAACTGCATGTATTTCTTATAAATTACTATTAATTCCCAATATTTTCTTCTTAAAATGTTTAATATATAGTTATTCAACGTTTGCAATATGTTTTGACTCTGATTTCTAATAATTTTCAAATATTTTTCATAAAATTTATAAAAATAGCTTACATGCGTCCATCTCCCTTAGCATCACCGCACCAACCTTTCCATTGTATATTTATAATATCGTCAATAAGAATTTAATATTATTTAAAGTCGGATAGATATAATTTTTGTTTATTAAAATAAGGTAGATTTTTGAAGTATTGCATATGTAAATAGGAATAGTAATATATAAAGACATTAAACGTAATATCAAACATTAGATAAAACAGATTGTATTATATCTAGTAAGTTGTGAGTGTTTTGTTTTAAAATAACAAAGCTAGCAAAAAAAGTTTGTTGATTTGAAAAACAAATCATAGATAAAAATTTAAACCATAAACAAAAATATAAAACATAGATAAATTTAATAGAGAAATAAACATTTGGGTTTTACTTAAATAAATCACATTCACCATTTAAAATAAATAAATAATAAAAGTGTTAAACATATTACAATATATATATATATATATATATATATATATATATATATATATATATATATATATATATATATATATATAATGGCTTGATACCCCTGCTGGGGTTTCGCCGCTTCACGCTTTCTAGATCCATTTTTTTTGGGATGGATCAATCCCCGTTTTTCCTTTTAGAGTTTCTCTGTCAATGCTCTCCATAGTTTCCTATCCTTAACATTGTCCTTCCATCCTCCAATTCCGGCTCTTGTCATATCTTCCTTCACCTGTTCCAGCCATTTTATTCTAGGTCTACCCCTACGTTTTTCCCCCAGGATCCCATTGTGTCATTTGCAGTGTGATTTCTTGTTCTTCTGCTCTATATACTCGTATGTGTCCCAGCCATTTCATTCTGTGCCTTTTTATTTTCCTTACTATGTCCTCTCCTTCCAGTTCTTGCTCAATTTCATAGTTTATTCTTTGCCTGTACTCGTTATCTCTCAATTTGATTGGTCCCAATATTGTTCTCATTATCTTTCTTTCTATTATTCTCAAGTCTTCTTCTTCCTTTTTAGTCAGTGCCATTGTTTCAGCAGCATACAACAGGACGGGTCTTATTATCACTTTATAAATATTGATTTTGATTTGTCTTGAGAGTAATTTCCTTTTTAAAAGTTTTTTATTGGCATGGTAAGCCCTATTTGCATAAATGATTCTTTCTTCTATTTCCTTTTTCCTATTTCCAGTGTTTGTTACTGTGACACCTAAGTATTTGAATTACTCCACTTTTTCAAATTCGAAATCTCCGATCTTTATTGCATTGGTTTAATTTATTTTACCAAAAATCATAATTTTTGTTTTATCTGCATTTATTTCTAATCCCATCCTACTTCCTTCACTTGTGATTTCCCTTATTGTGTTTTCCAGAATCTCCCTTGTCTTCGATATGATTACTATATCGTCCGCATAGGCAATTATCTGTCTTCCGCTCGTCCTGAGATTGCTTTTTTGTATTCGTCTCATTGCATATTCAAGTGTTAGGTTGAATAATGTTGCAGATAGCAAATCACCTTGTCTTACACCCTTATTTATGTTTATTTCATCAGTTTCTCCTCCTTGTGTTTTTATCGTAGCCCTTGAGTTTTCCATAGTCATCTTGATTAACCTTCTTAATTTATCATTAATGCCTAGTTCTTTCAAAGCAGATAAAAGTTTGCCTCTATGTATTGAAACGAAAGCTTGCCGAAAGTCCACAAATAACATTTCCAGTTCTATTTGATGTTCATATGCTTTTTCCATTATCTGCTTCAGTGTATATATGGCATCCACCGCTGATCTTCCTTTTACGAATCCACACTGATATCGTCCTATAGTATTTCCTGTAGTGTCTCTAAGCCTTCTGTTTATTGTAGCTGATAGTATTTTATAAGCAGTATTCAGTAATGTAATACCTCTATAGTTTTGACATTCATGCTGGTCACCTTTTTTGTGGATTGTAATTATCTGGCCTATTTCCCATTCTATAGGCATTTTTTCATCTTCCCATATTTTTATTATAAGTTGGTATACTATATCATGAAGCTTCTCACCTCCGTACTTTATCAGTTCCATATTTATGTTATCTTTTCCAGGAGCTTTTCCGTTTCGGCTGTTGTTAATAATCTCCATAATCTCTGCTCTTGTAGGTTCTTCTAATATTTTTACTTGTGATATTTCTTCAATGTATTCTTCAATATCTGAATCTTCTACTAGTAAAGTCCTAAAGTGATCCATCCATATTTGTTTGTATTCATTTTCTTCTTCAATGACTTTGCCATGTTGGTTTTTTATACCTTTCGTTTTGCCCGTATTGGTTCGGCTTTGTTCATTTAATATTTTTATAAAATTTCTTGGTATTACAATTCTTTCTTTCTCGTTCTATTTCTTTTATATTGTTATCCATCCATTCTCGCTTTGATTTTCTTATCATTTTGTTACATTCATTTCTGCTTTTTATGTATTCTTGCTTGTGCTTTATTTCGTTTGTTCTTATCCATTTTTGTCTTTTTTCCTTTGTTTTTCTACTGCTACACGGCAACTATCATTGTACCACTCTTTTCTTTTATCTCTATCCATTTTGCCTATGTGTTTTTCCGTTGTTATTTGAATGGATTTTTTTATAGCTTCCCATTGTGCGTTAACGTTGTCTTCCTTTTTCACTATTTTGCTTAGTAATTCTTCTATCTGTGTTTCATATTCTTTCCTTACTTTCTCTTCACTTAGCTTTGTTATGTTCCATCTAGTACATTTCTGTCCCTTGTTTTTTTTTAATCTTTTGTTTTATTTTGGCAATAACAAGAAAGTGAGTCTGCACATGCTCCTCTGTATGTTCTCACGTCCTTTATTGATGTTTGTTTTCTCCTATTAACTAATATATGGTCTATTTGAGTTGTTGCTTTGTTATCAGGCGACATCCATGTTATTTTATGTTTTTTTGGATGTGGAAATTTTGTGCTACTTATGTACATATCCGTGCTTGCTGCGAGGTTACACAGTCGCTGCCCATTGTTATTTGTTTTTTCGTGTATAGTTTCCTTTCCTGCTACGCATTTTATGTAGTCTTCTTTACCTATTTGGGCATTAAAATCTCCTAATATTATTATAGTATCCTCCTTTGGTATTACTTCTATTTCTTCTTCTACCTTTTCGTAAAATTTATCCTTTTCTTCATTGCTGTCCTTCTCTGTTGGAGCGTAAATATTTAATAGGGATATGTTGCATGGTTTTGCTTTCAGTCTTAGGTATGCCATCCTTCCATCTATTGGTTTGAATTCAATAATTTTTTGTTTCATTGACTGGAATACCATAAATCCTACTCCCCGGTTTCCTTGCTTTTTGTCTCCAGAATATCTAAAACTATACATGTTCTTATCAATTGCCCCTTGATCCTTCCATCTTATTTCTTGCAAAGCCGCTATGTCTATATTGTATCTCATCAATTCATTTCCTACTTCTTGCATTTTCCCAGGTATCAACAATGTTCTTATATTCCAAGTTCCAATTTTTATTTCGTTTTTTCTCCTATTTTTTGGCTTCCTTATTTCTTTTTCATTGTTTCTTTGTATAATCGTATGTCCTTTTTCATTCCGAGTCATTATCCTGTCCATTATTATCTCCTGTGAATCTATTAGTTTTTTGCTTGCCGTTTTTCCAGTGTTTCATTATTTTTGTTCCATCTCCATTCTTCTCCTTCTACTACGATCCGATTGTATCCTATCTTCACATTTTTTCCCTTATTTTTTTCTTGCGCTGCTATTATTTTAATTTGTTTATGTTTGTTCCTTTCTTGCTTCGTTAGGTCATTATTAATAAATATTTGCTGTGATAGATTCCTAAGTTTTGATTTATTTTTCATAACTTTGTACTTGTCTTCTTCATTTGCCATTTCAATTAGACATGTTTTAGAGGAAAGCTTTGCGGTACTTTTGATTTTGATGTCCACTTTTAAGTTTTTTGAAATAAAGTTTTCTAATGTGGTTTTCATTGTCTCATTGTTAATTTTATCGACATCCAGTCCACTCATCACAAGATTATTTTTCTTCTTATCTTTTTCCATCCACTCCATATTTATCTTCAAGTCATTTACATCTTGTTTTATCTTCATATTCTCCTGTTTGTTTATATTATTTTCTTCCCGTAATAACTCATTTTCTTTTTTTATTGACATTATTTCATCACTAAACTTATTTTGTTCGGTTCTTAGTTTCTGCATTTCATTTTTTATTAACGTTTGATCTTGTTTCATGTCTTTCATCATCGAAATCAATGTGTCCAGTTTATCTTCTTCCATTCTTAGTTGTTTCGTATTGGTTCTGTGTGTTTTTCTACTTTTCTCAACTCGTCCTCCAAGGTTATCCTCTGCAGATCTTTTCTTACTTTCATCTGTCACATAATCGTCGCTGTATGTGTACATTTTATTCCAAATTCTTTACACTAATATTTTATTTATCATTGCGAATATAATTAAATACTGCCCTGTCCTTATTAACTTGTAAGCATAAAATTACCCATGATTCTGAAAATTCCGATTATGAAGTCGATCGCTTGTCAATTGTGTCATCTCAGGTCGACCTAGATCCAGCCGATCCAGGCAAATGGCCCAATAATATTACTTCCTCACTTGTTGAGGAAATTGTCCGAAATGGCCCTGTGAGAGAGGTAAACTATGTATACCCGGTAAATGAAAACAAAAGACGATTTTCCTCTGATTTCTACAACAGAACGTTGCCAAACGGTGAAATATCAGAGATAAAATGGATAGTATATTCCAAAGCAAAAGATAAAGTGTTTAGTTTTTGTTGCAAATTATTTGCTATGACCTCTAATCACTCACGCGGTAAAATAGCAGATAATGGATTTAGTGACTGGAAACATTTAGGTATAAGATAACAAGAACAATGCAACAATGCAACATAAATCAAGCTCAGCTAACTTTGATCGAAAAAGAAAGAAAGCGCTGGAGAGAAGTATTACATAGAATTATACTGGTCATTAAATATCTGGCACAGTACAACATTGCATTACGTGGTACAAACAATGTTTTGTACAAAGAAAATAATGGAAATTTTCTTGGCTTGATTCAAATGATAGCTGAATTTGACCCAATTATGGAAGAACATTTGAGAAGAATTAGAAGTAAAGAGATTCATGACCACTATCTTGGACCTAGTATTCAAAATGAGTTGATAAACCTAATGGCATCAGAAGTGAATAGAGCCCTTGTTGCTGCTGCAAAAAAAGGTAGAGTACTATGCAGTCATGATGGATTGTACACCAGGCGCTGGACATAAAGAGCAAATGGCTCTTATCATTCTATGTGTGTAAATTTCAAATGACAATGTGATAGTTGAAGAGCATTTTATGGGCTTTTTGAAAGTTTTGTCCTCAACAGGTGAAAATCTGCTTGATTGCCTCATTGTTAAAATAAATGATCTAGGCCTAGAGCTAACAGATTGCAGAGGGCAGTCTTACGACAACAGTACCAACATGAAAGGAGTTCGCAGTGTAGTTCAAGCAAGGCTTCTTAACATAAATCCAAGAGCATTTTTTATGCCATGCGCGAGTCATAGTTTAAATCTCCTATGTGATGCTACAAAATCGACACCAAGAGCAGTGCCATTTTTTGGTATCGTTGGAAGACTATTTGCTTTATTTTCGGCATCAACCCAGAGATGGGACATACTACTGAAGCATGTCCCAAGCTTGACATTAAAAAAGCTTTCCGACACATGTTGGGAAAGCCAAGTTGAAAGTGTTAAAGCTATTAGACATCAACCTAAAGAAATACTTAATGCTCTTTTAAAAGTTCACTCCAGTACTGATGAACCTAATTCAAAATGTGAAGCACAATCGCTTGCCGTACATGAACTACGAAACTATGAATTCATCCTAAGTATTGTGATTTGTTATGACGTTCTTTTTGCTTGCAATGCAGTCAGCAAAACTCTTCAAGCTGAAGACATGGATCTGCAAGCAGCGTCACAATCGATCTTGGGACTGATAAACTTTCTTAAGAAATTCCGTGAACAAGGCCTTGTCAGTGCAATAATTACTGCAAATGAAATCGTGGAAACTCTTGAAATAGACGCAAAGTTTGAAGAAAAACGCTCCACAAGGAAGAGAAAGTTATTTGAATACGAAGGTCACGATGATGTCTGCATAGATAATCAGCAGTCTGCAGAGGAGAAGTACAAAATAGATTATTTTTTCCTATCATTGACGTAATGGTAGCAAAAGTGGATGAGAGATTCTCACAGTTTTAGACATATTCTAGGATTTTCGGCTTCCTGTACAGGCCAAAACAGATGAATGAACTGCAAGACAGCGAATTTAAAGAAAAATGTCTGCAAATAGAACATGATCTAACTGCTTGGAATGGTCCTGTAACAGTATATCATGAAGACGATTAAGTGTCCAAAAATATAAGTGAATCTGAGCTCTTAACTGAAGTAAAAGTGTTTCGTGAAATTGTTCCAGATGGTATTGACAGTCCAATTAAAGTTCTCACGTGTCTACATGACATCAAGAATTCGTTCCCTAACCTTCAAATAGTGTATAGAATTTTGTTGACCATTCCCATTACAGTCGCAAGTGCGGAAAGGAGCTTTTCTCGCTTGAAACAAATCAAAACGTATTTAAGGACGAATGTATCCGAAGAAAGACTTTCATCACTCGCAACTCTATCAATAGAGTACAATACAGTTGAAAGTATTAATTTTGACACCCTCATTGACGAGTTCGCTAAGCAGAAATCAAGAAAAGTGAATTTTGCTTTGTAATGTAAATGAGACTTTGAACTGGTTATTTTTCATTTTTTTTCGATACTCCAATTATTGTATATTGTTTTTATTATGTTTAGTAGGTACCATATAACCTGTTAACACATTTTCAATGTAATAAACAATGCATATAATTATAACAAAATATGTTTGTTGTTCATAATGAATATACACAATTTCTGCGGCGTTGCAAAAGCAGTAGCAAAAGCGGCCACAAAAAAATAGCTGGGAGTATAACTATAGGTTATGGTGGAAGAATTCACCAGGTAAAAGACAAGCGAAACTGTTTATATTAGAACAATCACCAAAATTCCCGGCAGTCCTGATAAGACAGGAAAACGGTGAAAACTGTTATAGGTAACAGGATATTGTAAGCTCAATAGGCTTCTAAAATGTATGGAGTTAACAGAGGAGTCTTATGTAGATTCTGTTGATCAGAGGAAGAAACTGCGGATCACATTCTATGTCACTGCGACAGTTTAACAAACGCACGGTTCTCGGTACTAGTCATAGGAAAGCCACTGACAAGGAACTACATGAAAGATTCAGTCTCTAAGCTGATAGACTTCATATGAAGGATAAGGCTGGAAAATGTAATCTAGACTTAAGAGGACCACAATAGATCTGAAAAGGTCGCAATCTGTGAAATATAATCTAGGGGGCTGAATAATTTTATTAATGTCTACTTTCACATATAAAAATTGACCTGTTTCCATAACTACGTAGAGAATTAATGCATCAGTTACTTTAAGATCTCATCGAATAGAATATATTTTATAATGAATTTTAAATATTGCAAACAATACTTACTGTGTATTATTTCCGGAATAAATTTCAAACTAAATTTATAATATAATATCAACACCTAATTATATTTATGCAGATAACCCATACCAACACACGACCGCCGTATCACTGACTGACGCTCTTATCTACCATTAATTATTATTAACTGTAAGATTTGAGGTTAAACTACGTAATTAAACAGATGAATTAGTTCCGAGGTGTGATAATTTGTTTTTAAACGTATACCAATTGCTTGTGAATGAATTTTAACGAGATTGTTTGATCAGGGATCTAAATATTATCCATATTACCCACATAGCTATGTAACATGGAAGGTAGTTTTTCTTGTAATCCACCAGATTATGTTCAAAGGGCGCTACTAAGCGAATTTTACGATCTACGGATTTCAACATTTGAATGTGGGTTTAGTAATATAGTTTTATAATACTGGACTAATAACTAAGTTTATTGTTTCTTAACCCTTGCTGTAATTTATTCATAAAATAGAACCAATAATCCAACTGAGGGATTATTTAAAAGTGTTACGAATACGTGCATTGTTTATATTTTGCAACAGTATAGTAGTTTAGTGGGCAAGATAATATATTAAACTGTAACGTTGATTTTACGTCGTTTTGTATGGTTTTTGCAACCAAAAATATACCTTAACCCAGAACTATTTCTTTCTTCAAATCAATGGAAGAAGTAAATATCGAAAACCTAATTTTAGTTAGAGGATTTGGTGTTTTGATGTGGGTTGTTTTTGACCCATCTGGGCACATAGGTATACTATGGAAATGTACACAGGAAACATAAAAACTCCAAAAAAATTGAGTTTTGCAAATTTATAAAATCAGAAACTTTTACAAATTAAAACAAACAAATGAAATATCATCTCAACACTTATTTTCTATGGAAATCTATAAAACATTTATCATGTACACTTCACACCAGTCACAAGTTTTAGTGGTTTTGTTTTTACAGTAAACACATCTTCATCGTGTCTGACCACTCAAAATAAGATGTTACCCATGCCTACGTGCTACTGAACTAATAAGAATAGGATTTGGGTCAGTGGATAAAGAAGGTTTTCCATATTTTCGTAGTATAGATAATACAATTAATCGTCGAAATTCGAGATTATCAATTTTTTTCCAAACTTCCGAGCCAGTATCCAAGCATTATTCATGGAAACATCAAACATCCCAAATAAAATGGGCATATACCATTTCTTGCCTCGAAATCCTATGCGATAGTTTGCCACATTGTTGTCCATTTGGTCGACACCACCCATAAACTTGTAAGAATGTTTGACGTTTGGCTGGAGTATTTCAACCTTTTTTTTTCTTTTGCAGAATATCTAACAGCTTGACGAATCGGTCCTACGCCACATGCATTCGACAACATTGTGGCAATACTGTTGTCCTTCCAACGTACACAAACATAGTTATTATCTGTGTCAATTGTATTGTCAAATACACCTCTTTCAATTTTCTTCATTTGTGAAGAAATTTGGAGTGGACATTTATCGGTACAGTTTTCTCGCACTGTATCCGTTGCGCCAAAACCCATTTCTCCCAACTTGTTGATGAGAGAGGCGCTTGTAAAGAAATTGTCAAAAAATAATGAAAACTGCAAATTAGGAAAATTAGTCTGCAGCAATTTGGCAAAATTTATAACCACAGTTTCCCCAAGTTCAAGATTTTTGTCAGTCTGTTGAGTATTTTGTCCTTGGTATACGTCGAAATTGACGCAGTAACCTGATGGAGTTGGCAAAACCCATGCTTTGTAGCCGAAACGGATTGGCTTTTCCATGATAAACTGTTTACACCCGTTTCGGCCAAAATATGGGATCATGGATTCGTCAATAGACATACAAGCACTAACGGGGGTATATTTAACAAAATATTCATTTTTTCGATTAAAGGGCGTAACTTGGTCATTTTATCATTCTGTGCTAAGTTGTTGTTATCGGCTGCATGAAGAAATCTAAAAATCTCTTGAAATCGATTTCTTCTGATAGAATTATATACCAAAACATTTCTGGTGTCATCTCGTGCTTCCCAAAACATGCGACGCCTGGGAACGGGAAAGTAACCAATTACATATAGAACTGCAATAAAAACGAACATCTCGTCGTTGCCGATTTCCAATCTACAATTTTGCCTGCATAAAGTACGCTATGTGTCACGAGTAGCTCCAGTATTTCCGGATTCAAGACCAGCTCCATAAATTCCAGAGGCTCACATTCATCGCCTAATGTAAACTCAGGTAAAATTCGGTATTTGGTTGTTTTGTTTTACTTTCATTCAAGTCGCCTTTGACCCATTGTCGTTTTTTTGTACCTTTTTCTGCCTTCCTTGAGGCTCTGTTACGTTGCTGTCTTCATTGTTACTACTGTCTTCCTCTATATTTGTTTCCGCTTGCGCTTGAAGCATCGAATTTAGTCTGTTAGGGTCATCGCAGTCTTCATCCCCCGAGTCTTCATTACTTTCAAATCTATTATCATTTGGAGGAGTTAAATATAATGCATCTGGAACAGGATCACCTTCGGAGACTTTTTCAATTTCGCCCAATACTTCAGCCGTCGTTAGTGGTTTTTTCGTAAATTGGAAGATATATATCACATATCTGCCCAAGCTATTTTTTATACACTTATTATTCAAACGGACAGATCTAACCCCAAAACAAATATTACTTCGTACAACTTGAAACCAGTGCAATAAATGATTTGAAAAACAATACAAGGAGTACTCAAACTAAGAACTTACCAGTATGATTTTCTCTCCATGTCACAGTAGAATATTTTAAACATGTCACGATAACCAAAAAATATAATTATCAGCACGTTCTTCAAACTTATTCTAACGATGTTTATTGATTTGACTACTAAATTCAAATATAGGCAATACTTTAAAACATGCACTTGTATAACTAATTGCATAGTTTAGGGATTGGGTCGTTTTCGACCCACTGGGCATAAATGGGTTAAAGTGAGCTTTCAACAAGTAACAATTTGTTGCATCATTTTTTTATAAGTTTTGTCGTCCGTTAATAGTTGTATTATTTCTTTTACTGGCTCTTAGTGATTATTTTAGTTCCTGTAAATTTTTTTGTGAATTTTTTTCAATACAAAAATTTGGATTCCTTATTTTAGGTTACTGCTTTGGGACGAGGTTGGTTGTCTTTGCTCATTGTTGCACTGCTTGAACTACTGCTTGCTGCTTTTGCATGTATGTTAGCTTGGATTATGGGATGGTGGACAAATTCAGCTATCGGGTGTCTGATTCCACGTTAGCACCGCTGGTAATGGGAATAACAGGATCATTTTTGGTGCTGTTATTCTTTCGACTAAATGACATCCCAACGGTTTTTCGGTTTAATCCTAAGGTGTGCGAATCCATGTCGAGGGAATGCATGACAATGAGCCTATCATCTGTTACTAACTGTACCTTTGGGATACTAGGCGCCCTCTCGTCGTAAGTAAGCCTTGTCACAAAAACAAATTCAAAAACTACAGAGGAGATGGAAGTCGACCTATCGCCTCCAACTGACCTCCCTGTAACCACTGATCAGGAACGAGAACTACTCAGTTCTCCTGAAAGTAAACCTAGGAAACTAGGTGGTGCAGCCAGGAAGCGACTCCTCAAGAGTGGGGTACCTTACCAATCCGCCTTGCATCAAATTCTAGGGCAGCGGGAGCGGGATCAACCGCAAGAGAGGAAACAGGAGGCAAAAAACCTGCTCGGCTGAATCAATGGTAACGTCAGGTGAAACTGACTTACAAAAGCCCTCTTATGGGTAGGCTATATCCGGCATCAAGGTGGGAATTTAACACCTCGAACATCCGACAGCCTCTATTACGACCAAAGAAATGGAATCCCTTCAGTACGCCATTATGGCCGCCGTGGAGGATATTCCTGAAGGTGGTCCACAAGTACAGTTCCAGAACTGTACATTCCGACCTGGATGGTTACAGGTCACCTGTGTAGATCAGGAGAGTGTTTCGTGGTTGACTGGCGTAGTCAATACACTTCAACCATGGGATGGTGCCTCCCTGCAAAGCTTCTCAGGCGACCAGCTCCGAAAGCCACAAATATGTGTGGCTTACGTACGACGAAGGCAGTCGTAGACTGACTTCTGAACAGGTCCTCACCAGACTGAGGAAAATGAACCACGGTCTGTTAAAACCTTGGAGTGGGCTGTTATTCACAAGAAAATTACAGGCCCTGGTCAAACATGGACTTTCGCCATTGACGATCAATCCATGGCCGCGTTGGAAAGGATTGGCTTCAAACCATACTTGGGTTTTGGACAGGTTGTTTTCCGCCCTAAAGCCCGGTCCTCCCAACTGGCATCAAAACCAGGTCCCTCGAAGAGATCCGAGAAAAGCCATGGCCCGGGGCCGAGTGGAAAACCTCCTGCGGCAGTGAGGAGAACCGACCCTCCTTATAAGAACAGGGGGAGTGTACCGCTGGCACGTAGCCGGGGTAACAGCTATCCAAAAGGGAAAGCTTGTTTCCCCAAAAAGAAGACGGGTAACGTCTCTTCAAGGGAACCTGAAAAAGGGACTGGACCTGCTGTCCTGAAATCGAAGACCAGTACGGCCTCGACCAAAGGACCAAAACAACCAGCTGGGTCTGCCGTGACGAAAGGTGATCAAGCCTCGTCAATGGCATCAACCACAGCCTCATCCCTGGGAGGATCAGATGGTGGCATCTCAATTGAACCACCGTGTGATAACCCCTAAAGATCTGAGGAGATACAAGTTCAACTGTTTACAGGCAAACTTACAGCATACCAAGGCCGCTTCTTACATCATTGGTAAAAGGTTCAAGGACACATTAATGGACCTTGCCTTCCTGCAAGAACCATGGACAGGAAACACAGACCGAGTAACAGCAATATTCCTGGTGAGGTAGTAGTCTGTCTTCTTCTTCTTCTTCAAGTGCCTTCTGCCTAGTAGTCTGTACTGGGGTGAAACCCAGGGCATGTCTTCTCATTAGGAAAAATATTAATTATTTTTTGTTTACAGGCTTTTGCCCTCCTGATGTAGTAGTCATCCAAGTGTCTCTACCGGAGAAGAATGGTATGACTAACATAGTCGCCTGGTCTGCATACTTCCCAGAGGACATGGATACTGTACCTCCCCTCGCTATACGGCGGCTAATCGATTATAGCAAGAAGAACAGACTCCAGTTAGTCATGGGCTGTGACGCCAATTCACACCATATATGATGAGTTACTTTTTAATTATATACTAGGGGAAGGGCTGTTATTAATAAGGGCTCCGAACCAACTTTTGTAACTAGAAATAGATCAGAGGTGTTAGATTTAACAATCAGTAATAAGATACGGCACTGGGCAGTATCTACTGAGCCTTCGTGTTCAGATCACAGACACATTCAATTTAACATTGAAGTAGGTCCACGGCAAGAAGTGGAATATCACGACTCAAAAGCTACTGACTGGAGTGGATACAAAAATTCCCTCCAACGGTACCTTGAGGACGGCTCTACTACAATTAACAGTTAGTTGTGATGGGATAGATACTGCGGCGGACAAACTTCGGGAAGCAGTGATCTATCATGAAAACTGTCCACTCAAGACAAAAAAGATAATCGCAACTTTACTTGATGGAACAAAAGCCTTGATAAACGAAGAAAAGAAGTTCGACGACTATTTAATCGATCTAAAGAGTCAGGCAACTGGGAACCCTATAGAACTGCTCTAACAACCTACAACAAAGAAATTAGAAAGTTGAAGCGGGAGTCTTGGAACAAGTTCTGCGAGAGTATATTTGACATACCTCGCAGTACCAAAATACACAAGATTCTCTCTAAAGAGTCTATTGCCGAGATTGGGTCGATGAAAAGACCAGATGGCACTTTCTCGACCTCTAGTTATAGTGTTCTGGGAATGAACTCTGATATAATGCCCCCAACAGTAAACTACAATCTGCCTTATACCGTCCTATTTCAAAATATAGATGAATGGGTCCTCCGCAAGGATGAACTCTTAAGAGCAGACATCTGTTGGCACACCGATGGTTCAAAGACTCTAGTGCAGGTGTATACGGGCGCAGACCTAGCACAGAAATTTCAACCTCTCTAAGATCCTATGCAACAGTATTTCAGGCGGAAATTTACGCCATTGCTTCATGTGTGGAGAGTTTGGGGCAATCCAACCACATACATAGATCAATAAAAAATTTCATGGACAGCCAAGCGGCTTTGAAAGCACTTAGCTCTTACCGTGTTACGTCGAAATTGGTTTTAGACTGCCAGAAAAGACTCGCCTCAATAGGAGAACGCAACAGGGTATCGCTGGTCTGGATCCCTGGCCACTCTGGCATGGATGGTAATGAGAAGACGGACTCTCTTGCAAGGGAGGGTGTCGCTCGTGTCTTTATCGGACCAGAACCTGGCATCGCAACAAGCACTAAATACCTGCACAGCAAGAAGAGTTTTAGACTTCTGGCATAATATACCAGGATTGGTTCATTCAAAGGCTTTTATACATCCTTCGAATACTGTATCCAAACAAATGTTAGGCTATAATAGACATGGCCTACGGTGCCTAATAGGCCTTTTAACAGGCCACTGTCGTTTGAATCATCATATGCTGAAACTTCACTGTCGGATGATCCGACGGATGATCCAACTTGCCGTCTCTGTTTGGAAGATGATGAAACAGCAGAGCTTATAATTTGTGCCTGCCCCGCCGCGGCTCGAGTCAGGTATCTGAAGTTTGACAGGGACACTCTCTCGCCCTCGGATCTGAAATATCATTCACCGAACAAATTAATCGGCTTCGTTAAGAAGCTTAATTTGTTTGGTGAAATATGAATAGGTATAAGCCACAATAGACTCTTACGAGTCCCAGTGGAGGGCCTTATTGACCCACTCATTACAAACCTAACCTACTGCTTTGGACCATACGTATGTACTAATGCCTATTTTGTTAAAACCTAAACTATTACATAATTAAGGTAAAACTATCTTTAATCCTTACCTATTGCATTTTCAGTATTATTTCGTCTTACCTGCAGGTCTGTAGTCCTGCAACATCTTGAAGAATTCATTGTTAACCTGGATTCCTGGATGTTGTCTATCGATGACGTCTATCGATCCGTGACTACCATATTCCCTCTTCAAAAGAGGAGAATTGGAATTCGACGGTCGACCGTTATGTTCGAGGAGTTCTAAGCTGGAATTGCTACGACAGAGTTGCTCGGGAGCGTACAGTTGCGGCTTCCTGGGGGCTGGATGATGATGATGTCTGTCGTTAAAGGAAGACCTTAAATTAAACGGAAACAATTAAAAATGTATTTATTAGCATACGGGTCTAATCAGTTGAAACACTTTTTTATGTTTGCTGTCTATACAGGCTGTCTCAAATTGGAAAGCTTAAGGGTTACATAGATGATCCAGGAACAGAGCCTCCTTTTTGAAAAAATAGAACGGATTAAGTGTCTTAATAAAAGATAATATAATTCAGTAATTAGAAATGCAATATTTTTTTCTATCATTTAACAATGGAAAAACATCTAATCTAAAAGAATGATGAACATTTTTGCGTAAACCTAAATTCCTTGAAGTAATGAATGTCACTTGTGGTTCATCTTAATTTTTGACGTAATTTGATTACTTCTTCATTGTGGCTACACAGCACATCACTGACTCTGTTTTAGGCTAATATACCTAACGCATATGACAAATAATTGACGGCAGCCTACTTGGTAATAACCCATTTCAGAAAAATAGTTGGATAATGAGCTGACATTATTTTAAAGTTTGTTGACTTGTCACTTAAAAGTTCTGACCTTTTATCCGGTGAGCCAAGTCCGATCTTGACTTTCTGCAACATTAGTATACTTACTGGAATGGACAAAATAAATGAATTGATGTACTTGACAATCCACCAAATTTTCTTCAAGTTCGAAATTATAGTTTTGGAGTGAATAAAAATGTATTTTTAATTTCTAACTTTAAAGCCCTATAACTCAACAAACGAGGTCCGTAGAAAAAAAAATATTTGAAGTACTGACATTATTTTAACACCACCTACTCATTCCCAAGTTTTGGCCACTCACTCCTGGGACATCCTGTATATTAAGTAAATAACAAGGTAGGTCACTTATTGGTCTAGCCAAAAATTATTATTAAACATCAGGTAGGCATCACATGAAGTGTAACTTCTGTCATTTTGACTATGATAGTAATATCGAAACAATTGTCAACTTTTCGAATTTTTACCATTTTTTCAATATATTGTAGAATTATTTAGAAACAGTTAGTTTCATTTAAAACATTAATAATATGGATGGGAAGATTTCAATAATGAAGAACGATATTTTTGCTAATATGGACTGGAATATTATTTCAACTATGAAGAACGATATTTCTACTATTAAGAGCGATATTTCTGTTAATGCCAAGAACGATATTTCTGCCGATATCTTATCAATGAAAAATGACATTCATGTAAAAAATTGGATATTGAGGATAAGATTACAACAATGGACGAGAAAGTGGAGAATAAAATCAGATCTATGGTCGAGAAAATCAGGGAGTTAGAGAGACAGATGACAGATTTAAGAGCACAAGACACGCTAGCAGAAGAAAAGAAGATCGAACAAATAAAACCCTGCAAGCCAGAAACACAACCCAAGATAGAAGATATTGGCAGCTTTGCCCGAGTCACGGCCTCCACGTTCGATGTAAAAACGTCGTGGACCAATTATGTATAACAGTTTGAAACAGTCGCTAATTGGTCCGATAAGGAGGAGGCATTAAACTTAACCATCGCGCTTCGGGGAGATGCCTTAGATATACTTCAGACGATACCACTTGAAGAAACGGATGACTTCGGGCAGCTGAAGAAGAGTTTGGACATGCGATATGGTCCCGAATATCTAGAACACTTGTACCGATTCCAGCTGAAGAACCAAAGGCGGGAACGCGACGAAACCCTTCGAGTATGAACTGGATATTGCCCAACTAGTTCGATTTGCTTATCCATCAGCACCAGAGAACATGATGGAATCTTTGAGCACCCAGGGCTTTATTGACGGCTTATGTGACCACGATATGGAGAGGACTCTTCGATTAGCCAATCCCAAAACCATGGTACGCTGCTCTTGAATATGAAGCAGCCACGAAGGCTTCGAGATACAACAAAGGTAGGACCATGCAAGAAGAAGGCTGGTGTGAGTCATCGAAATGCCGACTACCTGTCTAGACGGTCGTGCCCAGCAGACTGTTGCCACTGTAACAAGGCGGAATCTAAGGAAGCTGCAGTTTCAAGAACTACAGTGGTCAACGAAGAATGGTCACCACCAGGATCAGAAAAGATTGGGAGAATGATCCTCACCTAAAGATGATTCCGCAATGGAAGGAAGTAAATCGGCGACCTACCTGGCAAGAAGTGTCAAGGCATATTGGAGTATGTGGGACTCCCTTGCCATTGAAGAAGGCCTGTTGAAAGGAATTCTTGAAAACGATGACGTTTCCGAGAATAGAAGACAACTAGTTATCCCGAGAACGAGAGTAGCTGAGGAAGTTACACGACAGTCCATCCGGCGGTCATCTGGAAGCAAGAGAAACGCACCTATGAAACAATATATTGTAGGAAGCAGGGTTGGCAAGAATTAATTCATGTGAATTATGTCAATGATTTAATTCGCGAATGAATTCAAATGACATTTTTTTAAAAAGACATGAATTAATTAATTTTTTTAATGAAAGAAAATTACATGATTAACCTTAAAAATGAAAGATCCAATAACACTTCGGTACATTCTGGCAACGTAGCAAATAATAAACATCGGCTGAACGGCCTTGATTCTTCTGCCGTGCATCGAATTCGGAGAATCACATAACCTAAAACGAATCGTGAAATTTAGGCTGTTTTCGTCGTAAGAATTGCTCTGTTTTTAATCCAGTCGGATTAGACCTTTTATAACAAAAAACGTTAAGAGGCATTTTTCCTGCAGAAAGTTCTTGGGGAGGGTACGAGGATATTATATTATATGAATGTGGCCACGAGTTCGGTCTCAGTCATTGTTTAAATAATGAGAGAAAGTACAAAAATCGGTTTTTTGCATATAACTTTTGAACCGTTCTTGCTACCGAAAATTTACAAGAATATCAACTTATAGGTATTCAAAACACCTACATAATAAACCCGGTTATATTAAATTTCGTTAATTTGTTTACTTTAATAAACAAAAAACCGCCAATTTCAGCTATTTTTTGTATGTTACAGAATTCAGTTATTTTTGCTTCTAAATAATCGTAGTGCAACTTTTAATGAAGGTCTTTGTGTACTTATTAAGTGGTACAAATTTTGGCTTGAAATATTAATAACTTTTTGTTCAATTCTATTTGTTGTGTAAAAAGCTGTTTTACAAAAATCTAATTTCCCCAGCCTACAGGCGTCGTACCGACCAAACGTCTCATTTTACTCGTGAAGGGTTGTAGTATAACGTATAATAAAGGAAATTTTGATTTTTCAACTGTACGTTGTTTAAAAATGACGTTAAAAATGAAGTACTTTAAACAATTAATTTTGAGCAATAAATTTTTTTTAAATTGAATACACAAATTGATTAGTTGATTGCTATGATTTTTCTGCAAATTTACAGCCCTTATTTATTGCTCTACGATGCTCTGAAGCGGAGATATTTTTTTTTCGCAAAATCAGTGCGGCTTTGTTTATTATAATATTATGAGCTTAAATTTATAGGTAGTCTACAGTAAGAGTTGAACTACAGTGTCATTCATTTGAGCAAAGATAAATGTCAATATTTCGGTAAAATTATTGAAAAAGCGGCAGCGTGGAATTGACGCCGCGGCGGAGAAAGTGGGAGGAGGGGCGCGCTGCAGCCGCGCGGCTGAAACTGGTCACGCGTCTTATATTTGGAAAAGTAGAAAAAATTCGTCACATCTCAAGAACTAATGATCCAATCATGATGATTTTTTTTTAATATGGGGGAGCATGAAAAAATAATAACAACTAGCGGACTAGATTTTCAAATTACAAATTATTTTAGTGGGAAGTTTTACATAATGCATTACTTTGATTTTCACAATATTGAAAATAATTTTAATAGTATATTGATAATTATTCATAAGTAATAGTGAAGGATTTAAATTAAAACAGATAATATTTTATTTTACACTGTAGTTCAACTCTTACTGTAGACTACCTGTAAATTTGAGCTCATAATATTAATAAACAAAGCCGCAATGAGTTTGCGAAAAAAAAATATCTCCGCTTCAGAGCATCGTAGAGCAATAAATAAGGGCTGTAAATTTGCAGAAAAATCATAGCAATCAACTAATCAATTTGTGTATTCAATTTAAAAAAAATTTATTGCTCAAAATTAATTGTTTAAAGTACTTCATTTTTAACGTCATTTTTAAATAACTTACAGTTGAAAAATCAAAATTTCCATTATTGTACGTTATACTACAACCCTTTACGAGTAAAATGAGACGTTAAAGAAGTCTGTACGACGCGACGCCTGTAGGCTGGAGAAATTAGATTTTTGTAAAACAGCTTTTTACACAACAAATAGAATTGAACAAAGAGTTATTAATATTTCAAGCCAAAATTTTTACAACTTATTAAGTACACAAAGACCTCCATTAAAAGTTACACTACGATTATTTAAAAGCAATAATAACTGAATTATGTAACATACAAAAAATGGCTGAAATTGGCGGTTTTTTGTTTATTACAAGTAAACAAATTAACGAAATTTAATCCAACCGGGCTTATTATGTAAATGTTTTGAATACCTATAAGTTGATATTCTAGTAAATTTTCGGTAGCAGTTCAAAAGTTATATGCAAAAAACCGATTTTTGTACTTTCTCTCATTATTTAAGAAACGACTGAGACCGAACTCATGGCCACATTCATATAATATAATATCCTCGTACCCTCCCCAAGACTTTCTGCAGGAAAAATGCTTCTTAACGTTTTTTGTTGAAACAGTACCTTTTCAGTCTAATACGACTGGACTATTTTCTTAACATCGAGAGTTTAAAAAATGAGTGGACAAAAAAGGGATCCAATTTGGAAATATTTTGAGGAGTGTAACAAAGAAAATCTAACGAATAAAAAGGCAGTATGCAAAGCATCCGGTAAAATATTACAAGTTATATGCATAAACACAAAACTAATATTAGTGTTTTAAATGAAACTCACGGTTTCTAGTTAATACCACAATATAATAATTTTTTTTTAGAATTTTCAACAATTTTTATTATATTGTGGTATTAACTAGAAACCGTGAGTTTCATTTAAAACACTAATATGAGTAGATTCCACGAAGTAAGGGTCGAGACAGTTAATTTAGTTAATTTCATTAACAAAACTAATGATTGTAAGAATCTTTCTGAAAAGAAAAATACGACAATTACAGTTATTCAAGACAACAGTGGATCCGATTCAGAAGAAGGAAGGAATGCCGCTATCTACAATAAAAAGAAAGATTACGAATTCTTTGCAATATGCAGGAGGTCAGCTATTGTATAAATACCTAAGTTATTTGAAATTTAATGTTGGAGTGATAAGAAATAATCCCAAATGTGCAAATTTTGATATAATTGAAATCTACATTTTTTGTAGAGCCTCCGACATTAAAAGTCCGTAAGAACATAGCTGAAGATGCAACTAGAGAATTACATCAAAAAATATTAGAGAAAGAAATGTCGTTAGCTTCTGTTTGGTATACAGCTACACCAGTTAAAAAAATTACAATTTTTTTCCCAGATAAACCTACTAGAGAAGGTAAGTTTTCAAAAATATGTAGGTACTTAAATGTATATGCAATTATTTAATTTAATATTATCATTGAGAAAAAAGGTGGCGGTGATTTTCAAAAATTGACATTTTTGTGAAAGTATGCTTTGAGGGGGTATCAAATGATTGGATTTTGGGTCTAGAATTCAACAATAAATTTCTTTTTGTCAGCCAGCGGGGGGCAATGGTAGGCGGGTCAAATTCTACTTTTATAGAAAATATGGCACAAGCATAATTGTATCAATTGAATTGAATTGTAACTAAGGCTGGAATCTAGAGTTACAGAGAACATAGTCTCAATTTCTAATCATTGTGGGTACAATGATGTCCCCCCATATATTTTAATTTTTATCAACTGACAGAGTATTTTTAATTTTACGCCCAACTTATCTAATATGCGAAAAAAGTATTAGTTTACCCCAAAAAAAGTTGGAATTTTGAATTTTTTTTTAGTTATTTTTACGTTTTCCATCAACAACAACACAAAAAACGGTTTTTAGAAAAAAAATCCTGTGTGTATGTCGTCGTCGTCGTTGTCGTCGGCCACTTTTCCTTACGTGTCTTGTTAGCTCGATACAGCCTCCGGAGTGCAATATGTCACCAATTTTATGATGGAATATTGTTCATGATATCTCACAGATGAACCCTATTAATTTTCAGCTCACCAGAGCCAGTACAACGGGTGCTATGGTACTTGAAGTACGACATTTTATCATTTTTTGAGAAATTTCAGTTTGTTAGCACGATACAGCCTCCGAAGTTCAATAAGTCACCAATTTTATGATTGAATATTATTCCGGACATCTCACTGATGAACCCTATTGATTTTCAGCTCCACAGAGCCAATACAACAGGTGCTACAGTACTTTAAGTACGATATTTTTGTCATTATTGGAGAAGTTTCAGTTTGTTAGCAAGATAGAGCCTCCGGAGTATAAACAAGTGACCAATTTTATGATGAACCCTATTGATATTCAGCTCACTAAAGCCAGTACAACGGGTGATATGGCACTTGGAGTACCAAATTTGTGTAATTTTTGGAGAATTTTCAGTTTGTTAGCACGATATAGCCTCCAGAGAGTATACGATTTATCAATTTTATGATTGAATATTGTTCAAGGTGTCTCACAGATGTACCCTATTGATTTTCAGTTGACTAGAGCGAGTACAGAGGGTCCTATAAATCCAGAGATACTAAAATTTGGTTATTTTTGGAGAAATTTCGGTTTGTTAGCACGATACATCCCCCGAAGTGTATACAAGTAACAATTTTATGATAGAATATTGTTCAGGGCCACAGATGCAGAAAAGTTAGTTCTAATCTTTATAACCGTTTATTTTAATTTTATAATGTGATGTGGGTACCTACCTGCTAAGGAGAATACTAATGTAAATAATTTTTTGTAGAACCGTTAACTTCAAAAACTTATAAGAAGACAGTAGATCAAGCTGGAACTAAAACATTAAAGTCATTTGTAATAAAAACTACAGTAAATGACAAAGAAAGGTTTGATAAGCAGTGTGCCAGATTTATTTTTGATACAAATTCAGCTTTCAAATGTGTGGAACGTCCAGAGTTTATTAAGTATTCCGAGATGTTACATCCTGGATACAAGCCCCCATAGAAAAATAATTAGAGGTACATTGTTGGATCAAGTTTACTAAGAGGAACTGGAAAAGTGTCAAATTTATTTAGAAAATAAAACAGTTTGTTTAAGTATTGATAGATTGTCCAATGTAAGAAACGAGCCCATAATATGTGCCTGTGTTGTAAATAAGGATGGAACTGTATTTGGTCAATACAATAGATACATATATTCCTCATACTAGTGAATATTTCACAAGTTTAACCCTAAAAATAATTTGAGGACACTGAGAACAAATTTAAACATCTTATAAGAAGTGTAGTAACAGATAATCTTGCCAAGATTTGTGAAGAACATCACAGCAACATTGAAAATTAAAAATTAATAAATTGGTTTCTAATATAGCTATTAAGCATAATGCTGAAAATCTACTGGCCCGACTAAAACCTATATCGTGTGCCCTGGATTTAATGCAAAAATAGAATTGCACCATTGCAAGGTCTGTTGTTATTTGGAAATAATTATTGATAATTTTAGATGATGTGTGTCTAGACCCCATCTCCAAAAAAATAAACGGTTTTAAAGATTAAAACTAACTTTTGCGCATCTGAGAGATGCCCTGAACAATATTCTATCATAAAATTGTCACTTGTCTACACATCGGAGGATGTATCGTGCTAACAAACCGAAAATTCTCCAAAAATAACCAAAAATGTAGTATATCTGGATTTATAGGACACGCTGTACTCGCTCTAGTCAACTGAAAATTAATTACATTCGTGAGAATGATTGAACAATATTCAATCATAAAATTGGTCACTTGTATACACTTTGGAGGCTGTATCGTGCGAACAAACTAAAAATTATCAAAAAATGACAAAAATGTCGTACTTAAAGTACTATATCATCTGTTGTACTGGCTCTGGTGAGCTGCAAATCAATAGGGTTCATCTGTGAGATAACCCGAATAATCTTAAATCAGAAAATTGGTAACTTGTTGCATTCCGGAGGCTGTATCGTGCTAACAAACTGAAATTTCTCTAAAAATGACAAAAATGTCGTAACTTAAAGTACTATAGCATCCGATGTACTGGCTCTAGTGAGCTGAAAATCGATAGGGTTCATCTGTGAGACGTCCTGAACAATATTCAATCATAAAATTGGTGATTTGTTGCACTCCGGAAGCTGTATCATGCTAACAATACATGTAACGAAAAGTGGTCGACGACAACGACGACGACGACGACATACACACAGGATTTTTCTTCTAAAAACCATTTTTTCGTGTTGTACTTGATGAAAAACGTAAAAATAACTCAAAAATTGTTTTCAAAATTTCAATTTTTTTGTGGGTAAACCAATATACTTTTCTCGCATATTAGATAGGTGGGGCGTTATTTCCAGGTATGTTCAAGCCACAGATAAGTACCACTTTATTGCACACATGTTAAACCCAAGGAGTCTCAAGGAAAATATAATATTAACTGAAGATGAGAAACATAGGGCTTTGGAGTATGCAGGTAGTGAATTTCCAAAATTGTTACTGGTATTGTTATGATTTCATGCAAAGTTGTGCCCTTATAATCAGCTGCTAATGCAAGACTCTGTTATTTTAAACATGACAGATATTGAGTGGTGGACGGCAATGTTTTCGTTGACAAATATAGATCCTAAAGCACAAGGCAACATAAAACAACTAATAACAGCGGTTATTTCATTCGCAGGGGTCGAAAGAATATTTTCATCCTTTGTATTGGTACATTCAGATTTACGGAATAGGCTAGGACTGGAAAAATCTAGGAAATTAACGTTCTTAATAAATAAAATTATAAGTTGCACATGTATTTATTTTAATTATTTAATTAATACTTTATTTTTGTTTGTTGTTGAAACACGTTCTGTAATTTTTTACGGTTTTATTTTTGAAAAAAATAAAAACTTGTTTTTCGTTTTCTTATGTATTTTTCAAGTGAATTAATTCAAAAAATTCGGATTTAATTCAAAAAGTCAGACTTATTCCAACCCTAGTTGGAAGCCATTTGGAAAGGATTGCTTTAGATATCTCTGGATCATTTCCAAAAACGGTACGACCGCAGGCCACAGAAGGCAGTTTTTCTCCAAAATTACAGACATCTTGGGAAGGTCTGTACTTAATAAAAAAAAGATCAATGACGTCATCTATCGCATGAGCAAGATCCCCAATGGAAAACCGAAAGTAGTCCACCAAAACTGACTAGCGCCATTCGAAGGAGATCATGAGAAAGACGAAGGAGTGTACCATCTTCGAAAAGAGCCTGACGCTGTCTTCGCATAAGGGGGTACCGGGAAAGCTAGATATGGAGTCACTACAGAACAACAACAAAATATGTTCACGCTCCCGGAAGATTATTCACTGGCACACAACATGCCCGCCAGTATCAATAACGCACGAGGGTTAGCAACCGTCTTTCGAAAGAAGTTTGGGCGAATGTCACATTCCTACCCCTGGCAAGACACTGACTTTACAACTAAAACCGGCATTTTTTATTTTTTTAAATTGTATATTTCGAACAAGTGTCCATATAAATCAACAGCTATTCTGGGAATATTATATTTTATTTTTCAAATTAAAAAGCATTTTAACTCACCCCCCGTGGCCTGTTGCTTTATGTTGCTCATCAATCCTGTCAAAAAACTCTTTGATTGCAGATTTCAATCGCCCACGATCTTTGGTTTTCAAATAATTTTTTATGTGTCCGATATTTCGAGATCATATTTTCGACTGTAATATTTTTCATTGTTCGACATCTCTTTAGTATTGTTTATATTTTTTTGCTAGGTAACTTTTTAAAACATTAACTTCAATTTTTTGTAAATTCCTAAGTTTTTTTAATAGTTGATTGGTCATATTTCGCATTTAACTGCATATAATATTATTCTTTGTCTACCATGTTATCTGTAAATAATTGAAAAAAGCAATAAAATATAAAAACTCGTAGACGGTAAAATTGTAAATTGGTAAACCGAATGTGATTTAATCAGTTTTTCTAACTATTGCGACACAAACTATGCATAAACCGTAACAAAAACTATTAGTGAATAATAAAAATTCCAAATATTTACTTACATGGTCATAAAATTGATGAAAATTATAGCAGCAAAACGTACAAAACACACTGCAAAGATACGCCCGTATACTTAATACGTTTATTAAATTTCACAATCATTTGCCTAACAACGACTTGGGCAAATGACATTTTCCTAAGTAAATAGCTTTTAAATAAAAATTATTTTCATGCAGTCATTTGTCCAGGCAGATAGCATTTGCCTAAACAAAAAACATTTGCCGCGAATTACCATTTGCCTGCGATATTTCTGCCAACCTACTTATTTCTCAGAAGTATTTTAGTTGAACAATTTCTCTCAAAACAAGGGGGGTGTTGAGTTCACATGAAGGTTTTCAGATTTTCCAAAATGCAGTCCACTCACATCCCTAACTCCCATTCATAAATTTGATTAGTTATGAAGCCAACATCAATTTGTGACTGTCCACATGAGGTGTTTTACGCGCGACAGCTTTCGCGCGAGATACTAGTTCATATATTGCGTCCAGTTACATTCGCGCGTTTCTCAACTCGCGCGTAAGTAGCAATTAAAACGTGCGAGTCCAGATACCGACCAGTACACGCACTACACGCGCGACTGCTGTTATGAGAGGACGTATCATAACAATATCCCCACTCGACCTACTTCGAGGGAACTCGCGCGTAAAACGCGTCATCTGGACGAAATGCCAAAGTTACTCGCGCGTAAAACGCCTCATCTGGAAAGGCTCTAAGTGGGGAAAAATGTAAGATGAGAAGCGAATAGGGGAAGATAACTAGGAAAGTAACGGGTAACGTGGTAACGTCACAAATTAGGTATATCTATATATCTCTGTTTGGACATCGTCTTTAGACAATAACTGTTACTACGCATACAAAGAGTAACTTAAAATATTCCCTATTTATTGCAACCAGTTTTTTTTTTAAACATTTTGGATTGATTTTATTTGGTCTCCGATGGTATTTTGATTTTAATAAGTGTAACTCGTTACTTACTTTCCAACTTTAATTTCTGGTACCACTTCAGAACCGTAGCATTAATTTAGTGTTTATTTTATTAGTAATTCTAAGAAATGTAAAAAAAAATATTGAATTCCGCTTTTCAAAAATTCGAATTATCGAGGACGCGCGGTATATAAACTATTTTAACTAAAACCAAAGCCGCCCAGTATATTACACATATTTCTTGTAGTAAGTAAATCGATTTTGAGTTAATTCCCTCACCACCGTTAACGCCAAAAAGTTTAGGTAGGAATTAAATTATAAATTCCAAAAACCGAGCGTTTTGGGTCTCTCTGTCTGTCTGCTGCCGTTTGTAAATTTTTACAATTTGCTACCGCGTGTCACAAAGTTTGTTAAATTGATCATTTTAAAGTTAAGTGAATTCTTAGTGCCCGACCGTCCCTTATTTTTTGAGTAAGTAATTTTCAGTACGAAGCACGGCGTGAGGCAGCAGTAAGTGAAAAAGTATTTTAGAAAAACGAATAAAATATTACGTTGAGTTTTAAAAGTTTTATATTTGATTTCAGGAAACGATTTAGTAGTCGGACTGTTTAGAAATTTAGTACCGTATTTTGGTAAGCCGGGTTTTTCTTCGAAGCAATATGAAAATTTATTTACAGTTTTTATTATTGTGTTCTTTATATTGTTCTTTTAGAATTCGTGACTGAACCTTCAATACATTGAAATAACATTTTGATTTTAATTTTCAGATTTAGATTGTTATACCTATTGTCCTGTCCCAAATTACCCAAATACATTTTAAAATGTTATCGATAATTGGTAATAGAAAACTGATTGTGGGGCAGAGCAGAGGCTTTTGCCACCAACTATCCCATTTTCAACAGGTAGAAACGTTGTCTATTGCGACTGTGATCTATTATTTTTTTTTATTTCGGAATTAATTTCTCTGCTATACAGTATTAGTTCGCCGATAGTGAAAATAAATTAAAACCGATTGTGGGGCGGAGCAGAGGCTGTTTCACTTTCACTTTGGGCCGGGCATAATTTTCTCTGAATTACCTTTGATTTATCTTAGTTCTAAATTATATATAGTTTTAATTGACCGACAATTTAAAAGAAATTAAAACCGATTATGGGGCGGAGCAGAGGCTGTTGCCACCAGCTGTTCCACTTTCAGCCGGGCATAATTTTCTCTGAATTACCTTTGATTTATCTTAGTTCTAAATTATATATGGTTTTAACGGACCGACAATTTAAAAGAAATTAAAACCGATTATGGGGCGGAGCAGAGGCTGTTGCCACCAGCTGTTACACTTTCGGACGGGCATAATTTTCTCTAAATTACTTTTGATTTATCTTAGTTCTAAATTATATAGAGTTTTAACTGACCGACAATTTAAAAGAAATTAAAACCGATTATGGGGCGGAGTAAAGGTTGTTGCCACCAGCTGTTACACTTTCGGACGGGCATAATTTTCTCTAAATTACCTTTGATTTATCTTAGTTCTAAATTATATATAGTTTTATCTGACCGACAATTTGAAAAAATTAAAACTGATTGTGGGGCGGAGCAGAAGCTGTTGCCACTAGCTGTTCCACTTTCAGCCGGTAATAATTTTGTTTCATTTTTTTTATTATATATAAGACACAGTTGTTTCTTTTTGGTTGTATTTGGATAACCACTGTCCTATCTTCCGACCAGATTTTAGAATAATTTTAATCGATAATTTGAAATTTAAAACTGATTGCGAGGCAGAGCAGAGGCTTTTGCCACCAGCTGCCCAACCGTCAGCCGGGAGTAACTTTTCTTGAGTTCACTCATTTTTTTTAGAAAAGTATATTTTCTCTTACAATAATAAGATTTTCAGCCAAGTTGGAGGCTATTGCCACGGGTTGATTGATAATCTAGTCTATGTTCATTAGTTTTTTTTATAAACTGGTCTGGTCGCATTTTCCCACCTATACCGATTGACCGTCCCTACCGCGAAGATATTTATATCCCGTTTACTACTGTGATAGGTATTTATTGTTTTTTTCTACTGCTCACCGCATAATTACAAACTGCTTATACCGCTTACGCTGTTATTAACAATTTCATTTGCTTGCTTACACCTGCTTTATTATGCCATTGCTCACATACCTTAAAACCGGCAAATTTCGCATGGTGCATAATAAAATAAGGCTTTAACACATTTGCATCCTGTATATACTTAACTAACTGTTTTAAGTGTTATTTTGTATATATTTAAATAGGTGTTGTCTTCATATCCCGTAGCATCTTCGTCTAAGGGTTATAGTTTTGTAAAAGTGTTAAATTCAACGAGACCCCTGGAATTTTCCGTAACCTCTGAGGCTACATGGAACTCTTGACGCTAAGGGCCAACGGGCCGTGGAGTAAACCACGTAAAATAATCTGGCGCCCGAGCATTTGTTTCAAAAACTTTGCATCAAGGGTGGCCAAAGTGACGCACCGGTTGGTAAGAACCTGTGTGAGGTGAAGTACGCGTCACAATATTATCATTTTGTGTCTAAAAAAACTCATACTTTCACTATTTACCTTCTTTACTATAACTGTTTTTGATTATATTTCTAGCTGAACTTCGTCAACTGGCGTAGACATTCAACTAGATAAATAATCTTAATTTGACAAAATTAATGTCGAAATTAATAATTTATTATGTACAAATTTACAAAATGATACAAAGTTGTGAATGCTGAACTGCGGTGGTTTCAGATCGGAAGACACTTTATGTTTCGATTTGATGAATATTAAAACTAACTTTGTTCTTGAGTGTTGAACTCGTTTCGATGAGTATAAGAACTTTGTTATTGAGCGTTGAGCTCGATTCGATGAGTGTGTAAAACTCGCGTCGATGAGTGTAAAACTTTGTTATCGAGAGTATTGAACTCGCTTCGATGAGTGTAAAAAACTGACTTCTTCACGTTGTCAGTCGTGTTAAATAGAAATCTGCAAGGGGCGTGTTTACACGTGGATTGGGTTGACCAAACGAAAATAAATCTTTCCCATTGGCCAGTATCATTTGACTCGTCGGGTCCATCGACAAGAATCAACAATGGGTGACTCCAATAGGTATTTCTATTGAATACTCCAATAGCAATTGTAACCTTTTTACTCAGAAAGGTTATTCAAACATGTCTTTCAAATCTTGCGATCGTCGACCATAAAATTCGCGCAGAAGTGACTCTAAATTTAGGGTTTTTACAATACAATAGATATTACTGTGAAACGTTACATTTTCCTAACTTCTTAACTATAGGATTTCAAACACAATGCGACAAGATGTCGACTTTCAAAAATGTGCTATTTCAATGCCCAAACAAAACTACTTACAATTGTTGTTGCAAAACGTGATATTTTAAAGGTATTTACCAAAAGTTGAAAATAAAGTGAAACTATCCTTTGAATTTACAACAATATAAACGCTCTTATCTATTCTGAAACATTTTTTTACAACGCTAGCAACTAAAATGAATTTACGCTTTAAATATATGCAATGACGAAAAGAATTAACATACAAATATCTTACATATTTTAAAAGCATCGTAAACAATAAAATTCAATATTTTATAATCTTGAACAATAACTAAAGCATTTACGAGTTCAGTTGGTTCTGTAACTTTTTTAATAATCCCTAATTTTTTTGTAATGTATTGATTTCTGTTTTTAAAGGTTCCATTAACATAAATAGTATTTTTATACATGGTATACACATACATTGAACTCCTACTAATTAAATGTCATATAAAACACCTTTTATATGACATTGACTATTTACCGTTTCGACCCTTAATGTGTGGAATCAACTCATATTACTTATTTATACGAAACTAACTGTTTCTAATTATGGAATTATTTAGAAACAGTTAGTTTCATTTAAAAAGTAACCCCTTTATATATTTCAACTAATTTGTTATACTCGCTTTGAATTCGTATACTAACTACACTAACATATTTAACTTATTTAAAGTGAAATATCCTATGAATAGTACTGTTGAAGGCTTAGCTTTTACCACTTGAAATACTAAAGCCTCATCTTTATTTCTGTTTCATTTTAGTTTAATTTGTGCTAATATTAGAACCAATTAAATTTTTTAAAACTACATTATTTTTATCTATTTCTATATCTCCAACTATATTTTTTTAAATGAAATCTGGTATCACATTACAATCACTTGTAAGTCTTGTATTATACTTTCTTCCATAAATTTGTTTTCTACCATTCCTACTAAATTAACAGTTCCTCTGAAGATTTCTTGTTCTCCTTCTCTTGTATCTTCTTGCGCTACATTTATCTCTCTGTTTCTACAAGCTTCTGTAAAGGATTTAGCCACTTACATGTATTGCACTTTGTTACTTTTGTAATTATATTATTTTGACTGCGCCACGAGATTACTTGAATAAACTCTGGTTATTATGTTCTATATTTTATTAATTACCGTCTAATACAGTGGTCGCCAACCTATCGATCGCGAGCTATCGGTAACTCGCGGAGGCAATTCTGGTAGCTCTCACAACGATTTTAATTTAAAAAAAACAAACTGCAAAAATCAGAGAAGCTTCCGAAAATTCCACAATAAAATCTAACTGTCATAATATTAAACATAGCAGCGGCAACGTTGCGGTGAGCGATCTGCCGCTGACGCCATCGAGCTAGAATCGGCTAGAACCGACCAGCCGGACCAGCGCGTTGGTGTTCGAGAACGATCAGGATTGCTTTGAACGGGATAAATACGCATGGCGCGGCGACATTGCGCTTAGTTTAAAACTGAACGCGTAACCAACGTCCAGCGGTTGGGTTAGTAGAGAACAACTAAAAATAATATTATGGCAAGCAAATGTAAGAAGGTAAAAAGACATACCACTTTCATTCGGAATGGAAAGAACAATACTTTTTTACAGAAGTTAAAGATAAAAATATGTGTTTGTTATGTAATACTTCGGTCTCCGTTGCTAAAAAAGGAAATATTGAGAGACATCATAAAACTGTACATTCTAATTTTGAAAAATCATTCCCACTACATTCTGCCGCCAGAAAGGAGAAACTGAAACAGTTAAAAAAGCAGTTAATTGGACAAAAAAATCAATATTTTTAAGAACAGTCGACAAAAATAAGGCTGCAAATGAAACATCGTACCGTGTGTCCCAGATAATTGCACAAAAAAAGAAACCTTATGAAGACGGGGAAATGATAAAACAAGCGTTTTTAGAAGCTGCTGATTCGTTATTTGCCAACTTTAGAAATAAAGACGAGATAGTTTCAGCTATAAAATCTATGCAACTTTCTGCTAATACAGTGATGAGACGTGTAGAAGTAATGAGCAATGATATTTTTTTACAGTTAACAACTGACTTGGATAACTGTGTTTATTTTTCACTTCAACTGGATGAATCAACAGATGTCGTTGACACTGCCCAGATGGCCGTGTTCGTCAGGATGGTTTTTAGTGATTTTACGATTAAAGATCTTTTGAAGTTTATTACACTGAAAAAACACACTACTGGACAGGAGTTGTTTTCTCATTTGAAAAATATTATTTCTTCCGAGAAAATTCCAATATCGAAAATGATAGGCTTGACATTCGATGGCGCTCCAGCAATGGTGGGTTGTGATAAGGGTCTGGTGGCGTTATGTCGTAAAGATGAAACTTTCCCGCAATTTCTCTGTTACCACTGCATTATCCATCAGCAAGCATTATGTGGAAATTTCCTGAAATTAAACAACGTTATGAAACTGGTGGTAAAAATTGTGAACAAGGTTAGAGCTCAAGCGTTACAAAGAAGATTATTCAAAACCTTGGCCGATGAAGTTGACTGTCAATACGGGGACCTACTCCTTCACTCTGAAGTCCGATGGTTAAGTAGAGGACTGGTGCTGAAACGTTTTAATGATGTCCTATCTGGCATAGTTCAATTTTTCAAACAACGCGATGAACCGACTCCGGAACTAGAAAATTTAATCTGGCTTAGAGATTTTGGTTTTCTCGTGGACATTACAGAGAAATTAAAGGAACTTAATTTGCAGCTTCAGGGGAGAGACAAAGAACTAGCGGAAATGATTTCTGATATAAAAGCATTTATCAAAAAGCTGGAGTTTTGGGAACAAAACCTAATAACAGCGATTAACAGCATTTTCCTATTCTTTCAGAAAAAATATCTCAAAATCCATTAGAATCATATGACAGCAAATATCATGTAGAAATAGTTTCTACCCTGAAGAATAACTTCAAAAATCGTTTTAAGGGTTTCAACGAAATGGCTTTAGTATCGCAGTTTGTTGTTTCACCCTTTATGGAAATTGATATCCAACAGTTTGCAACTTGTGTTATGCAGAACTTTGGCGAAGACATCGCTGCCACAGAAATGTAAGTAATTGAGTTTCAAAATCGTTAGTCTCAAGTACCAAATGTATCTGGCCTATTGTAAGTAAAGACAAATATTCAGTTCTATGCCGTGTTGCCTTGAAAGTGAAAGCATTATTCAGTTCAACTTATTTGTGTGAATCTTCTTTTTCCAATATGAAGTTTATTAAGAACAAATATCGCAATCGACTTACAGATGAACATTTGGATAATTGTATTCGAATGGCTGTATCCTATTATACTGCAAACATTAAAAAAATTATCAATGAGTCTAAGTGTCAGCCTTCTCATTGAACATGCTTTTTTATTTTTCAATGTTTATGTTCATGATAGTGCGTTACTTTTTCGTTGTTATTATTTAACTATTTTTAAATCTTACGTGACATGCCGTTGTGGCTAGATAAAAGTTTGTGTTTATTTTTCAAACACCTTCGTTTGGTAGGTAGGAATGTAGCTATGAACAAGTACGTACTAGTTATATTAGTTATTAGTTTATTATTAGTACCTATGTATTATGTATTACCAGTTAAATAGTGGAATAAATACATATAATGATAAATTAACTGTGGATTATTTCATTTACGTTGCGTTACGTGGCTTCCGTGTGGGTAGCTCGCTGTTTATTCCAAAATTAACAAAGTAGCTCAACACATTGAGAGGTTGGCGACCGCTGGTCTAATACATGTTTTTGTAAGATCTATTGACATTTTAACCTTCATTTTTCCGTTCATAATAACATCGTCAGTGACAAGTGACACTGCATGGTAGCCAACTTAAATGGCTTAGGCCTAGTTCACCTAACATATCATTTTTCAATCACCTATTATTCTTTGTAAATAATGATACTATATATTTCGATTTTCTATCGGCGCAGTCTTAGACGAGGTCTAAGGACACGGTCGTCCACTTCCAATGGTGTGTTTTGGATCCCGCATTCCGATGTATTCGGTTCGAGATTCCGGGCGGACGAAACAGAATCACCGGTGGAGATAGTGATTTTGTTACCAATATATCGCACAACACAAGCCAACTGTTCAGCTTTGAAAAAAAAAATTACAAAAATTTTAACTTTTATTTTTTAGAACTGAATATCTTTTTAATAAATGCATAGAAAATTATCATTGAAGCAGCACATGGAAGATTATGTATGCCGTAGATGTAAATAAAAAAATAGAATTGCGGGGAAGAGGAGGAAATTTTGTATATAATAGTGTCTGCCGTCCAGCGCGTCATAATAGGAAGAGAGACAAAGACAGAGAGAGCAAAGTCGATATGTGACATGGTACGAGTGACGAGCAGTCACTCTTGATCTCCTGGGATACAAAATTATGTTGCACAAGTTTTTATTGAATAATTATCCTTGGATTCTCAAAACATTTGAATTTGTCCATTATTGACCTAGGTTAACAATAGAAAAAAATATTGACCACTAATAGAGAAATTAAACTTTTCAGTTGGCTAGAAGACGCAATAATTGTCGTTAACTTCATAACTAGTAGTGGAAAAACTAAATTTGGCGACAGTACATAGAATACTACTTTATTCTGCTCCCCGGCTCGATTCTTGCTTAGAATGTGAAATGATGTTGGCTTCAAGAATACTGTAAACAGTTACGAGTATATATTTTTTATATTTATATCTATGAGTCCACTCAAGCAAATACCCACAAATTTTATCCAATTTAAACCCATGTCCAAAATTTACGCAGCTTTTACAAGTCGACGAAGCCATTTAAACCATCGAGTAGTTCTGAGGTTAATTATAAATACTTAATCTGCGGTTGAAAGTTTCATTTGAGTTTATTATGACTTTTGTTGGATACAGAGCGTTTTTTATGTTTCATTGTTTTTTATTGTATTGATTATTAGACAAATTCGGTAATTTAATAAGTATTATACTTAATTACATTTAATAATTTATATCTGGTAATATAATAAATCCCCTTTCCTAAATTAGATTTAAAGATAAAAAATTTATGACGTGCATCAATATTTATTGTTACGATCTCGCACACCGAAGTAGATACTAAGTACGGTCCTGTAACCTTTGTGACAGTTTTTTATAGACATATTCTCCGAAGATCTTTTAAGGATTGAGCCGGCATCCGAGAAATATCCCGAAAAAAATAGAATATTCCAGAAGGCCAACTAGTATATAAAGAGACTACCTACGTGCCGTAGAGTCAATTTATAAAGTGATCTCGTGAAATAAACAAGTGAACAAGTAAATAGTAGTGCAATGTTTATACAAATTAGTTTAAGTGCATGTATTGTGTATATAATATAAATTAGTGAATAGTTTAGGGAATAAATAAATTAAGTAAGTGAACCTACCGTGTGTATAAATTTATCCCACCCGTCAGGATAAACTGTTTTAAATAAATAAGAAAAAAAATTACATTGGTGTCAGAAGTGGGATAATATAAATAAATAATCACGTAATCATGGTCAAGAGACTAAGTGACCTGAAAGTGACAGTGTTAAAGGCAGAATTGGAAAATCGTGAGATGGAAACGTCCGGTAAGAATAGTGAATTGATAGAAAGACTAAAAATGGCACTGGAAAATGACGGCTTGGGTCCAGAAACATTTTTATTCAATGACGAGGCTTCCACCTTAATCTCGTCAATTTCTGCCATGCAGAATAATATTTTTGCTAATATCGACGATAAGATCTCAACTATAAAGAGCGATATTTCCACTATGAAGAACGATATTTCTACTAATATGGACGAGATTTCCACTATGAAGAACGATATTTGTACTAACATGGACAAACTTTCTGCCGATATCTTATTAATGAAAAATGACATTGCCGCTGACGTGGAAAATAAAATTTCATCTCTTAAATCGGATATTGACGATAAAATCACAACGATGGACGAGAAAATGGAGAATAAAATGACAGCGATGGACGAAAAAATCAAGGAGTTAGAGAGTAAGATAACAGATTTAAGAATACAAGACACGCCAGCAGAGCAAAAGAAGATCGAGATCTGCAAGACAGAAGATATTAGCAGTTTTGCCAGAGTCAATGCTCCAACGTTCGACGAAAAGACATCGTGGACCAATTATGTGAAACAATTTGAAGCAGCCGCTAGAGTGAATAATTAGTCCGATAGGGAGAAGGCAGTAAACTTAACCATCGCGCTTCGGGGAGATGCCTTAGATGTACTTCAGACGATACCTCTTGAAGAAACGGATGACTTCGAGCAGCTGAAGGAGAGGTTGGACATGCGATATGGAAACGAACATCTAGAACATTTGTACCAATCCCAGCTGAAGAAGAAGAGTATGAAGTGGATATTGCCCGACTAGTTCGATTTGCTTATCCATCAGCACCAGAGAACATGATGGAATGTCTGGACATCCGGCCATTATTGGTGGCTTACGTGACCCCGATACGCAGAGGACGCTTCGTTTAGCCCATCCAAAAACATTAGTCGACGCGTTGACAGCTGCTCTTGAATATGAAGCAGCAACGAAGACTTCAGGATATAACAAAATTAGGCCCATCCAAGAAGAAGGTGACTAAGACAGATTTGACCAGATCGTCAACTTGTACCAATCCCAGCTGAAGAAGAAGAAGAGTATGAAGTGGATATTGCCCGACTAGTTCGATTTGCTTATCCATCAGCACCAGAGAACATGATGGAATGTCTGGGCATCCGGCCATTATTGGTGGCTTACGTGACCCCGATATGCATAGGACGCTTCGTTTAGCCCATCCAAAAACATTAGCCGACGCATTGACAGCTGCTCTTGAATATGAAGCAGCAACAAAGGCTTCGGGATATAACAAAATTAGGACCATCCAAGAAGAAGGTGACGAAGACAGATTTGACCAGATCGTCAACTTGTTGAAAGATATGGTGGACAAGAAGCCGAAGATCAAATACCGGATGTGTGGCGAGCTAGAGCAAGTACTCATCCCGTCTAAGCGTCCCAAGACTCCTGCAACCCAAGAACTCCAGTCACAGGGGAAATTAGACAGGAGTGAACATCGGGATGATGTGAATCACCGAAAAGCCGACTTTCTGCCTAGACGGTCATACCCTGTAGACTATTCTCACTGCCGCAAGTCGAATTCTAAGGAAGCTGCAGTTTTAAGAACTACTGTAGTCAACGAAGAATGGTCACCTACCAGGGTCAGAGAACGTCAGAAGAATGATCCTCACCTAAAGAATATTCGGCAATGGAAGGAAGAAAATCGGCGACCTATATGGCAAGAATTGTCAAGATTTTCACCGACACTCTAGGCATATTGGACTCAGTGGGACTCCCTTTTCCTGGAAGAAGGGCTGTTGAAAAGAGTCCTTGAAAACGATGATGGTTCCGAGATGAGGAGGCAGCTAGTTATCCCTAGAACGAGAGTAGCTGAGGTACTGAAAAACCCTTCAGCGAGTCCGTGAAAGGTTTTATTGGATGAACAGCTCCAACGATGTGAAGGACTGTTGTAAGAAATGTACGACTAGTGCTGCGAGTAATGAACCACATCGCAAGAGAAAGGCCCCTATGAAACAGTATAATGTTGGAAGCACTTTCGAAAGGATTGATTTCGACATCGCTGGACCATTTCCGACAACAGAAAATGGTGGTAAATAAATTTATCTATTTATTAATACACTGTTCAGACAGGACTAACCCAACTACAGAACAGGAACTTAATTATATTGATTACAAAGAATAATATCATCAATCAAAGAATAATGCTTTAATCGAGGATATGCGGCAATGAAATATATCATGCTGGTAACTTACATGATTACAAATCGAACACATCCTGTGAAGTGGCGAAAATTTTAAAATATTTGATCCGGCTTGAAGGGGTAAATTTCATGTCTCAGCACCAATGAAATTACGCCGAGAGAAAATAGTGAACTGTATAGACTTATTCACAAGCAACTGCTCATTTCCATTAATCGCATGAACGTCTATAATATATTTTACTCACTTAAAATGTTTTATTTTGTAGGTATTTATCACCAAAATTAGTTTTAAAATTTGTCGCGGTTAATGGGCACCATGAGGCGCAAGCGCTACACGTCATACGCACCCAGTCGCTTGAAATAAGCTGTCTGTGATAGGCGCGGAAAAGTATTTGAAAATTGGAAAAACTGTGAATTCATTAGTGCATTAACACTGTAGTTGTTTTGGAATTTTTGATGATGTACTTGAATATTCTTCGATACCAGTTGCGACGTGCTTGCTGATTGCTGGAAGCAAGTCGCACGTTGCACGCTACTTTGGTGTGAAAGCCCACTAATAGATTACTCATTCAATGTTGCGCAAATGAATATTATAGTACCAACCTGTTGTTGGTGAGTCCTGCGTTGTTCCAAGCTCGATGAACATGAGTGTTGTAGTAGTCTACAGCCTGGGCGGTTCGGTCTCGAATTCTGTTACTGTTGCCGGTTGGTGGGGCTGCTGCTGAGAGCGGCGCTCTAGGCGGCGCGGGCCCACATTCTTGCAGGCCGATCATCCCATCACGCTGTAACAAAAATTAGATATAAGACTAATATCTTACTATATAATTGTTATGTGTATGTTATACGATAGATTTATATTGATAGTTCGTTACGTTTACGTATAGTGTTTCTTTGTTTTTAGTATCTTCATTATCAATGAATTAAATCGTAAGAATAAAAAATTTGCGTTTTTATTTGGATACCGAGTTATTGACAAAAAAACAACGATCTATCATTCAACTTTATTAACAACAAATTCCCTTATACGTTATACCTCATTTATGGTGTTGGGTAACATAATATCTATTTTACAAATTATTTTTTATTCTTTAGTTCATTCCACTTTCCTCCTTCTCAGTATTCTTGCTATCGCTTTGTCCCACGTTGGCTTTGGTCATCCCTTTCGTTTATTCTTTATCGTTTTTGCTTACCATATTCTTCCTGTTTGTCTTGTGTTTTCCATTCGTAATAAAAGTTCCCACTATTCCTGCGGTCTTTGTTCTATGTATTCTAATACTGGTTGTATTTCCAATTATTTTCTTTTTTTATCTATCTTTGTGACTACAAATACTCTTCTTAGGTACTTCATTCCCATTACTTTTATCTTACTTGTCGTCTTTTGATTAATATATTTATATAGGTACATTAATATATCAATTATCTGCTTACTTCTATAATTATAATCATGTATAATTGTTATTATACTCATTATTCTAATAAAAAAACCGTAGTAAAGCCGCTATCACGTTCCTTCCATTCTCAATAATCTTCTTCCTATTGTATGCAAATTAAGGCGGATACGGGGTGTGTAGGTCATAAATAAAATGAAATACGGAATTTTTTTAAACTATAATTGCAAGTTAATAAAATAACTTTAAAGTTGTCCACCCTGTTCAATGAGCGCCTCCTATAATGCAACGTGTTTGCTTACGCATTAACGAGGATCCATTTAGTGTGGTAGTAATAACTCCAATAATTCGAAGAGTACACAATTTACCATACACAAAAGATATTTTATTTTTATTGACAGCTCATCTTCATGTGATGCTGAAAATCACGTCATAAAATATGTCCTAACAGTAACATCCCACTTGACCAAAGACAGAATATTTCAAATTGACGAATTTTCAAGTACCGAGTAGCAAGCGCGAGCAATAACTACAACATCGACATGAGCGTGGGTCATTGCACATGTGCAAGTGGATACCTTGGAAATCTGTATAAGTATCATGCTGCTGCTAGTTTTCTGTATCTGTATCTGTAAAGGTTTGAAGGGTGGGTGGCCCCACAGCACTTAGGCCACAATTGGCCCATTGTGCATCCTCCTGAGGTTCAAAACTTCCTTCTAGCTCGTCATCCAGCCTACTTACTTGAAGTAGGCGATAACGTCGCCTGAATTAAGTTCCCTCATATTGGCGTATGTTAGCCTGTGCTCGCCGAATAATTGAAACCTAAAATGAGAGAGTTTCTGACATTCGCAAAGAATGTGTTCGACAGTCTCATCTTCTTGTTCACATCCTCTACAAAGTGGGGTGTTAGATAGACCCAATCTGTGAAGGTGTTTTCGTAGGTGGCAGTGACCAGTCAGAATTCCCGTGGTTGTTCGTAGGTTCCGCCTGTTCATAGTCACGTATTTTTTGGCTACTTTGCTATCCGGATACTGTAGCAGTTCCTTGGCAAGCCTGCAGCCTTCTGCGTCGTCCCATCTACCCTTAAACTTATTAAAGGAATGTTCCTTTAATACGTCGGCCGTCGCTGACGCCGATAGACCAATGAAAGTGCCAGGTCCCAAGAGTTTTTGGGAGGCTGCCTTCCTGGCTAGCGAGTCTGCAATACGGTTTCCTTTCGATTTCTCATGACCCTTAATCCAGCCTATAGTGACCGTGTTGTTGTTACAGGCTTCGATTAAGGCCATGTGACATTCTAGTACTAGGCCTGATGTAATACGTGGTCTGTTCAGGGCTAGTAGTGTTTGTCTACTGTCCGTAAGGATGTATATATTATTACCTGTGGTTTTCCTTTTGGTAATCTCTTTAGCAGCGATGCAGATAGCACTGAGCTCTGTTTGAGCTACACTTGCATTGCAGCCCATTGCCCATTTTATGTTTAGATTCAGGGATCTGGAAAAAATACCACATCCTGAGCCCACATTGGATTTAGACCCGTCTGTGATGATGCGGACTGCGCCTTCTTCCAATAGGTCTTGTGAGTTGTTTTTAAAGATTATCTTGTAGGGCCTTTTGAAGGCATGTCGCGGTGGAATCGAGTCCGTATTGGCCTGCAGCAGTGGGATCTCCCTGAGGGCCTCATGCCACAAGTTACGTCTCAGTTTACCGGATCCTACATCAGGTTGTATACCAGTAGAGCGCAGACGTGCCATGGTCATCAAAACAACCTCCTTGATGTATATGTCAAGGGGAGTGAGACCGAGGATTGCCTCCATAGCTCTTGTTGGTGTAGTTCTCATGCCTCCTGTTGTGTTGAGGCATGCTGCTCTTTGGATTTGGTCCAGTTTGCGGACGACTGTCAGCTGGTTTGCTTTAGCTCCCCAGGCAATCGCGCCGTACGTTAGCATAGGTCTGATGATGGCAGTGTAGATCAAGGCAGCAACCCTAGGTGACATTCTCCAGGTGCGGCCGATGGTTCTACGACACTGCTCATAAGAAATATGTGCTTTTTTAACTCTGTTATCTAAGTGGGAGTTCCACGTTAACTTACTGTCAAAGGTGACCCCTAAATATTTCACCTCTGAAGAGAAATTGAGTTTGGTATCTAGGAGCTTTGGGGCATGATGTTTTGCAAGCTTCCTTTTTTCGTGAAGAAGACCATCTCAGTCTTTTTGGGATTTATTGACAGCGAATGGTCTCTGCACCATTGTTCTATGATATTGAGGGCCTCCTGCATTAAAGCCTCCTCGAATCTTCCTGTTAGCAGAATCACTAGGTCATCTGCGTATGCTATTGTGTAGAAGTTGTTATCATTGAGGTGGCTGACCAAGGAGTCTAAGACCATGTTCCATAGTAGTGGTGAGAGCACCCCTCCCTGTGGACAACCTTTTACAACCAAGCCTCTGATGGTTACATCATCCACACTGATTTTTATTGCTCTTTTTGAGAGCATGTTATATATCCAGCCATTTATGGTTTGGGGGTATTCTTGTTGGAAAGTGCATTTGTTATTTTAGGAAAAGTGGTTCTATCAAATGCGCCTTCTATGTGTATGAATACACCCAGGGTGGACTCCTTATTTTCCAACGATCTCTCGATGCGGCCCGCCACGAGATGAAGAGCCGAATCGGTGGACCTCCCTGGAGTGTATGCATGTTGATTTTGATGCAGTGAATTTCGTGTTATCACCACATCTCTTATGTATCGTTCGCACAGCCTCTCTAAAGTCTTCATTGAAAACGATGTGAGGCTAATGGGTCGATATGCTTTTGGGATGGAATAGTCCATTCTTTCTGGTTTTGGTATGAACACAACTTTGACTTCTCTCCAACCTTTTGGAATATACCGTCCGTTCCCGGGGATTTAAAGGGGGAGAAGCCTAAGATGGCCCACCTCAGTCTGTCCGCGTCGACCATCTGTCGTGATATACGCCAGTCATCTTCCGTCGGGTAGTGATTCTCCTCATCCTCCCAGGCCGCCGTATTTGTGGTTCTGGAGTTAGGGAAGTGAGTTGACATCAATAATTGAAGACTTTCCTTTAGGTTGGCAGTTTTAGTGCCATCCTCTCTGGTTAGTATACCGATATGACGGTGGGGATCTTTTGAGAGGGCTTTTTGGAGTCTAACCGCTTGGGGGAAATCCTCGATTTCCTCGCAGTAGATTGTCCATGCCTCTCTTTGTTTTTGTCTAATGACTTTTTTATACTCTCTGAGGTGAGACTTGTATGAGTTCCAATCCTCTTTGAGTCTTGTTATTTTAGCCTTATTAAAAGATTTCCCCGCCGTCCCCCTGAGCTGGTCAATCGCATGGAACCACCACGAAGTGGAGGCTCCATCGAGATTGATCCGCCTGAGTGGGCAAGACATCTTGTAGGCATTAATAATGGAGTTTTGAACTGTTTCATAATAACTTTCCAAATCTCCTTTATTGTTGGGCAACACATCCTCGACTCCTCGCAGATCCCCTTTCAAACAGTGGACATATTTTGTCCTATCCGTTTTCCTGGGGTTGCGAGTCATTGTGGAGGTTGTCCACAATGCTGCTAGTTTTATTTTAATCTCATTGCAACTGACGCAAATGATAGATACGCGATAACTATTCCAGCATTAGGTGATAATGCTAAGGAAAATGATTTTTGTGCACCGCTTGTGGAAACGATATCTAACTGCTCAAATAATCCAGCTTTAAATGACAGATTTTCAAGTTATGATCCTGTAAGCACCAAAAATGAAAATTCTGAAATCTAGTCAGTCGTAGAAAACAAAAATGCTAATGATAATGAATTCGAAAATGTCCTTGGTGTACTACGAGAACAATATGCAAAGTACTTTAAAGTTTAAAAATACTGGATAAAGTTAAAACAAAAAATAGTTTGGGATACATTTTTAAGTGCGTGCGGAAGTACTTTTGGCCTTCGCAATCGAGCAGGTGCTTCATTAAGTGTTCAGCCGACATCCATTTCCAGATGGAAACAAGGTGTGAGTAGAAGCAGTAAGCGTCGGTCTGTAGGTCGTCCAGCAACTGGTGAAAACACAAATCGAAAAAGATAAAGAAATCTTGCTTTCAATGCAAATAATAATTTACCAAATGCGAAATCACATTAAGCATAAGAATGTATAAACTCTATAAACCATAAAATAATAAAGCCTGTATTGTCTTATATATATGTTCTTTACTATTCTATCAGCATCCTCACAGTTACGTGTATCTTACCCACTTACTGTTTGATCTAATAATTTTGGATGCGTGCATTTATTAAGGTAAATTCCTCTGATTAGAAATGGCAAGGCAAATCCTACTTTCTATTAACAACATTAAATAAATGCATCCATAATACCCTCTCCGATCATACGTTTGTTCTCACACGAGTCACAAACAATCAGAAACAGTCAGGATTCTGCGCAATACATTTCTTCGCATTCATACGTATGTTTCTAATTGTTAGAAAACAGCTGGACGTTGGAAAGCCATCAGTCAAACCTGTGAGAACATCGTCCTGCTGTTTTCAAACAATCAGAAACTTACGTATGAACGCGGAGAAATGGATTGCACATAATCCTGATTCTTTCTGATTGTTTCGTGTGAGAACAAACCTCATATAACAAAAATTATAAACGAAAAAAACAAAATTCGTTGAATATGGCAAGTCACTAGAAGTGAAAACGATAGAAATCTTCTTAAACGCTATCAAAACGTAATCAACTCAGTAGTAAAAGATTACAAAATTTATATGTGGAAGATATTTCTAGAGAAACTCACCCCTAAAGATAATTCTCTCTGGAAAATTACGAGACAACTTAAAAATAGGCGCAATGAAATCACAAAAATAGTAGCAAACGGTGAAACCATAACTGAAAAATCCAAAATCGCAGAAGCTTTTGGAGAGTATTTTCAAAATAACTTTACCATAACACGTTAAACACACGACACCATCACTACATAACACAAACAGTTCAAAACCACTTACACAACACACATTAAATACCACAAATTTAGCTACATATTTTGAAATTTACAACACAATTCAATCTTTAAAAAACAAAACAGCCCAAGGAAAAGATGGGATACCAAACATCCTCCTCAAGAAACTTCCCAAAAAAGCTATTGTACAAATAACTTATATCCTAAACTATATAATCAAAACTGGGAACTAACCCAATATACTCAAGATCACCACTATTATCCCAATTATCAAAGCCAAGAAACAACCTCGTTATGTGGATAGTTACAGACCAATCTCCCTGCTGAATAATATAGCAGAGGTTATAGACAAAATTATATGTATATTATGCTAGCGTAGCCATTTTTCCAGGCACCCTTCGGACCAGGCTAATAATTTGTTTTTAAATGAAACTCACGGTCTCTAGTTAATTCCACAATATAATAAAAGTTATTGAAAATTCTAATTTTTTAGAATTTTCAATAACTTTTATTATATTGTGGAATTAACTAGAGACCGTGAGTTTTATTGAAAAACACGAATATGAGCTTATTCCACGAAGTAAGGGTCGAGACAGTTAATTTAATAATTTGTTGCTAATTTGTAACGTTGAGCTTGATTTTGTTGCTAATGCCGTTTCCAAGAAAACGTAAACTATGCTAGCGTGGCCACACGGTATAACTATAAAAATAGTTAATATTAAAAAAAATTCACAGGAATTTGTTGCTAAAAGATGACGCTAACCGATACTGCAAAAAAATCATCTCTTATCACATATTAATTAAAATTCATCGTGTTTTAGTAGCCATAGTCTAGCAACAAATTGGCCTGCTGAATTTAGAGCCATATAGTCCATATTTGGACAGTAATACACCAGCAACAAATTCCTCGAGTATTTTTTGATCGAAATTCATCGTGTTTTAGTAACCACAGCCTAGCAACAAATTGACCGACTGATCTTAAAGCCATATAGCCCATATTTGAATAGTAGTAGCCCTGCAACAAATTGCCCTACTGATTTTAAAGCGATGTAGTCCATATTTGGACAGTAATACACCAGCAACAAAATCCCCGAGTATTTTTTGATCGGAATTAATCAAGTTTTAGTAGCCACAGCCTAGCAACAAATTGCTCTACAGATTTTAAAGCGATATACTCCATATTTGGACAGTAATATATCAGCAACAAATTCCTCGAGTATTTTTTGATCGAAATTCATCGTGTTTTAGTAGCCATAGCCTGGCAACAAATTGCCCTACTCATTTTAAAGCGATATAGTCTATATTTGGAAAGTGATACACCAGTAACAAATACCTCGAGTATTTGTTTTATCGAATTTCATAGAGTTTTAGTAGCCACAGTCCAGCAACACATTGGCAGACTGATTTTAAAGCAATGTAGTCCATATTTGGATAGTAGTAGCCCAGCAACAAATTCCTCGACTGATTTGTAATTGAAATTCGTAGTGTTTTAGCCGCCATTGCCTAGCTGATTTTAAAGCGATATAGTCCATATTTGGACAATTATACACAAGCGACAAATTCCCCGAGTATTTTTTGATCGAAATTAATTAGTTTTAGTAGCCACAGCCTAGCAACAAATTTACCTACTGATTTTAATGCGATATAGTCAAAATTTGGACAGTAAGATACCAGCGACAAATTCCAAGAGTCACATCAAGCGATATAGTCCATATTTGGCCAGTAGCAGCCCAGCAACAAATTCTCCGATTGTTTTTTAATTGAAATTCGACGTGTTTTAGTAGCCATAGCCTAGCAACAAATTGCCCTACTGATTTTAAAGCGATATAGTCCAGTCCATCGATAATAATAGACAAGTAATAAAATTCCTGAGTGACTATTGAGTCAAATTGTTGACATAAGCGTGGTTGTGAATTCATGAATAAAGTAAGACTTGGTTTTTTTTGTAGTAATAGTCAAGCAACGAATTTCTATAAATAGTAGAGAAAATTTATCGAATTTCCAATAAATCATAAAATATTGATTTTTTTTCTCGTGTGACGGCTTCTGCGCGTGCGAAACGAGTGAGAAAAGGTCACACGAGGAAAAAATCAATTTCTCACACAAGAATCGAAAAGTATTTTATTGCACAACGTGTGAGTAGCTCGCAACTAAATTTCAAGAAGCGTAAAACGAGTACTTAAAATAAGTTAGCATATTACGACACAAGTGCAATAAAATTATTGCACCCTCGTGTGGACGTTTTTGTTCAAATGAGGGTGAAATCATTTTATCACACTTTTGACGTAAGATATTTTAGAGCACGATGAGTGTAAAACGCAATTTTCGCATGCGTTTTCTAAGTTAAAGGTCGCGCACGATTTTGCTGATTTTTTACGCAAAGCGTAAAACTGCAACGATTTTTTAAATAGTTTTTAGATTTTTAACCAATTATATAATTTTCTGGGGATGTCAAACAACTTTGTCAGTATCGTGGACAACTACCAATATGTTTCCACTTGGTCGGTATCTCAGAATATTCTTTTTCTACTTCCGTTACTAAAACCGCATTTAAAAAACCGGATTGACATGCGCAAAACGACTCTTTAAACACTAGTGTTCAAAATGTGAAAAGTAACATCTCATTTATCTTTTGTTTTTTAAACGTCACATCAAGTGTATCTTTTGTAAGTTCAATTTCATGTTCCGTGATAATTTGGTTGTTTTGTTTCATTTGATTTGTCGGTCAGCTGACAGCCATCGTCCGTAATGTTTTGAATATAATTAAAATATAACATAATTTCTTCATTCCTGCGGACAAAGAAAAAGTATAATAAGCACCTCGTGTTAAAAACGTCTTTAGTCACTCGTTTCACAAGGCACAAATGTAGCGAAGCGGAACGAGTGCCTAATAAAACTCGTGACTAAAGTAACCTTTTTTACAGTTGGTACTTGATATACTATTTTGATAACCATTGCGAAGGAGGTCCAAACTAGTGGTTAAAATTCATTTACTGATACTCCGACCGGGTGGAAATATCTTGGAGGTTGTCCGCGATACTGGCAAAATCGTTTTTCACCTCCAGAAACTTATATAATTGGTAAACTGGCTAAAAATTATTTAAAAAATCGTTTTCGCTTTAGGCTTTGTGTAAAAAATCGCGGGCGATTCGCACTCGTGCGTAGATAATATCAACTCTGTTACTTAAAAATGCATGGGACAATTTGTTGCTAGGCAATGGCTACTAATAAAACACGACGAATTTCAGTTAAAAAATTCTCGAGTAATTTGTTGCTGGTGTATTACTGTCCAAATATGGACTATGTCACTTTAAAATCAGTATGATAATTTGTTGCTAGGCTATGGCTACTAAAACACGCCGAATTTCAATTAAAAAACACTCGGGGAATTTGTTGCTGGTCGATTACTGTGCAGATGTGGACTATGGTATAGTATATATCGGTTTAAAATCAGTAGGGCAATTTGTTGCTAGTCTATGGCTACTAAAACACGCCGAATTCCAATTAAAACACTCGGGGAATTTGTTGCTGGTCGATTACGTCCCAAATATGGACTATATTGCTTTAAAATCAGTCGGGCAATTTGTTGCCAGACCATGGCGTCTAATACACGATGAATTTCAATTACCTAATATGAGATAAGGGATGATTTTTTTGCAGTATCGGTTAGAGTCATCTTTTAGCAACAAATTCCTGTGGATTCAGTTTTTTTCAATATTACTTATTTTGTATAGTTATAGCGTGTGGCTACGCTAGCTTAATATCAAATAATAGTGAGGGGTGGGGAAATCGGGGTAAGGGATGATTCTTTGCAGTAATGGTAAGTGTCATCTTTTAGCAACAAATTCCTGTGTATTTAGTTTTTTTCAATATTTCTTATTTTTATAGTTATAGCGTGTGGCTACGCTAGCTTAATATTACGCAAGCATAGTTTGCGTTTTCTTGGAAACGGCATTAGCAACAAAATCACGGTCAGAGTTACAAATTGGCAACAAATTAGCAACAAATTATTAGTCTGGTCCGAAAGATGTCCTGTAAAATGGCTACGCTAGCATAATATACATCAAAATTATTCTGAGAAGAATACAATATTTTTCTGACAAACTAAAAATACTCGTAATACCCCCCGACTGATACACAGTGGCGCAAATCATTAGAGTATTCAATCATATCAGAGAAGGATTTCGGGATAAGAATAAATCCGTGATGGTTACGATAGACATACAAAAAGCTGTTGATTCTGTATGGCACGAGGGATTATTATACAAATTATTGAACATAAAATTACCGGATTACCTGATTAAAATAATTCATTCGTATTTAACAAAACGAAAATTTTACACAAGCATCAATGAAGACTCTGCGGGACCATACACTATACACGCCGAAGTTTCCCAAGGGTCAGTATTATCACCTTTGCTGTATTCCCTCTTCACTCACGACCTACCATCCTTCCCACAAATCCTAACAGCCATGTATGCGGATGACACGTGTTTTGTTTAGTCTGCACCTTCGCACTACACAACATCCAATCACACACATTATACCATATCTGAGAGATAACAAACTTACCACCAACACCTCCAAGACAGAGTACTTGTTACTCAGGAGGAGAGCAAGAAAAAATAGCACATTGCATCGTACAGATTAATCGATCACCTCAGCACTTTAAGATACCTATGCTACAAAGTACACGCGACAATACCATCGCCAATGCTCACATACATATCGCAATAAGTTCAAACAGCTAAAATTGCAATGTGCAAATTATACCCGCTGATTTGTAAAATTAGTTATCTCTCAAAAATAAATACACTTATGTTATATAAAGCAGGTCATAAGACCAATACTAACCTTCGCCGCACCAGTTTATTATAATGCTACAATGGTGCAAAACAAGTGTCTTCACATGACAATCAAATATGTAATCACCTACCCTAAACTTCCAAAAACCACATGATCACAAGAACAAGCCGACATACCTACTATCAAGGACTTTATCATAAATGTATCCATTAACTTTTATAATCACTGTCTGTCCAAAATCCTTCGAGATAAACTCAAAGCCGCTAGTCGCGCAGAAGACACCCGTGATAGTGGGTGTAGGCTTTTGTATGGTTCACTATTCACATAATAAGTTATTTTTGTCCTAACAAACAACAACATCGAATTAGAAGTTAACCTAGTTACCCCTATTCAAATCATAGAGTATCAACAAACAAATATATACCCCACAACATAATTAACATCTGTCATGTTGCTGTTTCGCATAAACTACCACTCAGTTCGAATTTGAATCCCTGTGTTTCAGCTGCTTTTCAGGGATATACTAGTCTAAAATGCTGGGGATTCCTATTTTTATTCTAGGGATAAAGTTACAACAACAGTGAAGATAATTGGATAATGCTTTAGCAAGGAGCCAAGTTACGATCTAGGCGTACACAAGTAGATTGAGAATTGCCAGACCATCGGCTTATATTGCTATTCTTAAAACTGTTTTAGACTACACAATTTCTTGTACAAGATTTGGTTCAATTTCTTGTACAAGATCTGGAACCACAAATTGTTTGGCAGTAAATTTATTCTGTATTATACTGTACAATATATTGTTCAAGAAATAGTTCGTGATTCTGCGCAGTACATCGTGTTTCTCGCGGTAAAATCAGAATTATGTCAAACATAAAACAACCTAAAAATTTTGGGCGTTGGTTGATCCGTTTGAGGTGTGAATTATTGATTACTTTTGATTAATGTATTTTTATAAATGAAACTAACACATAAACGTTGATAAACGTGAAACTGTAAACAATCAAACTATGTTAGGTTACAGGGTGTAATAATATATCCCAACTGCGCATGCTCTTGGCATAGAAATTGTGTAGAAATAGAACATGTTCTATTTTCCGACACAATTTTCGGTTCAATCTACGTTTTTGAAACAATTTGCTGTATGAGACTAGCGTTCAAGAAATTGAACCCTATCTTGTAAAAGAAATTGTGTAGTCTAAAACAGCTTTTAGATGCACATGTAAATAGGAAACCTCAAACTATTGCAAATAAAGATATTTTTCGTACTTCCGGGCCTAAAGTGACAACTTCACTCCCTTGTGACAGGTACTAAAGTGTCACATTTAATCCCTCCGGGATTAAATATTGACGAAACTCCCGGAACGATTAAATCACAAACAAACGAATTTAAGGGATATTTTATTGAAAAATATAATTAATTAGAATGGTAGTTAACGTTAATATTCAAATTTACAATGACACTAGTAATGACAATGTTTCTAAATTATAACTGTCACAACGCAATGTTACTATGGTAACTTATTTTAAAGACAGTTTATTAAATGAGTTGAAGAGAGAAAAAACTGATTGAAATTATTGAAATAATTAATAAAATCATACCGGAAGTACGAAAAGTATCGTATATACCTTGCGACTGAAGTACATTTAATCCTTCAGGTAAATTATAAACTTTACCTTCAGGATTAAATGTACTACTTCAGTCCCGCGGTATATAATATACTATTAAACTGAGAAAAAATGCGCTACTAGCAACCGATTCAGATTTTTTACTGTATACGGAGTTTCACAGAGTCGTGTGAACGTAGAGATTGTGAAGTAAATGCCACTGAAAAATACAATAAGAAAACCGAATCAGTAAAACCACCGATTTGGTGCTGTATGAACTAGCTGTCACTGTAGTAATCCCTGGGGTCGTTACTGCTCCGAAGAGGTGCCTTAAAATTTTGGTATATATCCATGGGGCGCTAGACTTGTTTGTTTGTTTGTATGAGAAAGTGCATGTTTCCGTCGTATTCCCAGAAAGATCCGGAAATGAAGTTACCTACACACATCCTCATTTTCAACCCCCGTATCAACACACAACCACCATAGTGCACGGTGGAAAACTTGAAGCTACTTTATAAACAATATTCGCTTGTGATGTGTAATTCTTAATTCACAGGTAAGTGACATTAATAGAGAGGAACGATAATAAAGTGACTTGTTAAAAATTACAAAACGGAAGTGCCACTCTAACTGATTTTATTAAATTATACACGGGTACGAGTGCTAGAAAATCCGCATTTTTAATTAAGTAATTCAATTTTTAAACCCATTAAAACACTAATAATAGATGTGATAAATATTATAATTTATAGTTTATAATATGTATAATGATGAAAAACGTGAAAATTAAGCGTAATTGAACGTAATATGCAATTAAGCCAAGCTATTATGTGACAACAGAAACTTTGGTTGCAAGTAGAGGATGGTTTGATGGTTAGTTTAATAAATTTAAACATCGAAATAATCTTCATAGCATTCAGATTACTACAGCAGCAGCAGTTGTAGGTGGAGATATAAAATCTGTAGTAAAAATTGTAGTAAACCTTACTTCTTCCACTGCCCAAGTAGCGTCTACCTGTGGAATCAGTCATAGTACAGTATACAGGGTGTTGACTAAAAACAAATTTCATTCATACAAATTAAAAATGGTGCATCAACTTTCAGATGACGATCCCGACTGAAGGCTGCAATACTGTGTCCACTAAAATTCTCCAACAGCCAGACTATGTAATGATGAAAGTACTTTCTTCCTTAATGGAAATATTAATAGTCAAAATGTGGGGTATTGGAGTGACATAAATCTTCACATGTTTCGTGAAAAATATTTCCCATTAAAAGTAAGTGTCTGGGCAGGTATTTTGGGAAACCACATAGTCGGGCCTCGTTTTTTGAACTCTAATTTAACCGATGAAGTACATCTCGAGATGTTAGAAAACGCAAATGAACCGTTAATTTTACAAATTCTGGAAGACAATCCAGATTAATTTCGTAGCATGGAAATAATGTTCCAACAAGATGGTGTTCCTGCACACGATTACTTTGCAGTAAGACGTTATCTAGATGAGGAATATCCTGGTGGATAGATTGGACGATGCGGTCCAATAGAATGGCCAGCTCGGTCACCGGACCTAACAACTTTAGATTTTTTTCTGTGGAGATACCTACCTTAAATCTAAAGTTTACGCTACAGCTCCTGACAGTATTGACGTTTTAAAACAACGAAACGGAGAGGGAGAGACTGTATACAACTCTAGATATTATATTGTACTTAAAAAATGGAAGATTTCCACGTCAAAAAAGGTATAACGGTGAAATCTCTGTCAATAAATAGAGCGAACGTGGACCACGATTTAATTCGTTACACCAGTTTGTAAAGGTCCGTCAAGCTGCCCCCCCCCCCCCCGGTTAGATTTTTTTTACCAAAATGCTAGCACACATAAAGGGCACCTAGCACAACAATTTTTATAGCCAGCACACCAACAGCTCACAATAAAAATGCTTTTGAATTCGGGTGGGGCCAGGTTAACACTAGCCCCCCCCCCGGTTGGAATTTTTTCGCCGAAATGCTAGCACAGATAAAGGACACCTAGCACAACCTAGCACACCATTTTTTATAGCTAGCACACCAACAGCTTACAATAAAAATGCTTTTGAATTCGGGTGGGGCCAGGTTAACGCTAGCCCCCCCCGTTGGAATTTTTTCGCCAAAATGCTAGCATAGATAAATGAGACCTAGCATAACCTAGCACACTAATTTTTATAGCTAGCACACCAACTACACTTTTGATTCTGGGGAGTGGGGCGGAGGTCAGTGAAATAACGCTATACTTACTGTAGTTACGAAACATTCCACTCATATGGTTAAAATTCCAAATGAAGCAGGATCTTTTCGGAGGCAGGGTCGATAATTTCCCTTTTAAGTCCGTATCTAAGTAACGTCTAAGTAACAATTGTTGTTACTATCATAATTTTAATTTAAAAAATCATAAAAATGTCACGGTTTGAAAACGATTCTTCAAGTTTAATCCAAAAGTAAGTGATTGAAAATGAACCAAAAAGGGTAACTAAATACCATGTAATGTTTAAATAATATAAATTTCGCATTAATACAGTTTTATGTCGTCTAATCGAGAAATATTCTATCGAATTACACTCGTGAAAATAGTTAGATCATTAGTTTTACTTATATAGTCCATGTTGCTTGTAATATTATTAGAAAGAATACATATTATTACAACCATCAGCCCTTCGGGGAAACCCTTTCTTAACCCAAACATGTGATTCGGCCAGTTTGGATGTACCTACAAGAATTTTATTTACTCTTAAGACCCATAAAAACGGCATTATAAAAATGATTCAAATTTTAATGATAGGCTTGGTTTAAGGACCCTTTTAAAAAGTCCGATGATAACTTCAAATGGATTATACCTAGTTTTTAGAAAAATAAAAATACCTATGTCATCAATTTTGCTGCCTTCCATTTCATACCCATATTGTAAGAAAGCATAAAAAAATTAGTCCACTTTCTTTAGTCCGCCAACTTTGGTGATCCGCCATGTTGAATTTAGAATGACGTCACATACCTAGTCATGGATTGGCATGCAAACTAGACGTATATACAGAATTTCAAATCAATCGGTTGAAGATATCTGCTTCAAAACTGAGTTGCAAGATTGCAACCGAACAAACATAGGTACATTGCCAGTTACATACTAAAAACTTTGAAAAATACACAGTAGTGTTGGTATCTTATGATATGCCACATAAATATTTGAAGCTCTGATTAACCGGCTCTAAGAATTAAAAGCTGCACGTTCTAAGTTACCTTGGGAATTTAAAAAAAATCTGATAGTGAAATGCAATATTTATGTTATCATTACAATGGTTAATTAACCATCAACTTTGGCAATAAATATTCTGGCAAATTTAAATATAAAGTTTGAGTGTTTCTTTTAAATAAGGACTACAGTGAACCACGATCAGTCTAAAACATGTATTCTCAATATATTGGAACGTTTTTAAGGATCTCAGCCGCCCCTTCCCAGATTGCAACACTTTGTCCAAAGGACATATCCAACGGCTTCGCTTTTTTGGACATTTATTTATGCAACATATCTGTACGGAACCATTTGTCGTTGCCTTTTTTATAGTGTGACGTAATTTGCAACTTATTTGTGCACGGATTGTTTCTGATTCCGTGACTAAATGGTTCAATTTAATTATTTTGTTTTATTAAAATTACTAAGATTTTAACAAAATTATTTTTAAAAGTGAAGGTTTTTTGTATTCCTTCGTTTTTAGCATTAATTGAAAATAAATAGATAATTATTAATTAAATAATAGTTAATTATTAATTAATCAAATACCCTGCTAGATGGGAAAATATAGATATCACGCACAATCCGGCAACAGCTGACAACAATAATGCTGTTTAGGGGCCATTTTTTATAGGAAAATAATGTTTAGGAACAAATACATCCAACATTTTCATTCATTCGTGTAACCATAGCGTTATTTTGCAGACGCCCTCCACCCCCTGAATTCAAAAGCATTGTTGATGTACTAGCTATAAAATTTTTGTGTTAGGTTGTGCTAGGTGTCTTTTATTTGTGCTAGCATTTTGGTGAAAAAATTCCAACCGGAGGTGGCTAGCGTTAACATGGCCCCACCCGAATTCCAAAGCATTTTTATTGTAAGCTGTTGGTGTGCTAGCTATAAAAAATGGTGTGCTAGGTTGTGCTAGGTGTCCTTTATCTATGCTAGCATTTTGGCGAGAAAATTCCAACCGGGGGGGGTCTAGCATTAACCTGGCCCCACCCGAATTCAAAAGCATTTTTATTGTGAGCTGTTGGTGTGCTAGCTATAAAAATTGTTGTGCTAGGTTGTGCTAGGCGCCCTTGATGTATGCTAGCATTTTGGTAAAAAAAATCTAACCGGGGGGGGGCAGCTTGACGGACCTAGTTTGTAAGCCTAGTGCGTATTGGGATTCTTTGTTCGGACTCATTGTCGCAGACGCTAGCATTTTGGTAAAAAAAATCTAAGGGGGGGGCAGCTTGACGGACCTAGTTTGTAAGCCTAGTACGTATTGGGATTCTTTGTTCGGACTCATTGTCGCAGACGCTCGGATTCATGTCAGAGAATGTTTGCCCCGCAACATTGTCGCTCTGGAAATCGTGTACGCATCTAGTTTGAATCTGAGCCATGTCCAATGAGGTGCGCCTTCAGGGATTGCTGTAGCACCGTACATCACACTACGGAGTAAAAAAAGGCCAAAAAGCCACCGCGTTGGTGGATGCGGGGTTTATTCAAGGATCGGAATAAGCATGGGCACAATCTTCTTGACACTCTTAGATTGGAGGATGAACTGGGATTTAGAAATTTTGTTCGTATGAGTTCAGTCGATTTTAAATGTCCTTTGGAAATTATCAAACCCCGTATTTCGAAAAAGGAGACGAATTTTAGGGTGTCAGTTTCTGCTACTGACAGACTTGCAGTCACTCTTAGTTTTCTCGCAAGTGGAGACTCATATTCAAGCCTCATGTATACTTTCACAATTTCTAAACAGATGATATCTGAGTTTGTTCTTGAGGTTTACTTCGTATGAGATTCATGTATACTCAATGTTGCGCAACATTATGTAAAGAATCCCACTTCGGTTCCGGATGCTAGAAATAAATTCCAGGCAAAGCTCGCGCGACAAAGAATCCGAACAAAGAATCGCAATGCGTACTAGCCTTTAGGATGGTGCTTCTTCGCTGTAAAACTGTCGATTGGAAAAGTTAGATGGCAGATTGGTAACAATAACTGTCAATTAGGGCAAAAATATAAATCACAAAACGCGTTTTGTCAAAATATTTAGTTTTGTTTAATTATTAGGATATTTAATGGCTTTAATTTTACATTATTCAGTAACATTTTTAAAAATAGAGACAAAATGCAAAATTTTGTTCAATTTCGTAATTATTTTCATAAATTACTCTCATCGTCAGGGATAACAGTTTGCTATAAAATTACGTTATAGACACACAAGAAGTATGTATGTTATTCCCCATTCTATTTTTAAACTTCATCTACACCGCGTATCTGTTTCAACTGAATAATAAATTGAGTGATAGATAATTTCAATTTTGATTATTTCTGTCAGGCAATCTATAAACCGGCTGACTCATAATGGTGCCGATTCAATTGGTAGTAGCTCCAATGTCCAGGCTTACTGAGCGTGACAATTTAACACCATCAAGATTACGTAAAAGATACAGAGAAGTTAGATGAGTTGTGACTAGCATTTTGTTTAATTGGACCCACACACCTTGAATTCAATGAGTCATTTGTAGGATTGTTTTTGTTATAAATTAATATTTTACCGTTTTTCTATTTTGTACACAGATCTTTATTACTGAATTATAATATGTGGTTTTTTACTTCTCCCATTTTGTTATATTCAAGATGATTTTCTTTACATTTCAATAAGTGTGCATTAAAAGTATTTTAAAATCTAAAACTGATTGTATAGGTGAAATAAAAAGATTTTGACGTTTTCTGCAACGTTATTCGCACTAGAAAAAAGAGAAATAAATTTGATTAATTCTCCACAAAATATTTGAGTTATGCCTAATAACCTCTCTTTAAAATTAATATACTTTACTCCTCAAAGTATTAAACCACCTGCATTTTTCTTTATTCTTTGTATATTTAAAACCATTTTATTAGGATTCATAATTTGTATCTCAGCAAAAGACCCGCGTTTACAGTAATAGTCCAGTCATTATAAACATTTGGAAATGCAAATGAACCGAGAAAGCCAATTTTTGGATATTACGTGGGGAGGGACTAGAAAAGCTTAAGTTCAAATTGTCGACCAAAATAACCTTGTGGGTTTTCCGCCATCTTGAAAAAAGGGTTAAATTCAGTTTTTTCATCATAACTCGGTTTTCCGTTGAGATACGAAAACTTGTATGCAATACTTTTTTGTTGCTCTTTGTACGATCTACAATTAAGGTGCTACACATTTTTCACGTATCGATCATTGTTATCGAGTTATCGATAAAAAAACCCATAAATTTGGGGGAAAAATTTGTTTTCGCTATTTCTTTTTTTCTCGTGAAATATATAGAAAAATGTCTAGTAAGAAACTTGTAGAGCGTGTTCAGACCTAAAAATTTGTTTTTTTATTTTCGACAAGAATTACGACCTCTATGACGCCACAAAGTCGGCCCCAGCGCGCGTCTCGCCATAGATCGCGCCTATACGCGATCGTTAGAGTTTGGGTATGGGTCAGGTATAAAAGACCCTTTTCTCGTATTCGTGTCGGAACATCTGCTCCTTTTCGTAGCATTCCAGTCAGTTGTCTCGGGTCTTTTGAAGCGAGCATACGTGTTTGAAAATTTGTGTGAAAATGGGTGAATCTGTCATTTGCAAAAAACCTCTGGTTGACGATGTTTATGTGGCTAAAAAGAGAGCTGTTCAGAATCTCTTAGCGCCGACCGTGAAAAAAGGACGTGTGGAGCATCAACATATGTTACAAAATATTAATTCAGTGAGTGTTCATAGTTCGTGCTACAAAAAATATGGAAATCAACGGCTAGCGTCAATTGCTTCTCGACGAAGCGAGTCTCCATCGCAAGAACCAGAACCCGAAGAACAACTGCAGGTCATTCCCACTTTTGATTTTAAAAATCGATCCATGAAGACAACAGGAAGACTGACTCGTGGAGTTTGGGCATGATTCGGCTTCAAAACATTTGTGAACAAATTGAAAAAATTTCCGGAGTATCTTGCTCTACAACCGAACAGCACGTCGACATGAGACCCTCGCGGATATCTCGAGACAATTGTGACGTTGAGAAATTGGACATGTGGCTCGCAGGTCATAATCGTTTTCCAGAGAAGAAAGAATTGATGTCTATCGGCACAGGAGGTATTGCAAACGAGAACATTAATTGTCATCGTGCATACAAAATTGGTCGTGACATGATGACTAAAAACATAGGAGCGGATTTCGGGTCCTTGTCATTCACAAGGAAGGATAAAGTGCTCTCTTTATCGGCAGTTAATACCAGCATTACAATCGACGAGTCACCAGTTCCGATCGATCCATTGTTGTTTTTCCAAAGAATGTGCATAACGAAGAATTCCGAGACTGACCTGATAAAATTTCTAGCATACGAGCTCGCTCCATTCCCATTGTCGTTGTTCGCCGAAGAAGGAATGCGAAAAGGAACAAAGTTGCTATTATGCAATGCCTTCAAACCTTTGATAGAAAATTTAGTTGGTGACAGACATCATCACATAATCGACGGTGGTTTCCTTCTGCACAATGTTGTTTGGGGCCGAATTGAGACGTTTGACCTCATCTGCAAGAAATATGTCACATACGTGCAACAACACTTTGGAGAAAGTGTGATAATTGTATTCGACGGTTATCCGACTGACATGAGACTCGCAGGAACTAAAACTTCGGAAAGGGCACGGCGTTCAAAGAAGAACCAATCACCAGAGTTCATGTTTGATGAAACTACTGCTCCGAAAGTTAGCCAGAAGTTTCTTGCAAGTGACCAAAATAAAAATAACTTAGTACAAATGCTCCGCCGTTATTTTAAAATACCGGAATAAAAGTAGAGCAGGCTTTTGAGAATGCTGATACCCTCATTGTAACCACAGCAATTAGAGAAGCATCGTTTCATGACTCTGTGGAAATCGTCGGCGAAGATATCGATCTTTTGGTTTTAATTTCCGGACGCACAGGACAAAAGAAATTTTTTTTTTCGCAAACCAGCTAAAGGCAAAACACCGGCAAAACTGTACTCTCCGAATTGTTTCAAGCATGAAAAGTCTGTCCTTGAGAACATTCTTTTCATCCATGCTTTCAGCGGTTGTGACACCACGTCGTCTTTTTATAATATTGGAAAGTCGAAATTCATCAGCACCCTCGAGAAGAACCCGAACCTCCGGTCATCGGTAGAACTATTTAAGCAAGAAAAGGTCGATCCGGAGATGCTAGTTTGCGCTACCTAATCCTCACCATATTTTACTTGATCGCTCTTTGAATCTGATGAACGGCTATTTCTTGGGATTTGTAATCACCACTTGCGTGCGCATATTATTTATGTCATTCGTTGATTATTTTTCAGTTTCTTGCTTGTTTATTCCGTTATTACCAAAGAATACAATTCATTGTTATTACTTCTCAATTTGTATTGTTAATCCGATTCCAGGAAATATGCTAGAAGGTAGATTGAGGGAAAGAAGACCAAGAAATGCAAATTTTATTGAAGAATCAGTCCACAGATTTGACGACGTTTTATTCAAAGAACATTTTAGAATGACGAGACAGGCATTTGAAGTAATTCAATAATATACTTATGACATTCTTAAAATGCAATAATTTGTGAGTTTTAATTCCCAAACTGGCTATACCGCCTTCTTCTACCACACCGGCATCGTTTGTTAATAGTCCATGAACATTTTTATCTAAACCCACACTTTCCATTCTAAAAAACTCTCCTGTATCAACAACTCGCTCGCAATTTAAATTCAAAATTCCCACTACTTGTCTTATGATCACCGATACATGATCGACTGAGCAAAAATAAATATGATCTATAAAATGGCGACCGCTCTCTGAGCGCTCAAGTAGCAAAGTAGGGGAAGTGTTGCGTTCATAAAATTTTTAAAGATCGCTACCTGTGCGCTCAGGGATCGGTGTCTCGGATGAACGCACCCAATGACTCGTTTTGTAGTACGAGCGACGTACAAAAAGTCATTGTGACACAAGTTTTACACAATATTTTTTATAATTCGCATTTATCGATTTTTTTAAATAAAATATAATTACATTATCCAGTTTTTAAACTAGGAGTGATTTGAATTTAAGTTGGCAATTCTGAAGATTCCTGATTGATCAAATCACAGACGGTTTTACTCAGCACTTTTGACATATATTATGATCGAACAATTGCGTAAATTGTAAACACACCTTCATTTAAGAATTGTTTGTATATAACGTAGAGAATATATATAAACAAGAATTTAAGCAAATAGAGGATGATTATTTGTTCGTATATTCTTGCTTTCTATTTATATTATATCATAAACATAATTATTTCTTAATATATCTTCACATAGATATCTAAAAGCTCGAACGTTATGTATAATACCTATGTATTGATCCTACCTATACAATAAAAAAATGGAAATTGACAAACCAATGATGAATAAACGTTAGTATACTTTATTTATTATACATAATTTGTTTCAATTTACCTTTAAGACCATTTAATCTATTAATTTACTAGCTAGAACCATGCTAGACCAATTTTTAATTTGTTTTAAGTTAAGGTTACAAAAGTCAAATGTCAAATCAAAATACATACAATAACCAACTGTATGACACAAAAATTACTAAAAAAGCGTTCAAAGAGATTTCATTGTGACACTGTAAACAATGTTATAATGAAGTTTCTTTTATACGCGAATTATAAAAACGCATTTATGTTTATGTTTCTTATTTTAGCCTCTTATAGAACTGTGCCATTCTATCAGACATCATATGTGCTGTTGATTTTGTTGCTATTGTTAACCACTTTATCCATATTATGTGAATGGTATCTTACAGGACCTTGTGCAATAAGAACTGTGATTACGTTAAAGTCAGTTTTACTACTAAGTGTTTTTTTGGTGAGCTAGAAATGTCTCATTTCTGCAGTGTTCTTACATGAGACTGCACTTGCTTCATTTCCAACTGATAGTTTTTTGTTACATCACTGAATTTGAAGTTTATTTTTTGTAACGTTGCTTGTTTTATACTATAGCATTCTAATATGTCTTAAGATGTGTTTACAGTATCCTTGGCTTACATCTACTTAGGGGAAGGTTGACGGGATTGGACCACGTTTATGTTTATAATTAATTACAGACAAGAATTTCTTTTTAGGCTTATTTCAGAATGAAATAGGACTATTGTAGAGAGTAGCATGCAGTTTTTTGTTTTGGTGTTCCCTGATGCCAAAATGACCTTTTGTTCCGAAGGTTATATATATAACGGAATTTTTAAGCACGATAGAGGGCGCATTTTTTGACGGATCGAAACGAAACTAGCTACAAAAATTGGTTGGGCCAAAATCTTGGACGAGTTCATTAATGAGCCAAATCGGCCCAGTAGAAACAAAATGGCGGCCTGTCAAAGAAGAAAAAAAATCGTATTTCCTTTGTTTTTCATTTGACGCAAAAAAGTTGCTGAAATTTTTCATAGACCTTAATACGCTCTACAACTTTTGTATTCAACATTTTTCTCTAAAACGTACATTAAAACATTTATTTAAGAAAATTCACAAATTTACCAGAACCAAAAGTGAATGCAGGAGATTAATTATAATGCATTACGAATGCCAAAACAATGCAATATAAAAATTGACAAACAAGTTATAGTAAAAAAATAATATTACATGTCTTGTCTGAAACCCTATTACTTTTCCGCCAACCTATCTAATATGCGAGAAAAGTATTGGTTTACCCCAAAAAAAGTTGGAATTTTGATAATTATTTTTGAGTTATTTTCAGGCTTTCAGGAGTGTAACAAGTCACCAATTTTATGATTGAATATTGTGAAGGATATATCACAGATGAACCCTATTGATTTTCAACTCACCACTAGTACAACAGGTGCTATAGTACTTTATGTACGACATTTTTGGAGAAATTTCAGTTTGTTAACACGATACAGCCTCCGGAGTATATACAAGTGATCAATTTTGTGTTATTCTCTAAAATTAATGAAGAAATCCTTTTAGGAAAGAGTACAGTGATACAGTTATACTCCTAATGCATATCAATACCTTCATTATTTGCATATAATAGCATCAATCCTTGGTCTTGCTCAGTCATCTCAATATTCAATGGGATGGCTCAGCTTGTAAATTATCTGCAGCGGAATATTCGTGTTCTGCAAAAACATTTCGGTTAACTGGCCATATTCCAGTATTTTTAGAACCACTTGCTGCATTCTCAATAGTTAGTAGCAGCTCGTTGGTAATCTGGTGTAAAAATCTGAGCTAGTTGAAATAGTGATATGGTAAAGTACGGATATGTTCGTAAATATTTGTGCATTTCTTGTATGTAAAATGTTTCAAGAGGTTTAAAAAACGACACGTCAAGGGGCCGAAGTTTATGTGTTGCGTGACCAGGCAGTTGCAGCAAAACTACTCCATGGTCACGTGCCAATTCCAAGGCACTCAATTTTTTGAATATTATGTTATTGGCAGTGACACATATGATCGTTATTACCAACTAGCACATTACGTAGGCTTTAGAACAGGGGGTGGTCCAATCGAGGAGAAGATCCACTCCCGGCAACCTTCCCTATTAAGGAACCATTAGTTGGCCACATTGTTGTTGCCTCTTAGTAATTGCATGCACATTCTGAGGTCCAAGCCTAAACCCTTTTGACATCTGCTTCTGGGGTTTTATAAAAAAGAACGTGTATTCTGTAGGAATAGAATAGAAGATATTAATTTTTCTTGACTTTCCTTCATAAAAAGGTGGCAAATATATATTAAAATAAACGGTTTTACAGATTAAAACTAACTTTTCCGCATCTGTGGCCCTGAATAATATTCTTTCATAAAATTGTTACTTGTATGCACTTCGGGGAATGTATCGTGCTAACAAACCGAAATTTCTCCAAAAATAACCAAAAATGTAATATATCTGGATTTATAGGACCCGCTGTACTCGCTGTAAACTGAAAATCAATAGGATACATCTGTGAGACACCGTGAACAATATTCAATCAAAATTGATCAATCGTATACTCTCGGGAGGCTGTATCGTGCTAACAAACTGAAAATTCTCCAAAATGACAAAAATTTGGTACTTCAAGTACCATATCACCCGTTGTACTGGCTTTAGTGAGCTGAATATCAATAGGGTTCATCTTTGAGACGCTCTGAATAATATCCAATCATAAAATTGGTCACTTGTATATACTCCGGAGGCTGTATCGTGCTAACAAACTGAAACTTCTCCAAAAATGACAAAAATATCGTACTTAAAGTACTGTAGCACCTGTTGTATTGGCTCGGGTGAGCTCAAATTCAATAGGGTTCATCTGTGAGATATCCTGAATAATATTCAATCATAAAATTGGTGACTTGTTGAACTCCGGAGGCTGTATCGTGCTAACAAACTGAAATTTCTCAAAAAATGACAAAATTTCGTACTTCAAGTACGACTTATTACACTCCGGAGGCTGTATCGTGCTAACAAGACATGTAAGAAAAAGTGGCCGACGACAACGACGACGACGACGACATACACACAGGATTTTTTTTCTAAAAACCATTTTTTCGTGTTGTTGTTGATGGAAAACGTAAAAATAACTCAAAATTTTTTTTCAAAATTCCAACTTTTTTTGGGGTAAACCAATACTTTTCTCGCATATTAGATAAGTTGGGCGGAAAAGTAAAAATTATGCTTGATGAACCTTTCTAACCTATTTGTAAACGAGTGGAAGTCATGGAACTGTTATCTGGCGAATTTACATATAGGCTCCCTTATTTCTTGCTCAACATCTGTGATTAATGATTGAGCTGTGTGTCATACGTAAGGCAGTTTCTGATGGGGGCTCTTTAAAAAAATAACGTGTATTTAAATTTGTCTGATTATTTTATATGGTTTGTAAAAACCACATTTACAATTTACACAAGAACATTTTATTCATTCTTGAAAAAAATATTGGAAGATTTTCTTCTCAAATACTGATGGCGTGGTTGCCTTTTTATGGTTTTATTTGATTTTTATACAATTCGTTGTCTAAAGAAACGTTAAAGCATGAACTATATTTTGATCCGGTACACTATAGGTCATTACTTGGAAGAGTTTTAACAAGGAAGGTCAATATACTTACATTCAAGGTGATTTTAAAAACCCACTTAAAGGGATACTCACGCAGAGTTTGAGCCTCTCTGTTATTCAATGTGTTTACAGCGCTCCATTTTGTCAGTTAACCCCAAATACGTTTTGCTATTTTTAGAATGTATCGAATAGAAAATCTGTCTAATTCTTGCATCGCAAGAATTTCATCTGCAAAGTGCCGTTTGATTAACGAAATAACATGGTTGTGATATTCGTTGTTCGTTTACCAACTGTATTTAACGTTTTTAATCCCCCTTTTTGTATAATTCTCTTCGCTCTACATTATTCATAATGATTTTACCTGATAAAAGCATATTTTACATCAATTATATGTGTTTTAAATGAAACTCTCGGTTTCTAGTTAATCCCACAATATAATAAAAGTTATTGAAAATTCTAAAAAATTGACAATTGTTTCGATAAATCAATATCCTCGTCAGAATGACAGAAGTTACATTTCATTTGATGCCTACTTGATGTTTAGTAGTTATTTTTGGCTAGACCAAGAAGTGACCTAACTTGTGATTGACTTAATATATGTTTATAGAAAAAAGAAGATGTGATATTACAAATATTGAAGCTTAGATATTATTAGCCCTATGGTGATATCCTGGATATCATTTTTCCAATTAAGATCAGTATAACTGTGCAATGATATAGGAAACCAGGAAACTATATCTAAGCTTCAATATTTGTAATATCACATCTTCTTCTTTTTCCTATTAACATATATTAAGTCAATCACAAGTTAGGTCACTTCTTGGTCTAGCCAAAAATAACTACTAAACATCAGGTAGGCATCAAATGAAATGTAACTTCTGTCGTTCTGACGATGATATTGATTTATCGAAACAATTGTCAATTTTTTAGAATTTTCAATAACTTTTATTATATTGTGGAATTAACTAGAAACCGTGAGTTTCATTTAAAACACTAATATGAGCAGATTCCACGAAGTAAGGGTCGAGACAGTTAATTTCAGTTATATGTAACATTTTGTAATTACTTTTCTGACAATTCATATAATACAACAAATTCGTTGCAAAAAATAATGTTTGCAATCTATTGAGCAACCGATATTTTAAGAAAATTACGAATTGTTTTAATTTCTGTTAGGTAACATGTGGGAATAAGTTAACATTAATCATTACTAATTTCCATAACGTCGTCATGGGAATCGAGTAGTAAATGAATACTTATTACAGATGAAGTAATTGTGGGGGAACTATTCAATGATGAAGACAACCCTTGCAATTAGACTTAAGCATAAGTTGGATGCATCTAAATATCCAAAACTAAGCTAATTATTAGAAAGACTGGCAAAAAGTTAAAAGTAAAAAATATCATTATTTTTATTGAAGAAAAAATCAACAATATATTCAATTTATTTGGATGTCTCTTTCCACATCCCCTTGACTATTCCATTCCAGTTAATTTTGTCACACAGTCAATCAATTAGCACGAATTGATTTATCAAAAGCGCGCTTAAAGGGACTGTCAAAATTGTTTTTGTTACTAACTGTCCCCCATACGCGAAGTTTGAGCGCCATCCATTAACATTAATTTGTTTACATCCCCCATGTTGGGTAATTTTGCACAAAAAGCTAAAAACATTTACGCTGATTATTTTTTGTTTGTTTTTATTTTCACAAATTAATACCTATAGCATTAAAAAGAAAGGTAGGGTGTTCTGTACTTAGATTAAAGTGGAAACTACCGTAATAGTTTTAAAAAGCAATAATAATTTGGATGACAAGTATTGCAGTGTCACTTTGGATATGACAAATTATGTAGTGATCGGGAAGGGATAAGGAGAGTTTTGCTACATGAAAAAAATTTTAAAGAAACGTTATAATGTAATATAAAAAAATCCTAACGGCACAGGACCAATTGGACAGGCCTAGTTCAGTAACATTTTTGCATCAAATCTAAAATAAAATAACATTTTGGCATCAAATAAAAAATAAAAAATATTCTGGTAAATTTGTGAATTTTCTTAAATAAATGTTTTAATGTACGTTTTAGAGAAAAATGTTAAATACAAAAGTTGTAGAACGTGTTAAGGTCTATGAAAAGTCTCAGTAACTTTTTTGCGTCAAATGAAAAACAAAGGAAATACGATTTTTTTTCAATTTTGAATGGCCGCCATTTTGTTTCTACTTGACCGATTTGGCTCATTAACGAACTCGTTCCAAGATTTTGGAGTTTGGTTTTGATCCGTCAAAAAATACGCCCTCTATCCTGCTTACTCCGCTATTGGCACCGAATTTAAAAGAGTTGGTAAAGCACTGTGGCCAGGTGACTGGAAAACTATAGCCAGAGGTGCATAGAAAGGGGGAGATCAGCCCTAGATTGTTCATGACATTCAGAGCAATGATTTTTTTTATTGGAGAACATTGTCATTTAACTAAGAGAAAAACAGACATTAACAACGATCCAGTCCTATTTCAAATGCTCTGCTGGTTTCAATTTAAAAAAGAAAATGTTTACCAATATGAGTTCAAAAAGTCCTTTAATGCTGATAATTTTAGACGTGTAGATTGCAACAAAAAAGCTTTACGCAGATAATCAATCAGTCTGCAGGCTTGTTATCCTCAAAGCCATCCTATAACTGATATAAAGATTTAATTTCTCTGTTTTCTTCAAATCCACCAGCATTATTTCGCGACTATTTTGATTTTTTCTCTAGCTTACCGCACGGTAGGAGAGAAGAAGATGACGATTAAAAACATATTTTCGTTTTGGTTTACCCTGTTTAAAAAAAACAAGCAAATTAGTTAGTTTACGTTAAAACGTCGGGGATACGGTCCTGCATCTAATGTGGAAAGAATACAGTTAGTGTTTTTAAATGAAACTCAAGGTCTCTAGTTAATTCCACAATATAATACAAGTTATTGAAAATTCTAAAAAATTGTCAATTGTTTCGATAAATCAATATCATCGTCAGAATGACGGAAGTTACATTTCATTTTATGCCTACCTGATGTTTAGTAGTTATATTTTTGGCTAGACCAAGAAGTAACCTAACTTGTGATTGGCTTAATATATGTTTATAGAAAAAGAAGAAGATGTGATATTACAAATATTAAAGCTTAGATATTATTAGCCCTATGGTGATATCCTGGATATCATTTTTCCAATTAAGATCAGTATAACTGTGCAATGATATAGAAAACCAGGAAAACTATATCTGCTGATCTTTACAATTATCACTTAAGAAGACAGTTTATTAGTGGAGAATTACCTAGATTTAACTGTTCATTGACAACTTCATATTGTGGGTTTCTTAAATGTCTTCTAATTTCCAGTTCTTCAAGGAAATCCAGTTCTTGTTTCTTTTCACAAATATGCAGCACTTCTAGTTCTGTGTTAGGTGTCAATGAATGATTGGTGTCAAGTAGATGTTTTGCGTAGTGGGATTTATCTGGTTGTTTTAATCTGTAAGCTCGTAAGTGCTCACTGTATCGTATTTCAAAATTCCTAAGGGTCTGACCCAAATAGACAGCATTACATTCTGGACATTTGAGTTTATATATACCTGACTTCTTTAATAGCGGTATTTTTGTTTTTACATTTAACAATTTTGTACTAACGTTACTTTCTGTTTTAAAAGAAATTGTTGCATTCGTTGCTGAAGATATTATCTTAGAAATATTATTAGAAATATTTCCTGCATATGTGATGGTTTTATAAGTTTTAATTACATCAGCTTGTTTAGGATATATTAGTTGTAATGCCACTTTTTTCTCTTTTTTACTAATTAGTTTATTTATCATATCTAATGGATAACCGTTAGATGTTGCTATTTGTCTAATTGTATTAATCTCTCTATCAAAATTACATTTGTTCATAGGAACTGAAAAAGCTCTATGTATCATTGAATTATATGCTGCTAGTCTGTGTGAGACAGGGTGGTTAGAATTGAATGGAATTGTCACATCAGTCTGTGTTGGTTTTCGGTAAATTGAATAATCAAGTACATCATTAACTCTTTGAATTTTTAAATCAAGAAAATTGATTGAGCTATTTTCTTCAATTTCTAATGTAAATTTAATTTTCGGGTGTAAATTATTGATGTGGTTGAAAAACACATCTAATTGTCGCTCACTACCCATAAAACAAGCTAATATGTCATCCACATATCTATACCAAAATAAAATATTTTTCGAAATATTACTTTCAAAGATCTTTCTGTCCATAAAAATGTTTGCTAAAATAGGTGATATAGGGCTTCCCATTGGTAAACCTTCATTTTGAATATATATCTTATTGTCAATATATATTCAAAATGAAGGTTTCCAATGGGAAGCCCTATATCACCTATTTTAGCAAACATTTTTATGGACAATTTAGAAAGAAAGATCTTTGAAAGTAATATTTCGAAAAATATTTTATTTTGGTATAGATATGTGGATGACATATTAGCTTGTTTTATGGGTAGTGAGCGACAATTAGATGTGTTTTTCAACCACATCAATAATTTACACCCGAAAATTAAATTTACATTAGAAATTGAAGAAAATAGCTCAATCAATTTTCTTGATTTAAAAATTCAAAGAGTTAATGATGTACTTGATTATTCAATTTACCCAAAAACCAACACAGACTGATGTGACAATTCCATTCAATTCTAACCACCCTGTCGCACACAGACTAGCAGCATATAATTCAATGATACATGAGCTTTTTCAGTTCCTATGAACAAATGTAATTTTGATAGAGAGATTAATACAATTAGACAAATAGCAACATCTAACGGTTATCCATTAGATATGATAAATAAACTAATTAGTAAAAAAGAGAAAAAGTGGCATTACAACTAATATATCCTAAACAAGCTGATGTAATTAAAACTTATAAAACCATCACATATGCAGGAAATATTTCTAATAATATTTCAAAGATAATATCTTCAGCAACGAATGCAACAATTTCTTTTAAAACAGAAAGTAACGTTAGTGCAAAATTGTTAAATGTAAAAACAAAAATACCACTATTAAAGAAGTCAGGTATCATCATCATCATCAATCAGCCTGTCGCATCCACTGCAGGATATAGGCCTCCCTCATTTCTGCCCACTGTCTTCTGTCTTGAGCGCTCTGCATCCAGTTTGTAGTCATTCTTCTGATATCGTCCGTCCATCGCGTGGGAGCTCTTCCCTTGTTTCTTTTGTCAGTCCTTGGTCTCCACTCGAGCAGCCTTTTTGTCCATCGTCCATCTGTCATGCGGGCCACATGTCCAGCCCAGTTCCATTTGAGTTTTGCCCCCTGATAGATAACATCCGTGACTCCTGTTCTCGCCCTTAAGTCTTCATTTCTTATGCGATCACGGAGTGACACACCAAGCATCGATCTTTCCATCCTACGTTGGGCTACTCTAAGCTTCTTAGCGGATGTGGCTGTCAGAGTCAAAGTTTCGGCTCCGTAGGTCATAACTGGTAGAACGCACTGATTATAGGCCTTTCGCTTCAGACACATTGGGAGATTGCCCTTAAACACTTCCCTCATTTTACCAAATGCAGCCCAAGAGAGCGTAATTATTCTTCTTAATTCACATGTTTGATTGTCTCTCGAGATTTTTATCTCATGACCCAGGTATGTATACTTATCCACCAACTCTACCTCCCCGTCACCAATAGCAATATTTCCACTAGGAACCAGATTCGTCATATATTTCGTTTTCGATATATTAATTTTTAATCCAACCCGAGCACATACCTCCTGAAGATCTTCCAGCATTATCCTAATATCCTGTAGGCTGTCTGACATCAAGGCTATATCATCTGCGAAGCGCAGGTCTGTTAGGTTTAATCCATCTATATTCAAGCCTTTTCCGCTCCATTCAAGCATTCCAAAGGCGTATTGCAGAATTGTGGTAAACAGTTTTGGTGACATAGTGTCACCTTGTCTCACTCCTCTACCTATTTTTATGGGGTTGGTGTTTTCGTGCAGTCTTACCATCATGGTAGCATTCTTATATATGTTGTATATTAGCTTAGTGTAACGATAGTCGACACGACATTTTTGTAAGGAGTTTAAAACTGCACTCATCTGAACAGTGTCAAAGGCCTTGTGGAAGTCCACAAAGGCAATGACAAGCGGTCTGTTATACTCTATTGATTTTTCGATCAGGGTTTTGATGCTTTGTAGGTGGTCATTTGTTCCAAAACCTTTGCGGAATTCGGCCTGTTCTATTGGCTGGTAAAAATCGAGTTTGTTTTCCAGTCGTGTAGTGATAATTCTCGTGAATAGTTTATAGAGATGACTGAGTAAGCTTATTGGCCTATAATTTTCCAGTTCAGCTGTATCACCCTTCTTGTGAATTAAGATCACGATGGCATTATACCATCTGTCTGGTATGGTGCTATTGAAAAGACAAAGATTGAAGAGTTTTGCTATGTTCTCAAGTAAACAATTACCACCCTCCCTAACTGCGTCGGCAACTACGCAGTCCTCTCCAGGAGCTTTGTTGTTTTTTGTTTTCTTCAGTGCCAGCTTTATTTCGTCCAGAGTGATATCGGGCAATAATTCTGATCCTTGATTAACGATGCCTTTTCTCTTTGTCAATATCTCCGGTTCTGCTTCCAAATTAATTTCATCTTGGCTTTTATATAATAGGCGGTAGAAGTCCTCAACCACTTTTAGAATATCTTCTCGGTTTGTTGTAATATGCCCCAGTTTATCCCTTATCTTTGTCATTTCTTTCTTTCCGCTTTCCAACTTTCTACGTAAGACCCTCATACTTTTATTTTCTTCTATTGTTTGTTCGATCTGCTTTTGGTTGTATGTTCTGATGTCACATCTTATAGCCTTTGAAACTTCCCTGTTTATTTGTCTTAGTTCTTCAGCAGTAGTTAGTTTTCCACTCCTCATGTCTCTTCTTTGTTTCATTTTCCGCATAGTGGTATCACTTAATTTCGATTGTTTCTTGGTTGTTGGGCAGTATTCGTTTTGGCTCTCTAGTATGGCGGTTGTGATGGCCTCGTTCAGGACATTTATGTTTTCTTCTGTCTCGGTGCCACTTAACTTATTTGTGATGCATTGCTGGAAGCCAGTCATGTCTGATGGACTCTCCCATGTTCTGTTACTGTTGGTCTTTCTGATCAACTTATGTCGTTCCTTATCAACGTCAATCGTTACTTTGGCTCGAACGATCCTATGGTCGCTTCCAGTGGTTATCCTGTTCAATACTGATACGTCTTTAATTATGTATTTTTTATCAGTGATTATAAAATCTATTTCGTTTCTTGTTCGTCCGTCCGGGCTTCTCCACGTCCATCTCTTATTTTGTCTCTTAGGAAAGAAGCTATTCATCTGGAATAGGTTGTTTTGTAACAGGAAATCAAGCAAGGTGTCGCCCCTATCATTTCTTCCTCCTAGTCCATGGTTCCCCAGTGCAAACTCAGTATCGTTCAGCCTTATTCCCATCTTGGCGTTGAAATCGTCACATAGGATAGTATAATGTGTTTTTTGACCACTAAGAGCATCCCTGATGTCATCGTAGAACAGTTCTACTTCTTCGTCAGTGTGACGAGGTAGGCGCGTAAGTTTGTATAATTTTTATACAGTACCTGGTGTTGAGTCTGAGGACAAGGCATATTACTCTTGTGGAGATTTTCTTCAGGGACAAAATATTCATTCTGTGTCGTTTGTGTATCAGAAAGCCAGTTCCTCCCACTGAGCTATCGTCATCTCCTACGTAATAGAAACTGTGCCCAGATTTTAAAGTAACAAGCTGTTCACCCCGCCTTCTAACTTCACTAAGACCCACGATATCCCATTTGATATTTTCCAGTTCGTACTCAAGTTCAGTTAATCGTTCTTCCGATAGTAGTGACAGTGTATTGTATGTTGCAATATACATAATTTTTTCCTTTCTGTATCTCTTCTTCTTAAGTTTCTTTGCCAGATGATTGTCCCCCCCAGAATCCATGGGACAGACTGATTTAGCATCAGTGCGAGATTCTCAAGATAATCTTCTACTCGCCTGGGGTATATGAGTTTGTATAACTGTCATTTTCATAAGGGGTATTTTGCCATAGAACACCACGCTGGCTAGGCGTCTTGGTGAGCACATATTTCAGCCGCCCAATCTGGGTCAGACGCTGTTTGCAGCCGCCCACTCTGGGTCAGACGCTGCTAATCACCATATCTGGTTACCCTCACTTGGTTTAGCCTGTGGGTCAACACAGTTTACCAGGGTGTGGCGCTTGGAGCCATCAAGTGAGAGTTGGGTGTCTCGTGGGGACCAGTTGATCCAAACCTCCGCCCGCCTATGACGCTTGGAGTGACCGTCTAGAGCAAAAGGTACTACCCCTCCGACACAACCCCTACACCCAGTCAGGTATATATAAACTCAAATGTCCAGAATGTAATGCTGTCTATTTGGGTCAGACCCTTAGGAATTTTGAAATACGATACAGTGAGCACTTACGAGCTTACAGATTAAAACAACCAGATAAATCCCACTACGCAAAACATCTACTTGACACCAATCATTCATTGACACCTAACACAGAACTAGAAGTGCTGCATATTTGTGAAAAGAAACAAGAACTGGATTTCCTTGAAGAACTGGAAATTAGAAGACATTTAAGAAACCCACAATATGAAGTTGTCAATGAACAGTTAAATCTAGGGAATTCTCCACTAATAAACTGTCTTCTTAAGTGATAATTGTAAAGATCAGCAGATATAGTTTTCCTGGTTTTCTATATCATTGCACAGTTATACTGATCTTAATTGGAAAAATGATATCCAGGATATCACCATAGGGCTAATAATATCTAAGCTTCAATATTTGTAATATCACATCTTCTTCTTTTTCTATAAACATATATTAAGCCAATCACAAGTTAGGTTACTTCTTGGTCTAGCCAAAAATATAACTACTAAACATCAGGTAGGCATAAAATGAAATGTAACTTCTGTCATTCTGACGATGATATTGATTTATCGAAACAATTGTCAATTTTTTAGAATTTTCAATAACTTGTATTATATTGTGGAATTAACTAGAGACCTTGAGTTTCATTTAAAAACACTAATATGAGCATATTCCACGAAGTAAGGGTCGAGACAGTCAATTTCATTAGAATACAGTTAAATCGAGGGAGCGATAAAATCAAAATGTGAGTAAAGTTAAAAGCTATAATTGACAAAAAGTACAAAAATACCTTGTGTAAGTGTAAACTATTACATATAATTGGTGAGTATTCTCCAAATATTGAGATAATGGGAAAATGTGACATAAAACAATCCAACATTGTTAAATTCGAAATCTAAATTGTGTTAATTACCAGCAAAAAACAAAAGCGATAAGCGAAGATCGTTCACCAAAATACGAAACTTGTTTAAAAATACAGTCCCGGACTGACTTCAAAAAGGAAATTAAGATATAATAACTCAGCGAGGCGAGTTCAGCCAGCCCGGGTAAGTGTTGGAAGCTGAACTGAGTAGGTGACTAACGAAACTTGACAGGACGCGGAACTCGTTAAGGTGCGTTAAGAAATGAACATCGATAAATACGATATGGAAGAAATTAAAGGAATGTTCTCGCAGATAAAAGATGGTCTTAGGAAAATGGAAGAAAAAATAGACAGAAATTCATATATTATAATGGAATTGAAACAGGAAAATCATAAGCTGAAAGAAGTAATCGCCGAGCAAGAAGAAATATTAGACTACGTAGAAAGGGAAATAAGGCGCAATAACATAGTAATTCAAAGAATTGAAGATAAGGAGAATGAGAACCAACAAGACATAAAGGAAACAGTCCAAAAAATAATGAGAAAAATAGAGGTAGAAGTAGACCCAGAAAAAGATCTGATAGAATTCGGTAGGATCGGAACTTTTGGAACAAACAAAAGTAGACCAATTATGGTTAAAATCAAAAAATGGAGAAAAAAATTAGAAATTATGAAACAAGGTAAAAAGCTAAAAGGTACCAATATTTGGATTAATGACGACTAGTCGAAAAAAGTCCAAAGAGAAAGAAAAATTTTAGTACCTCAGGTAAAAATAGCCAGAGAACAAGGGCACAACGCAGTATTTAAGTTTAATAAATTAATTATAAACAACAGAATTCATGGAGCAGATGCATTTGGGGATGAAAAGCAACCGATCGCGCGTTCGCCAGAACATGGAGGAGGCAACAAAGAGAAGAAGTAAAAAAACTAGTAGCTAAAGAAAATACGATATATACAATTGAAGACAATGCAATGAAATGGATAAGGGTTAAAATAAGAAAAGTTAACGCAAGAGCTTAGTGAGAATGGCAACATGGAATATCAGGACAATGGGAAAAATGGAGGAAATTGCAAAAGAGATGTTGGAATATAAAATAGACATATTGGCACTTCAAGAAATACGCTGGAAAGGTGAAGGACAAATAAACCAAGGAGAATATATATTGTTTTATGGAGGGGAAGACAGCCGAGGAAAGAACGGCATAGGATTTATGATAAGCAAAAGAATAAGAAATAATATACTAGATTAGACAGTTATAAGCGGTAGAATATCAAAATTAAGATTAAAAAACCACATGGCAAATATTGCAATAATTAATAGTTATGCACCGACGGAAGAAGCAAAAGATGAAGACAAAGATGAATTTTACGAGAAATTGATAAAGGTATGTGAGGAAACCACCAGACATGATACATTAATAATTATTGGAGATATGAATGCGAAAATAGAAAAAGAAGACTACTTAAATAATGTTGCAGCGAAGTACACTATACATGAAATATCTAACGATAATGGACGGCGACTATGTAATTTAGCTGAGGAGCTCAACATGTATATTAGCAGCACTAGTTTCAAGCATAAGAAAGAACATAAAACTACATGGATTATACCTGGGACTACTACGGGGAACCAGATAGATCATGTTCTAATAGCAAAAAGAAGATCAAAGATGATACAGGATGTAAGATCATACAGAGGAACAAGTATTGATACTGATCATCAATTATTAATTGTCAAAATGAAAATGAGAATTGTAAATATAGTAAATAGGACAATAAAATGTAGGAAATGGAACGTGCAGAAATTGAAAAGAAGTAAAAATGAATATGGGGAAGAAGTAAAGAAGCAACTACAAAAGAGCAAAGAACAAGGTAATATCGATGAGCAATGAAAGGAAATAAAAAGAAGTATAATAACGGCAGCAGAGGACGGGGTTGGTAAAAAGATACAAGACAGAATAATGAATGTAAAGAATGTAAAATAAACATAAAAGAGAAAAAAGAAGCCAGACTAAAATGGCTGCGAACTAAGCAACAAAATTTTTATGAAGAATACAGAAAAATAAGAAAAGAGAGCACAAAGTTGATAAAAACAAAAATAATAAAATGGTTAAATGAAAGCAGGGGCATATTAGAGAATGATAATAAAAATAATGTAAAATTATATCAATATATAAAGAAACAAAGCAGAAAACCAACTACAATAAATATCAAAGAAAAAGAGTGGAGTCAATATTTCAAGAATTTATTACCGGAAGAAGATGGGGAGTATGAAGGATGATATGACTGATAATGATACAGGGATAGAATACGAAGAAAACCCGACCGAAGAGGAATGTAACGACATAATTAATAAATTGAAGCACAACAAAGCAGGAGGGACAGACGAAATAATAAATGAGCTGATAAAATATGGAGGAGATGACCTAAGACATAAAATATTTAAAATCATGGAAAGAATATGGGAATCAGAAACAATGCCGAAAGAATGGTCTACTGGTATGATTATACCAATAATGAAGAAAGGAAATCGTAATATTTGTAGCAATTATAGAGGAATTAGTTTACTCAGCACCGTATATAAAATACTAACAACGATAATAAATGAAAGGTTAAAAAAGGTAATGGAATCAAAAATAGGGGAGTATCAAAAAGGTTTTCGGAAAGGAAAATCAACAGTAGATGCCATACATACTATAAATCAAGTAATTGAAAAATGTTATGAACACAATGATGGAGTCCAAATGCTATTTATTGACTTCAAGCAAGCTTTCTACAACCTGAAACGGAGGACAATCATAAAGGATATGGAACAACTAAATGTACCACAAAAATCAGACGATTACCAGGAAGACCAAAAATTAGATGGGAAGATCAAGTTGTGAAAGATATAAAAATTTTGGGAGTACAAGGCGGGGAGAAACAGATGCAGGACAGAAAGGAGTGGAGAACAATTGTCGAAACTGCAAAAACCTCTAATAAATTGTAGATAAACAGCAAGAAAAACGTGGGCTGACCCCCCACAAGATACAGGGTCAAAAGAGATATATGTATTACATACATAAGTTAAAACGTATTATTTTTCTAGTTATCCTAGTAATATTTGTTTCTTCCCAAAAATAGGTTTTTGTTTTTCCTTAATTTTACGAGAGAGACTTATTTTTTATATATAGTTAAAGCCCTTAGATAAAAAATAAGGGTTTTTTTAAAATGCGTTTTTCTTAGAGAAGTTGCAAATTGTGACTAATAACATTTTGTTGATTTTCTCAAAATGACAAAAACAAAGTTACCCAGTTGCTGCAGGCGACGAATTATTTTTTTTCCGATTTGAACATCATATTTATTACTACTTCGTGGAATCAATAGAAGTTTTTAACAATATCAGCTTAACTGTGAATTTGGTTGTGAAATAATGTAATTAAGTTCTCCTTTAGGAGAAAAGTGGCTAATCTCTGAACAATCCTTTATATACATCATATTTACAGAATAAACTTGTCTTCTAAAGAACAGCACTTAAAATCCCGTTAGAATATAATTTTCAAGATATCAGTTCTAAATCGCTCCAAATAAAAAAACATGTTGTTATTTATTAAAAAGAAGTGTATGTGCAACGAACAAAAACCACAATAACCTAGTGACTACGTAGTAATCTATTAACAATAATGATCTATTATCTTTTTGCAAGGTTTCCAGGCCAAATTGTTATCATTGTAATAGCTCTGTATACAATAGATATTTCAACTAACGTTGTAATTAAAAAATAATAATCTATTAATATCAAGTGAATGACAGGAAGTCCGTAATTGCGAACTTGCATGAAAAAATAAACTATGAAATTTTAAGAACAGATTAAACTGGAGAATAAAATGTAATTTTTAAGTCGGTTATAGGAGAGAAAAATATGTACTGTCCTTCCAAACGCAGTTTAAAAAAGATTATTTTACCAGGGAACTGCGATATTTCATTAAAAAGCACTTTAAGTGTATACTGAGTAATACCGATAAATTTACCAATTAGTGGTCTGCACGAGACCAACGAGACGAGATTTTCACAAAGTCTTGTCTCGTCTCGCCGATGCAAAGATAAGTCTCGTCTCAAGTCTCGTCTCGCAGCCTCCAGTCTCGTCTCGTCTAGTTTGAGAGTCTCGTAAAAGTATCGAAATCTCATCATTCATAATCTTATTGTTCCAGTGCAATAAGGAATACTTAAATACTTGCTATAATATAAGAGTCGGAAGAGAAAATTACAATTGTTGAAAAATAACATGTATTTGAATGTAATACAACTAAAGAAAATGAAAACATAACATTATTTTATAAATGAAATAACTGAAAAAATCAAAGGTGAAAAACAGCCCTTAGCCCTCTTGGTTGTAAATGTTTTTGTTTTTCACCCAGTCGTTTAGACATAACAAACATCGTGCAGATTCATTGTTGAGGCGATTTCGATGTTTTCTTATAGTTAATGCAGCACGTGAGAATAATCTTTCCGCCGGGACTGATGTAGCCGGTATGCTTAAGAGATCTCGTGCCATTAAACTTAGAATAGGAAATTCAGAAGCATGCATTTTCCAGCATTGTAGTATATCTGTTTCTTTATTACATCGAGGCATAGAATAATATTTTTGAAGCTCCTGCATCCATTCTCCTTCTGCGTGCATAGGGTTTACTGCATACAAAACATCAAAATCAATTAAAAAATCTGACTTTTCCGATCCAGGATCTTCTCGTTCCCTCGCTGCCATTTTTTTCATACATTGTCCTTCTGAATCTTCTGATTGATTAAAATAGGCTTTGTATATATCTTGAAATTTCTGAATCGGAGTATATTTTAATTCTTGGCCCCATGTTGTCATATTAAACGCTTCTAACTTATGCCGCGGATCGAGAATTAAAACTGCAGTATAAATCCAATTAGCTTTACGATAATGCTTTAATATTTTGTCTCTTGCAGCCTGAAAACTAACAATAAGCTGCTCTTCGACAGCGGTTCGATCTACCTTTTGGTCCCATTTAAATATTTTGTTCTCAATATTATCTATTAGTATATTGATATATACAACCACCATAGGTAATGTGACGTACTTCTCTCCTACGAGCTTTTTGGAAAGAATTTGAAAGTTGACTAGTAATTTATGCACTTCTTCTAGCAGAATCCATTCATTGTCCATAAGAGCATATTATTTTGAATCAACAACATTTTGAAACAGTACACCAAGTCCATATCTCGCTACAAGAGCTACTTTCAACATATCATTACTGGAATTCCAGCGTGTAGGCACATCCAACACAGGTGTTAATTGGCGAGAATTACCAGTTGCCTCGCAAGCACTTCGGAACTTAATTAAAAGTTGTTCTGACCGTTTAATTTTCGAAAAGATAGAACGTATTTTACATAGTGCATTAGAATTATCTTCAATTTCATCAACTTCGGCTTCCTCATCGACACTATCATCACTCAATTCTTCATTTGCCTCAGAATTCAGTTTCAACAACTGGAACAAATCTTGCACGGCCAAATTAATCACATGTCCAAAACATCGAAAATGGCAGTCCTCTACATTTAAATCGGGAATAAGTTCCTCAAGTTCTTTAATAAAAGTTGTGTTTGCTGAGGCATTATCCATTGTTATTCCTTGAAGTTTGTGGATCAAGCCTTTAGCGTCTACACATTTGAAAAATGTGAGAGCGATGTCTTTTCCTGTATGTTTTCCATGTGCAGGAACAAAATCTAGAGTGATCGATTGTAATTCCCAATTGTCATCTATAAAATGTGTTGTAATTCCATAATAAGATCTGCTGCTAATAGATGTCCAGCCGTCTATAGTAAATGATAATTTTGAAGAATTGTTTGTCAACATGTCGGTCATTTTTTGCTTTAGGCAGTCGAATCGTAACATTGCTAATCTTCTCAATTTATCCTTTTTTGGAAAATCCTTTCCAGATATTTCTTTAAAAAATTTTTGAGTATCTTCGTCATGGAAGAAATTAAAAGGTAAATATTTTTTTGCCATCCAATCAACAATCGCCAAGTCAAAATGATCCTTTTTTGGTTTCACTGATGTAGTCTGAAAATAATAATATGTAATGTGATAAGACCTTTTAAAACGGACGGAAGTCAAAATATAGTTATTTATGATACAATTGCTAAAAGTGGCATTTTATATTGCGAAATAAGCGTCCACGAGTGGAGCAACTCCAGGAGCAAAATAAAATCACTGTTAACAAATGTATCATACAATATTCTTTGCCACGAAACTATAATAAAAAATATTCAGACGATATTTCAACGTTTGATTCACTTTTCGTATTGTTTTATGTTTTAGTGATGTTTTTCACATCGAAATGACAAAGGAAAAATAGCATATTTTGATTGTCAGTGTCAAAATATCTATTTATGTAACCACCTGCGAAATGACACAATTTGTGTAATGCAATAGATAATTGATCCATGAATAGTTCTTTCTCTACTCTCTATTTTCTGCTTTTTAGTGTTTAGTTAGTGGTAGTAGTTAGTATGGCTGGCTATATTGCAATCACTAAAAAAAACCAACGGCACCTAGTGTGGAATAACAATCCAGGCCCATATTTAAAAAATGAAAGTTAATGATGGTTCTGAAAAAACCGAAACGTTTGCAGTTGGGGGCCTTTTCGAACATGCACTTTTACAGTTTTTTCAAAATATCTAAAAAACAAAAATCTCTAAAATCACGCAGCAAGCATCATTTAATATTTTATTAATAACTAAATTGTCTAAAGCTTCTCCCATTTACTCGTTCTCCTAATAGACTATAACATTCGTATTCTTAGAAAGTCCTCCCATTACCCATATTGTAAGAAAGCATAAAAAAATTAGTCCACTTTCTTTAGTCCGCCAACTTTGGTGTTCCGCCATGTTGAATTTAGAATGACGTCATATACATAATCATGGATTGGCATGCAAACTAGACGTATATACAGAATTTCAGCTCAATCGGTTGAAGATATCTGCTTCAAAACTGAGTTGCAAGATTGCAACCGAACAAACATACATTGCCAGTTACATACTAAAAAATACATAGTAGTGTTGGTATCTTATGATATGCCACAGAAATATTTGAAGCTCTGATTAACCGGCTCTAAGAATTAAAAGATGCACGTTCTAAGTTACCTTGGGAATTTAAAAAAAATCTGATAGTGAAATGCAATATTTATGTTATCATTACAATGGTTGATTAACCATCAACTTCGACAATAAATATTCTGGCAAATTTAAAAATAAAGTTTGAGTGTTTCTTTTAAATAAGGACTACAGTGAACCACGATCAGTCTAAAACATGTATTCTCAATATATTGGAACATTTTTAGGGATCTCAGCCGCCCCTTCCCAGATTGCACAACTTTGTCCAAAGGACATATTCAACGGCTTCTCTTTTTTGGACATTTACTTGTCCAACATGTCTGTACGCAAACGTTTAAATAATATAAATTTCGCATTAATACAGTTTTATGTCGTCTAATCGAGAAATATTCTATCGAATTACACTCGTGAAAATAGTTAGATCATTAGTTTTACTTATATAGTCCATGTTGCTTGTAATATTATTAGAAAGAATACATATTATTACAACCATCAGCCCTTCGGGGAAACCCTTTCTTAACCCAAACATGTGATTCGGCCAGTTTGGATGTACCTACAAGAATTTTATTTACTCTTAAGACCCATAAAAACGGCATTATAAAAATGATTCAAATTTTAATGATAGGCTTGGTTTAAGGACCCTTTTAAAAAGTCCGATGATAACTTCAAATGGATTATACCTAGTTTTTAGAAAAATAAAAATACCTATGTCATCAATTTTGCTGCCTTCCATTTCATACCCATATTGTAAGAAAGCATAAAAAAATTAGTCCACTTTCATTAGTCCGCCAACTTTGGTGATCCGCCATGTTGAATTTAGAATGACGTCACATACCTAGTCATGGATTGGCATGCAAACTAGACGTATATACAGAATTTCAAATCAATCGGTTGAAGATATCTGCTTCAAAACTGAGTTGCAAGATTGCAACCGAACAAACATAGGTACATTGCCAGTTACATACTAAAAACTTTGAAAAATACACAGTAGTGTTGGTATCTTATGATATGCCACATAAATATTTGAAGCTCTGATTAACCGGCTCTAAGAATTAAAAGCTGCACGTTCTAAGTTACCTTGGGAATTTAAAAAAAATCTGATAGTGAAATGCAATATTTATGTTATCATTAGATTTGTTCCAACTGAAGTAAATACCGTTTTATTACCGTACAATCTCAGTAACGCAACAAATTTGATGTAAATTACATAGACTTATTATATTCACTAATCAGCAAGTCAACTGGGTTTGTATCGTAATTGTACGGTTTTGGTGTTGGTTGGAACAGACCTATTACAATGGTTAATTATCTATCACCTTCGGCAATAAATATTCTGGCAAATTTAAATATAAAGTTTGAGTGTTTCTTTTAAATAAGGACTACAGTGAACCACGATCAGTCTAAAACATGTATTCTCAATATATTGGAACATTTTTAGGATCTCAGCCGCCCCATCCCAGATTTCCAAAGGACATATCCAACGGCTTCGCTTTTTGTACATTTATTTATCCAATGTCTGTAGGCAAACGTTTGTCGTTGCCTTTTTTATAGTGTGACGTAATTTGCAACTTATTTGTGCACGGATTGTTTCTGATTCCGTGACTAAACGGTTCAATTTAATTATTTTGTGTTATTAAAATTACTATGATTTTGACAAAATTATTTTTAAAAGTGAAGGTTTTTTGTATTCTTTCGTTTTTTAGCATTAATTGAAAATAAATAGATAATTATGAATTAAATAATAGTTAATTATTAATTAAACAAATGCCCCGCTAGATGGGAAAATATAGATATCATGCACAATCCGGCAACAGCTGACAACAATAATGCTGTTTTGGGGCCATTTTTTATAGGAAAATGATGTTTAGGGATAAATACATCCAACATTTTCATTCATTCGTGTAAGCATAGCGTTATTTTGCAGACACCCTCCACCCCCTGAATTCAAAAGCGTTGTTGATGTACTAGCTATAAAAATTTTTGTGCTAGGTGTCTTTTATTTGTGCTAGCATTTTGGCGAAAAAATTCCAACCGCAGGGGGCTAGCGTTAACCTGGCCCCACCCGAATTCCAAAGCATTTTTGTTGTAAGCTGTTGGTGTGCTAGCTATAAAAAATGGTGTCCTAGATTATGCTAGGTGTCCTTTATCTGTGCTAGCATTTTGGCGAAAAAATTGCAACGGGGGGTCTAGCGTTAACCTGGCCCCACCCGAATTCAAAAGTATTTTTATTGTAAATTGTTGGTGTGCTAGCTATAAAAAATGGTGTGCTAGGTTGTGCTAGGTGTCCTTTATTTGTGCTAGCATTTTGGTGCAAAAATTCCAACCGGGGGGGGGGGCTAGCGTTAACCTGGCCCCACCCGAATTCAAAAGTATTTTTATTGTAAATTGTTGGTGTGCTAGCTATAAAAAATGGTGTGCTAGGTTGTGCTAGGTGTCCTTTATTTGTGCTAGCATTTTGGTGCAAAAATTCCAACCGGGGGGGGGGGGGCTAGCGTTAACCTGGCCCCACCCGAATTCAAAAGCCTTTTTATTGTGATCTGTTGGTGTGCTAGCTATAAAAATTGTTGTGCTAGGTTGTGCTAGGTGCCCTTTATGTGTGTTAGCATTTTGGTTAAAAAAAGCTAACCGGGGGGGGGGGGGGCAGCTTGACGGACCTAAAATTTATGGCTGTCGGAATAGGGTTCAAAGACGACGGCGGCGCTCTTCAGAAAAACAAAGTGATTACCGTCAACCGATAACGTCGGCAGAGGCTTTTAAAAGCAATTAATAACAATGAAAATAAGACACAAATAGAAATGGCCTTGATTGAAAATCCATGACAATGACAATTCGGGTTGTATTTTCCTTATTTCACGCATTTCGGTAAACACGTAATAGCAATATTGATTATAATACGTTTCATAATCAGGAATTCAGTGAATACATGAACATCGAAAAAAAAACAAGTTTAATCATTCACGTTTTATTGGCTTTCGGTGAAGTTGGGTCTTCAATGCATGTATTACAATTGAAAGATTGTTCGACTTACCTGTAAGGAAGATCAATCTCAATTATTCGATCATCGGAGTTATTCTATGATATATTTGGTAGGATTCATATTTCAAGTGAATCACGCACTGTATTTAAAAGAGTAAACAATTTTTTGTCGTATATACTAATCACCCGATATTAAGGCGACTATCTAACAGATCATTGGTGACTGAACTAATCGCTCTATTGACTGGGTAGATTGGGGGAGAGAGCGTTCTATCCGATGCTCGAATAATTGAGATTGTTCTTCCTTACAGGTAAGTCGAACAATCTTTAAATTATTCTTCTCATCTGAGTTTTTCTACGATATATTTGATAGATGTTTAAAGATACAATTAGGGCGATTAAATGCAGTGTATAATAGTGTTACGAAACATCACAATGGTATAGTCCCTAAATCCGACTCTGTCTAAGCTAGGTATAAAAGTTAAAATTATGGTGGACGCGCAGGGTTTCTCAGAATTGTTTACGAATTGTGACTATCTTATCTACATTGTTTTTGTGACCAGACTTATCTAGAAAATGCCAGAGCCAATTATTTTTGTGTAAGCAGCAGTCCGGAATTTTCTAGTAAAAAAGGCATTAATATATAAGGGACCGATCAAGAAGAGGAGTTTAGTTGGTAAAGTGATCTCGTGAAATGAACAAGAATACACCAAAGTGTTAATATAAATTAATAATCAAGTTTGTGTGCATATAAATCAGGCTTGTGCAAAAGCCCACTTTTTTTAGAAAAAGACGACCCACTCGGTTTTTGTGGGTTTTAGAAAAAATTTGGGTTTTTGCAAATTTAAAAATGCCGCGCTTTTATTAGTGGTAAATACCGGAAGTTGTCAGTTGCCTGAATGCATTGATGCCAAAACATGCAATATTAAAGACGCAACTGCAATTGTTTGTTATGAAAATAAATAAAATATGAAGTATGGATGGCATGTTTATTCAAATATAATTATTAACATTTTCGCATGATTTTAGTTTTATTAATTTCACTTAATTAATGTATATCTTGGTTTAAATTATAAATTAAGGGTTAATCTGACTTTTCCTCATGTAATGTGTATTGTGTATTGGCTTTGGCACTCTGTTAATAAATTAATTTATGTTTTACAACGCGCCAACGCGGAGTTCGGGGATTCACAGCTCACAGCTGTTATGAGAGGGGGTGAATAGTTGTGTGTGCAGCTGCAGTTGTTGGCAGTCGTCACGGTAGAGACCATCAGCAGTGATTCGCATTGTTATTATTTTTCACTTGGGTTTAGCCTGCATCCAGTGCAGGTGATTATTTGTGTTTTGGTTTTTACTTGCTACTAAGTTTAAATTAAGGTAAGCAAGTCTTTATCACTATTGTATTATTATTCAAACAATAATTAATTTCCTATTTATTTATAACAGTACAGTAAAATTCAATAAATGTCTTGAAGGGTAAAACGTTTTTGTAATAGATAAAAAATTGTCAAAATTTGAAACTAAAAAAAGAGGATCTGTGAGGAATAGAGGAGGAGGTAGACGGCAATCCAATGTATGGAACGGGTTTTTCAAGGATATTTGTAGATGCAAATATTGCAAATTCCAAGTTAGTGCAAAAGTAGAAAGACTTAAAAATCACTTAAGAAAGTGTAAAAAATATTTGGTGTCTGTGTCCGAACTGTCAGACACAGACACAGAAAGTGAAAATGAAGATAATATATTTACACCAAACGCAGCCAACTCTTCAGAAAATCCCACAGTGGACCCTGCTGAACCTGGTATGTGTTAATTTAGCTAATTACTAATTACAATTAGTTAATAGTTGATACACCTTTAATATATTTTTTTGCCGTAAAATGTAAAATAAAAAATAGCATGGTAATTTTATTTTACTCATTTTCAACAGGGATTTTCCTGATTACGTATTTCAGTATTTGTTTCTTTTCTTTTAGTTAAAAATAAATGCGGCCCTTTTGCAAACTATGATAAAGATAATAATGATGAAATGGAATTAAATATAAATGACAATGAAAATACACAATTATCAACATCATCAGCATCAATGTCTTGTTTGACTTCGACCATTGCTTCTGCTTCCGGCATTTCAATTTTAAAGCGTAAAAGAAATGTATTAGAACCTTATCAAAAACCAAAACAGAAACTGAAACAGGCAAAACTTGAAGTAATAAAAACGGGAAAAGAAGCCAAACGTAAAATTGACTTGGCTGTAGCTAGGTATTTTTATGCCTCAAATACTGCCTTTCGACGGGTGGAATCTTCACAGTTTAAAGAACTTACAATTGTTACGCCCAGGTTATAAACCTCCTACAAGAAAGGATCTGTCAGAAAGTCTTTTAAATGAAGTATTTGGAGAAGTCAATGCTCAAATTCAAAAAGACATGGCCGAAGAAAATAGGCCAATAACACTAGTTACAGATGGTTGGTCTAGTATAAAAAACGATCCGATTATAGCAGTAAGCATTCACACAGGAAAGTAATCCAGTTTACTGAGTACAATAGAATGTGGACCAGAAAAAAAAACTGCTGAATATTGTTATGAGATTATTCATGAAAACATAACAAAAGTAAATCAAGAGTATAACAAAGATATATTTGCTGTCGTGACAGACAACGAGAATAAAATGAAAAGTTTAAGAACAATAATCGAAGAGGAAAATCCAAATATACTAACCTACGGTTGTAATTCTCATTACTTAAACTTGGTTGAGCAAACTGTCACGCCACAAACTATCATAAAACATATAGTGGAAATTCATAAATATTTTAGAAACCATCATATTCCACTCAGCCTTCTAAAAGATCGAGATGGTGCAATGCCACAGCTACCGAATGATACCAGATAGAACTCTCAGTTGGCATGCCTAAAAACTTTTTGTCAAAATTTTCATTTATACATAGACATTGCCAAAAACTATGACGATATGGATAATCAGATTAAAAAAAAATAGATGACATGAATCTATACAAAAACGCTATTGATTTGAAGGACCAGCTGGAAATTGTTGGAAGATCCCTAGATTTTCTTCAAGGAGATAACGTAGGACCATCGGATGCAGTTGAAACCTGGTTAAATTCAATTTCTGAGAAAAAATTGTAATTTTATAATGAAGCGCTAAAAAAAAGATTTAATCAGGCAATGGAACCCTTTCACTTTCTAGCCTATTTGACAGATCCAAAACGAAAACTGGATTCTTGTGATATCCAAGGTATTTTTTTTGTGTGCTCATGAGCCAATGTAATGTAAATTAAATTTACTTTTTTTAGGACCAAATAACTTGGATTTAGATTATGATAATTGCGTCAGAGCTGAAGAGTGGCTGCATAATAAGTATCCGCAATTTGTGCCTGGTTTTTTAAGTTATTGTATGTCTGACTGTGACATATTTTCAAAGACCATGTTTAAAAAAAAATCCTAAAAAATTTCAATGGGTACAAATAGTGGCTTTTGAATAAAGATAAGTTTATGCAAAAGCAAAAGGATTTAAAGAAACAAAATGAAAACAATGAAACTTCAATCAAGAAGTATGAAAACCTAGTTGATATGTGCTCTTTCTTTTCAAACTTGCATAGCTGTCCAGCCTCAAGTGCATCAATAGAACGCATATTTTCAAGTTTTGGTCATGTTTGGCCAAAGCTCCGAAATCAGCTAGGTGTTGAAAAAGTATCGAAGATGGTGAAAATTTACAGACCATCCAACCAAACCAAATCCAAATAATTTTATAATAGGTATAATGTTATTGTTATCACTTATATTAGTATTACTTAATATGTACTTAGAGGAACAAGGTTTTCATTTTGTAGTTGTATTACATCTCCATTTTGTATTTTTTTGTTTGCTTTTAGATTTTTAGAATCTGGAATCTTGATTTTTTGTTTCTCCTAACAAAATTAAAATTAAATGTAAAAAAAGCAAGATTTTTTTTAAAAATAAATTGGATTTGATATGCATCTGTGTTTCGTGTTTCTTAATTCTTAGTTGTTATAGCAAATTTTATTACAAAAACTCATCTGGATTTTTCTTATAACAAAGACCCACAAAAACCCACCCATAAAACCCAGGGGGTTTTTCTAATGATGGGTTTTTCTATACAACCCTGATATAAATTAAATTTAAGTGATTAGTTAAGTATATATAAATTAAGTGTTAGTGAGTTAGTGTTTAAATAAATTAAGTAAGTGAACCTACCGTGTGTTTAAAATTTATCCCACCCATAATAAAAACTTTTAATAAATAAGAAAAACATTACAATAGTAATTTCATAATAATATAACAAAAAACTAGTACAACACAACAAAAAAAGAAAAAAATTAAATTATAACCAACTATAGTTACTATATATTATAATCATTGTTTTGGAAGAAAGGAAAAAAGTAAAACTATGATGGGTTACCTATATAAAGTACCGTTAATAATTATTACGTGGTGTTTTTAAAACATCCCTTAATAACAGAATTTGCAAAAGTATCTTCACTGGTTATTATCGGTCCATTATAGAATGTTGCAAATACTGATGAATTTCGCGTCCATCCAGCAGTATTTTTTATTAAATCTATGTTTAATCCTGCTCTGTAGGCAGCAGAAGTACTAGCATGTCTAACACTATGACTATCAAAAACGCTTGTGTCTATTCCACTTTTTTGAAGAACTTCCTTAATCAACCTACTTATACTCTGGGTAGAAGCAGGATGAAATGGTTTCTTATGTGTCAATATAAGGTATTCCGTATCGTCTATTCTGAATAGTTATGTGATGGATAGGTAGTACTCAAGAGTTTTTGCCACGCATAATTCAGGTTTGTCAGAGAAAAAGGGTAATACTAAAAAAGGTTGGGATTTATTCGGACCTGATGTTTTTATTCGCTCTTCAATTTTTATTTCGATTTTTTCTTATTTACAGAATATATTTTTCAGAGATATTTTTGATATTGTTTGTACCCTGCTAGCAGATGTTAAGGCTAACAAGGTGACAAGTTTTTGAGTTATATCTTTCAAAGTGAAATCATGTAATGGGTATATTTTTGCTAAATAACGTAATACTGGGTTAGGATCCCAAGTTACCGAGTATTTTGGTGTGGATGGTCTGTTGTTATAAACACCTTTTAAAAACCGTTTTAATATGTTTTCATCGGCTGGGCTGAAGTTTAGTATTAACGCTAGGGATGATCGATATGTATTGATGGAGGAATAGGAAAGTCCTTCATTAAAGCAACTTAACAAAAATTCAAGTACTAAATTTAGATTATAAGTGTAAATATTAATTTTGTGCTTTAGACAGAAATGCCACCACTTCCTATAACAAATTGAATATTGTTTTATAGTTTTTTCTCCAATAGAATTTAACATCACAGGAATAACGGCCTGTCTTATTTCTCGTTTGTGGAATGATTCCCAGATAATTTTCCGGCCACCAGGCAAAGTGTTTTGTGTAGTGGGTGCATCTCTCTGGAAGGAGAATAAATTAAATAATCATGTGGTGGGAAAAAAATTGGTTCTTCTATTAATAATTCATGAACCATGACTGATACGGCCAATTTGGAACAACCAAAATGCCTGTGGCTTTATCCGTTCGAATTTTTTCAATAACTTTATGGATTAAGGCAAAAGGTGGAAATGCGTAAAACCTTAAGTTTTCCCAGCTAGTTGTAAAAGCATCAACTAATAAGGAATCGGGGTCTGGTCTCCAAGAAAAGTAATTATCACATTTCTTATTTAGTTGGGAAGCAAACAAATCTATATATGGTTTACCAAAAAGATGTATGATTTTCGTAAATTCTTGTTGATTTAATTCATATTCTGTCTCTGGTGATGTAACTCGTGATAGGAAGTCCGCTTCAACATTTTCTTTTGTATTTATGTAAGACGCATAAATAAAAAAATGTTTAGCCTCGCAATAGTCCCATAACATCTTTGCCATCTTATTAAGCCGTTTAAATTTAATGCTCCCCATTCGATTAATGGTTGCAATTGCTGTTATATTATCGATTCGAAGCAGAATATTAAGGTTGAATGTATTTTTTGAGAATGATTTTAGATTAGTGTTTTTAAATGAAACTCAAGGTCTCTAGTTAATTCCACAATATAATACAAGTTATTGAAAATTCTAAAAAATTGACAATTGTTTCGTTAAATCAATATCATTCTGACGATGATATTGATTTATCGAAACAATTGTCAATTTTTTAGAATTTTCAATAACTTGTATTATATTGTGGAATTAACTAGAGACCTTGAGTTTCATTTAAAAACACTAATATGAGCATATTCCACGAAGTAAGGGTCGAGACAGTCAATTTCAATGATTTTAGACTTTAGTAGGCGGCTTTTAGTTCTAAATAATTGAGAGTCATCGTTGTTCCAAAAACCCCTTGCTGTTTGACCATTGCAATAGGCACCCCAACCTGTTTGGATGCATCTGAGAATATTTCCAAGGAGAATTGCTTGGGTGAGATGCTTTTACCTTCCTTAGAAATATTTTTCAACCACCAGTTGAACTCTTGTTCTAAATTCTCTGGAATTATCATTTTTTTGTTATAGTTCATACCATTTTTTCGTAAATTATTTATTTTAACTATTTCGAAGGTTTTGTGTAGAACCAACCATAATTCATGGGTGGCGAAGAGGACACCAATTTCCCGACGAGTGATGCGAAAGTTCTTATTCTTATTATTTTTTTTGTTTTTTGTTCTATTGAGCAATTCTAATAACGTTGTAATTTTGTTACTAGGCAAACTAATTGTCATCTCGTGAGAATTAAAATTGTAGCCCCAAAACTGAATCTTTTTAACGGGGTGAAGAACGCTTTTCTCATAATTTATTACCATACCTATTGATTTTAAGATGTTTACCGTTGTATATATGCTTCTATAACATTATTCATAATTTTCCCCAATGATTAAAATATCTTCTAAATATATTAATACCTTACACCCCAAAATTCGAAGATGTCTAGCGACCTCTTTCATTAATTTAGTAAAAATATAAGGCGCTATGTTTATAACGAACGGTAAACAATTAAATTGGAATAATTGATTCTTAAATGAGAACCGTAAATATTTCCTATGTTTTTCATGGATTGGTAATAGAAAATAAGCATCCTGCAAATCTAAGTTGGCTAAGTAGCAATCTTTTGTTATTAGCTTAATCGCTGTTCTATAATCATCAAGTTTAAAATGATTTGTGGGTATGAAGCAATTTAGTTTTTTGAGATTTAATATAAAGCGATTTTTTCCATTAGTCTTTTTGATAAGAAAATAAGACGATAAAAATTGATTTTTAGTTTTCTTGCATTTTGCAAGTGCTTCTTTTTTAAGAAGGGTAGAAATTTCGTTCTCGTAAAAATCCATATCATCCATTTTTTAACGGAATAATTTTCTGTTTTGGTTGGATACAAAAAGGTATCCTTATACCCTTAATCCATTTTAAAACTTGTTTATTATGGATAATTTTTAGCCATTATTTGTAAAAATATTTTAAACTACAAGCAATTTTTTGTGGTACCTCTACTTGTAGTACGGTGTTTTCGGCTGATGTTGATGATAATGGTTGGGAGTTTTCTCGAACTTTTTTTCTGGTCTCTGCTGGTTCCCTGCCTTCTTTTCTGCAGGTCCTTTTTCATCTTTGTGTTGAATACCTGGCGCCTGGAGTTTAAAGAATGACTAGTTGATGTTCCCGAGGCTGAGTGGCTGTATGCTATCTTGAAGGGTTTGTTCTTAATGTTTTCGCTAGCTTTCTTCATTGCTTGGCAAGAGTTAACTTTTCCCATAACACCTGAGCCGAAAAGATACTCATCTATGGTACTCTGTTGGGCAGCCACTCTGCTATCCTGATTGATAGACGGATTTACCTCCCATTTCCTTTTCACTAATACCGCATGATGGACGCTGGCGAAAAGTTGGGACGCATCTGATAATTTTTGCACCAATTCATTATCAGTATCATTCATTCGATGTGGTAGAAAGTTTCTCGGTCAAAATTGAGCCAATGATAGTCAAGCCAGCTCCTAGTTGTGTTTGTAAGTTTGTAAAGAAGGTATCATTTTTCGTAGCCCGAGCTGATAAAATTGATTTTATTTCATCGTTCATTTTTGGTGCTTGGAGAGGAGCACAATTTTCTGAGGTAGGGTACTTAAGGATTAACTCCTTCCTAGTGTCGACTGGGATGCCCTGTGTCAAGTAATTCGACCAACGCACTACCAGTTCTTCATATAGGGCTTCCCCTTTTTTATTTTGATTAACAGGGTTTTCGCCCAAAAGTTCAATAATCTTTTTATTAACATCCCCATTTTGTGGTATCGGTGCTAGATCGGAGATGTCAACAGGGTCTAATAGTGGAGTAGTTTGACACGGTTCTTCGATTTCTCTAGAAGGAGATCCTCTAGTAGAGCTAGAGCACGACTCTTTATTTTTTATTTTCTACTGTGCGCTTGTACACTATATTTTTTTGTCCTTACAATAAAACCTTACGGAATACGCCAACAAGTGTCTGCGGGTATTGTAGTCAAAACAAAAGCTACGCCCTGTATATAGTATGTTAAAAAACATAAATAATAGGTATCTATTTTGCAAACAAGTGTTTGCGGGTATTGTAGTCAAAACATCCTGTATATAGTGTGTTAAAAAACATTAATAATAGGTATCTATTTAGCAAGCGTTTGCGGGTATTGTAGTCAAAACAAACTATACCCTGTATATAAGAATGTGTTTAGTAACCTATTGACAGCATTTAATAGCAAACAATTGTTTGCGGGCATTGTAGTCAAAACAAACTACACCCTGTATATATAAAATATGTTGAAAATCATATCTCTACTCTTGCACATTTTATAGCGAATAGCACTGCATATTGCTGAAAATGTAAAATTTGAAATCACACACATACCCTATGAACTATCTGAATCAGAAGATGTCGAACAGTTAGTTATCTAATGCCCTCTCTAGTTTTGCAAATTTCTTTTTCATGCGTAACAATTCCTTAAACGCCTTTCTTTTTTGTTTATTCGGCATTATTTTCTTACACTGCACGTGAAGGCACTTAAAAATTAACTGTTCGACAGTCGCCTTGATATCGGGTGATTAGTATATACGACAAAAAATTGTTTACTCTTTTAAATACAGTGCGTGATTCACTTGAAATATGAATCCTACCAAATATATCATAGAAGAACTCCGATGAGAAGAATAATTCATTTTGTTCAATCAATTATAAGTTGCAAAGCGGATTTTTCAAGTTTCAAGAGAAACAAAAAAAAACAACTATAAGACGAACTAAGGATATATTGATTATTTACAGAAGCGAGAAGTACTGCATTCGAAAGAGAAGCCTTCACATTAACCAGCACCATTCTCGTTATTACTCACCTCGTCATCTCATTTTTAAGTACTTTTTCATAATTATTAGAAGTTTCGTTTTGCCTTGATTTGTCTTTGGTTAGAACCATAAAAGTTATATGTATACCAAAATTATTAAAGTCTAAACGCTGAATCTTTTCTGACACGTGACTTAGTTGGCGATATTATTCAACACATACTATGCTGTCTTTTTATAATAACAAAAAAAGAACGAAGCTCGATACAAGAATTTGTCATATTGTTTTGATTCAGTTGCGTATGACCTTTAAAGAGTACAATTTTTAAGAATAGGCAGCACAGGAAGAAAATAAGCAATGTTCATCACTCTTTGATGTCCGTCACTGGGGACGTTAAGTTTTCGCCAAAAATAAATAAATTAATCACTTGTCGATTTTTTTGATCATAATCCTAGAAGTAATTTCGCCAAAACACTTTTCAGGTAGAATTGTTATATTAACCATCCCTATCTATTCTATTTATAGTAAATGTACAAACATGTGAGGAAACATATTTATTTAATCTTTAACTATTATCGGTTTATAATTGTCAACTTCCGTTTGCTCTTCTGTGTTGTACTTAATGATATAGTATATTTACTAGGTCTCTATTCGCCCAACCTAACCTAACCTAACATAACTGGTGGTATTTAGTGAAGAGGGGAAAGAGCTCTTACTAATTGAAGTATACAAATTTGTTCTCCGCTAGATTTTGATTCTAGTTCAAACGGCCTAAAATCATTTTGGAATTTAATAATCAATTACAATAATATTATAATGGTAGAATTTGTTATTTCTTTAAGATTAATGCCCGATTTCACCAAACAGTTCCTAAAATTAGGTAATACCTAAATCGGATTTTTTGAATTGCTAAATGCATTTTACGTTTTACCACGCACTAAGAAACCCCTAAGAATGATAGGAAATAATATTGTCACATAGCGCGTGGTGAAACGCAAATTGGATTTGGCAATTCCAAAATCTGATTTAGGTATTACCTAACTTTAGGAAATGGTTGGTGAAATCGGGCATTAGTTTCCCTATCTTCGGAGACAACTCGATCCTACCGTTTTGGCCAGATAACATGTTGAATTTTATACCTGAAAAGGTTACTTGACGAAATAACATATAATAATAGTATATTAAGTACCAAGTGTCAAAAAGGTTACTTTAGTCGCGAGTTTTACTAGGCACGAGTGGAGCGAAGCGGAACGAGTTCCTTGTGAAACGAGTGACTAAAGACGTTTTTAACACGAGGTGCTTACTATACTTTTCTTCGCCCGCGGGAAGGAAAACATTATATATTATATTTGAATTATATTCATTACATGACGGACGATGGCTGACAGCTGACTGACAAATAAAATGACGCAGAATAACAAAATTATCACGGAATGTGAAATTTAACATACAAAAGGTACACTTGATTTGACGTTTAAAAAACAAAAGATAAACGAGATGTGACTTTTCGCATTTTAAACACTAGTGTTTAAAGAGTCGTTTTGTGCATGTCAAACCCGTGTTCAAAGTGCGGTTTTAGTAGCGGAAGTAGAAAAAATGAGTTTATGACATTCTTTGGCGAAATTACAAACACCCATTCTGTTATCGATTGAAAAACAAGTAAAATCAAACAAAAGACAAGAATTGCGGGGTTCTGGGCACGTGCCCAGTTGAAAAGAGAACTGTAAGTAATGTATTTATTACTTTACACCTACTGTCTGTGCGGAAGAATTTATTCTAAAATAACGTTTTCTTCCCTGAATTCTTTCAAACCCAGGTAGTTTTACCCTGTATTATAATAGTACACACATTCCAGCTACGAAATGGTGTGTGACATATTTTAAGGGTAAAGTGTAGTGTTTATAAATGAATCTGATATAGATAAAACTATCATTCATTTTTTGCCGTGTCTAGAATACCGGTAGTTTTGAAGGCGTCACCCATATGACGCGCTAGGCACCGGGATCTAAGCAAATCACAGGAAAAAATGGCGGTTTCTGTTTATGAAAGTCAAACTTAACCTAACTTTTTATGCTTGTAACTTGTTTTGTTAATGTGTGAAAGTGGAATGTTTTCGTGAGTGAAATTACTTTTAAAACTGTTTTTAGTCTAGGACAGAAATATTTAAAAGTTATGAAATTCCATGTCCAGCCTTTGTAACTATACGCGTTTCCCGAAATGGAAAATTACTTGAAGTTGAAAGCTTAAATAACGACCATAATCAGGAGACAAGTAAAGTTCTTTTTGTTTTTTTTGCCGCAACAGAGAAAATTGCGGTATGAAAATAGAGAAGAGGCAAAAATATTACTTTTGTTATATGTCAATAAAAAGAGAGTTAGAGAGAAGCTAGATAAAGATACAGGTCTAAAGCTAACGTTAAAAGATCTATCGAACATTAAATAAAGCACTACAATCAAAGCCCCTATTGGCCTAGATCAGTGTGTGGATATATTCAAAAATAAATATGATTGTGAAGTTGGTATTTTAAAACACTCTGAAAACGATATTTTAAAGGAATGATTATGCAAACTTCCCAGATGAACAGTATATTATAATGATGCTTATCCAGAGTTGTTGAGTATTGACGGTACTTATAAATGTATAAATATAGGAATATCATGATTTTTGATTATAAGTGATGATGGAAATCGACAAACAGAGATTGTTGCTTTTTACTTACTTTGTAATGAAGATGAAGAAATTTTTCGGTGGTTTTTAGAAGAATTTAAAATTAGAAACGTAAACTGGACTAATACTAAGTGTATAGAAACATACAAGGACCTATTAGAGAGAAGACTGGTGAAAGAATGTTTTCCAGAAGCTAATACAATTATATGCATTTTTCATTCAATGCGTACATTTGGCAGATAAATTTCTGTACAAAAGGTGAGTATATCGGGACACAAAAGAAGTCCGTAAATATTAAACTGGTTTATGCCAAAACATCTGAGGTATTTGATTAGTTGCATAGGACACTACAAGAAAATTCGCCGAAAGTCATAACAGACTACTTTAAACAAAACTGGTACAATAATAAAGATGAATGGTCAATGTAAAAAAATGTTTTAATAATAACTTCTTGAATACCACTTATAATCGCATTGAATCGATTTATTCGAAGTTGAAGTCTGTTATAAAGAAAAATAGCACACTTGATGAATTTATTCACATTTTTTTTACTATAATCAAGACTATTAAAAACGAACGTGCATCTGCATCTCAATTTCAAAAACGCATCATTAATTCATATGAAACTTGCAGTGATGAAAAGATATTTATGGACTATTTAACAAAAATAAAGCTTGGAAAGCAGTCCTAAAATACCATCATTTTAAATTCTCAAAGTATCAAAACGGTGCGATTTACCCCCGGTTCTTATTGCGTCATATCAGTGACGACATCAAAACTACCGGTAAAAAAAGTGTTACCGTTACCGGGATTCGAGACATAGCGTTTATTTTTTCTTAGACGAACGATTTTTAATTACAACATACATATTAAGAACATGCAAATAGTTGACAATCAATGCTAAAAATATCGATCTGGGGTGTTCCATAGAATGTACCGGGTGTGAAAATAAGCGAGGAAACCAACCGGCTGTATCTCAGAAATTAATGATTGTAGAGAGTTACGGTAAAATTTTTTATAGGTAAAGTGGGTAAGTGAAAATGCTGAAAATAATTTTCAAGTTTCCAAGATGGCCGCCAGTGGGCGTTTCCACCATCTTGAAATACGTAAAGTTACGTTTCTCGCGATTTTCCCCAATGAATGTAAAAAAAGTATTTGCGTTTTAACTAGAAAATATGATTTCAATGATCCCCATAGGGTTCCATTTTCTAGGCAGTAAACATTAGAGTGTTCATCATTAACCCGTCGATACTTTGAAAGTTCTATCGGCAAGAAACATATTAATAACACCTAGGCAAATTCTTTAATATTTTATTTGTGTATTTGCAGTAAAAGGACGAATTAGTCATTTAACAATAATAAAAATATTTTTGTATGTACCGGGTGGGCAAATAGCGGGGTAAGCGGCTGTATCTCAGAAACTAATGATCGTAGAGAGTTACGGTAAAAATTTTTATATGCGTTTCCACCGTCTTGAATTACATAAAGTTACGTTTCTCGCGATTTTCCCCAATGAATGTAACAAAAAAGTATTTGCGTTTTAATGTTAACTTTGAGTCGAACATTTTTTGTAAAAACAATTTTTCTCTATCTTTCGAAATAAAGTGGTGAGGGTATTTGAATGTTTTTAAATAAACGCCTGTAACTTCGAAACGGCTTAATGGATTTGGATAAATTTGGTATTATTGAAAAGAGCATTTCTTGGGCTTTTAGGTTTCTCGTAACCAGACAGTTGTAACCTACACTACCGCCGATAGAGGGCGTTATTCGGTATTATAATCAAAATATTGGATTTTCTCGAATAGACAAATGACCAACCAATAAGCCTGCGCAAACCGCATCTTAATATCTTTTTCCTAACTCAAATTATTAAAAAAAATACTAAACCAGGAAAATTCATATATCCCCATTTAAAAATGCATTGGTTGCTTTCGATAAGAAGGCAAGTAGTAGTCCATGGACACGACAATCGCCTAACAAAAATATTACCAAGTAACGTCAAACTTTTGTCACACGGAGCCCAATATTGTTGATTGTGTATAATTTGAGTACTTTTTAATCAAAACTCCTCTCACAAATAATGAAGCCGTTGACATGATTGCGATTTATGTCGAGTGTTTTCAAAATGCAGCTATGGCTGCAAGAGAGTACGCGGCACGGTATCCAGATCGCCGTCATTACGGGAGAAGAATGTTTCCGCGCTTAGTACAGCGATTACGCGATACTGGAAGTTTTCGTCGTCCTAAACGTCGCAGGCGTCGCAATGGAAGGACCGAAGAAAACGTTATCAATGTCTTGGTTTACATAGAATTTGATAGACATGTAGGAACTAGAATATTGTCTCTAGACTTGGGAATAGCACGAACAACTGTATTCTAAGTATCTAAGTGCATACTCTCAAATACACAATTCAGTGATATTCTGATTATATTATTTTTACGCATATGTTGTTTTTTACTTTTAGACTACATCCTTACCACATGGTCTTGCACCAGGCGCTAAATGAACAAGATTTCGATAATAGATTAAATTATTGTCGATGGATGTTAGGCATGCCTGAGGAAAACAGAAATTTCTTAACGCAAATTCTCTGGACCGACAAGGATACCTTTAGTAGTGATGATAGAGTAAACCGTGATAATATGCATTATTGGTCCGCTGAATATCCGCATTGGTTAAGGAGAAGTGCAACACCAGGGACGCTGGAGCCTAAATATGTGGTGCGGTATCATTGGAGACAGGATTATTGGACCTTATTTTTTTGATCAAGCTTTAACTGGTAACCGCTTCTTAGAGTTTTTTATCAACAAGTTGCCAATTTTGTTGAAAGATGTGCCACTCGCAACTAGGAGAACTATGTTTTTGCAATTAGATGGCTATCCGGCGCATTATTCAATTAATGTCCAAAACCATATTAACGGGACCTTTTGAGAACGCTGGATACGAAGGGGAAGCCTATTTACTTGGCCGGCAATATCTCCCAACTTGACATGTTTTGACTTTTACTTATGGGGACACTTAAAAGACATTGTTTTACCAACTCCACCAACAACACGCATGGATATGGAAAACAGAATTCGAAACTGAATTCGTCAACTATCAGCGGCAGAAATGGAGGCTGCGGTTCTATCGACTCAAGAAAGACTGGAACAATGTGTGGAATATGACGGAAGGCAATTTGAACACAGAAGACATTAATCTTTTTTCAAAATCGGTCCTTTTCAGAACCACAACTTTATTTATAAGGAAAATCGCTTATAAATACTAAAACGCGTGACTTAAAATCACAGCACTAAATAAACTGAAATTTCTTGTGAATATTTTTGAGAGGAGTTTGTCCTTTATTTCCATGGCCTACTACTTGCCTTCTTATCGAAAGCAACCGATGCATTTTTAAATGGGGATATATGAATTATCCTGGTTTAGTATTTTTTTTTAATAATTTGAGTTAGGAAATAGTTATTTACGTAATTAGCACGCGTGTGAAGTTTGCACGACGAGGCCGTAGGCTGAGTCGTGTATTCACATAAGTGCGTTAATAATTCCTATCCCACGTGTTACGTACAAAATTGTATCTACAACTGTTTATTAGTAGGTATTATTAAAAGTACTTATATCATAAAATTTTATTTAAAAAAATACTTCAATCCAATGTATTGTTAATAATATTGACTGCAAACATAAGGTATTGTAGATCATATTTTGTAACCATAGCAACAAAGTCAAACAAAGCTGTGGAAATAAAATAAATTAGTTATGTCAATAAATTGTCAAAGTTGAATAAACAAAAATCTTTAAAAATGAGTTCAAGCGAAGACAATCTCCCTTCGGATATTGAAAATACAGCTTCCAGTGTTATTTCAAATCTTGTGCCAGAGAAATCACGAGAAAAATACCAGTTGACTTATGATCGTTACGAGAAATGGTGTCGAGAAAAGAAGGTTGGAGATGTGAGTAGTGAAAAAGCATTATTAGTATATTTTAACGAGCTAAGCAAGATACAGAAGCCTTCATCCCTTTGGTGTTACTATTCCATGTTATGAACAGAATTTTCAGTTAAGCAGAATGTCGATATCAAGAAATACTTACATTTGATAGCATTTCTAAAACGAAAATCAGAAGCGTACAAATCTAAAAAATCAAAGGTATTTACAAAGGAGGAAATAACCAGATTTTTAACAAATGCGAACGATGATAGATATTTGTGCATGAAGGCAGGTAAGACTCTTGTGTAGATTATAAAAATATGTATTCATATAATATTCACTTTAAGGTTATTTTGATCTTTGGTTTAGCTGGTGCATGTCGGTGGGAAGAGCTAACAAATATGTTGTTTGAAAATATGATCAAGGAATTTTCTATCAAATTACTATACCAAATACCAAAACAAAGGTGTCTCGAGAATTTTTTATAACATTTGGAAATATTGACGGCGTGAATCTAGTTGAAGTCGTCAGAAATTACGTTGCATTGAGACCTAAAAATTGCGAACATAAGCGATTTTTTGTTGTATACCGGGCTAGATAAGGCACAAAACAACCAATTGGTATAAAAACTATTGGTAATGTGCCGAAATTAATTGCCCAATTTCTTGAATTTCCTAATCCAAGAGAATATACTGGACATTGCTTTCGAATATCTTCAACCACACTTTTGGCTGATTCTGCGGCAGATCTTTTGAATATAAAAGACATGGTGGCTGGAAGAGTAATTTTGTCGCTGAAGGCTATATCGAAATGTCTGCTGAAAATAAAAAACGAACAGCAATGAAAATTTTGGGACAAATTGAAAACATTCCTTCGATATCAGGAAATATTCAAAATCAAAATATAAGCAATTATTCTAGTGAAGCGTTGGGTATGTCAGCGTCTGAAATTAATATATACAATTGTTAGGAGTGCACTGTAAATATATACAATAAATAAGTATAAAATAAATATTTAATTCTGGTATTAATATTTTCTTGATTCTTATTATCGCACTAGTGCGGTACTGTATTCAAAAACGAATTAGTGCGGTAATATACGTCATTATGTCACTGAAAATAGTGTCAAATCGTACCTGTTACATGACAGTTGTAGATAAAAGATATTAAGATGCGGTTTACGCAAACTTATTGGTTGATCATTTGTCTATTTTCTAGTCTAAAAAAAGTCATATCAGCGCATTTAAATTTTTTGAGAAAATTCAATATTTTGGGTATACTACCGAATAATGCCCTCTATCGGCGGCCGTGTAGGTCACAACTGTCATGATTACGAGAAACCTAAAAGCTCAAGACATGCTCTTTTCAATAATACCAAATTTATCCAAACCCATTCAGCCGTTTCGAAGTTACAGGCATTTATTTAAAACAACATTCAAATACCCCCCACCACTTTATTTCGAAAGATAGAGAAAAATTGTTTTTACAAAAAATGTTCGACTCTAAGTGAATATTAAAACGCAAATACTTTTTGTTACATTCATTGGGGAAAATCGCGAGAAACGTAACTTTATGTAATTCAAGACGGTGGAAACGCCCACTGGCGGCCATATCGGAAACTTGAAAATAATTTCCAGCATTTTCCCTTTCCTACTTTACCTATAAAATTTTTTACCGTAACTCTCTACGATCATTAGTTTCTGAGATACAGCCGCTTATCCCCGCTATTTGCCCACCCGGTACATACAAAAATATTTTTATTATTGTTAAATTACTAATTCGTCCTTTTGCTGCAAATACACAAATAAAATATTAAAGAATTTGCCTAGGTGTTATTAATATGTTTCTTGCCAATAGAACTTTCAAAGTATCGACGGGTTAATGATGAACACTCTAATGTTTACTGCCTAGAAAATGGAACCCTATGGGGATCATTGAAATCATATCTTCTATTACCACAACCACATCAGAAAACATTTATTTCGTTGAGTATTAATTGTTAGAGCCTGAGGTGCATCATAAGTGTAGTTTGTGGCACGTTTTAAGAAGAAAAAAAGAAAAGCAAGAACAAAAATTACCCACTGTCAAAAATGTCGATTATCAAAATTAGCCATTTTTGTTATATTTTAGGATAAAATTGTTTAATATTTAATAAAAAGTAAGTAAATTTATATAATTTTATATAAATAATAGCGATTATATGGCTTCATTCCTCTTTAGTGTTTGATACTGACCGCAGTGATGATTTCACCACAACTCCTCCAGAAATTAAGGAGTCGGCAATTATTATTTAATAGTAGTAGAAAAATTATAGTCTAAAACACGGGTGGAATTCAAAATTCCACACTCGTAGAATATTTCTACTCGTGTAGAATGTTACTTATTCCACCCTAAAAGTAGCATATACTGTTAAATTTTTAAATAAAACCCTGTAGGGAGCTACTGTATTTTATCTAAGTGTTTCAGGTTAATTCTTAATATTTTGACCTTAAGATTCAACAGTTAAAATATTTCCAATTATTAATGAAACACCCTATATATGAGGTCTATAGGAGTCATTATTGTGAAGGTGTAGCTGTATTCCATGCTGATAATGAACTTATCTTTGATAAGAATGGAACTTAGTATCAGAAAGTAAACACAGGATGCAATATGAAAAAAAAGTATTGATCACGTTTAGGTTTAGATTACCCGGCTAAAAAAAATATATTCATAAAAATAATGCAGAGAGAATAGTATACATGATGTTGAGCAAGTAAAAGTAACAAAAAATATTTTTACAAGGGATCATATTTCTTCTTCAAAACAAGAAAGTCATTTTTGAAGTAATTTTATGCATAGAAAAGTAAAATATATATAGTTGAAATGAAAAATCTAAGAATTCAACGCTTTACAAAAAAAATTAGGAAAGAGGATAGGGAAACATTATACAAATTAATACTAGAATTTATAAAAAAGTGATGGTGAGGATATTTACAGGGAACAGAAAATACGAGGCAGGCAAAAAGAATATGGAAAAAACAAGAAAAGGAAAATCAAGTCACACATGGAACAAGATTATCGAAGGAATATTAAGCAAAAAAGGAATGGAAGCAAAATATTTTGTTAAATACAGTTACGAATACCTCGCATATGTTATCGATATTTCGGAGTAACGCAAATTCATTTCAAAATTTCAATTTTAGTTATGTTGGGATACTAATAAGGCTACTTTACTAACTATTTTAATTTATTACCTTTTACTTTCTCAATCATTCCAATTTTAAACCAATAATGTTTAATGTAGTGATAGCATTATTGAATAAATATAATCTAATTATGTTGCAGTTGCATATTCATAAGCAAGCAAATCTTATACCTAAACCAGTAGATGTGTATCTCGGGGTCTAAACGATAAAAATTTCGGAAACTTCGGAAATTGAAGCGCAAATCGCAAGTACTACAAAAAGTCATTATGACACGAGTAAAATACAATATTTTTTATAATTCGCATTTATTGAATTTTTAAAATAAAATAAAATTATCCCTGTTTTTAAATTAGAAAGAGTGATTAGAATTTAATTTGGCAATTCTGTAGATTCCTGATTGGTCAGATCACAGACGGTTTTACTCAGAACTTTTGACATATGATCGATCAATTGTGTAAATTGTAAACAAACTTTCATTTAAGCAAACAGAGGATTATTATTTGTTTAAAAAAGAGCCTCTTCGTATATGCTCTTGCGATCTATTTATATTATATCATGAACAGAATCATTTCTGTAGTATATTGTAATGTTTTTCTTATTTATTTAAACTGTAAACGGGTGGGATAAATTTTAAACACACGGTAGGTTCACTTACTTAATTTATTTAATCACTAAACTAATCACTAACACTTAATTTATATAAACTCAGTATATTCACTTAAACTAATTTATATAATCACTTAATTTATATTCACTTATTTACTGTTTATTTGTAAAGACCACTTTATCAACTACTCTGGACCGCGGATCGGTCCTTTTTATATACTAGTGCCTTTTTTACTAGAGAATTCTGGACTGCGGCTTATACAAAACAAGTGCCTTTCGCGATATTTCTCGATTGCCGGCTCAATCCTTAAAAGACCTTCCGAGAACATGTCTATAAAAACGGTCACAATAAATCCCAATAGACCTTCTCAGAATTCGGCGCGCTCGCCATTTTTAACTCCGTTAACATAAGGTTACAGGACCGTACTTAGTATCTTCTTCGGTGTGCGCGTTCGTAACATTCGTAAAATTGTGTCCTTGAACGTTTATACACATTTGCCATCTTTTAATTAAATTTCGATAACTAGCGGGGCATTTGGAAATAGATTTATATATTTTTTAAGTAGGCTTTGCTTAGTGACAGCAAATAATTATTTCACGCGAACTGTCAGTTTACCACAATTAGTTTTCTTATTTCTCTTTGAAAAATGTTCACTTTATCTGAAAAAGGAAAATGTGTAATAATGTTTGCAGAAACGAAGTCAATTGTGGTGACACAAAGAAGATTTCGAAGAATGTTTAATAAACAACCACCCAGTGATACTGCAATAAGAAGTTGGTACCGTCAGTTATGGGACACAGGCACACTTGCTCATCAAAAAAGAGAACGTAACCAAGACAATTTATTAAATAAAGTTATTCAAGTTCAAGAAGCTGTAGAAGTAAATTCCACAACATCAATTAGAAAAATGGTTAGCACTACGGGCGTTTCTAGGAGCACACTTCATAAGATTTTAAAAAAACAATTAAAATTAAAGGCTTACTAATTTCACTTGGTGCAAGAATTAAAAGAGATTGACCATGCCATGCGCGTAAATTTTTGCCGCCAAGGTTTAAGATTATTTACAAGAAATAATTACAGAAACCTTCTTATTATGTCTGACGAGGCTACTTTCCACCTAAATGGTCAAGTAAATAGACACAACTGTCGCATTTGGGGTTCAGAGAACCCTCACAGAACTACTGAATATGTAAGAGATTCACCCAAAGTAACTGTATGGTGTGCCACGAGTTCTACAAAAATGTATGGCCTATTTTTCTTTAGTAAACCTATCGTTACCGCAGTAAATTATGTAGATATGCTACAACTGTACTTTTTTCCGCAAGATAATTTATTACAAACATGTTACTTTCAGCAGGATGGTGCAAGTCCACACTATGCAATGAAACATTTGGTGAAAGGTGGATTGGAAGAGAAGAAAAGGTCCAGTGAGGTGACCACCGCGATCACCTAATTTAACGGTACCGGATTTATTCTTTTGGGGTTACATCAAAGATCGATGTTACAACCCACCCCCTACAACCTTGGAAGAATTAAAGACAAACATAATAAATGTGATTGAAACTATTCCTGGAGAGATGTTGATAGCTAGTTTTCGAAACTTAATTAAAATATGGCGAATGTGTGTAAACGTCCGAGGACATCATTTTGAAAATTTGTTTCAATAATATTTTTTGTTAAATGTTTACGTTCAAAATTGTTAATTTTATCAATATTTGTAATAAATTGCCTCAGAAAATGCTCAACGTTGTTTAACTTAAATTTTAGGCCATAATTTCCAGAAAAAGTAGCACAAACTATATATGTTTAGAAAGCTTAAAGATTGAGCTTTGTGTTAGACTGAAAATATACAGGGTGTTCTATTTAAAATAACAAAGTTGCCACATCCCTAAAAATTGCCGTGTTAATTTCCGGTCAAACCGGCATTACGATGAAATATCCAATTATTGAGAAAAAAACTTATAAATTTCAATAGAACTGGCGAAAACCGCATGTTTCTATTCCTAAAACTGTTTGAGTAATAAGCGATAAAAACCCCGAAAAGTTAGTGGGACACCCGGTACCAAAAACTGCAATGGGTATTTCAATAGGAATTTCACAGAACGTTTCAGAATAGAGGAGATCTTCGCGATTTATTAAAAAGTACTCCGAGAATCCGATTTTTGAATATGTTTCTCTGATATGACGTTGGTGACTGTTTTTTTGGTTTAAATTTAGTCGGCTAATATTATATTATAAAGTTGATTTCCGATTAAACTTTTTTGTGTGTTTATTTAAACAAAATGTTCTGTTATAGCGCACGTCAATGACTTCCATTCCAGTCGCTTATAATTTAAAATAATAAAAGTGATTCCGTGATGTGTGTCTAAGTGTAAATCATAGGCAATGCAGGTCACCGTTTGTAACGAAGTGGGTGCTGCTTGAACAATACACTTAGAGACAACGGAGAGATACGAGACTCTTGGGGCCTTAACCTTTCGCACGCACAACTAATCCAATTTCATATCAACATGAATAAGGGTCTAAGCAAGTATAGTCAGTGACATACTAAATGCTATTGTTTAATGAGAAAATTATATAATTGAAATGTTAATGAAATCTTTTACTAATTAAGTGGCGTTTCTAAAAATGGAAAATACGCTTACCGGAGCAATAAAATTACAATCCCATAGACTAATTTGATAACAATGAAGTGAAGGAGACATATTATAGTCCATATAATGACATATTGGAGACTCTTCCAATAAAGGAAGTTACTTCAAGTCAATCAGTAGTTTCCTTTTTAGTCTTCTAATTAGTTGAAGTATAAACAATTGTAGAAGTGAATTGAAGCGTTCGTCTAGTCTTTCGTAGTGTTTTTCTCCTCATTCGTGGATTAATTGTATACCAAGATCTTTGGTAATTGTGTTATTAAACACATAACATGGTTTGTCTGTAATAAATTGCTCTTAGTATCATAGATAAATAGTGGCAGTATTCGTATTCAACGTTTGTTATTTTACACTTTCTGTCAATTCCTTTATTGAATTTAGGTACTGTATTGTTGTAGACGATCTGTCATATAAAGTAAATGAAGTACATGACCTTGCGGGACTTCAGTTATGATTTCAGTTCAAAACTGCAACTCACAAATGAAGGCCAAACGTATTTCAAGAAATGCGGCAAGACAAATATTTTTTGCCTTTTTAATTCTTGACATATATGTTATGCCTAGAACCGTTAGAAGATAAACTAAATAATGTAGGTTGTAACGACACTGTCGTCTAAAATATAAATTAACAACCTTTACACATAATGAACGCGAAACATCGGTGACCGGGATACAAAACACTACTAAACCAGATTATCACAGTAGACGAAGTTGGGCGCCCAATACCTACAGGGCAACACTTTCGGCATCTCACTAACAGCTCGACCGATATTATTAACGCTGAAACATTTCAACATACGCATAAGCTCAATCCTTACGCCTAGAAACGATAGGAAGCTTCAGCGGTGGATGACCGAGTTAATTTAGTATATCCTGGAGCGCGTTGAGCCTGAGATCGTAATAATCACCCGGCTTGTCGTCGACCTCTTGGAGTGTGTTGCGCCCAAGGTTAGACACAAACAACCCCCGTCTTTCGGACGAAACTATGGAGCGCGTTGAGCCTACAACGGAAGCAAACCGTCCTAGCCGAAGTACTGGAGCGTGTTGAGCGCAGGACAGAAGCCTTCCCGTCTAGCTGAAATCCCGGAGCGTGTTGAGCCCGAGACGGAAGCGAATTCCCACCTCACTGAGACCACGCTGTATGTTGAACGCGTGATCTGGTACCGAATACACCCCATTTGTTTTAGGTAACCAGAACTAGGGGGGTAAAACGAAATTCCAGGTCGACAAAATTGAGTAAGTTTAGGCTTCAACCCCTCAAAATTGAATAGGGAAGAGGGGTGAGTGATACTTCATTGTAAGGTCTTGGAAGCCTTTTTACAACGGTGTATGAAATAAATCACATTCTTAAAAAATTTTATTGTTTTATCATGCTTACAATCAAAAAAATCAAAACTGCGTTTTTAGATCAAATGTCCAAATTGTCCTCCATTGACTTCCATACAATAATAAATTCTCTCGAACTAATAAATAAAAAAACAAACATTTTCTTATCTTGCCTTCATTTTTTGTCATTAAAAGATGTTTTTCACGTTTCTCCGATCATTTCATGTATTTAAAAATCAATCTGTTGCGTTACTACTTTGCTGATTTGTTTACAATTTTAAAAATAATGATGGAGTACATATTGCAAGAACGTGTTGAGCTGGTTAGCCTGTATTACCAAAATCAAAATGGTGCCCGAGCCGCTGCAAGGATATTTAACCGAAACCATCCTGAACGTAGCGTTCGCCATAAGTACGTAATGGAATTAATTTCAAAATTTGTTGAGACGGGTTCAGTAATGGATAAAAAAAGGGCACCCATTGAAATTGTGAATGATGAAGGAGCAGCTGTGGCGGTATTGGGCCATGTCCAACTTATGCCAAAACGGCAATCTGTCCGACAACTTTCTGCGATTTCCGGTATTAGCAAATCTAACGTTTTCAGAATTTTACATAATCACAAGTTCTATCCGTAGAAAATTAAATTAATTCATGAATTAAATTATGATGATTGGAATCGAAGGCAAGAGTTTGGCGAAATTATGGCAGAGCGCATCAACAATAACCCACATTTTTTGTACAACGTTTGCTTTTCTGACAGATGCACTTTTTTACTTAATGGAGAGGTTAACCGGCATAACTGTAGAATTTGGAGCGATACAAATCCTCATGTATTTCGAGAAGCTCACACTCAATATCCGGAAAAGCTAAACGTTTGGGTAGGGATTTTAGGAGACCACCTAATTGGATCTCTGTTTATTCCTGGTAATTTAAATGAAGAAATTTATCTTGAAATGCCGATTGAACAGAAAAATTAGAAAACGATCCTCTACTAATTGAACAACAATTGCATTTCCAACAAGACGGAGCTCCTCCTCACTACGCTGCACCAGTTCGCCAATTACAATACCCTGGTCGTTGGATTGGAACAAGAGGTCCTGTGGAGTGGCCTGCCGGATCTCCTGACCTGAACCCTCTCGACTTCTTCTGCTAATTTGGTCAATATTGTATTATTGTATGGAAGTCAATGGAGGACAATTTAAACATTTGATTTAAATACGCAGTTTTGAGTTTTTTGATTGTAAGCATGATAAAATAATTAATTTTTTTTAAGAATGTGATTTTTTTCATACACCGTTGTAAAGAGGTTTTCAAGACCTTACAAATGAAGTATCACTCAACCCCTCTTCCCTATTCAATTTTGAGGGGTTGAAGCGCCCCCTCTAAGGGGGTTGCTTGTTCAAGCCTCAAATATACGTCAAAAGATGTCCCCCAAAGAAAATCATCCGATGTGTTTCGGGAAATTTTTCCTATCACTATGGGATAAGAAATATACGGGGTGGCTCGTCTGAGATGGAACACCCTGTATAATAGTACTAATTCATCAATCAATCTTCGTCGTAAAGTCAAAGGAACGAGTTACAACCGATCCAGACCATTTACTACGAGAAGTCGCATAATAAGAGGAGATCTGTGGACGATCCGACCAGACGACCACCCTCAGGGAAATCGCAAACAATCGTGGATCAACAATTGTACATATAATAACTGTAGATATAATTAGTTATAAGATTTTATTGAATTTTTTTGTTTACCAGGTAACACTTCTAACCAACAAACCCTTTTTAATGTTCTACCCACGGCAATTACAATGCTGTCAATCGTTAATGGGTTGCCATTTTACAATGAACATATTTCTTGCTGAGCTAGTAATGAAGTATTTAACTTATTTAATAAGAGGTATTCTTAGTTGTCTAATATTTAAAGAACTTGGACATGTCAAACGATTAAAAATAAAACCGCACTCTGTTGAACATAATGCGAAAATGGATATTTCGTTAAGTGTCATGACCCATCGTCAAGTACAAATTTCCCGTTATCATAATGTAAGTCACCTACAACTCATCTTAGGTGTTTACACGAATTGAACAGAAATGGGATAGCTCTTGATAACATTCTCTTTTATAACTAATCAACGGTCACATTGTATGTATATGAATGTAAACCACTAAAACTGTAGATATTGGTCAGCGGAGAATCATCATTGGATACAGAGGCGTCAAGTGGACTATTATTTTGAGGGAGCACAACAGGTGACTTAGATAGCGAAAGTTGGAAAGCCACTGACACACACAAGTTTTGTTTTGATTATTTGTTGGCCTATTTTTTCACCTTATCGTTTATATTTAAGATGAAAACTTATTACTATCGGTTAAATTGTGACGCTAAAATATTTATAAATTAAATAATAATCCAAGTAAATGGGCATGACAGTGTACTAGGCTCTTCTACTTGAAATCTTGCAGCTACCTTATGGAACTTCCCGCTCATATTACTAGCACCATCATATGCCTGTCCACGCCTTTTAATGATGTTTATATCTAACTGCTTGGATAACTTGATGCAAATTTTCACCCGTAATTTCTGCTACATCAACAAACCCTAAAAATATCTCTTTTACTTGGATGCTGTCGGCTACCTTTACGATCTACCCATTGCAAATGCTTAGCTGTTCACGCGATGAAATGTCGGTTGTTTCATCCAATTTATGGAGTAGCCAAAGCCTCATTAACTTCTTGCACGATTTCTTCAAGCATTCCATTTTCTATGCATCCAATTATCTCATTCTGAACCTTGGGACTTTTATACTAGTGAACTGATTATTTTATTAATGTTTGGATTTCTATGTCCACATTCTGTTATCTAAGGTCAAGTAGTTCTAGGAAATTACTCATGTTTAATGAATTACTACTTTCATCGTGTCCTCTTGGAGTAAGATTATGTTTCCCTAGGAATAAGACTATTTCAATAAGAATTTTTAAATATTTCCTGTTAGCCGGAACCTTTTTAGTGTGTGCTAAGGATAATGCATCAGCAATACGCATACTTGATTTTCTGTTTTCATTAAGAAACTGTATTGCTTTAAGGTGCATTCCACTTTTTTCATGTATCCTAAATTTTCAAGCGTCTTTTTCCAGTTATTGATACCCAGTTTAGCAAATAACACCTCCCCATGCCCAGTTTTATGGTGGCGAAAGAGACGACATGGATAACCAAAGGCGGCTTCTAAAATGGGACTATATTCATTCCAAGAAAATTATGTATACCAAGTTCTTTTGAACTGCCTTGATTTCGGTTGAACTTTGCTTACATTAAAGCACTCAATAGGCTGTGTACGAATTTGAATTCACACTCAAATTCTTCCTGTAATCATTACTTTCATCTTCACCCCGTATAGCAAAATTTACGCATTCCGTATATATTATAAACAAAATATTCTTATCTCTTCAATATTTCCTTAGCTACGCAAATATTCATTTACTGCCCCTTTCAAATAAAAAAACACTTCAAAACCCTCAAATATCAACGTTAACCTCAACTATACATACAAATAGCATCTTAAAAGATTTCCTTACTTAACGAAAATAACTTTTTCCATGACAAAAAAACAACCAAGCATATACCCAACTCAACAGTCGTTTATAACGGTTAGAGTTCAAAATCTCATCACCCATTGGCCAATTTCCCACATGATCTCTCCTAATCACACCCACTTTTAGCGTCTCATAAATACGGTTACAACCCAACAATTCTTCACTTCTCAGTCACCCATCGTACCAAAAGATAGTTACATTTTCATTGTCACCCGGCAAATTGACCGGTTTAATCAAATCTTCTATAAGGAATACACATAATCAAATAGTGTAATCATATTCAGTGCTACATCTTAATTGTTCTGCAAATAAACAACAATTATATGAAAAGTTGAATCAAAACCAGTGAAAGTGCATATTGCATTTAATTTATACTACATATAAAATCAACGTACAAGAAAACAACGTTTGCCACATCACCGTGGCTGGTCCTTCGAGATTTATGTCGATATTACTTCATACCGCATTTCAAACTCTTACTAAAAAAAGTAAGACTGCGAAACAGACTGAAATGGTCCTTTGGAAATGTCTGCTGATTGGAGGCTCAATGAAGGATCTCTACTATCGCCTTCTAACTCCGCATTGCGTTGTTTATTCGAACAAGATGGCGATGCCTCTTCAACACAGTCATCCAAACTACTCAGGGTTATCTTTCTTCACACTAGTCTCAACACTTTTAGTAAAAAACGAAAGCACAGATGATTGCTTCTTCATATCAGCAATAAAACAAAGTCTTAACTAATAATCAATATTGTATAAAAAAGCCTAATTAACGCTAGACACACGCATAAATAACATGTGAGTAGAGTAGAAAAGTTATCAAGATAAAAGAGACCAATTTTTGTTTGTGTTTTTTGGCATCTCGACAAAATGACATTCAATATTTACCTAAGTTGGAGGGGGGGGTCAGCTAGATCTCCAGACCTTACACCGTTCGGTTTTTTATGGGGGTTTACTCAAGACAAAGTATATGAAACACAGACTATTAACATTGCAGACCTCAAAGAAAGGACAACTACAGACTTAAATTAATGTTAGAGATCAGTTTTTTGGGATATTGTGTTACACACAAGTAGGTGGAGAATATTTATTTTAATTTAATGAAAGTCAAATACATTAGCTATTTTATCTATTCAATTTGTTTAAGGAAATATAATAGATAATTTACAAACTTAACCCTATATTATTCATAATAAATCATGAGTGTTACAGTACTGTAACGTTTTTTATTTTTGCTATACTTCGCCCTACGAAATCGAGTCATTATTTCAGAATAATTTCTATCTCAGTTCGGCCCTGGCGCAACAATATTTTCGTTGAAGCGAAGGATATCGTTCTTTATGACCAATGAACATTAAAAAATTGAGGAACAATATATCTCTGGACGCCGAAAAGGTTTGTTACGCTTCAATCTTGATTTTCAATTCAAGTAAATAACAATTGAAAATATACAATAGTTTTTAATATCACCTCTAAAAAAAAGGTGCGATGTGCAAACAATAGTTTTTAGTAGCGCCTCTGACAAAAAGGTACTCTTTACGAAATTCTGCGTAGACATCGTAATTGGTGAATTTATGGCATCGATTCGTTTTGTATGGTTTTCTTTAGAACTAGCTGTACCGTTATTTTTCGGGAAAAAATTTAAAAAAAGGCTGCCGATCCCCAACATCTCGTGACGAGAGGCAGACCGCGACGAATACTTGACTAGGGCAGTTGTAAAGTTCCGAGAGTGTCAACTCTATTTACGTGTCGGATTTATCGTTATTAAGATATCGTATCGTATGGTACCAAAGTATCGATATTTCCTGTGCTTACTCGGCGAATTAAAATTACCGAAGTATCTGTTTATTGTGCTTATTACCGACATTAAGTTACGAAAGAATACCGAGTGTCTGTGATTTGTTCCATCACGCGGTGAGAGTAGATTACTTATTACAAGTTTATGCAAGTGTCATCACCCAAGCTGATTACCTGAATAGTATTGTCGTGATTGGCTGGTGACTGCTGAACTCAAGTACCGAACAGTTAATACGGTAACAGTACGTTAGAATCAGTTTATTGAAGATATATGAAAATGCAGGGAGTTCCATTAAAAATAAAGTTTACCGAGTATGCTAGACTTTACTTTTAAACTTATATTTCAAAAGGGTAACATGAAAACTGTTTCGGAACTTCTTATGATTCTCTAAATTGAGGTATAAACATTTACATTGCGTAAGCATTTTCCACGGAGTATAATAATAACAAAAGTAAATAAGATGGAGGAGAGCCAACAGTGAATGCAGCAGATTAATTATAATGCATTACGAAAGCCAAAACAATGCAATATAGAAATTGACAAACAAATTATAGTAAAAAATAATATTACATGTCTTGTATGAAACCCTATTACATACTTTTCTGCCCAACCATATCTAATATGTGAGAATAGTATTGGTTTACCCCAAGAAAAAGTTGGAATTTAAAAAAAAATCGTCTTTCAGCAAGAACACGAAAAAACGGTTTTTGGAAAAAAAATCCTGTGTGTATGTCGTCATCGTCATTGGCCACTTTTCGTTACATGTCTTGTTAGCACGATACAGCCTCCGGAGTGCAACAAATCACCAATTTTATGATTGAATATTGTTCAGAACATCTCGCAGACGAACCCTATTGATTTTCAGCTCACCAAAGCCAGTACAACGGGTGCTATGGTACTTAAAGTACCACATTTTTGTCATTTTTGGAAAAAAATCGGTTTGTTGGCACAACACAGCCACCGGAGTGCAACAAGTCACAAATTTTATTATTGAATATTGTTCAGGACATCTGACGGATGAACCCTATTGATTTTCAGCTCACCACAGCCAGTACAACGGCTGTTATGGTACCTGAAGTACGACATTTTTGGTTAAATTTCAGTTTGGTAGCACGATACAGCCACCGGAGTATACATTAGTGACCAATTTTATGATTAGATATTGTTCAAGGTGTCTTACAGAAGATCCCTATTGATTTTGAGCTCATTAGAGCCAGTTCAACGGGTGATACGGTACCTAAAGTACCACATTTTTGGAAAAATTTCGGGTTGTTAGCAAGGTACAGCCTCCGGAGTGTATACAAGTTATCAATTTCATGATTGCATATTGTTTAGGGTGTCTCACAGATGAACCCTATCGATTTTCAGCTCACCAGAGCCAGTACAACGTGTCCTGTAAATCCAGATATACTACATTTTTGGAGAAATTTTGGGTTCGTTAGCACGATACAGCCTCCTAAGGATATATAAGTGACCAATTTTATGGTAGGATTTTGTTCAGGGCGTATTACATATGCAGAAAAGTTAGTTTTAATCTTTAAAACCGTTTATTTTCTAGCTGCTTTTCAGAGAAAATGAAATTTTGAAGGGATTAATCGCAGTTAGTGAAGACACTTTAGGGAAGAGCTACTTGCTAATTTTGAAATTCAATAAAAGAAAAAGTAATACAGATGTAAAATTTACGCAATATCAAGTACAACATGTTAACTATTCCTGTATCTATGATGTTAAAGTTTATGTTCATGAAGCTTTAAATACGATATCAGGCAAATGGCGTCCGTTAATATCATAACACTGCATTAATCTACTTCTGAAGTTTCCTTCAACTGTTTCTAGTATATCGACAAGTATGTTGGCTGTAACTTGACGAATGTTGTTCTGTCACATTAAGATAAATGAAACTGAAGAAAAGAGAAGAAAATAAGAACGTCGGTAAGCATGACAAGAAGAGCTTCACATGCGTTTTCTCGAGCAACAAAATCACGCTGATTAAGCTCCTGCAATACAGCCAATTGCTAGGGATGAAAATTTAAATTCTTCATTTAGCAGAAAACCCAACAGCAGCAGCAGCATGTTTTCGAACAGAATGCAAAGGAGATGCTTCACTAAGTCGATGTTTTGCGGTATAAAAATAAAAGACTGGTTAACACTTGTTACAGAAGTAAGGAGCAACCATTTCCCTACAAACGCACGGTTTGCAAGATCAGATGGCCAGAACATCGGCCGGGACACAATCCAATCTTCTATATTTTTATTGTATTTTATACATAGTATAAATGTTTTATATTTTGCATATGATTTGTTCTATTTCTTGGAAACATGTTCAATTAATAGTTATTATATATTATGTAAAATTCCTATGAGGATTCCAACTAAATGGAAACAATATTCAAATAAACTCGAAGATGAATAGTCTTCGAACACCTGGAGAATACTCTTAGTCTTTAAACGTACGTCATTGGTTGTACCCGTATAAATAAATACAACATATATAGCGAATAATATGAGAGTTGCTGGCGCCAACCGGTTTTCTTCGCTAAATTAGTGAATATTTATTTCGATCGTAAACGAGATAAAATTACTCAATACTGGGTGACTCCGGTCTTTGTGAACAAGCATTAATTTCCGTCAATATTATGTTGTAATGAGATTACCCAATAAAGATGGATCGTATAATGCCGAGCCAACGTTTTTGTGACATTGTATTGTTATGTTGTCCTTCAGTCAACAATTAATCAGCAGTTTGGTATTTTAATGGTTATATTATTTCATTGTGTTGATTGGTGGTACAGTGTTGTGTTTAGGGAAGTTTTTGTGGTACAATTATTATTTTTAAAAGTTAATTAAAGAAGTTTATAGTTGACAGCTTGACTAAATTAATAATATTGAATTAATGGAATAAAGCGGACTTTTTTTTGTAATTTTTTTAAAAACACTGATTAATATATTTTATATCCTTAAAAATATACAGGGTGTCCCAAGTAAACATTACACCCGGATGTTCACAAACTTCTAAAACAATTTTGTACAGTGCCTGTGGCCACTGCTACACCAGAAATAACCTTTTCAACCTTAAAGCGTGTAAAAACTTATTCAAGAAATACTACTGCTCAAGTGAGGATTAATGGGCTATGCTACAATTCCAAAATAGTAGGTTCTAAATTCTTAGACATGATACTACAATTGTCAGCTCAATGCAATATTTCTATGAATTTAGTGCCCACTATTTTGGAATTGAGCTATAGCCACGGTGTCAGTTCATAAAAAGCAGTTATATCAACTGTTTCCGGATAACGAAAATGTTTCGTTAACTTATGAAAGGTTACAAATTATATATAAAAAAGATATTATGCAAACAAATCGCCCAAGATGGTATTTTTACCTGAAGGTCTCGGATGATCTTCTGCGGGGTTGCAACCCTTCTTGGAAGCGATATTGTGGACTGTGTCAGGGGGTTCAACTAACTGCTCACCTCGACAACTGTTATTATTCTCTCCTCGTCGCTTGGAGAGCTGGGTTTTAAATTGAACATAATGTATTTATACCGTATATCCGCTAGGTGTAAAAATACCACCAACGATTTTCATGCGAATTTCACATTTAAATTTTATTATTAAATAAGCTTACATATTAAATATAGATAAAATAATGATCATAACCTGTTAAAATAAAATGAATGAATATTTAACATCAACTGAAGAAATAATTGATGACCTTGCTCTCAAGCCGAGGCGCGTAGATTTTGTATTGTAATACTGAAAATTGTTATAATCACCATGTTAGATCAATATGTTTTTTGGTCAAAAATATTTTTATATCTTTACCTCCCCCCATTCAAGTCTGAGTACGCCACTGCGTCAAAGGAATGTCTAAATTAATGTAAATAAGAAGATCTATTTCGACAATTCTTGTAAATTAAGATTTTATATTACTCTACGTTTTTGGGCCCACCTTCCAACTCTCTCGGTTATTTTGACCCTGCCTAGAACTGAAACCAGGCAAAAATAATATGACCGGATTATAATCTGCTAGTGTGAATCAGGCTTAAAAACCGCTCCATAAAATTACATTCTCACTTATCATTCACAATTTTATCCCGATTATCGTATACTACTAAGAACGTCTTTTTGTATCTTGATTTAACATGCATTTCTATTTGGTAACATTCAACTAACATCCTATTAACCCGGCGTTACTCGCTACATCAAATTTCCCACCATGACTCGCGCGTGAGATTTTTTCTCAAATTTTATAAATTTCCAGAAGTAGCGCTGAAAACTAGTGCAAATGAAATAATAGCTAAATAAAGTAATGCTAATGTGTTTTATTAAAAAAAAATTCTACAAAAAATACCTAAGCTTAAAGAATATCTGTAAGGAACATTATTTTTGAGTAAAAAAAAGATGAAAATCTTGGTAATTAGAAAATTTGAATGTAAAAAAACAACTGATGAAAAAAAGATTCAGTGATTAATTTTTTTACATGTTTTCGTCAGTATCGCTATTATTTACAGCACAGTTAGGACATAAAAAGATACTATGTTGTGGACAGATTGGTCGCAAGCAATTGTGGCATTTTTTCTTTGTTCTTCTATTTTTCCGCCGTGGGCAGAGATGACAAAATTGGGATTCTGCCACTTCATTTCCTGCTACTGGAGTCTCAGTTATCTTGGCAATTTTATTTATAGATGTGCGAAGACTAAGTGAAAGATTAGTAATTTTCTAACGGTTTACCAAATGAGGCTTCATTAGCTGCAATGCAAGTTCCTTTAGTTCTTTTTGCTCCTAAATCTTGATTGTTAGCCTTGTAAATTATGTAGCTATTTATTCCAGCAATATTCATGAGGGAAAAAAAATTGTTAGTGGCCATCTGCAGCTGACACGTGCTACCGAATAAAGGGTCTTCATCTCATCACCCAACACACTTAGGACACGTACTTATATCAAGGCGCTTCACTTAAAAACTACAGACAACACTGTGAAATGCTATGGCGTACTGTTTGTGGGAAGTCAGATGATAGCATTCCTGAGGCGGCGAGCGTCCCCACCAACTTTTGCAGGAGGTAGGGGCGATTTTGAAAAATTGTGAGAGAAAATCTCATATAGCGAGTAACGCCGGGTTAAAGCGAATAACTTGAAATAATCAACCTCAATAACTACTGACTTCATTCCGACATTATTTTGTAGTATATTTATTTAACTGAATGCCACACGGCGAAGGGAACATTAAAAAGAGGTGTATATAGTTTGAATAAAAAAAAGATGATGTAACGCGCCATCTGTTTTCACAAAAGAATCATATTTCTGGAACATCTGCACGATTTGCTTTATTTATTATTTTACGTGCCCAATCTTCATTCGATCTTGTTACAGTTCCATGTCAGGTAAATAATATTAATTAAAATAATAACTATGTAAGGGTAAGACAAAAAAAAATGTTAGAAGCTAATCTCAGTATCTAATTAGTATGGGGGGAGGGTCTTTGTATATACAGGATACGTTACGTTTTGACAGTAAAGATCAGTTCAAAAAACAATTTGTAATCAGAATTGGTCAATATTTTATTTGGAAATAAAAAAAATCCCAATGGCACAGGACCAATTGGACAGGCATATTTCAGTAACATTTTTGCATAAAACCCAAAATATAAAATTAGATACAAAAGTAATAGAATGTGATGTACAAAAAACCAATGTAACATTTTGGCATCAAATCAAAAATAAAAAAAAATTCTGGTAATTTTGTGAATTTTCTTAAATAAATGTTTTAATGTACGATTTAGAGAAAAATGTTAAATAAGTTGTAGAACGTGTTAAGGTCTATAAAAAAAGCTCAGTAACTTTTTTGCGTCAAATGAAAAACAAAGGAAATACGATTTTTTTCCAACTTTGACAGGCCGCCATTTTGTTTTTACTGGGCCAATTTGGCCCATTAATGAACTCGTCCAAGATTTTGGCCTAACCGATTTTTGTAGCGAGTTTGGTTTCGATCCGTCAAAAAATACGCTTACAAATTCCGTTATAACACATACATATATACAGGGTGACCCGCATAAGAACCGACACAGAGCAGAGGTGTATAGGGGAGCCCAAAATATGGCGATTGGGGGCAATTTACCTCTATACCAAGTTGCATCCCTGCGGAGTTATATGGCCTCAAAGTGGAGCCCAAAATTTCGAAAAAAATTAATTTCTTTGCAGCCCTTTAACTTAAAAATACCAAATTTGGTACGCTGTATGAGTCTGTTAAGAGCATTAAGTAACGGTAAGTAGAAGGCGATCGAACCATTCTGGGGAGTTAATTAGGGGTGAACTAACCTTAAAATTTCAAAGAATTTTTTTATCTGTTATTCGATTTGAATTTTTATTTTCATACCATGGATAACTCATACATCAGATTTGACAATTTGGAATTCAGTTTTTGTAGTAAGTAAATTGTTATAATTTTTTTTAAATGAGTAGAAAATTCTCATTTAGTGAACAAGTGGGTAACCATAAAATTTCACAGAATTTTATTATCTGTCAGTTGATTTAAAATATTGTATTTTCGTTCTATGGATAATTTAATTCTGAAACTTTTTTTACTCTTGTAATTTTGCATAAAACTTTGTCATATTCAAGGAAAAGTCGAATAACTATTAGACCATTCATATCATGAATTTTATTTCAGATTTAACAAATTAATAGATACATTTAAATAAGAACAATTTATTGGAAAAACAAATTAATAATATTGTAGAAAGAACATGAACATTTTAATTTAAAGAAATTGCTGAAAATGATCACCATATTCTTTTAGTCACAAAATTATTCTTCGCCGAAAATTGAAGTCGACTCTGGCCAGTAGCTGATGATCATTTTTTATTATATTGCAATTGTCTGTTATGCAATTGCACAACTCTTCTCGGGAATCAACTGGAGAAGAAAGAAAGTAATCACATTTATTTGAGGTCCGGTGAGCGGGGAGGCCAATCTTGAGGACAATTATTTCCTCGTCCAATCCACTTATTTGGATATTGGCGGTTTAGAAAGTTTCTTACATTGACACTAAAATGAGGTGGTGTTCCATCATGTATAAGCCAATGTTGCAATCGCAATCGTAGTGGCAACTCGTCAAATAAATCCGGAAGAGTAATTTGGAAAAACTCTAAATAAGTTTCGCCTGTTAGCCGATTTGGTAAAATAACTGGTCCAATCAAATAATGATCGATAAAGCCGACCCAAAAGTTGGAAGTGCCGAGGAGTTATTACATGAAGGTTTTCATCTGAATACTCATGATAGTTATGCATATTTGTAATACCTCTACGAGTAAAGCAAGCCTCATCAGTAAGAAGAATCTTCTTTTGAAAGTGAATATCCTGACGTAAAATAAATCGACAGAAATTCACTCGCTGAACCAAGTCTTGAGGTAACAATTCTTGCATTTTATGAGCATGATATGGATGGAGTAAATTACGTGTAATAGTTCGGTATACAGATGATCTTGATATGCCACTCTGTCTAGATAAAGTTCTAGTGCTAATATGCCGTTGATCGTCAATTGTATCCAAAATGAGTTCTTCATCTCGCACTCACATTTGAACATTCCGTTCTCGATTATATAACACTATAAAACTTTCCTGTTTCTCGAGCCCGTCTTTCAACATTAGAAAATGTTTCTCTGTGAGGAACTACGCGATTAGGAAACCTCCTCCTATATTCTTCCACGCTTCTTCGACAGTTTCCTTCACAAAAACCTAACACCAATAACATATCCACTTGTTCGCTAAATGAGAATTTTCCACTCATTTAAAAAAAATTATAACAATTTACTTACTACAAGAACTGAATTCCAAATTGTCAAATTTGATGTATGAATTCATAGCCAACTCTTGACTTTCTTGTAACATTTTAAATAACATTGTTGAAAACATGTCTTTGGTTATTCGATTTTTCCTTGAAAATGACAAAGTTTTGTGCAAAATTACAAGAGTAAAAAAAGTTTAAGAATTAAGTTATCCATAGTATGAAAATAAAAAATTTCAAATCGAATAACAGATAAAAAAATTCTGTGAAATTTTAAGGTTAGGTCACCCCTAATTAACTCCCCAGAATGGTTCGATCGCCTTCTACTTACCATTACTTAATGCTCTTAACAGTCTCATACAGTGTATCAAATTTGGTATTTTTAAGTTTTCTTTTTTCCATTTTTGTTGACGTTTCGGACAGTTAGTGTCCTTCATCAGAACTTTATTTTCTACAACACAAAATAAGAACCTGCAAGCGCATGTCAATTTATAAGAAAACAACCATTTTCATTAAAAAACATTTAGTACTAAAACAATACATTCACAACAATTGACTGTACAACATATTATATTACAACAACAACAACAACAAATATTTCCGAAAAATATAATAAAGTTAGGTTCAAGAAATAAAACAAACTAATATATATATATATATATATATATATATATATACAGGGTGTTTCTATATTCGACCGACAACGCTCTACCACAGAGAGATTTCAATAAATTATTCATTTTGATATAGGAATACGAACCCTTACGGGGCCTAGTTGTTGAGATATAGGGTGTTCAAAATTTTAAATAAAAATAAAAAATTTGCCATAAATCAAGAACGCCTTTAATTTTTTTTCAAATTTGGTGACCAATATGATCCTTAATAAAGTAATATTTTGACATAAACAAACTTTGGAAAAATTTAACCAGTGGCGCGCTGTCAGGGTTAGTTGTCACTTTTATCCCCCTATTTTTTACGCCACTGGAGCAATTTTTTTTAATTTTGTTTTAAATTGCCTGATTATTTTTAGTTAAAAAACTAATAACCGTTTATGGAGCTAAAATGAACGGTGTTGTAGAAATTTGCCTCTAAACAAAAGTCTGCAAACACGTAAGTAATTTACAAATTAATTAATTATTCATTTCATTTCGAATAATCATTAAGCGTAAGTAGTTCAAAACAAATACAAGTTATTCATAATCTCAATTTCAAACAAAAATGTATTACAATGATAACAAAATTTGTAATGAGAATAAAAATAATAATAGCACAAATTTAAACAACACTACTACAACAATAACAAAATTGACAAAGTTATAGTAGTTGTTCAAACTGTTGGCCGCTTACTTCAATACACTTCTTACACCGTTTTGTCATTGAAAAACGTGTCTTTGAGAATAAATCTAGATGGGATTGAATGATTTCTGCCGCAGCTTGAATTCTAGCTGTTAGATCTTGTTCAGATTCGATGATTGTTTCGTACATTAAGGACTAAGTCCCATATAAAAAAGTCGATAGGATTTAAGTCAGGTGATCTTGGAGACCAGCAATTGGCTTCACCCCGACCAATCCATTTTTCTCTAAAACGTCTGTAATTTCTTGCTGCTGCAGCAAAATGAACAGATGCGTGTTGAAACCACATGTGTTGTCTAATATTTAACGGTACATTCTCCAACAATTCATCCAACATTTCTTCCAGAAAGCGCGAATAAATCGCCCCATTTAATTTATTTGGTAAAATGTAAGGCCCGATTAAGTAATCTCCAACCATACGCACCCACACATTAACCGAATATTTACGCAGAAATCCCCTTTCACGAACAAACTGCGGATTTTCTTCATCCCAAACGTGACTATTTCTAGCGTTGAAAATTCCTTCCCTAGTAAATCTAGCCTCGTCGGTATACAACACATATTTTGGAAAATTTCGATTTTCACGACACTTTTGTAAATACCAATTTAAAAATTCCATACGAACTTGAAAATCTCTAGGCTCTAATGCTTGAACACTGGCCAATTTGTATGGATGGAACACTTGTTCTTTTAAAACTTTCCATACAGAAGAATGGCCACTTTTAAAGCGCGACCTACAGTTCGAGTACTTAAAGATGGCCTTTCAAAAATATTATTAAATATTTCCTCTTCCAGATGCACAGTCCTTATTGTAGGTTGCTTTCCAGCATTATTTCTTTTAATTAACAAGTTTCCGGTTTCTTTCAGCCTTCTTTCAATACTTGCAAATGTAGAATGATGTGAAATTCGACGATTGCGAAATCTTTGTTGGTATAAACGAGCTGTCATTCTACCATTTTTTCGAGCTTTCCCGTAAATCATTAACATATCGGTCAACTCCTCAAATGAAAAAATCATTTTATAACAGCAAAATTAATGTAAAAACTAATTTAAAAGTCTATGCTTTTACCTAGCAAGATTGTGTCAAATCCACGAAGTGTCACAAACTATTAAAAATATGACACGTGCGTACTAGATTATAATTTAGAAATATTGAGTAGTATTTAATTACCTGCAGACTTTTGTAAATTTCTACAACACCGTTTATTTTAGCTCCATAAAAGGTTATTAGTTCTTTAACTAAAAATTATCAGGCAATTTAAAACAAAATTAAAAAAAGAATTTGCTCCAGTGGCGTAAAAAATAGGGGGATAAAAGTGACAACTAGCCCTAACAGCGCGCCACTGGTTAAATTTTTCCAAAGTTTGTTTATGTCAAAATATTACTTTATTAAGGATCATATTGGTCACCAAATTTGAAAAAAAAATTAAAGGCGTTCTTGATTTATGACAAATTTTTTATTTTGATTTAAAATTTTGAACACCCTATATCTCAGCAACTAGGCCCCGTAAGGGTTCGTATTCCTATATCAAAATGAATCATTTATTGAGATATCTCTGTAGTAGAGCGTTGTCGGTCGCATATAGAAACACCCTGTATATAACCTTTGGAACGGGGTGTGATTTTGGCGTCTAGGAACACCAAAACGAAAAACTGCATTGAAATTTTTCCGAAGTCGCGTCATGCTACTCTCTACAATAGCCCTATTTCATTCTGAAATAAGCCTAAAAATGTATTTTAATTATTGTATTTTTGTTGAAATATGTATTTTATGAACAGGAGGAGAACTGTTACTGGAGGAGCTGCCTTGCACGCTTCAGTAGTAGTCGCGTTTGGGCCTTAAGCCAACCGTCTAAAGGGGAGAACTGTTACTGAAGAAGTTGCCTCGCACGTTTCAGTAGTCGAGTTTTGGGCCTTAAGTCACCAAAAACCGATTGGGGGAAAATTGTCACTTGGGTTGCAAAACTGACCGTTGTTCATACGGGGTTTTGTTACCGTTAGACCTGAGAATCGTAGCCCTATAATCAAGAAAAAAGCGTAAAGATTCCGGTGTCACAAAAAGTCTAGACGACTGGGAAAAATATTTGATAAGGCGAAAAATCTACACTATATATGAAGAGCAGCGTGTCGTTGCAATCAAAAATCTAAAACACCGGCTCATCAATGACGAAACTCAATCAACTGTAGCCTCACTACTCTTTGGCGAGCTCTGTCTGCAATGGGCTTTAAATATCGCAAAATTAATAAGAGACCAGTAGTAATGGAATCCACACGTTTAATAAACTGACGTTCTGAAAATACCGGTCTGAAAATCGCCCAATAATCTACCTCGACGAGACGTGGTTTAACACGCATGACACATCTTCCAAAGGATGGTTTGATTCCTCTGATTAGTGTAAAACAAAAGAAGAGAATCACAATATTACACGCAGGATCAGAGAACGGTTGTATCCCAAACGCTTTGTGGCTTTCTGCCAAAAACATTAAGGACTCTTGTGTTGATTATCACGAAGATACGACAGCATAGTTTTTTGAAGATTAGTTTAAAAACTTTCTGTTGCCCAACATAAAACTTTCTGTTTTCCAACATTCCACCTAACAGCGTAATAGTAATGGACAACGCAAGCTATCATAGTCGGCAATTGCAAAAAATTCCTGGCTCAAATAATACGGCTTGCACATGCAGTAGTCAAACAGACTCACACAAGAGGTCCAAAAGCTTTTTATACATATGTTAGATCCAATTTCTCCTTTAAAACTAGTGTACCATTATGAGAAAAACCAAACGGAGACATTTGCACCAAGGAAGAAGTATGCGACATTGTTGCCGATTCTTTTACAAATGCATTTACAATAGACTCTGATTTAACAACTCCTGTAATGCCACTAGCTACTAGAAATATGAACTTACTAAATACGGTTAATATCACAGTGGATTAAAGAAGTATTAAAGAATCTGAAAATCGCAGCTTCTCCTGGAATTGAGAAAATATCCCCTACAGTCTATAAAAATTGCGCAGACAGTCTAGCAGTTCCACTATCCAGCCTTATGTCCAGATCACTAAAAGAAAATTCCATTCCTGCCTTATGGAAATCAGGAATAGTTAGGCATATCTATAAAAATGGAAATAAAATGCTTTAGACGAATTATCGGCCTATAACGGTTCCATAAACCTCAGTTAAAATTATGGAGAGATTAATCGTTAACGAACTTGTTCCATTTTTGTTAGACAATAAAATCATTCCAGATTCCCAGCATGGTTTTCTACCTAATGGATCAGTAACCAGTAATCTTCTAACTGCTCTCAACGACTGGACATTATATTAAGATCATTACGAACCTGTAGATGTGGTATACATAGATTTTTCTCGAGCCTTCGATAAGGTATCCATTAAAAAGCTACTAACGAAATTGAAACATTTCTGAGTGCGTGGTGAGCTGTTGACATGGCTGAAAAAATTTTTATTAGGTCGAATTTTCCAAGTACGATATGAAGATAACTTAGGTAATTCCCGTGAAGTGCGCAGTGGGGAACTTCAAGGTTCCATTTTGGGTCCAATTCTTTTCCTTGTATACGCTTCTGACTTAACTGCTAAGTTAAAATGTAAAAACAAATCGTTTGGCGATGACATGAAGTTTTACCATTGTCTTGATATTCAAAACTCTATTCAACTCGACCTGGATGAATTATTAAAATGGTGCAAGGAGTGGAACATACCAGTAAACTTTAAAAAGTGTTGTGTTTTGCAGTGCGGTTACAACAATCCATGTGTCACATATTATCTTGAATCAAAGCCTATAAAATCAGTTCCGGAAGTCAGTGATTTGGGTGTCATAATTAATACAGGTCCGGGTTGGTCCTCGCAGACTGCAAAAGCGGTTAACAGGGCTAACTCAGCTCTGTACTTGATATCTAAGGCATTTCCAAGAATGAGTCCAGGCTTGTTCTTGAGGCTATACAAAAGTTACGTCCGACCTCACTTAGAATTTGTTATCTCCGTTTGGTCTCCGCACCTCAGACGTGATATAAACCTTATGAGGGAGTTCAACGTAGAGCTACAAAATTGCACCTAATTTTTTCTCACTTAAACTATGAAACAAGAATAAGCAGGCTCGGGCTGACAACTCTAGAGAGAGAGGGGCGATGTCATTACAACGTTTAGGATTCTAAGAGATGACTTTTGGGACACTTCTAACTTTTTTACAATTGTAAATTGAAAAAAGAATCTTTTAGATCTAGTTTTAGGCAAAACTTTCTAGTAAATAGAGTATTCGACAAATGGAACAATTTAAGTAGTGACATCGTATCAGCTCCTTCTCTGAATAGCTTCAAGAATGGACTGGACAGGTGTTCTTGATCTGGTGTTGTACTTGATTAGTGTTTTATAATTCTATAGTGCTACTATCTTTTTAAATTTATTTTAAGCTAAGTTTGTAAAATTAGTTCTGCTAACCTAGTAGTACCTATGTAATTTTATTTTGTAATTGAGCTTTGCTTTGGCTCGTAATCACTGTGTAATAATAATAATAATTTGATATTCACAACTTCATGGCTGTAAATGACATATATTTTGAGGAAAATTATACAAAAAAGAACTTTTACAAGTGCTGGAGTCATTTTCTTTAAAGAAAACATATATTTGTGATACAACTGCAGAATAATTGGGGCATACACTGTTATGACTACCTCGCTACTACTGCGTATTCAATCCCATAGAGCTTATGTGGCACAAAATTAAATCGAGCGTGCGCGGAAGAAATACTTCTCCGACTTTAAGTGGTACTGTAGTAGAATTAATTAAAAACTGTCTGATTGGCATTCCTACCGAGAGTTGGAAAAGTTCTGCAAGTCATGTTGTAAATGTTGAAAACTAGTTCCTTTCTGTAAAATCAATTGCTCCAATTATAATTAATTTAGATGAGGATAGCGATAGCGACACTCAACTAAATATAGAATAGAATCGTAACATTTAAATCAATTACTTGTATATCTCCTATATTATGCAAAATATAATTAATTTTTTTTAAGTTCGACCCTGTAGCACATTTGCATCTTTTACTTGATGATTTTCTACACAATGGGATTAAACTAGGTAGTTTATTGCAGTTGATAAGCCAATACCATTTAGAGTGAAACTTATTATAAGTGCTGCAGCTTTAACTGTAAACGAAATTGAGACCATTGCTTTGAATTACCATGAAGACACCCCAGAAATACTTCAAAAAAGGTTCTATCAAATAGCGGCCGCTGAATTAGCTTGGCAGGGAAATGAAGCATCGTCCTGTCTGCTAGATTATTTTCATGAATAAACTAACAATGACGCTTCTTATACAGGGCGCATAGAATACAATTCGGTGTTCTCTAAAACGACCCAAGGAGGAGATATAACTTTGACAAAAGGCAAATGGCTCATTCCCAACCAAGAAAATGAGAAATAGTGTCTCGGCAGATTGTTTAAAAATATGTTATCAAAAAGAACCGAAAACATAATAACCAGAAGATTGTTTTTAACTCCAAACAAGAATTGGGTTAATTCTGTATGGTATAAAAACACACCCGTCGGAATAAATGAAATTAGTAAATGGACAGAAAAAATTGGGCTCGATACAAAAAGAAAGAGAATCACTAATTATTCGAATAGAACATCAACCGTTAGTAATTTGTCAAAGGCTGGTGCACATTTAGAAAAAATAATTAAAATAACAGCCCATATAAATACAAGTTCTCTGGAGCCATATATGAAATTAAATGAAAAACATGCAAAAATAATTTCTTCCTTAAGGAATAACACTGCTACTACACCACTGCCATCAACATCCAACTCACTGAGTACCTCTTGGACAAATACGGCTATTTTAAGTGAAAAAAATTGATGCCTTGTTTATAATAATTGTACATTTAATTTTTAGAATAAAATGCTTTCTTGTTCTCTCAATAATATATTATACGTTGTATAATCTAACGAATACATCTGTTGGAATCCTGACTATTGATAATTGCATGGGTTGGTGCACTCAACATGTTGTCAAATAATTCCATTCGTCTTTTAGACTCGTGGAATTAATTTTTGACAACATGTTTCGCGCTCCAATTAAAGCGATTATCGATAGTTATGATCCCACTCGTTGTATTATATATTGTTACAAAATCGCACACGGGTGTAGTGCCGGAATCCACCTTTGTCTTATACTATATATGAAAGGTGTAGGGATTTCTTCGAAACTATTTATCATTATTTTTTGTGACTATTCTTATCTAGACATTTTTAGGGAGGTCGATTGTTTTTAGGAGGTGTTTCCGGAATAGAAGGCACCTAATATATAAGCGACTACCTACCAACCGCAGTTTTTAGTTTTACAATTTGATCCCGATGCAGAACAGTGAAATAGTAAAGTATTTCTATAAATTAAGTATTTAACAGTAGTGAAGTGTTTATATAAATTAGTGTAAGTGAATATACTGTGTATTCAATATAAATTAGTGAATAAATAAATTAAGTGAGTAGACATACCGTGTGTATAATTTATCCCACCCGTCGTAAGAAGAACTTTTAAATAAATAAGAAAAATATTACAATCTGATAATTTATCCCTTGTTACAGTTTAAAAATAATTGTTACAAAATTTATTGAGAATGTAATCATGTACTTATAACCAAATGGTTGACATAATAAGTTGTTTCGAAAATATACTAAAACTTACATCTTCAATGTTTAGAGTAATATCACCAATTAACCAAAAACCAATGGCTTGTTTACATTTACAACAGAACTTTATTTAACTAAATCATAATAAGATATCGTATCCTTTATTTTCTAAATCTTTTTACCCTTTCAGGCGTCGGATGTGGATTCCGTGACCTGTACCTATTTTTTCCATGCCTTTCTGTCTCTTGCTAGATTTTTCATTTCTGCTATGGTCTTCCCTCTTTCTAAACCTATCTCTTGTATTTGATCTAACCATTTTCTTCTAGGCCTACCCCATCGTTTTTTGATCGGTTTTCCAATCTCCATTATTTTCCTAGTTAATTTATTTGGTTCCATTCTTACAATATGACGTCGTTTCTAATCCTATCCCATTTAGTTTTCCCTGCAATTCTTCTTAGATGCTTCATTTATATGGCATTTATTTTAGTTTCGTCCTTTTTTCGCACAGTCCAATTTTTACTTGGAAATATTATTGTAGGAACTGTTATCATATTATGAATTTTCATTTTTACTTCTGTCATCTTTATGTCGAAGAATTGTTTTATTTAGAGAGTAGTATATTTTTGTTGATTTATTTGCTCTGCTTATTATTTCTGCATCTATTTTTCCATCTTCTGGTACTATATTTCCCAAATATTCAAATGTTGTTACTCTTTCTAGAGTCTGGTTTTTGCATTTAATCTCTTTATTATTTTGATTACCTCGTTGTTTTTCATTTATTGTACTCACTTTTGTTTTATTTATGTTTACCTCCATATTCATGTTCTCTACTTCTTTAGTCCAAATATTCACTAGTTTTTGCATTTTGTTCTTTGTATTCGCCACTAAAACCATATCATCTGCATATAGTAGACTAATCATTTTTACCGGTTTTAAATTTCTGTATCCAATTATAGTATTCAGCTGCTCATATTTTTCTTTAGTTTGTTTCACAATCTTATCCATGATTATTATAAACAGTAATGGGCTTAAACTGTATCCTTGTTGTATTCCCTTATACATTTTGAATTCTTCAGACCTTTGGCCTGCAATCAGTACCTTGGCTAGAACTGTCTCCTATACACTTTTAATTATATTTATTAAGGTACATTTCTTCTTCCTCTTCTATTTTTCTTTCGATTATATTCCTTAGTATATAGATATTATCATTTGTTTGTCTTTCAAGTCTAAAAGCTCCCTGTTCTTCTCCTAATTTTGGTTCTACATATTCTCTTAATTTTTTTTCTATTATTTTTGTGTACAATTTAAAGCTAGTTTGGGCCAAACATATTGCATTGTAATTCCCACATTGTGCCTGTTCTCCCTTTTTATAGATGGGCACTATTAAGTTATTTTCCCATTCCCTTGGAATTTTTTGTTGTACCCATCTTTCTTTGCATACATTCCATAACCATTCTTTACCTTTTTCTCCTAGCGATTTAATCATCTCTGGCGCTATCCCATCTTCTCCGTTAGCCTTGCCTACTTTGATTTTTTGTATTACTTGATTAACCTCTTCTTTTTGGATGCCTTGTAGTTGGTCGATTTCCTATTCTGCTGTTGTTATATTCTCTTCCGGCGTTAATGTATGGAATTGGTCTGTATAGTATTCTTTTCAAGTTTTCAATACTTCTTCCATTTCCGTTTGTACTTGGCCTTGGCGATTTTTTATTGCTCTAATATCTTTATATTTATTTCCTCTCAATATTTTTATTCTTGTCCAAAATTTTCTGTTATCCATCTTATGTAGATCTGTTATTTCTTCTCCGAATTTCTTTCATAAGTCAGGTTTTGATTTTTTGACGGCTCTTTTTACAATAGTTTTCTTCCTGTCATATTCTTCTTTGTCCACATGTGATTTTGATGTGATATATTTTTTCCATGCCGTTTTCTTTTCTTTGACCGCTATTTTAATTTCGTTATTCCACCAGTTAGTCCTTTTTATATTCTTATTATATTTAATTATTCCACATGTCTTCTCTGTTGCTGTTAATAGCGTTTCTTTAAGGACGACCCATCGTTCTTCAAGTCTCCAATCTGTTTTTTCTTTTTCTAGTTTATCCTAATTCTTTGTTCGTCTCATTTTGGTATTTTTTCTCGATATCTTTATTTTTAAGTTTATGTATTGCTAGTTTACTGTAGTCTGTAGTAGCTACTTTCTTGATTAATTTTACTAGACAAATTGTCACTACTAATCTGTGGTTAGATCCAATTTCTGGTTCTTTCTTTGTTTCAATTTTTTGCATTACTTCTGTTAGGTTTTGTGTATATGTTATGTAGTCTATCAGGCTTTTAGCGTTTCTTTCTTCTGCCACAAACGTATATTTATCATTTAGTTGTTGTTCCCACATCGTATTTCCTATTATTAGATCATTCCTTCTGCAAAAATCTATCATTTTTAGTCCATTTCTGTTAATTGTGTCTTCTCCGTGTTTTCGCATACAACCCATTCCTCTATTATAATCATTTCCTACCCTGCTATTCCAATCTCCCATTATTATTGTCTTTTCGTTTTCCTCCCTTACTTCATCTAATACTCTTTGCAATTGTATATAAAATTCTAAAATTTCTTCCTCTGCCGTACCTTCTACTGGCCCATATATTTGTATAATACTGATTATTTCAACTAATTTTATTCTAATAACTATTATTCTCGAGCCGACTGCCTTAAATTGTATAACCTTTTGTTTTATTTCTTCTGTAACGATTATTCCTACACCTTCCTTTGCCCTTTGTTGTGGTTTTACTCCTGAATAATATAATGTATGCTTTGTTGTTAGTTGCGAACATCCTTTGCCTTTTTTCTTCGTTTCACTTAGTCCTAGAATTTTTAATATTATTGTTTTCCATTTCTTCAGTTAATTCTATATACCTATGCTCATCTGTAATTTTTCCGTGTTTTGAGGTCTGTGTTTTTTACTGTTACTCTGTTGATGATAATCGTCCTTCAATTTTTTATGCTTGTTACTTGTTATTTTTCCGTTTTTTGTTTTGTAATTCAATTTACCGTTATCATATCCCTTGTTCTCAGCTAGAGTCGTTACCTGTGTACTATCTTTAAGTGTATTGTTTATTAGTTTTTTGGTTCTGCTTTCTAGTCAGCAATTGTAATTCCTCTGAATCATCATTCCATTTCCGAACTATTCCATTTACTATCACTTTTTTGTATCCTACTTTTGTATTTTTTCCCTTTTCTTTTTCTAATTTTGCTTTTCTTCTGCTTTCTGTTTTTTGTATTTCTAATTCTTTTTTGGAAAGGTCCGACTCAATAAATATATGTTCCTGAGAATTTCTGTCTACTTTTGTTCCTTAGAATGTCAATTTTATCCGCGAAACTTTCCATTTCAATTAAGCAAACCTTTTCCCCTAATTTTTGGGCGCTTCTTATTTTGACATCCATTTGCAGTCCTTTTGTTATAAAGTTATCATTATAAGTTTAAAACACTAATTTAACTGGTTATAAAAATATAACTAAAAGCCCGAAGCACTTTTGTTTACTCTAATTTATTGTTTTAACCTCTTCTTTACAAGTTGAATTGTCATTTTATATTTTGATATTCGATATCTATCATATGCATGGAAAATAATGTATTCTTCTTTTACTATTTCATACCAATCCAACTTACCATTTCGCTGAATGTTCTGTGTTCTGTGACTTCTCCTGAGTTCTGTGGATGGCCTACAAAACCTACTTGATTGGACCTCCCTCTTTTTATATCAGTTTTTATTCGGAGCACATGGTTCCTTAATTTTTCGATTATAAGTCGGATTTTATGAGCTGAAAAGAGTAAATTTTATTAGATTTTATTGGTCATAATTGTCAGTGTAGACAAAATTATCTATATTGGATCTGGACCAAAAACCTCTTTAAGGCCACCCTACAACTTGGGTAAGTAAAATCATCCATCATTCACTTTTATTAAATTTATAACTTTCATTTCATACTTTTTTGGGCCTTTTCTTCTATTTTTCTTCTCTCTGTTTCCATCTCGTTTACTATATTTGCTGAGCTTCGCTGTATCACTCACCGCTTTTCCTAAGCTTCGCTTCCTCTAAGCTTTCTGATCATTTCCACATAACATCATTCATCTGTGGTAGAATGGTAGATGTAACTAGTCACCCAGCACTGTTTAAATTTGATGCATGCCAAGCTATTCATAACATTAGATCTGAAACCTAGGAGGATTCAGGCCAAGTCATCAAAACTACTGCAAGAACTGACGTTGAGCTCACCACCAGTGATACAAGTAAGAACTTTCTGATTTATCTTTACTCACCATTCACAAAGGGTTGTTATCTGAAGGACAAGAACCTGAAAGTTTATAACCCATTTACGACAATATCTCTACTCCAAACATTTTGATCTATATTCAAAACTTACCTGTAAACATCAAGGGGTACCACTCGGTCGTACGAATATCCTATATGTGTGATTTGCAAATTAAAACTTAAATGGTTTCAATTTAAAAATGTTTAATTTATGAATCCATTCTTACTCTACCGTTGAATAACATTTTCGGCTCATTTGAGCAAGCTGGAATCGAGGTTCTTTTCCATTAGTGAAAGAACATTAAGATAAAAAGATAAATCCCTCATTACAAGTTTCCCCACACCGGTGACAGTTCCTCAATATGTATATATATCAAAAATGGCAATCCATCCGGGAAGTCACTTAAATCAGTTTGAAACAGATAATGCCCGAAATTAAAACAAAACTTCCACTACCCAATAAAAGAAGTGAACAAATGATCGTAAACCATCTAAGAATTGGACATAAGTGCATAACAATATCATGTTACTCGAATGTCCAGAAAATGAAGAACAATGAAGACGCTACAATTTAGAAAATACTTGGAAATCGAGTCTTTCTCCAACTGGAAACAAAGTGCTATCTTATCTTAAAGACATAAACTTAATATCTAAAATCTAATGTTTGTTGTTATAAATATACCACACTATGTTGTAAATGTCTCCCCTGTTAAGAATTCTTAGTAGTTTGGGGATAATTATGTTGGTTCAAATAAAAAAAAAGTTTCGAGGAACAATGGCAAATCGTTTTTTCTCTTTATACTTTATTAAGCAATCAAAAGTTGAAGTATATGATTAGGAGACATCCGGTAGATAAATGTTTTTAATGTAAATCATCACCACGCCAGGATACGACTTCCGATAAACGCTAGACTGGTAACAAACCAAAACGGGGTCAACTTTGGCATATACTTAGTCGATCTAAACAATCCGCACAATTGTTAGTTCAGTTGGTATTACGACCTAGATCTAATGAAAAATTAAACAATGATCCTTTTTACGAGTATAATATATGCAAGAAAAACAAGCAAACTCACTTAACTGAATGTGTTTTCATAGTTGGAATTCTGGCACAAAAAGGAAATGCAAATTGGATCAATAGATCTTGGGTGAATGATCTTTTTATAACCCGGAATAAAGTAACGACGAAGTTTCGTTTTCTCCAAACTTCAACTTTGTTTACAAGAGTTCTCTTTATGTAATAAATAAAAACACAACAGTGGCCGCACAGTATGTTGTTTACTCTAGATTTGAGCATTATTATTATAATTATGTATAGTGTGGAAATCTTAACTCGTAGAAAAATAAGAGGAAAATTACGAGGAGTAATGAGTGTACACAAAAACAATCGAAATGGAGGGTGTAACAAAAAAGTTGGTCATAAGTTAAACCAGACATTTTGGGGCCAATAATAATTCGATTGAAGCTGCTGTTCCTTTAGATTTCTCCAAACCTACTAAAAGGTTTTGTAGTATAATGAAAATGAGTCCTAATGTCGATGAAAACGGAACTACAATAAAAAGGTGCTAATTCAGATAACAAACTTTCTTATTTCCTAGTAAAACCTAAACTATTTTTGTATGTAAAAAGTCACTACAGTAGAAAAGGTGAAGCTTTTCCATCACGTGACTTAGTTGACAATTGATTTATCGAAACAATTGTCAATTTTTTAGAATTTTCAATAACTTTTATTATATTGTGGAATTAACTAGAAACCGTGAGTTTCATCTAAAACACTAAAATATAAATAAATAATTCAGAACCTCGACTTCTCGTTCGAGTTCCAGGATGATATTCACAGGATACATTGCAAATACCCCTAGAAATAATTTACCGCCCTACGTACCCACTTAGAAGTTCAGGGGTAGTTTCATCCACCCCGACGGCTTCTAAGTGGGTACGTGGAGCGGTAAATGATTTCTAGGGGCATTTACAATGTATCCTGTGAATATATCCTCCTGGAACTTGAACGAGTAGTCGAGCTTCTGAATTATTTATTTATAATTTTAATGTTCAGGGGTAGTTGCATCCACCCCGACGGCTTCGAAGTGGGTACTTGTGGCGGTAAATGATTTATAGGGGCATTTGCAATGTATCCTGTGAATATCATCCTGGAACTCGAACGAGAAGTCGAGGTTCTGAATTATTTATTTATATTTTTATCGTTCACGGGTAATTTCATCCACTCCGACGGCTTCTAAGTGGGTACTTGTGGCGGTAAATGATTTCTAGGGGCATTTGCAATGCATCCTGTGAATATCATCCTGGAACTCGAACGAGAAGTCGAGGTTCTGAATTATTTATTTATATTTTTATCGTTCACGGGTAGTTTCATCCACGCCGACGGCTTCTAAAAGGGGTACTTGTGGAGGTAAATGATTTCTAGGGGCATTTGCAACGTATCCTGTGAATATCATCCTGGAACTCGAACGAGAAGTCGAGGTTCTGAATTATTTATTTATATTTTTATCGTTCACGGGTAGTTTCATCTGTAATGATATAAATTCATTACTATAAATATCGATTCAAGGAACCAGTTAGCACAGTGATGACGCGGTACCCCACCAGAACAGCAAAGTCCCCCACGCCAAGATGCGCACGAAGAATCGACAGTAGAAGGGGAGGAGACTTCCACCACCACCGCTAAGACGTATATAAAAATGCAAGCCGACAGACGATAGGACAACTTGGTTCACGGACTCCAGCTCCTACAAGTTCAGCCGCCTCCAGTGCGAAGCGTAGGTCGAAGGTACTGACTTTAACCTTAAACGCTTTACACTATTCACCGTCGAGTGTTGTACTAAGTCGGAGTATTGATTCGACTTTTATACATCATTCACTTGAACGGCCGTTGGTTTCTGGTATTGACGGAAACGAGAACGATTGTTCAAACTGTTAGAATAATTTCGGTGTGGTATTGACACACCGAAAACTCTACAGTATCTTCGTAGGGTTGCACGTTGAGCCGGGTAATGACTGGTTGTAAACGATCGCTCTAACTGTTAGTATAATTCTGGTGTGGTATTGACGCGCCATAATAACTACAGTCCCTACAAACCGAGATATTCGTTAAGCTGGGTATTGACTATCTATAAACGATGCTCCCACATCTTGAGACTAAAACCGAAAGAGTATTGATCTGTCGGTTGCTCATAACCTTGGCTGTCTGAACATTTCATAGGACGCAGAGAATCCCGTACCCGTCGCCGGAGTTGAAGTACACACTGTTACAGTTACACCTACATATTTTTAGACCGTCAGTACGCATCGATCAACGGAAGGTACGGACCATCGAAGCGTGATTTCCAAAATAATTACGCACCAGAGTAATAGATATAGAATATTGTATTTTAGTTTATTTTTATCATTGTAAATAATATTTTTTATAGCAATAAATCAGTTAATTTAATTGGACTCTGTCTCCTTTGGGCTTACCTGGGCAATACGCATTACACATCCACGCCGACGGCTTCTAAGTGGGTACTTGTGGCGGTATATTATTTCTAGGGGCATTTGCAATATATCCTGTGAATATCATTTCGGAGCTCGAACGAGAAGTCGAGGTTCTGAATTATTTATTTATATTTTTATCGTTCACGGGTAGTTTCATCCACGCCGACGGCTTCTAAGTGGGTACTTGTGGCGGTAAATGATTTCTAGGGGCATTTGCAATGTATCCTGTGAATATCATCCTGGAACACGAACGAGAAGTCGAAGTTCTGAATTATTTATTTATATTTTTATCGTTCACGGGTAGTTTCATCCACTCCGACGGCTTCTAAGTGGGCACTTGTGGCGGTAAATGATTTCTAGGGGCATTTGCAATGTATCCTGTGAATATCATCCTGGAACTCCAACGAGAAGTCGAGGTTCTGAATTATTTATTCATATTTTTATCGGTCAGGGGTAGTTTCATCCACCCCGACGGCTTCTAAGTGGGCACGGGAGCGCTAGTTGATTTTTTAAAGACAACTATAATATATTATGTATGTTAAATTTTAAAACACAATTTGTTGCAATTACTTTCAATTTTACTATTTTAACTGCTAACTTCACACCCGTGTGATACTGTACCTATCTAAATTTGCTCGCTTCGGTATTATGGTTATACATAGACATAAGGTTTGTTCTCACAGGAATCACAAACCATCAGGATTCTGCGCAATACATTTCTCTGTGTTGATACATAAGTTTCTGATTGTTTGAAAACAGCTGGACGATGTTCACACAGGATTCATTAATGGTTGTCCAACTGTCCAACGTTTTCTGTTTTCAAACAATTAGAAACTTATTTATGAACGCGGAGAAATGGATTGCGCAGAATCCTGACTGTTTCTGATGGTTTGAAACTCGTGTGAGAACAAACCTATAGACTGAACATTTTTAACCATCCAAATCCCAAACAGTCCCCTCCTCACCCTCAACTCGGTCGTATATATTTTATGATAAGAATATCATCTCATGATATAACCAAAACAACACGTGTTCGAAAGTACACAAGTACAACCAATACAATACGCAAAAATAAAATATAACAAAAATAACCCTGAAAGTTAACTGAGCTCAGGAATTTTAACGATTAAAAACAAAAATGCCTTTTTTTGGCTTTAGGGCAACAAAAATATTCATTATAAATAGTTGCAACTTGTGTTTTCGTATCCAAGTAGTGAGTAATAATATTTATGTTTAACCTAGGCGGTTGTAAAGATTTCGAAACAGTTTGCATATAGGTCCATCAAAATTTGATTGAGTAAAAACATAAATCATATGGCGCATCTCATTGTTATTTATTCTATTGTAATTTTTAATGAATTACCGCGTATAACAAAATTCAAAATAATGGAAATGACATTTTCAAAACATATATTATAGTAGTTAAAATAAAATGTATCGTTTTATATTTAATCTCCTTTTAACAGTAACGATAATTTGAGCGCAATTTAGTACACACCGCCCACAAGAACGTATCAAATTTCAGAAATTATCTTACGTAGAATTTTGTTACTTAGGTCGTTGGTCGTTTAGTGTCGAGTTAATTATTACATTGAACTTGTTCATTCTTTCTGTCAGGGATATCATTAACTAGTCAACCTCATAGGCAAACAATAATTTTATTTCAGAGATAAATAACAAATTTCAACGGGTGGGCGGTAATTTGTTCATCAATCATTCGATTAAGATACGGATTATCGCTGAAATAAAAGTAACACTTTGTGTCATAAATAAAATTTATTTGTTTATACAAACACTCAGTCGTCAAAGCAATACTGACTCCATTAATAAAAGTGTGAACGAACAATGCCCATCCTTTCAAATAATATTATTAGAAAAAAAGTTGAATTGGCAATTCTTTATTGTGCCTATAGATGTCCCGCCCGAATATAATTATTAGGTTTGATCCAGCAATGAGTTGTAGGATAGTTCTAACACATAATTTGAACTGATTTACAGCGCATGACAATTCAAATAATAGTCGGACTAGTTAGGAATTTGTTGGTGTTGGAACGCAATTTTCATAGTTAGGAAAATTTGGTTACTGAATGTTGGTGACATGTCATAAGAATTAAACCGATTGTGACTTTTGATTTGAAAATAATGTTTGGTTAGGTGTAGCAAATCAGTCTATTGTCTAAAGTACAAACTTATAATTGGGTTTATGCCACGATGGAATAACTTTTTAAGTTTCATTTAAAAACACTAATCTAATTTTGTTTGATTTTCAGATTTAAATGAGTTTTTAGTTATCAATGTCTCAAGTAATAAATATAAACAATCTAATCCAGAGAAAATGAGCAACGAAATATCTTACAAGGAATGGACCGCAACCAGTACCAGGGTCTTATTAGATTTATACAAAAAGTACCGCAATAAAGTGGGCACATTCAACATGAAAAAATTAAAACAGATGTGGAAAATAATTTCAGAGGAAATGTTAAAGTTATATTTGTACTATTCGGCCGCAAATTGCGAAAATAGATGGAAAGTGTTGGGAGAGAAACTATAAAAAGTTTGTCGACAATTCAAATAAAACGGGTCGTGGTCGAAAATACTTTGAGTTTCAACTAGAAATGGACGAAATTTTTAATAAAAAGAAAAATATATTTCCACATGTACTACTTACTGCGAATTCAGTAATTACACGCATGCAATGCTCTAATACATGTACTACATCAGCTTCAGCAGAGGATGCAGATAATCCTAATTTAGATAACAATCCCACAGAGGATCTGGAAGAACAAGTGGTAACACAAAAAGAAGTGAAGAAGCGAAAAAATATTGTAAATAGATTAAAACGTAGTGATATTTTACAAGATATAAAAAATGAAATGAGTAAATTTCATGAAAAAAAGTGGAACTATTATTGAAAAAAATGAATGACAAGGAAAAATATTATCAGAACCGCTTACATTTAGAAAAATCAAAGTTAGAAGAAATGAAAAAAATTAATAATGTACTGTTAGAGATTATCAAACAAAATGGAAGTAAACGCTGCCAAATGGATGATCCCTAATTTTTCAACTACTTGTGTTTTTATTTTACAGTATTATTGATTTAAAGCATAACACTGTGTCTATTCCTCAGAATTATTGTTATGAGTTATAATGTTTATTTATGTTTTACAGTATTATATTAATTTATTCATAACGCTGTTCCTTTTCCTAAGAATAATTTTTTCAGTTTTAAAGAATAACTTTATTTTTGTTACTTAATCTTTACATAATAAAAATTGTATTCTATACATGGATATTATTCTATATTATCACCTTCATGTTCATCCTACTTTGTTAACAACACTTGAATAGGTACCTCCTCTATATGCAAAGAAATTGCAGCTTTGATAACCACATTAATGATAATGTTTTAATTTACTATAAATTTAAACGTAAACGTACAAATGTTATTTCACATACTACAATATCTAAACAACTGTACACAAACTACACAAAAAAGACAATATTTGAACATGATCACATCAAATTTTTAAACAAATTAATATGAAAGTTTGCCGTATTTAAATGAAAGTTAGTTTAAATTTTTTGTATCTGTCTATAAGCATACAGTGTAAATTTTTGTTGGGAAAAAATTAGAAAAATGAGTCGATAAAGGTGATACACGAAACACGACTATCGTGAATAGATCCAGGGTACCCAATAAAAACGTCTATTATGCGCTTTTCATGATCACAAACCACTTGTGCCTAAATAGAAAACAAAGTTACAATGCACGATGATTTATTTAGAACAATAAAGACTTACATGGACTGAATAAAAATGTTTCCTATTAAGATATGAATCTGGGTCTTCAGTTGGTTTGTCAATCTTTATATGAGTACCATCTATAACACCACATACACCTGGAAACCCATTTTCAGTAAAATGTTGTTGTATTTCCTCAATTTTTTGGTTATTTGGCCACTTTATGACATCGCCTGACATGTTGCTTAGAAAACTAATAATTCGTGTGGTTATACGAAACAGAGAACTGATTGTAATATTAAAACGATCAGCAACGTCTCGAAAAGATGCTGTTTGATGACCAGCAAACCACAAAAATACCAACACATGTTGCTCAGATGTTAGCTTTCCATTTCCACCGTTCGCATCAGCATCAAAGTATTCACTGTTCTTATATTTCTCCACCAAATTATTAAAAACTAAACGAGACACTCTAAAGTGTTCTTTGAATACTTCATCTGAGTATTGGGGAACAGTTTCTTCGACGTAACCTTCATTTTGTGGCCGCTTATTCCTTTGCATATTAATATTAATCAATACATTCAAAAGCTGCTCCTCCTAGTCTGATGACATTTCACTAGAGCTTGAGCTTGTAATTGAAATATCAGACATGCTAAAAAAATTAAACAATTCTAACGTTTTATAATTGATTATATTTGAAGCAAATATACAAAAGTAAAAAACTTACTCCCTTACCTTATATTTACATACAATCACAGAACATATTATAAAAGGTCGTATGAAAGTTAGTTGTAAAAATAATAAAATGTACTGACTTTAATTTAAAATTTGTACCTCCAAACAAAACTAAAACATGTGCTAGAACGTCGAATTAGTACTTCAGCGTAACAACTAGTTCTCAAAAGTCGGCGCTGGAACACTAAATTGTCACGGCGCATGCGTAGTACAATTCCGAATTAGTTTCATCGTGTCCTGGAACAAACCTATTGTGTAATTAATTCAGAAGAAAAAGAGAGTTTCGAGTTTTACAAAATCCAACAAACAAGAAACTTCTAATAGCGAGAGAACTGGATAGCGGGGCGTTTTTTGGCACCCCTCCAAAGCCAACAATTTGGTGCCTGGAAACAATTCTTGCAGAATCGCTTACTTTCAACAAATTAAAACAAAGTAGTATCATTATTGCATCATACTAAAATTCATTCAGATAGTTTCTATCATATATATTTTCTTATAAACATAAACGGAAAATAATTTCATAGGTAAACTAATTTTTTTCTTTGTTCGGAAACTCAGCGACATTTACTATATATATATATATATATATATATATATATATATATATATATATATATATATATATATATTGAGATAATAGTATCTTTCATTTATTTAATTGTTTATATTTTTTTATATTATTTATATTAGGTTTATTATAATTTTAGTGATGAAATTAATGAAATAATAAATGAATGTCTGTTTAGTTTAAAAAGTAAAAGACCAGCTAACTTCAGTCCTCAAGATGAAACACTTAATTATTTGTAGGGAATTATCGTGAGTAAGGATACGTTTATATTTAAATTTAAACTTCAAAATATTTAAGATGTTATATAATTTATAAGGAAAAGAAATATTTACACTAACTGTTACTTATTATTTTCCAATTATTTTTAAATAGATCTAAATAGCACTCAATACGTTTCTGTACTACTAATAAATACCTTGGCCAATGGTTTTAACTATCTTACTGAATAATATTTAAAGGTTATGAGAAATTATATTGAAATTATCGAAAAGTTCCTTCTTTTTTTTTCTATATTAGTTATAAATCTATTCAGTAAAATTTGTTATAATATTCTTATCTAAAATTTGTTGAGTAACTTTTTATCTGGTCGTTGAATTTTATGTGAAATATATCAAAAAAATTACCATTTGAATTGACACAAGTCCGATCAGATAAAAAGGTTATGTACTAAGTTTTGACAGTTCCTTTGTGAAAAATAGAAATGATATAAATTTAGTTTTTATAAATTTACCTTACAGTTTGTAATTATTCACTGGATTTTTCTTCGATGTTTCTTAATTTAATTAGGTGTAGTAATGAACTGAACCAAAATTCAGTTCTATGTCCTTGCTGGATACCAAAGACTGCTTCTCCGTAGTTCCAGTAAGTAATGCTTTATTATATTTACTTGTGTTGTGATCAAATATTTTTTCTCCTCTGTATTTAATCTACAATATTCTCCACTAGTGTTATTGTACTCTGAAGTAATACTTGATTGATTTTACTTATATTTGAGAATAATTTCTTCTACAGCTTTTCTTATATTTCAACATGTATCTTCTTTCTTTAGTTTTCTTATTATAATCTTATTTGATTCTTCTGAATGTCTCTATTTTAATAATCTCTTTAGAAATCTCTCTCAATTTTCTTCCCTTCATTTCAATCAAAAAATCAATCAACAAACTCCGTTGATTCCCGCTTAGCAACCATCAACATTTTTTTATCTTCATCCTAGATGAAACTTTTAATTTTTTTCTTTTGACTAAATCACCTAGCACACTTCACTTGCACACTTCGAAGTTTCTTATCTAACAGTTTTACAATAGATTAAAATTAAAATCGTTATAACAAATTATTGGATTAATAATAAGTATAGAATTAGATTAATTTGAGAATTAAAATTTTAGTTCAATATATATATATATATATATATATATATATATATATATACGATTTTAATTTATATGTTTGTGCCTAAACTACGTTAAATTAGTTTGTTCATTGTAGACTATTCCTCGAACAATTACCGAATGAATCCGCGTTTGTAGTGTTGAGTGATAATTAGTTTTTTTATTGTTTATGTATATATCGATAAGATCGTCGAGGTGTGCACGTATTTATAATATACAGGGCATACATACACCTCATGGCATTTCAGTTTTTTTGTACAAGATTGTTTGTAAGATTTTGGATCTTATTTTTTCTATTTGTTGTAATTCGTGTATCAGTAGTATACGTTTTTTGTTGTTTTGATCACTGACGCTAGTCAAAAGATATTGATAAACGGGTTACCATAATAGACGCGTTTCGGTGAGTACATCCCTACTTTTCACAGACATTTTGCCTCTGAAAATACCTCATTTATAATTTCTCTCGTATCGCAGTTTTTGAAATTTTTTCTGTAGATTAAAATTTCTGGCGCCCTACAATTAATTTCCCGTTTGATTAACTTCCATCTTAGATATCTACGACCCTTAACTCTCCAATCAAACCCAAGAGCGCCGTTCGCATATGTTTTAACTGTTTATCACCCACTACCGTTCCGAATAATAGTATTTCGCTAGGCCATCTTTGTTCCATTCAAGAAAATTTTAGAAAACTTCGTACCGACCAGTTAAGACGCTTACAAGGTTATATTATGTAAGACAATGTTAATCACAATTAATATACATAAAATAATGAAAAAACCACAGTAACAAAGCGTTGATCTAAACCTCAACCACGTTCTACAGCCGTCACTATTCATGTCGCAACAACATGATTTGCACTCATTGTAACCATTTACAATTAATTATTTTAAATATTTAAAATTTTAATGTACTATCATCAATAAACAGGGTTGTCAGCCAATAACAAGTTTTCTTTTTTATTTATCATCAGTATTTTATCCCACAAACGCCGATTGCTGGACATTATGTAGGCCTCCGCCCCAAATTTCTATGACAATCGGTCCCAAACCGCTACTTCTGGTAGGCAAGCTTTTCGTTTTTCATTTGTTCCGGTTAAAAAAATGCAATCTCGTTCTTTCCGCATGATTCAGCAAATATTGTCACTTACAATCAAAAAAAATCTGGCATCCCTAAACCGCAGAAACAAAAACTATGTTGAAAATGGTTGTTAGAAATCGTGAGGGTCCCTTTTTATGTCAAACGCTTATGGAAATAACAATTTTTGTTTAATCAAACAATTATTTAGTAAACTATGTCACAGTCATAAAATATCAGACAAAAATAAGCATTTCGAAAATAACTTCAAGAACAAAGTGACCCTCATTTTATGATGGGCAGTGTAAATTTGTTTCGAAACAATTTGAACTATAATCACTAACATTACAATGTTTATCTTTTAACATTTTTACTGTTTTATGACTGTGTTGTGTGTGGGTAATAACTAGGTAATTACAATTAGGGCAAGCAGATAAGATACATATTACCGTTACTCATTTTTCGGGCACTTCTAATAATATATACAGATCATTTCAATAAAAACTATCCTATATAGTTCCGAAGGCGCTACTTTTGTAAAGAATATAAAAATATATCTCAAATCATATGAAATCGGACGTATTTTTGCTCATATATTCTCGTTAAAACTTCACTCTCCCATTTTTAAAATGAAACCTGTACATTTTTATATTCTCATATAAAAGAAGATTCCAAAAATGTGTAAAAGTAAATCATTTGGGAGTTACGGATAGTTTCAAACACACCCCCAACAAGTCATTCATAAAATCATATTTATTTACACGCCAACATGAAACACATACAATCTCTTAAAAAATAGAAACCGAAAATAGACTGTTGGCATAACATGGACGATTCGCTATCAGCTGATGGGTGACTTTATTTTGGGAAATGTAAGTTCGGGGTGTAAATAAACAGTTATTTTTGTATACAATGCACTGCTAAACCATAATAATTATATATAAAAAAACACTCGTTGACTAAAAAAATATCCACCTACACAAAACAACTCAAAGATTGATAAATGAACTATGCGTAGATATAAATTGAACGGCGGAGTCGAATTGTCTCCCAAAATAAAAATATTACCTGCTCTCAAAAAGGTAACGGTCGAATTGTCTCCCGGATGATTTTAATCCGTAATTAGCATAAGTACTTATAATACCTTAAAATCTAAACGTTGTTGCCAAATCGATCTTACTTATATCTTGACGAAATATTTGGAATGGTATTTCCTAATTTTGTTAAAATAAAACAGTACGTAGAAAATTATAATTATTTTATTATAATAAAACAAAGGAAAATATACAATGGTTTACTTATATATATATATATATATATATATATATATATATATATATATATATATATTATTATAGTTTATTTTATATGGGAATTTAATTTGCCCTACGTTGGGCCGACATATTATTATGAATAGAATTGGGTGAGAAAATAGTTTAATTTGCCCGGTATGTTGAGGATTTAATATGTATGATAAACAGTTTATTTAACCAACATGAAAACTTCTCATCTCAGGGTAGAGTTCAAGTATTTTAAATAAAATGATTTTATAATTTTATATATGTTTGCGCCAAAGTTAATAAATGCTTTATATTTTTAAAAATAAATTTGTTAATCAGAATATGTTACTTTTTTAATGATTTCAAATTAAATACGGTCCTGTCCTACTTAAAAAATATCTGCATAGTTCAATCGATTTCATTCAGAGCTTCTTCCTGTGGTAAGTAGATGGTGCACAAGTCACCAGATGGAATGATTAACTCAAGTAATTTAAAAAAACGTTCTTCAAAAGGAAAAACAATATTTAATTTAATGAAAATAAATACACTACACTTTTACAAGTGTTTTTTTTAAGAAAATCAACTATCTAAAAGGATGACTCTTTCATACAAATCACACGCACTCTGGTGAGATATTATTATAATATTAAAATACAGTTATATAATTTCATAAACATTTGATTTTCAGAAAACGGCGAAATACACTCTTAACAGCGTCTATGCATCACAAAATTTTAGTTTTTTTTTTACAAATTAGTAAGTACGCTTGACCTCTTAATACATTAATAAACTAACTTGTACTACCTTATTTACTTCACGATTTCTGTTTGTTCACCATTATTTGTTCCAGATTCTTCTCCTGGAAAACCTCCCTGTTGGCATTCTGCTTCTACCAAAACAGGAATCGATGCTGTATTTCTTTCAAAGTCCAAACAGCTCACACAAATTCCACTATTCAATGTTCTTCGAAAACTATTTTGGCTATTTTACTTCCACCAGACACAAGACACCATTTTATAAAATAAAATTCATGATTAGTGTCTTACAACATTCAACAATTCCTTTTTTAATTATTTATATAAACTAAACTACTTACACTGATATATCTCTTGTAAGTATAATGTATTTGTTTTAAATTCTATATTCAAATTTTGTCTTCCAAATGATTTCAATTGATTTACTTTACCAAAAAAAAATTTTGCTGCTCCAAAAATCTCTTCCCAAAAAGAAAAACTACTAGTCAATAGCCCCCATAATCAACAACTTTTCACATTCTGATTTTTTTTCGTTAGCAACACAGTTGTCGCCGATGTGATCTTTTTTAAATGTTTATTAACCAATCAAATTTGACTATTTATTTTATAACTCAAATTCTTCATTTCAACCAGTGAAATGTTCATCCATTATATCATGATATTATATTCTAAGGTTTTTAATTGCTTAGACTTCCTATATTATTTTCATTCAATAATATTTCTTAGTATTGTTAAAATGACATTTCCTAACCTCTAAGTATGTATGTCAAATGAATATTCATAATGTTTTAATAGATGACAGCTGTTACCTTTAAATATGTATGCAAAATGAAAATTCGTTTTCTTTATAAGTCATGTTCTCTGAAATTCACATTATTTTATATTTTCCTGCTCTGTTATGTCTAAATATCTACACTATCTCATTTTAATGTCTTAATCAACAAATATTACGAGATTAGCTTGACTTTACAGAATAAAGCATTATTAGTTTCTTATTATGAACAAATTTTGATACTTGATCTCTTTGATAAAAGTTTCGTTAGGTAATTTATTTCATATAAATTGTTTATCACACCTATTCGCAATTATCCCTACATTATACAGTCTGTCCTTTCTGTATGTCTTCTCTATCGAATAGTGGATCGTACAGATTGTCACCATTCAAATGTTTAAAAAAATATTTTGACTTAAAAAAAATTCTTTTAGATTACAATACATAATCTTAATTCTTCATTATTTGATATACAGGGTGTAGCATTATTTTTTCACAATAACATCCCCTAAATTTTGCGTTTATCAAATTTTTTATTCTAAGAAAAATTTTATGAACGCAAATTTTACTTCAAGTACTATATTCTAGGATTGTCTTTCTATTTTACTAATAATACATTTCTTTTTATTTCCGGTTGCTGTTACAAAGATGATTTTAGAATCCTGTGTTGCAGTATCCTCTTCAGTTAGTTTTAATTCTATTTACAATACCATAATTAAATATGTATACAAATTCTTATTTTATTCTTAGGTACATATTTCATTTACAAGTTTAATCCAAAGGAATTAGTTTAAAGAAAATCATGTTATAAATCCATTTTTGAAAATTCTTTAATGTTCGTTATGCGACTTATTACTTCTACATTTCTCAGAGTCTCTTATATCGGTACAATTTATTAATTTATATTTCTTGTGTTACATCTCTCTATAATACCATCCTTTAGCATATTTCGTATTTCTAATTCAACTTCTTTCCTATATTTATAAGGTATGGGATATGTTCTTATTCTGAAATTTTCGATTCCCTTAACTTAACTATCTTATGTACATAGTTATTTGCCATTCTCATCTCTTTTTAACCAATCCTTTATACTCAATTATTAAATTCTTCACTTTCTCAGCATATTCCTTATTTCCACATACTAATTCCAAGTCTTCCATTATTTCATCCCTCTCCGTATTCCATAACTTCCTATTATCCTCTTCAAATTCCAATTCTTCCATATTTCCACTCCTCTTTATATTCCATAACTTCCTATTATCCTCTCCAATTGCCAATACTCCCATATTTCCAATCCTTTCTATATTCCCATAACTTCTTATTATCCTCTTCAACTTCCAATTCTTCTATATTTTCTTCTTCAAATTCAATTCTATTACCATTTAATTCAATCTCCATCTTTTCAAAATCAATTCTTGCTTTATATTTCGTTAATTCATATATTCCTATAACTATGTCTGATTCCAAATTATTCACTAACAGTAATTGCATTTCAACCTCTTTCCCATCTTTCAATTCAATCTTTTGTATTATAGACTTATTTACTTCACATAGCTTCTTTCCATTCGCTCCTATCAATGTAGTTTTTGGTATTTTAATTAATTTGTTTTCATAATTTTCAATGTCTTCTTCTATTAGTTTTGTTTTAATTATGGACGCTTCCGAACCTGTATCTATTAATAATTTTATTTCTTTTCCATTTAATTTCCCTTTAATATTTTTCAATTCCATTATTTCTCATAATTCTAAATCTTCCCCAAATTTTATATATTTCCTTGGATGTTTATATGTTATCACTCTCTCTTCTCTCCTTTGAATACTGTTCTCTGTAATTGTTATTTTTGTTGTTATTTCATTTGAAGTTTCTGTTATAGTTGTTTTTGTTTGCTATCGTTCTTATTATAGTTATTGTTATTTCCTAAATTGTTGTTATAATTGTTGTTTTTTTTTTATAATATCCATTTGTATTATATCTGTTAATGTAATTATTTCTGTTTTTCATCATTATCTTTATATATCCTAATTTCTATCTATGCACAACATTATATTTACATATGTTTTTTTTTAACATTATTTGTTAATTATAAACTTCTTATTTACATGTTGTTTTTTATATTCCTTATCGACCTTTTACAATTCCTTATTCGTCTTCTAGATTCCGGTCCTATAATACAGCCTTATTATTCAATTTAATTTTCTTTTCCTAAATTTCGTTTTATCCTCTTCTCTTATTGTTTGATTCTCTTCTATCTGCTTCCTAAGTTTCTTAAAATTTTCCACTGTGTCTTTTTCAATTTTGTTGTCCCCTATCTCATCAATTTCTCCCAATGGATTCATGAAAATTTGTGTTTCCAATTTCTTCATATTATTGTTTCTTCTTTTTATTATTTCATTTCCCATAATACTCTTACTTCCTATCATTTCATTTTTAACTATCCTATTAAAATTTCTTGGATCAATTATCTTTATATTTCTGCCAAGTTTTACCCTCATCTCGAAATTTTCTGCATAAATTATTGTTTCTATATTCTGTCTTATGGTTTCTTCTATTTCTTCCTTGGTCTCTTGTAATATCTTATTCATTTCCTCTAATTTCCAATTAAGTTGTATCCCCCTATTATTATCATTATTTGTCTTACCATATGTCACTATTCGTTTCAATATATTAACATCTGGGTCTGTTATTTCCCAATAAATCTCTTTTTCATAAATTTTCATAGCTTCCTCACTTCCTAGATTCTGTAAATTGCTATCTATCATCTCCTCATTTAGTTGTCTTTGTATTTTTATTTCATCAATTTCCATTTTATTACTTAATTTTGGTTCTATAGTATCATCATTTATATTTTCATTTTGTAACTTTACATCCATTTGAATCTCTCCTTTGAAATCCTTTTCCTTCTCTTCTATTTCCTTGATTCTGTTGATCTGTGAATTGTCTATTTCTGTGGTTTTTTCAATCCCCTCTCCTCTTATTTCTTGTTTAGTGGATTCTGTTTTATTTTCTATGTATGTGTTTGATTTTTCCAATATCTTCTCAAAATGTCCCAATTTTTCATCCATCAATTTTATTATCAGTTCCTTAGTTTGTTTAATTTCTTCTTTGTTCTGGTCCATCTTAATATTCATTTCTTTTTTTAATTCTTCCTTATTTTGGTCCATTTTAATATTCATTTCTTTTTTTAATTCTTCCTTATTTTGGTCCATTTTAATATTCATTTCTTCCTTATTCTGGTCCATCTTTACATTCATATTATTCATTTCACGATTTAAATTTCCATTCATTTCTTTCATTTCTCCCATCATCATTTTAAACATACTCATCACGTCCATATCCTCTTTCTCTTTCGATTTTTGTTTGACCCCTTGTCCTGTTTCTTCTGACAATGGTGCATCTTCTTCTTCCTGACCTTGTTCTGCGATGTCTTCTTCCGAATGTTCTCTCCCCTGTTCCAAATATTGTACCTTAAAATCTCCTCTACCATTACTCCTTTCTTCTCTTTCTTCATCAGACCTACTTTCGACTCCTACCTGCTTTCCGTCCCTTAATGTCATTTTCCTTTCCATTTTATGTATTTAAAATCTTTTAATACAGTAAAAAAAAACTTATTTCAATGCTTTTTATTATTATTTACTAAATTTCTATATTAGCCCCACGTTGCGGTGACATTTTATTATAGTTTATTTTATATGGGAATTTAATTTGCCCTACGTTGGGCCGACATATTATTATGAATAGAATTGGGTGAGAAAATAGTTTAATTTGCCCGGTATGTTGAGGATTTAATATGTATGATAAACAGTTTATTTAACCAACATGAAAACTTCTCATCTCAGGGTAGAGTTCAAGTATTTTAAATAAAATGATTTTATAATTTTATATATGTTTGCGCCAAAGTTAATAAATGCTTTATATTTTTAAAAATAAATTTGTTAATCAGAATATGTTACTTTTTTAATGATTTCAAATTAAATACGGTCCTGTCCTACTTAAAAAATATCTGCATAGTTCAATCGATTTCATTCAGAGCTTCTTCCTGTGGTAAGTAGATGGTGCACAAGTCACCAGATGGAATGATTAACTCAAGTAATTTAAAAAAACGTTCTTCAAAAGGAAAAACAATATTTAATTTAATGAAAATAAATACACTACACTTTTACAAGTGTTTTTTTTAAGAAAATCAACTATCTAAAAGGATGACTCTTTCATACAAATCACACGCACTCTGGTGAGATATTATTATAATATTAAAATACAGTTATATAATTTCATAAACATTTGATTTTCAGAAAACGGCGAAATACACTCTTAACAGCGTCTATGCATCACAAAATTTTAGTTTTTTTTTTACAAATTAGTAAGTACGCTTGACCTCTTAATACATTAATAAACTAACTTGTACTACCTTATTTACTTCACGATTTCTGTTTGTTCACCATTATTTGTTCCAGATTCTTCTCCTGGAAAACCTCCCTGTTGGCATTCTGCTTCTACCAAAACAGGAATCGATGCTGTATTTCTTTCAAAGTCCAAACAGCTCACACAAATTCCACTATTCAATGTTCTTCGAAAACTATTTTGGCTATTTTACTTCCACCAGACACAAGACACCATTTTATAAAATAAAATTCATGATTAGTGTTTTACAACATTCAACAATTCCTTTTTTAATTATTTATATAAACTAAACTACTTACACTGATATATCTCTTGTAAGTATAATGTATTTGTTTTAAATTCTATATTCAAATTTTGTCTTCCAAATGATTTCAATTGATTTACTTTACCAAAAAAAAATTTTGCTGCTCCAAAAATCTCTTCCCAAAAAGAAAAACTACTAGTCAATAGCCCCCATAATCAACAACTTTTCACATTCTGATTTTTTTTCGTTAGCAACACAGTTGTCGCCGATGTGATCTTTTTTAAATGTTTATTAACCAATCAAATTTGACTATTTATTTTATAACTCAAATTCTTCATTTCAACCAGTGAAATGTTCATCCATTATATCATGATATTATATTCTAAGGTTTTTAATTGCTTAGACTTCCTATATTATTTTCATTCAATAATATTTCTTAGTATTGTTAAAATGACATTTCCTAACCTCTAAGTATGTATGTCAAATGAATATTCATAATGTTTTAATAGATGACAGCTGTTACCTTTAAATATGTATGCAAAATGAAAATTCGTTTTCTTTATAAGTCATGTTCTCTGAAATTCACATTATTTTATATTTTCCTGCTCTGTTATGTCTAAATATCTACACTATCTCATTTTAATGTCTTAATCAACAAATATTACGAGATTAGCTTGACTTTACAGAATAAAGCATTATTAGTTTCTTATTATGAACAAATTTTGATACTTGATCTCTTTGATAAAAGTTTCGTTAGGTAATTTATTTCATATAAATTGTTTATCACACCTATTCGCAATTATCCCTACATTATACAGTCTGTCCTTTCTGTATGTCTTCTCTATCGAATAGTGGATCGTACAGATTGTCACCATTCAAATGTTTAAAAAAATATTTTGACTTAAAAAAAATTCTTTTAGATTACAATACATAATCTTAATTCTTCATTATTTGATATACAGGGTGTAGCATTATTTTTTCACAATAATATATATATATATACTTATCAAGACAATAATATTTACAAAAATGATATAAAAACTTTTTCACTCTACACACTTATAATACAAATTAGATTCTGCATTTAAAAGAAATATTTTTTAAAAATTGAAAATTGGTAATCCTGCCGTCTTGTAATTTTTCTAAATTATCTTCCAAAAACTTTTTTTTCATTAATACTTTTCGATCATATACTTTGACCACGGTATCAATACTTTGAAGCTTAATATAGGTATCTATTTGAAAATCTAGAAGAACTTTTATAAACTGGTTAAAATTTGGGTGTGTATTATAAAATGAAGCATTATAACGCGAATGAAAAGATTCGCATGCGTTTGTTGTCCTTTTTAAAGAAGAAGAGTTTTCAGCCCAAATGTTAGGAGGAAAGGTAGAAATTTCATCTATGTAAGTTTCAACTAAATAGTCATTAAATTTAATCACCCTCTCATCATCTGGTTGAATTGCAATGAGATCAAGAACAAAGCAATCGCCAACGTCTTCTGCTTTAAGGAATGGTAAACCAAAAATATAAGTAAGGTATTTAGTTATATCTGTTTCTAAATTGTCTTTTAACTGATACTCGGTAGAAAGTCCTAAACTTTGAATTTTTCTATACCAACTTTGACCTAGGTGAAATAGACATCCCTTAATTTCTGTTTTTGGAAAAATTTCGCGAATTGCTTTGTGTATTGCTAATTCAAAATCTGAAGTTATAGTTTTTGGAAGAAAGTCGTGACCTGTTGTAGATAGATATATTTCTTTTAAATATTGTAAAGCTAATTTATACGATACTGTATTTTTATTTTTTAGAAGAAAGAAAACCAAAGGAATATAATGATTATTTTTAAAGCCATGAATGGTAAACAATTGTAAAAAAAATTTAGGGCAATAATCGAAAGTGCCATCAACATATAATTCACTTATTTCTTTTAGAGCAATAATATTTGTTTTACATGAAAACATGACTATATTATTTATTTCATCATTTTTAAGAATAAAATATTCGTCCCTATTAGTTTTTAAAGTAACAGAATTTAATAAACTATGAAATTCAACTATATTAGTTGGAAGTTTTGATGCAATTTTGGACCTAGCAGTATACATATTTTTTCTCATCCTTTCAACGTCATGAGTAGTAATAGTTTCACAATGGGATTCTCTTACCTCCTTTCTAATTAGGCCCATTGGTTTTGCCGAAACATCTTCTATTGCTTTAATTTTTACAGCATTACTTAGAGTCTGCCTATTTAGAAGTTCTTCTGATAATTTCTCATGGTTGTGGTTTAAAGAAGATTCGATCACTTCTGGACGGTCCAATTTTGTTTTAACAAAAGCTTTGCACTGCGTTTTCCTGGACGCACAAAGCCATCTTTTTAGAGTGTCTCTTGCTAATAACTTGTGGAATGAAAATTTAAACCCATCGATCACTAACAAATCTTTGCCTTTTTCACTTTTAATTATTGTAGCCTCCATTATACGTATAGTTTCACTGTACCACTTTTAACTATTCAACAACTTCGTAAACAAACTTTACAACCTCTGAAACTTGTGAAGAATATGCGAAATATGGTTTACTATTTTTAATACCACCCTTTATAAGGCGAAGGAGGGAAAGTACTTTCAAACGATAATGTGAAATTAATGGTACCTACCTGTTTTTGGATTTGTAAAATGTTGATGGATTAACTTAACATTCTTTTAATGTTTAATGTTTAATGTAAGGATTATTTTCTTACTTTTCTATTTCAAGGTAGTTAAATGATTCTCATATCCTGAGAGACATTTTACAAAAAGAAAAAGGTATCAATAGTTCAACGTACTTTTAAAAATAAAAATTTTGATTTGGCAACAACGGTGTACTTTGTGAAAATTAATACCTTTTAATGTATATTACCTTGGGAGACAACTCGACCTATGATGGGAGACAATTCGACCTATAAAAAAACTACCTGCTCAAGACGGGAGACAACTCGTCCTTGCCCAAATTGAACTATGACACATTTTTGGGTTTGGTTAGCTTTGCGCTGTTGTCAAATATTTAATTTTGATTTGAATGGATTAAACATATCAGGTACTAACACTAAACCGAAGTACTTTTCTTCTAATTATATTACATTAGATCTGTAGTAATACTTAATAATAGGTCGACATAAGATAATTCATTATTTTCTGTTTACAATAAAAACTTCTATTGAAAATATATTACTACGGAATTGAAAACTTAGAATGATATAGTTCTTCCAACAGCGGTTAGAATGTGACTACGTGTTGACGTTAAAAATTTCGTAAGCAATCATATCTGTTTTGTTTATATACCTATGGTTTCAAATTAGCCAGTTAATTTTCATGCCTGTACTAAGTCTACTAAGAGGTATTGATTGAGAAAAAAACATAGTGACCGAAAAACTGTTTGACGTTTTTTAAACAATGTGTCACATATGTCAGTCAGTTTACCTTAGAATAGTAACATTCACTAGCACCTAGTATAGTTCACATAAGAGATATAGTGCGAATTTTAAAGTTTCAGCTTATCCTTTTATTTGAATACTGTCATAGTCCAGTCAATATTATAATTTAAAATGCTTATTAGACGATATATTATTAATTTAACATTATAATTTCAACTAACAATCGTTAATATATATTTAATAATTTTATAATTATTAAATCAGACAATTAACACTACCTTATATCTCGTTTTATTAACAAGAATTGTAATATAATTTCCAAATAACTTATTATATTACCCATATTTGACTGAACTATAAGTATGTTTTGAGATAGGAATAGGAGCAGGTGGCCACAAGCGATAAGCAACGCTCACTATTTAGTTGGTAGGTTAGCATCAAAATAGAGTGTAGCGTGTAAGTGGTATTGGTAAAAGTAAACAAAATATTAATACCTTTCAGAGTCTACCTCCGCAACATACTTAAAGAGGATATACCATTACATTTCTGCACTATATATTTTGCACGTACTATACCTCTCCCGTGAAAATGGTGTATACTTAGCAAGAAAGAATTGACATTGTAGGTTTATACTACAAGAATACAAAATTTACAACAGCAACAGACTGTTTAATGCAGCTCATCCCGAAAGAGCTGCTACACAAGTACATAACTGATTTAATTACAAAGTTTTTAGAAACAAGATCAGTTATCAGTAGTAATAACCCAAGGACATTGATAATTGTTTGAAAAATTTTTATAACAGATTTCGAAAGCTTGTTGTTTGGAAACAGACCGACGCCGCAGGCGGAGGTCTGTTGCCTATAAGCAACAAGCTTCATAAAGTTGTTATAAAGTTTTTGAGCATTTATCAATGTTCGAGGGTTATTCGGATAGAAATGTTTTTGCTAATTATAGAAAAGAACTACAGAGCTTCTATAATTTCATTAATATTCTCGTCAGTATTATGACCAAATCGTGACATTTTGAAATATTAAATATTTGAAACGTCAAAATCAAAATAAATAATCAAATTGTATCCATAGTAACGGGATAGAGTCAAAACAGCCCATGGGATCTGTTTTCAGTATAATGTTGTTCTGATTGGTTGTGTTCAATCAAATGACCTGAAATTAACTGATTTCATTAGATTTTTACTAGAGCAAAAAATTTTCAATAAAAAAAACTTCAACTACAATGAGTAGGTAGATGAGCACAGTCCATTTTAGAAATTTCCAGCGCAGTGGGTGTTTCTCTAAGCAGTGTTTTCAGAATTTTTCATGAACATTAATTCCATCTTTACAAAATGATGCTACATGAAGATGATTTCGACTGGCGTCTACAGTTTTGTGAATTTATTAGTGATCGACACAATTGTAGATACTAAACAAAAAATAAACGGTTTTAAAGATACCGAAATTTCTCCAAAAGTAACCAAAAATGTGGTATATCTGGATTTATAGGACTCATTTTACTGGCACTGGTGGGCTGAAAATCAATAGGGTTCATCTGTGTGATGCCCTGAACAATATACAATCATAAAATTAGTCACTTGTATACACTCCAGAGGCAGTATCGTGTTAAAAAACCGAAATGTTTTCAAAAATGATCAAAAATGCAGTATATCTAGATTTATAGTACCCGTTGTACCGGCAATGATGAGTTTAAAATCAATAGGGTTCATTTGTGAGATGTCCTGAACAATATCCAATCATAAAATTGGTCACTTATATACACCCGGAGGCAGATATCGTGCTAACAAATCGAAATTTCTACAAAACTTATCAAAATGTGGTACTTCAGGTACTATAGTACCTATTGTACTGGCTCTGGGGAGCTGAAAATAAAAAGGTTTCATCTGTGAGATTTCCTGAACAATATCCAATGATAAAATTAGTCATTTGTATACACCCGGAGACTGTATCGTGCTAACAAACCGAAATTTCTCCAAAAATGACCAAAAATGTGGTACTTCAAGTACCATAGCACCCGTTGTACTAGATTCAGTGAGCTGAAAATCAATAAGGTTCATCTATAGGACGCCCTGAACAATATCCAATCATAAAATTGGTCACTTGTATACACCCGAAAGATGTATCATGATGACAAACTGTAATTCCTCTAAAAATGATAAAAATGTCGAGCTTCATGTACCATAACACCCGTTGTACTTGCTTTGGTGAGCTGAAAATCTATAGCGTTCATCTGTGAGATGCTCTGAACAATATCCATTCATAAAATGTATCACCTGTATACACTCCGGAGGCTGGATCGTGCTAACAAACCGAAATTTCTCCAAAAATGATAAAATTGTCGTACTTCGTGTACCATAGCACCCGGTGTACTGGCGGTGGTGAACTGAAAAT